>CM042983.1:11928852-13229787 GCA_023678885.1 Pogostemon cablin
TCTACTCTCATGGACCCTACATATAACCTTTAATACAACTACCCACTACACATTGAATATTATTTATCTCACTTCACTTTACATTAAATTATTATATTCCTTAATCTCTGTGCCTAAAAAAAATTATACCAACTTTAATGGGATGAAAGGAATATTTATTAAGAAATACAATATAATATTAAATAAAATTTACTCTTTGTATCTTACCGAAATGTCCTTATTTTACTATATTAGGCGTCCAATCTAAATGTCCTCATCTCCCACTTTTAGTAAAAAGGTACTACATGTAGCTCACCACTCAATACTAACACAACTTCCCACCACGCATAAAATAATAATACTCTCTAATCTACGCACAAAAAGTAATCGGTGACGTTTGGGCGGGGGATAATATATGTGGATGCATGCATACACCCAAATGCACAAGATATCACACTTTAAATAAAGGCAAAAGCTTGTGTATCCCCAAATTTTATTTTTTTCGAAAATTGTACTCTTAGGTACTCTCTATGTCCGTTCCAAAGAGTCTCATTTTTTCATTTTGGGCGTCCGTTCATAAGGGTCTCATTTCTCTTTTTGCACACTTGGGATCCACACACACCTACTAATACGAATAAAATATATGGCCCACATACCCACTAATACAACTATCAGCTACACATTAAATACTTTCTCCCTCTGGTCCAAAGAGCCTCATTTACTTTTTTCACGTGGTGAATAGTTGTATTAATGAGTGTGTGACCCCAAATTTTAATTGTATTAGAGGGAGTGTGTAGGTCTATTTGTATAAAAAGGAAAATGAAACCATTATGATCGAATGCTCAAAATGAAAAAATAGGAGGTTTTTGGGGTGGAGAGAGGGAGTAAAGAATAGCGAGGATAGACAAATAATTTTATTTCTAATATATGTTATATGTGTCTTGTGCAGATGAGATCACCTATTCCATTTTATGTTTCATCTCCTATTCCATGTATTATAATCTCGCCACGTGTCGTAATCAATGCTCAAATTTTCGCCACATGCCCCAAGGGTTTACTAGTCATTAACTAGGGTATAGTTTTTTAATAGGAAATTAGTTATGGAATAGGATGTGGAATACAAGAGTGGAATAGGGGATTTGGGTTGGTGTCTTGTGTGTAAAGAATAGCAAGGATAGACAAATCATTTTATTTCTAAATTTAGATTATGTAATTAATTTCATCCATATTATTCCAATTTTAAGTGGACCAATAATTTTTTTTTCTTTCTAGATTTAGATAAAGTAATTAATTTGATCTTATATTTTCAGTAGACCATGCAACAATGATAACTAATAATTTTTTTTCTAAATTTTTATTATGTAATTAATTAATATAATTTAATCTTATCATTGCGTTTTTGGTGCTATATATTTTGGATCATATGTTACAATTAGTGGTTAGTTAGGCTAATATTGGCATGAAATATAGCCTTCATGATGTTTTAATTGTTTGGTTTGAATTTAAGTACGAACAAAAAAAAATTAATTTAGAATTAAATGAATTTATTTTAGCAACGGAATATCAAATGATTTATTCTTTATTTTAGCAGCGGAATTCAATATGTTGGTAATTACTAACGGATTATCAAGGGAAATCATTATACTCCATAAATTACCAATTGAATTATTAGCAACAAATTAAAAACAGAATTGATTTTTCGTTGCTAAAAATTTACCAACCACCACTTTACCAACGGAATTTTATGAACGGATTACGTTAATAAGTCAATTTAACAATGAAATTAAGGCCTTTACCAACGGAATATTCCGTTGGTAAAAAATACTACCTCCATCCTGTTTCAAACTTTAAATAATAAATGCTTGATTTGAATGTATTCAGAAAGGGAATTTTTTTTAAAAAAAATAATTGCATACACTCACATGAAATGATTATAGTATTACGGAATTTAATATTCTATTTACCGTATTTAATGCATTGGTTTAATACTCCATTTACCGTACTTGATTTGAATGTATATAGAAAGGGATTTTAAAAAAAAAAAAAATAATTGCATACACTCACCTGAAATGATTATAGTATTCCGGAATTTAATGCTCCATTAACCGTATTTAATGCATTGGTTTAATACTCCATTACCGTATTTAATGCATTGGTTTTAATATCCCTATATATTCATTCACCAAATACACGAATCATACCAACTACTCAAATCATTTTAAGGCTTGACGAAAAATAATTCGTTTTCGACAAAATTAATTTATTATAGAGTTCTTCAATTAAAAGAAATGAAGAAATTCGAAGTCTTTTTGTTTTTTCTAATTTTTTTCATGGATCCAAAATGTGGTATGTATATTTTTATATTCTCTTGAACAAATTGAATTTAATTTCCTATCATTTCAATAAATCTTTTGAAAAATTCATGTCAATTATGAAATGAAATATTTGTGTCATTAAATTACTTTTAAAAGTGTTAATATTTTTAGTTTATTTTTAATGTTTTACACCTTTATGACATAGATTTAATAAACTTTAAAAAAAAATGTTTTGAAAATATTATTTTTTTATTAAAAATAATACTTATTGCTGCACATTTATATTATAAATTATTTATAAAATAGAATAATTTATTTAAACGGTTGTTAGATTTTATTATATAATAATACAGAAATGTGTTAACACTTTAATCATACTCCTTAATTTATATATCAATTTAATTTTGAGCAAATAATTAACAATAAATCTATATAAAAATACATCAAACTCAAAATAAAATATAAACCGTATATTACAAAATAATAATATTTGACCAAGAAATATAAATATAACTCTTATAATAAAAATACATAATTTTTTTCTCATTATATTAATATTTATATTTGTAATAAGTGCAGGGCCACTGAAGATGAGTCAAGTAGAAGCAGCACCAATCTCAATATTTCCACCCTGCCATAATGACAAAGAGTGCAAAGTATTTTGTAATCCATCAAGTTGTCATTTTTGTAAATGCGATGTGAAGAACATGGTATGCATTACGGGTTGTGCTGCATAGCCCAACTATAATGATCGTATTTTTAAATAAATAAATAATAAATACATGTTGAGGATTTTATTTTTCATATATATATCCAATTCAATATACATGCACACTTTATTCTCATAAAAAAAATTACCATTACAAATCTCACTCTGAATCATGCACCCAAATATTTTAAGAAAAAACATAAAGCTACTGTATGCTTAATAATGGCTAAAAGTATGTATTCTAAATTAGTATGCTATGCCATAAAATATGATTTTAGCATTTATTATTAATATATTTTAACTACAAATAGACAAAAATTTGTGGGGGCCGGGCGCACGGGAGTACATTCCGTGCGCTTTTAAAATTTTGTGTTAAATTGTGTACCCTTTAGTATAAAAATGTGTACCATGGCAAAAACTTGTGTGTGCTCGGGCGAATGAGAACACATTTCATGCGCCTTTGAAATTTTATGTTAAATTGTATACCATTTTATATAAATATGTGTACCCTTTATTTTCTGAAGAAAAAAATAAATAATATTAATAAAGTGTATATCCTTTAGAACAAAATGATGTACCTTTATTGATTAAAGTATATACCCTTTAGACCAAATCAACGTATTTTTACCCATAATACTAAATTCTAAAGGCGCATGGAATGTGTTCCCGTGCGCCCGGGCGCACACAAGCCTCACTCCTACAAATAAATATTTTATCTATAAAATAAATATACTTTAGTGATAAGTTGACACGTCTCACAAATAATTTGTTTTATAAGAGACTCCCTCTTTCTTTATTCATAGAACCTCTCAATCCAATAACATTAAATAACTTTTAATTGAAAAAATGTTAATTTTCCCTCACTAAAATAATATAATTTACACTTACTTTATTGCCTAAAAAACGATATTGACCTCTTAAAATTAATAAAGTTAATTAAAAATAATTTTATTAAATTTTATATTTACATTAATTGTGACAACCTGGGTTCGGAAAAATATAATTCTGGAGTGCTGCTACTTAGGGGTGGGCGGTATGGCATACCGAAGATTTTTGGTCATACCATATACCGTACCGAAATTTTCGGTATTTAAAAAATCATACCGTTACCTTACCTAAACTTTCGGTATACCTTAGTTCGGTATACCAATATTTCGGTATAAGAAAATAGTATACCTTCTACTTACCAATATTTCGGTATGCCATACCATACCTAAAATATCGGTATATATCATCCTATTACATAGTTTGCTATACCGTTATACATCTAAAATTCAATAAATCTTATAAAAACCATGTACTAGAAAAGTGAAAGATAGCTATAAAACATACTCTAATAAATAACAAATTCAAAAATATACGACAATCTGCAAACGACCAAATTAAATAAGAGTAAGTCTTATGAAAACCGGGTTTACAGGTAAGCCTTATTTTTTAATATTACTCTTTAATATATAAAAAATAACTCTTTGAAGAGTAATAATTTTTACACAATAGAGTAATAATTCGTATCTCTAAAAAGTAATTTTTCATGTACTTAAAGTAATCGATACATCGGGATTTACAAGAATTTGAAGAGTAATTTTTTAATTTAAAAAGTAACAATTCATGTGCTAAAGAGTAATTTTTTATGTACTAAACAGTAACCGAGTTTACATAATTAATATATCTAAACCCGTTTTACAAAGTGTTTGTCATTAAATAAATAGTACCTAAGAGATCTATACAAAAATATATGGAACTTATATTAAAATCAACACTTTTAAATTTTCATATACATAGAATTACTTAATTAAAAAATAAGTACTAATATCATGTAAGTCAATGATCTTTATCAATAATTTATAATTATGAAGAAATATACAGTAGGATTTTAGATTTAATCTTTAATAAAATAGTGTATATATATAATTTTATTAAAAATTATAATACATAAATAATAATTATAATTGTATATATCATCTAATATGGTAATATCATATCATATAACTCAAAAAATTGAATATTTTACGGTATTTCGGCATATACCAAAATACCGCGGTATTGATTATTTATATACCTTTATCGTACCAAAATTTTCAATACGGTATCATACCTTACCAAAAATTTCGGCATACCTAAAATTTCGGTAAAATCGGTATTTTTCGTTATGATAAGGGCGGTATACCAAAATTTCGGTATTTTTCCCCAGCCCTACTGCTACTAACGAAATCCTTAGATAGGTAGTCGAGAATGCGCAAAAAATAATAATAATAATTTTTTTTTTTGATAAATTAAAAAAAAGTTGAGTACACTAAGGTCGCTTACTAACTACGTTAATTCCTGCAAGGATATGCTATTTTGAGTTGTAGAAACATTAGTAATTTGTCTTAATAATGAAAATTAAATTATGGATTAATGGTAGTTTATTATTTTAACTAGTAGCGAGATGCACAGGAACAATGCAATTCTTTTAATTTTAGAATTATTTTATAATTTGTACTTTTAATTTTTAATAACTTTTTAAAATTTTTTTTATTAACATATAGTAAATCTTTTAATTGTTAATATTAAATTTATTTACCCGTGCATAATCATAGATGTTGAAAAAAAGAAAAAATATTAAAATTTAATTAATTAACTATATATATATATATATATATATATATATATATGGTAAATACTTGTGTGAGACAGTCTCACATAAGGACTTACGTGAGACGACCAGAAAGTGATAACTTTTATAAAAGAAAGTGATAATAAATTAATGAAAAGTGATAATGTTATTTCATGAACAATTTATAGTATAAATAAAAAGTGATAATATTTTATAGGGAAAGTGATAACGTTTTATAGCAAAAATAATAACTATTTTAAGAATTGAAAAACGATAGGTCTCACGCAAGATCTAAAAGAAATTAAGAATGAGTCTATAGTTATTGGATATCTATTAACAATTTTTACTACTATAAGTACTTATATAATTTTTGCTTTGATTGAATATATATCATTTTACTACTTCATTATTACTTAAATAAATAAGCTAAGATTAATTAATTTGATAACAACCGACATAATAATAACTAAAAATTAGCAAATGATTAATGATGGGAATTTAAAGTTAAATTTGACCAAGAGTCTAAAAGAACTTTATTTATAATAAATAAGAGTAAAATATTGGAAAAACCTGCTTACTACACAGGATCACCGAGTTTTTACTTTTTTAAATTAAATTATTTTTTAAATTTAACAAATTCAAATATTTGATTAATAAATTTTTATATTTACTTTAGATGTATAATAAAAAAATCATGATTAATTTACCATACATTAGCAAGATAAGAACCCTTGATATTATTATATTATTATTTTGATTACAATACCCTTCACAAAATATAAAAATATAAAATTTTGTTGAATTATAAGATTTTGTTAAGTTTAAGTGCAATAGCACAATTTTCAATTTAGTGCTGATTTAACTTGAAAATTACTCGCGCCTGCTTCGCTATTTAACAATATTACAATTCTTGCTAACACTTCAGGCTTTGGAGCCTAAAGTCCCGTAGATCCAACTTTATAAATTAATGATAACTATGTTTAAAAAAAAAAAAACTTAAACAGAAGTTTTGGAGAGTGAACACTATTGACTTAAACTGAGGTTATCCAAACAATGGTAATATTTATCTTAAATATAAGATCTAATAGTATAATTTTATATAAATGAGCCACATTTATTGGATTAGTAATCTAAAGGCCACATCAAAAATAATAATAATAGTATCATAGTACATCATAAACAACTTTAGCTCTTACATCATTGTAAGGGGATGACCTGCAAATAGATAAAATGTAGTCAGTAATGTAGGCTTGACATGATAACATTGAATTGCAGGTGACAACTAATAAAAAAAAATGCATTTAATTAACACTGATCACCTCTAAAGTGCACATAGAAACTCATCATCTTTTCAAATAACTTAATATTATACACTTGTTCCTCATACTAGCAACCCTCATTTCTAGAAATCCTATTGAGAGTTTATTATGAGAAAAATGGATTAAGCATTGAGGCACAAATCAAAGACATATCATATATAAATTCTTGCAAGTTGAAGAAGTTGAACAGATAATGAAAACATATGTAATACCAAAGCATCCAATATTTAGTAACTTTGTTAGAAAATTTAAATAATAAGGTGATCATCCAAACATTCTACCAAATGGAAAATAATGCAATTCTATTCAATTCGTCAGTAATTCAATGTGAGTTTTGTTAGAAGAGATGAAGACAACATAGAAAGGTTCCATGAGTATATATTCTTGCATTACTGCAAAATTAGAAATTTAAGGAAAAAAATCTGGGGATTACAAATATTTTTTTCAAATCACTTACAATGTACAAAAGTTTGCACAGACAAAGAATATTATAAAAATAAAAACATATATTAAACTATAATAATAATTAATAAATCATAACATTAAAATTTTGAAACAATTTAATATAATTTTAAAGACATAAATTCTTGTATAAATAATAATTCAAAGAAATCATAGGAAATAGTATATTAAAAAAAATTAAAAACTCTCTTAAGTTGACTTCTTGATCTTTTCAACTTTCGCAGCTGGATCTTCGGATGAAGCTTATCCGAGCTCAGATTTAGGGCTTTATAATATTTATCCGGAGGTGTTGAGCCTTTGTTCGGATCGAATGTTAACTTGAAGATTTGTTATGAAGTACGCTGCTCAATTTGGTAGAACGTTGACTTCACGCAGACTGCTGGATGAATTTAATATGAAGAATGCCGGATCGGAGAAACTTAGCACCTTGATCTCTAATCGAATGCGGTTGGCTGGAAGAACACCGGATTGGAGGGGCTTGACACTTTTATCTCTGATCGGAGGCGTTGGTTGGAAGAACGCCGGATCGGAGGGGCTTGACACCTTGATCTCTGATCGGAGGCTTGGCTAGAAGAACGCCGGATCGGAGGGGCTTGACACCTTGATCTCGAATTGCAGGCCGTTCTTGGCTTGAAGATACTTGAAGATCTCAAGAGAGCACTGCTCGTATTCTTGATCTCTTCAGAAGCGTGTGGTCTTCAGATGTTTTAGTGTGATTGGAATGAGGACTGAAGACCCTTATTTATAGGTGGAGGTAATAACCACTTGTGAGATATTTTCTCATTGAAAAGATATGTTGGGTTTTTCTCCTTTAATTAAGCTTGCTGGTTGGATTTGAGCCTATTTAATTTAATTAAACCTGCCGGACTGGATTTTATTGTTGACTTAAGTCAGGCCCATTTGACTTGGACTTATTTGACTGGATCTGACCCAATTATCAATAATTTATTCATTTATTTTAGGAATTAATTTATATAAATTCCTTAATAAATAAATAATTAATTGGTAATTGTTGTATTAATTTGCCACATATTTTTTATTTAATAGGCAATAAAATTCAGGTGCCTACAAATGCCCCCTCGCATTTTGTTCACGGACGCATTTGTATTGAAGTTGACAAATTGCGATACTCCATTATTGATCAACGTGACTGAATTTTATTTCTTGCCTCAACAACTTGATACGAATAGCTTGAATTATGACTGAATTTCGCAGAGTGCTAAGTTGCCTACGTATCTCTTTGAAGAGGATCAAGTAATAACGTAGTTCAAAGGAACATGATTTGGTTTGGATGGGGGTGACGTACACATTTTATACTCATGGGGGCCAGGAGTAACATGCAGTAGGGGCAGTAAAGAGCCGTTATTGTAGCGATTTTGTAATATTTTTCAAATGTTCTGATTATATTTTTTCATGAATGGCTTTAATTAACATTCTTCCTACATTAGAAACAATAATTTCATCATCAAGTGAGAAATATTCCAATGTGAAGATTTTGTTTTGTTCTTAGCAAAACCTGTTAATTGAATATACATGTTCACGTTTACCAATCAAAGCATACAAATGAGCATCTGCTGTTAGTAACAAAATTATGCATGTTAATTTCTCAAGACAAATTAAAAAAGAGAAAGAACAACAAAAAACATATAAACGGTAAGCTTGATCGATTCCTGAACAATCATAGTAATCCTTAAATTTCAGAAGAAATTTTGAAACCGACCCATACCAAATAAATAAAACCTTCCACTTGCATCCAGAAATTTTACTAAGCCCCAAAACAGCTCTCTTAATCCAACGAAAAAGTGCTTTCAACGGGACAGCAAGGAGAAACCCTCCTTCAGTAGATTAAAGATAAAAATCGAGAATACAAATTATTAAAAATGTGTTAAAAATGAAGAATTTACACCTAAAATGTTAACTTAATCACATCCTTGTAAAAGGACGGATTAGATTAATAAATTTATTAAACCTTTGCTTTGAATTTTCTCCTGCAGAGTTCAAATTTAAAATTTAATTAACATTTGTTTGGGTTAAATCAAATGAAAGACAGAGATTTTACTCTCAATCTAAAAACATTTGACATAATTGTTAATGTCATTAAATAAGATCTTCACCCACATGTATAGATTGCATGCATGTTTACGCAAAATATCTCGTATGCTAATTTTCAATTCATCAATAATAATATTGATACCCCGACTGAATGAGATAACTTTTCAAATTTGAGGCATTACAATAACGTTCTGTATTTTTTTTTGGGATTGCTTTCCTATTATTACAGGAAGAGTATGTTTTATTAAAAAAAATTTAATAGTGGTTTGTGAAGCCAAACTTGATTTAAGTATAATTGTATAAAATAAAACATTGGGCATGTCTTATACTTGAGTGTCATCAATAAAATTTTCATCTATCGAAAAGTAAACATACTCCCTCGATCTCATCCTAATAATTATATTTGCTTTTTGTACGGATTAATATATATAGTATTTTAATGTATATTGAGATGAGAAAAATTATATTTTAGTGAGTAGTGTGTAGTTGTATTAGTATTGTAGGTGAGTCCATAAAAAAGTTTTAATTATTTTCTATGGGTCCAAAATACCAAAAAAGAAAAATATAACTATTAGGATAAAATGTCTAAAAAGAAAATATATAACGAATAGGACGAAGGAATATGTTTTATTATTTTTAATTATAGTATATAATAAGCCTTGGAATTTGCAAAAAATATGGGAGTTCATGTTCTTCAAAGCTCATTAATAAAATAACAAGGGGTACTATGAAATACACAACTTTTGAGTGGATTACAACATCACAAGTACCTAATGAAACTTTAAGGAAATTAACTCAAGTTCAAACCTTATTTAGGATTAATTGAACTAAAATATACAACTTTTTCTATTTTCTCAATTTAATCATAATTTTTATTTTTTTTATTAAAAAATAAATAAATTCATGACATATTATTTAATTTTCAATTTATCATTAACTTACTTTCGAGACACTCTATTGTGAGACGAGTGTGAGACGGGTCGACCCATTACTAAAGTATACTTATTATATAAATAAAGTATTCTTATTTGTAGATAAAGTATGTTAATAATAAATCATATTATAACACCCTAAAATCATACTTTAATTCATCATTCATAATACTTTAGAAAACATACTTTAACAACCATTAAATATATTTTATCTATATAATAGACATACTTTAACACGTCTCATAAATTGTCTCACAAGAGACTTTGTCCTTTCTTTTTACGAATTAAATACAAGAATTTTTTGTATTTTTGCAATTTTATCACAATTCTTGACTTTTTTGTATTTTTGCAATTTTATCACAATTCTTTTCTATTTTCAACTAAATACATGACTTTATTACCATTTTAATGGAAACTCTTATGTTAATAAAAAAATAGACTAATTATATGTGCACCGGTGCACCCATTTTCAATAACATATACAAATATAAATAAAAACATAAATAATTATGAATAAAAATGTATATAATTTAATTATTAATTTTTTAATGAAAAATTGAGTGTAAAAAAATATACAATTATTAAAAAAAATGCATACACTATTGAATAAAAAGTTATACACATATGAATTCTAGTTTTTTAATGAAAAATTTAGTGTGAAAAAATTATACAATTATTAAGAAATACGCATATAAAATAAAATAACATGTATACAAAATAAAATAAAAAGTTATGCACATATAGGTGCACCGTTGTACCCGGGTTCACCTAATATCAACTCAAAAAAATACTCCCTCCGTCCCAGCCTAAGACGACAATTTTTCCATTTTGGTCGTCTCATTCAAAAAGTCTCCTTTTCATTTTTACACACATGAGATTCACACACCACCTCTAATACAATTAAAATATGAGATCCACACTCCCACTAGTACAACTACATACTACACATTAAATAATAATACTCTTTAATCTACGTGCAAAAAAGCAAATGACCCTCTTACCCCGGGACGGTAGGAGTATGACTAACTTGACTAATACAAAGAGTTAAAATCATTTTTGGTCCCATAACTATAAGAAATTTTTGATTCTGTCCCAAAGAAAATTAAAATTTTAATTTCGTCTCATAACTCCTGGAACTGGCAAATTTTAGTCACAAAATTGCCGGAATCCTATTTTTTGGCCGAAAATTCTCACGTCGGCCGCACGTGATCCCTAAAATTGGGAATTTCCGAAAAGATAATCCTACGTGGCAAATTAACATGGACAACTCCTCCGACACCTTGCGTGGTGGTCGAACGGCGTCGAAATGCATGTCTGGTCCTGGGGCGTGCTGTGATGGAAGAGAAGTGCTACCACACATTCCACCGACCCCACGGAGAATACTTGGACCCGCTTGATCAAACTGGAGAACCGATCATCGTCTTCGTAATCATCCAGGGGTAGGTTAGCATTGGCTAGGGGAGGAAGTATACACGTGGCTCCCGACGATTTCACAAGTACATGTCCGTGCTCCGTAGGGACCGCATGCCGGCGATTAGAAGCCATCTACGTGACGATAAGCAGCAGCACCACAGCTGTTCATGTCAACGCCATAGCCTAACGAATTCTCCTTAAATTTCTCCAAAGGTAAATTGAGACAATAAATAGAATACTGGAGAAGGAATCAGTTCAGACCACCTCCTAGGGGAGATCTGATGGTAGTGGAATATCCTTGCGCATGAGAAGCCTTCCCCACAGCTTGCACACCGCCCGCATACGATCAATGATATCCAGATTTGCTAATATTTATTGGGGAATTTAATTGGTTAGTAAGGATTAATAAATAAATTAATCACCAATTAAATAATAATTAAAGCAGGTGAAATTAGTCTCACACGTGGAATTGATTAAATATAGCAAATTGATCAAATATGGTAGTGATCACGATTACTATTTAAAATAAAAATCCTATCATATGAGAGTGATCTCTGGAACCTAAAGATAGGGTCATTTTGCATTCATTCAAAATACACGATATACACGATGAACACAAAAATCCAAAGTCTTTCAAGCATCTGCAATCGCAAGAAGAAACATCTAGCCTCCACACCCTACAATCACTATGACTACTCCAATGGATATTGACGGAGTTGAAATATCCAATGCTAATAACTCCCAGAGAGTTAATGTTGAGATGCCTATTGGGACTGATTCCCAGAGAATGTATCCTCTAATGGGGATGTTGAGACCATTCATGATTCCGGCTCTAGCGGAGAAGCTCGAGAAGTTTGAGGGTGCAAACTTCAAGAGATGGCAGCAAAAGATGTTGTTATACCTCACTATGCTGAATCTAATAAACTTCTTAAAGGAGTCTGCACCAATGGTGGATGAGAATGACATTGATACGCAAAAGCGTATAGCTCTGGATCAGTGGACCACCGCTGATTACTTGTGCAAGAACTATATCCTTAGTGGATTTAGTGATGCGATGTACAACGTGTATCTAAGCACGAAGACATTCAATGAACTGCGAGATTCTTTGGAGAAGAAGTACAAGGTGGAAGATGCTGGTACGAAGAAGTACGCGATAGCCAAGTACTTGAAGTTCATGATGGTAGACTCTAAATCTGTGGTTGAACAAGTACGGCAGTTCCAACTGATAGTACACAAAATCCTCTCCGAGGGGATGATGCTTCAGAAGCATTCGTTGTCGGATCTGTAATTGAGAAGTTGCCTCCAATGTAGAAGGACTTCAAATGCTATCTCAAACCCAAGTGCAAGAAAATGTCTCTAGAAGACTTAATTATTAAATTGAGAATCGAAGAGGACAACATGAAGATGGATGATAATCTTGGTCAATCCTCAATGGAAGTAAAGGTAAACTTAACTGAACATTGTGCGGGACCCTCCAAAAAGAGAAAGATATCCGACAACAAGGGCAAGAAGCTAATGGAAAAGCCCAAGTAGGCCCGATACTTGGTGTTATCTTACCCTAAAAATCATTGAGGGAAGATAAAAGAAAAAAATGGCAAAAATAAAATTCACATTTTTGAGAGAAAATCTTACGCAGTAATATTGTAGAGGCAATAACCGAAGTTTCAACCGTCGGATCGAGCTAAATTTTGGTCAGCACATTTGGAACTTGTCGAAATATGTTCTGATTGGAACTTTTGTTGACGGGAATATACCAAAACATAAGTCAGGTTTTTGGGCGATTCTATTTTGCGCAGTCAAGGGGAAACAGTCGTACGACAGTTGGTGATTTTAGTGTGTGTAGAAGCCAAAAATGACAAAACAACCGTTTTCAGCAACAGAAAGGAGCACTAAACCTTTAGAGTTGATACGTACTAATACGTGTGATTTAAAACTTGTGCAAACTAGAGGGGAGGAAAAGTATTTCATTACTTTTATTGATGACTGCACAAGATTCTGTTATGTGTATCTCATGAAAAGCAAAGAAGAAGCTTTAGAAGCATTCAAACGCTACAAGAATAAAGTTGAAAATCAACTTAACTCTCGAATTAAAGCAATTCAGAGTGATAAAGGTGGTGAATACGTAGCACCGTTTGAACAAATATATGCTGAATCTGATATCATACATCAAACAGTGGCTCCTTATTCACCTCAATCAAATGGCGTTGCTGAGCGCAAGAATAGAACTCTGAAGGAAATAATGAACGCAATGTTAATCAGTTCAGGGTTGCCTCAGAACTTGTGGGGAGAAGCTATCCTGTCAGCTAACCACATTCTGAACAAGATTCCACAGAAATCTAAGGATCAAACTCCTTATGAAATGTGAAAGGGACGTAAACTGTCATACAAATACCTCAAAGTGTGGGGGTATTTGTTTGCTCTTTTTTTATAGCACTCACGAGCAAGAATACTCGATCGTTGTAGTAGTATATTCCAAGAAAAATTATCAATCCACAAAGGAGTTATGTTCGGATTAGCAAAATACGTGAGCTCATGTTCATGTTGTTTTTGTAAAAATGATCAGGGGGTTTTAAGAGGATTAACAACTAAAGCAAGAAGCAAGTAAATAAGATAGAAAATAAGAGAAAATGACAAGTAAAGATGAATACAAAGTAAAGAAAATGGGTGTTAAAGTTCAAGTATGGAAAATCATGGGATTAGAAACATCCAAGCACACTCGATTCATATTATCATGCAAAAGGAATTTAACTCAATTGATGTAGACTAAGGGTAATCACGATTGTATCCTAAGCTCCCTTTCGGGTTACAAAGGTTGTTGATCCATTTTAGACTCCCAAAAGCACTTAAGATCAAAGCCCAACATTAACCCCTTCCATCTAGGTACTAGTTAGATTAAACTCTCCCTCTTTGTGTACTAAGGTCAATGAATGGATTGGTTCCCCTCATTGAATTCAAATATCCTTTCGGTCAAACTCAAACTCAATGTCTATTCATGTCTTCCTAATACTATAGAGGGTCGTTTCCGTCTCACTCCAAGCAATACATACATGAGCATCATGATAGCATTTAATTACCATAAGTCAATTCATTGATCAACAATCCATTAAACCAATAATCAATTATGAATAACAAACTATGCCATCACAACATCAAGACAATTAAACTCCATGAATAGAAATCAACATCAATTAAATCAAAAACCAATTTAATCCACATGATAATATAAATCTCATATGCTCTTCATGTTCCTAATCCCACTAGAGGGATTAGCCTATCATAATAAAAGTAACAAAACAAATAAATGTTTCATTACAAATATCCATAGTCTCAAATCTAAAGAAATACAAAATGAATGGATTCTTCCCTATCAATTTCTTGAAGAGAATCTTCTATTCTTTTTGATCTCCACCTCTAGCTCTTGATTTTGAAGTTTTTAGCACCAAAAATGGAAGAATTGATGGGTGGATGAAGATGGATGAAGATGGATGAAGATGAAGGTGGAAAATGGAAGAAATGGTGTGTGAGGTGTGTGTAGAAGATGGGATTTCGGATTCTTTTTTAAAATATTGAATGGATTGGTATTTATACCCCATGGAGATCTTCTAGAAGAATTAGAAAAAATATCCTGTTCTGGTGCCGACACGAGTCGTGCTGCGTCGCATGAGTCATGTCGTGTCAAGGTAAACGGCACACGACTCGTTCTGCGTCGCACGGCCAAAGGGTGGCCATGTTGAATGTATAGACGTCGCCGCACTGCTGCCGCTTACAGGCCCGTGTCTGGTACAAGGGTCGTGTGATGCAACACGGGTTGAGCTCCACAACACGGCCAAGTGGTGGTCGTGTTGGATAAATAGATGTCGCCGCACGACCATTCTGGACAGGCCCGTGTCTGGTACACGGGCCGTGTGCTGCAACTCGAGTCGTGTTGCCAGTATGGCCAGCCGTGTTCTTGCACTTTTGTTTCTTCTTCCTTGTTTGATCTCCCGTCTTGAGATCCACTTTTTTCTACATCTTCCTTATCATGTTTAGCATCAAATAAAAAGTGAAAATCTTAAGTTTAAGCTCATTCACACACATTTCAATAAAAACACAAAACACAACCAAATAACATATAAAATACGGATAAAATAATACGAAAACACATATAAAAAGACACTAAAATCTAGGTGAAAATAACTCTAATCAACCCCCCAAACTTAAGGTATTGCTCGTCCCCGAGCAACGAAAATGATAAATCAAAAGGAGAAATTTTCACCTAGAAAAGACTAACCGAATATAAGCAATAACACATCGTTAGCAATAATAACAACAAACTATGCTAAGTCATCCTACAACATTAAAATCATGACATGAGAAATTAACAAGTTCAATCAAAAAAGAATAAAATGTAATATAGTCCCTTTTACGTCCAAGCCTCACAATGGATATTGATGTCTCTCAACACTCTTTTGAAATAGGGTAAATCACACTCATTAATCGATTGGCTCGACTCGCTATAAGCTTGCTCGTGGACTACATTCACAAACCACCAAAGTTTCAATCAATGATCAAAAAGGTCTTTAATTAGGATGTATTGATAGGCTCTTTGGTATGGTAGGGAAGATATGGATAATAGTGACTCAACAAGTGTAAGTAATCAAAGAGATGGCCAATTTCCTCAACTTCTCCACTTTTCTTTCTTCCTTTCTTATCTTTACAATCTCAAGCACTAATCATTAACTTTCCTTGGATTGAGCTTCTTTTGATGCATGCTTCCTTTCTTTGAATTTTGTTTACTTGAGCATTTTGATGTTGCTTTACTCTTTCTCTTGCTTTGAGGTTGTATGTCCATTTCTTACTTTTGCTCTTTTCATCCTTTTTCTTGCTTGTTTACCATTCCTTTTTCTTCTTTTGCTAATCAATCAATCCTTTCTAGCTACCATCTCCTCAATCACCACACAAAGGTATATATAAGCTTGAATGGGTAATTAAGGCTTGTAATGTGCTAAATTCACAAGAAACAGGCTTATAGGCTCAAAATAGTTAACTAAGGATGATGTTCATAGTAGGGAACATATATGGCAATGACTATAATGATAAGGATGGCCTTAGATCATTTCACCAATCTCCACTAATCGTGCTCGTTCCTATAGTCCTTGAGCAAGTTCTAACTTATCAAACACAACCGATCCACTCATGAAGAAATACCATGTATGCATGGTTGAGGCTCAAATGCTCACAAACTTGTGCTCGGACCTTAAGGAACTTATTACACCACATTCATCTCAAAATTGAACAAGTTAAGTAAAACATGTCACAATTTGAAAGTGCAGAGATTCTTAATCATAATTTGTCATCACTTATCACCACAACCTATCATCACTCACGTTCAAAAATGACTCACGACATCCCTAAACAAACCACCAAACATCCCAAGACAAGAATAAAAATACACACAACATAAAAATAAGGACTCAACAAACAAGACACAACAAAAACACAAAACATGCAAAAACACAAAATACCATCATCCATAAGAAAATTAAGCACACATTCATCCCAACTTTTATTGAAACGGAAATCCTAAGTTACGAAAGTAAACCTCCAACAAATATAACACATGAAGTAGCATGCTAGTCACAACAATCCAAATCAAAATCAATTCATTTCAAGTAATAAAATGATAAGGTGTAGAGTACTCCCTCAATAGGCATTTGGCAAGGAAAGCGTTAGCTTCAAGCTCCATCATGCTTCCAATACCTCTCATTCATGCTCAAACACTCAACAAACACCATTATTTCAACAATTTCATTATAAATATGGACTATCATGCACTTCAACACCACCAATCATACCAAAATCAACCCAAACTCATGAGAAAAATTTTAAAATTGACCCAATTTTACAAGAATCATACTCAAGTGGTGAGTCACACCACACACTCTCCCACCAAACTTAAATCGAAACAAGAGTTGAGACTTAAGTTTGCAAAAAGTGGTGAGACTTACCCTTGTAGTTTCCATTGATGATCTTCTTGTTGAGAAGTAACCGCATCCACACGACTCAAGCTATGTCCACCACGCACTAGCACCCCTCAAACTTAACTCGAGACAAGAGTCACGAATTAAGTTTGCAACAAGTGGTGGAACATGTCAACTTGAATCCATGAAGCATTTCTCTTTTCTTCAATGAGCATTTTTCTTCATAAGCACAATCAACCTACAAGGCCAAAACAAACAAGCAACAAAAGATAAAAAGAATGGGTTGCCTCACATTTAGCGCTAAGTTTAACGTCTTCAAGCCGGACGAATGTAAGCTATTAACAGTCGGAGAAATCCAAGACCCCATCGGGCCGCATCTTCACTTTAAACATCTCTTTAACAACCTTTTTATCCACACTTCGTGCTCCTTTAACACTTGAACTCACCTCGTTTCCTCTTTTTCTCACATTCTTAAATCTCGGAGGCCATTTATCAATCTTCAAATCAACATGTGGATCTCCCCCAAGCGTATTTCTTTTTGAAGAGACATTTCCTGCAATTTCAAGCATAAAGTTAGTTAATTCTTCATCTTTTATAATCGCACTTACCACTTCATCTCGAATATCCGGAGGCTTAATGGATGGCTTCAAATGAAGATTTCTCCCTTTTAAATTCTTGCTTGATAACACCAATTCTCTTTCATGTGATCGGAGTGTGAGTTCCTTCTTATCCATGTCAAATTTTGCTTTTGCGGTTGCCAAAAATGGCCTTCCAAAAATTAATAGAATCAAAGGATCCGCTTGCTTCTCAACTATCATAAAATCCACCGGAAATACAAAATCCTCTATTTGCACTATCATATCCTCCATAACTCCATGGGGCTTCATCATTGAACCATCCATTATTCCAATTTCTACATCTGTTTCATTTAGCCTCACAATGCAAAGTTTTTCAAAAATTTCCAAAGGCATCACGTTAATGCTTGAACCAAGATCACATATAGCATTAAAGTGTTCCCCATTTCCAATTTTACAAGTAAGAACGAATTTACCGGGGTCTTCCACCTTTAATGAAGCATCAACTTCAACAATGTCATGATCTTGTTTCAACATCATCTCTTCATCACACTTACTTTCCTCATCCAACAAAGATAAAAATTCACCAATTATCATCTCATTATCCAAAGACCAATCTTCATCGATGCCAATGTCCTCCTCCACGTTTGACACAATTTCATCACAAACTACTTCTTCAACCTTGGAACCAATATTTGTTGTTTCCACCAATCCTTTCTCCTCCTTACTTTCCATGTTGCACACGGTAACATACAAACATTGCTCCTTCGGATTTGTTATAATGGTAGATGGGAATTTTCCTTGTTGGTGTTGAGATCCAACTGAAGAAGCAATTTGCCCCATTTGATGCTCAAATGCTCTCATCCTATTATCGGATTTCTTCTCATTTTCCTCCATTCTAGCCTCCATCTTTTTCATGAATGCTAGCAATGTCTCTTCCACTGATGACTTACCTTCTCCATTCAATGGCTTGGCACTTGGATCGAATCCCGGAGGAAATGCAACTATGGCTTAAGGATTAGAGTAGGAAAGATTTTCATGCTTTCTCGGAGCTTGATAACCTCTATGAAAATTTCCTTGATTCGAGGGATAATTACCTTGGAAATTCCCTTGATGTTGGAAATTCTCTTGGTAATTTCTCCTATCCAAATAAGCAACATCCTCTACCCTTTGCATCACATTACTCTTCTCGTTCAAGGTAGTACTCGTACTTTTCCCTTGACTCACTCCTTGAGTGATCAAATTCAATTGCTTAGTTAAAGCATTGATGCTTTCATTAAATTCTTTCATGCCTTGGCTTTGAAACACATCGCTCTTCACTTTATGCACACTTTTCACTTGAGCTACCTATTGGATTGTATACTAAAAGTCTAGCTTTAGTATGAACAATGTCATAACAATATTTGAAATGAGAATCATTGATCAAATGATTGCATCTTATAATTTATTTTATATGCATGATGCAATAGTTCATTTACTTTATACTGTAGATAATATGTTGTGCGACAACACGCAGAAGATCATATTATCGGTTTCCTTATAAAGTATAAACAGATGCTCACAACTGAGATAGACGGGGACTCTCTATCGGTATGGTTGTAGTGTGGTTTGGTATTAGCTTGTCTTGGCTATAGAATCACATTAGTGCACTTGTGGTATTGAGCAGGACCGCCTAAGATCGTTCGACTTATACTGACTTATGAAGAACTTGATCTCTGTTATTATGGAAGTTCGTGCTCTTAATCCCTATACAATAACCTCGACACGTAGGGCAATATGTATTTCTTTGATTCATCAATGGGTGAGATTTATAAGTATTAAATCAACAAACTCGGTGAGTTGGGAAGTAGTGCTGTATCTATGGTGTGCTGTTGATTGTAGAAGGAATCCATGTCCGACATAGGTTGATGATGTCCCCTTGAGGAGCTCATAAGGTTTATCATGTAAATCTTGTAAGTGGATTAATTTCCGGCATGATAATAAGATTGAGTGGTACTACTCTCGGATGAGATATTAATTAATTTGAGTTGTCAGTAACTTAATTAATTAATGGACATTGTATATCTTAAACATGGGGAGACCATCGGGCTTATAATAAGAAGGAGCCTAGAACATAATTTTGGGATTGGACGGGTAGTGCAGTAATAATATTTTAGTGGACTATATTATTATTATTGGATTTAATTAAAAGCTTTGGGCTAAGCTTGGTTAATTAAATTCAATTGAGGCCCAGTCCAATTTCTCCTCCTGGTCCCTGCTGTAGCCCAACTATATAAGTCATCTCAGCTCCTGTTAACCCTAAGTCAGTACCTCATTTGACAGTTAGAAAAGAACATGAGCAGATTGAAAGAATCCTGCGGATTGTTGCCCACACAACAGCAGGATTCGACTTGGGACATACAGCAGAAGATTGAGAGGTGGTTCTCTGCAACGGTTCATCCTCTACATCAACCCAGAAGTACGGTAAAACATTATTTTTGCTTTCGCTGTTATTGTTTGCCTGTTATCCTAACGATCACGTTGATCCACACGATCCAATTGCCAACAATTGGTATCAGAGCGTTGGTTTCGGGGTGAAACGTGAGTCGTTAGGTGGGTTGTGATTATATGATTATATGATTTAATCTGGAATAATCGCATGTTTGTAATCAAGTTATGTTATTGATTATTTTGATTATGTGATTATGTTAATTAATCTGGAAATAATCATATGGGTTCTCTGTTATTGTTTTCCCCATCGTATCCAATGTGGTTTGTGTGATTGTTATTGATTTATTCTGCTGGACTTAACACTCGCATACACGGCTGACGGCCAACGCGGCGGCGGCGGCTATCCCACGATTGCACGGTGATGGCTGATGGAGACGCCGGCTGTATGTACGGCCGATTAGAAGCCTGGCGTTGGTTGGGCGGCTCTGCAACTCCCGGTTGCCGGTGTGAAGGAGACCACCAGCACCCGATGGCGGAACGAAGCAGATCGGCGCTAATCTGATGGCGACTCCAGTCCGTGACCATGGATGGCAACTTGAGGCTGCACGATGGGGCTGAAGGCATCAAATCACCCGGTGGTCCGCACTGCTGACTGGTGCTCCCGGGGCGACTCGACTGCAGGGACGGGCCGCATCCTTGGACGCTCCCGGGCGAGTCGCCGGTGGATTCGATCGAGTCTGAAGGGGATCTGAGAGAGTCCGATCCAGATCGCATCGGAGTAGATCGGCGACGCGCATCGGATGCCCAGAGAGGAAGATTGGGGCGCCTTCGTGGCTGGCGGCGCGAATCCAGTTTGGACGTCGGGAGTCTTCCGAGCATGATGGAATCGGCTGTGGGCATGGACGCCGGCAGCAGCGACGCCTGGTAGCGCCGGAGCTGGCGTGGCTTGTCGGCGGTGATGGCAGTCGTTGGCGGCAATGCTGATGGGCTGTGCACGCGGCCACCTACTAGCAGCAGCGGCTATATGCGCCGGTGATGGCTCGGGGGAAGTTGACAATCTACTGGGCGGATGGGGAGACTACGGTGGTCTGACGGCTCGTTTTTGAACGGCTGGCGGCGCGACTCCGACGGGCTATCGGCGCGGGCACAGGGTGCTGCAGCACCTTGTTGCGCCGTTTTCGCGGTCGGTGGCAAGCTGCGGCTGGCGAGAAGAAATAGGGCAGGCCTGAATTTTCTCACACATTGGGCTAATGGGTTGTTGGGCCTAGTTTACTTATTGGGCCCAATTTTTATTAGTGTTTTTGGGCAGCAAGGCCGCATGTTTTGGATTAATGGGTTGTCAGATGGGCCTTTGCTCTATTTTAATTTGGTTTTGGGCTTTTGGGCCCAATTTTAATTAAAATGCTTATGGGCTGCTGGATCATTATTAATTGCTGGATTTAATTAATTGTGGAATTTGTGTTGGGCCAAGTTTATAGCAAAAATTAGCGGGATAAATGGGCTTAATTAATTTATTAATGGGCTGCTCATTTTATGTTGTTGTTGCTTGAGTAGACTGGGCCCATTTTATTGATCCACTATTTATTATGCAATTAATTGAGTTATATAACTGATTAATTGATTTAATTGTCAATTATTGTTGTATATGTAAAAGACATGTTTTATGTGATTTATTTATTTAAATTGCTGTTAATAGAAGCATGCTAAGTTGTATATTTTATTCTGGAATATTATATACATGTTAAAAACCCTCGGTATTAAATAACTAAGTGGGAGAGGGGATTAGTATAATTAATTCCCGCGGCCTCCATTATTGGTTTGTAAGTGATGTAAGTAAACTTTCGTGTTGGTAATAGGCCTTCCTCCCTAACGGATGAGTTTATTCACGGATCACTGGTACAGACTTCATTAAATAATTATTGTTTGTAATGTGGCACATAAACTTGCGTGTTGGCAATAGGCCTTCCTCCCTAACGGATGAGTTTGTGTTCGGTTCACTAGTACAAACTAATAATAGATGATTGTAGGAAGCTATCCGAGCGCGTGTGTACTTCTCCAACTGTAAGGCACACAAGCTCGCGCAGTGGACTTGGGATCAAATAATGGTGTACACTTAGGTGTAAATAATTAGTATCCTCCCCAACGGAGTCACTGCTATTATTTGCATGGCTAAAGAGGAACCGACTATTAATTATTTTATCATAAAGTTAGGTTGACAAATGAAATTAATGGGTAAAACCTTCTCTTGTATATGTTCGGGTTTGTAAACGTCCACACTAACGTGGCTTGCAGACTCACGGTGCTTGAGATGTCGGTGAATTTTAATTTTATATTATTTTTGGGGAATCAATATAAAAGGATAAAATTCGAAGATTTGATCAGAATATTTATTTGTGATTCTCTGAATTTCGAATGGTTTTATTTCACTAATTGTTAACTAAAAGACATTATATTTACTTGTCCAAATTAGATGATTAGAAAAGAATCTTGGTTTTGAAAATTACTGCTTAAGAAAATACATGTGTATTCTCACAAAGGATGTCTCATGATGCCTATTAAAGTCTCTAGTGAAGAGATGAGAGGTTCATAGAAATATGATGGTCTCATGTAACTCTTCGGATACTTGAGTAAATTAAAAGGCAGAAGATCATGGTTGAATTGATGAATGAATTGGAAAAGCTTGGAATAGAAATTGAAAGGGAAACCTAAATCAATTTATTCTACACAATTTGCCTGGATGTTTTGAGCAAGTTCTACCTAAAATACGAGAGGTTGTATATGGTGGAAAACTTATAACAAAACATGTGGCAAAAGAAAGCCATTTTTCATCATGATGTGAACAAGTTTAATATCTTATTTACTAATGGTTTAAACATGATTAGTGATGGCATCTACTGACACGAAGTATGTAGATACTGGAATTACTAAATGTTTATCACTGAGTAAGGATAAGATTGTTAATAATATGGGTAAAACTACAAAGGTAGTGGCTATTGCAGTGGGAGTTGTTTATTTATCTCATGATAAGAATAAACGATTGATTATGAGAAATTGTCTTCATGTACGCTTCATAGAAATAATTTAATTTTGGTTTCTATGCATTAACGGATGGATACTTCATTTCATTTAAATGACATGGTCATAGTAATGAGGAATGAGGCTATAATCCGTTAAAGTACGTTGGTGGATAAAAAGTATACTCTTGAATCATGAACATCCCACAGATGCAATAAATAGTAATTAAATAATGCATCTTATAATATAAGTAAGAGAAAGGAACCTTCGGAAATGAACTAAACATACATTTGGCGTCTATGACTAATTCATTTTACTTGAGTAGGATTCAAAAGTTGATAGCCGATAGACCGTAAGGTTTATCTGAAATGGAAACTATCGGACTTACGAGTCTTGCTTGAAAGTAAAAATGATTAACTGCCTTTTCAAGGCTGTGGGGTGTAGAGCCAAAGATATATATGTTGGAATTAGTTCAATCTGATTCAAGCGAACCTAATATTATCCAGGCGAGAGGTGGTTATGAATATTCGAAGATTATTCTGGAAACCAATATATTTAAATGATGCACTGCATGTCTAAGTTCTTTGATTAATTCAAGAATTGTAAGGCTGGTACAGTGAAGCGTCATGGAAAATATATTAAGTCATTACGATTCAATCATGATGGCGAATACCTCTTGGGATAGTTAGGAGCAATTGATCAGAAATTGAGATTAAATCTCAAGTTGACTACACCGGGTATGCCCCAAACTGAATGGTGTGGTGGATAGAAGGAATAAGCCTCTTATGGTTATGATTAGATAGATGATAAATTATTTGGAATAATTAAATTCATTTTATGGATATGCCCTAGATACAGTAATTCGTGAAACGTTTGTCTATGGGATATCCTAGAAAAATTGATGGTGATTTATTTAGTCCAAAAAAGATCGAAGGGTAATTGTTAACACAATAACTAGATTTTTGGAAAAGGACTATGTAATAAGTCACAAACCCATGTATAAGTTGTTCTAAAGGAAGTGAGAGGAAAACACAAAGTTAAAGTACCAATTGTACAAGAGGATATACCACAAGATAAACTGCAACGCGTGTCACGTCTGATACACAATTACATGTAGTGCCTTGTCGTAGTGGGAGGGTTGTATGACAACCCATAAATATATATTTTGGGAGAGTCGTGAGACTTGATCCCTAGTGAACATGGTATTATCCCACGGATACGACATAGCACTACAAGATGAAAATGCAGAATCTTAGTAAGTTGCAATGAATGTTGAAATAGAATCTACGGATTCTATATTAAGTCTGGGAACTTGTATGATCACTAAATGGTGTAAAAGCCATTGCAAGTGGTCAAAGGAAATAAAAGAGGATCATATGGAAAGGTGAAAACCTTGGAAGCAAAGCTTGTTGCGAAAAAGTGTACTCAGAAAGAAATGGTTCGATTATGAGGAAACATGCTCGCTGGTAGCTATGCTTATGTTGATCCGGATTCTTTTATTGCTGCTATGAGGAACAACAAATAGATGTCAAGACAGCTTTCCTGATTGGAAGTCTTGAGGAAAACATCTATGTGAAGCAATCAGAGTGATTCATTGCAAAGTACTAATAGCATTTTGATAATAAGGTTAAAATTGTCCAGCGATGGACTAAAGCAAGCTTTAAGATCGTGAAGCATCTGTTATGATTAGGTAATCCAGTGGCATGGATTTAAATCAATGAGTGGATGAGTCTTGTGTGTTGTAAAGAGTGACGAAAACGTGATGGTATTTTTGTACTATACGTAGATAGTATCTTGCTCATTGGAGACAATGAAAGAGTATTATCGGGCGTATGGGTACGGTTAATAAAGCGGTAGAGATGAAGGACTTAAGAAAGGAAAAATATAT
Source organism: Pogostemon cablin (assembly GCA_023678885.1). Classification (NCBI taxonomy): domain Eukaryota; kingdom Viridiplantae; phylum Streptophyta; class Magnoliopsida; order Lamiales; family Lamiaceae; genus Pogostemon; species Pogostemon cablin. The sequence goes on from CM042983.1 coordinate 11,954,498, forward strand.
CCTTTTGATCACGGTAATACGGATCACAGAAAGGACATTATGCTTATCTCAAGTTTCATAAATGATACAGTCCATACTCGTTTAGCATGTGAATTTATCTAAGTGAATGTGTCTTTGAGACACAAGAAGAAGATAAAGAGGATGAAAGCGGTTCCTTATGCTTCGGCAAATAAGGAAGCTTAATCTAAGGAATGCTATGAACGATGTTGGATATCTGTTTTGCTGAATGCATGAACAGTGGGTATCAACGTAACCCGGAACAAGAATGATGAACTGTGGTAAGACATTTATAAAGTGACTGAGAAGGACTGGAAATTATATGTGGACTTACTGAACATATTCACTGCTTCTTGTGGATTACGTAGATTCGGATTTTTTAGTCAGATTGGACGGTAGTAAATTCTCCTCAAAGGTTATGTGTTTAATTTTAGGAAGTAGAGTCATAATGTGGAGGAGTGTTATATAGAAATATATTTCAGACTCCGGACTCCATCATGGAAAGATGATAAATTGGAGCCTATAAGGCAGCCAAAGTATCTATATGACTCTAGAGACTTCATGATGGACTTTGAAGTATTTCTAAGTTTGCCCAAGTTAATCACAATTTACATTGATGATATTAGTGCAGTTGCAAACTTGAAGGAATCACGAGTCCATAAGGCAATTAAACACATGGAGCGTGAGTACCACCTGTTACGAGAAATCGTATGCTGAGGGGAAGGTTGTTGTTGCCTAGATTACATCGGATGATGACCTAGTAAATCCATTTACAAGGACCTTAAGGCGAGAGCTTTTAATGGTCGTGTAGTGGGAGTAGGAATCAGATGTATGGCAGAAGACATGACAGCATAGTCTTTTAGTATAAGTGGGAGATTGTTGGATTGTATACTAAAAGTCTAGCTTTAGTATGAACAATGTCATAACAATATTTGAAATGAGAATCATTGATCAAATGATTGCATCTTAGAATTTATTTTATATGCATGATGCAATAGTCCATTTACTTTATACTGTAGATAATATGTTGTGCGACAACACGCAGAAGATCATATTATCGGTTTCCTTATAAAGTATAAACAGATGCTCACAACTAAGATAGACGGGGACTCTTTATCGGTATGGTTGTAGTGTGGTTTGGTATTAGCTTGTCTTGGCTATAGAATCACATTAGTGCACTTGTGTGTATTGAGCAGGACCGCCTGAGATCGTTCGACTTATACTGACTTATAGAAGAACTTAATCTCTGTTATTATGGAAGTTCGTGCTCTTAATCCCTATACAATAACCTCGACACGTAGGGCAGTATGTATTTCTTTGATTCATCAATGGGTGAGATTTATAAGTCTTAAATCAACAAACTCGGTGAGTTGGGAAGTAGTGCTGTATCTATGGTGTGCTGTTGATTGTAGAAGGAATCCATGTCCGACATAGGTTGATGATGTCCCTTTGAGGAGCTCATAAGGTTTATCATGTAAATCTTGCAAGTGGATTAATTTCCTGCATGATAATAAGGTTGAGTGGTACTACTCTCGGATGAGATATTAATTAATTTGAGTTGTCAGTAACTTAATTAATTAATGGACATTGTATATCTTAAACATGGGGAGATCATCGGGCTTATAATAAGAAGGAGCCCAGAACATAATTTTGGGATTGGACGGGTAGTGCAGTAATAATATTTTAGTGGACTATATTATTATTATAGGATTTAATTAAAAGCTTTGGGCTAAGCTTGGTTAATTAAATTCAATTGAGGCCCAGTCCAATTTCTCCTCCTGGTCCCTGCTGTAGCCCAACTATATAAGTCATCTCAGCTCCTGTTAACCCTAAGTCAGTGCCTCATTTGACAGTTAGAAAAGAACAGGAGCAGATTGAGAGAATCCTGCGGATTGTTGCCCACACAACAGCAGGATTCGACTTGGGACATACAGCAGAAGATTGAGAGGTGGTTCTCTGCAACGGTTCATCCTCTACATCAACCCAGAATTACGGTAAAATATTATTTTTGCTTCCGCTGTTATTGTTTGCCTGTTATCCTAACGATCACGTTGATCCACACGATCCAATTGCCAACACTACCATTCCAAATGCACAACTTCCCATTACTCGCTCGGAAGGCCATTGATAAGCATTCATTGCAATATCTTCAAAATTTTCCATGGCTTTCATAGCATCTACTCCGAATATAGATCCTCCGGATGAGGCATCTATATGCATCCGATGTTGTTGGCTCAACCCTTGATAGAAGAAAGCCACTTGTTGATTCTTATGAAAGTCATGTAGAGGGCACTTTCTTAGCATCTCCTTGTAGCGTTCCCATGCTTCATAAAAGCTTTCATCCGGAAGTTGCTTAAACTGAGTGATAAGGCTCTTCAATTGGAGAGTCTTTGAAGGAGGAAAGTACTTGTTTAGGAACCTTTGCTCAAGATCTTCCCATGTATTACAACTTCCCAAAGGAATTGTATTGTACCATGCTTTAGCCTTGTCTCTTAAAGAAAAAGAGAACAACCTCATTCGAATAGCATCCTCCGACACTCCCTTCATCTTGACGGTATTTGCAACCTCCAAGAAAGTAGATAGATGAGTGTTCGGGTCTTCAAGAGGACCTCTCCCAAACTAATTTGCTTTGACCATGTTGATCAATCCGGTCTTGATTTCATAATCATTGGCTTGAACCGGAGGAACCATATTGTGCACGGCTCTCGGTTGGAAGTAATCCCGAATTGCTCTAGGCCTTGGCAACTCTTGTTGTTGAAATATCCTTTGAGCTTCTTGATTGGCAAGCAATTGCATATACTCTTGATTTTGAGCAAAGAAATTCCTCATTATCTCTGCTTGATTCTCTTGCACTCCTTCTTGTACCCCCCTTTGATCTTGTAAAGGATCTTGGGGTGGGTCATAATTAACATTGTCTCCCCATTGATTCTCCATTTTTGTTCCTTTTCTAGCTTTACGCCTCTCTCGCTTGCTTTGTCGTGCGGTCCTTTCAATCTTCAAATTCAAAGGAATGATCGATTGATTTCCCTTTGATCTTGTGATCATAAAACACCTACGAAAAGGCCAAGAGTGAGACCACAAACACAAATAATAAATAAAAGAAAATAAAAAGAATCCTTATCAAGAACAACTAAAACAATAACACAGTACTCGACTAGTCCGTCAAACTCCCCGGCAACGGCGCCATTTTCTTGTTTGCTCTTTTTTTATAGCACTCACGAGCAAGAATACTCGATCATTGTAGTAGTATATTCCAAGAAAAATTATCAATCCACAAAGGAGTTATGTTCGGACTAGCAAAATATGTGAGCTCATGTTCATGTTGTTTTTGTAAAGATGATCGGGGGGTTTTGAGAGAATTAACAACTAAAGCAAGAAACAAGTAAATAAGATAGAAAATAAGAGAAAATGACAAGTAAAGATGAATAAAAAGTAAAGAAAATGGGTGCTAAAGTTCAAGTATGGAAAATCATGGGATTAGAAACATCCAAGCACACTCGATTCATATTATCATGCAAAAGGAATTTAACTCAATTGATGTAGACTAAGGGTGATCACGATTGTATCCTAAGCTCCCTTTCGGGTTACAAAGGTTGTTGATCCATTTTAGACTCCCAAAAGCACTTAAGATCAAAGCCCAACATTAACCCCTTCCATCTAGGTACTAGTTAGATTAAACTCTCCCTTTTTGTGTACTAAGGACAACGAATGGATTGGTTCCCCTCATTGAATTCAAATATCCTTTCGGTCAAACCCAAACTCAATGTCTATTCATGCCTTCCTAATACTATAGAGGGTCGTTTTTGTCTCACTCCAAGCAATACATACATGAGCATCATGATAGCATTTAATTACCATAAATCAATTCATTGATCAACAATCTATTAAACCAATAATCAATTATGAATAACAAACCATGCCATCACAACATCAAGACAATTAAACTCCATGAATAGAAATTAACATCAATTAAATCAAAAATCAATTTAATCCACATGATAATATAAATCTCATATGCTCTTCATGTTCCTAATCCCACTAGAGGGATTAACCTATCATAATAAAAGTAACAAAACAAATAAATATTTCATTACAAATATCCATAGTCTCAAATCTAAAGAAATACAAAATGAATGGATTCTTCCCTATCAATTTCTTGAAGAGAATCTTCTATTCTTCTTGATCTCCACCTCTAGCTCTTGATTTTGAAGTTTTTAGCACCAAAAATGGAAGAATTGATGGGTGGATGAAGATGGATGAAGATGGATGAAGATAAAGGTGGAAAATGGAAGAAATGGTGTGTGAGGTGTGTGTAGAAGATGGGATTTCGGATTCTTTTTCAAAATGTTGAATGGATTGGTATTTATACCCCATGGAGATCTTCTAGAAGAATTAGATAAAATATCATGTTCTGGTGCCGACACGAGTCGTGCTGTGTCGCACGAGTCGTGTCGTGTCAGGGTAAACGGCACACGACTCGTTCTGCGTCGCACGACCAAAGGGTGGTGGTGTTGAATGTATAGACGTCGCCACACGGCCGCCGCTTACAGGCCCGTGTCTGGTACACGGGTCGTGTGATGCAACACGGGTCGAGCTCCGCAACACGGCCAAGTGGTGGTCGTGTTGGATAAATAGATGTCGCCGCACGACCATTCTTGACAGGCCCGTGTCTGGTACACGGGTCGTGTGCTGCAACACGAGTCGTGTTGCCAGCACGGCCAGCCGTGTTCTTGCACTTTTGTTTCTTCTTCCTTGTTTGATCTCCCGTCTTGAGATCCGCTTTTTCCTACATCTTCCTGATCATGTCTAGCATCAAATAAAAAGTGAAAATCTTAAGTTTAAGCTCATTCACACACATTTCAATAAAAACACAAAACACAACCAAATAACATATAAAATACGGATAAAATAATACGAAAACACATATAAAAATACACTAAAATTTAGGTGAAAATAGCTCTAATCAGTGTTTGGTAAAGGTTGAAGTGCCTCTACCTAAACAAGTTAGTATTTGACCTAAAATGGTTGATTGTATATTTGTAGGGTACACAATTAACAGCAGTGCTTACAGATTTCTAATTCATAAATCGATAGAAACAAGGAATGCAATATTCTTCGAAGACATATTTCCTAGCAAAGGAAATAAACAAGTGACATCTTCTAAGAGACCACTTGTAGATACTACTGCGATTCAATCTACACAAGAGAGTGTAAAACCAAGACGTAGTAAGAGAGCTAGAGTAGAAAAGAGTTGCAAGACCTTGGGATGCAAATGGATCCTTAAAATAAAACATAAAGCTAATGGGTCAATAGACAAATATAAAGCTTGGCTGGTGGATAAAGGCTTTAGACAAAAGGAAGGGTATGATTTCTTTGATACCTACTCACCAGTGACATAAAGTATGTCTATTCGTGTACTTATAGCGATTGTTGCATTGCACAATCTAGAGATCCATCAAATGGATGTGAAGACGTGAGTTGGAAGAAGAAATATACATGGACCAACCAGAAGGTTTTATAGCACCTGAAAATAAGAAAAAGGTGTGCAAACTCGTGCAATCATTGTATGGACTTAAACAAGCTTCAAAACAATGGCATGTGTAGTTTGACAACACAATGATGTCAAATGATTTTCGAATCAACAAGTGTGACAAATGCGTATATGTGAGAAATAGACCAAAGGGATTTATCATGGTCTGCCTCTATGTAGATGATATGCTTATCATGGAAAGCAGTAATGACATAATCATTGACACTAAATGAATGTTGAATCGGAACTTTGACATGATTATTTATTTTATTTTAAATATATACACCTATTATAAATAATGTGTAATATATATTATTTAATTTATTTAGTAATTATATACTACATAGTAATATCACGTATTTTCTATTTAGTTAATCAATTAAGTAAATATATCTTATAAATAATAAATATAATATAAGACATAAATAAAATATACATGTTATACACATAATATATTATATAGTGTAAATATTAAACGGGTCCAAACGAATTCAAACAGGCTAAACCGGGGCATCATTACTACCCAAACCCGTCCCATTCTCGAAACGGGGCAGGTCGGTCCGCTCCAAATGTCACGGGCCAGTGCAGGTTCAGGCGGGCCGGATCATTTTTTGCATCCCTAATAATGTAGTATATATTTCTTAACAATTTTATGGGATTTTTTACGTTCAATTTTTTATTTAAAAAAATTAAAAGATAATTTGCTAAGAAAGTGTATACATTTTATTTATTAATATATATGTTTTTATTTATATAAGTGTATAATTTCGTGAAAGAGGATGTATGGTACCCCCGTACGCATAGGATAATTTGCCTTTTAATTAAGGAGTAGTCTTTGGTACGTCTCGGGGGGAGATAATTTTATTTTTTTTTAAAAAATTGGTGATCACTTTTTATCTAATGATATATTTTAAATATTAATAAACATAGTATTTATATGGCTAATACCACTGTGCACAAGGACCCTACAATATGGTGTACCCATTTTAAGAAACATATACAATTATGAACAAAAACATACACAATTAATTATGAACAAAAATATATATGCTTTTTTAGTGAATTTTTTGTTAGTTTTTTTAATAAAAATTTGAGTGTAAAATAATATAGAATTATTAAAATAAACGTGTATATACTATTGAATAAAAAGTTATATATACATGGATGCTAGTTTTTTTAATGGAAAATTGAATGTGAAAAGGTATACAATTATTAAGAAACATGTATACAATATAAAATAAAAAGTTATACATATAAGTGTGCACCCTTGCACCCGGGTGCACCGAATATCAACTCATTATATATATAATAAATATATTTTAACAATGGATCGACCGTTTCACAAATCGTCTAACATATAACCGTTTCACAAAAGAATATCCCTAAATTTTATTATAATTACATATATGTGTAGATGAGAGTTTTCTTTAATAATTATAATAAAAGAGCAATTAAGGTGAGACCGGTCCTATGAAAATTTTATGGAACCGGATCCTAAATCACGGTAATGAATCTCACGGGTAATTGAGTTCTCCCAATCTTTAAGACAAAAGGTAACGAGTCTCTCCTCTCTTCACCTCCGCTGTCCTCCCGCCCCCTTTCCTCATCTCTCCTTTTTGATGCCGCCTAAGTCCCAACGACCCCTGTTGCCAGATGACGCCGCCAATTGCCGTCGATTTGCCGGCCTTGCCAGAGTCGCGAACAACCGCCGCTGCCTCGCTTAGCCCTTATCCAACGTAAAGTCCCAAATTCCGACAGTGGCGGTATAAAGGCTTAGAAGCTTCTTCTTCTCGAAAACAGGGGTCTCCCCCCGCTGGCCGGGATTGGGGGAAATGCCACTTTAGAGAGGAATTAGATGCAGAGTATGAAGAAGAGCACGAAAGTGAAGTCGTCCACGCTGACCATGCCGCTGGCGGAGAGAATGACAACCACGGCCAGGGCGTTGAGCTGGCGGAAGTGGAAGAAGCTTCGGCGAGCGACGGTGGGGGAGTCGGCTTTGGGGAGAGTTATGTCGCATGTCGGAGCTACTCCACCTGACAATTATTTTGGTTTGTGTTTGGTTGATTGATTAAACCTTGCGAGAAAACTAAGATCAAATATCCAGCTACAGAAAAGAGGGGGGAAGGGAATATCTTCATCTTAAACCATATTAATCGTGGTGGGGGCTCTTGTTTCTCTACAATATCATGCCTTCCTCTTTTCTATTAATTCAAGGTACTGAGTAATAGAATTCTAATATCCTCTTTCCTTGTGGAAATGTTGAAATTTGAGATTTATGGTTTCTTAATTTGCGTGTGATAGTGCTGAGAGGGAGTGATAAAGAGATGGACCAGAAAGCGATCAATAAGGTGGTGTTGGTGTATTTGGATAAAAGGAGTTTCAATGAGCAAGCAGGATAAGCTTTTCAGCAAGGAAGCAATAACACATCAAAGCCAGCAATGCCTCTTCCACTACACAATTGATCCTGATATTACCAAACAAATCCCCGTGAATATGAAAATATCACACTATTTATTTAGATTCCAAATGTTCTTTCTTAAAATTTTTGTGGTCAATTAGGGTAGAAGTTGGATACTTTTGATGGTTATAAACATGACTATTTAACTTCATTTTCTGCTATAGCAAGTTGGGATTATAAAATAGTGTGAATATTTGGGGTGGCAACTTATGAGATTCAAGTTATTATTATGGGGTGTGATGAACAAATTACCCCTTTTCATTGAGCGAATTTTATGGTCTTGAGTGCTGGTGCTTGAATGTTTTATCATTTGGCTATAAAGTATTCAACTTTGCTGATTTGATAAAAACTTGGATTAATAGATTGTATTTATTAAACTGGATGGTTATTAACTTTACTATTTTATGAAATTATCTTTATGTGAAACATATCTAAAAGGAAACTCTACCACTTTTGTTTCAGTTTCAAAGCCTTCACAAGCTACAAGCATTGGGAATAGTCTAAGTCCAAGTCAATTCTATGAGCACAATGTTTTGGTACTAATACAGCTCCACCATTATTTGTTGCATTTTTTTATTCATGTTCTTGAAAAAAATAATTTCAAAACTTCAATTAGTAATCTATTTTATTAGAAAAAGTAACCCAATTAATAGAAAAGAGTAATCTAAAATATATTAACCAAGTAATTATGAGTTATTAACATTCGAAAAATAAGTAATTATATTACTCCTTTGAATTAATTAGATAATAATTAGATTATGAGTTATTCATGGAAAATGATGTTCAAAATCTTGACATAACAAAAAGAGTTGATTGAATTTGTATTTTGTACCGTGGAATGGCAGTAACTCTGTTGAAAGAAAACCTTGCCCAATACAAGTTTAATGTAAGAATTTAACAGCAGTTGATAATATGCATTAGATGAAGATGACATAATAGAACTGCAATTAGAGCACTATCATATCAATGTGTCTTTGCAAGACGAGCCACTTGTTATAGCAAGCTCCATGATGTGTCATTCATTGCATGACAATGGCCAGTGGGTCAGGTCCACTCCGAACAAGGGGCGAATCAATCACAAACATAACAAGTAAAACATAGACCATTTAGGTTTTAAAGAACAACTATGATCAATCAAACTACAATCAAGATGTCAAGGATACTTAACTAGCCCACAATGATCATGGTGAGATGTCTTCTTGAATCAAGACATTAGCCATTAATTATGTGGACATGAATGAATGAATCATGTTCGAACATAATGAGTGAATTATGGGTGAAGAAGAACAAATTTTGTTGCAGCAAAAAGATGAGGTTTGAATGATCCAAACAGGATATAATCATGAATCATCTGTTCTAAATTACATGTTCCAATGTAAGTATTAAACACAATAAAAGTTTATTTAAATAAAAATAAATCCCAGATGTGATTACTGATTAGTCCTCCCAACACTCATTACTAAAACAGCATCAAACAGTTGAAGGAATTTAATCAAAATCTAAGACTACCCATTTTGCTCAACATAATCAAAAGAAAACGTCACTACCAGAAATGCAAAAATTGAATATAAACACACACACACACACCACCACCGTACACTTTCAATCGGATCTCCCATTCGCCGCCCCCATTCTCTCCCTTCTTCAATCAAGGTGAGCAGCCCAGAAGCCAAAGGGGTCTACATTCTCTAAATAATGGACTATTCCTTAATAAAATTAACTGCCAATTTTTTTGAAATCAAACCCACACAAGTAAAATTCCTCATGAGAGAGACGTGGAAAAAGATAGAGGGAGAAAGAGAAATGGCTGACGAAACTGGTAATTGTTTGTATATTTGGGGAAACGCAGCGATGACGGCAGTCTCAACAAGGCCCGTGGCAGCGGGTTTGCGACTTCGGCTAGAGAACGGATCTACAACAGCGGCAAATTGACGGTAGACGGCGCTTGATTTTTTTTGGTGGTGGGTGGCATGGACGTCGGCGCATCGTTGACTCTCCATTTAAGAGGAGAGAGAGCGCGCCAAATTAAGAACGAAGATGGGTAAATATCAAAATTGGTCATGTATCACGTTTTTCAATTTTAAGTCATTTTTTTAATTTTTAATTTTGATCTTTTTTGTTCATTTTTAGTTCTTTTAGTTCAAATTTAGTCATTTTTGTCCAAATTTAATCCTTTATTTAAAAAAAATCCAAAAATAGTCCGAAAGTGCATACATAAAGGACTAAAAGTGGACAAAAAATGACTAAATTTTTAAAAAAGGACTACATATGGACCAAAAGGACTAAAAATAGACAAAAAATGACCAAAATTGAGAATTGTAAAAGAAAAAAACTAAAGTTGAAAAACGTCATACTTACAGGACTAATTTTGATATTTATCCAATGAAGATTGAAAGAGGAAATTAAGCAGAGAAATGGATTGACCAATATTAGAATATATGACGTGTACAATCTGGTTCCGCCAATTAAAAAATAAAAAGACAGTAGTATTCTATTCTTTGTCTTATAATTATAATAATAATAATAATAATAATAATAATAATATATAATAATAATTATTATTATTATAATGATTATTATTATTATCTCTTAGTTTCATATCGGATTGATTTTTAGTAACATATAATATAAATAAAATTTTTATTTAAGAACCATATTATAGTATAATATAATTTTAAATAATATTAATTATTAAATTTTTTATGGAGAAAATAATTATTTTTTTAATAATTACTCCAAATTGTAACCTACTATTTATTGAATAGAAATTTAATGTTAAATATTTAATGAAATTAGTCTAATTAAAGACTACTTTTTTAATTAGTTATTGAATATTTATCATTAAAATTTTATGAATGAAAATTAAAAAATAATACCGAAAAAAAATTGACACTTAAAAAGATTATCTTCATAATTATATGTTTTAAATTATGAATTTATTTAAAACAAAATATAATATATTAATTATATAAGTATTATAACAAATAAAACTATTTGAAAAACATTAAGATAAAAAAATAAAGAACACATTTTTATTTTATTATTATTTATTAATGTAGAAAAGAGGCACAACATATATGGATAGTAATTAATAAAGTAAAAGAATAAATTATTAAAATAAAATATCAGAAAATAAGTGGTGGATCCTTTTTTAATCTACAACACATGGATAATAATTAATAAAATAAAAGGATAAAATATGAAAATAAAATATTACAAAATGAGTGGTGGATCCTTTTTAACCTACAACATGTACAGACTTGGGTTATGTGTGAACCCAGATCAGCTAAGAATCTCCCTAAATTATTTTCTTATAAGATTATTTTTAAATGAGATAACTTTACCTTTTCCTATATCATCAATATTTATTAAAAAAATTATTTCTTTCATTTATAGGACGAAAATTTATGAAATAATTCACCTCGAAGATTATCACTTTTTATCAGTCAACTACTATCTACATATCATTTACACATTTTTATTTTTGTCGTCTCATCAAAAATTTTACATTTCATTTTATAATAAATGAGGCTCATATAAATATTTAATTAATATATCTATGTGAAACCCAAAAACAATATTGATTATTCACTATAAAATGTCTCTCATCTCAGTACAAATTAAAATACTATATTCCTTAATTATTGTATAAAAAGAAAATATAAACATTCGACTAGGATGGAGGGAGCATGACTTTTTATTAAATTGTTATGAATTTTTATTCGAGTGAAATATGTTCTAACACAAGTTTTCTCCTAATAGGTTAAATTTCTCTTTTCTTAAATAGAGTTATATATATATATATAAAGATATGTCCAAAATTAGCTGATGTGGTGAATGAATTTCCCACTTACATTTAGCTAATAACACATGCATGCTACTACCACAGATTATTCGCTTCATCTGCCCTGAAGTTTAATTTTTTTTAAAACATTTCTTATTTAAATGTTACATTAAGAATTACATACACGAACTTATTATAAGGATCTAACATACCTAACACTTCGGTACATCTTAGTTACATACATCCAAATAGAATGTGGCATTGATTCCCAATAAGTGTTTGGTGGCACAATCTAGAGAAAAGGGTCCCCCCTTAGATTAAGTTTAGTGTGTGTATAGTTATATACACACATTATACATATATATCGTGTAGCCATTCAAAAGAGAATTGTTGTACTCTTTCTATATATTTTCTTGTTCTAATTCATTACAAGAATTGATGATGGATTTTGGATAATATGTTTCAATGTGGATTGTTTGTAGGGAAACGTTTAAACAAAAAAAAACATTATGTTAGAGTGATTTGATTAAGTATTAAATAATTTATTTCTCTACAAACTTAAGTTTTTAAATGAGTGATTATTTAACGTGGTATCAGAACCCAACAAAGATCCAGATTCAAACCTCACCACCACCAATTTATGAGAAAATTCCACAAGCAAGGCGTGAGGACAGCCAAGAACACATGCATTCATGAATTGATATTATATAAATTTATATTACTTATAATACTCCTTACATTCCACACTTATTTTTATACTTTTCGTTTTTGTTTGTTCCACATCTATCTTCACAATCATACCAACCAATTACCACTAACATCTAACACAAATAACATACTTTATAATTTATTTATTACCTAAAAATACCACAATATCCATAAAAGTTAATAAAATTAATAAAAATCAACTTTTTTTTAAGTACGTATCAACAATAACGGTGCAAATACCTACGAAAAAGGAAGGAGTATTACTATAAAAGTGAGATTATTATTAATAGCAATTTTACGCATATAATTGAAAAAAGGTAATTTTCTTTACTATATATTTATACTTCATCTCAGTAATTTGTACATGGTGCATGCATATGGGCATTTTTGAACAGTATTAATTAATATCATAATACTTACGTTTTTAACTAATTAACTATTTTCTACTTTAAGTATACGTACAACAAATCAGCATGTTAAACTAATTAAACTTTTGCTTGTATATAAATAAGACAGATCGAGCGTAATAAAATATTTAACTAATTTATCTTCTATATATATATATATAAATAAAGTGGGAAGGAGATGATAAACTTTTTTTTCTCATTTTATGCTGCCCATTTATTTTTTAAAACTCTTTACCCTTTAATTAATTAATATCTTTAATATTTTAATTAATGCACATTCATATTCGTCCAATATGCTAATTTAGTTTGAAGTTTGAAGGTCTGTACGCATTTAAACTCGAAAAATCTCATCTGTCAATCATAATTAATTAATACATTTATTGTTTCCTTTATATAACATTCATCATCCATTATCCCTTCTAAACTTGGTTATGGAGAACAGGAGTCCCCTCCCATCCCAGGTAACAAGCTAAAAATTCCATGTTGTGGATTAATCAACTAGCTTCTCAATTGTGTATTTGAAGTTGTTCTGGTATCAGATTTCCTGAATTAATTTCAATTATCTTTCAACATATAATTATATTTTCTTTGTTTATGTTTGTTTAACTGCTGCTATTAATCTTTCTACTTTGTGTGCCACGATAATTAATTCTACAAGGGCGTGTATATGCTATCCTTTAAAATGCTTATGCCTATCTGTGACTATTTTTGCACGGATGGTTAATCATAATGAATAATTAAATGCATTTCATGTATTATAATTATAATTATAATTAATTAATGGGAATACTCCAAAAAAGAGTTTACTACGTAAGAGAAAACTGTCATATTTATTTGTCACAAGTGTTAGTGAAAATGTCAATACCAGATGCATGTTGGTATTGATTTACTAATCTGCCCAAATTAAGTTAATTTATGTATAATTTATTAAGCAGAGAGCAAATCAAATGGGTGAGATTAGAATGTTACAATAATATTTTGAATAATTTTGTTTGATTTTGACAATTATAGCACTCACCAGCTTCATCCATGATAATGCTTGAGATAGAAAAAAGCAATTGGAATCACCTATTTCACTTCCGTGTTTCATCTTTTGTTCCATCTATTAGATGTTTGCCATGTTTATTAATCAAGGCCTAAAATACAACAACATGCCCCAAGGGTTTAATAGTATATTATTTTTATGGAAAACAAGTTATGAAATATGAAGTGAAACACGACGGTGGAATAGGAGATTCCGATTGAGAAAAAAGGTTACTATTATTGGAAGAAATTTGTGGCACATAACAATGAGGTGCAAAAAAACTTGATTCGTGTATCATAAAGAGTAGCGCAACAAGAGGAGGACTATCCTTTTGTTTATCAACTTTGAAATATTCAAATATGAGATGTTATGTATAAAATAAAAATTTGGTAAAACTTGTGTGAGATTGTCGATCTCACGATAAAACATTTTATATTTGAACAAATGCTCTTTGGTTTTTCACTCAAAACTTGCTTTGATCTGATCCATGGCCTATTATTGTTCTTTGATGTTCATTGTTAAACGAAAAAATTGTATATAAGTTTTGATTTAATTTATAAATAAATGATATAATTATATATATTATTCATCATTATATTGAAAATTAATATTTTTGTAATAAAAAAGTAAAAAAAAAATCACATAACAACGTAATAAGTATAAGGTGCATGCAACGTGTAACGCATGTCTAAAAAATCTATATTGTTTCTATTGACGTACAAATTACAAGGTGAATTTGAGCTAACCTTGAAGGGGGAGTATTGGTTTTTATTGAGTATATCTTTTTAATAAAAAAATTTCAAATAGTTAAACACCTAAAAATACACATATATAGGTGTGTATCAATGTGCTTTGCTCCCATTCATAATTTTTTTTAAAAAAAAAAAAAAATTAATCATGTAGCTTTAATTTTTTTTAATAAAATATAAACATATTAACGTAACAGCGACAGGTCTAATATCTAGTAATTATAAGTACAATCAGAAGAGAAAAAAATTTGTAAATAAATTGAATTAATAATTAATCTCATACGCCATGAGAGATGCTGCATCGAACTCACAACCTTATGCCTCCAGTGGTCCTGATTGTAGGCACGGATTAATACTAACTGTTACACTAATTTAGTGTTAGTTTAGGCTGTCAATAATAGTTGTATTCATATTATATAAACATTATATGTTGTCAGCAGATAGACAGCCAATTAACTTCCTTCTCAATTCCTTGGTCGCTATCACCGGAGCCACTGAACAAACTTACTTCTTCTCAAATATCCACACATTAATAAACACTATACATTAAATATTATTTCTCTCATTTCGCTTTATTTTATTTTATATTAAATTATTATATTACTTTAATGGGACGAGGAGTAGTTTTTAACTTGTCAATTGTCCTATTAATATATACATCTTCACCTTTGATTACAACAGGATAATTATTCAATCATTCTGCTAATTCACTTTGTCCTCTATTCATCTCTTAAACCAATCGAAAAAAGCGAATTGCAGCTTTCCGTCAGCTTGCCTTGTTAGCTGTCAAGTTGCTGCATAGCTCCATTTTGATCCGTAATAGGCAACTCCGATTCTATTTCCATAGGTTGCTTCAGGTCCTATGCTTAGCTACCTCCCCAATCCTCAAGCAAAAACTCCCTCTTCTGACTTAATTAACAAACTCCATTGTTAATTATGATGCATCTTCAGCTGAGAGTAGTTCTAATCCCTCTTCTCATCATCTTCTTTCTCTTCCCCCTCCTCCAATCCTACAAAATCCCGAGACTGTCTCCACACAAGAATGGCAGACTCACATCGGAGGGCGTTCGAGATGAAGAGAATGTAGTAACATTCTACTATGATCAAGCACTAGATCACTTCAACTACGCACCTCAGAGCTACGACACCTTCCCACAACAATACGTCGTCGACTCCCGGTACTGGGGCGGTCCAGGTTCCAACTCGCCTATCTTTGCTTATATGGGGGCTGAGTCACCGCTGGTTCCGGGCATGTATGAGATCGGCTTTCTCACTGATGTTGCTCTTTACTTCCACTCTCTCTCTATCTACATTGAGGTGATTATTTACATATATCTATACTTCCAAATATCTATAATTCATGTGTACATTGGAATGAGAAATTTACTCCATTATACAGCATCGATTCTATGGCAAGTCAATCCCATTTGGAAGCACCATAGAGGAGGCCTTGAAAAATGAGACGACTCGAGGTTATTTCAACTCTGCTCAAGCTATTGCTGATTACGCAGAGATTTTGTTATACGTGAAAGATAAATATTCATCACAACAATCTCCCATCATCGTTGTTGGAGGCTCGTATGGAGGAAGTAAGTACAGTAAATTAATATAAACAAGAAAATTACTACTACTTGCTACACAAATTTCATAAATTATAACAATTGATTAATTATGTTTCAGTGCTAGCGGCTTGGTTCCGACTCAAGTACCCACACATTGTTTTAGGGGCTTTAGCATCGTCGGCTCCCATTCTCTATTTCGACAATATAACATCCCAAGATGGGTATTACTCCATTGTAGCCAAAGACTTCAAGGTACATAATTTTCTAACATGCATATCTATATATGTATTCAAGTTCAACAAATAAATAGAAAATATAATTACTTGAACACTAATGCAGGAAGTGAGCCAGAATTGCTTCGAAACAATACGTAAATCATGGGATGAAATTGAGCTAATTGCATCCAAACCTGGAGGCCTCTCCATTCTGAGCCATCGATTTAAAACTTGCAGGTACGTATGTATTATATTAAATATGATCTTAATTAGTATTAATCCAATGTTAAATTTTAAATTTTAGATATTGAGATATTAGTCATGTTCCAAGAGTTTGCTATCAAATTTGTCCGATAAAGTAGGAATTTAATTAACCTGTTGGGCAATGCTCAAAATAAAAAAAAATTTCATTTAAGCTAGCTCAGTAAATTAAGCAGGCTGTTAATTTTCATAGAATTAATTAAATTAACATAGGGTATGTAAGTGTAATTGCTGATGTGTATATTTATATCCAAATGGTTGATTTAGTCTTTGCAGTATACTCTCTCCGTTCCCTTGATACGTTCATTTTTTCATTTTGGTTCATCACATTATTAAGTATTTATTTTCCTTTTTTGGATTAATGTGACCTACAACCACTGCACATGACACCACAGTCAACATTAATATAACTACCCACTACACATTAAAATATTATTTTTCTCACCTAACTATACATTAAATTATTATATTCCTTAATCCACGTGCAAAAAGTAAACGAATATCTTCCAAAAAGAAAGAAGAAGTATGCAAGTATCAAACAAACTCACATGCTCAATGAAGTAAGAACCTACCTAATTACTATATCTGAATTAATGTTCATCGTATTGAAATTTTTACTATATTTTTTTAAATTTAATTTAATGAAGAAATTTAAATAATATGTAAAATATATACTTAAACATTGAGAAGGCATAGGAATTAATTACTGATGTGTATATTTATATCCAAATGTAATTAAATTACACTTTCATTAAAGTAGGGTATGCAAGTGTAATTGCTGATGTGTATATTTATATCCAAATGGTTGATTGTGTCCTTTGTAATATAGTACGTATCAAACTCACATGCTTAAAAACCTACCTAATTACTCAGAATTAATTTCCATTGTATTGAAAATTCTACTTTTTTATTTTTTTTAGTTTAATTGAATGAAGAAATGTAAATTATATGTAAAATATATAGTGCTTAAACATTGAGAAGGCATACGAATTAATGAGTTAAGTGAGACATTTAAAATGAGTTTAAATTAAAATATGGTACATATACGCGAACGAATTCATTTTTATTGGAAACAACTTGTGTTATATAGTAGGAGTAGTAATTAATTATCTCATTATATATTCCCTCTCCCTCCCACAAAACCCTTTTACACTTTTGTCATTTGTTTGTCACATAAAATCCTTCAAACTCTAAAAAAAATATCATTTTACATATAACCTCAAAAGTTACTTTAATTAAAAATTAGTCACTCATTTTTCACATTCATATATTATCTTATATTTTTTTTATTACCTAAAAATATTAAAATACCCTTTAAATCAACAAAGTTGGTAAAAATGTAAATTTTTTTTAACAATGTGGAAAAATAAACGTAAAGCATTTTATGAGATAATATGATACACATATTAAAAATAATTAGGCGTTTGGTAAGTCTATAAATAAAATATGTTGGTAGCGTGTGAAGTGATCAGATGATGCAACCCAGCTGATCTTTATTTATATATAGACTAATACGAACATATAATTTAAATAAAGGTGATTATTATAAGAATTAATTGTATGGCATATTTCAGGCATTTGAAAAATTCAAGGGAGTTGAGGGACTTCCTGAAGGATATGTACGCGGCGGCAGCACAATATGACCGTCCACCAAATTATCCGGTGACTACGGTGTGCAAGGGGATTGACGAAGCTTCTCCGACCAACGATGTCATTGGTCGGATATTCAACGGCGTCGTTTCTTACATGGAGGATCAAACTTGTTATCCGACCTCTCCCCCACCCGTTACGGGTTGGCAATGGCAAGTGAGTACTACATGCACTTAATTAATTACCTAATTAGTGATATATGTAATTCATTTTGGGCAAAGACTTGTGTGAGACCGTCTCACGTAAGCCCTTATGTGAGACGGCCAGAAAGTGATAACTTGTATAAAAAAATTATAATAAATTAATGAAAAGTGATAATGCTGATTCATAAACAATTTATAATATAAATAAAATGTGATAACATTATGTTTTATAACGAAAATGATAACAATTTTACAAAGTGAAAAACGGTCTCACACAAGACCTACCCTTCTTTTTGATGATATATGTAAATAATTAATTTGGATGCATGATTTAGACCTGCAGTGAAATGGTAATGCCCATGGGAATTGGAGAAAACAACACCATGTTTCCACCGTTGCCTTTTGATCTTCATCAATTTGTTCAATATTGTAAAAAATCGTTTGGGGTCTTACCTCGTCCTCACTGGATTACTACTTACTACGGAGGCCATGTAAGTCATATTAATTTTAATTAATTGATTATGATTCATTAAATTATTACATAATTGTAATATTATAAGTACCCTACTCATTCTCGCACCTTAAATACAGGATATAAAACTCATCCTTAAGCGGTTTGGGAGCAACATAATTTTCTCCAATGGCCTCAGAGATCCGTACAGTAGTGCAGGGTAAAATAGTAAATCTTTATTTTTCTTTTATTAGATAATTTCATGCATAATTTTAAAACATGTGCAACAAATAATTCAAAATAACTTGGTAACCATTGTACAGGATACTGGAGGACTTATCCGAAAGTATTGTCTCATTAACAACACCAAATGGTATGTACTTACGAATTTATCCTAGCTTTGTGTTTGATTACTTTGTATTTATGACTATAAATTAAATCATTATAAAATAAATAAAACTCTTTAGAGTATTTGCACCTCCTTTGTAATTTACAAAGAAGGTGTGAAAATTGTATTGAGATTCAGGGGAGTAGTAAATAAATGCATAATGCATAAAAAATTGTGTATGTATATGACCCCAATTATGTACATCCCTTTTTTACTCTTGTATGTATGGTTAATTGAATATTGACTTAATTACACAAATTAATATATTTTTACAAAAATAAATTTAGAGTTTGCTATAATTTATATATGATAGTCATCCACTTTAGACAACACGTTATAGTTAATAATGAAATAGATACAACCTTTACATATGCAACAAGTGCTAAATTGTGTTATAAGTAACATAATTTGTAAAAATTTTGTAAATTTCCTTTTATTTCAGTGATTGTAGTTAAATTTTAAAAAAAAATGGTGTGCAGGTTCACATTGTTTGGACATACTTCTTACCGATGAAAGTGATCCAGAGTGGCTAATCAAGCAAAGAAATTTGGAAGTTAATATTATTGAAAAATGGCTTACCACTTATTATGTTGATCAGGGATTGTCTTGGGATTCTGCTGATCAGGAATTGCCTTGGGGTGATGTCGGAGGTGCCACAAAGAGGATCCCGGATATTTTAATTATATATTTATATTTTTTATGTTTCTTATATAATTTTAAAGTTAGATATTATTAAAAAGTTGTGCTTAGTTGATACCTTATGGGGCTGTTTACATTTAGGGCTCGTATAATAAAACAGGAACAGTAAAAATTTACATGTGGGGCAGAGTGAATTATTTTTATTATGTGGAAGAAAATGACTTTTATATCCTTTATAATACTTAAGCACTCCTTATTTGTCAAATACACCAATTTTTGGTGTACTCATCATTAGGGGCCCCCGCCACTCCTGCCCTGGGGATTGATGAAGGGGATAAATCACAGGATGTGTCTCAAATGGCTTATAGAGAGGGCTCATTGTTAAACTTGTGCTTGCAAGGGGCCAAATTCATGTCAAACGCAGGATTCGAATCCCCACCCTCCAGCAACCAAGCTCAGTTGGAAGGTCTTTCCACCCTCCCATCTACCACTTGAGCTATGCCTTGGGACCCACTCACCAAAGAAGCCCACCCACGGTGGCCCAACCAATTATACCAAAAGGGTTTTCACGTCACTAGAATACAGATGGCCATGAATGCTGCTTCAACACCACTCGTCCTCTCCTAAATCTGTTCTTTAAGACCTCCATTGCTATGCGTTTTTGGATGTATTTGTTCCACGCCTCTATATTGACAGAATTGAGGCGATACCAAAAGATGTGGAACAGCAGATTGATGGCCATGAAAAAAAATAGTGCCAGATGTGGAGCAACAGAAGGATATGGAGTTGAATTGAAGCTTTGTCTTGAAGTCTATCATGGTTGACGCCGTAATCTTCAAATGGAGGTGGAGATTACTTTGATTATGCTATGAATAAATTGAAAAGAAGAAAAAATTGAACGGAGGAATATGAGATTTTAAAAATCAACGACGTTGGCGATTGTTGGCCGGAGAGCCACCCATCTTCGCCGGAACACAAAAATTTGAACTTACCTATGCCAATGTGAAGAAGGGCAAATAAAAAAAAAACCTAATTAGGATTATATTTCTCCTGAGAAAATAGGAAAATAGAGGTGAAAGATGAAGGAATCAGTGGAAACCGCAAGATTAAGGTAGAAGAAGCGAAGAAAAGAGGGAAAAAGAAAGTAGAAAACCAATGAGGTGAAGAGTGAAGAGTGACCAAGGCAGAGGGAGAGCTTGTTTGTACGAGAAAGGATAATAATTTTATTTTTAAAAAAAAAAATTCTTCTAATCCAGACAAATAAAATTTGATTTAGTACAAATATATTTTTAATTTCTTACAAAGGGAGACCAACCCATTTACATTACCGGCCCACCCAACCTTATTCTCTTGGTAATGGCCCAAAGCAGTCTCACAAATTAAAAAAACTAACTAAAAAAATATGTGCCAATATCTAAAAATACCCAAAATGCAATGTAAAATTTTAATTTTACCAATCTTTCAAAAAAGTTATTAATTCTATCTATGTGCCACTTTTCGGACAGTTTTGCCCTCGATTTTTTTTTTTTGAAAAGTCAAACTGGTCAACTGATCAAACGGGCCAACTGGTGAAATATAAGCCATGTTCAAAACTGGAGCAACGACGCCTACTGGCCCATTGGATATGATGAAACGAGCAGCTCTATACAACAATACTACAATATTTTGTATAGACAACAAGCAAAAAAGAAGGAAGAGGCCACCGACCGTTTCTTGGATGGTCTCGACCGAAGATGAAAACTGGCAGAAGCTCGTGTCAATTACACCAAGGAAGAACATCTAGAGAAAGTCGCCAGATGGAAATAAGATACTCAAAAGAAGTGTCAAGAAACATAGTGGAACTCCAAAATTTCACCAAATCCATGGATGCGTCCCCAGACACGATAAATGGAGGAGACGACCAAATCAAGGTCGAAGAGAGATCTGCAAGCCCTATCACTTTTCATGGCGGTCATAATGACAAAGTAGAAAGAGATTGAGGCAGATAACTCTAAGATGAACCAAGATCTTAGAGAATTACAGAAGACGGTGAAATTCTTTGGAGAATATTGCCAAAATATGTCCAAGACGATATTTGAGATCAGCCTCAAGATGGATAAGGTGGAGACATTGCAGAACAAACAACTCAACCTCATCAGGAAGTTGATAAAGCAAGTAGAGTCCCTGGAAAACAAGGTGAAGCGGAGAAGGCTGGGAGGAAGTAACCTACGGAATAGAACCCCTTTTATACCAAAAGGAAAAGACGAAGGAGGTCACGAGGAAAAAGGAGGGCAAAACCTCTTCAAAATACCCAGGAGCCAGGTAACCCTTCGGATACAAAAGAAGATAACTCTTCAAAAAAGTAAGGGTCGGATGACTTTTCCAAATGGATGAGGGATCATGTGACCCTTCGAAAGGGGCAAAAGACGAGTGCAGGACATCTGCCAATAATAATTGATAGAGAAACGTAAGCAGTGATGTGATACCCGAACTTCTCACTACTCATGTGCCAATATAATTTAATATGCGTTATGTGTATTTTATAACTATGTGATAATTATTTGGCAACTATGTGGCAATTATGTGATAATTTTTTCGACATTTTATTTGTCATTGTATTTTATTTGGTATATTTGTGATAATAATGGTGATATTATGTGAATAAATATGTGCATAAATATTTACGTGCATTAATTTGGATGTATGAGTAAATTATTTTATGTGTATAAATACACTTTTCTTAATTATTAAGTAGCACACGTGTTCTCGTAATAATAATAGTTGTAAGAAAAATATACACATATGTGTATTAATTTATAAATGTATTATATCTTAGTTATTAAGTATTGCACGTATATTCGTAATGGATAATAATTTACTATTTATAGTAAGTGTAATAATAATAATTATAATAATAATAATAATAATATAATAATAAACTATTTACTAATAGTAAAATTAGTTGTGTCGGTGGAAGTCGTAGATGACTAACACCCAAAACTCATCTACCTATATAAATTGCCCTTGGCAATTGATAATCAACATCATCAGAGGCTGTGAGCGAGAGAAAAAAAAAAGAAAGAGAGAGAGAGAAAGAAGAAAGATGGAGAAAGGAGAGCGTGTCGGGACGAGAGATTAGTGATAGTTCTTTACGAGATCTATAATATTATTACTTCCGAATCCAGGTAAGTAGAAGTCCAGCATAAACATATGTTGTGTGTGAATTAATTTGTGATACAAGTTGTGGATCTATGTGATTTGAGACAATATCATTGTCCTATATAGATCTGTGTGATCGGAAACTGTTGAATATAGATTTGTATGATCTGAGAAAATATTGTTTATAAGATCTGTGTGATTCGAGATGAGGTTGTTATTCTAAAAATGGATCTATGTGATTAAGGTGAAGTTGTCGTTCCAGAAGTAGATTTGTGTGAATTGAAATTAAGTTGTTGCTTTATTGTGATTAAATGTTGATATTGATATCGTAAATGGTTTATGATGCATATTTAATTGTCCTGGTTGCATACCATGCATAATCATGAAAAGCGTTTTTAATAACTTAATAAGGTACTAATGGTGTGTGCGGCCATTATATATGCACTCTTTCAGGGACCGCCAAAAATTGGTCCGAGTCATGTGTTGACTCACCCCATTCAGGGATCGCGGAGCAATCGGAATCATGTGTTGACTTAACGAGTCGCTTGTCGGCTCATTTTTATTCAGAGATCACAGAGTGATTCGAGTCATGTATTGACTCAACGTGTTGTTTATCGGCTCATCTCTATTCGGGGTTCGGAAAAATCATCTCCAATACTTTATTTAGGGAACAGAAAAATTAATCCGACACTAAGTGTGTCTATTGAGCTCATTTGGGTGCATATCATAAGTGTGTCGTGGGGAACCCACAACTTGAATAGTTTTCAAAATAAAAGAGACCAATTAGAAGGACTAGAAAATAGGCGATAGAAAACTAAATGCATTTTCATGCACTGGCATGCATGACTTCTACTTACTGAGATTTTTGTCTCACTAGTTTATCCATTGTAGGTGAGTCTGATGATGATTGAGTATGTGGTGTGTTGTGCAAGTTGTGGAGCTCCTTCTGGGTTTTGAGCGGATGTACATAGATGACAACCTGTTGTGCTAGGCCGTGGGTTTATTTTGTTTCCACTGATGTTTCGTTATGTAATATAATAGGTGTTGTTACAAGTTTGTGTGGTTTGATATGGTGTCAAAGACCATTTACGTATGTTGAACTGGTGTGATGTGTTGATTATAAATACATTATGTGAGAAAAAAATATATGCAGGTTTTTATAATGATAATGTTTATGTTAATTGGTATGTGAAATATAAGTTATGTAAGATGGGTCGTGTCAAGTGGCGTCAGCAAGATTAGAGAGTCTTTCAAATTTGGATTTCACATCCGAAAGCCTCTATAAATAGAAAAGTTGAGAAAGCAGAAGACATCAATCATTCCCTTTGTTTTCTCTCATTCAATAAACCTTGTATTTTCTTTTTTTTCCTTGTATGAGTGTTTCTATTTCAACAACCATAGGTAGCTAGAGGAGTTGTCTCCTCTTGTTTAAGTAGTATGAGTGTGTAATGATATTTCCATCCCATAAATAAATAGTCTTGGGCTACTGACCGAAGTATGTAACCTTCCATTATATTCTGCAACCTTATTCTCCATATTTTCCGACGAGAAATAGTAGCAGCATCCTGTACACCCGGTATAGGAAACGAACCAGGGTTGTGGAATGGGATTGAACCATCACACTGCGAGACGCGTGGTTGGCTGTGAGGCGCGTGGTTGGCTGACACATGGGTATTAAAGTTCAGCAAAGTTACTATTCATAGGAGAGAGTGTAAGCAATTAAAATTCACGGTCCAATCAAATGGCGACACGTGGATTTTATTAATTAAATATCAATATTAATTTATTATATTTTATTTTGGGGATTTAATAAATTAATTCCTAAAATAGATTAATAAATAATTGATAATTAATTTAATACCCAACAAATTAAGTAGGGTTTAAATTAAGTAAAGCTTGACCCCTAAGTTAAGTGAAGCATGGAAGGTTCCAGAATCAGGTCAAATTAAGCAATGACCAATCTATCTTGGACCAATCAGATTGCAAGTTATTTATGGGACATGCTCATCCTTCACCTATATAAGGAGCCATCCTTCATTCACTCCAGACACATTCAAAGACCTGAAGACACAAATTCTCTGAAGAGATCAAGAACACGAGCAGTGCTCCCTTGAGATCTTCAAGCATCTTCAAGTCAAGAACGGCAAACGATTCGGGATTAAGGTGCGGAGCCCCCCAAATCAAGCGTTCTTCATATACTGAGTTCTTCGGTGTTCTTCGCGCCAAGAACGGCATACGACCTGGGATTAAGGTGCTAAACCCCCCAGATCGAGTGTTCTTCGGATCAAGTACGTTTAATCCAAATAAAGACTCGACGCTTCGGGATAAATGTTATAAGGTCCCAAATCCAAGTTCGGACAAGCTTCAACTGAAGATCCGACTCAACACACACAGTCAGCGTGGTCAACACAGTCAACGCGGTCAACACAACCAGTCAAAGTCAAGTCCAAATTGGTTCGGGAGAAGAATCAGAGGATAAATAGAGATTGTTCCTAAATTTTCAAGTTCAATCCGTCTGGATTATTATTGTAATTCTTTTGTGTTTATTTTATTATAAATACAATATTTGTTGTTATAAATTTTGGCACGCCCGGTGGGACAGTCTCTACCTCTCATCTCTTCTCTGTACAAGCTCGAAAGTACGATATGACTCCTGTCAGGATTACTGTAGGTAGGACTGCTGCTTCTAAGCTCTTAGAATCATTGACTGAATATGTTGCTGTTGTTACAAGGAGCATGTCAGAAAAAGCTCGTTCGGAAGCCTCATCTGGATCCAACCCTTCGGTTGAGGAGGCTTCGAGAAAACAACTACCTATGAAAGATGATAGTGATGAAGATTCTGCATCTTCAAACTCTTCATCTGACTCCATTGCAGCTCCAGTATTGATGGCAGACTCCTCAACTATTGAGGAGCAGTTAGCAAGTATGATGAAAGCTATCGAAGGGCTCACAAAACACATAGAAGCTCAAGATTCAAAAATCTCCCAATTGATGGAAAAAAGAGACATCGCGGAGACTAGCCGTGCAAATGGAAAAGAAGTCATGGACGATAGTGAAGTGGAAGAGGTCACAAGGCGCCAGACTATTGAAAAGGAGCAAACTCAAGGAACGTTGCCACTTTCAGCTGATGGAATGCTCCAAGTGGATCAACTCAAGGATATTATACTTGGAACAATAAAAGAAAAGTTTGAGGAGAATTCCAAGCCTACTGTTACTTATGTCAAGCCATACACGAAAAGAGTGGACAACTTGAAGTTGCCAGCTGGCTACCAGCCTCCCAAGTTCCAACAATTTGATGGCAAGGGAAACCCGAGGCAGCATATAGCACACTTTATTGAGACTTGCCATGACGCTGGTACTTATGGAGACCATATGATAAGGCAGTTCATTCGCTCTCTTAAAGGAAATGCATTTGATTGGTATATCGACTTGCAAGCTGAATCCATTGATAGTTGGGCACAAATGGAACATGAGTTCCTTAATTTTTTCTACAGCACGAGGAGAACTGTTAGCATGACTGAGTTATCTAATACTCATCAATTGAAGGAAGAACCTGTGATTGATTATATCAATCGATGGAGAAATTTGAGTTTAAATTGCAAGGACCGATTATCCGGAGAGTCTGCTATTGAGATGTGTATCCAAGGGATGGAATGGAATCTCCTTTATATACTCAAAGGAATTCAACCTAAGACTTTTGAAGAGTTGGCTACTAGGGCCCATGACATGGAATTAAGTATGGCTGCTAGTGGAATCAAACATTCACCGATGTCGGACTCCTACAAGTCTAAAGATAAACAAGATTTCAAAAAGGGGGGCAAGTCCTATGCTAAAATTTCCAACAAAGAGTCAATGGCCACAAATATTATGACGGTCAAGGCTCGAAAGAATGAAAGTGATAAGAAAGACAAAGGGAGGCAAGTTGCCCAAGAGTGGGGGCAAAGAAGGTTAACTCTGAAAGAGATGCAAGAAAAGGAGTATCCATTTCTGAATTCAGACATTTCTGGTATATTCGATGATCTAATGAAGAACAAACTCCTTGATCTTCCTGAGATGAAGCGTCCAGAGGAAGCCGGTCGAACTAATGACCCAAAATACTGCAAGTATCATAGGTTGGTGAGTCATCCAATTCATGATTGTTTCGTTCTTAAGGAAAAGATCATGCAACTAGCTAAGGAAGGGAAAATCGTGTTAGAAGATGAGGCAGGCACAAACTTCACTTCTGTAAAAGAAAGTCATGATGAAGGCTCATGTCATGTCGTGAACGAGGATAATGAAAGCGAACAACTTGAAGCTAAGGGTAAAGCTTACTCCATGAAGGTGACCTTCACAGATGAAGATATGTTGTTGGGTTCGCAATCTCATAATCGACCTCTATTTGTGACTGGTTACACTAAAGGGATGCGAGTGAATCGCATACTTGTTGATGGAGGTTCGGCAGTGAACATTTTGTCCTTGAGAATGTTGAAGAAGATAGAAATACCAATGGATGAACTCAACCATAGCCGATTGATGATCCAAGGGTTCAACCATGAGGGGCAAAGGACTCTCGGCACAATAGTTCTTGATTTGCTAATTGATGAGATGAAATCCACAGTCCTTTTCCATGTTATTGATGCAAAAACTTCCTACAACATGCTTTTGGGGCGTCCATGGCTACATGAGAATGACGTGATTCCTTCTACATTACATCAGTGCTTCAAATATAGTGAAGGTGACAACGTGAAAAGAGTATTCGGTGACGACAAGCCATTTACTGAAGATGAAGCTTACTTTGCCGATGCTAAATATTTCTTCAAGAGTACAAAGGAAGTAAAGCGTGAAGAAGCCCCAGTGCAAGATAATGGGGGCAATAAACAAATAAAGGATGAGGAAGGTAGTACATCCTCTGCCACTCTCAAGGAGAACAAAGGCAAAGGGCTTGAGACCTCGGAAGAGTTGACATTGCCTCTAACAAAAATTTTGATGCAAATAGGCCTTCTTCTCCACCACTCAAAGGATTTACACGTCCTATTGAAGGACCAAAGACCGAACATGGTGAAGTGTTTGAAGCCAAAATAACCAAGTCGTATAGTCCACAAGCTTATAAACTCCTTATGAAGATTGGTTATGAACCAAGGGAAAAAGCGATGGCGAGCAAGGTGTGTCAAGAAACTATCAACCCACCAGGACATGGGCTTAATGTTACTCAGAAAATGTTGAAAAATGGTGGTCACACTATCAAGAAGGCTAACCCAGGTTTGGGATATGTCCCTCAAAGGCCAGTCCACATTGCAATTAGAAGAGCAAGTACAAATTATATCACCGAGGGAGAAGCTTTATCCGCGGAGGATATGTTTGACGCAAGTAGTAGGGAAGTCAAGAGAATATCTGTTTTTGAAAGGCTTGGGAGTGTCTTCGAAAGGCTTGGACCCTGTAAAGGAAAGTGTAGGAGGCAAAATCATGTCAAGTCCCTTAACCTCCGAAAACTCCGGAGTCAAAATTCTTCTCGCATCAAGCGGCAAAATATCTTGACTGTCTCAAGTGGAAGAGTATTGAAAGTTAAGGTGCGAAGAATCATCTTTACTAAAGATGATAGTAATAATGATAGAGAAAGTGGCGCATCCCAAGATTGGGTGCAATAAACTATTGACCAACTAAAATACAAAGCTCCTCGGCATGAGCTAAAATTGTCTGCATTATGCTCCTTGATACGAGCTTAAACTGTCTAACTTAAATTAAATCTCCTTGAGAAGAGACAAAACTCTCTACATATTACGCTCCTTGATATGAGCTAAAACTATCCACACAAGGCTCCTTGATACGAGCTAAAAATGTCTACACAATACTCCTTGATACGAGTTTAAACTATCTAAAATCCTCAAATTACGCTCCTTGATATGAGTATAAACTATCTACACATCAAATCTCCTTGGGAAGAGAATAAACTCTCTACACACAAAGTTCCTCGATATGAGTGAAAAATGTCCACACAAGGCTCCTTGACACGAGTATAAACTGTATACAAGTTCAAATTCAAGACTTATTTACACGAGTATAAATTGTCAGCAAATTCAAGTTCAACGCTCCTTGACGCACGAGCCTAAACTGCATGTTACTCCTGGTCCGCATGAGTATAAACTGTGTACGACAAACTCCTGGCCCGCATGAGTATAAACTGTGTACGGCACCCCCCCATTCAAAACCAAATCATGTCCCTTTGAACTACATAATGACTTGATCCTCTGCGAAGAGGTACGTAGGCAGCTTAGCACTTTGTTAAGTTCAGTCATGTCTTTGGTTTATTCACATCAAGTTTGTAAAGTAAGCAATTTATTTAAGTATGAAAGCAGTGTGAGTAAGCATAAGAGAAGAGCGTATTAAAGATGCAATGTAACGTTAAAGGAGGTGAAATAGGGGAAGAACTGAGCTTTATTGATGACGTTCTGAGTAATCAAAACAAAATGGGCGTATTGAAATAACATGGTTTCAAAACAAGCTAATGAAAAATGTCCATAGAGGATAGCTCCTCTCGAGCGGCTGTCAAAGCTTGAGTAGCATCCCTCAATTCATCAGCAATAGAATCTTCTAAGATGGGTGTTTTCTTTAGTACACTAATATTCCTTGCAGCAGTTTGAGCTCCAAGCTTTGCGCTTTGAACGGATTGGCGAAGATGTTCAATTGTTTGTGACATGGTTTCTTTCTCCTTTAATAGAATCTCGATCTCCGTCTCAATCTGCTTCAACCTAATCTCGGATTTTTGCAGTTGCTTGGTCTCTGTAGCCTCTTGGTTTTTGTATTCATGGGCGCGCTTCTTTGCATTAATTAGACGCTTTTCAATGTCTTTCTTGGTTATCCCATCAGCAAGTTTTATCTTCATGGTGTCATAGGCATCAGATTTAGAGAGTAAGAAATTGAATGATTGTTCTAGAGCGGATCCGTCAATCCCTTGAGCGCTTTTGAAGGTGTCCACCATCTTAAGCCCCTCATTCCTCATAGAAGATAATGCGTTGACAGGGGTTCTTCTTAGTTTTTCTTGAAAGCGTTTCCACACTGCCGAGTTAACTAGTTTCCTAGCGTCCATAATTTCTTTATCAAAGACAAATTCTGTAATGTCTGGAGCTTGGGCCGCAGAAATTAACGGGGGAGATTCATTCATGATAGGAGAAATGTGATCCGAAAGGTCATCATCAATTAAGATTTCAGGGACTGCAATGGAGGTTGATCCTTCTTCCTCCAAGTCATCGTAATCAGAACCAAATACATCATGCATGCACTACAAAAAAAAGAGGAAAAGAGATGGTAAGAAAATATGTGCAAGAATGGATGTATATGAATTATGATCAGAAGGGATTAAAACCTTAGCCTTAGTTGCCGGGGTAAGCATCAGAGATTTGGCTTTCTTGATCCGCTTCGGGTTGTGGTCGGTTGTGCTCTCATTTGAATGCGAGAGACCGTTCTTTCTCTTTCCTGCTCCATTAGACCTCCCTACAATTACCTTTCGAAGGGGCGGGATCTCTAGCGGTACAGCCTCCTCATCAGCTTTTGCATTATCTGTATTATTAATGATGTCTACTTCTTCTTCCATATCCTGGTTAAGAGCAGCATCAGCTAGCTTCAACACATTATCCAAGAAGTAGGTGCCATGAATTTGAGATAGCCACTGTTCGTATTCTGGGGAGCAAAAGTTTTTAAATTCTGAAGGTGCGCATGGGAAAGTTGCTGTAGATTGAGAATTACGCAAAGTGCATTGCCTCCAATATTGAAGTCCTTGTTCTAAGGTGGTCTCTCGAATGTCTGTTTTTATTCTTCCTGGAGTATCTTGGTAAAAGCCGAATTGGCGACTAAATCGATGTGGGTTGTAGGGTTCAATAAGAAAGCCTCCATTCTGTCGCAAGGTAAGATAATTGGTATGAATAGCAATAAAGTAGGCCCAATCACGCCAAGATGCCTTGTCATGATCAATATACCATATGGAATCTGTTGTTGAAAGGACGTTGCAAGACAAGAAAGTTTTGTTTCTGTTTTGAATCTTTTTGCGAGCACCAACTGAACCAAAGAATTTTGCTCCATTTTCACCTGAGTAGGTCACCATTGAGGGTACTTTTAATCCATGAGGGTTCAGGTAATGAGTTTGAAAGTAATGAGCCAGCCAAGTATAAACGAAGTGCACAGAAAATGTTGACTTCGCTTCAGAGGGTCTAAGTTCATTAGAAATTTTATTCAGACCTCGGTATATGCTTGTCAAAACTGGAACAGCAATGCAAACTGATTTTCCTGTAGCCATCAAACTTGCTACCTTGAAGGTACCAGGACGTATCATGTCTACTTCGTCATTAGGAAGTACAAAAGAGCAAAGACAGCAGGCTAGGTGGGCAGCTAGATACGTTTCCTCTTGTTCTTTAGCATCAATATGAAGCATTTTAAAGGGGTCCGTTTCTATGGAAGTCCATTTCTTGCAGTCATCGATGATACCCTTGGGATTGTGCGTACTCTTGAGGCATGTTCTCCTTTCACTTGCTACACGTGGAGGAGGCTGCTTGTGCTTCTTAGGTCTACGACACCAAAAGCTCACCCATCGAGAAAGTGAAATAAAGTCAGTACCATCACGACTACGGAGTCTATGATAGGCATGTAGTAAGTGTTGACAACTAGGTGGGATACGTAATCCAGTGGCGTCACGCTCATTCAAAAGTTCTGGCTTGTCGGGCACAACTTCTTCATATATGTGACCAGCTAGCAGCAATCCTACCCAGTTATACAAATCCCGTAGAGAAATTGACATTTCTCCAAAGGAAGTAAGTAAGGTATTAGTGGTAGGGCACCACGCCTCGCAAAAAGCTTTGATGATCTCATGATTGCATTCATATGTGAATAGAGAAGCAAAGATAGGGTCATAAAGCATTATTTTCTCAAGTTTAGAGCGATATCTGCTTAAGACAGCCTCAGTCCATTGCCAATACCCTGGGATGTAATGAAATTCCCCGGAAAAATTCACTGATTTGCCCCATGCTGCATTACCCTCGATTATTTGGCGCCCTAGTGTGGGTAAAGGACCAGTTTTTAGCTTCTCCTTTGTATGGTGAGCCGATCTCAAAACTACAACTCCAGTTTTGTCCAAATCCATGTCTCTGGTCCAAGTTGTTAGATTAAAGATGTTATCCTCTTGAGTTAATTTCTCTATAGGTTGACCCATGAGAGGACTTTCGATTGGAAGACGAGTTACTATGTCTGATAGTGGACGTTGGGTATCAAGAATCAACAACTGACGCTCCTTGGAATCTGTTATATGAATCTTGAACTTAACCATTCTGAAGTTAAGTGTGGCTGAAAAAAGAGTGAAAGGAGTGTTAGAAAGCAATTAGTAGGGCTTGAAAATAATTTAAGTTTATGAATTTTAACAATTAAAGGAGTTCGGAATAAATTTATGAGATCAATTAGTTAGTAAATTTCAAAGTTTAAATCCATGAGGGAAGAAGCCCAAGATGTCAAAGTGGTCAATTAAAATAATTCATGTATATCCAAACCATGTGAAGCCCCAGATGCCAAAGTGGACAAATAAAACAACTCATGCATGCCCAATGCCCAAATCATGTGAAGCCCAAGATACTAAATAGCTGGAAGCTCAAAGCTGTTAATAGTGGGCTCAAGTTAAGTATGCAGCCCATTAAACATGTTGAGCCCATCCCTTGGTCAAAATTGAGGAGATTAGGTCAAAATTGGAGGGCTTGAACCAAATCTCCCCAACTGGCAATTCCAACCCTAAAGTGCCCCATCAGCCGCCGGTTCACCGATCGCCGCTCCATCGCGCGCGTTGTTGCCACCGGAGCCAGGCTCCAGCCGTCGAGACTCATCTTCACACACGATTACCCATGACCCGCGATGCTACCGGGCAGCGACACCAAATCTCGTCGCCAGAAAATTGCAACCACGCCGCCAGTCCCTCGATCGCCGTGCCTTCGCGCGCACTGCTGCCGCCGGAAAATCGCGAAGCTGTATACGTCGCCATCACTCCTGCCTCTTCGGAGCACCGCCGCCGCGCGCTGCTGCTTGGAATGAAAGCCAACTATCACCACAATCGCCAATCTCGTCCAGCCGTGCAGCGAACAGCCGTCGCCCGTGTGCGTCGTTGTCCCCTCGTCGAACCCCACTGCCAGCCATCAACCGTCGAGGTCCATGGCGAGCAGACGCCGGTTCCACAGCGAGTAGTCACCGGAAGCGGGTGCCAAGTGCTACCCATGACCGATTTTCAATACCGAAACCCACCACCCCGATCGACATGGACGCCGTTAGCAATCGCAACCAACCCACGCTGCCAGGGTCCATCTCTACACGCGGTTACCCACGATTCGTGAGCCATCGACGAATCCGCTGCTGCAACCACGTCGCCATCTTCCCACTGGAGAGCACATCATCAACACTACATACTACCGGCTCAATCTCCCACTTTCGGCAACACAGAACAATAACGTGGTGGCGAAACATACATCGAGGCTCGCCGTAGATTTTCTCAGACGAGAAAGAGGGGCGAGGACAAGGCTCGCTATCGATTTCTCAGAAGAGAAAGAATAGCAAGGACGAGGCTCGCCGTAGATTTTCTCAGACGAGAAAGAGGGGCGAGGACAAGGCTCGCTATCGATTTCTCAGAAGAGAAAGAATAGCAAGGACGAGGCTCGCCGTAGATTTTCTCAGACGAGAAAGAGGGGCGAGGACAAGGCTCGCTATCGATTTCTCAGAAGAGAAAGAATAGCAAGGACGAGGCTCATCCATGATTTTCTCAGACGAGAAAGAGGGGCGAGGACAAGCAGGTTACTAAATTCTTGGTCGGAAGCAAGAGCAACAAGCAAGAAACAAAAAAAATAAACAGTTCAAAAGTAGATGCGCAAATTAAAGAATTGAAAGCTTACACTCGTAACTTGAATTACTTGGATGGTGTTTGATTGGTGCTTGTCTAAGTCAAAAGTCTTGTTGGATAGCTTTGATGAAAAAATTGAGTTCATGAAGTACCATTATATAGTAGTGGACTCATGGATAATTATGGAAATTACTTGTGGACTCATGGATAATTATGGAAATTATTTGTGGATAATTATGGAAACTACTAGTGGACTCATGGTTAATTATGGAGATTATTGTGAGGTGCGCAATCTCTACAAAATTGTAAGAGATTCTTTACTACAAATAACTTTGATAATTTTGGATAAGATTCATGAAATCTTGGTGAACAAGAAACAAATCTTTTGCGATTCCTTCACAACAAGACATTCTGTCCGTGAACAAATCGCAAGGGAGCATTTGTAAGCAATTAAAATTCACGGTCCAATCAAATGGCGACAAGTGGATTTTATTGATTAAATATCAATTTTAATTTATTATATTTTATTTTGGGGATTTAATAAATTAATTCCTAAAATAGATTAATAAATAATTGATAATTAATTTAATACTCAACAAATTAAGTAGGGTTTAAATTAAGTAAAGCTTGACCCCTAAGTTAAGTGAAGCATGGAAGGTTCCAGAATCAGGTCAAATTAAGCAATGACCAATCAAGCCGTGATATATTTGGAACGGCCCAAGCCCGCAGTACCAGGCCAAATCTATCTTGGACCAATCAGATTGCAAGTTATTTATGGGACATGCTCATCCTTCACCTATATAAGGAGCCCTCCTTCATTCACTCCAGATACATTCAAAGACCTGAAGACACAAACGCTCTGAAGAGATCAAGAACACGAGCAGTGCTCCCTTGAGATCTTCAAGCATCTTCAAGTCAAGAACGGCAAACGATTCGGGATTAAGGTGCGGAGCCCCCCAAATCAAGCGTTCTTCATATACTGAGTTTTTCGGTATTCTTCGCTCCAAGAACGGCATACGACCCGGGATTAAGGTGCACATGACACTTACGATTTATACTTTATTTTTGCGTACACTTTTTTTACTGCACATAACTTTTACTGTACACGAACTTTTATACTACACTCAAACATTTATGTGTAGCACATTGCAAGGGTAATATTGAAATATCACTATATATTTATGTAGTTAGTAGTAATATTTTTGTATATTTGTATCTCACAGTAATTAAGGAGATTCCAATATAACAGTAATTACCCCTAAATAAATCACTTCAACAGGTAAAAAAATGTTCCATTACTTTGAAACATTACAAGTTAATCAAGTAGAATTTAACAATTACACGCATTCAAAATGTAACTTGGCCAGTTTTTGGCACACATGATAATAATTTTCCTTTCAGATGGTTATTTCATGTATGTTTTTGCCTTGTTATTTCTTCTTGTTTGTTTATGAGCAATGTCCATGTTATGCAAATATTCACAATTTAATATTTTCCAAATTTTCAGCTATGCATGACCTTACTCTGTTGCGCAGGCAGATGATGTAATGATAGTATTTAATTTAGTAGGTATATAATGGTTGGTTTATCGCAGATTAGTTGTAGTAAATCAATATCTTTTTTTTTATGAATCAATTAATAATATCATCATCAACTTCAAATTATGTTAGATTTAATTTGGAATTAATTTTTTATATTGCTGTTTAATTAAAGTTATGTTTTTAATCATACTTTCTTCTAAAAAAACCACCTTCATCTTTTTTTTTTAATATGTGACTTGCTCATTAATAGTACAATTATGAAAATTTTTATAAAATTATAGTACATTGGGACATTTCATAATGTCCTATTTCTTATTTTTAATTAACACATAATAAAAAAAATTTAAGTGCCCTAATTATATTAAGTAGTTTCATTTTTAAACTATACTAGATAGTATATATGAAAGGTAGACTGGAACAGAGTAATTATTAGAAATATATATGTGAAATATTTATTTCGTGCATAGCCGGAGATGAAAATACTAATTTATAAGAAAAAACAATCAATACTTTGTAGCAGTATTATCTAAATCGGACTAGATCGGCCAATTTCATCAGTTCTATAGGAAATTGATGTCGGAACTTGTTCAGGAACCCTTTAAACCATTTTTTCCATCAAATTAGAAAGAACTTGTTTGGACCAGTCAAAACTGAAAAATAAGTTGAACCGTCCAAATCAAAAATCAACGGTTTTTTTTAAGTCATTAAAAAGTGAGGATAAAACATAAGCAAAAGTCGTTGAACCCTATTTCTAAACCATTTTTTCCATCAAATTAGGAAGAAACTATTTGGACCAGTTAAAACTGAAAAATCGATTGAACCGTTCAAATCTAAAACTGCCAGTTTCATTTTAAAATCATTGAGAAGTGAGGATAGAATAGAAGCAAAAGTCGCTAAATCATGTTTCATGGTACAAAAAGTTGGAATTGTCTACTCCAAGCGTCATTACACCCCGACTCGACAAAGTGGTGGCAAGGTAAATTGTGGTGACTCAACTGATTAATAGAAACTAGACAACTACCTACTACACAGAAAGAGTCCCCCTCCTTGTGAGCATGGCGGCCCTGAGATTTCGGGGGCCCTGGGCGAAATTAACAAGGAGCCCCTATTTAAAAAATAGTGTTAATAAATATTTTTTAAACTTGAGATACTTTTTAGTATAATTCTCTATCTATATATCTCTAGTTTGAATGTTTTAATATAAATATTATCTCAAACTCTAAGATAAAGTATTATTGTATGATCTCTATTCTCTAAATATTTTCGTGTTTTTCAAGTTCATTATCTCTTTAGTTATTTTACAAATTTTCCTCTCCAAATTTTTTTTGTTTTCATCCTAACTAAAACTCATTTATATAACAAAAAAATTAATAAAAAAAATTAAGAGGCAGATGGATGATGGATAAATAAAAAAAAATTAAAAAGAATTAGGAGGAAGATGGAATAAGCACATTACAATTAGAATTAGAAGGTAGAAAATCAGTTAGGAGGTAGATGAAATAAGCACATTAGAATTAGAATTAAAAGGTAGATTTGTGAGAAATGTACCATGATCAAAATATAAAAAAAAATCATAAAAAAAAGATCAAGAATTAAAAAATAAATTAGAAAAGAAAGATATTATAAAAGAAAAAAAGTTAAGAATTGAATTAAAAAAACAACTAAAGAAAAAAAGAAGTTGAGA
The DNA here is from genome assembly GCA_023678885.1 of Pogostemon cablin. Classification (NCBI taxonomy): domain Eukaryota; kingdom Viridiplantae; phylum Streptophyta; class Magnoliopsida; order Lamiales; family Lamiaceae; genus Pogostemon; species Pogostemon cablin. The sequence goes on from CM042983.1 coordinate 11,991,661, forward strand.
ATTGAATTAAAAAAAAGCAATTAAATAAAAAGAGAAAGAGATCATAACAGGTATAATTGAATAAAAAAAATAATTAAAAAAAAAGAGATTAAACTATCAAAGTTTAAATAAATACTAAGATGTAGATTGAGATTAGTGAGAGATTAATACGATCAATAAATAAAGAAAATTTTTAATTAAATAAGAAATAAATTAGTAAGAGATTACTACGATCAAAATATAAAAAAAGAGATTAGAAAAAAAAATACAATAAACTGTTTTATACATGTAAGAATTGGGGGCCCTGGGCGGTCGCCCTTCTTGCCGATGCCCAGGGCCGGTCCTGAATTTTTGAGAGGTTATTCCCATACACCGGTTGTAAAATTCGATCCTTGATCATTGGTACAAGATGTCATCTCCATTTATGACCAGTTGAGCTACACAAGCGTGCGTTGAACCCTTTCTTTCACATAAAGTTGATGAAAACCTAAAGGCTAAACCCCAAAATTCATTCACTGGATGAAGGAGGAACAGCCACTACAGCTCGATGGGATGAGAAAGTTGAAAAGATTATACTTCCTTTCAACCTCAAGTTCTTATTCTGTGACTAAAAAGAGGTAAAAAAAAAAAAGAAATTATTTTTTGGTAGCTTTAGATTTTGAAATGCATATTTAGATAATTTGGAATATTTTGTTTCTTGAAGCTATAATTTGTATTTGGATTAACAAAGTAATTTGTATTTGGATTGAAAGTAAGTTAAAGCCATTGTTATTTACACTCAATTCAATAAGAGTTGGTCTATTCTGGATACACAAGGGATGTAAGAGTATAATATTTTATTTTAAAAGATATACACTTTAATTTATAAATGTATAATTTTTTTATTGAAAAGATTAACTAAAATATAAATTGTATAAATGTTTAATTAAAAAAATAAAAAATTTTCAAGAAAATAAAAGGTACACATTCATATACTAAAAAGTATATCATTTAATACTAAATGATATACCTTTCAAAAAATGCGTGATTTGAGACACAGTGTACCCGAGCACACGCAAATTTTAGTCATTCAATAATCCTACAATAAATTTTAATTTCAAAATTAACACATTTTTTCAATTTATATAACTTACTTTATATTTTATTTATTATTTATAAATACAAAACTATCCATAAAATTAAAGGAAAAAGTAACTTCTTCAATTCTTCTTGAACTTCATATCCATAATAACTTTGAATTTTAAATGTGAGATTTAAGGTGTATCACTTTTTATTTATGTAAGGCAAATTCTTCAACATACACTAATAAATAAAAATATATACATTAATTAATAAAAATTTATACATTTTGTTACCGAATAAAAAACTAAATATAACAAAATTATACTATATTTATTAAGAAATACAATACAATATTAAATAAAAATTAATCTCTCCATCCCATCAAAAGGTCTTCATTTTATTATATTGGGCGTCCAATCCAAATATCCCCATCTCCCACTTTTAGTAAAAAGATACCACATGTGGCTCACCACTCAATACTAATACAACTACTCACTACGCATAAAATAATAATACTCATTAATCTCCGCATAAAAAGCAACCGGTGACGTTTGGGCGGGACAGAGGGAGTAATACATGTGGATGCATCCGTACACCCAAATGCACAAGATATCACACTTTAAATAAATTCAAAAGCTTGCGTATCCCCAAATTTTATTTTTTTTGAAAGTTGTACTTTTAGTACTCTCTATGTCCGTTCCAAAGAGTCTCATTTTTTTATTTTGGGTGTCCGCTCCTAAGGGTCTTATTTTCCTTTTTGCACACTTGGGACCCACACACACCCACTAATACGAATAAAATATGTGGCCCACACACCCACTAATACAACTACCAGCTACACATTAAATACTCCCTCTATTCGGTTCAAAGAGTCTCATTTACTTTTTGCACATGGATTAAGGAGTATTATTATTCATGTGTAGTGAGTAGTTGTATTAATGAGTGTGTGAGCCCCAATTTTTAATTGTATTAGAGGGAGTGTGTGAGTCTATATATAAAAAGAAAAATGAGACCCTTAATACCGAATGCCCAAAATGAAAAAAATTGGACTTTTTGGGGTGGAGAGAGGGAGTAAAGAATAGCGAGGATAGACAAATAATTTTATTTCTAATATATGTGTCTTGTGTGTAAAGAATAGCAAGGATAGACAAATCATTTTATTTCTTAATTTAGATTATGTAATTAATTTCATGAGAAATTTCCAAGAATGCCACTTTCAATACATTTTTTTAAAAATGCCACCCACGATAATTTTTTTTAAATATGCCACTCTTTAATTTTTTGGACTCAAATACCCCTTCACTTATTAAACCTTTTCTCTCTTCTCTCTTCTCTCTTCTTTCTTTATTATTTATTTTGCTCATTCTTTCTTCTCACTCCATTATTCATTCTTAAAAAATTTTAAAGATTTGAGAAGGCAACCACACGAGGAAAGTAATAACGGCACAACGCAATCTAATATGAATTTAGGTTAGTCGCATAATAGATCACACAGTTGGTTGCACAGAGATCGCATGTAGGGTCGCACACTAAGTCGCACAAAAGGTCACGTACATGATCATACAAAAGGTCGCACACAGGGTCGCACAAAAAATCGCATATAGGACCGCACAGTTGATCGCACACAGGTCGCGTACAGGGTCGCACGGTATTGTGCGACCTTTCTTGTTACTGTTTATGTGACCAATAATGCGACTATATATTTCTATCTATAATCGCACAAGTGTCGCATGCAGGATAGCACAAGAGGTCGCATGCAAGATCACACATAAGGTCGCATTGATGTTCGCGTGTGTTGTATCGTAAGTAGTTGCATAATTGGTTTCATAAGAAGTTGTTTATACTTGAAGCGTATAGTCACACAATATGTTGCACAAACAGTCGCATGTAGGATCGCTTATGTGGTTGCATGCAGGGTTGCGTATGGTCTCATAAGCATTTACTTGATTGTTCATGCAACTACATGTATAAAAAAAATGCGATTAAATTGTTTATAATATAAATTCATAATCACATAGTTGAAACATATAGTATAAGAACAAATATTACAATCCTCAATTTGAAAGCTTGAAAAATAATTATTAAAGGAACTTCGAATACATAGAAAGTTAATAGTCCAAATAAAAATACATAAATTTACAATGATTTGAGTACACAACTCAACAAAAATGCTAATATTTGTAATTATGCATGCGTGCGACTACTCACGCGAATAATGAATCGACTATGCACACTACTATATATGCAACCATGAACGTGACTAACCAAGCGACCATGCATGCGTGTGACTACTTACACGACTAATCAAGCGACCATGCATGCGACTACTCATGCGACCATGCACGCGACTAACTAAGCGACTATGCACGTGTGCGACTACTCACACGACTAATCAAGTAACCATGCACGCGACTATTCATGTGACCATGCACGCGACTAACCACACGATTAACTATGTTACTGCTCACGCAACCATTCGTGTGACCTTACGCGCAACCTGTCATGAAACCTCGCATGCAACTCTGCGCAAATTGTAATTTCTATACCTCAAAGTTTAGAGTTTTACCAAAATATTTACAATATGTTTGTTAATCAATATTCTAAACATGTCAGGTGATGTATAAACTCTTATTAATCTAATCAAACACTAAAATAACATCATCCCAATATAACTCACATGTTAATTTTCACAAAACCCTAAATTTTGTTTTTGAAAACAAATTGTAATATTTATTAACCTATATTCATATTGGGTTGCATTGTACCATTGTCGCTTCCCTCTTATGGTTGTCTTCTCTAATCTTTAAAATCTTTGAAGAATGAATGATAGAGTGAGAAGAGAGAATGTGACAAAATAAACAATAGAGAAGAGAGAATGAAGTTTAATGAGTGAAGGAGTATTTAGGTCCAAAAAATTTAAAAAGTGGCACATTTCAAAAAAAATTATGGTGGGTGGCATTTTTAAAAATAATGTATTGAAAGTATCATTTTTGGAAATTTCCCTAATTTCGTCCATATTAATCCAATTTTAAGTAGACCAATAATTTTTTTTTCTTTCTAGATTTAGATAAAGTAATTAATTTGATCTTATATTTTCAGTAGACCATGCAACAATGATAACTAATAATTTTTTTTCTAAATTTTTATTATGTAATTAATTAATTTAATCTTATCATTGCGTTATTGGTACTATATATTTTGGATCATATGTTACAATTAGTGGTGAGTTAGGCAAATATTGGCATAAAATATATCCTTGATGTTTTAATTGTTTGGTTTGAATTTAAGTACGAACAAAAAAAATTAAATTTAGAACTAAATGAATTTATGTAAGAATAAAAGAGTTGCTTTCCAATTAATTTTAACTTCATTTTTTTAATAAACAAATTATGGTATGTAAAAATTTATGTGAGACCGTCTCGTCTCATCTCACATGTAATGAGTTCATGAAACCGATAAGAAGTGGTAATATTTTAATAAAAATATACCACTATAAAAAAGTAGTATTTTTTTGTAATTGAATTTACCAACGGAATTCAATCTGTTGATAATTACTAATAGATTAGTAATAAAAATGACATTTTTGTTTTACCAACGTAATTCAATTAACATCTGTTTGGGTTAAATCAAATGGAAGGAATGGTGTGTGAGGTAGGCGCAGGTAGGGGTGTGCAAACTTTGGACAAAACCGAATAAACCGGCCAAACCGAATCGAATTAAACAATTTAGTTCGGTTTTTGGTTTACGGTTCAATTTACGAGTTTTAAAATAAAAAACTTCGGTATTCGGTTCGGTTTTCGGTTTTAAAATTTGAAAGTTCGGTTAACCAAAAATCGAACTGAACTTTTTATTAATTATATATATATATATATATATATATATATATATATATATATATATATATATATATATATATATATATATATATATATATATATATATATATATTAATTTCCAACAATTAATTTTCTTTTTTTATCTTAAATAAAGTATTATTTAATTTTTAATACCAAAATTTACTTCAAACTTAAATAATTTTATTTATTCTACATGTTTTATATATATATATATATATATATATATATATATAATATTATTATTATTATTATTATTATAGTGTACAAATATTAAAGATATTTCTTTTAAATAATGAAAATATAATAAAATGATATAAAAAAATTAATTATGAAAAAATAAAAAAATAAAAATTCGATTTTCGGTTAACCGAATTAATCGGTTCGGTTTGCATCGGTTTTGAAATATTTCGGTTTGATTTTGATTTTCTAAAATATTTCGGTTCGATTTTCGGTTTTGGAAATTCGGTCGGTTCGGTTAACCGAACCGACCGATGCACACCCCTAGGTGCAGAGGTGAAAACCCTCGACCAATCTGATCAAAAATTGAAGTATTGGATATTTACACCCCTTGGGAAGCTTCTAGAAGGATTCTGATATTTTTCTGATCCTGCAGCAACACGGGTCGTGTACTGCAACACGGCCACAGGGTGGCTGTGTTGGCGTTTTTTATGACGGAGCACGGCCAAGGCTTACAGGGCTGTGTTGGTGCAACCCTTGTTTTACACAATTTGTTTCGACTCGTTCTCCCTCGTTTCAACTCTGAATTGAGATCCGTTTTTTCCTATGCCTTCCTTTTCGCGTCTAGAATCTATTTTTCTCTAAAAATCATATGTTTAAACTCATTCACACAAATCTCCATAAAAAAAACATAACCAAATACACATAAAATACGAATAAAATACTACGAAAATGGATATAAAAAGATACTAAAATCTAGGTGAAAATATCACTCATCACACCCCCAAACTTAAAGTATTGTGCGTCCCCGCACAACAAAAATGATAAATCAAGGAATGAGATTTTCACCTTAGAAAAGACTAAACGAACATAAGTAATAACACATCAATAGCAACAAGAACTACAAATCAAGCTAAGTCATCCTACAACATTAGATTCAAGACATGAAAAATTAACAAGTTCAATCAACAGAGAATAAAGTGTAATATAGTCCCTTTTTAGTCCAAGCCTCACAAAGATTATAAAGTTCTCTCAACACTATATAAAGTAGGGTAAATCAACACTCATTAATCGATTGGCTCGACTTGCTATAAGCTTGCTCGTAGACTATATTCACAAACCACCAAAGTTTCCATTAGTGATCAAAAATGTCTTTAATAGGATGTAATGATAGGCTCTTTGGTAGGGTAGGGAAAATTTAGATAAGAGTGACTAATCATGTGTAAGTAATCGAAGAGGTAGCTACTTTCTTCCATTCCTTAATATTTTCTTTCTTCCTTTCTTAACTTTATTGGTCACAAGCACTAATCATCAACTTTCCTTGAATTGAGCTTATTTTAATGCATGCTTCTTTCTTTGAACTTTTAAATACTTGAGCATTTTGTTGTTGCTTTGCTCATTTTCTTGTTTTGAGGTTGCATGTTCGTTCTTGTTTTTGCTCTTTCATCCTTTGTCTTGTTTGTTTACTATTTTCTTTCATATTTTTCTTCCTTATCAAACCTTTCTAGTTACCGTCTTCTCAATTACTCACACCAAAGGGTAAATATATAAGGCTCATGTGGTAATCAAGACTTGTAATGTGCTAAATTCACAAGAAATGGACTTATAGGCTCAAAGTGATTGACTAGGGATGATGTTCAAGGTAGGGGAATATATGACAATGACTATAAATAGCAAGGATGACCTTAGATCATGTCATTAATCTCCACTAATCGGGCTCGTTCCTATAGTCCTTAAGCAAGTTCTAGCTTATCAAACACAACCAATCCACTCATGAAAATAAATATCATGTATGCACGGTTGATGCTCAAATTCTCACAAGATTATGCTCGAACTTTAAGGAACTTATTACACCACATTCATTTCAAAATTGAACAAGTTAAATAAAACATGTCACAATTCAAAAGTGTAGAGATTTTTAATCATAACTTGTTGCCACTTATCAAATAACATGACATCACTCATATTCAAAAATGACTCACAACATCCCAAAAACAAACCACCAAAACGATCCCTAAACAAGATAAGAAAACACACAAAACATACAAGAAAGACACACCAAACAAGAAACAACAAAAAAACACATAACATGCAAGAATAAAAATTTCATCCATCATTAGAAAAATGAAGCACACATTCATAACATTCATAATCAATTAGGCTTACAAACATCCCAACCTTGATTGAAAAAGACCCATAAAAAATCATAATAAATGAAGCAACATGCTAATCATATCAATCCAAATCAAAATCAATTAGAAGTGATAAGGTATAAAGTCAACTCCCTCAATAGGCATTCAGTAGTGGAAGTTGTTGGCTCCAAGCTCCATTCATGCTTCCAATTCATGCTCAAAAACTCATTAAACACCATTAGCTCAATAATATCATTAAAAATATAGATTATCATGCACTTCAACATAACTAATCGGACCAAAACATACCAAAACTCATGAGAAAAATTTTAAAATTAGCCCAAAAATACGAAAAGTATATGCCTTCAAAACAAAGTATGTCACACTACGCCATATTCCCCCAAACTTAAATTGAAACAAGAGTTTCGAGTTAAGTTTGCAAAAAGTGGTGTGACTTACCTACACACTTCAAATCAAGCACCCTTCATATCTTCAACACGCATTCTCCTCACGAGCACAATCATCCTACATGCCAAAAATACAACACAAAATAAAATCCACAATCCTTATTGAAAGCATGAAATAAACAATAAGATAATGATGGGTTGTCTCCCATCGAGCGCCAAGTTTAACGTCTTCAAGCCAGACGGAATATAGAGAACTCATCGGAATGGTCACGGATATTTTTCGCCCTTGCCATCAAATTTTAATCGTTGTGCTTCTTCCTCTATTAGGCACTTGTGGCAAGTAACGACCTCCGTTGCATCCTTTGAGCATGGCTTTAAATATTCGACTCTCTTGAGCTTACACTCCATTGCCCTCTCCATTCTTGAACACCACTTATTCCTTTTTACCAAATAGATCTCCAATATCTCTTCGAGTTCTCTTTTGTTTCTAAGAATATAGAAGAATAAATAGGTAAGATAAAGTCAATGTAAACAATATTATCAAATTCAAAACAACTGAAAGAGTTTAAAGGTTTATAAATGCTCATTTCACTCTTCAAGTCATCATCATTTGCTTCTTGACTTTGTTCCTCTTCATCAACATCATTTGCTTCAATAGGTTCTTCAAATACCTCTTTTGATTCTACATCTCCCAAATTCTCTTCTTTCTCTATCCTACTTCAACTTTGCTCTCCTCTTCAAGTTCTTCAACTTGGTGAAAATCGGTCAAAACACTTACAATTTGGCTCACTTGATGCTCCAAAGCTTCTAACCTCTTCTCAGTAGCCTCATTTCGTGCTTCATCTATTTTCTTGTCTTCCTCAAGGTTTGCTATCATCATCTCAATCAAGACTTCTATAGATGATTTTCCTTCCTCAACTTGTTGAAAGTCTCCTCCCTCTTGGTTGTCAACATTCCATCCTTGAATTGGTGGGTAATTTCCATGAAAACTTACCTCATAGCTATTTTGAAAATTTCCTTAGAAATCATCCACTCTCATGAAAGAAATATCTCCTACTTGATTGGTAGGCATCCTCCACTCTTCTTGCTCCATAGGGCTAGGAATCGACACACCTTGCATATTTTGACCACCCCTCAAACTTGTACTACGTAAGACTTTACCATAATCACCTTGATTCATCATCCTTATTTGTCTTGTCAATTCCAAAGTAGTGGGGGTAATTTCCTCGAAGGATTCATTTTGAAGAAAACTTCATTGAGGATTTTGGCCTTCATCACTACCTGAGCACTTCTTCTATATAATTCAAGTAAGGCATAGTTTTGGAACGGAGGAGAAATATTGGTGTTGGGATTTGGTGGAGAATAAGTGTATGCTTGATATGGGTGGAGTGTATTTGCATTGTAAGCTTGTTGTCATTCTCCATTTCTTCCTTGATTATAGTATTGAGAGTTATCTTGATTCATTTGAAAATTGTAACCATAGTTACTCTCATTCGTATAACCTCTTGATTGTTGAGGTGGAACCCTTGCACTTTGAATCCCAAAAATATCATTCAAGTATTGATTCCAACATTCCATTTGAATGATCTTCTCAAGGCTTACTACAATTCTTCTTCAATCTTACTATTTTTGGCTTTGATCCCCATTCTCCTTCTCTCAAGGTATTTTCCAAGTACCTATCATACGAAAAAGTTAGATCAAAAATTTTCCAACACAAATAATGAAAATCAATAAAAATATCTCTAGTATTACTAATCAAAATACTCCTTCGTCAAACCACTAGCAACCGTTGTCTCCAAGGCAACGGCGCCTTTGATTAGCCATTTGTAGTCGGGATGACTAATTAAAAAAATTATCGAACCACAGAGAGGAAGGTACTAGGGTCTAAGTGATCTTGTGTTTGTCATAGTATTATAGAGATGAACATAAAGAGGAGATAATCAAAAAATGACAACAAAATAAATGGATAGATGAATAGAAGATGGATAAATGAGCCAAATAGATAAAGAATGAGACTAGCAATACTTAAAGCATGAAAAATCTAGGTATCATGCAATGAATTCATATGTGTCATGGGTAAAAGACTAAGGGTCAACACGAAGTCCACCTAAACTCCCTCTCGAGATGAATAGGATATGGAATAAAGCTCAATGGATTGGTTCTCACTCAAACAATTCCAACTAGGTACTAAGCTTGAAATAAGAGTTCCTTCACATGATTAATCAACCTATCCATCTAACAAATCACATGTCCTATCAAAGGGTTCTAAATCCTAAAGGACTTCTCAATCTCTTTACAATTATAATGCACATGAGGTGTTTGATGAAATGATTCACTCAATTATCCTAATCACATAATTGATTTCTCAATCTAATCACATATTTGTTTGCCTAATTTTGTGCACTCACGAGCAAGAATACTCGATCGTTGTAGTAGTATATCCCAAGAAAAATTATCAATCCAATAAGGAGTTATGTTCGGACTAGCAAAATACGTGAGCTCAAGTTCATGTTGTTTTTGTAAGGATGATCGGGGGGTTTTGAGATGATTAACAACTAAAGCAAGTAACAAGTAAATAAGAATAGCAAATAAGAGAAATGACAAGTAAAGAAAATGGATGCTAAAGTTCAAGTATGGAAAAACATGGGATTAGAAACATCCAAGCACACTCGATTCATGTTATCATGCAAAAGGAATTCAACTCAATTGATGTAGACTAAGGGTGATCACGATTGTATCCTAAGCTCCCTTTCGGGTTACAAAGGTTGTTGATCCATTTTAGACTCCCAAAAGCACTTAAGATCAAAGCCCAACATTAACCCCTTCCATCTAGGTACTAGTTAGATTAAACTCTCCCTTTTTGTGTACTAAGGCCAACGAATGGATTGGTTCCCCTCATTGAATTCAAATATCCTTTCGGTCAAACACAAACTCAATGTCTATTCATGCCTTCCTAATACTATAGAGGGTCGTTTTCGTCTCACTCCAAGCAATACATACATGAACATCATGATAGCATTTAATTACAACAAATAATCCATTGATCAACAATCCATTAAACCAATAAACATTCATGAATAACAAACCATGCCATCACAATATCAAGACAATTAAACTCCATGAATAGAAATCAACATCAACTAAATCAAAAACCAATTTAATCCACATGATAATATAAATCTAATATGCTCTTCATATTCCTAATCCCACTAGAGGGATTAGCCTAACATGATAAGGGTAACAAAACAAATAAATGATTCATTACAAATACCCATAGTCTTAGATCTAAAGAAATACAAAATGAATGGATTCTTCCCTATCAATTTCTTGAAGAGAATCTTCTATTCTTCTTGATCTCCACCTCTAGCTCTTGATTTCTTGAGATCTCTCACACCCAATGGAAGGGATGAAGTTTTGATGAAGAATTAATGGAGATGATGAAGATGGATCAAAATGGATGAAGATGGATGAAGATGATGGTGGAAAATGGAAGAAATGGTGTGTGATGTGTGTGTAGAGGATGGGATTTCCAGATCTTCTGCCAATTGTTGAATAAAGGGGTATTTATACCCCTTTGGAGGCTTCTAAAAGGATCTGGAAATTTCTACAGGAAAATACACAACACGAGTCGTGTTACGCAACACGGCCACGAGGTGGCCGTGTTGTGTCTTCTGATGCTGCCGCACGGCCTCGCCTTACAGGGCCGTGTTGATGACACGGCTCGTGCTGCCAACACGAGTCGTGTGTTGTAACACGGGTACAGGTGTGGTCGTGTTGGCTCTTCTGATGTCGGCACACGGCCACTTCTTACAGGGCCGTGTTGGCGACACGGCTCGTGCTCCCGACTCGACTCGTGCAACTGGACACGACCTGAAGTTGCCCGTGTTGAATGACTAGATGTCGCCACACGGCCAACTCTTATAGGGCCGTGTTGGCTACACGACTCGTGTGCTGGCTCCTGCATTTTTTCACTGTTTTGGCTCGTTCTCCCTCGTTTCAACTCCAAATTGAGATCCGCTTTTTCCTACATCTTCCTTATCATGTTTAGCATCCAATAAAAAGTGAAAATCTTAAGTTTAAGCTCATTCACACACATTTCAATAAAAATACAAAACACAACCAAATAACATATAAAATACGGATAAAATAATACGAAAACACATATAAAAAGACACTAAAATCTAGGTGAAAATAGCTCTAATCAATATTTAGAACAACAAAACACACAAATCATCATAAACCTCAAGATCTTAAGCATCAATGATAGAAAATTAATTAACCCATTCAATATAATCATTCAATTACAAATACTCAAAATTATTCAACACAATTCATATTGCTAATCTCACAAAGGAGATTAGTCTTTCATAGTCACAAGGAAATCAATATAGACATTAAAATCCTTACAAACCATAATTAACAATAAGGTTTCAATACAAAAGTTGGATGAAAACTCTCTTGGATGGATCCAATGGTGATCTTCTTCTTTCCTTTGCAATTCTCCCCTCTTCCTTGCTTAATTCTCTAGCTAAATGGATGAAGGATTTGATGGTGGGATGATGACAGATGGAAAGGATGATGAATGGATGAAGATGAAGGTTAAAAATAGAAGGAATGGTGTGTGAAGTAGGTGCAGTGGTGAAAATCCTCGACCAATCTGATCAAAAATTGAAGTATTGGGTATTTATACCCCTTGGAAAGCTTCTAGAAGGATTCTGATAAATTTTTGATCCTGCAGCAACACGGGTCGTGTACTGCAACACGGTCACAGGGTGGCTGTGTTGGCGTTTTTGATGACGGAGCACGACCAATGTTTACAGGGCCGTGTTGCGCAACACGGCTCGTATGCTGCAATACGGCCGGCCGTGTTGGTGCAACCCCTGTTTTACACAATTTGTTTCGGCTTGTTCTCCCTCGTTTCAATTTCGAATTGAGATCCACTTTTTCCTACGCCTTCTTTTTTGCGTCTAGAATCCGTTTTTCCCTAAAAATCATACGTTTAAACTCATTCACACACATCTCTATAAAAACACAAAATACAATCAAATACACATAAAATACGGATAAAATACTACGAAAATGAATATAAAAAGACACTAAAATTTAGGTGAAAAGATTACTCATCAATAGACAAATCATTTTATTTCTAAATTTTGATTATGTAATTAATTTCATCCATGTTATTCCAATTTTAAGTAGACCAATAATTTTTTTTTTCTAGATTTAGATAAAGTAATTAATTTGATCTTATATTTTCAGTAGACCATGCAACAATGATAACTAATAATTTTTTTTCTAAATTTTTTTTATGTAATTAATTAATTTAATTTAATCTTATCATTGCGTTTTTGGTATATTATATTTTGGATCATATGTTACAAATAGTGGTGAGTTAGGCAAATATTGGCATGAAATATAGCCTTCATGATGTTTTAATTGTTTGGTTTGAATTTAAGTACGAACAAAAAAAATTTAAATTTAGAATTAAATGAATTTATGTAAGAATAAAAAAGTTGCTTTCAAATTAATTTTAACTTCATTTTTTTTAATAAACAAATTATGGTATGTAAAAATTTATGTGAGACCGTCTCGTCTCATCTCATGTAATGAGTTCATGAAACCAATAAGAAGTGGTAATATTTTAATAAAAATATATCACTACAAAAAAGTACTATTTTTTAGCGATCGAATTTACCCACAAAATTCAATCTGTTGGTAATTATCAATGGATTAGCAACAAAAATGATATTTTTGTTTTAGCAACAGAATGCCAAATGATTTATTCTCTATTTTAGCAACGGAATTCAATCTGTTGATAATTACCAATGGATTACCAAGGGAATCATTATACTCCATAAATTACCAATGGAATTATTAGCAACAAATTACAAACAGAATTGATTTTTCGTTGCTAAAAATTTGCCAACCACCACTTTACCAATGGAATTTTACGAACAGATTCTGTTGGTAAGCCAATTTAACAATGAAATTAAGGCTTTTACCAACGGAATATTCCGTTGGTAAAAAATAGTTTTTTAGTGTACATAGTTAATGAAAAGTGAAAATCATGAATAATTCATAATATAAATGAAAATATATCCGTCCTAAAGATATTGTTATATTTTACTAATTAATGCGTCACACAATTATTGTTATATTTTTCTTTTTATTCAAACAGACTTAAATATTATAACATTTAGTATAAGAATATATACCTTTTATTTTTAGAAAAAAATAATTAATTTTATCAAATATTTATATTATTTATACTTCAGCCAATCTTCTTAATGAAAAAATTATACTCTTATTAGTTAAAATTTATATCATTTATAACAAAATTGTATACCTTATATATCTTGTGCACTCAGGAACACAGTAGAGAAACTCTTAAATAAATACTTCTACTTATCACACTTATCACTTAAATTTATATCCTTTATAACAAAATTGTATACCTTATACATCTTGTGCACTAGGAACACAGTAGAGAAACTCTTAAATAAATACTTCTACTTATCACACTTATCACTTATTGGAATATATGGCAAATACACTTAGGGATGGCAATGGGACGAGTATTTCTGGGTACCCGGTCTACCCGAACCCTAATAAGATAGGGTACGGGTAGTTGTAAATGAGTTTAGAATGGGTACGGGTAGTTGTGAAAAATACCATTAGGGTTTAGGACGGGTACGTGTAATGTCTCAAATACCCGCGGGTAACCCGATTATATATATATTTTTTATAAAATTTAATATATATTATATAATTTATATATTATAAGATATTTTATATATTTAATTAATAGTTAGAAGTTTTATTTAATCATATTTATTAAATATTTATTTAAAATAATACAATTTATAGTATATTTATTTTATATTTAATTAATAATAATGTAATTTTTATTATTATACTTATTTAGACAATAAAAATATATAAATATATATAAAATAAATAAATATTAAATGGGTACGGGCACCCACAGGTATTGATAAACGGTAATGGGACGGGTACGGGTACCATAATAAATTTTTTAAATGGACGGATACGGATATGGGTAGTTGTTTTTTTAATCGAATACGGGTACGAGTACCCCAAAATAAATGGGTACCCTACCCGTTATCATCCCTAGCTACACTCTTATAAAAATGTATTATTCAAGATGTATTATAAATATTCTTTATTTATTTAGAATGTATTATTCAGAATATATTAAAAATATTCTTTATTTATTTATGAATTGAAATGGTTTTTTTTTTCTTTATATCACAAGACATGTTATTCTCTCTAAACCTAATAATAAATATTACAATAAATTTGCTCCATGGCATAACTCAAGTGGTAGAGAGGAGAATGGAAAGGTCTTCCAACTGAGCTTGGTTGTTGTAGGATAGGGGTTTGAATCATGCATTTTGTATGGATTTGACTCCTTACAAGCAAAAGTTAAACAGTGAGCCCTCTCTATAAGCCACTTGAGGCAAATCCTGCGATTTACCTACTCCACCAGCAGGGGTGGTGGGACCCCTAATGGTGGGTACACCATTTTACAATAAATTTAAATAATAAATGCTTGATTTTAATGTATTCAAAAAGGGAATTTTTTTTTAAAAAAATAATTGCATACAGTCACCTGAAGATTTTACAGTATTACGGAATTTAATACTCCATTTACCGTATTTAATGTATTGGTTTAATACTCCATTTACCGTGCTTGATTTGAATATATTTCCTCAGTCCTGTCCTTATAGTTACGTTTGTTTTTTGCACGTGGATTAATGAATATAGTATTTTAATGTGTATTGAGGTGAGAGAAATAATATTTTAATGTACAGTGAGTAAGTGTATTAGTGTGGTATATGGGCACATGGAGAGGGAAGTAATTAATTTGTGTAGGTCCTATGTGCTAAAAATAGAAATGTAACCATTAAGATTAGACTCTCAAAAAGAAAATATGTAATCATTAGGATGAGACGGAGAGAGTATTCAGAAAGGTATTTTTTTTAAAAAAAAATAATTGCATACACTCACCTGAAATGATTACAAAGGGAATTTTTAAAAAAAAAAAAATAATTGCATACACTCACCTGAAATGATTACAATATTACGGAATTTAATACTCCATTTACCGTATTTAATGCATTGGTTTAATACTCCATTTACCGTATGTAATGCATTCGTTTTAATATCTCTATATATTCATTCACCAAATACACAAATCATACCAACTACACAAATCATTTTGAGGCTTGACGAAAAATATTTCGTTTTCGTTAAAATTAGTTTATTATAGAGTTCTTCAATTAAAAGAAATGAAGAAATTCGAAGTCTTTTTGTTTTTTCTAATTTTTTTCATGGATCCAAATAGTGGTATGTATATTTTTATATTCTCTTGAACAAATTGAATTTAATTTCCTATCATTTCAATAAATCTTTTGAAAAATTCATGTCAATTATGAAATGAAATATTTTTGTCATTAAATTACTTTTAAAAGTGTTAATATTTTTAGTTTATTTTTAATGTTTTATACCTTTATAACATAGATTTAATAAACTTTAAAAAAAAGTTTGAAAATATTTTTTTTTTATTAAAAATAATACTTATGGCTACTCATTTATACTATAAATTGTTTATAAAATAGAATCATTTATTTAGATGGTTGTTAGTTTTTATCATATAATAATATAGAAATGTGTTAACACTTTAATCATACTTCTTAATTTATATATCAATTTAATTTTGAGCAAATAATTAACAATAAATCTATATAAAAATACATCAAACTCAAAATAAAATATAAACCGTATATTACAAAATAATAATATTTGACCAAGGAAATATAAATATAACTCTTATAATAAACATACATAATTTTTTTCTCATTATATTAATATTTATATTTGTAATAAGTGCAGGGCCAGTGAAGATGAGTCAAGTAGAAGCAGCACCAATATCAATATTTCCACCCTGCCACAATGACAAAGAGTGCAAAGTATTTTGTAATCCATCAAGTTGTCATTTTTGTAAATGCGATGTGAAGAACATGGTATGCATTACGGGTTGTGCTGCATAGCCCAACTATAATGATCGTATTATTAAATAAATAAATAATAAATACATGTTGAGGATTTTATATTTTTTTTCATATATCCAATTCAATATACATGCACACTTTAATCTCATAAAAAAAAATTTTACCATTACAAGTCTCACTCTGAATCATGCACCCAAATATTTTAAGAAAAAACTTAAAGCTACTGTATAATGTCTCAATCTAAGATTACGTTAACATTTCCCCATTCCATATATTATGAGATGAGTTATTTGTGAGATGAATTGACCTATTATTAAAATATGTCTATTGTATAGATTAAATATGTTTAATGATTATTAAAAGTATCTATTCTAAATTAGTATGCTGAATTATGCAATAAATTAGTGCGAGCATTAAATGCGTTTAGGCTCATGTGACTATTTTTAGGATTTGATCTAGGATATCTCCTACGCAAATATCTCGGAGGATATTCGCTTATCTGGGGCAATTGGATCAAGTGGTCTAGTGGCCTTAGTCAGACGGTCACTCCTCGCATATTTTTTAGGGGGACTTGTGGGCTCTTAATGGGCCATAGGGCTGTCAAGCCCAATACAAGAACAAGAGTAAGGCTCAATCTCAGTAATCTTACCACAAGGCAAATTCTTCAATGCACCACATTCAACATGCATACACTAATAAATAAAAATATATACATTAATTAATAAAAATTTATACATTTTGTTACCGAATAAAAAGCTAAATATAACAAAATTATACTATACTCCCTCCGTCCCATAGAAGTTGACACACTTTCCTTTTTGGTTTGTCCCACTAAAGTTGACACATTTCTTTTTTAATACATGGGACCCACATAATAACAATTAATCTACTCTCATGGGCCCTACATATAACCTCTAATACAACTATCCACTACACATTAAATATTATTTCTATCACTTCATTTTACTTCACTTTACATTAAATTATTATATTCTTTAATCTATGTGCCCAAAAAAATTATACCAACTTTAATGAGATTGAGGGAGTATTTATTAAGAAATACAATATAATATTAAATAAAAATTACTCCTTGTATCTCACCGAAATGTCCTTATTTTACTATATTAGGCATCCAATCTAAATGTCCTCATCTCCCACTTTTAGTAAAAAGGTACTACATGTGGCTCACCACTCAATACTAACACAACTACCCACCACGCATAAAATAATAACTCTCTAATCTACGCACAAAAAGTAACCAGTGACGTTTGGGCGGGGATAATATATGTGGATGCATGCATACACCCAAATGCACAAGATATCACACTTTAAATAAAGACAAAAGCTTGCGTATCCCCAAATTTTATTTTTTCTGAAAATTGTACTCTTAAGTACTCTCTATGTCCGTTCCAAAGAGTCTCATTTTTTCAATTTGGGAGTCCGCTCCTAAGGGTCTCATTTCCCTTTTTGCACACTTGGGATCCACATACCCACTAATACGAATAAAATATGTGGCCCACATACCCATTAATACAACTATCAGCTACACATTAAATACTCTCTTCCTCTGGTTCAAAGAGCCTCATTTACTTTTTGCACGTGGTGAGTAGTTGTATTAATGAGTGTGTGAGTTCCAACTTTTAATTGTATTAGAGGGAGTGTGTAGGTCTATATGTATAAAAAGAAAAATGAAACCATTATGATCGAATGCTCAAAATGAAAAAATAGGAGACTTTTGGGGTGGAGAGAGAGAGTAAAGAATAGCGAGGATAGACAAATAATTTTATTTCTAATATATGTTATATGTGTCTTGTGTATAAAGAATAGCAAGGATAGACAAATCATTTTATTTCTAAATTTAGATTATGTAATTAATTTCATCCATATTATTCCAATTTTAAGTAGACCAATAATTTTTTTTTCTTTATAAAGTAATTAATTTGATCTTATATTTTCAGTAGACCATGCAACAATGATAACTAATAATTTTTTTCTAAATTTTTATTATGTAATTAATTAATATAATTTAATCTTATCATTGCGTTTTTGGTACTATATATTTGGATCATATGTTACAATTAGTGGTGAGTTAGGCAAATATTGGCATGAAATATAGCCTTCATGATGTTTTAATTGTTTGGTTTGAATTTAAGTACGAACAAAAAAAAATTAATTTAGAATTAAATGAATTTATGTAGGAATAAAAATGTTGCTTTCAAATTAATTTTAACTTCATTTTTTTTTTAATAAACAAATTATGGTATGTAAAAATTTATGTGAAACTGTCTCATCTCATCTCATGTAACGAGTTCATGAAACCGATAAGAAGTGGTAATATTTTAAAAAAAATATACCACTATAAAAAAGTATTTTTTAGCAATCGTATTTAACAACGAAATTCAATCTATTAGTAATTATCAATGGATTAGCAACAAAAATGATATTTTTGTTTTAGCAATGGAATACCAAATGATTTATTTTTTATTTTAGCAGCGGAATTCAATCTGTTGGTAATTAATAACGGATTATCAAGGGAAATCGTTATACTCCATAAATTACCAATTGAATTATTAGCAACAAATTAAAAATAGAATTGATTTTTTGTTACTAAAAATTTACCAACCATCATTTTATCAACAAAATTTTATGAACGGATTCCGCTTTACCAACGGAATATTCCGTTGGTAAAAAAAATACTCCCTCCATGCCGTTTCAAACTTTAAATAATAAATGCTTGATTTGAATGTATTCAGAAAGGGAATTTTTTTTAAAAAAAAATAATTGCATACACTCACATGAAATGATTACAGTATTACGGAATTTAATATTTCATTTACCGTATTTAATGCATTGGTTTAATACTCCATTTACCGTACTTGATTTGAATGTATATAGAAAGGGAATTTTAAAAAAATAATAATAATAATTGCATACACTCACCTGAAATGATTACAGTATTCCGGAATTTAATACTCCATTAACCGTATTTAATGCATTGATTTAAGAGTGTATATTAGGTGCACCCAGGTGCAAGGGTGCACCATATGTGTATAACTTCTTATTCTATTTTGTATACATGTTATTCTCTTTTGTATGCATGTTTTGTAATAATTGTATATTTTTTTTACACTAAGTTTTTCATTAAAAAAACCATCATTTATATGTGTATAATTTTTTATTCAATAGTATATACATGTATTTTAATAATTGTATATTTTTTACACTCAATTTTTCATTAAAAAAATTAACAATTAAATTGTATACATTTTTACTCATAATTGTATATGTTTTTGTTTATATTTATATGTGGGTGCACACGAAGCTTCGTGTGCACCCGGGTGCACACTATATTTAGCCTTGGTTTAATACTCCATTACCGTATTTAATGCGTTTTAATATCTCTATATATTCATTCACCAAATACACAAATCATACCAACTACACAAATCATTTTAAGGCTTGACGAAAAATAATTCGTTTTCGACAAAAATTATATGAATATACATAATTTTTTTCTCATTATATTAATATTTACTATATTTGTAATAAGTGCAGGGCCACTGAAGATGAGTCAAGTAGAAGCAGCACCAATATCAATATTTCCACCCTGCCATAATGACAAAGAGTGCAAAGTATTTTGTAATCCATCAAGTTGTCATTTTTGTAAATGCGATGCGAAGAACATGGTATGCATTACGGGTTGTGCTGCATAGCCCAACTATAATGATCGCATTATTAAATAAATAAATAATAAATACATGTTGAGGATTTTTTTTTCATATATATATCCAATTCAATATACATGCACACTTTATTCTCACAAAAAAAAATTACCATTACAAATCTCACTCTGAATCATGCACCCAAATATTTTAAGAAAAAACATAAAGCTAATGTATATTTAATGATGGCTAAAAGTATGTATTCTAAATTAGTATGCTGAATTATATAATAAAATATGATTTTAGCATTTATTATTAATATACTTTAACTACAAATAGGCAAAATTTGTGGGCGTCCGGGCGCACGGGAGCACATTCCGTGCGCCTTTAAAATTTTGTGTTAAATTGTGTACCCTTTAGTATAAAGATGTGTACCATGGCAAAAACTTGTGTGTGCCCAGGCGAATGAGAACACATTCCATGCGCCTTTGAAAATTTGTGTTAAATTATATACCATTTTATATAAATATGTGTACCCTTTATTTTCTGAAGAAAAATAAATAATATTAATAAAGTGTATACCCTTTAGAACAAAATAATGTACCTTTATTGATTAAAGTGTATACCTTTAGACCAAAGCAATGTACTCTTACCCATAATACTAAATTCTAAAGGCGCACGGAATGTGTTCCCGTGCGCCCGGGCGCACACAAGCCTCACTCCTACAAATAAATATACTATATCTATAAAATAAATATACTTTAGCGATGGGTTGACACTTCTCACAAATAACTCGTTTTATAAGAGAGTTCCTCTTTCTTTTTTCATAGAACCTCTGAATCCAATAACATTAAATAACTTTTAATTGAAAAAATGTTAAATTTCCCTCACTAAAATAATATAATTTACACTTTCTTTATTGCCTAAAAAACGATATTGACCTCTTAAAATTAATAAAGTTAATTAAAAATAATTTTATTAAATTTTATATTTACATTAAATGTGACAACCTGCGTTCGAAAAAATATAACTCTGGAGTGCTGCTACTGACGAAATCCTTAGATAGATAGTCGAGTATGCTTAAAAAAAATGTAAAAATATTTTTTTTTTGATAAATTAAAAAAAAAGTTGAGTACACTAAGGTCGCTTACTAACTATGTTAATGTTGGGGAATTTAATTGCTTAATAAGGATTAATTTAAATTTATCATCAATTAAAGGATTAATTTAATAAATTAATTATTAATTAAATAATAATTAAAGTGAGTGAAATTAGTCTCATGTGGAATTGATCATATATGGTAAATTTGATCAAATATGGTGATTGATCAAATATGGTAGTGATCACGATCACTACTTAAAATAATAATTGATCAAATATGGTAAATTTGATCAAATATGGTAATTGATCAAATATCGTGGTGATCACGATCACTACTTAATATAACAATCATATCATATGAGAGTGGTTTATGAAACCTATAAATAGGGTCATTATGCATACATGAAAAATACTTTTTGAACTTTTGACGTCTAAAAACACAAAGCATCTACATACACTTGAATAGTGCATAGTCTAGACGATCTAGTCCTCCATTCTCTCTTAGTTCGCCGGAGTTCTTGCGATAGCGGTGCTACTTCGTCGAAAACGAGAAGTCGTTTCACCTTTAGAGAAGATACGCCAAGACCGGAGCACTACCGGTGCGTGTTTCTTCTTGCGGGAAGAGTTCTACTCGACTCGACTTCGCCTATCATCTCGAGACGTTCAAGATCCGAGATCCAGATCTATAAGAAAGGTTAGTAATTCTCTGCTATAATTCAATATTCGTTGTAATAGTGATTGATTGGTGTATATATAAACCAACAATCGCAAGAAGAAACATCTAACCTCCACACCCTACAATCACTATGACTAATCCAATGGATATTGACGGGATTGAAACATCTAATGCTAATAACTCCAAGAGAGTTAATGCTGAGATTCCTATTGGGACTGATTCCCAAAGGATGTATCCTCTAATGGGGATGTCGAGATCATTCATGGTTCCGGCTCCAGCGGAGAAGCCCGAGAAGTTTGGGGGTGCAAACTTCAAGAGATGGCAACAAAAGATGTTGTTCTACCTCACTACGCTAAATCTAGTAAACTTCTTAAAGGAGTCTGCATCAGTGGTGGATGAGAATGAGACTGATACGCAAAAGTGTATAGCTCTTAATCAGTGGACCTCCGCTGATTACTTGTGCAAGAACTATATCCTTAGTGGACTTAGTGATACACTGTACAAAGTGTATCTAAGCACGAAGACATTCAAAGAAGTGTGGGATTCTTTGGAGAAGAAGTACAATGCAGTAAGAAGAAGTACGCGATAGCCAAGTACTTAGAGTTTATGATGGTGGACTCTAAATCTGGGGCTGAACAAGTGCAGTAGTTCCAAATGATAGTGCACGAAATCCTCTCTGAGGGGATGATGATTCCTGAAGCATTCGTTGTCGGCTCTGTGATTAAGAAACTGCCTCCAATATGGAAGGACTTCAAATCGAAGAGGACAATAGGAAGATGGATGGGAAGTTTGACCAATCCTCAATTGAGGCAAAGGCAAACTTAACTGAACGTCATGCGGGACCCTCCAAAAAGAGGAAGGTGTCCGACGACAAGGGCAAGAAGCCAATGAAAAAAACCCAAGTAGGCCCAATACTTGGTTTTATCTTACCCTAAACGTCATTGAGGGAAGATAGAAGAAAAAAAGAGGGCAAAAATAAAATTCACGTTTTTGAGAGAAAATTCTGCGCAGTAATATTGCAGATGCAATAACCGAAGTTTCAACAGTCAGATCAAGCTTAATTTTGGTCAGCACGTTCAAAACCTATCGAACTATGTTCTGAAGGTGAAGATCTTGTTTGAAGCTCTGAGTTGACAGGAATAGGCCCAAAAACAGAAGTCAGGTTTTTGTGCGATTTTAATTAATTACAATTAATAAAAAAATACAATGACAAATTAAATAAGTAAAAAATATTAGATTTAACGTAAATTTTATAAATCCTTAAAAAGTTACATTAGGATTTTAAAAAAAAAACTAAACTATTATGCTATATTAATTTCTCACTAAACATAAATCCTCATCATAAATAACTTGATTTTTAATTAAAGGGTAGGTCTTGCATGAGACCGTCTCACGTGAGACCATTTTACACTTTTTAAAATAGTTATCACTTTCGCTATAAAATGTTATCACTTTTTATTTATACTATAAATTGTTCATGAAATAGCATCATCACTTTTCATTAATTTATTATAACTTTTCTGTATAAAAGTTGTCACTTTCTGGCCGTCTCAACTCTCACGTAAGCCATTACATGAGACGGTCTCACACAAGTCTTTTTCATAATTTAATTATATAATTAAAAAATGTGTATTCAATAAAAAGGGGTGCGCATTTAAAATTTCTTACAAAGTGCAATAGAAACTATTACTAGATATGTTTCGGTGCACATTGGAATCTTATTGTTTCTTCATAATTTGGAAACTGTTCTTGCATAATTGCAGTTTCGAAAGTCATAAAATGAGCATAATTTTGTTGATGACTTAAAAAGATTAACCTAAAGAATTTTGTGGTTTGTATGTAGCTTCATTTTCTATAGAAATCTCCTGCCAATTGCTAGAAAATATACAGCCAACCCCCTCTTTATTATGCTTTATTATACTTCTCTTAACATATGCCTTGTCTCACATGAGTCTTATTATTTCATTAAATTTGATCCGTCCGTTCATTTTGCTTGTTTGACAAATACTTAGTAATTTGTTCCGAAATTCTTGTAAAATTGAATTTACTCCCTTTATCTTGTTGCCCTTTTTTAAATATATTTGAGACACTTTGTTTTGTCTCGAGTAAAAATCTATATATTAAAGTAGAGTTTTATGTTATATTTATTTTAGTTTTTAAACAAGATACATGTGCATCTTGCATATGAATTTATCTAGATAAATAACATGATTAGTGCACCAAGTTGTACCTGAATTCCTCATGTGAGGCCAATTGAAGATCAAAAGCTATGTTTGATAAAAGAAAAAAGTTCAATGATCTTTCATTCTTTTGTGGAAATTCTCTCTATGTTTTGCAATGGTCACTGACTCTTATGTTCAATCTTCTGTTAGGAGCTACTTTTGCTCCCAGTACAGTAGTCCAGGACTACTTTAACTATGAAAAGAATAGAAATCTATATCAAATTATAGCGAAATGGTTTGTTCTGATTTTAATTGTGAACAAATTATGAATGGATCAGAAAATATAACTCTTCCCTCGTTAGGAATAAAATTTTCTATTTGAGTCTATGATTCACTAAGTAAATTACAAGTTAATCCAAGTGAATGCTCATATAAAATATTGAGAATATATGGGTGTTATTGCATCTCATACATCATTTCATAAAATTTTGATTAGTGTTGCAGAGATGTTGCCAAAAGTTATAGCAATCTTGCTGGTCTCTCTCTTATTATACATTCTGAATTTCTTATGTCTTTTACCAGATAAAGCAACTATGGAAACTTTAGCTTACTACCTGATCTAGCAGTGAAACAACATCTACAATGGTAATGCTTACTTATTGTTTGTAGGCTCTTCTGTTGGGGGAAAGAATGATATAGGGAAACGTTGCCTATAATGACAATGCTTACATATTATGCCGAATTGCATAATGGATAAGGGAACTTGCACAACCACGAGTACACCAATGCTTGGCTGCAGATGTGAATTTGGGCTACTTTAGGAAGAGTTATGATATTGGATCTTGCAATCTCCCAAGAGTACAGCATGAAACATTTGAAAATTGAAAAGATTAAATAGGAACACCTCCATGATTTTGGGTGATATATGACAGCATAAGTAATCACATTTTTGTTTCATATAAATTTGTTATTAAAATGACTAATTTGCTTAAATTTGATTGCATAATTATGCAAATTATCAAAATAAAACTCGGAACATCTTTCATCAAATAACTCCAAATATTTTAAGAGATACATTAATAAGTATAGGCTAATACTACTGTGCACCTGAGTGCACCCCATGATAAGGTGCACCTACTTTCAGATCGTATACAATTATGAATAAAAACATATACATTTATGAACAAAAATGTATACAATTTGTTTGTTAAGTTTTTTAATGAAAAATTGAGTGTAAAAAAATATACAACTACTCCCTCCGTCCCGTTTTAATGATTAAGTTTGTTTTTTGCACGTTGATTAAGGAGTATAATATTTTAATAGATAGTGGGTGAAAAGGTACTAATATTTAATGTAAAGTGGGTAGGTGTATTAGTGTTGAATGTGGGTCCCATTGTGATATATTAATTGTTTTAGATAGGTCCTATATACCAAAAAAGGAAACGTAAACATTGAAATGAGACGCCCAAAATAGAAATATGTAAACATTGAAATAGGTCAGAGGGAGTATTAAAAAATATGTATACACTATTGAATAAAAAGTTATACACATATGAATGCTAATTTTTTTAATGAAAAATTGAGTGTGAAAAAAGTATAAAATTATTAAGAAATATGTATACAAAATAGAATAACATTTATACAAAATAGAATAAAAAGTTATACACATATGGGTGCACCCTTGCACCAGGTGCACTGAATATCAACTCATAAGCATGTGAGCCAACAAATAAAAAATTGGTACGCCAACACCTTTACTTTGAGGTATCGTCTCAACTAGTCTAAATCCAATTATAAATATATAACATTAATGTGGTGCAAAGAATATTATGGAAGGGGATCACAATAAGCAATGATATATTCAGTTGACTGAAGACTTTATTATTGGTATATCGATCGGTCCAGCACGAATTGAAATAGAAGCCAGTTCGACAGATAGCTTTTGAAAACACAGTGCACCCATGTAAATAAGGAACGAGATAAATACAGAGATTAAACCAGCATCCCACACCCAAAAGGTTCCCCACATAGGTCTTCCCCGAAACCCCCATAGAAACACAATAAATCCTAAATAATATCAATGTACAAATCCTTCCACTCAAATAGCGCAGAAACCACAAACCAAATAAATATGCAAAAAAACTGAAAAACCCCTATGTTAAGGGTAAAAATTACAGGACCAGGTCCAAGAAATAATTCACTATGAGACAAGAGTACACAATTTATCTCTCAATTACAAATAGAGAAATACTACATAATCAATCACCAAAATATCATCAAGAAAATCCCTCTTGGAATACAGAAAAAAATGGAAGAAGAAACAATAAAATAGTACAAAGGGAATATGAATCACGATTCTCATTGCACCCCTCAGAGACGATTCTACGAAATTCACTCTGATCAATATGTAGAGAACGTCGCCACAATCTCTCCCTCCAAATTTGAAGTGAAATAGTGAAGAAACATACACCATGGCTTCCCCCGCACTTTCTCTCTCTCTCCTTCCTCTGTTTTCTCCCTCTGTTCTGTTTTAACTCCCTCTCGCTTCTGCTCCTGATCGCTGCCTCACGAGTTGAAACGACTATTGGATTAATTAATCAACTAATCCATGTGTGGGCCATAATTAATTATTCTTGGGCTTCTTTATTTAATTATTTTTGGCCAATTTTTTTTGGGGCAAGCCTAACAAAGAATAGTTTGAACAATGTGAAATATGGGCTCACTTTACTATAAACTTATGATTCAAATTAAGGACAACACAAAGTGAATTTATGAGAAGAATATATATAAATTTATAATAAATTTTGATATTAATTTTAACATACCTATAAAAGTATATATGCAAGGATGTCAATATATATTGCATCTGTTTATTTTTTTTCATTTTAAAAAAATGTTTGTCATGATTCTCATGAATATAAAAGTAGTGAAGCATATCTATCCATTTAGCTCTATACCATTCTAATTATGAAATGCATGAATATTGGTTATAATTAAAGGAATATTAATTACTACATATGTCTCTGTGAACGTGCACGAGCAAATGTTTGCATTGGAATTAAAAATAAATCAATTTATAAAATTATATATATATATATATATATATTTGGCAATTTATAGTGTGCACCCGGGTGTACCTAAAGATAGGGTGCACCCACATACAAATATAAACAAAAACATATACAATTAAGAATAAAAATGTATACAATTTAGTTGTTAATTTTTTTAATGAAAAATTGTATATAATATTCAATAAAATGTTATACACATATGGATGTTAATTTTTTTAATGAAAAATTAATGTGAAAAAAGTATACAATTATTACAAAACACGTATACAAAATAGAATAATATGTATACAAAATAGAATAAAAAGATATACACATATGGGTGCACCCTTGCACCCGGCTGCACCCAATATACACTCTATATATTTTGGAGAAATTCAGTAAAAATAAAATTAACATTTTAAAGATAAAATTTAATCTTTCAAAAATATTATTAACAAAACTTATTTTTAGGATTCTGAGTAATGCATTTTCTTTGAAGTATATTAATTGTTTTAACAAATATATTGGTGGAAGCATTCTCAAATTCCCTTTCTTATAAAATTGTTTTTAAGTGAGATGATTTTACCTTTTCCTATATCATCACTATTTATAAAAAAAAATATTTCTTTTCATTTATAAGACGAAATATTTATAAAATAATTGATCTCGAAGATTATCACTTTTTATCAGTCAGCTACTATCTCCGTCCCACCATATTACTTATACATTTTCATTTTTGTCATCTTATCGTAAAGTTTACATTTCATTTTATAATAAATGAGATCCACACAAATATTTAATTAATATATCTATGTGAAACTCATAAACAACACTAATATAATTATTCACTATACATAAAATATTATATCTCTCAACTCAATACAAATTAAAATACTTCAACTCTGCTCAAGCTATTGCTGGTTACGCAGAGATCTTGTTGCATGTAAAAGATAAATATTTAGCACAACAATCTCCCATCATCGTAGTTGGAGGCTCATATGGAGGAAGTCAGTAAAGTACAGTAATATACTCCCTCCGTCCCGGCGTAAGAGGGTCATTTGCTTTTTCCACGTAGATTAAGGAATATTATTATTTAATGTGTAGTGGGTAGTTGTATTAGTGGGAGTGTGGGTCTCATATTTTAATTGTATTAGAGGGGTGTCTGGATCCCATGTGTGTAAAAAAGGAAATGAGACTCTTTGGGTGGGACGACCAAAATGGAAAAATGACCCTTTTAGCCTGGGACGGAGGGAGTATAGTATGTAAATAAGAAAATTACAACTATATGCTACGTACATAAATTTCAATATTCCAACAATTAATTAATCATGTTTCAGTGCTAGCCTCGTGGTTCCGACTCAAGTATCCACACATCGTTGTAGGTGCTATAGCATCGTCGGATCCCATCCTCTATTTTGACAATATAACTCCCCAAGATAGGTTTTTCTCCGTTGTAGCCAAAGACTTCAAGGTAATTTTCTAACATGCATGTATTCAAGTTCAACAAATAAATAGAAAATAATATCTTTAACAATAATGCAGGAAGTGAGCCAGAATTGCTTCGAAACAATACGCAAATCATGGGATGAAATTGAGCTAATAGCATCCAAACCTGGAGGCCTCTCCATTCCTAGCCATCGATTTAAACTTGCACGTAAGTATATATTATTATTAGTGTTAGTGGGTAGTTCCAAGAGTTTGCTATTAAATTTGCCCGAGTAGGAATTTAATTAACCTGAGGTGGCAATGCTCAAATTTTAAAAAGAGTTAGTCTCATATGAACCGGGTTTACGATGTAAACCCTGTAGTATTCTTTATATTTAAATTCTAACAATACATAGAGTTTAATAAAATTGGAAGGGGAGTACATGATTTACACCGTGAATTCAATTTACACTGTTGTTTGTGTTTTAAAAAAAATTCCTTAAAGCTAGCTCACAAAATAAAGCATGCAGTTAATTTTCATAGAATTAATTGAATTAACGTAGGGTATGCAAGTGTAATTGCTAATGTGTATATTTATATCGAAATTGTTGATTTAATCCTTTGCACTATATGTACGTATCAAATAAACTCAAATACTTAATGGAGTAAGAACATACCTAATTACTATGGATTAATTTTCATTGTATTGAAATTTTTACTATTAGTTCCAAGAATTTGCTATTAAATTTGTCCGATGCAGTAGGAATTTAATTAGCCTTCGGTGGCAATGCTAAAATTAAAAAAAAAAAGATTCATTAAAGCTAGTTCAGTAAATAAAGCATGCAGTTAATTTTCATAAAATTAATTAAATTAACTTAAGGTACTATGTGAGTGTAATTTCTGATGTGTATATATATCCAAATGGTTGATTGTGTTCCTTGCAGTATATGTACATATCAAACGAACTCACATACTTAATGGAGTAAGAGCCTACCTAATTACTAGATCTGGATTAATTTCCATTGTATTGAAATTTTAATTTTTTTTTAGTTTAATCGAATGAAGAAATGTAAATAATATGTAGTATATATATACTTAAACATTGAGAAGGTATAGCCGTATAGGAATTAATGAGTTAAGTCAAACATTTAAAATGAGGTTAAATTAATATATGGTGCATGTATGAAAACGAATTTTTATTGGAAACAGCTAATTATATAATAATTAATTATCTCATGATATATAATATGATACATATAAAATGAAGATTAAAAATAATTAGGCATTTCGCAAGTATAAATGAAATACGTTGGTAGTGTATGAGGTGAGCGGATGATGCAACCCAGCTGATATTTACTTATAGACAAAAACTTGTGTACAATCTTCCATTGGTACAACCTCGAGACAACCTCTTTCTTTCACCTTCAGTGTGTGTTTTTCTTTTTTTTTTAATTGTTGATGTACGTTACTGTTTTGTTTTGTTTTTTTTTGTTTTGTTTTTTCGTTTTTTTGTTTTTAATTTTAGGGATATAATTGCAATTTTACCCTTGTGGTTTAGGGTATAACTTATCCCTAGAGTTTAGGGTATAATTGTAATTTTACCCTTGTGGTTTAGTGTATAATTATCCCATAGGGTTTAGGGTATAATTATAATTTTACCCTTATTGTTTAGGGTATAATTTATCTCTAGGGTTTAGGGTATAATTGTAATTTTACCCTAGTGGTTTAAAGTATAATTATCCCTTAGGATTTATGGTTTAGGGTATAATTGTAATTTTACCCTTGTGATTTAGGGTATAATTTATCCCTAGGGTTTAGGGTATAATTGTAATTTTACCCTTGTGGTTTAGGGTATAATTTATCCTTAGGATTTAGGGTATAATAGTCATTTAAATAAAATAAATTTAAAAATAAAATAAAAAACAACATTAATGAAGGATAGAGCATGAATTAATTAAGAAGGGTGTGAACTAAGGTTATACCAATTCAATTAGAACCGATTGCACCCTAGTCCCTCTCTTACTTATATATAGACTCATACAAACATTAATTTAGATAAAGATGATTATTGTAAGAATTATTTTTTATTGTGAATTTCAGGCATTTGAAAAATTCAAGGGAGTTGAGGGACTTTCTTGAGAATATGTACGTGCACGCAGCACAATATGACCGTCCACCAAATTATCCAGTAAGTACGGTGGATTGACGAAGCTTCTCCGACCAGCGACATCATTGGCCGGATATTCAACGGCGTCGTTTCTTACGTGGAGGATCAAACTTGTTATCCGACCTCTCCCCCGCATACCGTTACGGGTTGGCAATGGCAAGTGAGTACTCCACTTAATTAATAATTAAAAGGGGAAAATGCACTTTTGGTCCAATGATATGTTGGCCAAGTGGTTGAGGGGTCAACATTGAGGTGCCCCTGATTGAAAGGTCAGGGGTTCAAGCCACCCGGAGCGCAATGGTGGAACAATTAATATTGAGGGCTACAAGCGGCAGTGTGGGAGGCTGAAACTCAGTGGGAATCTGCGGCTCGGTGGGAACCTGCGGCTGAGCTAGAGGGAGGGTCAGCATGGAGCAATCACCAGCATTGAGCAATCACTTGGGGATCGACTCCTTGTGCGCAGTAGTTAAAGATATTAGGAACATGTGATCCATTGTGTGGTTACCGCGATTTACTTGGAGGCAGTTCTGAGGGGCCGGGACTGTTTCCTCGAGTTGGAGGCAGTTCTGAGGGGCCGGGACTGTTTCCTCGAGGACTAGATATTAGGAACATGTGATCCATTGTGTGGTTACCGCGATTTACTTGGAGGCAGTTTTGAGGGGCCGGGACTGTTTCCTCGAGGACTAGTCGGGCGTAAGCCCGGAACCTCGGTATCAAAAAAAAAAATGTCAATTTTATTTTTTATCCCTAACTTTTTTTTTTATTCCAAAAGTTGCAATTTTGATCCCAAACGTTAAATACTTAACGAAACGAAAGACGTTAAGTCCAACAAATAAACAAAATAAGTCAATTTTATAAGGAGTTGACTCACACTCCATGTAAAGCCCACCCCTGCGGCCTACCATAAGCTATCAAATAATCATGTCTTTAAATTAAAAATATCATAATCCGATCAAAAATGAAGAAAGCCACACTTAAAATCTCAATACAAAAACATAACCTAAAGTTACATAGTCACTTAATATATGCGAGTTTAATCATCAAAGAGTGCTTCAAAGAAAGGCACATCATCAAGGTTAAGGTGCTTCATGTCTTCACATGGATTCACTCATCTTATTACTTCCACAATTACTTGGCCCAAAAATTATGCACAAATGAATCACTCTTATGAACAATAATTACTCAATTTAAAGCACATTTGAGCATCTTTAAGCAAAAATTCTCACTTGTGCAATTCATCAAACACCTGGCATGCATTATCAAAGTTTGAGAATATGATAAGCAATTGCAATCTAATTCATTCCCATTTTTCAATCAAGCAACCCAAACAATGTAGTTCTCCCCTCAATTCAATTATTTATTCCAAACATTAAGCATAAGCAAAGCCAAAAAATTTGAAATCGATGCACGACAGAATTGCAGCCGACTTCATAGCAAGAATTTATTCAAACCAATTTTTTTCTACCAACACCAAGATTGAATTGAATTAAAGGGAAGTTTAGAAAATAAATACCTTGCTTACTAAGAATGTAATACTTTCAAATGATTGAGAAATTGAGCAACTGATTCCTAGGAATGCTTGAAAAATCACAAGAAATGAGAGATGAAATGTGTGATTGTGGTATGTGAAGAAAATTTTCTAAGTGAATGTGTGAGTGGAGAATGAAGTCGTGGGTGGTGGCAGCCATGTGTGAGCAATATTTGAGCCTCATCTGCTCATAAAGCGTAATTGAATTCACATTCCTATCAAGAACCACCCACTCTACCCTCCCAAACCCCATCTTGACAGCCTGCGCCGCCACCGCAGACAGCAGCATCTTCCCCAAACCCTTTCTTCTATAACACTCCCTCACAAAAATATAAACCCAGCTTTCGCTAAAAACGTGGGTTAATTGGGACAAAACAACACTAATCCAGCCACCATCACATCATCTCCGATAATATTGACATTATTTCCGAGGCTTCTGAACTCTTCTCTACCCGGATCCTCACTAGAAGGTTTAGGTGCACGGACTTCAGAAGAAGGGTGAAGTGGGGGTTGCTGGCTGAGGCTGGAGGAAGGGAGGAGTAGAGTTTGGGGAGAAGAGAGTGGCAGAGAGAAAATCGGTGGTGGCTCCTCACTCGAAAACGGCCATTTGGTGAGTGAGAGGAGGAGTGAGAGTGTGGAATGAAGTGAGCGCATGGGCCGCCGTTCATCTTCTGGGCGAACCAACCACCAATAATCTCTCTCTCCGAGTTGTCGTCAATTGGTTTGGTTTGGGTTGCTCAATTGGTTGCTTCCTCTCTACAGCGCAGGCCGGATTCCGTTCTGCATCAGCGATCGGCGGTCAGCGGCGTCACGATTTCCGGCAGCACCGCGATGGGAGACGGCAGTCGAGGGGAGGGTTTTCTGGGAAAAAAAATTTGGGGGAGAGAATTTCACTTTCTAGGGAAGAAACCCGAACACTCGCTTTAACGGCGTGCTCAAGGAGACGGAAATAGCCCAAAATTTTATAGGGACAAAAAATGTAAGCAAAAGGACTATTATTGAAATTGGCACTTTCGTACGGATAAAAATGTAATTTTCCCTATTTAGAAGCAATAATAAATGGATGATATGTAATTCTTTTTTATGGTATATATGTAATTAATTAATTTGAATGCATGATTTAGACTTGCAGACTACTTACTACGGAGGCCATTTAAGTGCAAATTAATTTTAATTAATTGATTATGACATAATTGTAATATTATAGCCCACCTTTATAAATACAGGATATAAAACTCATCCTTAATCGGTTTGGGAGCAACATAATTTTGTCAAATGGCCTCAGAGATCCCTACAGTAGTGAAATAGTAGTAAATCTCTATTTTATCTTAATTTTAAAACATATGCAACAAAAAATTCAAAATAACAAGGTAACCATTGTACATGCAGGATACTGGAGAACTTGTCGGAAAGTGTTATCGCATTAACAACTCCAAATGGTATGTACTAAAGATTTTTATACTGGCTTTGTGTTTGATTACTTTACATTTATAAGAATAAATTAAATCATTATAAAAATTAATAGTATTAAATAATAATTACATACTGCACAAATATATATATATATATATATATATATATATACTCATATGACCCAATTACGTATATCTTTTTTTTTTACTTGTACGTATGGTTAATTGAATATTGACTTATTAACAAATTAGTATATTTTACAAATATAAACTTAGAGTATGATAGTCATTCACATCATTCATATTGATTGAGAACACATTATAGTAACAATGAAATAAATACAACCTTTTCATATGCAACAGGTGCTAATGTTATGAGTAACATAATTTGTGAAAATATTGTAAATTTTCTTTTATACATTAAATTTTATTTCAGTAATTGTAATTAAATAAAAAATGATGTGCAGGTTCACATTGTCTGGACATACTTGTTGCCCGTAAAGATGATTCAGGGTGGCTGATCGATCAAAGAAATTTAGAAGTTAAAATTATTGAGAAATGACTAACCACATATTATGAAGATCAGGGACTGCCTTGGGGTGGTGCCGGAGGTGCCACAAAGAGGGTCCCGGGATATTTTAATTATATATTTATATTGATGTCGTTTTTTATATGATTTTAATATTGAGATATTATTAAAAGGTTTTGTGGCTTAGTTGATCTCTTTTGTGACTCTTCCTATTTCAACACAGGCTCTACCGTCACTGTATCTTTCAGGATAGACGGCTAACCATTAGTGGAGAGCTGTTAGACCATAAATGTTAATGGAATTTTACAATATTTCTCATTGTTAACCCAAAATTACTAAATAAATAAATAATGAACCTAATGTGAAACAAATGACTAGATGATTGACATTAAATTCACTCAAAATTTGGATCAATTTTATGGCTTCATTTAAATAATTAAGCATGGTTTTCATGTAAAATAATATTAACTGTTTGATTATTTGGAAAATAGTACTCCCTCCGTCCCATAAAGAAGTTCACAGTTACTGTAGATACGGAGTTTAAGAAAAAGTTACTTTTTGGGGGTAGTTTGGTATTTTTAGGTAATAAATAAATTATAAAGTAAGTTTTGTGAGTTGTAAAGGAGTGGCAATTTTGAAATTAAAGTGTATTGTAGGGTTATTGATTTGTGTGTATTTCCTTATTTGGGGGTGTGAACTTGTTTATGGGACGGACAAAAATAGAAAGTGTGAATTTGTTTATGGGACGGAGGGAGTATTTTTGTTGATTTTTGCAGAAAATATGGTGATTTTGATAAAAATGGATTTTACAAGTAAATAGGAAGATATGGGCGAAAATGGGGCTCGATTCGAAGTTAAAAAGAGAAAAAATGGGCCAAAACAAAAATTGCGTGCATGCTGGAATTTTCAGCACCTCGTGAACGACCCATTAGTGCTTTTAAGGTCATTCTACACTTAATTGGTGCAACCAAAGCCCATTCTTACTTATTGGTCATTCTACTTCAAGCCCATGTAGTGGAGTAAAGAATTAAATATCATTTTTCTCCCATTTTTGGCCTATAAATCAAATTATCTCATATTGAATACTACCACAAATTCCTCTTGCCTTACTCCTATAAATAAATATCCCCTTTCATGAAGCCACTATACACCATTCAAATTTCATAATTTACATTTCACATTTTAGATTAGAATTTGGAGAGTTTTTTAAAGAGAGATCTCCAATAGTAGTGAATCCAAATTTCTTTTATGTAATTTTTTTATTTTCTTGATTTAAAATTTAATGCTTTCCAAGAAGGTGGAGACATCAAGGAAAGAATGAGCTATATGGGTGTAAAAACTTCATTTGGTGAAGTCTAATCCTACTTATTATCTTTTTATTTTCTATGTTTTGGTTGTTTAAGTGATGTTTGAATTAATGGATTAATTTGTAATATTGTCTATATTGTGTTCCCGGCTTTGATTAGTTGCATTTATGAATGCTTAATTGGTTAATCTATATGTTTAATTTGTGTGGTTAATTATCTATTGCATATGTTTAGAATGAGAGTTCAATTATGTATCTTAGGAGTTAATTGAATCATTTCATCTTATGCGGCATGTGGATTAATATGGGAAGAGTTTTAGATCGAGAGGACAATCAATCTAGTGAGGGGAACTCAACCTTAGTGGATTCATAGTATCTAGAAAGGGAATATTGCCTATGATTTAGTACATATTTAGGCCTCGTACGTGTAATTAGTACCTATTTGAAGTGTTCACTTTGGTCTCGATCTTATGTGCCATTTTGGGTCTGTAACAATAAATTTTGTATTTACGGTAAAATAAATACAAATTGAGTACAAAGATAATCCAGACGGATTTAATATAAAGAATTTGTAAACATGTTACAATCTCTAATCAATCATCTGATTATTTTCTTGAACCAATTTGGCTTGACTTTGACTTATGTGTGTTGACTTTTATTGGAGTGTGTGTTGAGCTGGATTTTCGATTGAAACTTGTCCGAGCTCAGCTTTGAGGTTTTGTAATGTTAACCTGGAAGCCTTTGTTCGAATTAAACGTTGACTTGAAAGATTTCCGCGAAGAGACACCGTTGAATGTGTAGAATGTCGTTAACTCCGTGAAGAATTTTGGTTGAATAATATCGGATCAGAGGAGTTTAGAATCTTAATATCTGATCGGAGGCTGTTCACTTAAAGAACGCCGGATTGGAGGGGCTTACAACATTGATCTTTGATCGGAGGCTATTCACTTGACAACGCCGGATCAAAGGGGTTTAGAACCTTGATCTCTGATAGGTGGCTGTTGACTTGACGGATTGGAGTGGTTTAGAACCTTGATTTCTGATATGAGGTCGTTCTTTACTTGAAGATGCTTGAAGATCTTGAGTTGTTCTTGACTTGAAGATGCTTGAAGTTCTTGAGGGAGAGTTGTTCAGCACGAAATTTTGTGCTTTTCATAGACCGTTTTCATATGATTACTGCACAATTTTAACCTTATTTGTGGAGTTTATTGCTTATTTTCATATTTTCTATAACTTTATAAATATTGTTAAAATTTTGTAGATTTTAGGTCTATTTTAGTGTGGAATTGATTAAATAAGAGAATGGGATGCATTTGGAAGCTTATGATTGTTAGAAGTGAAGATCCAGCCCGTGTGTAAGAGTGGAGCCAAGGCGTGTATCAACCCACTTTCAATAGTCATCAAGGCTATTTGAGGTGTGGGTCCAAGCAAAGCTTATATGGTATATGAATTGAAAGTCAATTGAAGAGTATTGTTTGCCATTTTGCCACGTAACTCATGACATGAATTAGTGGAGGCCCAACATAGAAATAATAGTACAACATAGTGATAAGAATTGATGGGCCCATGATTTCATCTTAAGCCCAGTACGTGTTTTGATCCATTACACTCCATCTCAAGCCTACATGCCATGCTATATATGCACATCAAATTCTTCATAGCAGAACAGAGCGAGACAAAACACGACAGAATGTCGTGAACACTCACGTCATCTTCCGCCTTCCGTCTTTCATCTCTACCCTTCACCCGCCTTTTATCCATCATCCTTACACACTCAGTCATGGTGTTTACTACTTGAGAAGGAGAACAAAGAAGGATCATAAAGACGGAAAGAGAAGACGGGGAATTACGCCAGATGAAGGATTTTTCTTCTTTCTTTAATTTTCTATTTTTGATTTATAGACTCATGGGTAAGGACAATTTTACCATGGTTGTTGATCGTAACCTCATTGGCTAACTCCCATTACAGTTCTAGGGTTTGAAGTTTAGATTCAATTGATTTGGAGACCTATACCAAATTTTGTGATTGTATGCAGTTAATATTTTGATTTCACTTTGTTTATTCAAACTTTGCTTTTCTTCTTCGTAACGTCTTCATAATAATTCATGGCATTACCCGTGATGCTTGATTTATTGTGTTAGCTTGTGTGCGTTCATGAATTGTATTGTCTTTCTGTTAAGAATTAAAGTAGTTTGTCCGTGAACACATTAATTCTAAAGAACTGATAAATCAATTACTTGAATTGTTTAGTGAATAATGCAATTAGACATTCAAGTAGGAAGTGAATAGAGCCTTGTAGTACTTTCAGAGAATATCTTGTTAGTCAAACTTACCATCTGGAGGTATTATTATTTGCATTGATTAATATCTAGAAAGGGGGCTTGGTAATATTCGCGCACTTTAGGAAATAAATCAAAACATACTGTTACCTTAAAATCAGGTCATATCTGATGGGTTAACAGAGCTATCTGTTGTATTTTCATAGAAGTTGCATGAATGAACAATTGGAAGTCAAGGAATCCGAAGTAGTTAGTCTATACCTGATACCTTAGAACTGTTGATTATCTCTTGAAACACCTGTGATTGAGTGTGACTTTTATTATACTTATTTTATTTATTAGTGGTGATAATTATTTAGTGTGTATCCTATTTAACTCTAATCCCGTGGATTCCATAATTTAACTTGATCACGCGTGTGCTACAACTGATCCCTTATACTTGAGGGTAATCATTCTTGTGAGTGAACAAAAAGAGTGAACAAGTGTTGCTCATGTTCTCGATCTCTTCAGGGCGTTAGCGTATTCAGGTGTTTGAATGTGTGTGAATGAATGGGGGAGACCTCCTTATATAGGTGAAGCCTGATAAACCTTCCATTTATAACCAGCAGTTTGATTGGTCTAGGGTTGATTTGACATGATTCTGCGGGTTTGGGCATTTCCATCTATAACGCAGTTTGATTGATCAATATTTGATTTGACCTAATTCTGCGGGCTTTGGGCCTTCCACTTGTTTAGACTTTTAGTTAGGCTTATTTGTCTTGTGCCTGGTTTAATTTTTCTGGGCTTATTTGACTTGGGTCATGCCACTTTTGTCTTGGACTTGTTTGTTTTGAGTTTCAGACCTTATTTGATTTAAGCTCATTAAACTTGGTGGGCTTAAATTAATTATCAAATATTAATTAATTTATTTTAAGAATTAATTTATTAAAATTCAAGAATAAATTAATATTGATATTTTAATCATGAAAAATCCACGTGTTGCCATTTGATTGAACAATGAACTTTATCTGCTAACAAATGTCCCTTTGCGATTTGTTTACAGACGCCGTGTCTTGTTGCGAAGGAATCGCAAAAGGCACCTTCTATTCTTGCAATTTTCTTCTGTGTTCAATTTGCAAAGCTTCTGGACTTAAAGAACAGTTATAAAATTATTTGGCCCGGCAAATAAATTCTTCTTGGCCCAATTTATCTTCTATAATCCAATTAACTTTTCTCTGCTAAACTTCCAACATCATCAAGAAACGAAATATGGCCCAGATTCGTTCTTGTTCAGCAAATAATTTACAAAATCTTACTCAAAATTATCAGCTTTATTTGTAGTAAAAAAAATTCTCTTAAAATTTTGTAGAGATTAAATCAATTACAAATAATTTCCATATACAATGCATGACTCATCACTATATAATGACGGCTCATGGTCTCAAGCGCACCACAGTCGTGGTGTTTCAGACCCGTGATTGGAGGCAAGAAGGTGCTGTTACAGACCCACGACAACAGCAGTGTTTCAAAGCTGCAATGATGGCAAGGCGAGGGTGTTTCAGACCCATGGCCTCGGTGCAGTGCACTGGATGTGTGACCTGTTGGATTGTATACTAAAAGCCTAGTTTTAGTATGAACAATGTTTTAACAATATTTGAAATGAGAATCATTGATCAAATGATTGCATCTTATAATTTATTTATATGTCGATGTAATAGTCTATTTACTTTATATTGTAGAAAATATGGTGTGTGGCGTCGCACGGAAGATCATATTATCAGCTCCTTATAAAGTATAAACAGATGCTCACAATCGAGATAGATGGGGACAATCTATCGGGATGGTTGTAGTGTGATTTGGTATTAGTTTGTCTTGACTATAAAATTACACTAGTGCACTTTGTGTGTATTGAGCAGGATCGCGTGAGGTTGTTTGATTTATACTGACTATATAAGAGAACTAGATCTCAGTTATTATGGATGTTCGTACTCTTAATCCTATACAATAACCTTGACACGTAATTCAATATTTATTTTTTTGATTCATCAATGGGTGAGATTTAATTGTAAATCAATATGCTCGGTGAGTTGGAGATAATACTATCTCTGTGGTGTGTTATTGATGTAGAAGGAATCCGTGTCCTAATAAATTAGGCTGATGATGTCCCCTTGAGGAGCTCATAAGGATTATCATGTAAAACATGCAAGTGAAATAAGGAGGAGAGACATCCGTTACCGCCTTCTTCTAATCGACAACGACGACGAAAGCACCATAGTGGGCTGGTGGCGTAGATAGAGAAAAATTGCTAGAGGAACAATGGAGAGAGAAAGAGAGAAGTAAGAGAGAAATCGGTCACCTAAAAAAGAGAGAAGTAGAAAGAGAGGAACAATGACCCAAATGAAATTTTTTAGGGTGCTTGGTATTTATATGACAGGTCAAAATGGGTTTTGGTGAATTGATATATGTTAATAACTATTTTACAATAGTAATTACCTATATTTAATCATTTAAACATGAGAAAACTATTTTTCTATTCATGATTTATAGAATTCCTCATTTACTTTTTATAATTTTATTTCAATTTGATGATTTTATCATGTTGTATATATTTAATCATTTAAACATGGCAAAACATGCCGAAAATAGAAAGATATCAATACAAATAACTTTGGTTTAAATTTGCATGTTAATAAAAATATCATGCCCCTAAATTTCACGTTCTAAAAAAAGATTTTTTTCATTAAACATTTATATTTTTCATATTTCAGTCGCCTTTTCAAAAAAAAATATTATACATCTACTAATTAAAATATATACTAGAACAAAATATTATACACTTATACACCTTGTGCATCGGTAAATACAAAGTACCAACTCCATAATTTTCAATACTCTTTTTATTTTAAAAATATTACAAGTACCTAATACTCCATAAATTACTTTACATATCACTTTATTTAATACCTAAAAATACTACTACCTTTGTCCCTGTCATAGGTCTTTATTTACTTTTTACACGTGGATTAAGGAGTATTATTATTTTATGAGTAGTGGGTAGTTGTATTAGTAATGAATGATGGACCATATGTGGGGTTATTTTATTAAAAGAAGAAAATTAAGACTTTTGAATAGAACGTCCAATATAATAGAATAAGGACCCTTCGGTAGAAGGTAGGGAGTACGTTTTTTCAAAGGTTAATAAAGTTGGTAAGAAAGAAACCGATATTTTGTAGCAATATTGTCAAAATAGAGTTGAACCGCCGATTTCATCGGTTCAATAGGGATTCAATGCCGAAATTAGTTCAGGAACCCTCTAGACCACTTTTTCATCAAATTAGGAAGAACCTGTTTGGAACAGTTAAACGAGTAAACTTCATATATATATATATATATATATATATATATATATATATATATATTAAATGTGGGATAAAAGGAGTATTACTTTTTTGATGGGGTAGAACCACTCTTATTGTTTAGTTGTTATATAGATAAAGTATACTCCCTCTGTCCGCCTTTTAAGGGTGTTATTTGCTTTTTGCACGTAGATTAAGGAGTATTATTATTTAATGTGTAGTGGGTAGTTGTATTAGTGGAGATGTGGGTCCCATTTTTAGTTGTATTAGTGGGTGTGTATGAGTCACATATGTATAAAAAAGGAAATGAGACATTTGGAGGCGATGACCAAAATGAAAAATGATACATTTGAAAGCGGACGGAGGGAGTACTTATTAGTAGTTAAAATATGACGTTTGTAGCGAACTATATTATAACTTTAAAAACATACTTTAATTTATTATTTATCATACTTTAAAAAACATACTTTAACTACGAATTACTCACTCTGTCCACTGTCAATCTATCAATTTTACCATTTTGTGCCGTCCACTCTTAATCTATCCATTTCCACTTTTAGACATATGGGACCCACCCACCCACTAATACAATTAAAATATGACGCTTACACGCTCCACTAATACAACTACCC
This sequence comes from Pogostemon cablin, assembly GCA_023678885.1. Classification (NCBI taxonomy): domain Eukaryota; kingdom Viridiplantae; phylum Streptophyta; class Magnoliopsida; order Lamiales; family Lamiaceae; genus Pogostemon; species Pogostemon cablin. Next base: position 12,033,575 of record CM042983.1, read on the forward strand.
ACTACACATTAAATAATACTCTTTAATCAATGCGCAAAAAGCAAACAGATAGATTGGGGATGGATGGAGGGAGTAATATATTTTATCTTCATACCAATCATACTTTAACAACGTGTTAACCCATTTCACATAACTACCTTCTCACAAGAAACTTTGTCAAAAAAGTTATAAATACTCCCTCCGTCCCATTCAAAGAGTGACTTTTTTCCATTTTGGTCGTCCCACCCAAAGAGTCCCTTTTCCTTTTTTACACACATGGGACCCACACACTCCCTCTAATACAATTAAATTATAGGGCCTACACTCCCACTAATACAATTACTAATTACACATTAAATAACAATACTCCTTAATCTATATGCAAAAAAGCAAAAATTCCTCCTACGCCGGGACGGAGGGAGTATATATTTATTAAGAAATAAGTATACAATATTAATGCATATGCATGTACGCGTGCACTTAGATGCACAAGATATTAATACTTGAAATAAAAAGTTGATGTCTTATGTTTTGGGTTGATATTAATGGTATAACATTTTGTGTTAAAGAGTATATACATTTTAATTAATAAGATTATATTTTTTTATTAAAAGGATCAAATTAAATATGAATATTAAAAATATTTGATTTAAAATTTAAATTTTTTTCTTATAAAATCAAAAATATATATTCTTATATTATAGGTTATATAATTTAATACTCCCTCCGTCCCAAGTATTTTTACCCACTTTTCATTCTGGGGTGTCCCACGTATTTTTACCCATTCCATTTTTGGCAAAAATACATAATATTTTATTACCTACTTTTTACCATCCCAACAACTTTAATTAATTTTTTACACTTTATTCATCATTCCCAATAACTTTATTCACCTTTTCTTTTTAAATTACTAATTTATCCCTACTTTCTCTTACATTATATATTAAAAAAATAAAATGTCTTAATCTCCGTGCCCGTACAAACGGGTAAAAATACCCGGGACGGAGGGAGTAATAAAAAATACAACTTTTAAAAATTATGAAATTTAGGATATGGTGTCGCTTAGGACACGAAAGGTTATAAATACTTCTCACTTATCACTTACTTGTTGGAATATATGATAGCTCTTATTAATCAAAATGTATTATAAATAAATTTTTTTATTATTTATGAATTGGAAAATATATATTTTTCTTTATATCAAATGACAATTATTCTCTTTAAACCTAATAATAAACATTGCAATAAATTTCAATAATAAATGCTTGATTGGAATGTATTTAGAAAGGGAAATTATTTTTTTAAAATTATTACATACACTCACCTGCAATGAATACGGTATTAGGAAATTTATTTAATTCTCCATTTACCGTATTTAATGCATTAGTTTTAATAATTCTATATATTCGCTAACTACACAAATCAACTTTGAGGATCAAAGAGAAATAATTCATTACGTTAAATTTAATTAGTTAAATAATTGTTTAATCATAAGAAATGAAGAAATTCTGAGTCTTCTTGTTTTTTCTAGTTTTTTTCATGGATATGAATTGGTATGTTTATTTATATATAATTTTGAATGAATTTAATTTAATTTCCTATCATTACAATAAATTTTTAAAAAATTCATGAAATTATGAACTGTAATATTTTTGTCATTACAGTGTTATTATTTTAAGTTTATTTTTAATGTATTCACATTAGTTTTAATATCTCTGTATATTTCCCTAACAACACAAATCAACTTTTAGGCCGGAACGTAAATAATTCATGGCAAAAGCTCCTGTGCGCCCGCTCCGTGTCCCCATGTGAACACAACCCTCCCTCCAATCCTATTTAAACATGTGTATTGTTAGGGGTTTAAATGGTAAAGGGGCATGAAAATTGTAAAGGCGCACGGAATGTGCTCCGTGCGCCCGGGTGCACAGGAGTCTCACTCATAATTCATTTCATTAGATTTAATTATTTACAGTGTTCTTCAATCAGGAGAAGTGAAAAATTCAAAGTCTTCTTGTTTTTCCTAGTTTTTATGTACATTCAATTATTGAAAGTCTTCTTGTTTTTCATAGTTTTTATAATGTACATGAATTCAATATGTAGTATGTTTTTTTATATCCTCTTGAAAAATTTGAATTTAATTTTCTATCATATCAATAAAATATTAAAATATTCATGTCAATTATGAAATGTAATATTTTTGTCATTAAATTATTTTTAACCGTGTTAATATTTTAAGTTTTTTTTTAATGTATACACACCTTTATAACATTGATTTAATAAACGTAATGTTTGAAAATATTAATTTTTTTCTCAATATATTAATATGTATATTTGTAATGCAGGCCCAGCAAAAATGAGTCAAGTAGAGGCAGCATTATCGATATTTCGACCATGTCATAATAACTCAAGAGTGCAAAATATATTGAGATCCATCTACCTGTCAATTATGTAAATGAGATGTCAAGAATATGATATGCATTCCGGGTTGTGTACATTGATCCATCATGATCGCGTTATCGTCTAAATGAATAAATAATAATTTTATATTGAGAAATATATATATTTATTTATTTGTTGTTCCAATTCAATATCTTCTTATATATAAAGCGTGAGTTGGGCTAAAATGTCCCGGTGACAACCGGTTGCCCACGACACCATCCTTCTAACCAGCGGCCACGTGTCCCATTAATACTTTTTTACCTCCACCTGCCTTTTACGGCTGTCTGTCTCCCAGGATACGCCACACGGCGGCGTAACTTCTCACAGTGAGCCGTGCCGATCCCTAGCTTCTTCGACACACCTCTCCTTGAAACTTCTCACAGTGAGCCGTGCCGATCCCTAGCTTCTTCGACACACCTCTCCTTGAAACATCGTTTACTTTACTCCTTATTCTATAATCTTTCCTCCTCTACGGCCTACCACTTCCCCTGCCGGTGTGTTTTTTACTTCGATTATAAGGTGAGTGTTGGTTTTACTTTGCGATTCCTTACACTTTGAGAGTTACTGTTGATTTGATGCCTTTAAAAACTCCTTGTACTTCTATTTGCAAGTTAATGTGAATTAATTTGATCCTTTTACATACTTCTTGAACACGAAATTAATAACTGCTGAAGTTTTCAAAGTTATTGCTCCTTGAATGTTCGATAAATATCATTACAGAAGGGCTTGCACTGGCTGACGGGATGTGTTGCGTTATTCTCTTGTATGTGTGCTCCTTCCCAATGACTCAATTATCTCTCTCTCTCCTAAAGTTCTTAGTAATCGTTGCTTTTCTGATACAATTTTCACTCTTTCTGCTTAGACAATCCGCCCACCTGGTGTATGAGAAATTGCCCCATAGACATGTAGTCATTGTCATTGTAATGGTTTTTTCTGTTTGTTTTCCTGCTGTTTCTGCACCTCTTTCTATCATACACGTATATGTTGTGTTAGGGAAGATATGCAATCATAACTTTATACGAACATTTTCAGCATTATAATTATTCTGTGTAGTTACCAAACATGAACTGTTACCTTTCATTACTTTGTGTTGTCGTCTTAGTCAGAGACTCAGAGGTACTAAGACAATTGTTAGGAGAATCTTATTGTGACATGGCTGTATAATCAAGGTTGGAGGAATCTGATTTGTGCCACATCAGTCATGTGATTTTAGTTAGTTAAGATTGCAATTGAATTAGGATTAGAGTTCTATTAAAAGCAGGTTAAGAGAATGAACAAGCAAACAGATCAAAGGTGCAATTGAGCTTGTGTTGACTCTTCGTCTGGTGACTCGAATGAATCAAAAATGAAACAAAAGCTTGAATTTTTGCTCAACTCCAAAATTAGCAAGTCAGTAGCCAACAAAATGATAGGCAAATTGGCCAAAGATGGTAGATTTTCTTGAAGGATATTATAACTAATTTCATATTCAAAAGAAGATTATATTTTATTCCAATCCAAGATTAGTTTTGGATGCTGTCTTATGAGCTGATCTGATATGATATCTCTTGCAGGTTACATGATTATTGAAGATCTTTATGAGATCATGTTGAAACTTGGTTGCGGTTTTCAGGATACTTCTATGGCATCTATGATTGGCATGTATGGGAGATAAAAGAGGCTGAAACAACCTCAGAAGGTCTTTGCTGCGGTGGCAGATTCTGCTATGGATGAAAGTGTCATATATGGTTTTATGATCGTTTCGAGAAGAGGACGCAGATTTGTTTTACAGTGAAGAGACTACAAAAAGACAGAACTTCAGTCCTGTTTCTATCAGCATTCTTGTGAAAGCTTTAACAAGTTGTGGTAAGAAATGCAGACCTTTCAATGTTATTTAGAATCATTAGAAGAAGGAACACTGTTGCCCATTAACTATTCGATAACATGTCTGATAGTAGTAAATATTTTACTTTTCAAGTGCTGCCAATATTCCGTTTATGTTCATTTTATGTAGATTGGCTCTGCTATGTAAGAAGGAAAACTAGGACCGTGAAGGCTTTTATAGGTATTGCTCACCATGTGTACCCTTACTATTGTTTTCTAAGTGGTATTCTCTATTTGGACAATTTTGGTTATGAGTTCACTGTCTCTACCTTTTAGGATTGTAGTTTTTGCTAGGTTTAAATGAATGAGCAGATTGCCTATATATATATATATATATATATATATATATATAGAATAACAAACTTAACTACACTTCACTTGCATATATTTTATAGAATAAATTCCTGTTTGTTGCACCTCTGTACCCCTTAAGCAACGTACTTTTCTTTAATCAAAGCATGTCTATTTGTAAATTGATTTTTGTGTTCACCTGCGAAATTCTATTGCATGTTGTTTTTTTTTATGTTACACTTTCGTTTCATCCTCTTTATCTGAGTCATTTGATTTCGACATCACAAAAATAGTTGGGTTTGCTTTGTTTGCGGGTGAACTTCTCTTTCATTTAAAGCTATCTTACTGAGTCCAATTGGTTGTTTCAAGCCGATTCCTTCGATCATAAGTGAGGAAGCTACTTATTTAATAGCGTGACGAATGTTTAAGATTTTTCGATGTTTGCTACATACTTTCTTTCACTGAATGTTAAAGTTGTGCCTCTTGTGCATTGATGCTATTCATTTTTTATTGCACTTGCTAATTTTAGTGAAATGGTGTGCCTACGGTTACATGCATGAACTCGATGCATATATATTTGCATTACAACTGAATATTACGCTTCCACTGTCTTCACTTTGCTTAATGTGATGCATTTTTTCTGTCGATTATTGATTAACAATAAGCTGCATATTTGTAAGCCCTAGGTTTGTTATTTTGTGATTTGATTGGGATCTTACAGAGTTATGTTGTTGTATATGAGCAGAGGTAACCTAATGTAAAAATGAAATATTTTAACTGATTTGTTAACAAGTAGATACAGGAGAGGACATTCTCCACAGATGGTTTCTAGGATAAAACATCTTTCTTAATGATGGGTCTGATTCTCAACTAATAATTATTTTTTAACAACTAATATTGTAGACAAATAAATTCAATGAAATGGAATAAAGGATGTAGGTATATACACCTTGAAAAAGTCACCAACTTGTATGATGTATCATGAAATTCTTAATTATTCTGTGGAATTGGTAACCTTTGAAAATAATAGATATTCCAAAACACCACACCACACAGGAACATAGTAAATTTTCATTGCAAATTAACAATGTTAATTTTCTTGAGTGTTGACCACGTGAGACATTGTTCTCATGATTTCACATTTCCTTTTCAAAACTGACATTCGATTTCTTTCAGAAAAAAGAAAAAGAAAAAAAAGGAATTATAAAAAAATAATTTGATGAGATAGTATGAATGCCTCTACAACTTCTCTTTTCAACAAGCGGTTGAAGAAATTATAAAAAAAGGCTTCTTACGAAAAAGAAGTGAACTACCATCCTACATACAATACACAATACACTACTGTTATCAAAGTTGAAATGTACCTCAACAACAATGCTCCTAAATAAGTTCATACATACGATTTACGCGCTACATATGTAAATACACTATGTATACTTGCATATATTACACATTTTATTGTACCTCCTAAATTTATAAGCACATGTATAATTAAATTATGTTTGTTATAGTTAATAAATATTTCCATGCGCAATTACAAATTAATTTGATTTTCACACCTACCAAAACTCGCACAAAACATACACAATTAGTAAATCGTATACTGCTTCCACTCATATTTATCACCTACAGTACTACTTAAATATACTTAAAAATAACTCTATATAAACAAAACTTATATAATAATTATTTCATATCCGTCCGGGTCATCACCTCAAAAGTTGAGGTGCCATGCTCACTAGTACATATATAAAGTCTCAATCTCACGATTATATTAACATTTTCCTTTTTCATAAAAGCCCCCTCAATTTTCATAAACCGCCCCCCCCACCCCCCCCTCAATCCTATAAAATTAAATTATATTTTATTTAAAAAATGTTAATTTTGCCCAGAAAATATAAGATAATTTACTTTTTTTTATTATTTAAAAATACAATGTTGATCCCTCAAAGTTAATAAAATTAATTAAAAAAACTAGTCAAATATGGAGTTAAAATATAACAATTCATTAAATATGAGATAACGGAAATGCCTTGTTACAACTTAGAGTTAAAATATAGCAAAAATCACTCCTAGTTATACAATTTTACCCTAAATTACTAGGAGGTATAATGAATTCAAAAAATCACTCTCATATACAAAATATTAAAGTAAAATACCAAATATAACCTTAGTTCATTATAATTACATACACTTTTAAACCACAAACCCTAAACCCCTCACACACCCACCGCCGTCGAACCGTCGCCGGCCAGCCGTCGGACCACTGCCGGATCGCCGCCGGCCGGCCATCGGACCAAAAATAAAATTGTGTAAAACAAAATTGTGCAATACAAATCGTGCAAAATAAAATTGTACAATACAAATTGTGCAAACACATAGAGGTATATATGGTATCACAATCTATAATTGTGTAGTTATGAGTATTAGTTCTTTAAGCCATGTAGTTTATAATAACTATGCATTATTTCATGTATCCCATAGTAAGTGACCCAAAAATATATATAATAATATTCTTCAAATAATGATTGAAAAGTAAAATCATTCACTAATGCAATAGTCAAATTTGAAGACAATCTTTTAAGTTATTCCCTTTTTAAATAGTAAATTGAAATATTTAATTTGCATAAGGAGTGAAATACAATTAAATAAACAATTTAAATTAATACACTAAATTATTTAATATGGAGTAATTTATCATGAGTTAAAATATTTTAACCCTTTAAAAGTCTAATATTACAATTTATTAGTAAAGGTATATAAATAAGAAAACAATCTTAAACCTAATTTAAATATAAAATTTATTTTTTAGTAATTGCATAAATTTATGAATTTATAATTATGATAATATAATTAGTAAAATATCATTTTACTCATTCATTCATTATTTATTTATTATTATTAATAATAATAATATTATTATTATTATTATTATTATTATTATTATTATTATTATCTTCAAATTAATTCAAATAAAAATATTGTATAAAATTATTTTGCTAATAATAATAGGAATCTATGAATTTCACTATTAAAGATTGAGAAATAATAATTAAGAATTAATATTGAATAACAAAATATAATTTAAATAAATAAAATGAACAAATAACATTAATAATTAAGTATAAAGTGATTACCAATTTAACATAGACAAAGTCCCTTGTGTGATGGAAATTTTATCGATTTAAGACCTGAAAAATGGACAAATTATCGATTTGGGGCCCTGAATTATTTTTTCTATCGTTTAGGGCCTGAATTATACAAAATTATCAATTTGGGCCCTGAATTCACGCCATAATTTGATAAAATATGAGACAATATGTGATAAATTCAATCCCTAAATTTGTAATTTTACATAATTCATGCCCCTAATCGATAGAAAAAATAATTCAGGCCTCGAATTAATAGTTTACCCATTTTTCAGGTCTTGAATTGAGAATATTTTGATGGGCGTTTTCTCAACACATAATTAATCCCCAAGTATGAAGGATGTAACTGTAGCTTAGGCAAGCGACCAAGTTATAATTATCGAACCCAAGGGACAGATGATTATCAATTTATTATTATCTAAATTAACTATAATTATTGTTTGGCAATTTTAATTGAGGAATTATTATTAATCTACTAAACAAATAATTAAATAACAAATAAAATAGGAAAACAGTAGAGAATTATCGAAAGTGAACAAGTGAGAAGATATGTAATTCTTCGGGTCATCTAGTTTCACTAATTAATCTCCCTTCTGTATATCAATGTCCGACTCTGCCTTGTGGAATATGGACACATTACTAAGCCATTCAAATATACTCTATAGACACAAGTAAATAAGCGTGTAACACGTGTGAATTACCTCAGAGCAAGACCACAATTTCACCCCATTTCTAGGTACTATCAGTATCAATTATTTTTCATGCACTAAGTACTTTAACCCGATATGATCTCCCTTTATAGGTACTATGAAATTATCCTCTTTATCCTACTTACTAACTCGAATTCAATTCAATTAATAAGTTTTTATATAAGATAGTTCTAATGAAACTTCGGAGTCCCCTCACTTAGAATCATAACATGAAATCCTGTTCAGCGGTGAACGCGCTCAATCAATAACCAAGATATATATTCAGATTCTATATAACAGTTAATGATGCACAAAATAACTCTGAATATGGATTAAAAATGCATAGTCTTATATAAAATAAACCATAAGTAGTGTTGTACGGAGTATACACCACTACAAGAAAATTATCGAATTCCAACGGCAAAAAATCGTTGGAATATGCAAAAATACCATTGGAATTCATGATTCCAACAGATATTCCAACAAATTTTTTCTGTTGGAAAAGTGGCCGTTGGAATGTCATTTTTCCAACAACATTTCCAACAATTTCAAAAATCCAATGGTGAATCCAACGATATTTTTTTGTTGGAATTTTTTTTATCAAAAAGTGATTCAAATATTTTTCCAACAGAATTTTATTTTGAAATTACCGTTGGAATAAATTCCAACGATTTTCGAACTCCGTTTAACCAAAGATGAAAAAAATTATTTATTCGGATTTGAACCCTTGACCTCTTGCGTATACCACCTTATCATTTACCAACTTAATTAATATATAATTTATGTTATAAATTAACCTCTAAATTTATTGAAGTCTCTTTTTCGATGGAATTTTCATTGAAATTTTCCAACGGCTTAAGTTTAATTAGAATTTCTATTGAAATTTTTCAATGGTTTATCAAGCTATTGGAATTAGCATTGGAATTTTTCAACGGTTTAAATTTATATGGGAAATTTTGTTGGAACTTTCCAACAATTTTAGGTTTTATAGGAATTTTCCTTGGAAATTTCCAATAGTTTATCAGACTATTGGAATTAGCATTGAAAATTTTCAACAGTTTAAATTTTCATGGGAATTTTTGTTGGAATTTTTCAATGGTTCAAAGTTTCATTGGAAAATTCGTTGGAACTCTAAAATTTCCAACGAATTTGCTTTTTAATGAGTGATATTTTCACCTAGATTTTAGTATCTTTTTATATGTGTTTTCGTATATTGTTATCCGTATTTATGTGTTATTTGGTTGTGTTTTGTGTTTTTATGTAAATGTGTGTGAATGAGCTTAAACATATGATTTTTAGGTAAAAATGGATCCTAGACGTGATAAGGAAGATGTAGGAAAAAACGGATCTCAATTCGGAGTTGAAACGAGGGAGAATGAGTCAAATCAAGCAAAATACTGAAAAAACGCACGTCCAAATTGTGTAATTTTTCTGTACTCTTGTGGAGCTCAAAACTAGAAGTGTAATACATGGTTGGAAAGCCATAGAAAAGAGGATTATTTTGGTATGAGAAACACTTCAATTGGAGGCGAAACGAGAAAGTTATGATTAAAATGGTGACGTCGCGCAAGCTGTTCCTACTCAGCACGGTTGTGCTACTTTGCATGACTTGTTACACCCTCAAATATTGGAAGTTTTATCAGATCTTTATATGGATAGAAAGCCAAAGAAAAGAGGATCACATGAGCGCAAGAATTACTCAAATCAGAGATCGGATGTGGAAGTTATGCGCGAAACGGTGAGACTGCGCAGCCCGTGTTACGCAACACGACCCGTGTTACGCAACACGGCCCTGTAAGCCCTGGCCGTTTTCTGACATAAAAAATGCCTACACGGCCACCCTGTGGTCGTGTTGCAGCACATGAGTCGTGTTGCTGCAGCATTAGAAATACATCAGAATCCTTCTAGAAGCCTCCTAAGGGGTATAAATACCCAACACTTCAATATTTTGAGATCAGATCCGAAATCCACTCCTCCACACACACCTCACACACCATGTCCTCCATTTTTCACCTTCACCTTCATCCATTCTTCACCCTTTGGATCTACCTTCATCCAACTATCAAATCCTTCATCCAAGTAGCTAGAGAAGCAAGGAAGAGAGGTGAATTGCAAGGGGGAGAAGAAGATCACCATTGGAGACATCCAAGGGAGTTTTCATCTACACTTTGTATTGAAACCTATTGTTTATCATGTTTTGTAAGGATTTTAATGTCTATGTTGGATTCTTTGTGACCATGAGAGGCTAATCTCCCTTGTGAGATTAGCAATATGAATTGTGTTGGATAATTTTGGGTATTTTGCAATTGAATGATTATGTTGAATGGGTTAATTGATTTTCTATCATTGATTATTAATTGCTTGATTTGTTTTGTTGATTTGTGTGTTTAGTTGTTCTAGATATGTGATTAGATTGAGAAATCAATTGCATGCTTAGGATAATTGAGTGAATCATTTCATCAAACACCTCATGTGCATTATAAATTGTGAAGAGATTGAGAAGTCCTTCATAGTTTAGAACCCTTTGGTAGGACATGTAATTGGTTTGATTGAGAGGTTGATTAATTGTGTGAAGGGACTCTCATTTAAGCTTAGTACCTAGTTGGAATTGTTTAAGTGAGAACCAATCCATTGAGCTATTTGATATCCATATCCTATTCATTCCGAGAGGGAGTTTAGGTGATCTTAGTGTTGGCCCTTAGTCTTCAATCCATGACACATATGAATTTGATACATGATACCTAGATTTTCCATGCTTTAAGTATTGCTAGTCTCATCTCTATCTACTTGGCTCATTCATTCATCTCCCATTTATCTATCCATTTATTTTATTGTAATTTCTTGATTATCTTCCCTTCTTGATCATCTCTATAAAACTATGACAAATACGAGATCGCTTAAACTCTAGTACCTTCCTCCCTGTGGTTCGATAATTTCTTTAATTGGTCATGCCCACTATATTATGGCTAATCAAATGGCGCCGTTGCCGGGGAGGTAACGGTTGCTAGTGGTTTAACGAAGGAGTGTTTTGATTGGTATCACTAGAGATATTTTTATTGTTTTTCATTATTTGCTTTGGAAAATTTTTTATCTCTCTTTTTCATTTTGATAGGTACGTGAAACTACCTTGAGAGAAGAGGATGGGAGATCAAAGCCAAAAATAGCAAGTTTGAGAAGAATTGTAGTAAGCCTTGAGAAGAGCATTTAAATGGATGGTTGGAACCAATTCACAAATGTCTTTGGGGATCAATTTGCAAGGGTTCCACCTCCACAATCAAGAGGCTACATGAATGAGAGCAACTATGGGTACAACTTCCAAATGAATCAAGATAGCTCTCAATACTACAATCAAGGAAGAAATGGAGAATGGCAACAAGCTTACAATGCAAATACATTCCATCCGTATCAAGCATACACTTATTCTCCACCAAATCCCAACACCAACACTTCTCCTCCGTTTCAAAATTACGCCTTACTTGAATTATATAGAAGAAGTGCTCAAGGAAGTGATGAAGGTCAAGATCCTCAATCAAGTTTTCTTCAAAATGAATCCTCCGAGATAATTACCCAAGTTACTTTGGAAGTGACAAGACAAATAAGGATGATGAATCAAGGTGCTTATGGTCAAGTCTTGTCTAATTCAAGTTTGGGGGGTGCTCAAAATGTGCAAAGTGTGTCGATTCCTAGTCCTATGGCTCAAGAAGAGTGGAGGATGCCTACGCATCAAGTAGGAGATGTTTCTTTCATGGGAGTGGATGATTTCCAAGGAGATTTTCAACATAACTATGAAGGAAGTTTTCATGGGAATTATCCACCAATTCAAGAATGGAATTGTGACAACCAAGAGGGAGGAGACTTTCAACAAGTCGAAGAACAAAAATCATCTTTAGAAGTATTGATTGAGAAGTTGATTGAATCTAATAAAGCTCGAGATGAAACAAGGAGAAAGATTGATGAAGCTAATGAAAGAAGATTCAAAGCTATTGAGGAAGCTATTGATCAAAGATTCAAAGCCTTGGAGCATCAAGTGAGCCAAATTGTAAGTGCTTTGACCAATTTTCAACAAGTTGAAGAGCTTGAAGAGGAGATTAAATTTGAAGAAGAGTTTGAGGAAGAAAAGAATTTGGGAGATGAAGAATCAAAAGAGGTATTTGAAGAGCATATTGAGGCAAATGATGTTGAAGAAAAGGAACAAAGTCAAGAAGCAAATGATGATGACTTGAAGAGTGAAATGAGCATTTCTAAACCTTTAAACTCTTTAAGTTGCTTTGAATTTGATAATATTGTTTACATTGACTTTGTCTTACCCATTGATTTTTCTCATATCCTTAGAAACAAAAGAGAACTCGAAGAGATGTTGGGGGTCTATTTGGTAAGGAGGAATAAGTGGTTTTCAAGAATGGAGAGGGCAATGGAGTGTAAGCTCAAGAGAGTCAAATTTTTAAAGCCATGCTCGAAGGATGTAACGGAGGTTGTCACTTGCCACAAATGCCTAATAGAGGAAGAAGCACAACGTTTAAAATTTGATGGCAAGGACGAAAGATATCCGTGGCCATTTCGATGAGTTCTCCATATCCCGTCCGGCTTGAAGACGTTAAACTTAGCGGTAGATGGGAGACAACCCATCATTATCTTAATTGTTTTGTTTAATGCTTTCAATAAGGATGGTGGATTTGTTGTTTCTTGCATTTTTGGCATGTAGGTTGATTGTGCTTATGAGGAGAATGTGTATTGAAAATACGAGAAGTGCTTGATTTGAAATGTGTAAGTATGTCACACCATTTTTTCAAACTTACCTTGAAACTCTTGTTTCAATTTAAGTTTGGGGGGATATGGCGTGGTGTGACATACTTTGTCTTGAAAGCATATACTTTTCGTATTTTTGGGGCAATTTTAAAATTTTTCTCATGAGTTTGGTTGGATTTTGGTATGATTGGTTGTGTTGAAGTGCATGTGAATCCATATTTTTAATGCAATTGTTGAGCTAATGGTGTTGTTGAGTGTTTGAGCATGAATGAAAGGTATTGGAAGCACGAATGGAGCTTGGAGCTAACATTTTCTTTACCAAATGCCTATTGAGGGAGTACTCTACACCTTATCACTTCTAGTTGCTTGATATATTTTGATGTGAATTGATGTGATTAGCATGCTACTTCATTTGTTATGTTTGGGAGGTTTCCTTTTCAATCAAGGTTGGGATGAATGTAAGCTTAAATGTTATGGATGATATAGAATGTGTGCTTTATTGTTTAATGATGGTGATTTTTATTTTTGCATGTTATGTGTTTTTGTTTTGTTTCTTGTTTGTTGAGTCTTTATTTTATGTTTTGTGTGTTTTCTTATTTTTGTCTTGGTATGTTTGGTGGTTTGTTTAGGGAGGTTGTGAGTCATTTTTGAATATGAGGGATGATATGTTGTGGTAATAAGTGATAACAAGTTATGATTAAGAATCTCTACACTTTCGAATTGTGACATGTTTTATTTAACTTGTTCAATTTTGAGATGAATGTGGTGTAATAAGTTTCTTAAGGTTCAATGCATAAGCTTGTGAGCATTTGAGCCTCAACCGTGCATACATGGTTTTCCTTCATGAGTGGATCGATTGAGTTTGATAAGCTAGAACTTGCTCAAGGACTATAGGAACGAGCCCGATTTGTGGAGATTAGTGAAATGATCTAAGGCCATCCTTGTTATTATAGTCATTGCCAAATATTTTCATACCATGAACATTATCCTTAGTTAACCATATTGAGCCTTTAAGCCTATTTCTTGTGAATTTAGCACATTACAAGCCATGATTACCCACGTAAGCCTTTTATATATACCTTTGTGTGGGTGATTGAGGAGATGGTAGTTAGAAAAGATTGATGAGATGGTAAAAGAAGGAAAAGAAATGGTAAACAAGAAAGAGAGAAAAAGGATGAAAAGAGCTCAAGAAAGAATGAACATGCAACCTCAAAACAAGAAAATGAGCAAAGCAACAACAATATGCTCAAGTATTTAAAAGTTTAAAGAAGGAAACATGCATCATAAGAAGCTCAATCCAAAGGAGAAAGTTGATGATTAGTGCTTGTGAACATTAAAGACAAGAAAGGAAGAAAGAAAAGTGGAGAAGTTGGAGAAATTAGCCATCTCTTTGATTACTTACACTTGATTAGTCACTCTTGCCTATATTCTTCCTACCCTACCAAAGAGCCTATCATTACATCCTTAATAAAAGACCTTTTTGATTACTAATGGAAACTTTGCTGGGTTGTGAATGTAGTCTGCGAGCAAGCTTATAGCGAGTCAAGCCAATCGGTTGATGAGTGTTGATTAACCCTACTTCAAAGAGTGTTGAGTGAAATTGATAAACTTATGTGAGTCTTAGACTAAAAGGGACTATATTGCACCTTATTCTCTTTTGATTGTAACTTGTTAATTTCTCATATCATATATCTAATGTTGTAGGATAACTTAGCATAATTTGTAATTCTTGTTGCTAATGATGTGTTATTACTTGTGTTCGTTTAGTTTTTTTACTAGGTGAAAATCACTTTCCTTGGTTTATCATTTTCGTTGTGCGGGGACGCACAACACTTTAAGTTTGGGGGTGTAATGAGTGATATTTTCACCTAGATTTTAGTGTCTTTTTATATGTGTTTTCGTATATTGTTATCCGTATTTATGTGTTATTTGATTGTATTTTGTGTTTTTATGTAAATGTGTGTGAATGAGCTTAAACATATGATTTTTAGGTAAAAATGGATCCTAGACGTGATAAGGAAGATGTAGGAAAAAACGGATCTCAATTCGGAGTTGAAACGAGGGAGAATGAGTCAAATCAAGCAAAATGCTGAAAAAATGCACGTCCAATTTGTGTAATTTTTCTGTACTCTTGTGGAGCTCAAAACTAGAAGTGTAATACATGGTTGGAAAGCCATAGAAAATAGAATTATTTTGGTATGAGAAACACTTCAATTGGAGCCGAAACGAGAAAGTTATGATTAAAATGGTGACGTCGCGCAAGCTGTTCCTACTCAGCACGGTTGTGCTACTTTGCATGACTTGTTACACCCTCAAATATTGGAAGTTTTGTCAGATCTTTATATGGATAGAAAGCCAAAGAAAAGAGGATCACATTAGCGCAAGAATTACTCAAATCAGAGATCGAATGTGGAAGTTATGCGCGAAACGATGAGACTGCGCAGCCCGTATTACGCAACATGCCCGTGTTACGCAACACGGCCCTGTAAGCCCTGGCCGTTTTCTGACATAAAAAATGCCTACACGGCCACCCTGTGGTCGTGTTGCAGCATACGAGTCGTGTTGCTGCAGCATCAGAAATACATCAGAATCCTTCTAGAAGCCTCCCAAGGGGTATAAATACCCAACACTTCAATATTTTGAGATCAGATCTGAAATCCACTCTTCCACACACACCTCACACACCATTTCCTCCATTTTTCACCTTCACCTTCATCCATTCTTCACCCTTTGGATCTACCTTCATCCAACTATCAAATCCTTCATCCAAGTAGCT
Source organism: Pogostemon cablin (assembly GCA_023678885.1). NCBI lineage: Eukaryota > Viridiplantae > Streptophyta > Magnoliopsida > Lamiales > Lamiaceae > Pogostemon > Pogostemon cablin. The sequence goes on from CM042983.1 coordinate 12,049,507, forward strand.
AGAGAAGCAAGGAAGAGAGGTGAATTGCAAGGGGGAGAAGAAGATCACAATTGGAGACATCCAAGGGAGTTTTCATCTATACTTTGTATTGAAACCTATTGTTTATCATGTTTTGTAAGGATTTTAATGTCTATGTTGGATTCCTTGTGACCATGAGAGGCTAATCTCCCTTGTGAGATTAGCAATATGAATTGTGTTGGATAATTTTGGGTATTTTGCAATTGAATGATTATGTTGAATGGGTTAATTGATTTTCTATCATTGATTATTAATTGCTTGATTTATTTTGTTGATTTGTGTGTTTAGTTGTTCTAGATATGTGATTAGATTGAGAAATCAATTGCATGCTTAGGATAATTGAGTGAATCATTTCATCAAACACCTCATGTGCATTATAAATTATGAAGAGATTGAGAAGTCCTTCATAGTTTAGAACCCTTTGGTAGGACATGTAATTGGTTTGATCGAGAGGTTGATTAATTGTGTGAAGGGACTCTCATTTAAGCTTAGTACCTAGTTGGAATTGTTTAAGTGAGAACCAATCCATTGAGCTATTTGATATCCATATCCTATTCATTCCGAGAGGGAGTTTAGGTGATCTTAGTGTTGGCCCTTAGTCTTCAATCCATGACACATATGAATTTGATACATGATACCTAGATTTTCCATGCTTTAAGTATTGCTAGTCTCATCTCTATCTACTTGGCTCATTCATCCATCTCCCATTTATCTATCCATTTATTTTATTGTAATTTTTTGATTATCTTCCCTTCTTGATCATCTCTATAAAACTATGACAAATACGAGATCGCTTAAACTCTAGTACCTTCCTCCCTGTGGTTCGATAATTTCTTTAATTGGTCATGCCCACTATATTATGGCTAATCACTTTTCGTTGGAATTTTTCTGTTAGAATTTGACAGTTTTCTTGTAGTGCACAGGAAATTCAATTAACTAGTAAAACCTTCATAAACCCTAGAACTACAGAAGCGGTTCTAGCCCATGACGCTTCGAAGAATGCTCATGGTGATTGGATAGATCTTACCCATAGTCTTAAAAATTACAAGATAAATTAAAAAGCGAAGTAAACCCTGAATGTGGGTGCCGTCGTGTCTCTCTCCGTCTTGAATCTTCACTTGGTTCTCACTTGATTCGACAGACGAATCTCTCTCCACAGCTCCGATGGATGGAGTTAGGGTTTGGATATTGTGTAGGATGGATGTGGAATCTAACTCTCTTATTGATGTTATCTGCATCCTCTTTTATACTTGTAAACTCTCCTTACGGACCTTTACTGGGCTTTTTCGTGGAAAATACGTACATACACGCACTGAAGGAGCGAAATTACCAAAAATTAACTTTCATGTCCTTACTCGACCAGAATGGTCTTGGTCGAGCAAGGTCGACCTTGATCGAGCAACCGTCGAGCGGCATGTCTGTAAGCTAAAACTCTGTCTAGTGTCTTGCTCGACCAACTCTAATGTTGCTCGACCAAATCATCTTTGGTCGAGCGGCTCCTCCCTTGGTCGAGCGGCACCTCAAAAATCATATTTTTCGATTCTGAGCGCTTCTAACCTATTTTTCTGTATAAATATGCTCAAATAGCCTCAGTAGCATCTGATTCGTGGCTTTTCCATAAACAACCCGATTTGTCTTGATTATAGACTCAATTTCTACATAAATCAGAGCTCAAAATACATGAATTCTTACTCTCATCATATTCCTAAATTTGTAAAATCGAAAATGTAGAATAATATTAATAATAATCTAAAATCAACCAAATTAATAAGAAATAAAATATTAAATTTATCACATTGTCTTAATTCACTATTTTTAAAATAAAAAATAAGTAATAATTACGACTCAATAAATCATTCAGCATTATATGTTGTCGTACATAGTATGTGAAGGCATCACCGGACTTATTTTGATCCAATCCTGAACCTTTCTATGGTGCGTTTACATGAATCATTAGAAAAATAATAAACATGCTAGTATTACTTAGATGTAATGTACATTGCTAGCGAAGTAAAATCCACAGTTTGACAACCACAAAAATGTTTACCGAAATCATCCACTTCTTTCCCCTTTAATTGTTGTTTTTGAGAGCTTTGATTCATTTTTCCCACCAATTGGTGCTCGCGCACGTCTAAGTTTGATGATTTTCACTTTATTTTCTTCTTCCAACATAATAATCTTTCTTCTTTCTCTTCCACTATTTCATATACTACCTAATACTTCCTACGTTTCGCGTTAACGTTGATGTTTGCTTTTTACTTGGAGATTAAGAGATATAATATTTTAATGTGTAATGAGGTGGGAGAAATAATATTTAATGTAAAATTGGTACTTGTATTAGTGTTATGTGTGGACCAATATTGAATAATTAATTGTTTTGGGTAGATCAATATGATAAAAAAATAAATGTAAATCTTAATTTGAGACAACTCAATATAGACAATGTAAACCTTAACGCGGGACTGGAGGGAGTATATAGACACCCTATCCATAATAATAAATCCATGGAAATCAAATCTAATCTACTAATCTACATACAAATAAAAGAGAAATGAAATGTGATACAACTATAAAATGTGTTAGAATGCATTTACTAAAATAAAGAGATAATTAATACAATAAATATATATCCTTAATATTCTAAATAAATTGATGATTAATTAAGGTAATCAATAATTAAGATATATACTATAATAATAATGAATTAATCATCAAATAAAGGAAAATCATTAAATTTAGCAAAAAAAAATTATTACTTTTGAAATTAATGAAAATTAATTTAGATAAGTTTAACTTTGTCTATAACAAATAAAAGAGAGAAAATATTTAGATAAGAATAATAGAAAATCATAAATAAAAAAACTTAAAATACTCTTAGCATGACATGTTATCATAAAGAACATAGAGACATGCTAAGTCAGTAAAAAAACTGATAAATAGATGTATTTAGATTTGGTATAATTGTTATTTTACACTGCAACAGTTGAGAACGACTAATGTCGTTAAATAAGATCTTCACCTACATATATAGATTGCATGTTTGCAAATATCGTGTATGTTATTTTTCAGTTCATCCGTAATAACACCCCAAATTCAAAGAGATAACTTTTCAAATTTAAGGCGCTACAATAACGATCCATATCTTTCTGGAATTGATGGAGTATTGTTTATTATTACACGAAGAGTATGTATTATTAAATTTTCATTGGCTTATTACGCCAAATTTGATTTAAGCATAATGGTACTTTGTAAGTTTTTTGGTATGTCTTATACCTAAATTTTATCAATAAAATTTTGGTATACTAAAAAACTAAGAGTATGTTTTATTGTATGTTTTATTAATTTTTAGTTTATACTCCCTTTTGTTTCAAGTTAAATTTCACACTTTCCGTTTCTGTTCATCCCACATTAAATTTTACTATAAAAAAATGAAACATCACATCAATCTCCAAACCCTAAAAGTACATTTTAAGTAATTTTTAAAAAGGGTAATGTGTCATCCATTCACTTCACTATGAATACAAAATGGAATTGAAATAGGGAATTTGCAATGTGGCATGTATAAATTTCTGTCACTGAAATTTGGATTCTCAAAGCAAGATTATGGAATTTTCAAAGACACAAACATTAGTATCCAACTTCTCAAAGTTTATGATGCCACAAAACCAAAGAACAACTTTGAAGTGAAAAATTAATTATCGGAGCAAACATGTGCTCGAACATTCCACATTCCGCCTACCATTCTCGGCATCGCCGCCTCCGTCTCCAGCAACATCTTGTGGCACATGTGACGAGTGTGGGTGCACTGCCATAGTATGACCAAGGAACTCCGCTTGTCGGAAGCGGCGGCACCGACAACATTGTCGTGGTAGTGGGTTAAACTTTGCTGGTAGTGGCAGTTAAACGTGAGATTAGGGTTTTAAAAAAGAGAAGGACTAGGGTACAACCGGGTGTACCAATTGAATTGGTACACCCTTGGTCCCCACTCTTCTTAATTAATTTCTGTTCCTTCATTAATGTTATTTTTTATTTTATTTTTAAATTTATTTTATTTAAATGACTATTATACCCTAAACCCTAGGGATAAATTATACCCTAAACCACAAGGGTAAATTTACAATTATACCATAAACCCTAAATCCTAGGGGATAAATTATACCCTAAACCACAAGGGTAAAATTACAATTATACCCTAAACCCTAAACTCTAGGTGATAAATTATACCCTAAACTACAAGGATAAAATTACAATTATACCCTAAATCCTAAACCTTAGGTGCTTGTTCACCTTTTTGCATGTGTCCCCAAGTGTAGGGAATCAATTGTAGTTCATCGTGTGACCAAGTAAAAATAATATCATACCCAAGAGATAATTCTAAACTTATTATTCAATCTAATTATGACTATTCTAATTTAAGACAAATCTGGTATTTTAAGATTATTACCTAAATTAAAGATGCAGAAAATAATTACTAAAAATAATAAAATAGCAGATAAAATTAAATATAAAAGTGTTCAAGAGAGAAGATAGATAGCACTAGGTAATCCAGTTAAATCGGTCAAATCAAATCACTAGACAATCGGTTAGAATTCCTGCAGTTCTTATGAAAGCAATCACTTAATTATGCTAAATCCCTCTTTTAAATTAAACTTAACACATAAACCTGGTTTAAACCCTCAGATGCAGAAGAATAATCCCTACTCCGTTTCTAGGTACTTCATGCAAAATTGCTAGAGCACTAGATTTTCCTTTATAGGTACTTAAGAATTAATCTCCAATTCTCACCTAACAATCTAAGAAACTAAATCCTCTAGAATGATAATTAATAGATATATTAAGTATTCAATATTAATTATTCTAATGAATAAAAGTTATATGGTTAGATCTCCTTTACCTATAACAGGTCGACAAATATAATTCTTATATAACACAAGCAATAAGCATAAGTATGCATAAGACAATGACATATGCATGCATGGGGATAGATCATATAAGACAAAAATATAAGTCTAAATTCAAAGCATTAATAAGGGAATAAGTATACTGCAGCTATCCAACCTATTCTAGATCATCAATTCAAACCAATTCAACCTTCAAAACCTAGCACTATCTAAGAAGTACAAGCCCATGGTGTTACAGGCAACACACATTGTTAGGTATGAAAGCATAGCCATAGGTCTATAATTCAAAAGCTTAAAAGAAAGAATAAGAAAAACCCTAGATGTGGCGTGATTCTCCGGTCTCTCTTCCGTGATTCTGAACCTTCTCGTTCTCCTTCTCAAGTAAGCAACACTGATGAACTCCCCGGAATGGGTGGATGGGATGGTATGGTGAAAGGGTATAAAAAAGTATGAATAGATCTGGAGTTCTGAATAAAAATCCCAAAGTGTCTCTTTTATAGTTGAGGACTGTAAAAATCCCGAATTCTGACTCAAAAGTGGGCTTTTTCATTTAAAAACATGAATGGACCGAAAAAATAATGAAAATACAAAATTGGGCTCGCTGGGCATTGGCACGAGTTGTACCGGGCGCATGCTGGTGAAAATTTCTTGGCAATCGCTTGGCACAAACGCTAGCACGGCTGGGCAGCATGGGCGGCATGAGTCGGTAGCCCTCGACAGCTCTCGGTTGAAAGTGTGGGTGACTCTCGACAGTCTCAGCAGCTCTTGGCGCTCGTGCCCGCATAGCTATGCGGCACGACTGGGCCTTCTGGCTAGCACGAGTCGTGCCGGCTCTTCTCTTCCCGACTTCGCTCTCGACTTCATTTCCGACTTCTATTTTTGCTCTTTTTACCTCATTTTCCATCTAAAAATACGAAATAACGCCTCACATGCATCTGTAACACCAATTTATATAATTCAACCACAAGATGCTTAAATACGGATATAAATACCATAAAATGGTGCTAAATCGGACCCACCCTAAAACACATAGAGTTTCACACTAATTAAACCCCCAAACTTAAGATGTTGTTCGTCTCCGAACAACAAAAAAGAACAAAGAAGAAGAAAGATAGTGTGTAAATCTAAGGAAAAACAAAGGATATGACAACTAGGCCATTCAACACACAATTGTCATCAACTCCAGTCATGGACTCTCATTACATGCAATAATTCATTCATAGCATACAAGTTAAGACAATTACTACCAATTAAAATGCTCTATCAACTTATTCTCACGGGAAGTATATCACTCGCACTCAAGTGTAAAACATGTACACTTATAGGATAAGGTGTTTACGCTCAAATTCAATTCAAGTGCATGCATAACTATAAGCTTGCCAAACGTCTCAAACTCTTTACCACTTAAAGTATGATTCGACAATGGGATCAAAAAGAACTTTTAATATGATGTAATGCTGGCTCTTTGGTAAGGGTAGGAAATATATGGAAAAAGTAACTCAATTAGTAGAGAATTAAAATTGGAGATCTTTTGTACTGCAGATTTTTTAACACTTTAAGGCTATCCAACTTCATGCTCTTCTAATTTTTTTTTCTCTCCTTTCCTTCAAGCACACCATTTTCTTCCTTTATTTTCTTTTTCTTTTCTCGAGGTACCAGTTTTGGGCAATACCTCTAATATTTTGGGGTACTAGTTTCGGACACTACCACTAAGCAATTTATTTTTCAGCTCATACTTTTTAACTCATAATCACTTGTACAGCTCTAAATATTTTATTCCTTCCAAACTCCATGAAAATTAATTCACACACTCTGACATCATTTAATTCTCCACTAATTATAGGAATTTAAGGCTCAAATAGGATATCAAAGTGGCTGTCTTCGTGGTTGTCAAAGAAATAAGGCTTTTAGGCTCAAAAGGGATAACTACGGATATAAAATTATTTGATAGGAAATTATTTGGCAAAGTGACTCATAAAAATCAAAGATGACCTAAAATCATCTCCCATTATCTAACATAACATGCGGTCTTAAGTAAGACTAGAGCCAAGTTCTAGAATACACACACAAGAATGATACTCACCAGAAAGAAATATCATGTGTCTATGTATATGATAATAGGCTCAAAATCTCACATGGGTTATCAAGTCACAGAGCACTCTTCATGGTAAGTAATATCTCACAAGTACACATAGAATTTCATATCACAATATAACTTAAGTACACTTCCTTCATTAACTTCAAGAGCATATGAATTTCTGGCAGAAATCTAACAAATAAGATCATAATAAGCACACAACCAGAAACCCAAACATAAGCACCTCAACTACTAGACAATAAACTCAACATAATATCCCCCATAAATATCCAACAATACAAATCAAGATAAAAATAATGCATGGAAGAAATAAATACATTAGAAACAAATGCCCACCCTCTCGAAAAGGATATCCACATCATTCTTAATGCCTATCCTGATCATGGTCTCCTCATCATGGTAGCGCGTATGCACTATACGCCACTCCAAATGGTTGTAGTTCTCTATATTTTTCTTCCAACCGGGATAATAAATCCCAAGGTGATGAGGAGAAGTTCTGTTCCTTCTAATTCGAGCTATCTCATTTTGCTTTTGCTCATCCGTCCATTCATCACCAATTTTATATCCTACAAAAATTACAAGTAAGATGCAAGCAATAATTCCAAAAACAAAAATCATGCATCTACACTTGACTCAAATTTAAACTAAATATTAATATAAAATAACACTTCACACATGAAACTAACATGCCACATATATATATCCTTACTTCCTACTTAAACCATGCCAAAATAGTCCATGAACAACACAATAAAGCACTATTCATGTTTACAAGCTTGTAGGAACAAGAAATTACAAAAATCAAACCCAACATGTCAATTTCATACAAATTTCAGCATGCTTTTACATCTAAAATTCAAAACCAACACTTTAACATGCTTCCACTTGTTCAATCCCTCAACCAACATCAAATATTAACAATTAGAGCCCTAGGGATATCAACAATTCAATACATTACCACCAATCAAGCTTAAAATTTTGAATTTCAAGGCAAAACAGTACGCACATTACGTGTTCGACAAAGTGCCTCAATGAAAATTCTCTTCAAAATTCAAAATTTCAACTTGAATTCACTTACCCATGCTTCAAATACACACACACTTGAAAATCAGAGCAAAAGGATGAAGAAAACATACCTTATTGGAGAAAGAATGAAAATTTTGCACTCCAAACTTTTTTCCCAAATTTTGATCTTAGAGCCCTAATTTCACCCTTTTAATCCTCCATCCAAGTGTAAAAAGTGTTTAAAGTGTATAGGAAGTGAAATGTGTGGAGTAGAATGGTGATTTTTGGATAGAAAATTGATAAAAATTTCGAAGAGGGACAACCTGTGCGCATGTAGTGGAGAAAGTGCAGAAACTGACCTGGAATCCAGATTTTAAACCTGATTCTTAACCTGGCATGACTCGTGCGTTGAGTTGGCATGGATGGTGTAACCTTACCTGTCCACAATCGGCGTGTTTTTGCTCCACACGGCACGACACGTGCCGCATATTATCCGGCGGTAGTGCCGCAACTCGTGCCGGCCACCAGCACCCACACTGGGCGGCACGCCTGGCATTTTCTGCCCATCATCAGCTTGCATGACTCATGCGTAAGGGTGGCACGAGTCGTGCCTCTCTGCAGCATATACCTGGGCACTTTTTCTCGACTTTTCAACCTATTCCTTCGAATTTTCATCCAATGTAAGCTCAAATACACAAAATTCATCAATAATATCATCAGGAAAACTAAAAAATTCAACCAAAAATTTATCACACAAAATCTAGGAAAAATAAACAAGAAACACAAGACACTTGGATAGTCGAAAAAAAATTTAAAAATTTGAAATAAATTCCGAAAATTCTAAAAAAAAATCAACCTCCAGACATCAGACACAAGTGAAGAAAACTTACCTCGGTACTTCAAGATATTGGGATGCAAGTCCACCCCCCAAACTTAGTTCAAACTAAGTGAGAAACTAAGTTTGCAAAAAGTGAATACCATAGACGAAGAAACACCTAATAAAATTTTCTAGACCAAACAAACACATTAAAGCAATAAAACAGGAGGGTAAGCTCCCAACAGACGCTCATATTTAACGTCAGAGAGTCACGATGGAATGCTCATGTATAACGTCTTAAAGCTCGATAGAAAACAGCTTAATGGAGGTGAGCAATGAAAAGGACTTCCTTATCCCGTGGCGACCTATAATGCTTCATCTGATGCCCATTAACCACGAAACTATTTCCATCCTTATCCAACAGTTCATATGTACCTCCACCAAAAGCTTTATGTACCACGAATGGCCCTATCCACTTAGACTTCAACTTTTCAGGAAAAAGTTTAAGTCTAGAATTGAATAACAAAACTTCATCCTTCTCACAAAACTCCTTAAAACGAATCTTTTCATCATGCCACTTCTTTATACTTTCCTTATTGATCCGTGAGTTCTCATAAGCTCTATTTCTAAACTCTTCAAGTCTATTCATCTGAGTCATCTGCAGGCTACCCGCTTCTTGCAAATCTAAATTCATCTTCTTCACCGCCCAAATGCCTTATGTTCAATCTCCATAGGAAGATGACATGATTTTCCATAGACAATTTGGTACGGAGACAGTCTTGTAAGTAGTTCTAAACGCCCATAACGCATCATCTAGCTTCATAGCCCAATCCTTCCTACTCACGTTCACTGTCTTTTTCAAAACCTACTTAATCTGGCGATTGGATACCTCAGCTTGCCCATTAGATTGTGGGTGATAGGGAGTTGCCACCCTATGCCAAACATGATAATCATTCAAGACCTTCTCCATGAGCTTGTTAACAAAATGGGTTCCCCCATCGCTAACTAGTACTCTAGGTACTCTAAATCGCGAAATGATATGCTTCTTCAAAAATGCTTGCCAAAAGTGTATAGAGATATCCATTGGATGAGGGAAAGGGACCGATAAAGTTTATCCCCCACACATAAAAAATCTCCACCACATAACTAATCCGCAGAGGCATTTCATCTCTCCTAGAGATGCTTCCAACTCTTTGACACCTATCACAGCTTGCAACATATGAAGTACAAGATTTGAAAAGGGATGGCCAAAATAAATCTGATTGTCAAACTTTTGCAGCTGTCTTCTCGGCACCAAAATGCCCCCAGTTGGTTGTGCATGACAGTGATTCAGCACACTTTTCCATTCCTCTTCTGGCATACATCACTGGATGATAGAGTCTGCGCATATCTTATAGACGAAAGGCTCGTCCCAAATAAATTTTTGCACATCTCTCATAAACTTCAAATGCTCACGCCGACTCAAATTATATGGCTTGGTCCCACTTGCAAGATAGTTGACATAATCAGCATACCAAAGGGCCTTAGGTTTTACGGCTAAAGTGTATGCCTGGTGAAGATCCACTTCTAGAATCTTCTCATTAGGGAACACCCCTTTGATGATTTCTTTCTCATTCTCACAATGCTCCCTTGTCTCCAATCTAGAGAGATGATCTGCCACCACGTTTTCACTCCCCTTTTTATATCTTATCTCTATGTCAAATTCTTGCAGCAGTAAAATCCATCTGATAATCTTGGGATTGGCATCCTTCTTCTCCATCAGATATCGGTTCGTAGAATGATCCGTATACACCGCAGTTTTCATCCCCACCAGATAAGCGCGAAACTTGTCAAAAGCATACACCACAGCTAAAAATTCCTTTTCAGTAATGGTGTAATTCTTTTGAGCTGCATCAAATGTCTTGCTAGCATAGTAGATGGCTCGAAACCTGTCCTTCCTCTTCTGCCCCAAAATTACTCCCAAAGCAATATCACTTGCATCGCACATAAGCACGAATGGTTCTGTCCAATTTGGAGTAATTAAGATAAGGGCAGACGTCAATGCCTCATTCAAAACCTGAAAAGATCTTAAACATTCATCATCAAATTTGAAAGGGACATATTTTTCTAATAAATAAGAAAGAGGTTTAGAGTATTTAGAAAATCTTTGATGAATCTGCGGTAAAATCCTGCATGTCCAAGGAATGACCGCACTCCCTTCTCATTTATTGGTGGAGGTAATTTTTCAATTGCCGCCACCTTAGCTCTATCAACCTGCAACCCCTTAGATGATACATGATGGCTTAAGATAATGCCATCTTTCACCATAAAGTGATATTTCTCCCAATTTAAAACAAGGTAAGTATCCTGGTAACTCTTCAAAACAACTGCAAGGTTAGATAAACAAACATAAAAAGAAGATCCAAAGATAGAAAAATCATTCATAAAAACTTCCATGACATTTTATATCAACCCTTCAAATATAGCCATCATACACCTTTGAAAAGTCGCAGGTGCATTACAAAGACCAAAAGGCAACATCTTAAAAGCAAAAATGCCATAAGGACATGTGAATGTGGTCTTTTCCTGATCCTCGGGTGCAATCATTATCTGATTATACCCGGAATAACCATTCAAAAAGCAATAGAACTCATAACCTGCTAACCTATCAAGCATCTGATCCATAAAGGGTAAAGGGAAATGGTCTCTGCGTGTGTTCTCATTCAATTTTCTATAGTCAACAGACACACGCCAAGCTGTAGTGGTTCTAGTAGCAAGGGTCTTCCCACTATCAGACTTAATGACAGTCATCCCCCCTTTCTTAGTAACTACATACAAAGGACTCACATATAGACTATCACTAATCGCATACACGATTTCAGCTTTCAACCACTTTAACACTTCTACTCTTACCACCTCTTGCATCGCAGGATTTAATCTCTTTTGATACTGCACACAACTTTTACTTTCATCTTCCAATCTTATTTTATGCATGCAAATAGATGGACTAATACCCTTCAAATCATCAATAAACCAACCAATAGCAGATTTATGTTCTCTTAAGACCACTAACAACCTATCAAGCTCACTTTTAGATAAGAAAGAAGATACAATTACCGGAAAAGTTTCATTCTCCCCCAAATATGCATACACGAGATGATTAGGCAGCGGTTTCAGTTCCTTCTTCTTCTCCTCAGGTACAACTCCTTCAGGTTCTAGTGACAAATATGGCCTCTTCTACTTTGCTTCCTCCACTCTCGCTGCTCCCTTCTTCAAATCCCTGTTCTCATTCAATGCAAGTAAGCTTTCAAGAAATTCAAGAGTGAGTTCATTAGACATATCATCAAGATCATCAAATTCAGTAGTAGGTAATGTAAGAGATTCTCTTATACAAATTTCAAGTGGATCCTTAGACAGAATCAGAGGCAAGCACTCAACGATCTCCTCTACTACTTCAATGTTGTTGCAATCTTCTTTCTCCGAAGGCCACCTCATAGCTTTCTCCAAAGAAAAGATGACTTCTTCATCATTGACTCTCAACCTGATCTTCCCTTTCTGAATATCAATCATTGCTCCTGCAGTTGCTAAGAACGGCCTTCCAAGAATCAAAGGAACTTTATCTTCATCAACCTCTTCCATGTCAAGCACAAGGAAGTCCACTGGGAATATCAATTTCTCAACCTTCACCAAGACATCTTCAATCACCCCCATTGAGTATGTTATGGATATATCATCAAGTTGTAGTGCAACCGATGTCGGCTTTGCATATCCCAAACCAAGCTTCTTGAATAATGCATAAGGCATCAGATTAATGCTAACCCCCAAATCATATAGGGCTCTCTTCGATCCCCCTCGTCCAATCTCACATGGTATGATGAAGCTACCCGAATCTTTCAGCTTTGCTGGAAGCTTCTTTTGTATCACTGAACTACAACTTTCTGTTAGCTTGACTGTCTCAGCTCCTGTTAGACTCCTTTTCTTCGACATGATATCCTTCAAGAACCTTGCATAATTAGGCATCTCTTCTAAGGCTTCTGCAAAGGGAATATTAATATAGATTTTCTTGAATATCTCTAAAAACTTCTGAAACTTCTTATCCAAACCTTTCTTAAAAAATTGCTGTGGAAACGGGATCGGATGCTTTGTCTTTGAAATTCCCCAAATATCCCTCTCAAACACCTCTTCTTTTTCTCTTTCAGCTCTTTCTGCCTTAGCTTTTTGCCACTTTTTCAACTTAACTTCAGGCTCTTTCAACTTTTGATCAGTTTCAGGTACTTGGAAATCATTCTGGACGAGATCAGCAGTGCGAGGATCGAGATGAATTTTTGATGTTTTTACCGAAAAAGGGCACGAGTCGTGCCTATATTCACCTGACTCGTGCCGGCAATCATGCCGCTAAGAATCGATAGATTTTTTGCCGCCACATGAGTCATGCCAACAATTCTATTAGTCGTGTTGGCCATCCTCGGCGGTTGTGCCACTCACCAGGTCCTCTATCGGCGAGCACAGTTCATCGGATGTGCTTTTCGGAAGGTGGCATGAGTTGTGCATATCCTGGCACGAGTCGTGCCCCTTGTCAGCCCCGACGTGATTGTGTTTGTTCAACTTTTTGACCTCTGTTTTGACTCCAGCCTAATCCGCTGGCATTTTTGGACCCTCGTACTGCTTTCCACTCCTCAAGATGACAGCCATAACTTATTCTTTTGGATTCGTCACTGTTTGAGATAGAAACTTACCTTGTTGCTCTAGTCTCCCAACTGCAACATGTAATTGTCCAAGAGCAATATCAGTTTCTTTATGTTTTCTTTCATTCTCTTTCTGCCTGATTTCAGATATCTTTTGATTAGTCACCATCAATTTAGCCATCAAGTTCATCTGGTCCCCTTGCTGCTTCATCCACAGTTTCATCTCATCATCCATTGGTGCTTTTCCTTCGACTGATTTATGGGATGGATCAATTCCTGAAGAAGGCCCAACTGCATTACTTGGGTTAGCATATGACAGATTATCATTCCTTCTCTGATTGTTGAAGTTGGAATTTCCTTGGTAACCCCTTTGCTGATTCTGCCGGTTGTTTCCCTGATCATTCTTTCCACACTGCTGATTACTAGGCCTAAAAATCTGCCTATTTCTGTAATCCCCTTGTAAGCTCTGACCAATAGCATAATTTGCATCCTCCATCTGATCTTCATCTCCTTCCATATTAGCTTCCTCTCATCTGTTTCCTAGTCCGAGATGATCCATCTTCTTATACAGCTCACTGAGTTGAATCTTGAGTTCTGACATCTCACTATTGTTGACCTGTACTTCTACTTTTTCCACTTTATCGAAAGTGACTCCTCCTTCTGATCTCTTCATAGGCCAATCTTAAGTGTTAACTGCCATCTCCTCAAAGATCTCTTCTACTTCATCTGCTGACTTTTTAAAAATCGATCCACCAGATGCCGCGTCCACTAATACTCTTGATTCACTTCTTAGGCCTTGATAGAAGAAGCCCAAGTAAGTGTCTTTTGTAAATTCATGTTGTGGACCACAACACTACAGCTCTTTGAATCTTTCCCATGCCTCATAGAAACTCCCCAAGGCTCCTTATTTAAATAGTGTGATCTTTTGCTTCACCTTAAAACTCTTGGAGGGAGGGAAGTATTTATTCAAGAACATGTCAGCTAATTGCTCCCATGTAGTACAACATCCTGCAGGAAGGTTGTTGTACCACTCATTGGCTCTCCTCGTTAGTGAGAATGGTAAAAGCCACATCCTGACAGTATCCTCCGAAATATTTCTATGCTTCTACGTCCTTGTATACTCATCAAATAATTGCAGATGAGCAATAGGATTTTCCAAAGGATTACCACTAAACTGCTATGCCTGTACCATTCGGATCAGTCCAAATTGCAACTCAAAATTTTCCGCAGTGATTGTGGGTCCATTCAATCCAGTGTTCATGGTATGCTTTAGCTTATACTGGTCCCACATGGGAGTTGGGGCCCCTTGAGTTTCGTCAGCCATCCCTACTGTCTCAGAATCTTCAACTTTCTCTTCTTCTGACGAATAATAGATATCCGACTCTGGACTCGGAATGAGTGTGGCTGGATTATTTCTCTTTCTCCTATTTAGTCTGATAAGTGCTTCAAGTTCTAGGTTGAGTGGTTCAACAGGGAGTCCACTTGTCCTAGTGATCATACATCTGTTCTCACGTAGCTAATCAGAATAGTTTGGATGAAAATAAAACAAAATAAAAGCAAATAAAATTTAATGTCCTAGACTAAAATAAATCACAAAATAATTAAATAAATAAATCTAAGAACTATCCCCGACAACGGCGCCATTTGCTTGTTCACCTTTTTGCATGTGTCCCCAAGTGTAGGGAATTAATTGTAGTTCAGCGTGTGACAAAGTAAAAATAATATCGTACCCTAGAGTTAATTCTAAACTTATTATTCAATCTAAATATGACTATTCTAATTTAAGACAAATCTGGTATTTTAAGAGTATTACCTAAATTAAAGATGCAGAAAATAAGTACTAAAAATAACAACACTGATGAACTCCCCGGGATGGGTGGATGGGATGGTGAGGTGAAAGGGTATGGAAAAGTAATGGATGTGGAGTTCTGAATAAAATCCCAAAGTGTCTCTTTTATAGTTGAGGACTGTAAAAATCCCGAATTCTAACACAGTAGTGGGCTTTTTTACGTTAAAAATACGAACGGGCCAAAAAAATGACAAAAATACGAAATTAGGCTCGCTGGGCACTGGCACGAGTCGTGTCGAGCGCATGCTGGTGGAAATTTCTATGCAGTCGCTTGGCACTGGCACTAGAACGACTGGGCAGCATGGGCGGCACGACTCGGCAGCTCTCGGCAGGATGTGCGGGTGACTCTAGGCAGTCTCGGCAGCTCTTGGCGCTTGTGCCTTCACAGCTATGCCGCATGAGTGGGCCTTCTGTCCGGCACGAGTCGTGCCGGCTCTTCCCCTCCCGACTTCGCTCCCGACTTCGTTTTCGACTTCTGTTTTTGCTCTTTTTACCTCATTTTCTACCGAAAAATACGAAATAACACCTCACATGCATCTGTAACACCAATTTATACAATTCAACCATAAGATACTCAAATACGGATATAAATACCACAAAACGGTACTAAATCAGACCCTAAAAAAATAGGCAGATTTTCACACTAATCACTAGGGATAAATTATACCCTAAACCACAAGGGTAAAATTACAATTATACCCTAAACCCTAAACCCTAGGGGATAAATTATACCCTAAACTACAAGAGTAAAATTACAATTATACCCTAAACCCTAAACTCTAGGGCTAAATTATACCCTAGACCACAAGGGTAAAATTACAATTATATCCCTAAAATTAAATAATAAAAAAAAGTAACAGTAACAGTTAAAAATTAAAAGGAAAAAAGAAAACACACACTGAAGGTGAAGGAAGGAGGTTGTACCGGGATTGTACCAAAATGGAGGTTGTATACACGTAATTGTCTTTAAAAAAATTCAAGTTGTGCTTGCTAAATTAAATTTTTTAAAAAAAATTATATCCTTACGGCCACATTCAGCTTTCTGTTAATTTGACAGCCGGAATTTCATAAATAAAGCAATGAAATCAAAATTATATTTTCTCGTCTGCCGACGAGGTATATATATTTTTATTTTGGGCATTCATACCGCATTAAAGACATACATTTCTCCTTTTAGACACATGAGACCCACACACATCACTAATATAATTAATATATAAGTCTCACACACTCCAGTAATAAAACTACCCACCACACATTAAATAATAACACTCCTTAATTCACATGCAAAAAGCAAATGTATACCTATCAGGTGGACACGGAGGGAGTAATGAAAAAGACAAAAAAAATGAAATGAGACATTTTGTATAGGACCAAAAGTGCATTTTTCTCTATACATAAGTATGCTTATTGAAGTATGTTTTTCTATAATATAATAAAAGATACATTAAAATATGATTTTAAGGTATTATAATATGATTTATTACAAACATATTTTACCCACCAATAATTATACTTTTACCATGTAGAAATTGAGAAGGTATAGGGATTAATGAGTTAAGTGAAACATTTAAAATGAGTTTAAATTAATATATGGTACACATATGCAAACGAATTCATTTTTATTGGAAATAGCTTGTTATATACTCTTTTCCTCCCTTTTAAGGACGGTTTTTTTTTTTTTTTTTTGCTTTTTGACATAAATTAAGGAGAAATATTATTTAATGTGTAGTATTAGTATTAGTGGGTGTGAGACCCATATTTTAATTGTATTAGTGTGTATGATGGTTCATGTATGTAAAAAATGAAAAGTGACCCTTTAAGCGGGATGACAAAAAAAAAAGGGACAATTTAAAGGGGATGGAGGGAGTAATAATTAATTACCGTCCCACAATACCCTTTACACTTTTTGTTTGTCCCACAAAACCCTTTAAACTCTAAAACAGGGAACATCTTTTTATTCAACAACCTCAAAAGTTATTCTTAATTTAAAATTTTGTCACTTATTTTTCACACATATATTATTACTTTATATTTTTTTTATTATGTATAAATAATACAATACCCTTTAAAATCAACATAGTTGATCAAAAAATAAAAATTCTCTTAAACAATGTGAAAAAGTAAACACGAAGTATTTTATGAGATGATATATAATATGATACACAAAATGAAGATTAAAATTAATTAGGCGTTTGGTAAGCCTATAAATGAAATATGTTGGTAGCGTGTGAAGTGAGCGGATGATGCAATAATATTATAAAATTAAAAAAAGGGGATGACTATTCGCACCCCCAAATTTGTTAAACGTACTCCATTATGAATATTTATAATTAAAATATATATATTTAAAAGACATAAATAACCTTAATGGATATTCATACTCTAGATTTACTAAATCTACCCCAAAATAATTATGATTAAAATACCTTTAATTAAAAAAAGATATAAATGACTTAATAAGATTAAGATTTTAAAATAGCCATTGATCTTCCGTTAGTCTCAGGTGTGAACAGGTAGGTGATCACAAGTCCGGCAATGCATACTCCACCCAGTATCACAAGCGACGCCATCATCCCGATCCCTTTACTCTTATCGTTCTCCCTTTACTCTTACCATTCTCCCTCGAAGCCCGCAAGTTCCCCACCGATCCTATCATTGCCCAGATTTTTCCAGTACTCCCGCCATGGCGTGACACCTTGATTGGAACCTCGTCAGGAAAAGCTCCACGGGCACGATGAAGGTGGTGGTGTTGGGGCCAAAGTTGGTGAAAAAGAAGGTCAAACTGTAGAGGAACACGAACCCAATGTTGGTGTTCTTTCCCCAATGTACTTGGTAGGGGATCTTGATGGCCAGAGTCCCAATGCCATGAAAAAGAAACCCATCATCTGGATCTTCACCCGCCCAACCTGATGGATGAAGAACACGGTGGCGTAGTAGCCTGGAATAGTGGAGCAAATGGCTATGATTGCTTGGAGCTTGGCCACGAGGAATGTTTCTTGAAATACGTTGTTTTGGGAGGGTTTGGGGAGGTATTGGGCGTAGATTTGGGATTGGAAGAGGTTGCTGCTGTTGAAAACTTTTGATTAGAATGGAAAATGAAAAAAATATTCAATTAGATTCATAAGGTTATTTATTGTAACAACAAATATTGTATTTATAATAAAATAAACACAAAAGAATTACAATAATAATCCAAAGGATTAAACTTGATAATTTAGAAAACAATCTCTACTATCCTCTGATTCTTCTCTCGAACCAATTTGGCTTGACTTTGACTTGTGTTGACCGCGCTGACCGCGTTGACTGTGTGTTTTGAGTCGGATCTTCAGTTGAAGCTTGTCCGAACTCGGATTTGGGATCTTATAACGTTTATCCAGAGGCGTCGAGCTTTTGTTTGAATTATGCATACTTGATCTGAAGAAACACTCGATCTGGGGGGCTTAGCACCTTTATCCCAGGTCGTATGTTGTTCTTGGCGCGAAGAACACCGAAGAACTTAGTTTATGAAGAACGCTTGATTTGGGGGGCTCCGTATCTTAATCCCGAATCGTTTGTCGTTCTTGACGTGAAGATGCTTGAAGATCTTGAGGAGCGTTTCTCGTGCTTCAATCTCTTCAGAGCGTTTGTGTCTTCAGATATTTTAGTGTGTGTGTCTGGAATGAATGGAAGAGGACTTCTTATATAGGTGAGGAATGAGCATGCCCCATAAATAACTTGCAATCTGATTGGTCCATGACAGATTTGACCCGATTCTGCGGGCTTGGGCCGTTCCAAATATAACACAGCTTGAATGGTCATTGCTTAATTTGACCTGATTCTGGAACCTTCCAGACTTTATTTGACTTGGGAGTCAAGTTTTACTTAATTTAAACCCTACTTAATTTGTTGGGTTTTAAATTAATTATCAATTATTTATTAATCTATTTTAGGAATTAATTTATTTAAATCCCTTAATAAATAAATAATTAATTGATAATTATTGCATTAATTTACCACATATTTTCCTTTTTGTATTTATAATAAAATAAACACATAAGAATTACAATAATAATCCAAAGGATTAAACTTGATAATTTAGGAAACAATCTCTACTATCCTCTTATTCTTCTCTCGAACCAATTTGGATTTTGACTTTGACTTTGACTTGACCGCGTTGACTGTGTGTTTTGAGTCGGATCTTCAGTTGAAGCTTGTCCGAACTCGGATTTGGGATCTTATAACGTTTATCCAGAGGCGTCGAGCCTTTGTTTGAAATAAACGTACTTGATACAAAGAAACACTCGATTTGGGGGGCTTAGCACCTTTATCCCAGGTCGTATGTTGTTCTTGGCGCGAAGAACATCGAAGAACTTAGTTTATGAAGAACGCTTGATTTGGGGGGCTCCGCACCTTAATCCCGAATCGTTTGCCATTCTTGACGTGAAGATGCTTGAAGATCTTGAGAAGCGTTGTTCGTGCTTCAATCTCTTCAGAGCGTTTGTGTCTTCAGATGTTTTAGTGTGTGTGTCTGGAATGAATGGAAGAGGACTCCTTATATAGGTGAGGAATGAGCATGCCCCATAAATAACTTGCAATATGATTGGTCCATGACAGATTTGACCCGATTCTGCAGGCTTGGGTCGTTCCAAATATAACACAGCTTGAATGGTCATTGCTTAATTTGACCTGATTCTGGAACTTTCCAGACTTTATTTGACTTGGGAGTCAAGTTTTACTTAATTTAAACCCTACTTAATTTGTTGGGTTTTAAATTAATTATTAATTATTTATTAATCTATTTTAGGAATTAATTTATTTAAATCCCTTAATAAATAAATAATTAATTGATAATTATTGCATTAATTTGCCACATATTTTCCTTTAATATGCAATAAAATTCAAGTGCTTACATTTATGTCTTCTTGAATATTGATAATTTTATATATATTTTTGGGGTGCGTTTATCAAATTTGGGGGTGCGAATAGCCGCCCCCTTAAATTAATTGAATTCTTTTAAAATTAAGTTAATTTGTCCGAATAATTTAGTAAATAGTTTAATTTAATTGAATTAAATTAGTATCTGATGCAGTGAGAGCGTATTAAAAGATAAAAATACGTAGAACAATCTCTATAATCCATTGATTCCTACGAATACAAAAAAATAGACTTCTCAAATACGTTGATTCATTCTTATGAATACTGTAAAGAGGTCAAAGAGAAAAATTCTCATTTCATTAATAAAATTCAACTCCAATAATACATAAGACGACCACCTATTTATAGGTGATATGATCTAACGTAATAATGATAATTACAAATAAAAGAAAATAAATCAAAACATTAATACTAATTATTCAAAATATGAAAGAAAGCAAATCAAAACATTATTAAATTAATTACTAAATATATCTCCATCATTTTCCTCCTCTTGAAAAGGATTCGCCCTCGAATCCAGCCTTGTGTTACAGTAAGCCTAAAGGTTCGAAGACGTGCCGGAACATCCTTAAACTCTTGTAGCCACATAGCTGTTGCAACATATGTAGATCTATCTCCTAAAATACCGAGAGATGTAATAATAAATGACACCTCATCATCAATCTCCACGTATTAATCAAAAGTCAAACTATAATTTTGACTTTGATATTCCACTTCAAAAACATCAAAACCATTCACTGTCCACGAACGATACTCAATCTCCTTATTGGAAAATTGTGTATCATCATAACCACAATTGATAATGTCCACCGAATCAATATACTCATAAAAAATTGGAGGTTCATACAACAAATTTTCTTCAGATTATTCATCGAAAATTGGTGGTCCATCGTCTACAGGATTGGACACCAACAAGAAATTTTGTTGGGTAACATCATCTTCATACATTGACTGATCATCATAAAAGGTATCATAAACCACTTGAAATCTCGAATTCAATATCGAGAATTTGGCTCTGATTACCAACTGATGCAGCGAGAGCGTATTAAAGGTGATAATACGAGAACAAAACTTTATAATTCGTTGATTCCTACGAATACTGAAAAATAGGCTCAAATACGTTAATTCATTCTTATGAATATTGTAAAGAGGTTAAAGAAAAAAACTCTCATTTCATTAATAAAATTCAACTCCAATAATACATAAGAAGACCACCTATTTATAGGTGATATCAAGATCTAACATAATAATGATAATTACAAATAAAAGAAAATAAATCAAAACATTAATACTAATTATTCTAAATATGAAAGGAAGCAAATCAAAACATTAATTAATTAATTACTAAATATATCTCCATCAGTATCAAAGTCCAAATAATTGAATTCAATTAGTTCTTGATTGATTAATTATATTAAATTAAATTACATTAATATATTCTGATATAAAATTAACCGAATTATGAAGTATTTAAATTAATTTGATTTATCATTTTGCTTTCACCAGCTCTGCAAATCAATTATAGTTAATTACTAAATTTACTCTTTCTTATTTTGCCTTTACATTTTACATTTAACACTTATCAAAGCCCAAATAATTGAATTCAATTAGTTCTTGATTGATTAATTATATTAAATTAAATTACATTAATATATTCTGACATAAAATTAACCGAATTATGAAGTATTTAAATTAATTGCATTTATCATTTTGCCAAATTGTATTTCACCAGCTCTGCAAATCAATTATAGTTAATTACTAAATTTACTATTTCTTCTTTTGCCTTTACATTTTACATTTAACACTTATTCGGGATTTAGATTTAACACTTATTCCTTAGTCGTAATTCGGGCTTTACATTATTCTAAAATGGTGTACCCCACCATTAGGGGCCCCCACCGCCCCTGCCCTGCCCTGGGGATTGGTGGAGGAGGTAAATCGCAGGATGTGCCTCAAGTGGCTTATAGGGAGGGCTCACTGTTAAACTTGTGCTTGCAAGGGGCGAAATCCATGCCAAAGGCAGGATTCGAACCCCCACCCTGCAGCAACCAAGCTCAGCTGGAAGGCCTTTCCACCCTCCCCTCTACCACTTGAGTTATGCCCTGGGGGCGGGCTTTACATTATTCTATAACTATATATTATTCGTGCTTTCTCTTAAATGATTATTTGAGAAATATGAATGTTATGTCATTACATTTAATTATTGCATAGCTGAGGCTCTATCCATCTAAGGTGTAGAAGTTGAAGGTCTTCGCGCACAAAATCTAAGGCATGTTTGAGAAGGAAGAAGAAAACAAGAAAGAAGTATGAATTCAAATAGCATAGTCAGTTAGGGCACATGAAGGCTGACCTTGCACTAAGAAAGGAATTGAGTGAAGTAGTGAAGATGAGAAATAAGAACGGAAAGTACATAGTTCATAAGGTAGAGCGTCTGATGGCCAACTCTTTAGCAAAGAATAAGAAGTCCAAACTCAATACAACTGGGACGAAGGAGCAAAGGTCTCATCCAATTAGAATGAAGAAAACAACAACAAGAAAATATATTGGCACAAGAGGGTAGCTACATTAATCGGAGCGTTGCTACTAGCCATATCCAATTAGGATGAAGAAGACAACAATATTAAAATATATTGGCAAAAGGGTGGCTTCGTTGATTAGAACTACTAGCCATATCCAATTGGAATGAAGAAGACAACAATGCCAAAATATATCGGCACAAAAGGGTAGCTCCGTTGATTAGAGCGTTGCTATTAGCCTTATTTGAGATTAAACATGAGAGAAGAAGTTAGAAATCCCAAATTAGAGAAAGAATTTGACATAGCTCAGTTGGGTAGAGCGGTTAAACGTATGTTGAGAATTTGAGGAGGCTGGCTGATATCGTATCTTTCAGTGAAGAAAAAGAAAAGGAAAGAAAGCGGGGCATGGGGATATGGTCTGTTATCCTCAGCCCACAGAATGGAAAAGCGAGTTACGACTCGGAAAAAAGACCAAGTGTCAATAGAAAGGCAAGTTATGACTCAGAAAAAAGATCAAGTACCAATGAAAAAGCGAGTTACGACTCAGGAAAATTTTCAAGTACCTGAAAAGGCGAGTTACGTCTCGAAAAAAAGATCAAGTACCAATGAAAAGACGATTTACGACTCAGGACAAACGGTCAAGTACCAATGAAAATACGAGTTACGACTCGAAAAAAATTTCAACTATCAATAAAAAAGCGAGTTGCAACTGGGAAAAAAGGTCAAGTTCCAATGAAAAAATAAGTCACGACTAAAAAATATACTCATCATCACATCATAAGCATCATCATATCATCATCATTAACATCATTATATACATCATTAACATCAACATCGGCATAAGAATCAGTAAAAAGATAAGTTATGGCTTGCAAATGTAATTGGGGGGCTCAAAATATGAATAATCTCTCCATGAAGAGGGATAGCTCGATTGGTTAGAACATTTTCCTCAAAATCAAATAGAGCGGTAAAAAACAAATGGGATAAGATCGGCATGATCTTTCCTATATAAAAGGGACCAAGAGCCAATTAAAAGGTGAATATGGTTCATAGAATATATGAATAATATCTCCATAAAGAAGATAATTCGATTGGTTAGAGCGTTTTGCTCATATACTCAAATGGAGCGGTTGTCCCTTCAAAGGCCCGAGCCAAATATCACAACAAGAAATAAATAAAGGGGATAAGATCAGCAGGATCTTTCCGAATCAAGTAAGTTGAAATTATGTCAAATTTATTACAGTTAACTCAGCTTTGCAGGAGGGAAAGAAATGAAAGATTCAGAACCCAAGTTTAAAACTCTGGGGCTAAAGAGTCGATCGTATAAAATGGAAAGAAAGAAAGGAATAGCTTAGTTGTTTAGAGCGTGGATAAAATTTCCAAGGAGAAGAAGATCACAACATAAAAGTGAAGTAGAGAGAAAATACATTTAGGTGAAGTAGAAACAGAAACATCCTACATGCAAAAGCTGAACTGAGGAAGGCAGAAGCAGAAACATCTCATGCCGATGCCGAGGACGAAAGAAATTTCTGTCCAATTAAGAATAAAAGCCGATGCAACTCCTCCAAGAAGAATATCTAAGTTGGTTAAAGTGTGGAAAGAAATCAGAATCAAAGACCTGTGCCTGAAGTAGAAGGACACTACATACCAAAGATCCCGAATCTGAGACTACTCGGGGCTCGGAGTTGAAGATAAGATCCATTATGGGAAGAAATTTCAGAACCTGAGACTACATCTCAGTGGCTTGGGGGTTGAAGAAGGAAAATCAAATCAAATAACTCAATTTATTACAGCATGGAAGAAGCTAATCCCAGTCAGACACCGAGGCCAATATCAATAAAAGATTTAGATCATTATAGATATGTGACATTTGCGCTGATAGATAAGCAGATAGAAGAGGGCCCATTCAATATTAGATTTCTAAAGTTCTTACGGTACTCTTTTTCCTACATACGAGTTTTTTTCCACTGGGTTTTCTCGTATGGAGGTTTTTAACGAGGCTGTCAGAATTTTATAGCTCATATTCGAGATTGCTCCTTATAGTTTCACTCAAGAAGTAATCTCGGGGGTTAATGTTTTGGGTGTTTATACACCCATATAAGGCGTGACTTATACTTGCGGAGAAAGATAACATAAGATTAAAGAGTGGAGATTTGAACACATGCCCAAGAATACCGATGCTGACTGTGCATAAGAAGAAGGCAGAAAGCAGAAGATAGAAGCTGACACCAATGATAAGATCAGCCCTCGGTCTCCGCCATCGGCCCTTTACCTCGGCCTATTGTCATTGGATTGCAACTTTCAGCCCATTAAGAATTGTCATCGGCCCATTAAGCATGCCTACCCGACCAGAACGCAGCATGCATAAAGTGCGAAAGAGACATGTCAGACTCATCATTATTCTTGTAGGGACCATATGACACTGTTAGTTTTGTCAAGAATAAAAGAAGGGGGTTTTCTTTTATTTCTTTTGTCCCACATCTGATGAAGAGTAAAAGAGAGTAGATCTTTGATGCTATTTAAGGAGGCCCTTGATCTTGATATCCAGTGCACCAATCAAATACACTTTAATCTTTATGTTTGATTTCATTTAAATTCCTTTCTTATATTCTCGATTGTAAGAATAGGGAGAAATGTGTGAATTAGTCAAAGATTTGTAAGAGTGTAGGGATTGGGGTTGGGAGAGAGAAATTCTGTGTGATTGTAAAAAAAATTCACATGGTGATATTTTATCGGTCCATGGTTTTTTTCCGATTTTGGAGTTTACCACGTAAATTTTTGTGTTATGTTTTTTATGTTCTTCTTTATTTGTCCCTTATAAATGAATGAGATCTATTTATCCCACAAGTGGTATCAGAGCCCTGTTCGAGTGCTTGTAAAGTTCTTAGTATGCTATGTGGTTGCAGCATAGTCTGACCTTCCACATCAGAAAATACTTTATGAGAGAGTTATTTATTAAGCTAAGGGTGACATGGAAGATGTGGAAAAAGATATTGGGACAAGGGGATCAAAAGATCAGCCGGATGTGGTGGCATCTCTTCCTTGCGGTGAAAGGCGTCGGACAGTGGCGACAGAGATGTGATAAGGGGTAGGATTTGCGGGACAGCTTTTTTTGACGGAGTTCTTGGACCTGTAGCAATGTGCTGGGACTCCCCGTGGTAGAGTTGGCTTAACAATGGCATGGATTTTCCATGGAGTCTGCTCAGGGAGGTTTGAAAGGAACGAGTTTTTTCCGATAGTGACTAGTGGCGTGGGAAGCAACGATTCATCGGAAAAGATGGCGATGTGGTACTTGTTACTGGTAAAGAGTAGCAGACCAACAAGTGGGAAAGCATCGCAAATTCCTGAGGGTTAGAATCGGCTCAAGTGATGACACTTTCAGTAGAAAAAGGGTTTGGTCAAACTTGTCGTAGCTTGGCAGTAAAAGGCAATGACTTCATATCGGTACAATGATGGTTTTTGATCAAGGTGGAGCAATGGTGCGGTAATTGCTCAAGGTGGAGCAATAGCACGATAATTGCTTAAGGTGGAGCAATGGTGACGTTTTGCTGGTCAATGGTGGAGTAATGGCACGATAATTGCTTAAGGTGACGTTGCTGGTCAAGAAGGAGCCAGTACGGCAACAACTCCAAACGTTGAGTTAATATTATTGGGGATCCTTATGACGTGCTCAGTTGTCATGGAGAATGATGTTATAATGTTAGTTGGTCCACAAGTTTACACACGGACTTTGACTTGGCAGGTGATGTAGGGTGTGTGGTTGATGAGTGTGTAAATTCACGTAATTTGAGCTCTGATTTCTGTGATAACGATGTATGATTTGATCTTAAGTCAAGATAAATCGAGATATATAGTGAAAAGTCACGAATCAGGTATGTGTGAGGCCGTTCGAGTGGATTTTCGAAAGAGAACAGGACAGAAGTGTTCGTAACCAGAAAAAGGGTATTTTAACACCTAGTTCGACCAAATGGGAGGTGGTTCGACCACTGGTTCTGGTCGAACCAGGTATCTGGAAGTTGTTACAGTACGGTTCAACCACGACATTGTGGCTCGACCAGGCGTGATGGTCGAACCGTGGTTGAACCAAAAGCCTGAAGATTTGCAGAAGTGATTCGACCACGAAGCTTCTAGTTTGACTGGTGGTTTGGGTCGAACCAGCCACCTGCCAGTGTGTAACAGGCCGGTTTGACCAGACTGAAGATGGTTCGACCAAGGGCTTTGGTCGAACCAATACGCGAGAAGTTTCCAGATCCGTATTTTTACACCTTCAATGCATGTTTTTGCTCAAAAAGCCCATTAGAGGTCCGTTAGAGAAGCTAAAGTTATAAAATGAAGACCCTACGCAGCTTGGAGAGACGTCATTCACCACCTTCATTCTACACGATATTCAAAACCCTACCATCATCCACGAAGCTATGGAGAGAGATTCGTCTGTCAAATCAAGTGAAAACCAAGTGAAGATTCAAGACAGAGAGAGACGCGACGGCGCCCGCATTAGGGTTTACTTCGTATCTTAACTTATCTTGTAATTTTCAAGACTATGGGTTGTAGCTGGTATGATCTTAATCTCCTCCTAATTGCGGGATAATATCATCTTAATAGATCTTGGGGGGGATTAATTCTCCTAAAGCTAACATAAAAGGAAAGAGAATTGCCCCTCAGGCTTTATTGTGCCTTTTTGAGGGGTGGAAGGATGATGTTTATTGCTATAGGGTTTTTTCCTATTTATACTGGATAATCTGACGTCACCCGTATCTGGGCAAGTTGATAGATTATCGTGTACAGTGTGAGCATTAAATGCGTTTTAGCCTCATGTGACTATTTTTAAGATATGATCTAGGATATCCTCTACGTAAGTATCTTGGACCAGATTCTGCGTATCGGAGACAACTGGATCAAGTGGCTCATTTTGCTTTGTCAGGAGGGGCCTCTTTGCTTTTGGCAGGGAGGGTCGTGGGCTTTCCAAGGAGTATTGGGCTGGCGGGCCCAATATATGAACAGGTGATAGGCCCATTTATAATACATACCACATGGGTAAAATCTATCCAACCACCATGATTGTTCATCGATCGATCATGGGCTAGAACCGCTTTGGTAGTTCTAGAGTTTATGAAGGTTTTATGAGTTAATTAAACTTCCGTGTGTATACTCCGTACAACACTACTTGTAGTTTATTTTATATAAGACTATGCGTTTTCAATTCATACTCAGAGTTGTTTAGTGCATCATTAATTGTTATATAGACTCTGAATACATATCTTGATTATTGATTGAGTGCTTTCACTGCCGAGCAGGATTACATATTATGATTCTAAGTGAGGGGACTCCGAAGTCTCATTAGAACTATCTTATATAAATACTTGTTAATTAAATCTTATTCGCGCTAATAAGTAGGACAAAGGGAATAAACTTCATAGTACATATAAAGGGAGATCATACCGGGTTAGAGTACTTAGTACACGGGAATAATTGATACTGATAGTTAGGAGAGTTAGCACCTTATAATCCAGATATTGAAGTGTCATCGAGGAAGAAAAAAGAAGAAGAATAAGAATGTAGAGCCAACTGCAGCTCTTAATCTAGGAGTTGACATTGAAGAGCTGAACTCAAAAGTAATTGAAGCTGCAATCGAAGATAAATAGAAAGCAGAAGCAGTCAACATGGTCAGTTTAGTCCGGGCGAATTCGGATAATCTTACCATCTGTGAAGTCTTTAAGAACAACGGAGGGGGCAATGTGGGGCTGTTAAGAGCAAGAGGGGCTGGAGCGGATTTTGATCTTCACCCTGCTCTGATCAGCATGATTGAAATGAGTTCCTTCTCTGGGAAAAACTTTAAAGATCATCAGCAGCATCTGAATAAATTCTTGGGGTATGCAAGCACACAAAAGAACGCATGAGATCATGAAGATGCGAGGAGGATCATCCTATTTAAGTTCTCGCTTACTGAAAGAGCAAGAGATTAGGACGATACTCTTAATGCTGTTGAATGCACTACCTGGGAGAAATTGAAATGGAAGTTCTTAGAGTGATACATGCCATCTTCGAAGGTGTTTAAGATGAAACAAGAAATCAATCAATTTGCTATCAGTTGTAATGAAAATTTTCATGAGGCTTGGGACAGATTCAAGGACTTGCTTAGAAAGTGTCCACAGCATGGGCTATCTAAAACTCAATACATCAGTATTTTCTACAACAGATTGGATTGTGATTCTTGAGTTTTACTAGATGCTTCGTCAAATGGAGCACTGCTTACAAAGTCATCCGTTGGGGTCGAAAAGCTCTTTGAGGATATTTCCATGAATTCAAGAGATTGGTCAACTGATAGAGTGAGAGGAACTTATGTTCTTTGAAAAGTAGTGCAGGTTGAGCACACCATGGTTAAGTCGAGTAGAAAAGATGAGATCGTCTCTAGTTTGGCTAATATCAACAAGTTACTTGAGTCTCAGCAAAAAGCAGATTACTGACATAGCTCAGCGAGTACTAATTATGCAGCAGGATGTTTGTAATGAAGGAGCTAGCCAAGAGGAATTGGAAGAGGCAAACTACGCCATGGGTCAAAGTATTCAAGGAACGAGGTTCCAAAATCAAGAAAACTGGAATTACCAAGGGAACATCAATAATCGTGGTCCTCCTGGTAATTATCAACAGCCAAGGAGGCCAGAGTTTACTTGGAGTAATCCTAATACAACAGTACAACCTCCTGTTGGTGTTGAATCGGGTGCTAAGGTCGAAGAAGGAAAGCCTGGTTTTGAGGGTTTGTTGAACAGGTACATGGCGAGGAATGATGCAAGAGTGGATCGTCTAGAGGCAAAGCTTGAGGCAAAGATTGATGCAAATCATGAGGTTATATCTAAGCAGATGAAAGACTTGACGTTGTTGATGGGGTAGATGGCTGGGAATGTAAACCAATTGACGTAAATCGTAGAGAAAGGAAAGTTTCCATCTCAAAGTATAACAAACACGAAATAGTGTAACACCATTTACTTGAGGTTTGGAACACAGTATGAGGGACCGATGATGCCGAAAATGAATTTTGAAGCTCCAGGAGCTCAATTCGACCAGGGTTCGACCAAGCCAGTAGGTCGAACCAAGCACCTGGGCAACCTCTGGAGCATCTAGAAGGCCGGTTCAACCAACACAATAGTGGTTCGACCAACCCTGAGGGTCGAACCACGGTCTAACCAGCCTGTCCGCGACCCTCTATTTTTTCTGAAGTCGGGTTCGACCAACCCAGCCCTGGTTCGACCAACCCAATTGGTCTAACCATGGTCGAACTGACCTGTCCGGGAGATGCCATACTTTCTGAAGCTCGGTTCGACCACTACACACCTGGTTTGACCAGCACCCATGGTTGAATCGAGGGTGAACCACCTCGTCTGGCACTATTTCTCACGCATAATGCTCTACCTGATGTAAATGCAACTCCAGTGTCATCCCAAGGGCAGAATACTGAGCTTATAGCGGAGAAGAAATGGGAAAGAGCAAAGAGATTGAGAGCCGAGAAGGACAAAACGGAGAAGATTGAACGTGATGAATGGGGGATTTCCAAGATAAAGATACCTCCTCCGTTTCCTTTTAAGCTAGTCAAGAAAGGATTGGAAGAAAAGTTTAAGAAGTTTACAGATATCATAAAAAAGATAAGCTTGAGCATTTCTTTCTCTGAAGCAATCTTAGAGATGCCCTACTATGCCCACTTTTTAAAGGATATACTTTTGAAGAAAAGAAGCTTAAACGGAATTGAAATGGTGAATTTTTCAGAGAACTATAACTCGATCATTCAGAGAAAGCTGTCAGCTAAGCTAAAGGATCCGGGAAGCTTCACTATTCTATGTGAAATTGCGATCTTAGGGAAAGCATTAATTTGATTCCATTGTCAATATTTCAAAGGCTTGGTTTGAGGGAGTTAACTCCCACAACAGTTGCTCTTCAATTGGCGGATAGGTCTATGACTTTTTCGAAGGGTGTGATTGAAGATGTTTTTGTGAAAGTAGAGAAACTGGACTTTCCTGTGAACTTTCTAGTGCTCGAGATGGAAGATGACAAGGACAGTGTCCTTCTTATCTTAGGGTGACCATTCTTTGCCACTGTTGGAACGATGATTGATGTTTAAAAAGGCGAGTTAAGGCTGCGGATGGATAAAGAAGAGGTTCTGTTCAACCTTGATAAAGCAATGAAGATGCTAATGGAAATGCAGTGTCATAGCATTGATGTGGTAGAGGAGATCGTGAAGAAATATATGTCCTTGATCCTTTCAAAGGATGCATTAGAGACATGCTTGGCGGAGTCTCTTACTTTTCCCACCACAGAGCTAGATGAGTTCTCTAATGAGGTATGTATTGAGTTTCTTGAAAATATACTTGCTCTGGGTGATGACAGGTATGAATAAAAAAGAAGCAAGTTTAAAGAGGTGAAGTAGACTAGAAAGTATTTGTCATTGGATAGAGAAAGCACAACAAAAGAAGAGAAGAAAGACGAGTTGAAACTGCTACCGGAACACTTAAAGTATGCCTATCTAGGTGATAATGAAATATATCCGGTAATTGTATCTTCTTCTCTAACTGATAATCAACTCGATGAGTGATTAGATGGGCTTAGGAAGTATAAGTCTGCGATTAGTTGGTCTCTTGATGATTTGAAAGGTATTAATCCATCATATTGCATGCATAAGATAAGATTATTAGATGAGGCTAAGAGTAGCATTCAGAATTAGTGGAAGGTGAATCCTGCTATTCAAGAAGTGATTAGGAAGCAAATCCTAACATGGCTAGATGCAGGAATTATATATCCAATTAGTGATAGTCCCCATGTGAGTCCACTGCATGTTGTAGCTTAAAAAGGGGGCATGACTATTGTAAAAGCCGAAGATGGTGAGACTTTAGCCACTAGGATTCCTATGGGATGGCGTGTGTGTACTGATTACAGGAAACTGAATGAAAATACATGCAAAGACCACTTCCCTCTTCCTTTTATGGATCAAATGCTTGATTGTCTTGCAGGGTATGATTTTTATTATTTCTTGGATGGGTACTCGGGGTATAATCAAATCATGATTGCACCCGAGGGCCAGGAAAAGACTATTTTTACTTGCTCTTATGGAACATTTTCTTTTAGAAAGATGTCTTTTGGATTGTGTAATGCACCTGCTACATTTCAGTGTTGCATGATGGCCATATTTGATGGGTTGATAGAAAAGATCATGAAGGTGTTTATGGATGATTTTTCTGTGTTTGGTTTCTCCATTGATATTTGCTTATCTAACCTATCTACTGTTTTAAAGAGATGTCAAGAAACTAATCTTGTCTTGAATTGGGGAGAAGTGTCACTTCATGATGAGAGATGGGATTGTTCTTGGGCATCATATTTCGGCTTAGGGATTGCAGGTGGATAAAGCAAAGGTGGTGGCGATTGAGAAGCTTCCACCACCTACTAATGAGAAGGGAGTACAGTCCTTCCTCGGACATGCAGGATTTTATAGAAGATTTATCAAAGATTTCTCAAAATACTCCAAGTCGTTGTCTCACTTACTTGAAAAGGATGTTCCTTTTGTTTTTGATGATGAATGTCTAACAGCTTTTCAAGTTTTGAAGAAGGCACTTATTACTGTACCTATCTTGATCACACCGAATTGGACTCAGCCGTTTGTATTTATGTGTGATGCAAGTGATTTAGCACTTGGAGTGGTGCTTGGGCAGATGTGAGAGAAAAAGTTCTACGTTATTTACTATGCGAGTAAGACTTTTGATGCAGCACAAAAGAACTACACTGTTATTGAAAAGGAGTTTCTAGTTGTTGTGTATGCATTCAATAAGTTTAAACAGTATTTAGTTGGCATGAAGACGATAATGTACACGGATCATTCTGCGATCTGGTACTTGATGGAGAAGAAGGAAGTGAAGCCAAGGATCATTAGATGGGTCCTTCTTCTACAAGAGTTTATATGGAGATTCAGGATAAGAAGTGTACAGAAAATGTGTTGGCGGATCACCTATCAAAGTTGGAGACAAGGGAGCATTGTGATGATTCTTTCGAATATAAAGAGGAGATGTTCCCTGATGAGAAGATTATGGCGATGTTTGCTGAAGGAGCGGAGAGAGCGTGTGTAGTCGTTGCTCAAGGAATGAATCCATGGTACGCGGATTATGTCAATTACATTACCGTAGGTGAAATTCCAAGAGATCTCAACAGGTATCAACTTGCGAAGTTTAAGAGGGATGTTGAGACTTTATATGGTATGATATGTTCATCTACAAGATTTGTATGGATTCTATCGTTTGTATATTGTGCTCGAGATGGAGATGGAGAGTGTTCTTAATTTTTGCCATGCACAACCTAACGGGGGGCACTTCGGAGCTCAAAAGACTGCAGCGAAGGTACTTCAATCTGCTCTTTATTGGCCTATTTTGTTTAAAGATTGTGAATCCTATGTAGCAACATGCAATAGATGTCAAAGGATGGAAAACATAAGTAGAAGAGATGAGATACCACTTCAGCCGAGTATTGTTGTTGAAATCTTCGATGTATGGGGAATCAATTATATGGGGTCGTTTCCCCATCTAATGGATTTCTCTACATCCTTTTAGCAGTGGATTATGTTTGTAAGTGGGTGGAAGTCATTCATACTCGCATGAATGATTCGAAGGCTGTGTTGTCTTTCTTGAAGAAACATATCTTAGCCCATTATGGAGTTCTTAGAGCACTTGTAAGTGATGGAGGTTCTCACTTCGTCAACAAGCTTCTTGAAAGGGTTCTCAAGGAATATGGTGTTAAGCATAGGGTTACTACACCCTATCATCAGGGTTACTACACCCTATCATCCTCAAGCTAATGGGCAAGATGAAGTCTCCAACCGACAAGTGAAATAAATTTTGGAGAAGGTAGTCGGAACTAATAGGAAAGATTGGGCTATGAAGCTCGATGATATTTTGTGGGGGTTTCGAACTACGTATAAGACTGTGCTTGACATGTCACCTTATCAAATTGTCTATGGGAAGCCGTGCCACTTACCCGTAGAGATTCAGGATAAGGCTTTTTGGGCATTGAGAAGTTTGAACTTGTGTCTTAAGGATCAAAAGGAGTTGAGGTTGACTCAAATCAATCAACTAAACGAGTTCAGAAATCAAGCTTACTAGAATTCGGTGATCTACAAGGAGAGAATGAAGAAATGGCATGATTCGAAGATCACTTACAAGGGATTCAAACAAGGTGATGAGGTATTACTCTTTAACTCTCGTTTGAAGCTCTTTGCAGAAA
The DNA here is from genome assembly GCA_023678885.1 of Pogostemon cablin. NCBI lineage: Eukaryota > Viridiplantae > Streptophyta > Magnoliopsida > Lamiales > Lamiaceae > Pogostemon > Pogostemon cablin. The sequence goes on from CM042983.1 coordinate 12,083,542, forward strand.
AATTGAAATCAAAGTGGACGGGATCGTTCATTATCTATAGAGCCTGCCGAGGGGGGAGTTTTGAGATCATGGACAAGGACAGAGATATCATAGCGGCGAATGGGCATTGATTGAAGCATTATAATCATCGGATGATGCTTGTGTCATCTTTGAGGATAGCTTGCATTGATTTGGTACCGTCGTGACTCACCGACATTAAACAAAAGCGCATGTTGGGGGCTTTTCCTCCTTTTTTATTATTTTATTTCATTGGTGTGAGTAAGAAATTTTTATATTTGACGTGCTTACTTATAAAAAATTACACCTCTTTGTAAACTTAGTTTTGACTATAGTTTCTACTAAGTTTGGGTGGGTGTGATGTACTTACCTCATTGTAGCACCAAGAGTATAATCTTTTTTTTGTAATATTTGTTAGGGGAGTTAATTTTTTGCGGTATATTAACACTTTAATCGGTGTTGATGTGTCAATTTTTTGCAATTTGCCTAATATTCAGTGGTGTTTTATTTGTTGTGTCGTATGCAGAGTATATATACAATTATTATTGAGTCTTAATGGTGGTTCTCTAGCTATAGTTGTGCTCTGTTTTGGTACCTAATGATCATTTTTGAGCTTGAAGTTCCTAGGGTACGAAGAAGAATCGAGTTTGAAAGAACAGGAGCATGGTTCAACCAGAGGAGGAAGTCGAACCAGATGGTTCGAGTCGAATCGGCAATCAGAAAAATTATTACAGGCCAGTTCGATCAAGGGGCTTATGGTTCGACCAAATGTTCGAGTCGAACCAGCCACCTGAAAATTGGTTACAGGCTAGTTTGACCTCGACCTGACGATTCGACCAATGGTTCGAGTCGAACCACATCATAAATCTGTCTAGAAGCATGGTTCGACCATGACGAGGTGGTTTGACCACCTAGTTAGAGTCGAACCATCCTAGGTAAGGCGTGTTTAAATGTGATTTTCGCCCTTGTTCCATACACTTTTCACACCACCCGTACTCGAATCCTCTCCGAAGTTGAACCAGCTACCTAAAAATTGGTTACAGGCTGGTTTGACCTCGACCTGATGGTTCGACCAATGGTTTGAGTCGAAACACATCAGAAATCTGTCCAGAAGGTGGTTCGACCACCTGGTTCGAGCCGAACCAGCCCAGGTAAGGCGTGTTTAAATGTGATTTTCGCCCCTATTTCGTACACTTTTCACACCACCCGCACTCGAATCCTCTCCGAACCAAAAACCCTCTCGTCCAAACTTCGATTTTACATATTTCTACTCTAATTAAACCACTTCCTACCCTTCTCACTCTCTATTTCTCACGGATTTGAAGAACTCTTAGTTGAAAAACTAGGGTTTCTCACCTAATTTTGGGGATTTTCGTTTCTTGTTGATACTACACCATGGCTGGATCGAAAGGTACGTTCTCTTGTCACTATTATCCTAGGATTGAAGTTCTATTGCTTGATTTTAAGTGGGTAAGTTGATTGAACTTGTTTTTAAGTGGATTCATGGTGTAATTTGAATTTTTGTTTGAAATTTCATATGAACAAGTGATGGGTTTGATTTTAATTGTAATTTGTTGTTAGACCTTGATGTTTACTTGAGTTGTTGAGCAATTTGAGTGGTAAAGTGAAGCATGTTAGAATTTTTAGTTGATTTATGAAGCTTGATGAATTGCATGCGTAAGTGAAGAAAGTGAAGTTGATAATTCTTGTTGAAGAGTTGAATTGTGAATTGAAATTGAAGTAGAATGTTATGGATTCGTTGTTTAATATCATGAATAGGCATGCTTGTTTAAAGATGATTATACATGAATAACTTGAAGTCTTGAGTAGAGTTTAGTGTATGATTAGACTTGGAATTGGATTGGTTGCTTTTCTTGTGTTTGTTTGGTATTGAAATATTATTCTTGTAGGAAAAGGAAAGGCAATTGAAATCCACTCTAAGAGGAGGGAGGATAGGCAGCCTTGTGAAGATGAGGTTACGAAGAAATTACGGCTTAAGGAGAGGCTGCCTAGGAATTTTCATATACAAATGGAGAATTGGGAGGAGATAAAGGATAGATGGGGTGCGATGTCTGATAAGATTGCTCGCACGAGGTACCAGGATGATGATGCAATGAGGACGATGAATATTCGGGATGATATTATGTGGATGTTTGATCAAGTGGGCATCCGTCACTTCATGGAGCTGAAGAGGCCGACATATTTTCATGTGACTGTGGAGGTGTTGTGCTCGATTACCATCAAGAAGGGTTCGAGTTCTCTTTCTTATGAGTGTACATTCCAGCTAGGAGGCGAGAAGAGAACTTGGACAGCTGAGGATTTCAATGTGCTACTAGGAACTCCAAGGGGAATTTCTAGGTATGAAGACAGACACTTCAAACATAATGACTTTTGGAGAGCTATTTCAGGTGAGGACATGGATTTCAAGACAAAGGAAGCTCGTGCTGCTTTGATTCGCAACCCTGTTATTAGATTCATGGATAGAATTTTGGGCAACACACTATTTGCTCGATCTGAGGGAAGTTACGTATCTAGGGGAGAGTTGTATGCTTTATGGTGTATGTTGAATGGAGTGCGGTTTAATGTGGGATCGTATTTGATTCAGCAGTTCTATAGATTTAGAAGTTCCACTTTTAGAAAGTGAGTATTGGAGGATTGCTTACACCTGTGGCTGAGTCGTACCACATGGATTTCAATAACATTACAACTATTTTAGAGGATCCGGATCTCGTGATGAGTGCTTGTGTTAAAGCTGGATTTGCTTATCATCGCGATGGAGACTGATTTTACACTAGGGGATCTAATCCCTATTCATTCATGTTTCCATTTGATGTGAGGGTTTTGACTAGGATCCAGGGTGATAGAAACATGTTGATGGATAGTTTAGCATACGAGGCGATATCAATTACGTGCTTGACGAGAGGAAACTGGTGGACTGTTGCTCAGATGTACGCCTCTGGGATGTATCAGGAGCTGCAGAGGATAGTAGATAATGTACCGCAGCAGCAGCAGCAAGAGCAACAGCAGCCTTAGCACGATGAGGAGATGCATGGAGTGGAGTCGATTGAGCATCCTGAGATGGAGGTTCCGCAGCAGCATGAGATGCCACCACAGTAGCCGCAGCAGCATTGGGGCAGTCTGGATGAGTTCTACAGGGAGTAATTTAGGTTGATGAATGAGCACTTTGTCAACTTGAACAACAATTAGAAGGAGACAAACCGCCAATTGGGCCTGCTGACTACGAGCTATGCCGCGCTCGATATGCGGTACAACGCGCTGCATGCCAATTATGTGGTGATGGATCAGAGATTGGGAGATTTGAGTGATAATTATGCAGCTCTGGATAGAAAGGTGGATACCCTACAGAGGGATTTCAATGATTGGCGCCGAGGAGACAGTGATGATGATGCTCCACAAGAGTAGAGGGCGCCAGGTTTTCATCTTATCTGCTTCATCTCATCCCCCTTCTCCTTTCTCTTTACAGGATGGGTATTTGGTGGTGTGAGTGGCATGTATTGATATTCTGATTGATTCTAATGTTGAATTTGTTGGTGATACTCGATTTGGATTGATATGATGGGTTCTTGATTAGTATGTTGCATTCATATTTTGCATGTGTTGATTTTGTTGATGAGAAGCATGTATAACTTGTTAAATATGTGGAGTTCATTGTGGAATTGATCTTGATTATATGCTATGAGGAGTGCTTAGGATTCTATTTACCCATGTGAGAATTTGAGCCTTATAAAATCATGCTACATCCATGCATAATAGTTTATTCTTGTGAGAATCATTCATATAACAGTATTCTAGAACTTGACTTGGAGTCTTGTGTGAGACTTATGATTGTTTAGTTATTAGGACATGATTTTAGGCCATTATTGTTTATTTGAGTAACTTAGCCAAATTTTATCTTCCCATATATTGTATAAATCGTTGGAAGCCCTGTTGAGCCTTTAAAAGTTTTTTCTTTGGCAAGCCTTGATAAAAAGCCTTTATTTATCCTTTACTTGAGCCTTGTTGAATACCATATTCAATAGTAGAGAGTTGAGGTGAATATATGCTATCTTGGATGTGAAGAAAAGGAAGAAAAATATTGGTTGAGCGATATGAAGTGAAAGAAATATGGTTAAATCTTTTTAGGGGTAGTGCCTGAAACTGGTGCCCCTATTGCTTAAAAGTGTAGTGCCCGAAATTGGTACCCTTGAATTTCGAAGAAAGGAAAAAAGAAGTTGTTGATGCCAACGTGAAGAAGGAAAAAAATTGAATCGCAAAGATCATGAGAAAAAGATGGAGATGAGGAAGCTGTTTGATGAAAAGCAAAGTTTTAAGGTAACTCTCTACTAGTGAATTAATCACTTTATCTATATTTTCCTACATTTACCAAAGAGCCAACATTACAACCCAAAAGCAAGTCCTTTGTGATCTTAGTAATGAAACTATTATAAGTTGATTTTTGAGACCCTTTCCAAACTTATGGTTACACAGAAATATGAATTGAGTATGAGTGTATATATTAACCTGTTTAAGTGTATTTTACACTTGAGAGCGAGAGTAAACACTTACCTTGTGAGTTAGATGACTTAGTACTCCGAAGTGTATTATAATTGAGTGATGTTTTGCATGAATGAAATGTATGATGTGGGAAGTACTTGTTTTAAATTGATAGAATTACATGTGTAAGTATGTATTGTACTTGACTTGATGGCCTTGTGAATTTTACTCTTACTCTTATGGTTTAGATTTTGTTGCCTCGGGACGAGCAACATGTAAGTTTGGAGGTTTGATGAGTGTGTAAATTCACGTAATTTGTGCTCTGATTTCTGTGATAATGATATATGATTTGATCTTAAGTCAAGATAAATCTAGATATATAGTGGAAAGTCACGAATCAGGTGTGTGTGAGGCCGTTTGAGCGGATTTTCGAAGGAGAACAAGACAGAAGTGCTTGGAACCAAAAAATAGGTATTTTAGCACCTGGTTCGACTAAAGGAGAGGTGGTTCGACCATCGGTTCTAGTCAAACCAGGCATCTGGAAGTTGTTACAGCACGGTTTGACCACAACATTATGGTTCGACTAGGCGTGATGGTCGAACTGTGGTCGAACCAAAAGCCTGAAATTTGCAGAAGTGATTTGACACGAAGCTTCTGGTTCGATCGGTGGTTTGGGTTAAACCAGCCACCTGCCAGTGCTAACAGGCCGGTTCGACCAGGCTGAAGATGGTTCGGCCAAGGGCTTTGGTCGAACTAATGCGCGAGAAGTTTTCGAATCCGTATTTTTACACCTTCAGTACGTGTTTTCACTTAAAAAGCCCATTAGAGGTCCATTAGAGAAGTTAAAGTTATAAAAGGAATACTCTACTGTTTGTCTATTTTTGTAGCACTCACGAGCAAGAATACTCGATCGTTGTAGTAGTATATCCCAAGAAAAATTATCAATCCACGAAGGAGTTATGTTCGGACTAGCAAAATACGTGAGCTCATGTTCATGTCGTTTTTGTAAAGATGATCGGGGGTTTTGAGATGATTAACAACTAAAACAAGGAGCAAGTAAATAAAAATAGCTAATAGGAGAAATGACAAGTAAAGATGAATAACAAGTAAAGGAAATGGGTGCTAAAGTTCAAGTATGAAAAACATGGGATTAGAAACATCCAAGCACACTCGATTCATATTATCATGCAAAAGGAATTCAACTCAATTGATGTAGACTAAGGGTGATCACGATAGTATCCTAAGCTCCCTTTCGGGTTACAAAGGTTGTTGATCCATTTTAGACTCCCAAAAGCACTTAAGATCAAAGCCCAACATTAACCCCTTCCATCTAGGTACTAGTTAGATTAAACTCTCCCTTTTTATGTACTAAGGCCAACGAATGGATTGGTTCCCCTCATTGAATTCAAATATCCTTTCGGTCAAACCCAAACTCAATGTCTATTCATGCCTTCCTAATACTATAGAGGGTCGTTTCCGTCTCACTCCAAGCAATACATACATGAACATCATGATAGCATTTAATTACCACAAATAATCCATTGATCAACAATCCATTAAACCAATAAACATTCATGAATAACAAACCATGCCATCACAACATCAAGACAATTAAACTCCATGAATAGAAATCAACATCAATTAAACCAAAAACCAATTTAATCCACATGACAATATAAATCTAATATGCTCTTCATTCTCCTAATCCCACTAGAGGGATTAGCCTATCATGATAAAAGTAACAAAACAAATAAATGATTCATTACAAATATCCATAGTCTAAATCCAAAAGAAAATCAAGAGAGATGTAAATCTTCCCCAACAATTTCTTGTAGAGAATCTTCAATACTCATGGATCTCCAACTCTAGCTCTTGATTTTAAAGTCTTTAGCACCAAAAATGGAAGATATGATGGGTGGATGAAGATGGATGAAGATGGATGAAGGTGGATGAAGATGATGGTGGAAAATGGAAGAAATGGTGTGTGATGTGTGTGTAGAGGATGGGAATTTCGGATCTTCTCCCTCAAAGTGTTGAAATGGGATCTATTTTTACCCCATGTAGGCCTTCTAGGAGATTCCAGCATTTTCTGCATTTTTGCACCAACACGGCTCGAGCTCCGCCGCACTTCCCGTGTTCTAACACAGTGCACGACTCGTGCGCAGCACACGGCCACAGGGGTGGCCGTGTTGTGTTTTCTGACGTTGTCGCACGGCTTTCTGGACAGGCCCGTGCGCGGTGCATGGGCCGTGTGTTTGTACTGGACACGGGTCGTGTTCTGCACTCGGCCATAGGCATGGCCGAGTTGGTGTTTCGAGTGTCAGCGCACGGCCACTTCTTACAGGGCCGTGCGCTGTACACGGCCCGTGTTCTTGCTGTCCTGCTTCCTATTTCACTGTTTTGGCTCGTTCTCCCTCGTTTCAACTCCGAATTGAGATCCGCTTTTTCCTACATCTTCCTTATAAAATATGGATAAAATAACATATAAAATATGGATAAAATAATACGAAAACACATATAAAAAGACGCTAAAATGTAGGTGAAAATAGCTCTAATCAACCCCCCAAACTTAAGGTGTTGCTCGTCCCCGAGCAACGAAAATGACAAACCAAAAGGAGAAATTTTTACCTAGAAAAAGACTAAACGAACATAAGCAATAACCAATCGTTAGCAATAATAACTACAAACTATGCTAAGTCATCCTACAATATTAAAATCATAACATGAGAAATTAACAAGTTCAATCAAAAGAGAGTAATAGTGTAATATAGTCCCTTTTTTTGGTCCAAGCCTCACATAAGTTATAAATGTCTCTCAACACTCTTTAAAGTAGGGTAAAGCAACACTCATCAACCGATTGACTTGACTCGCTATAAGCTTGCTCGTGGACTACATTCACAAACCACCAAAGTTTCAATCAATGATCAAAAAGGGCTTTAATTAGGATGTAATGATAGGCTCTTTGGTATGGTAGGAAGTATATGGATAATAGTGACTAATCATGCGTAAGTAATCAAAGAGATGGCCAATTTCCTCAACTTCTTCACTTTCTTTTCTTCCTTGCTTATCTTTACAAATCTCAAGCACTATTCATTAGCTTTTCTTGGATTGAGCTTCTTTTGATGCATGCTTCCTATCTTTGAATTTTGTTTACTTGAGCATTTTGATGTTGATTTGCTCCTTTTCTAACTTTGAGGTTGCATGTGCCTTCTTACTTTTGCTCTTTTCATCATTTTTCTTGCTTGTTTACCATTCCCTTTTCTTCTTTTGCTAATCAATCAATCCTTTCTAGCTACCATCTCCTCAATCACCCACACAAAGGTATATATAAGCTTGAATGGGTAATTAAGGCTTGTAATGTGCTAAATTCACAAGAAATAGGCTTATAGGCTCAAAGTGGTTGACTAAGGATGATGTTCAAGATAGGGAAATATATGGCAATGACTATAATAACAAGGATGGCCTTAAATCATATCACTAATCTCCACAAATCGGGCTCGTTCCTATAGTCCTTGAGCAAGTTCTAACTTATCAAACACAACCGATCCACTCATGAAGAAATACCATGTATGCATGGTTGAGGCTCAAATGCTCACAAGCTTGTGCTCGGACCTTAAGGAACTTATTACACCACATTCATCTCAAAATTGAACAAGTTAAGTAAAACATGTCACAATTTGAAAGTGTTGAGATTCTTAATCATAATTTGTCATCACTTATCACCACAACCTATCATCACTCACATTCAAAAATGACTCACGAAATCCCTAAACAAACCACCAAACATCCCAAGACAAGAATGAAAATACACAAAACATACAAATAAGGACTCAACAAACAAGACACAACAAAAACACAAAACATGCAAAAACACAAAATACCATCATCCATAAGAAAATTAAGCACACATTCATCCCAACCTTTATTGAAAAGGAAATCCTAATATACGAAAGTAAACCTCCCACAAACATAACACATGAAGTAGCATGCTAGTCACAACAATCCAAATCAAAATCAATTCATTTCAAGTAATAAAATGATAAGGTGTAGAGTACTCCCTCAATAGGCATTTGGTAAGGAAATCGTTAGCTCCAAGCTCCATCATGCTTCCAATACCTCTCATTCATGCTCAAACACTCAACAAACACCATTAGTTCAACAATTTCATTATAAATATGGACTATCATGCACTTCAACACCACCAATCATGCCAAAATCAAACCAATACTCATGAGAAAATTTTAAAATTTGTCCAATTTTACAAGAATCATACTCAAGTGGTGAGTCACACCACACACTCTCCCCCCAAACTTAAATCGAAACAAGAGTTGAGACTTAAGTTTGCAAAAAGTGGTGAGACTTACCCTTGTAGTTTCCTTTGGTGATCTTCTTGTTGAGAAGTAACCGCATCCACACGACTCAAGCTATGTCCACCACGCACTAGCACCCCCCAAACTTAACTCGAGACAAGAGTCGAGAATTAAGTTTGCAACAATTAGTGTGATACCCATACTCGAATCCATGAAGCACTTCTCTTTTCTTCAATGTGTATTTTTTTCTCCATGAGCACAATCAACCTACAAGGCCAAAACAAACAAGCATCAAAAGATAAAAAGAATGGGTTGCCTCCCATTTAGCGCTAAGTTTAACGTCTTCAAGCCGGACGAATGTAAGCTCTTAACAGTCGGAGAAATCTAAGACCCCATCGGTTCTCATCTTCACTTTGAGAAATTTCTTGGCTCTTTTCTTTTCCATCAACATGATTTCTCCATTCTTGCTTATAATTATCAAATCATCACGAAGAATTTTTGATAGCAATGCTTCGTCTCCATAAGGCAATTGAAGTTCTCCCTTATCAACCTTCCATTCGATGTCCGAGTCCTCGTTCCTATATATATCAAGCAAAGACAAGTTAAGATTAAAATCGTCAATATAATCATGGAAAAGAGAATTAGAAGATTCAAAAGAGTAAGAATTTTCAAATCCATGAGGATCATCCGGAGGTAGGATTGGAGGCTTGAGGTAAGAATCTTCCTTCTTTCTTGCCTTGTTACATGAAAATGTAACACTCTCCGTATTTGAACTCAAAGAAAGTTCTCCTCTTTCCACATCAATATGAGCTTTTCCCGTGGCTAAGAATGGTCTTCCCAAGATCATAGGCGTTTGAGGATCAACCTTCATCTCCAAGACAACAAAATCCACCAGAAAAGTCAACTTCTTCACTTCAACCACTACATCCTCCACCACCCCTAAGGGCTTAATAGTTGATCCATCCGCCACTTGAAGGCATGTAGTGGAAGGCTTGAGCTCTCCAATATCCAATTCTTCAAAAAGAGAATGAGGCATAACATTCACACTAGCTCCCAAGTCACACAATGCATTAACAACCTTCTTTCCTTCAACTTCACAAGGGATAACGAACTTTCCCGGATCACCAACTTTCATAGAAGGCTCCTCATGCAATGGTTCATTTGTTTCAACTAGCTTCGCTTTCTTTCTCTCTTCAAATTTCTTCTTCAAAGTTTCAACAAACTTTTGAAATTCCTCCATCTTTTCTTTTTTAACAAATCTTTGAGGATAAGGGAGTGGATAAGGAGTAATCGGAATTCCCCAATAATCACGTTCATACTCCACTTTTTTTTCCCTTTTCTCCTTAGCCTTTCTCCACTTAGGTACGTACTCTTCTTTCCATTTCTTCCTCTTTTCTTCTAACTCAATTTCTATTCTCTTTGCTTCTTCTTCTTCTTCTTCATCCACCGTGCAATCTACCAACCCTTCTTCAACCAAACTATCCTCTTTCACCTTTATGCACATGCAATGCTCTTTTGGATTTATTTCCGTGGTAGATGGAAATTTTCCTTGTTGGTGTTGTGATCCCACGGAAGAAGCAATTTGACCCATTTGATGCTCAAATGCTCTCATCCTATTGTCGGATTTCTTCTCATTTTTCTCCATTCTAGCCTCAAGCTTTTTCATGAATGCTAGCAATGTCTCTTCCACCGATGACTTCCCTTCTCCATTGGGCAGCTTAGCACTCGGATCGAATCCCAGAGGAATTGACATGGCGGCTTGAGGATTAGAATAAGAAAGATTTTCATGCTTTCTCGGCGCTTGATAATTTCCTCCATGAAAATTTCCTTGATTAGAGGAAAAATTACCTTGGAAATTCCCTTGATGTTGAAAATTTCCTTGGTAATTTCTCCTATCCAAATAGGCAACATCCTCTACACTTTGCATCAAATTACTCTTCTCGTTCAAGGTAGTACTCGTACTTTCCCCTTGACTCACTCCTTGAGTGATCAAATTCAATTGCTTAGTTAAAGCATTGATGCTTTCCTTAAATTCTTTCATGCCTTGGCTTTGAAACACATCGCTCTTCACTTTATGCACACTTTCCACTTGAGCTACCGTTCCAAATGCACAACTTCCCATTACTCGCTCGGAAGGCCATTGATAAGCATTCATTGCAATATCTTCAAAAATTTCTATTGCTTTCATAGCATCCACTCCAAATATAGACCCTCCGGATGAGGCATCTACATGCATCCGATGTTGTTGGCTCAATCCTTGATAGAAGAAAGCCACTTGTTGATTCTCATGAAAATCATGTTGAGGACACTTTCGGAGCATCTCTTTGTAACGTTCCCATGCTTCATAAAAATTTTCATCCGGGAGTTGCCTAAATTGAGTGATAAGGCTTTTCAATTGGAGAGTCTTTGAAGGAGGAAAGTATTTGTTTAGGAACCTTTGCTCAAGATCTTCCCATGTGTTATAACTTCCCAAAGGAATTGCATTATACCATGCCTTAGCCTTGTCTCTTAAAGAAAAAGAGAACAACCTCATCCGAATAGCATCTTCCGATACTCCATTCATCTTAATGGTATTTGCAACCTCCAAGAAGCTAGCTAGATGCATGTTTGGATCCTCAAGAGGGCCTCCCCCAAACTGATTTTCTTTGACCATGTTGATCAATCCGGTCTTGATTTCTAAATTGTTGGTTTGAACAGGAGGAACCATATTGTGTACGGCTCTCGGTTGGAAGTAATCCCGGATTGCTCTAGGCCTTGGCCTCTCTTGAGGTATTTGCACATTTCCTTGCATAGCTTGGTTATTGAACATATTAACCATCTCTTGGACATTTCTACGAACATGTGGTTGTGCCTCTTGTTGTTGGAGTATCCTTTGAGCTTCTTGATTGGCAAGCAATTGCATATATTCTTGATTTTGAGCAAAGAAATTCCTCATTATCTCCACTTGATTCTCTTGCACTCCTTCTTGTACCCCCCTTTGATCTTATAAAGGATCTTGGGGTGGGTTATAATTAACATTCTCTCCACATTGAATCTCCATATTTGTTCCTTCTCTAGCTCTCCGTCTCTCTCGCTTCCTTTGTCGCGCGGTCTTTTCTATCTCCAAATTCAAAGGAATGATCGATTGATTTCCCTTTGATCTTGTGATCATAAAACACCTACGAAAAGTCAAAGAGTGAGACCACAAACACAAATAGTAAACAAAGTAAAAATAAAATAAAAATTATCCTTATCAAGAACAACTAAAACAATAACACAGTACTCGACTAGTCCGTCAAACTCCCCTTTGGCAACGGCGCCATTTTTTTGTTTGTCTATTTTTGTAGCACTCACGAGCAAGATGATCGAGGGTTTTGAGATGATTAACAACTAAAACAAGGAGCAAGTAAATAAAAATAGCTAATAGGAGAAATGACAAGTAAAGATGAATAACAAGTAAAGGAAATGGGTGCTAAAGTTCAAGTATGAAAAACATGGGATTAGAAACATCCAAGCACACTCGATTCATATTATCATGCAAAAGGAATTCAACTCAATTGATGTAGACTAAGGGTGATCACGATAGTATCCTAAGCTCCCTTTTGGGTTACAAAGGTTGTTGATCCATTTTAGACTCCCAAAAGCACTTAAGATCAAAGCCCAACATTAACCCCTTCCATCTAGGTACTAGTTAGATTAAACTCTCCCTTTTTGTGTACTAAGGCCAACGAATGGATTGGTTCCCCTCATTGAATTCAAATATCCTTTCGGTCAAACCCAAACTCAATGTCTATTCATGCCTTCCTAATACTATAGAGGGTCGTTTCCGTCTCACTCCAAGCAATACATACATGAACATCATGATAGCATTTAATTACCACAAATAATCCATTGATCAACAATCCATTAAACCAATAAACATTCATGAATAACAAACCATGCCATCACAACATCAAGACAATTAAACTCCATGAATAGAAATCAACATCAATTAAACCAAAACCAATTTAATCCACATGACAATATAAATCTAATATGCTCTTCATGCTCCTAATCCCACTAGAGGGATTAGCCTATCATGATAAAAGTAACAAAACAAATAAATGATTCATTACAAATATCCATAGTCTAAATCCAAAAGAAAATCAAGAGAGATGTAAATCTTCCCCAACAATTTCTTGTAGAGAATCTTCAATACTCATGGATCTCCAACTCTAGCTCTTGATTTTGAAGTCTTTAGCACCAAAAATGGAAGATATGATGGGTGGATGAAGATGGATGAAGATGGATGAAGGTGGATGAAGATGATGGTGGAAAATGGAAGAAATGGTGTGTGATGTGTGTGTAGAGGATGGGAATTTCGGATCTTCTCCCTCAAAGTGTTGAAATGGGATCTATTTATACCCCATGTGGGCCTTCTAGAAAATTCCAGCATTTTCTGCGTTTTTGCACCAACACGGCTCGAGCTCCGCCGCACTTCCCGTGTTCTAACACAGTGCACGACTCGTGCGCAGCACACGGCCACAGGGGTGGCCGTGTTGTGTTTTCTGACATTGTCGCATGGCTTTCTGGACAGGCCCGTGCGCGGTGCACGGGCCGTGTGTTTGTACTGGACACGGGTCGTGTTCTGCACTCGGCCACAGGTGTGGCCGAGTTGGTGTTTCGAGTGTCAGCGCACGGCCACTTCTTACAGGGCCGTGTGCTGTACACGGCCCGTGTTCTTGCTGCCCTGCTTCCTCTTTCACTGTTTTGGCTCGTTCTCCCTCGTTTCAACTCCGAATTGAGATCCGCTTTTTCCTACATCTTCCTTATCATGTTTAGCATCAAATAAAAAGTGAAAATCTTAAGTTTAAGCTCATTCACACACATTTCAATAAAAACACAAAACACAACCAAATAACATATAACATACGGATAAAATAATACGAAAATACATATAAAAAGACACTAAAATATAGGTGAAAATAGCTCTAATCAACGCAGCTGGAAGAGACGTCATTCACCACCTTCATTCTACATGACATCTGAAACCCTAACATCATACACGGAGCTATGGAGAGAGATTCGTCTGTCGAATCAAGTGAGAACCAAGTGAAGATTCAAGACGAAGAGAGACGCGATAGCACCCGCATCTAGGGTTTACTTCGCATCTTAACTTATCTTGTAATTTTCAAGACTATGGGTAAGATCTATCCAACTACCATGATTGTTCCTCGATCGATCATGGGCTAGAATCCTTCGGTAGTTTTAGGGTTTATGAAGGTTTTATGAATTAATTAAACTTCCGTGTGTATACTCCGTACAACACTACTTGTGGTTCATTTTATATAAGACTATGCGTTTTTAATTCATACTCAGAGTTGTTTTGTGCATCATTAATTATTATGTAGAGTCTGAATACATATCTTGATTATTGATTGAGTGTGTTCACTGCTGAGCAGGATTACATGTTATGATTCTAAGTGAGGGGACTCCGAAGTCTCATTAGAACTATCTTATATAAATACTTGTTAATTAAATCTTATTCGGTTAATAAGTAGGACAAAGGGAATAAACTTCATAGTACCTATAAAAGGAGATCATATTGGGTTAGAGTACTTAGTGCACGGAAAATAATTGATATTGATAGTACCTAGAAAGGGGTGAATTATATCTCTTACTCCAAGGATATTCACACGTGTCACACGCTTATTTACTTGTGTCTATAGAGTAGATTTGCATGGTTTAGTGATGCGTCCATACTCCATAAGGCAGAGTTGGACATTGATACATGGAAGAAAAGTTAATAAGTAAAACTGGATGGCCCGAAGGACTATCTAATTTCTCACTTATTCATTTTCGTTTAAACTCTACTGCTTGTTTATCTTAATTGCTATTTAAATTATTTGTTTATTAGTTACTTAATTCATCAAAATTCTATTGCCAACTAGTCTTAATAAGTTAGATTATAATTAAATTAATAATAATACGTCCCTTGGGTTCGATAATCACTTGGTCGCTTATCAAAGCTACAATAGCATCCTTCATACTTGGGGATTAATATTGTGTGTTGAGAAAACCCTCATCAGTGGTGGATGTATATCGATGACTGATGGACTTCCAGGGGAGCCATGAGTTAGAAGTAGCACCATAAATATGAGCAAGTATTTTTCGATATGTGCTACAGAAAATTCTTAGAATGGTTGATTCTAAGTGATCTACTCATATGGTGGAATAGGATTCTCGGGCTTGAAAATGGATTGTCGGTGAAGACAATGAGTCTTTTTTTATTTTGACAAGGTGGAGATTGTTGATTTTATCAAGAATATAAGAAGGGTTTTTTCTTCTTTTTTTTCTTGTCCTACATCGGATGAAGAGTAATGGGGAAGAGATTCTTAGTGCTATTTAAGGAAGCCCTTGGTCTTGATATTCAGTGCACCAATCAAGTACACTTTAATCTTCGTGTTTGATTCTATTTAAATTCTTTTATTGTATTCTCAGTTGTGAGAATGGGAATAAAGGTGTGAATTAGTCAAATATTTGTAAGAGTGTAGTGATTAGGGTCGGGAGAGAGAAATTCTGTGTGATTGTAAAAAAATTCACATATTGGTATTTTCTCAGTTCGTGATTTTTCTCTGATTTTGGAGTTTTACACGTAAATTCTTGTATTGTATTTTTTATGCTCTTCTTTATTTGTCCCTTAGAAATGAATGAGGATCTACTTATCCCAAGAAACACGTGGCAATATATGGCAATCTCAAGGGAGACCATCCACCCAAAATATCTCTAAAAGATAAAGCATCTGCATACAACAACGGGGGATTTCTCACTTCACTCCAACTTCATCTTCTACCTCAAGAAACCAATATGTATTTATCTCTATATAAACTATTTCTAAATGTAATGTTCCTCCATGGAACCTCAAAGGCAAATATCAATGAGTACGGAAAGGGCTCCAAATTAACGGGGCAACTGGGAAAATTCATGTGTTTGATGAGTCTATTTTAGTGTCCAGTTAATCACTACTTCAAGCTTAATTAATTTAATATAACCCGCTAAAAACGACCATCAACAAGATTCATGATTAAAATTTATTCTTTTGAAATTATAAATTGGTGTGCTGTCGTCGGCACCCAAAAATATGATTTGTAATTTTTTCAAACAAACCCACTAAGAATGTAGTAGGGTAAGTAAGTGTCGAACCCACAGGGAATAATCGAATTTAACTTGAATTTTAAGTGTTTCTAAGAAAATAACAGGAGGGGGGTTTGGATTGAATTCTAACAACTAATAAACATTAAAATAAATAATTGAAAGAGAAAAAATAAAAAAATTAAATAAAATAACAACCTAGTCCAAGGATTTGATCCCCTCCCATATCCTAATTTATAAAATTGCTAGAATTAAAAATACCAACAATCATATAAACTCAAATTCCTAGGCTAATGGTACGACCAAATTAACCCGAAATGTTCTTATGTTTAGCAATTCAGGATACGACCACCAAATTACACTATTTACGAGTGACCCTATGGATTCGAACTCGACAATGCATTAAGACACCAAACATTATAATTACTAGGCTATGAAAATCGACTAGGAATCATACGAACCTAGATCTTATTACACCTAGAGAGCCTTCCTCTATTTCACCACTTAATCCAATTCTTAAAATAATTACGGATTATAATTCATGGAATAGCAATCAACGATTTAACAATTAATCTAGATGGCCAGTCTAAAAAAATTATCATATTATTATAAAATTGATTTGGTGTATGTAACAAGATAAATTCATATAAAAACTAACAATATAAAATTCAAAATAATTAAATAAACATTCTACGGGAGGTTAACAACCCTTGGACTAGAAACAAAATTACATAATTAAACTACAAATGTAAAAACAACAAAAGAACCGATATTGTTCTTCATGAGTGGTGCCTCCCTTCCCAATCTACCTCAGATGATGCGTGGCGTGGAATCTGCCTTAGCGTCCTTGCGTGGGATATGATGAATAATCGTGTGGTCTCTATATAAGGTGGGATCCCATTTTACTTTTCTTTTTTTACTATGTGTCCAGATTCATTGCATCTCCAATCTTTGGTAAGTTTTCATTAATTGTTGATCACCAAATCCTTCTTTTTCTTAATTGGCTTGGTCAACTCTTATTAATTCCATCAAATAAAATTATTGTAGCAGTCACACAAAATTAAATTATGGTGACTGTACAATTTATCTCAATTTTGGCCTATTTCAATAAGAAATAAAATAATTAAAGTTTAAGTGTGAAAAATATAAATAAGTCGCAATTAGCATTAAATAATTCATAACTCACGCGTAAAGAAGTGAATTTCATCCAAAATAATCATGTAAAATTACGACTTATCAAACTACCCACACCTAAACCTTTGCTTGTCCTCAAGCAAAACAAGACCAAAACAGGGTATAGGAAAAATGACAATCATGTGCAAATGATAGCAAAACAGTGACAATTTCAAGAGGGACTAAATAAGGTACACTAAATACAAATGAGTACTAGAATGTCTCACAAAAATCTTGAAACTTATGTAGAATAAAGAAATCTAAGAATACATGGCCGCACAGTGGTTTCGCTCAATAACGGTCAAGTATATGAAGTGGATAGCAAAACACTCAAAATTAAATAAGACAAGACATTACCATAAGCTTGCTCTCAAATCAAATCTCCACCAATTTCAATGAGCGTCATGTGCAAATATCAAAAGGACTTTAAAATGGTTGTAATGGGGCTTGGGATAAGGTGGGACAAAAGGATAAGAAAGGTTATATGTACCACTTTGCAAATGTGTTAATCATATAGGGCATACATCAAAGAGATACATCTTGCCATTCTCAATTTTTTCCACACTCCCTTCATTTCCTGTTTATAAAATTATGCTTTTAATCAACATATTCGCCTACCCACACCTGTTCCTTTGCATAATTTTGAAAAACAGGTGCAACACTGAAGGGTTCAGTGTTCATTTCAACGAAAAATTCTGCAATCAAATTCCAGCTTCTCTGTTTGGCCTTTTTTTTCAGCTCCTCAGTTTCTTTCTTGCCCCCATTTTTTTTAGCTCCAATTTTTTTTCTTTTCAACCATTTTTTTTCTTCCATCCTTTCTTTTCTTTCTACTTTTCTTTTCTTTTCCATTTTTTTCTTTCCATTTCTTTTTCAATCATTTATTTTTCTATAACCATCAATTCCCCATTCAACATAAATCCAATCACAACAAATATTTTTCAATGAATTCCACAATATGCAAAATAGTAGGGGTCCAATTGGAAGAGTTCATGAAAGAAATGGAATATGGCTAAATTGATATGTTCATTCAACAAGAAAAGGTTAGGCTCAATGTGGCTCTGCTAAAGGTTTAGCACATATTTGGGTAGGTAAAAAGAAGGCCAAACAATGGGTTGCCTAGGTGCCTTTATCATTTAATTACACATGCTCAAATGTAAGATCTCAAAATGCATTCAAGGAGCAAGTTCTAGAATATACATATCATGTTCAATTTGCACACAATCAAGAAAATAATAGAGCTTATATAGATGATAGCTCTTCAAGGCTCAAAGCTCACAAGAAGTTAATTTTGCCATGAATTCTCAAACAAAAATTATTCCACATTCATCACAAAAAATAACAAGGCAAATCTATCAACTCACAAGTATAGATACATCAAATTCAATTCTCTTGTCATGCCAAAAATTTTACATATCAAAAGTACAATTTCACCATAAATCCAACACCAACTTCACATGTGCACAAGTGTAAAAATATGATCTCAAATGAATTATTATATGCACATGTAATTAAACAAAAAAATAGCAACTTCAAATATCACTCAACACACCAGACCTACCCACACCTAATCATTTGCTTGCCCTCAAGCAAACAGAATAAAATAAAATTCAAAGAAAAATCAAGTGCAAGAGTGGAAAGAAGTCACTGGGTTAAGCTCAATTTGATTGACCATATTTGGGATTTTTTTTCTCTCCAAAAATGCCATCAACACCATCATTGTATCATTTCATAGCACATCCTGAAATTTAGCAAACACCAAGAGAACAAGGTTATTTATTAAGAAAAAAATCAAATAAATAAAAATCTAAGTTGGGTTGCCTCCCAACAAGCGCCTTTTCTTTACATTGTTGGCTCGACGTTCACTTCCCTTTCACATAATTGGAGTAAAATGCACAAACCAATATAATAATTTTATTGGTTTGCGAGAAGTGTTCTCTCCCTTTAAAATTATGTGGTTCTTGGTCAGCCTTAACATGTCAAGCTCTGCAGAAAATTGTTTGATCGCCTCAAGGAAAGGATCTTGAATTTCATCAATCAGAAACACTTCAACCGTCTCATTTTCTTGAGGATCTTCAACCTTTGGTAACCTGCATTGAGATGAGAAAATATTAGAATTAATAAAAATTAAATCGGTCAGTTTCACCTCATTTTTGTTTCCAGCATAACTGACATTGAAGGCTTCAGTGTCAGTTTCTTCTGTCATAAATTTCTGCTCAAAATCTGCACAAATTACCCTCTTCAATTTTGACCTTGATCTCCAATTCCTCATCTCGAGTAGACTGCATAGTACATTCCTCATGACTTACACTTTGTTGTGCCACCAAACGATCAACCTCAGACGCTAATTGGCTATATTGGCGCTCCAAACTCCTAAGACTCAATTGAGTTTCTTGTTGAAATAATAATGTACTAATCTCCATCCATTTCACCAAGAACTCTAATGAAGCCTTCGAACTTTGTTCATCACCATAATACTCATCATCCTCATAATAGCATTCACTATTATTGAAGGATTGGGGTCTTTGCACATTATAGCCATGACTTGGATAATTGTAGGGTTGATCATATAGGTGGTCTACATATCGGGAATGGTGAGGATTACGCCACCCTTGATTATAAGTGTTGGAGTATGGATGATCATTCCAATACCTTTGTTGATTAGCACGCAAATATTCATCTCTTCGCCTTACCGCTAATCTATCAATCAAGGTGGGGCAATCATGAATAGAGTGACAAGTGGTTGCACAAATCCAACAAGGCTGAATATTCAGACCATAAGAACCATAATACTGATCCATTACAAGCACGCCTATAAGGGGAGAAAGTGATTAATCACGAAAAATCAAAAAAATAAAAATAGAGCAGACCTGACACTGAAGGGTTCAGTGTTAGTGCTCTGCTGGGCAAAATTCGAAAATATATAAATTAAAAACACAAAAAATTCAACCAAATTTGGGATTACTCCCCGGCAACGGCGCCAAAATTTGGTGTGCTGTCGCCGGCACCCAAAAATATAATTTGTAATTTTTCCAAACAAATCCACTAAGAATGTATAGGGTAAGTAAGGGTCGAACCCACAGGGAATAATCGAATTTAACTTGAATTTTAAGTGTTTCTAAGAAAGTAACAGGAGGGGGGTTGGATTGAATTCTAACAACTAATAAAATATTAAAATAAATAATTGAAAGAACAAAAATAAATAAAATTAAATAAAATAACAACCTAGTCCAAGGATTTGATCCTCTCCCATATCCTAATTTATAAAATTGCAAGAATTAAATATGCCAACAATCATATAAACTCAAATTCCTAGGCTAATGGTACGATCAAATTAACCCGAAATATTGTTATATTTAGCAATTCAGGGTACGACCACCAAATTACACTATTTACGAGTGACCCTATGGATCCGAAAAGACAATGCATTAAAACACCAAATATTAGAATTATTAGGCTATGAAAACCGATTAGGAATCATATGAACTTAGATCTTATTACACCTAGAGGGTCTACCTCTATTTCACCACTTAATCTAATTCTCACATCAATTACGGATTATAATTCATGGAATACGATCAACGATTTAACAATTAATCTAGATGGCCAGTCTAAAACAATTATCAAATTATTATAAAATTAATTCGGTGCATGTAACAAGATAAATTCATATAAAAACTAGCAATATAAAATTCAAAACAATTAAATAAACATTCTACGGGAGGTTCACAACCCTCGGACTAGAAACGAAATTAAATAATTAAACTACAAAAGTAAAAACAACAAAAGAACCGATATTGTTCTTCGTGAGTGGTGCCTCCCTTCACAATCTGCCTCAGATGATGCGTGGCTTGGAATCTGCCTTAGCGTCCCTGCGTGGGATATGATGAATAATCGTGTGGCCTCTATATAAGGTGGGATCCCATTTTACTTTCCTTTTTTTACTATGTGTCTAGATTCGTTGCATCTCCAATCTTTGGTAAGTTTTCATTAATTGTTGATCACCAAATCCTTCTTTTCCTTAATTGGCTTGGTCAACTCTTATTAATTCCATAAATTAAAATTATTGTAGCAGTCACACAAAATTAAATTATGGTAACTGTACAATTTATCTCAATTTTAGCCTGTTTCAATAAGAAATAAAATAATTAAAGTTCAAGTTTGAAAAATATAAATAAGTCGTAATTAGCATTAAATAATTCACAACTCACGCTTAAAGAAGTGAATTTCATCCAAAATAATCGTGTAAAATTACGACTTATCATAAATTCTAAAATCTATTAATTTAAAATTTCTTCCAAAAATGTATCTGAAATTTGAACAAATGATCAAAATCCCTTCTAAAATATATTGAGCACATAAAAGGAAGAGCAAAGAGAAGTAGAAATAATTGAGGCAGCAAAAGTGCAAGAATAAAAGATGATGGGGTTGAAAGTGATTCCATCTCTATAAAGAAAATGTTGCAACAAAGTTGTTGCTTTGCTTTAGAGATACTAAAGACTATCTGATTCTCAACTAAAGAGGGAATCTTAGAGCACAAGTTATTTTATTTTTATTTTATGGACACCCACCAATATTAATTTATGGCCCAATTATTTGCCACGTTTAGTTTTTATCTTTAGCCATACAAATACGCATTTATTATGCATTAATAAGATTTGGAGTTCGACTCGTCCGAATGCTATATGATATTTTGATGCGAGAGATATTATGTCATTCTGTTGAATAAATAACACATAAAAGAGGGTGGAAAATTTATACTTGAGTCAATATATAAGCCTTAGGAGCAAAAGATTTAATTTATTCACTATCACATGTCAATTATTAAAAAAAATATTACATCAAAATATCAAAGAACAAATAGTCCCTCATTGATAGTGTTAGTGTAAAGCTCGATTAATAGACATACCGAATATTAAGTGCAACAAATAATATGAATTATGTAAGAACCATCCAGAGGAGTATAAATTTTCCAAATATTGATGCATTCAATTCAATTGCATGCAGAGATAAAATCTTAGACCGTGTTGGCATCTATTACAAGTATAACACATTCGGCCGATAAACTTTTTTGAATGTAAATAGTGTGGAATGTTCCACCATGAAACCCTCTTTAATTAGGATTATAAAAACAATTATATCATCGGAACTAATACTAGATTCTATGTTAAACCCTAATACTTATGGATAAAATATATACTATATGAAACACAATGGTAAAATATCCATAAAATATATCAATAGTTCTATACAATCAGTGTATGTGCCCCATCTCAAAATGTATTACTCTTTAAAATGTGAGTGTTGATTGTGTTGCCCTTCAAAAATATGTGTGTTACTCTTTTTGAAATGATTAAAATTTATCCTAGTATATAAGAGTAATATTACTCTATGCATGTTTTGAAAAATAACCATTTATTTTGGAGAAGATTTAACAATCCATTATATAAAATAATTAATAAAGGTATGGTAAGTTTTGGATCGACTACATACAAATATTTAACTCATATATAATATCCACTTCTTGACATATTAAATGTTACACTTTTTATTTTCTTTCGTCTCATAATAAATGTTACATATATTTCAAAGAAAGAAATATCACGTTAATCTATAATTAACCTCAAAATACATATTAAATTCAAATTTATTACCTCGTTTAACATATTTATAATTTATTTATTACATAAAAAAACTACTACCCTCTATAAATTAATAAAATGTGGGCGGCTATTCGCACCCCAAAATTAGTTAGCGTACCCCCATATTTTAAATAAACCCCAAGAAAAATTGAAAAAAATAAAACATTTGTTATACATACTCCACTTATTACCAACTTACCCTTTCAATCATCATTAAATAGTAGTCATTTCCAATCCTCCTAACCTAAAAATGATCTTGAACTTCGTGAAATGTAAAAAACAAATTAATAAATTTGCTTTGGGTGGTAGATCAGCATAAAAGCACATATTGTAGAAGTAAATATTTTAATTTGCAGCAGCTCACCTCTTGATGTTTTTGGGGCAGAAGTCCAAATTAATTCCCAGGATGATTAAAAAAAATAATTAAGAAAAATCCATGGAGGTAAAGCGTTGTTCACTCCGCCACCGTTCTGCCGCCGATGGCTGTCGGCACTGTATGGAGAAGTATGTTCCGAAATAGATTCTAACTCTCACGCCCAAACTAATCATTTTCGTAATCCTAAAATTGTTTTTATCAAAAAAAAAATTCGCTGGAGAAAATTTTCTTAAGTTTGTTGTTTCAATTTTTATTTCAGACGATGAGATTAATTTGTAATATTATCTTTGGTAATGGCGCGAATTTAATTTGTTTTCTTTCTTTGAAATAAAAACAAATATAGTTCTAATTTTGTAGATGGATAATGATGGGTATGTTGAGGAATGAAAAGGATATTTAAGTCATTTTATTAAGGATAATTGAGATTTAATTGTTTTAGAGTGTATTCAGCAATTTCGGGGATGCAAATAGCTGTTCTCTAAGAAAATTTATAAAAAAAAAACTATTTATTTTAAACCCCATATATGTGCCACTTATTCCGAAACGTAAGAAGTAAATAATACATGTTGTGAAACATGCTGATATATTTATAATCACAACAAATTTTCTGGAATGGTTTCATAAAAAATTATTATATTTTTATTTTGCGACAAACAATTGTTTTTTTTAATATTATTTTTCTATACTATTTTAACACTCGACATCACGAAGACTAACAGTAAGGTATATTTATAGAATAATGTTATATATTGAAAATTAGCACATATATCCGATTTCACACCTTGCATATTTATAATTTGCAATTGGTCATGTCACATTTTTTCTTCAACGGATTTGATTGCTGAAACAAATCGAAATTTCAAAACTGATTAATCAAATTTATTTTTAATCAATAATCGTATCTAATTAAACAAATGTAATAATGAGTCGAATTGAACAAAAGTAATGACCAAATTATAGATAGGTAGGTAGGTTCGTTCGGGTTATCGAGTTTCAGATTATTTTAATTAAATTATTTACGGGACTTGGAATTTAGATAAAATTAATATAATATATATAGATGTGCATGTCCTAGTTACGGTTCGATTATGGATATTTGATCATTTTAATTTTAAAAAAAATCCAATTTTGATTTACGGTATCGATCTAACCAAATTAATGAACAAAGGTTTTTTTATGTCTCTCGTATTACCGTGTATATATTTCTGTGTACTATGAGAGCATCTTCTTTGAGGTACTTATGTTTTACGGTATTTCTGCATGTTGCATGTGGCTCGTTGTAAATAAAGGAATAATAGTGTGTTGAATCTAAAAATTCTTATAAACATATAATCAGAGTTGTTAATAAGCTCAAAAACTGTGGGCGCAGCCTGATTTACCAGAAAAAAAATTAAGGTTAGGGTTAAGAAATCTGAGCCCGTTTAACATCCGAGTTTTTTTGCCCGAACTGATTAAACCGCGCGCTAATAGGGCTGGGCCGTGGGCTAATCGGGCCGGCCCGTAAGGCTAGTAATTATTATTATTATGTTTAATTAATTTTAACACTCATAATCTATACATCAACCATTCACTCCCATGCACCCTACCCCCAACCCATCGTTGGACAAACTCTCACCATCTTTAAATTCTCATCTCTTCCTCGTCATTTTTCTCACTCTAACCCACAATTTTCTCTAATAAATACTCCCTCCGTACCACCTAAATAGCATCATTTTACTATATTGGGCGTCTCATCCAAATTGCAATATTTTCCTTTTTTAGTAAAAGGACCCACCAATAGCTCACCATTACCCATCACATCTCTATAATACACCTACCCACTTTACATAAAATAACAATACTCCTTAATCTACATTCAAAAAGCAAATGCATCTCTTTGGGCGGGACGGAGGGAGTAATATAATACTTAAATAAATAAATATATTAAGATTAATTTAACTATCATAAATTCTTTTAATTTATATGTTTTAACAATATTTTACATGTATTAATCTTAATTCTCTCAAATTTTAAACAATGTATTAACTAATTTTGAATTTGTTATATCATTTATAACAAATTATAATTTATAATTTTTTAAATAATTTTTATCATACAGCCCACGAGCCCGGACCGTTTAACCCGTACCCCGTTAGGATTAAGATTAGGTTCACCTTTTTGTAGCCCGTTTAAATAGACTCAATTTAGCCCGATTAGTTCGAAGCCCATTATGACTGACCCTAATGAGTTAGAACTGACCCGTTTAACATCTCTACATATAATTGGTCC
Source organism: Pogostemon cablin (assembly GCA_023678885.1). Taxonomy (NCBI): domain Eukaryota; kingdom Viridiplantae; phylum Streptophyta; class Magnoliopsida; order Lamiales; family Lamiaceae; genus Pogostemon; species Pogostemon cablin. The sequence goes on from CM042983.1 coordinate 12,108,909, forward strand.
TTCACATACCAACACTCCAGAGATGTGATAAAAGTAAATTGAAATTCAGATAATTTACCATTTGCAACCGCTTTAATCCATTTTGATAGCGTAGGAAGAGTCGAAGAGACCTACCATCTTCAATACCATCTTTCAGTGGAGATTGATTGATTGAGCTTAAAAGGTTCGATTCCATTGTCAATCTCTTAACATGTGCTCCTTTGTTTCAATTTCAACAATGTAAGTATGGTCGAAATCAACGCATCTACTTACCAAATTACTTAATTACACATTAATTATTTCTTACTTTTATCTTTCTTTTAATTATTATGGATGCAATATAAAATTAATTTGACTTTTCTTTCGTTTTATTTTTTTTCTCAAAGAAAGTATTTGGACACTGAATACCTCAAAGCAATTAATTTTAAAGATTTTGTTTTATCTATCCAACTTTGAAGGTCAAAACTTATTATGTAAAATCAAAATTCAAGTTTGATTCCATTTGAGAACTAATTAAGGGAGTAATAAGGGGAATTGAAGAAATCTTAAAATATAACTACTACCAAATTAACATTAATATCAATAAAAAAAATAAAAAAAATCACTTCTTAGAAGTGTAATTTAATTGAATGCTTTTAAAGTATGCTCAATCAAATTCCTATCTTTATTTGGTTTAGTCAACTATTTTTATTATAACCCCAAATAAGCCTGTTTTATTTTGGGACTGCCCAAATGATCTAAGGTGATCCAGAATTTAAAATAATGCATTCTACTATATAAAATAAGTATTTTATTTTTAAATAATTTAATTTAATTAAAAAATATATATAAAGTAGCCTAGGTTGGTGAATAAGAATTTGTGCCTCTGAAAAGTTTGACGGAATGGGTGATGGTGGGTGAACTACCTATTTAATTTAATTAATAGAAGGGCGACACTATTATCACCAGAAATAGTACTAAGAGCACCCAAACTTTTAAAATTATTATAGTGAAAATACTATTTTAACCTTTCTACTAAACTTACACCACTAACCCCCGGTTACTAATTGCACCCAATCTTCTTACTTATTATATCTACACGGCAGGAAACTTAAAAAAAGAAGAGAAAAAAAAAAAGAGACGCAGATAACCAGAGAAATGGCGAAGAGAGAAGAAGAAGAAAAGAGGAAGAAAGAAGATGAAAGGGAAATATATAGAAACACATCTATGAGACACGAAGAAGCAAAGATAAGCTGCCCAAAAAAAATCAAACAACCAAAATTCATGAACTCTGTAAAGAAAAATACACGCCATGCGAGAAATAGAAACGTCGTTAAGAATTGCAATCAATCACCATAACAAAGACCTTCTTTTATAGGGGAGATTTTTGCATGTGATTCCTGGGGCAGTTCTTCATTTTTTTATTCTTGTGATTTGTGAACGTAAATAACATTAAACATAGTTTTTCTTTGGTGTGTTATTTTTTCTTTTGTTTTTTTTCTTCTTTCTTCTCTCCTATCTTAATTCCCTTCTTCATTTTATTTTATTTAGTTTTCTTCAATTACAGTAACTGTATTATCTTTAAAAAATCTCCAACATATTAACGTTTCACCATTCTACTCCACCGCCATGTCGTAGTCCCGTTGATCATCAAGTTCGGGGATCGCCGGATGAATGAGGACACCCCAGAACAGTAAAATTTATACGATTTCCTAAATTGATTACGCAAAAATTGGTGAGACTTGAAGCATAGTGTGTTGAGATGTGAGAGGGTGGGAAAGCTGAGGTGGGTGGGCTTAGTAAATAGAATTGGTGTGCTAGGTAATAAGAGTTTTCCGGTGTAAGTTTGTGGGATGGGGTTAAAATAGTATTTTCACTAGTTTGGGTGCCCTTAGTACGGGTGGCAATAGTGCCGCCCCTAATAAAAAAGAAAGTCTTCTCTGCAATTTATTATTCAATAATTGTTTTTTTGACAGGTGATAATATTCTTCTTACTAATTCACAAATTGAATTAGTGGAATAGAGTGAAATTATTTGCACAGTGGACAGAAAAATATACAGCCGTAGCCTTCCCAAAAATAAATAAATAAATATAATATAATAATAATAATAAAACCTTCATTTCTACCATTGAATTTGAATTAACAGAATATTTACTTGTAAAATCTGAACCCGGTTACAAAGCAGTTGAATTCAGTTGTATTTGTTAGAAATTTTTAATTTCCAATATAATATAATTGGGGGCAATATATTATTATGCAATTATATTAGCTATTCAATTTATTTTATGGACTTAATTAAGTGATTCAAATAAGGTTAAAGGTCCATGAGCTATAATAATAAATGATATGGACTTATTGAGTAGATACTCAATAGTAAATGATTGGGTGATAATGGGTGGCCCAGTTATGTAGTATATAAAGGCTCCCGGTTATGGTCTCCAAAATACTAAGCCGCACATGGTCTTCCCTTCTCCCATCGGGAGGGATGATTACAGTCCTCGTAAGGAATAAGGATGCTTAGTTGAGGAAGACCATTAAACCACTGATCCCGATTTCGTTTTCCGCCTTGAGAACATATTAGATCACGAGTTCGTTTTCCGCCTTGAGAACATATTGGATCAGATACGCTTTCACATTACAATTAGATCTCGTTAATCATAATAGGGTTAAGATTTCATAGATTTATTTTCTACCGTATTAGTATATATGCTTAATTTATTTTTTTAATTTACTATCTTAATTTATTATGAAAAAAGAGTAATTTATATTAGAAGTTAGAATCGACCCACGTCGATTGACACTCTTAATATAAAGAAAGTTCGTGCACAGTATAACTTTCAGAACAACTAATTTAAAATACAAACGTGCAAGACTTTCTTAAAGATTTTGTGAATTTTAATAAACAAATAAATTACTCCCAAATTAATGAAAAGTAATCATGAATTATTTTATGAATAATTAGTAGTATAAATAAATAATAATAATATTTTTTATTGTGAAAGGTGAAATTAATAATTTGATAAAGAGGGAAAACTATACTCCAAATTTTAAAAATGTAAAAGCGGTCTAATTCGAATATTCTTAAGAGTGAGGCCTGCGTGCACTCGAGGGCACACCGTGCGCCTTTAGAATTTAGTATTATGGGTAAGGGTACATTGTTTTATTCTAAAGAGTATATACTTTAATTAGTAAAGATACATTATTTTATTCTAAAATGTATATACTTTTTATTAATATTTTTTTATTTTTCTTCAAAAAATAAAAGTACACATCTTTATACTAAAGGGTATACAATTTAACACAAAATTTTAAAGGCCCACAAAGTGCGCCCATGCGCCCGGGCACACATAAGTTTTTGTCTATTCTTAATTTAAAATGAGGGTGTATCCCATTAAATCAATTTTATGTACTCCCTCCATCCCATAATACTTTTCACGATTACTGTTTCACGTTGTTTAAGAAAATGTGCACTTTTTGAGCAACTTTATTGATTTTGAAGGGTAATGTGGTATTTTTAGATAATAAAAAAATATAAAGTAATGGTATGTGTGTGAAAAAAGAGTGGCAAATTTGAAATTAAATAAACTTTTGAGGTTGTTAGATAAAGTGATGTTTTCTTTTTTGGGGTGTGAAAGGTTTTGTGGGACAAACAAATGAGGAAAGTATGAAAAGTTTTATGGGACGGAGGGAGTATAATTTTATTGGTCCCCAATTCCTTTTTACAGTAATTACAATTATAATTTTAAATTAATATTATATATTTAAAAAAATATTAAATTTTAGTCACAAAATAAAATATAAACTACAAAAATAATAAAATAACAATAAAAAAACAAAGGTTTTAAAATGAATCTGATGTGAAATGGATTTACATTTGAACTTTGTTTTTACAATATAATAATATAATTTTTAAGTACATAAAATATTACTTTTTAAAAAATAATATCATTTTTTATAAAGAAAAAAATAATAATTCATTTTTATGGAGTAATTTTTAAAAGTAATCTATAAATTAGGATGTGCAATAATTTGAAAAGTTAGTTGTTTTAAAAAATTAGGTGGGCAATAATTTGAAAATTATTAGTATTGTTTTATTTTATTATTATACAGTATTTGTTATATACTAATTTTTTTAAAAGTATTATTGTTTTATTTTATTATAATGACCAATTGACACATAAAGGGTTTGATTGTTTTGGGTTAGTAGAAATAAAAAAATTAAAATTTAGGATTTGTTTCAATAAATAATGTTAATTTATAGGGAAAATAGATTTTTTCGTCCGCTAACTTTCATTCATTTTGAAATTAGTCCATTAACTTTTTAATTTTAAAATTAGTCCGTTAATTTTATAACAATTTTGAAATTAGTCCATTAACTTCATAAAATTCAACATTTTGGTCCTTTAACCTGCTATGGTAGGTCATTTGAATATTTTCACCTCAGTTAATCTATATCATATTTTTATTTAATCAATTTTATCTCATTTTTCATTTTTCACTTCTGTATACCAAACAGACAATATTAATCTCATTACTAAAGTGTAGCAAATTTGACTAAATATTGATATTTCCTCCGTCCGCTCGAAAGAGGATCTTTTTTCCACTTTGGTCGTCCGTTCCAAAGAGGGTCACTTCTTTTTTTACACACATGAGATCCACACACACCCACTAATACAATTAAAATATGGGATCCACACTCCCACTAATACAACTACCCACTACACATTAAATAACAATACTTCTTAATCAACGTGCACAAAAGTAAAATGCCCTCTTTCGGGCGGACGGAGAGAGTATAATATAAATTCTTAGTGGAGGTTTTTTTTTTTAAAACAGTATATATATATATATACACACATTTTATATTTTTTTATTTTTTAGAATAACCTGTTAATGACCTGTTGAAACGGACGATTTTGTTGAACTTGGTAAATATGATAGACGATTTTCAAAATTTTCAAATATAATGAACGATTTTCAAAATTCTGCAAATATAATGGACGATTTTCAAAAAGTGAAAAACTTATGGACTAAATTCAAAATTGGGCAAAGTTAGCAGACAAAAAAATCTATTTTCCCTAATTTATATGTTTGTGTAGATTTTAATTTTATGTTAAATTAATAGGTAAGAATAAAATAAAATATACTAATGTGTAAGACATAGTAGGATGTGATGTGTGTTCTTGAATTTAAATTTTGGAATAAAAAACAAATATCACCATAGGTATTAATTTTGATTAAGAAAATTAATTTTCCATTTTAAAATTAAGAGCTTTACCTTTTAAACGTATTACATTTAATTAACAAGGTATTATCTTTTAGGCAAATATTTGTATGGAATCATCTTGTGGGATGATTTTTTTTGTAAAACCGATAAGAAGTTGTAAAATTTTAATAAAAATGATAATTGAATTAATGTGAAATGAAAGTGTTGCAGTTATTATTTTATAAATAATTTGTAATATGAATAAAAAGTGATAATATCTTTTTTACAAAAACGATAAATATTCCTATCTCCGTTCACTCTATCCATTTTACCATTTGGATCGTTTACTCTTACTCTATCTATTTCTTCTTTTAGACACATGGGACCCACACACGCTAATACAATTGAAATATGGGACCCACATACTCCACTAATACAACTATCCACTACACATAAAATAATAATACTCTTTAATCTACGCACATAAAATAAATGGATAGATTAACGACGGACGGAGGGAGTCCTATTTAACAAAATATAAATATAGTTTCACATGAGACAGTCTCGCACAAGTGTTTCCCTACCTTTTAAGCATCGAAGAGAGACACCATCTCATGAGAGACAATTTTAATATTTTTTTTAAATAACTATTGCTCTCTCCATCCCACTAAAAGATTCTTATTTTACTATATTGGACGTCCTATTCAAAAGATCTCATTTTCTACTTTTAGTAAAAAGACCCCACAAATGGCCTACCACTCACTACTAATACAACTACCCACTACATATAAAATAATAATACTCCTTAATCTACGCATAAAAAACAAGCGGTGACATTTGGGCAGGACAGAGGGAGTACATTTTATTAAATATATTACTCCATTTATCTCAAAATACATGCTTGTATTTAGTGGCACGAAGTTTAAGAAAATTACTCCCTTCGTTCAGCAGAAAGGTTTATACTTGTTTTTTGCACGAGGATTAAGAAATATAATATTTTAATGTGTATTGAGGTGAAAGAAATAATATTTTAATGTGTAGTGGATAGTTGTATTAGTGTAGTGTTGTGAGCCCCATGAAAATATTTAAATATTTTGTGTGGGTCCCATTTATTTACTATAAAGGGAAATGTAAGCTTTATATGATACACTCAAAATAAAAATGCATAAACTTTAATATGGGAAGAAAGGAAGAAAGGAATACTATCATTTTTCATGTATAATATTTATAAAATAACTCATATCACCCTCATCTCTTCTCATATCACATTTTATTAAAAACTCATGGCAAAGTCTTGTGACCGTTACATGTAAGCCCTCACATGAGACAGATAAAAGTGATAACATTATTAACATAAAGTGATTATTAACATAAAATGATACTCAATTGATGAAAATAATTTATTTATAGTATAAATAAAAAGTGATAACATTTTAAAGCGAAAGTAATAACATTTTATATCAAAAGTGATAATGATTTTATCATTTTTTATTCATCTCACATAAAGGCTTATGTGAGACGGTCTCACATAAAACCTACCCAAAACTCGTAACTTTTTATCCATCTCAATGTAAACTCCCTCCGTGACATCGAAAGGTCTCAATTATACTAATATTGGGTGTCTCACTCAAAACTTTTTATCCATCTCAATGTAAACTCCCTCCGCCCCGCACGTTTTGGGCCGGCCCAGACCCGGCCCGTAGGAGAAACGGGGCGGCCCGGCCTGGACCCGTACATATACGGGGCGGGTCCGGGTATTAACTTAGCCCCGCCCCGCCCCGCCCCGCCCCGCCCCGCCCCGTATATATTATATTAAAAATTAATTTATATTGTATATATATATATAATTATATTTTATGTTAATATATATATATATATATATATATATATATATATTATACAATTATTTTATATTTTATACATAAAAATTATTTATAACTATATGATATATATATATAAATTTTAAATTATAATTATATTTAATATTCTTATAATTATTTATTTAAATATATGAATAATTTTTATATAATTTAAATTTTTTTAGAATTAATTATTTAAAAAAAAAAGGGCGGGCCGGGGCGGACCCGTCCAGTATGGGTCTGGGCACGGGTCCAGTGCGGGTCTGCAGAAACGGGCCGGGTCCGGATAGTTAACTACCCGGCCCAGACCCGGCCCGTTGACACCCTAGGAGGAAGGGACTACAAGTTTTTTCAGGACGATAAATCCTACATTAATTAAATCCGTGGGCAGGATGTATAGGAGATTTTCGCAAGCGTGTGCTAAGATTTCAAAGCATTTGACAAATGCTGGCGATATCATCAAATTTATTTATTATTATAAGTATTTTCAGTTGAACTAATTTCATTACTATTTTATCATTTTACATAGCTGAAAATTACAATTAATTCAACCATTCATCTCTAGATATAACTTCTAGATTAACTCACTCAATACAAATCTTTGCGTTGACTAATTATCTTATACTACAAGATAATCATTAATTAATCTACTCTACTTTTTAAATATTTTCCAAATCAAACTTCAGTTTTCGTCCGTTCTCTCTCCCCTCTCTCTCTCTCTTCGGTACCACACCATACAGAACCCACATGATACGTATACAGAGATAAAGGCACGAAAATATTCTCGTAAAATATTGCCGTAGTGTTGCTTAGAGTAGAAGGGAAGCCAAGAAACAGCGACATATTTTGGGGGAGAGAGGTTTTGTTGATAGGAAATGCCGCCGGTGACTTTTGCGGTTGGTTTGGCGGTGTTTCTGGTTGTGTCGGCGGCGGCGGTTGGTGGGGACTCGCCTAGCCTCACGCTGACTCTGGAGAGGGCTAATCACGACGGGTTGGAGCTGAGTCAACTCAGACACCGTGACTCAGTCAGACACCGTAGAATCTTGCAGCAACGCCCCACTGGTGGCGTCGTTGATTTCCCTGTTGAAGGCACTTACGATCCTTATCTTGTTGGGTACACATCAATATTCTTATTTCTGGATTTTTTTTTATTTTTTTATTTTTTGAATTATATATGTATATGTATTTGTGTATTCTGTGAGTATTCCATGAGAATACGAGCAATAATGTACAAGTATTGGTACTGATTCTTTAGGATTCATTGAACATGGATGGATGAGAATCATGTTGAATCTTTAATGTTTCAATAATTTCTTGATTAATTTGTGTCCCTTCTCCATCCTTGATTACGAACTCTGGTTTCAAGTCTATTTAATTTTGATGGTTGTGTAATTAATCCTCTAAAGGAACTGATTGTAGTCATAGGAATTTATAAATTTAATTCAATACAAGAATGATCAAATTTCAATTGTTTTATCAAATTCTTGATGCTTTACTTGCTATTAGGGGACTATCATAATCTTCTGGTTTACTTATTGAGATTGTGAAATCTTATGTTTTAGGCTATACTTTACAAGAGTTAGATTGGGGAATCCTCCTAGAGAATTTTATGTTCAGATAGATACTGGAAGTGATGTGTTGTGGGTTAGTTGCAATTCATGCATTGGTTGCCCAACATCCAGTGGTCTTCAGGTAAATCCAGCCTTTATGTTACTATAATCTCCTTTTCTATCTTCGTTTTCTACTGTTTCAGATTCTGCCTTGATTCTTGATTTGGAATCTTTGAAGCTGTGAAATGCTTAACTTTCTTGCCTTTTTAACAGATAAAGCTTGAGTTTTTCGATCCTTCCAGCTCATCAACCGCGTCACTTGTTTCATGTTCAGACCAGAGGTGTTTGTTGGGAGAACAATATTCCGACTCTCTTTGTTCGAATCAGAATCAGTGTGGATATACCTTCCAATATGGTGATGGTAGTGGGACAAGAGGATATTATGTATCAGATTCAATGTCTTTCGACTCTGTAGTTGGGAATTCATTGACTACAAATTCTTCAGCAACTGTTGTTTTTGGGTGAGTTACTACTCATTGATCTAAAACTCAGTTATCATAATTGTAGCTGCTGATTGACTTTTCTTGTATTGTCTGTGGTGTTTTTGAACGCAGCTGTAGCACATCACAAACTGGAGACCTTACCAAGCCTGATAGGGCTGTTGATGGTATATTCGGTTTTGGTCAGCAGGGATTGTCCGTCATTTCTCAACTTTCTTCACAGGGAGTTACCCCAAACGCATTTTCTCATTGCTTGAAAGGAACAAACGGTGGCGGTGGTATATTGGTTCTTGGTCAGATTATTGAGCCTAACCTAGTTTACACTCCACTTGTACCATCACAGTATGTATTCATCCTGCTCTATACTTTCAAAACTAGCCATTCTTTTTTCCTTTGTCCTTCTTTGTTTTCAACTGATTGTGGTTTGAATTTTAATATGAATACTATGAGATTTGTTGAAGTTTTGAATTACACTCATTTCAATTAGGTTTTGAATGTGGTTACATCACTCAAATACTTAGTTTTGTAAACTTCTTGTGTAGACTGAACTGCTACCATATGAAAATCGTTTAGTGTACTCGCTTAAATTCTTCTTTGAATTATGATAGCTTCATTAAGAAACATGCATCGTAAACTGCTAAATAACCGATTGTATACTTGGGTATTAGATTAATTAAGTACTAGTATATTCCCTATCTAAATAATTCTGTGATGTTCTGGTTAACATCCTAGAAGTGTAGCCGTTTTACGTCCCAAGTGTTGAGAGCTGAGCTGATATATGGTATTAGTTTTAGGTGTTCCGGATAATTGATGAGAAGCAACGCTATTTCTTTGATATTATTAATGAACATGAAATTAGATATGCTCATATTAAATTGATTTCATATATAAGTGTAAAGTGGTTACTCGGTCCCAATGTGTTTGTTCGTGTGTTTATTTTCTCTGCGGAAGTTGATCTGATTAGCATTTGCAATGTGACTATTGTATATGCTTTACCCATACTCGAGCAATGATATTTTCAGAGTGAATGTCAATATAGTGAATTAAAATCATTCAGACATAATACATCATCTGTCTAGACCTTAATATGTTGTGGGTAGCTGGTGGGTTACATTTGTTAATATGACTATAACTGCAGAGTTTTATTTTCGAGTTGACCTCAGATACTGTGGCTTGATCAAATCTTTTTGTCTCCAAAATTTCAGGCCACATTACAATGTAAATTTACAAAGCATTGCTGTAAATGGACAGACATTATCCATTGATTCGACGGTATTTGCCACATCAAGCAACAGAGGAACAATAATTGATTCAGGTACGACATTGGCATACCTTGCAGAAGAGGCATATGATCCTTTTGTTAATGCGGTAAGTTGGTAATTTATTTGGGTATCTTAATCGATGCTCGTTTGTATCAATGCTTCTTGAATCATCAAATTTTATTTTCTTTTTCTTGTGGTTTTCTTATAAGATCATTCAGTAATTAGAGGTAAAAAACATGTCCTTTTTATCCATCTGCAGATTATGCAAACTGTTTCGCAATCTGTTCGCCCTCTTTTATCCAAGGGAAACCAATGTTATCTAACCACCGCAAGGTTGTTATTCTCCACTGCAGCATTCTTAACTCTAATTTACTCGTTATTTGATTCATTTTTCTCTTCTCAATTCTTATTATTTCCAATAAATTGTTTTATTTTTCTCTAGTGTCTCAGAAATTTTCCCTTCCGTTAGTTTAAACTTTGCTGGTGGTGCTTCGATGATACTGAGGCCTGAGGATTACCTTTTGCAGCAGAACTCTGTTGTAAGTCGTTGTATCTTCTCTAATTTTTTACTCTATTCTCAGTGTTTTTCTACAACAGTATGAAAAGCAATGGAAACAACTGAAAGTAAATATTTCAATGAAGCCTTAGAAGTTTCGTATTTAAATTCATTGTGATACTATAGCATTTTATTGAGGATTCGGCAGCACCTCGTTTCTAAACAACTTGTGATGATAGTAAAACTTATGGTCACAATAATTTAATGATCAACGATGCTCTTGTATGTTATACTTCATATGGATTCCTTGATTGCCATTGTTGGACTTAGGATTTTGGTGAGATAAACGGAAATTAAGGAGAAGTAAAACCTTAGTAATATAAGTTGACAAGAGGAAACAGCCAAACGAAACACAAAAACTATTTATTGCAGTGTGCTGCATCTTGTTCATTTATTAGGTTTCGAAGATGATGTTCGTCGTGGTTTGTTTATTATTGAAGATGCCTGCGTGTTTACCATGTAGGGAGGTGCTGCTGTCTGGTGCATCGGCTTCCAGAAACTTCAGGGTCAAGGAATTACTATATTAGGAGGTAACAACTAACAAGTGTAGAATACATGCTACTACTCAACTTTCCTCTCAGTTCTCCCCCTACTCTCAGAAAATAAACCCCAAGCTAACAAGCGTATACGTGTGGTTGATTTATTTATCGACAAAATTTGCTAATTTCCTTTGCGATCGTGTCTGTGGTCAGACCTTGTTTTGAAGGATAAAATCATCGTATACGATTTGGCTGGTCAGAGGATTGGATGGGCAAACTATGACTGTAAGTTTCATCACCCCATTCAAAGACAACTATTAACCATTGATGCAATGAAACCATTGCTAAATCATCCTTTTCCTCTGTGGTTTACAAAACATTCATTTCATGTCACAGGCTCGTCTTCCGTGAATGTCTCTACAAGTAACACTGGCACCACAGAGTTTGTGAATGCTGGACAATTTGGCTCCAAAAACTCAGCACAACACGAGCGATACCAGCTGATTCCAACCGTTGTCGTAGCCCTCATGTTGCATATAGCATTATTGGGTGGTGTCATACCATTTTTGTGATATTAACCAGTGATGAATGGTGAAAATTTTTTATATCTCCCTGTACAATAACATTATAGCCGTGGATATATAGGTTATACAAGATCCAACTTTCATCTGTTTTATCCACCATTTTTCGTTGGTTAGGACATAAATAGTCTCACCTTGTTGTACAGAGGTTCATACAGGAGCATTACATCTCTTTTATACAAATAAACATGCTATTGTTATATCCTTCACAGATACATATTTCAAGTTAACTTTATTTTTACATTGATTGTTAAGATTTCTCTTTTGGGGTTTCCTTTTATGCCCACTTCACTCTATTGAATATTATCTTGTACCAATAGTTCATTTAATACTCTGTAAAAGATGGAGTAATCAATACTACCAAATTTTATCAAGAATCCCTTCAGAATACAGCTCAGATAATTACAATAGTTAACCAAAGCAACATTTAGAGTGTATTTGATACATCAAGGTGGGTTAATAAGCTTACAAATGTGTTAAATGAGGTATGAAAATGTGTATTCTCTTAACTTTTTAATATTAGTTTCATGTGATTTAGTTACGCATTTTTCTAAAGGTTGTATTTTATAGTTCTCTTATTTTTTATTAACGGACTTGGAAAAATAATAAAGTTGCTTAAATTCTCTTATTTTTGTCAACTTTAAAAGCAAGGACCAAACACACTCTATGGGCTTTGTTATGAGTAGTAGAGGATGTAATGAAAATCATAGAGTATGCATTTCTATGGATGATGTTTGATTAATAGAACATGATTTCGAATTAGTTTTTTATTCTTTACTTTCATTAATTACTCCCCTCACCTATCATATTTATCAATCACATTATAAATTATTCAATGATTCCTTTTGCTATTATAATTTATATACTAATCATCTTCTAAATCAATTTTGTAATCCAATTTCAAAATCACCCATCAACACTTAACATCAAAGTGTTAATAAGAAGATGAAGTTGGCAAAGGTTGTGTGTTAATGCAAAGGATGGGGTGGGCCCAGTAAATTTGTGTGAGAGTGGTGATTGACTGGTTTGTGCTTGAACCAGGCAAGCTAACTCCTTGTGAAAAAGGACTTCATGTTTTATATAACTTTCATTTTAGATTTACAAATTTATAATTAGATTAAGCAATTCTTTTTTATACAAAATTTATTTATTCGTACACCCAGCATTTTACTTTTCAGTATATTGAAAACTTTATTCTTTAGAGTAATGATTTTATTTTTTTTAATAAAATATATTACTCTTATTTAAATTCTGTCATATTGTAATTTTTTCACATTCTTATTTAGGTGAATAATAATTTTCATTAAAAAAAGTAATAGTTTATCATAAAAAAGTATTTTTCATGTTCCAATTCCATTAATATTTTTAAATATTATTAGTCTTATTAATGTTAAATTTTCAACTCAATATCACCGTGCATATGTAAATGTTCTTAATGTTTTTCCATCTTACGGGTTTTTCCACTGCATTTTTCTAATAGGAGGTTTTAATGAGGTCGTTCGGGGTTGCTTAGTCGCCTTTGGTCTTCCATTTTCACTCTTCGGTTCTCCTGTTACATTTTTATGTTACGTTTTCCATTACACGCTGTTGGATGATTGACACGTATGATATAATAAAGCATATATCCTAAAAGGAAAGCTTAAATCCGAGATGATTGACACGTATGATATAATAAAGCATATATCCTAAAAGAAAAGCTTAAATCCGAGGGCAATGATTGAGATTTTCTTTCCCGTACACTGTCATTCATCTAACGCGTGTAACAGGAGATATAACACCAAGTGTAACAGAACATCCAAGATCCCATTCCGAATCGTGTATTGGGCTATTTTTGCTGGCTCTGTTTCACTTTTTTTTTTCTTTCTTTCCACTCATTTTTTTCCTTTCAAATTTGGCTTTTCAATAAAGTTTGCGGGACAATTGATAAATGCTCTTAATGTTCTTAGTTCTTGGATGTGTTCCCTTGACATAAACATTTACTCCTATATTATTCTCTAAAGATAATATATAATTTCGTATGGTTTTTAAATTTCTACAAATTGCAATATAATTTATACTCTTCTGAAAGGATAAATAAGTTGACAAAATTAATGGATAGATAAAGGATTAAAAACAGATGATGCCGGATACTTCGAACTTGAATTCCCTATTTCCTATTTCATTGGTATTTCATAACCTGAAAAAGAACTATACCCTACAAATAACTAATTATAAAACCTTTGGGCATGTACTGTTAATCAAGAAAACAATATTAGCACGTGTCATTCAATTAACAAGTGAAATGCAACACCAAACTAGAATAGGTAACATTACAAAAAAAATATTTTTTAGTAATCAAATTTACCAACGGAATTCAATCTGTTGATAATTATCAATGGATTAGCAACAAAAATAATATTTTTGTTTTAGCAACGGAATGCCAGATTTATTCTCATTTACCAACGAAATTGATTTTTCGTTGCTAAAATTTACCAACCACCACTTTACCAATGAATTCCGTTGCTAATCCGTTGGTAAACCAATTTAACAATGAAATTAAGGTTTTTACCAACGGAATATTCTTTTGGTAAAAAATATTTTTTTTAGTGTAACCCATTTTAGGATATCCCAAAGTATTTAGCCTCCACATGCGTGGCAAACGCTTATTCGGGCAACTTTGTTTTTCGAGAAAAAACGATCAAACTTTAGCAAAAATAGCTAAAATTTAAAATTAAAAAAAATCAAAATTGAGAATGTGAGATCTACAAAGGCCCAAAGTTATACTCGAACTGTTTAAAAGATGAAACGTGACATTTTCTCAAACATCATTAATTACAAGCTGGTTACATTTCAATTCACATTAAATTTCAAGCACTAAGTCATATTGTTGGTTTGATATTATTTCATAATATTGTTGGTGTGTCATTGCTTCTTCCACACCAACTCTTGAAACATTAGATTTGGTGACAAATAATTGATATACGTGATTGTATAGTGCTACCAACAATTTAGTTAATGGGATCCCATAAATTTATCTGCATTCTCTAAAGTCAAACGTTATTTTTAATTATTTGAAAATAATAAGTTGTCCATGAATCAAATTCGTTTTTAATTGTGTACGTGTAGGGTTGGCATTTTGTAACATATTCATATTAACATTCCCATCATATTCCTTCACTCATGTTTTCTGCAGTTGTTTATCCACCTACTATGAACATAAATTTATGTCCAAATTCAATGCTAAGTACTACAATGTTATTATTATACAACAACACGATTTTAACGGAGAGAGAGAGAGTAAATTGTGTACACTTATAACTTTGGTCGGATATGTTTCGCGAAATTTTGAAGGTGTTCTTCTAATTATCCACTTTTTTTTTTTTTTTTTCTATTTTTAGCTTTCTTTCCGCATTTTCTCTATGAATTCAAATGAATGGATTTTTAATAATTAAAAGGGCTGGGATATATTTGATAATTTAGTTTTTGAATTATATTTAGTAAAATTGAGAGTATGAATATTGGCAAAAACTTGTGTGTACCCGTGTGCACGGAGCACATCCTGTGCACCTATATGATTTTATGTTAAATTGTATATTCTTTAGTATAAATATGCGTACCCTTTATTTTTTGAAGAAAAAAATATATTAATAAAAAATGTATACCTTCTAGAACAAAATGGTGTACCTTACTAACTAAAGTGTGCTACATACCCTTTAGAACAAAACAATATACCCTTACTCATAGGCAAATACTACTGTGCACCAGTTTTTAAGGTGCACCAAGTAACCCATATCCATTTGACCCATCATATATAATTAAATTTGACCCATATTTCATTATTTACCTTCTCATCCTAATTCCTAATTTCTCTCATCTATCATCTTAATTCTTAATAATTTCTCTTCCCTAATTTTCGGTTTCCTCCTTTTTTTTAACACCTTAGGTAATTTTCTCTCTCCTCTTTTTTTTCTTTAATTTTCTCTCTCCACTTTTTTTTCCCTTAATGTATATGAAATATTCACCGTATTATGTATATGATTGTGTATATAACTGTATTATTTTTTTTAAAAGTAATGTATAAAACTAAAAATATTACAAAAAATAAAAAAATAATACACTTATTAAAAAATATATATACATTATTGAATTACAATTTACAACTTCTGATAAACAAAGATTTGAATAAGTTTTTAGAATCACAGTATTAGTGTATATGATTGTATGTATAATTGTATTATTTTTATTAAAGTAATGTATAAAACTAAATATATTACAAAAAATATAAAACGTAATACACTTAATGAAGATGATGAAATTTTACTTGTATGGTCTCCCTTCACCAGCACCATCAACATAGGAAAAAGAAGAAATTGAAACAACATACATATACCAGCCTAGCTTAATTAGGGAGGAGAGAGAATCTCCATCATCAATTAGAAAAAAAAAAGAATCACCAAACTTAGATCTGTGGAGGTACAACGACGGAGGTGGCCATGTGAAGTTTCAGATCAATGTGGACAGAGGCGGTGGTGCAGAGGTTCAGATCGGTGTGGAAGAAGGCCGCACGACAGATTCAAGGAGAACGAGGCGGCGGAGATTGAGATCGGAGAAACTCAAATCTGAAAGTAGAGCGACGGAGGTGGCAGTGCGAAGGTTCAGATCGGTGGGGACGAAGGCGGCATGACAGATTTGAGGAGACCGAGGCGGCGGAGGTTGAGATCGGAGAGTACGGAGGTCGCGGCAAATCTGAAAAGACGAAGGTGGCACGGAGGTTGTGATCGGAGGCT
Source organism: Pogostemon cablin (assembly GCA_023678885.1). Taxonomy (NCBI): domain Eukaryota; kingdom Viridiplantae; phylum Streptophyta; class Magnoliopsida; order Lamiales; family Lamiaceae; genus Pogostemon; species Pogostemon cablin. The sequence continues at coordinate 12,125,628 of CM042983.1, forward strand.
TCGTGGAGGCAATGCGAGGAATTGGAGCCGACAGAGAGAGAAGAGAGTGAGAGGAAGGGAAATGAGAGAAGAGAGGGGGAGGAGAAGAGTCCAACGCAGTGAGAATAAATGATCCATACGGGTATTTTGATATTATATGCCTGACCCGTTTCTATATATGGGTTTAATTTTTAGTGTATAATTGGTGTATAATATATCAACTCTTATTCATAATATTAAATTTTAAAAGCGCACAGTGTGCCCGGGTCGCAAGCCTCACTCATGAATATTAGTCGTTCTTTGTATTATTTTTTCACATTTTTGCCGCATTTAATTTATTCCCTAATGATATTTAAACTCGCAAGTCGCAACCGTCCTAATATGTACATTCTGCGTCGTAAAATAATATTCTTTGTCTTTTTATGTACTTTTATGAAATTCGATTATTAAATTTAATTAATATAGTTATAAACTGTGTAGCTTCATATACAATAAACAATGTAACTTCACATTTTGAATTTATATTAAAATTTAATAGTACAAAAATTATGAAATTAAACTTAAAAATTATAATGATTATTAATATTTATTAATTGTTACAAATATTATGTATAATCCCGATTAAAATAAGTCAGCTACCAGTATATTTTGTCAAATTAAAAAATAATTAAAGAGGGTCGTAGTCACTTGAATTTTATTTCCTGTTAAACAAAAATATGTGGAAAATTAAATATTAAAAATGAATTAATTATTTATTTATTAAGGAATTTAAATAAATTAATTTCTAAAATAAAAGATAAACAATTGATAATTGGGCCAGATTCAGTCAGATAAGTCCAAATCAAGCAGCTTGAAAATCAAAGATCTCAAAGCCCAACTCCTTGGATGTGATCAAATCAAATCAAAATCAAATTTGGAACCAAATCAAGACCATATTTGATATAGATCAAATCTGAATCAACCAATCAAATTGTAGGGATAGAAAGGCCCAAGCCCTCAGAATTATGTCAAATCAGCCCTGGACCAATCAGACTGCGAGTTATTTATGGGGCTTCCTCACCCTCCACTATATAAGGAGCCCTCCTCCATTCATTCCTAACACACTAAAAACATCTGAAGACGCGGACGCTTCTGAAGAGATCAAGAATACGAGCAGTGCTCCCTTGAGATATTCAAGCATCTTCAACTCAAGAACAGTCTGTGATCTAAGATCAAGGTTCTAAGCCCCTCCGATCCAGCGTTCTTCCATCCAACAGCCTCCGATTAGAGATAAGGTGCCAAGCCCCTCCGATCCGGTGTTCTTCCATCCAACTGCTTCCGATCAGAGATCTAGGTGTCAAACCCCTCCGATCTAGCGTTCTTCCAAAGAACAGCCTCCGATCAGAGATTAAGGTTCTAAGCCCCTCTGATCCAGCGTTCTTTCAGCCAAACACCTCCGATCAGAGATCAAAGTGTCAAACCCATCCGATCCGGCGTTCTTCCAGCCAACTGCCTCCGATCAGAGATAAAGGTGTCAAGTCCCTCCGATCCGATGTTCTTCCAGTCAACACACGTTATCAACTCAGTCAGCATACACTCCAGTCAAAGAAGTCAAAGTCAACACACACAGATGTCAAACCCCTCTGATCCGGCATTCTTCTAGCCAACCACCTCCGATTAGAGATAAATGTATCAAGCCCCTCTGATCCGGCGTTCTTCCAGTCAACACACGCTGTCAACACAGTCAGCATATACTCCAGTCAAAGTCAACACACACAAGTCAAGTCAAAGTCAAGTCAAGCCAAATTGGTTCGAAAGAAGAATCAGAGGATTGATTGAGATTGTAACCCATTTATATATCTTTCAAATTAAATTCATCTGAAATTATCTTTGTACTCCAATTTATATTTATTTTATCATAAATACAAAATTTATTGTTATAAATATTGGCACGCTCGGTGGGACTGTCTCTACCCTTCATCTCTTCTCTCTACAAGCACAAAAAAATGACTCCTCTTAGGATCGCGATCAAAAGGTCATCTACCTCAAAGCCTTCAGAGCTGTAAGCTGTGAAGACTCAAATGATGACTCCATTAAAGATTGCAATAAGAAGGCCTATTGCATTAAAACCTCCAGAGTTGCAAACTGACAAGATTGAAGACTTAACAAGAAGTATGCCTGAAGACTCCTCAAATGCAAACCATGTGGTGGGAATTACTCTCAATAAGTCATTGCAGGGCGATAAATATTATGATGATGACTCTGTTTGCTCAACTCTTCGCTCTACGCCAAGCTCACAATCTGCCTCAATTGCAGCTGCAGTGATGACGACGACTGTTATAACCATTGAGGAATAACTCGCAAGTATGATGAAAGTCATTGAAAGACTCAACAAGCACATGGAAGCTCAAGATTTAAAAATCTCCGAACTTATGAAGAAAATAGAGAATGCGGAGACAAGACGTGCAAATAAGAAACAAGTTGAGGATGAACAAAAGAAGGATGACTTCGCAAGACATCATCTATCTGAAGAGAAGCCAGCTACGGAAAAAGTGCAAGTTTCAGCTAATGAAATACTTACTGTTAACCAACTAAAAGCCATCATGTTGGAAACAATAAAAGATAAGTTTGAAGGGAGCTCCAAATCTTCTTCAACCTACGCCAAGCCATATACAAAGAGGATTGATAACTTGAGGATGCCAACTGACTACCAACCTCCCAAGTTTTAACAATTCGACGACAAAGGCAATCCAAGACAATATGTGACATACTTCGTCGAGACATTCAATGATGCTGGGACCTACAGAGACCACATGGTGAGACAATTCATCCAATCTCTAAAAGGAAATGTCTTTGATTGGTACATTTACTTAGAAGCCAACTCCATCTACAGTTGGGGGCAAATGAAAAAAGTGTTCCTCAACCGCTTCTATAGCACATGAAGAACTGTTAGCATGATGGAGTTAACAAATATTCGTCAAGGTAAGGAAGAATACGTCATCGAATACATCAATAGATGGAGGAGCCTAAGCCTCAATTGCAAAGAAAAGTTGTCAGAAATTTCAGCTATTGAAATATGCATTCAAGGGATAGAGTGGAATCTTTACTACATACTCCAAGGAATTCGGCCTAAAACTTTTGAAGAGTTGGCTACAAGAGCTCACGATATGGAGTTGGGTATGACATCAAATGATATCGGTGAATGGCCCTCTATTCAAAACTCTTATGAGTTTGAAGACATGTCTTTCGATGAGCCCGTGGAAAATGAACCGCAAACAAAAATTGCGGCATCTATAAAGATCCATAGAAAGGAAGTTGAAACAAGGGAAAATAGTGCATCCCTAGATTGGGGGTGATGAACTGTTGATAAATCAAGTTATGCTCCTTGACATGAGCGAAAACTGTCTGCATTACGCTCCTTGATACAAGCTTAAACTATCTGAAATCTCTCAAGTCCACATTACGCTCCTTGGACGCTCCTTGATATAAGGTAAAACTATCTACATGTTACGCTCCTTGACACGAGCTAAAATTGTTCATACTATGCTCCTTAATATGAGTTTAAACTGTCTAACTCAAATTAAATCTCCTTAAGATGAGACAAAACTCTCTACATATTATCCTCTTTGATATGAGTTAAAACTATCCACACAATGCTCCTTGATATGAGTATAAACTATCTACACATCAAATCAAATCTCCTTAGGTAGAGAATAAACTCTCTATACACAAAGCTCCTCGACATGAGTGAAAAATATCCACACAAGGCTCCTTGACACGAGTATAAACTGTCTATAAATTCAAATTCAAGACTCATTGACACGAGTATAAACTGTCAACAAATTCGAGTTCAACACTCTATGACACACGAGCCTAAACTGCATGTTACTCCTGGCCCGCATGAGTATAAAATGCGTACGTCACCTCCTATCCAAACCTAATCATGTTCCTTTGAACTACGTTATGACTTGATCCTCTTCAAAGAGATACATAGGCAGTTTATCACTTCAAGGCTATTCGTATCAAGTTGTTAAGGTAAGCAATAAAATTCAACCATATTGATCAAGAATGGATTATCGCAATTGATGAGAATAAAAATAAGCGTGTTTGAGTATACAATTTAATATCTTTGATGAGAACTGTTGTTATATATTAGTACAAGTATCTTATATTTGACATATATGAGAAAAAGTTGCATTTGAGGTGTTTTATTTTGTTTTAGGTGGAAAAAGGATCAAAAGTGCAAAGTTGGAGAAAATGTGTAATTGTGCAAGAATGCTGGAAAATGCACATCCAACTTGTGTAATTTTTCTGTATTTTTATAGAGCTCAAAACTAGAAGTGTGATATATGATTGGAAAACCACAGAAGAGAGGATCGTTTAGATGTAAGAAACACCTCAATTGGAATCCAAAAGAGAAAGTTATGATCAAAATGGTAACGCCGCGCAAGTTGTTCTTGCTCAGCACGTTTGTGTCACTTTGCATGACTTGTTATATATTCAAATATTAGATTTTTTATGTTTTCTTTATATTTATAGAAAGCCAAGGAAGATAGGATCCCGTGAGCATAAGAATCACTTAAATCAGAGTTTGAATGTGGAAGTTATACGCGAAATGGTGAAACTGCGCAAGCTGGTTCGACCTCACTAATCTGGTTCGACCACTGGTTCGGGTAGAACCAAAAACCTGAAAGTTTGTTACAGTGCGGTTCGACCTCGATGACATGGTTCGACCATCCATGAAGGTTGAACCATGGTCGAACCAAATACCTGATTTTCCTATTTTCCAAGAAAAAGCCCATCCAAGGTCCATAAGGAGAGCTTACAAGTATAAAAGGGGATGTAGATCACACCAAGAAGGACGGCAACACATCCATCCTACACCACCCCACAAGGGGGGATCATCCCCCCAACCATCATCTACATCATTTTCTCCATCCATCCATCACTGTGAAGATTCATCTGTGGAATCAAGAGGAGAACCAAGAGGAGGATTCAAGACGGAGAAGGACGTGATGACTCCTGCATCTAGAATTTTATTCGTTCTCTAATTTATCTTGTATTTTTCAGACATATGAGTAAGATCTATTCAACCCCCATGATTATTCTTCGCAACATCATGGGCTAAAATCATTTTGGTAGTTCTTGAATTTATGAAGGTTTTATGAATTAATTAAACTATCTTGTGTATACTCCGTACAATTCTACTTGTGGATTGATTTTATGTATGATTATGCTTTCTTAATCCATATTCACGGTCGTTTTGTGCATCTTCAACTATTATATAGAGTCTGAATATATATCTTGGTTGTTAATTGAGCGCGTTCACTGCTGAACAGGGTTTTATGTTATGATTCTAAGAGAGGGGACTCCGAAGCTTTATCAGAACTGTCATATATGAATGTTTGTTAATTGAATTGAATTCAGGTTAGTAAGCAGGATAAAGAGGGTAATTTTATAGTACCTATAAAGGGAGATCATATCGAGTTAGATTCCAGACGTGAAAAATAATTGATGCTGATAGTACCTAGAAAGGGAGTGAAATTACGTCTCTTGCTCCGAGGTTATTCACACGTGTTACACGCATATTTACTTGTGTCTATAGAGTAGATTTGTATTGTTTAGTGATGCATCCATAGTCCACAAGGTAGAGTCGGCCTGCACTTGAGAGGGAAGTTAAGTAATAAAACTGGATTACTCTATAGCTACCTATTCTTCATACTTGATCCACTTTCGTATACTTTTACTGCTTGATTTATTTTATTTGTTATTTTAATTATTTGTTAATAGATAATAATTTAATTCTCAAACTTAATTGTCTTGTCTTAATTAATTTAGTAAATAATTAAATTGATAATACGACGTCCTTTGGGGATCGATATTTAACTTGGTTGCTTGCTTAAGCTGCAACTGATATCCTTAATACTTGGGGATTAATTTTGCGTAGGGATGGCAACGGAATCCAAAACCGAAGTCAACCAAGCCAACTTCGATCCGAATGGGGCGGGGACAAAAAGGACTAAATTTGGACAAAAAAGACTAAAAGTGGACAAAAAGGACTAAAATTGGACAAAAAATGACCAAAATTGAGAATTGTAAATGATAGAGGACTAAAGTTGGAAAATGTCATACTTACAGGACCAATTTTGATATTTACCCTATATATTTCAATAAAAGTAATAATATATGTAAACTTTGAATTAAACATCATATGTCTTTTTTAATTAATTTATATTTTTTTATGTATTTTAAATTTTTTTAAATTATAATTTCATTATTTTTAAAATAATATACTAATTATAATAAATTTTAAAAAAATATTTCGATTCGGATACGGGGATACCCGACACCGATAGGGGTAGGGATGGGGTGCAAAATTAATTCCCCGACGGGGTATGGGGAGGGTTTGGGGATGAAAGCTTTCAAACGGTTAGGGGATAGTATTGTTAAAACCCACCCCATACCCACCCCATTGCCAACCCTAATTTTGCGTGCAAAGAAAACACGCATCAGCAATTTGTTCACTTCAACACAAAAGCGTCCATGAACAAAATGCGAGGGGGTATTTGTAGGCACTTGAATTTTATTGTCTGTTAAATGAAAATATGTGGAAAAATTACATATTAAAAATTAATTATTTATTTATTTATTAAGGAATTTAAATAAATAAATTCCTAAAATAAATGAGTAAATAATTGATAATTGGGCCAGATCCAGTCAGATAAGTCCAAATCAAGCAGGCTTGAAAATCAAAGATATCAAAGCCCAACTCCTTGGATGTGATCAAATCAAATCAAAATCAAATTTGGAACCAAATCAAGACCATATTTGATATAGATCAAAACTGGATCAACCAATTAAATTGCAAGGATGAAAAGACCCAAGCCTGCAGAATTAGTTCAAATCAGCCCTGGACCAATCAGACTACGAGTTATTTATGGGGCTTCCTCACCCTCCACCTATATAAGGAGTCCTCCTCCATTCATTCCAAACACACTAAAAATATCTAAAGATGCAGACGCTTCTGAAGAGATCAAGAACACGAGCAGTGCTCCCTTGAGATCTTCAAGCATCTTCAAGCTAAGAACGGTCTACGATCCGAAATCAAGGTTCTAAGCCCCTCCGATTCGGTGTTCTTCCATCCAACCGCCTCCGATCAGAGATAAAGGTATCAAGCCCCTCTGATCCGGCGTTCTTTCATCCAACCACCTCCGATCAGAGATCAAGGTGTCAAACCCCTCCGATCCAGCGTTCTTTCAAAGAACAGCCTTCGGTCAGAGATCAAGGTTCTAAGCGCCTCCAATCCGGCGTTCTTCTAGCCAACCGCCTCCGATCAGAGATCAATGTGTCAAACCCCTCCGATCCGACTTTCTTTCAGCCAACCGCCTACATCAGAGATAAAGGTGCCAAGCCCCTCCGATCCGGCGTTCTTCCAGTCAACACGCACGCTATCGACACAGTCAGCATACACTCCAGTCAAAGAAGTCAAAGCCAACACACACAAGTCAAGTTAAGCCAAATTTGTTCGAGAGAAGAATTAGAGGATTGATTGAGATTGTAACCCGTTTACATATCTTTCAAATTAAATCCATCTGAAATTATCTTTGTACTTCAATTTGTATTTATTTTATCATAAATACAAAATTTGTTGTTACAAGGGCTTTTGAGATTGTATAGATATTTGTCGTATCAAATAGAGACGCCATGCAAAAATGGTCTCAATATATAAACCATCGCCAATTGATTGGCCAAAACCGTCTAAATTTAAGACAACACCAAACCGTCTCTAATATAGCCGAACCGATCCAGCTTTCGTCAGTTTAAAACTTTTTCAAAGATCGTCTTTAGAATCATTTCAATTTGAGAAAGTTTCGTCTCTCATCATTTACGACAATCAAAATATTGATGGTCGAAATAAGGTGGGCTAGCTCACATGGCCACTGAGCTTCTCACTAAAGTGAGTGACCCAAGTTCGATTCCCTAACGAATATGAATGGAGTTATAAAGAGACTTGGAGAAAAGGAGGTATGGATGGTGAACTAACTATACAATAACTAACTTTGTCCGATAAAAAAAATTGACGATTGTTTTTCCGTCTCTAAAACTGTTTCAAAGGTCGCTTTGTCGTCTTGAAAATCATTTTTTTTTCAATGTACTTTTTTTAGTATCATAATTTAACCATAACCCTAATAAGTTTCGCTCATTCACCTCTACCTAATGTGATCATATATTTCACTCTCATATTCTATCAAACTATTCAACATCTTTAATATATGTTATATGTAGGGGTGGAAAAAAATCAAAAACTCAGTATGCCGGGCTTGTCGTACCGAAAAATATCAAAAAATATCAAAATTTAGGTATACTGAAATTTTCAGTACGATATAGTCATCGTACCGAAAAAATTAGTTTGGTATCGGTATTTACCGAACTAGAATTTTGGTATATCGGTATACCGAAAAATTATATATGTATATTCTATTATTTTATATTTGTATGGAATTTTATTTAGAGAGACTGCCTAATTTGGGCCCAAACATAACACCCAACAGCCTAGCCCATTTTATTTTGCATCCCAAGGACCCAAACCCAATCTATTAATCTATTACCAATTCCCTATCTATTAAATCATTACAGATTTCACAAAATTGCGCCGATGTTCTCTTCTTCTAACCTAGTAGACAACCTGCCAATCTTCTCCAGTCTCCACCACATCCATTCTCTCTAGAACTCTACCCACCACCAACGACGTCGCGTCCAATCTTCAGCACCTCTTCGGAGGTTGTTTCGTTGGGTCCCTCACAATTATACTCACGCCCGTTGCCACATTCTTCGTCCCACCACACGCCGCCCACACCTCTCCTTTTTTTTCCCACTCGCTCACCAGATCTTTTATCTTTTGGCAATTAGAAATTGTTAGTGAATGCATTTATTTTTGGAAGTCTCGACTCTTTGATAGGACTAATATTTTGCAAACTCCTCGCTATTTGTGGTTAGTTCAGTTCAATTTGCTCTCATCCCTATTCATGATTTTTTCTTTTCTTCAGGATGCAAGCCCTAAAAATTTTAGGTGAAATTACAAGAGCTGTTGTTATTTTGAACTCTTTAATCTTATGTTACCAATTATTGATTATTGGATGTATTTTGTGAAATTATTTAATCAATTATTATCCATGAATTTATTTTTTTTAATGATTAGTATGTTGATAATTTCGGTATGACTTCGGCATTTCGGTAATATCGAAAAAAATCGGCACGGTATAAATTACGGTTTGGCAACGATATGCATTTTAAATACCGAAATTTCGGTATCGACATCGGTATGCAAAATAGCATACCGAAAATTTCGGTATAGTATCTGTACGGTATCGGTATTTTCGGTATGTCGTGTTTACCCACCCCTAGTTATATGTCATACTCCCTCCATCCCACCACAGTTTTCATACCTCCTTTGTGAGGTGTGAAAACTGTGGTGGAACGGAGGGAGTAATTATTATCTAAATTACTGATTTACTGCCATGTGCAAGAATTTAATAATAATTATTTAGGATCCTGTAGTATTTTAATATAAAAAAAAAACATGTTCTGAAAAATGGAATGAAACGCCATGATGGAATAACGGTTTAAGAATCGAAGATTTTTTTACTCCATAAAAAAAATAGAGGATAGAAACTCTCCTCCATTTTTTAGTCTATCTATACGAAGATATTATATGAAAAATGTAAACTATTCTTTAACTTATTTGGACACCTATACAATAAATAAATCCATGATGTGCTCATTAGTCAAGCCATTTATTAATATGAAATATATAAGTCTCTACCAACTAAAAAACGTTTACTCTCTTCATCTGACTTAATTGGACACATTTACCATGCATGTTAAAAAAGAAGAAAAACCTTCATGGATTAATTTTACTGGCTTTATAGGAGGTAAATTGTAGCTTTTTTTTTTCTTAAAAATAAATAAATTACAAAGTGAATTGTGTGTATTAAGTGAGAATGAGATTATCTAAAATAGAATGTATCAAGAAATTCTTGTGTGTAAGTCATTTTGTTATTTTTCAAGTGTAAATTTTTTATTGAAAAAAATAAATATAAGAAAATGTAATAATACAGAGGAAGTAATAATTAATTAATTAATTCTTAAAACCCATGGTGAATAAATATATATGTGGTCATTAGCCAAAGCATTAATATAAGAAAATCCCAAAATCTCTACCGAACTAATTTGAAAGAAAAAAAAAAAGGAAAAAAAAACAGCTATTCACAAATGATGATTGGGATATTGACTTTTTTGGTGTCTAAATGAGGATATTATCATTAATTGAAAATCCCTTCCTTCGATAACAAACATCACATTAGACAACACCACCACATTGAATACATATAGGTGTAACTAATATTTATAAAGAGATAAAACTGAATTTAATGATTAAACAATTAAAATGTTGGTGATTTTACTCATATATAAACCCCATATTGTGGCCTCCACGAATCTCAAACCAATTACATCCATATCTCTTGCCTTAGATCACCTAATAAACAAGCCATGAAAGTGAAAATTGGGAGCTCAAAGCTTGTTAAGCCTTTCTATGAAGGCAACCCTCCTCCTACCACCGTTTGCATTCCCCTATCCGTATTCGATAAGGTCACGTACGACCAACATGTGGCCGTTATTTATGCGTATCGCCCTCCGACCCCATCAAACACAACGATCGAGCTAGGGTTGAGAAAGGCTTTGGCTATGTATCGTGAGTGGGCCGGGAGGCTCAGAAGTGATGGCAACGGGGATCCTATTATTCTTCTAAATGACGATGGTGCTAGGTTTGTGGAAGCATCGGTTGATCGTGTTCTCGATCAAAATATTACTTCCAAACCTTCGGCGTCTATGTTAAGCCTCCACCCTAGCTTGGAGGGCGTGATAGAGCTCGTCCAAGTTCAGGTAACAAGATTCTCTTGTGGGTCGATGGTGGTGGGGTTTACTGCCCACCACCTTGTGGCTGATGGCCACGCTACAAGCAACTTTTTAGTTGCTTGGGGAAAAGCCTCTAGAGGACTCGACATGAGTCCTCTACCTTTTCATGACCGCACAATTTTCAACCCTCGAAATCCTCCCAAATTTGACTTTGAACATAGAGGGGTAGAGTACATTACCAAAAACTTTAAAAAAGTGTATCCTCTCATCCATAATAGCCCCGAAGATATTGTGACGCACAAAGTTCATTACACCGCAGAGTTTCTTTCCAAGCTAAAGGCAAAGGCATCATCCATGAACGGGACCAACAAGCCCTTTAGCACTTTCGAGAGCCTCGTAGCTCATCTCTGGAGAACCATAACCAAAGCACGCGGCCTAAATGGATCGGAGACCACCCAAATAAGAATCTCCGTGGACGGTCGTTCCAGACTAAACCCTAAAGTGCCCAACGAGTACTTTGGCAATTTGGTTCTATGGGCATTTGCTAAAGCAAAAGTGGGCGAACTCTTACAAGAGCCACTCCCACATGCAGCTAAACTTTTACATGAGGCGGTCATAAATGTGAACGACAACTATTTCAAGTCATTCATCGACTTTGCGAACGAGAAAGTGAAGGAGGAAGAGCTCGTTCCAAACGCAGTGGCGGACACAGAAGAATCGATATTATGGCCAAACTTGGAGGTAGATAGTTGGCTAAGGTTCCCATTTTATGACCTAGATTTTGGAAGTGGAAGCCCCTATATCTTCATGCCATCTTTCTCTCCGACAGAGGGGATGATATTTCTCTTACCATCATTCACAAACCTCGGAAGTATCGACGTTTTTGTTCCTTTTTTTCAACAGAATTTGGCAGCCTTCAAAAAGATTTGCTATGCTCTAGATTAATGCATACAAATTCATTTGCATGAATTTTATTTTTTCTTTTAGTGAAGTTGAATTGGGGGCATGAAAAATATATGTAGATTGCGAGTATAATTAGTAATTAAATATTGTTTTCCAGTTTTTAACTGTGTAGCAATATTATAATTTGAGAATAATTGTTATATATGGAATATATTTATGTTTTGCAATTTCATCAACCATTTGATTAATTATAATCTGTAGTGCTGGCAATAAGATACGATTTTTCTTAATTTTAAATCATGATCTTATAATGTGTTTACAACTAATCACAACTTCATTAGTAAAAAACTGAACAAATTTATGTTATTTTTATAATAAAATCATGATAATGATAATAATTATCATAATCCGTCCAAGTTTAGTTATACTCTTATTATTAAGAAACTTAATAAGCCCAATTATTCGTCCACTCTTATCCAGCTTCTGTATTATAATTGAATTTTATTTTTATAATTTTATAATCATCTATGAAGATTTTAAAATTTTGTCTCTAACTGATTAAAAAAATCAAATTATATATTTAGAGTTTTCTAAATATATTTAATTTTGCATGTGTTATAGATTTTATAATATAATGGTGGTAATTTAATTTAAATTTCATGTCAATCTAATTCATAAATTATGTTAAACGCAAATATAAGTGTGCACCAGTTTTTAAGGTGCATCAAATAATTCAAATCCGATTGATCTATCATATATAAATAATTCCCTTCTTTTTCTCCTTCTCCTTCTCTTAAATTTCTCTCTCCCCTCATTTTACTCACACTCTCTCTCTCTCTCCTAGTTTTTTTCACTTTCTCCTAATATACAAATATTTTTTGAAATAATTTAATTTCAAATATTTTTGGAATTAATTAATTTATTTTTATTCAATTCAACTTATATTAATTAACTTTTTGACTGTATTAATGTATATAATTGTATTATTTTTTTTAAAGTAGTGTATAAAACTAAAAATATTTTTAAAAAAATAAAAAAATGTAATACACTTATTAAGAAAAACTTATACATTATTGAATTAAAAAAAATACAATATCTGATAACAAATATTTGAAGCAAGGATCGCAGATCTGAAGCATAGTAAACAAATCCATAGTAAACAAATCCTATGATACTTTTTCAACGTTAATTCATAGAAAACGTTTTCCCTGGATTATTCTTTCTCATCTCCACCACATTAACACATATACATTAATTAATAATAAGTAATATATTATTATAAAAAAAATAATACAGTTCAAGTTCATGCCCAGTTCAACCTTCCTCTGCCTCGTGAAGGAATACTGGGGATGTTAGTATCATAGCTGGATAACATTGCAGCCTCCGCCACCATCTAAATCCATTGCTGAAATTGTGCCGCCGTCGTCTATTGTCGGAAATCCCTTCACTATCAGATTTGTTGGAGGATATACAGCCTAATCCCTTCTTGTCTCTGCCATATCTATCGCATTGTGAGAAAAGAGAGAGAAACGGACAGACGAAACGAGGCAGCGGAATGAGAAAGGAGACAGTGGATGGAGGCGGCGCGTAGAGAGAGGAGGCGGAGCGGCGGCACAAATTGAGATCTAGAAGGGCTGCAACGGAGATCTAGAAGAGAAGAGTGAGGAGATCAGCGTGAGATTCGGAAGAGAAGGCAAGAGAGAAGGTGGAATGGTGGAAGGGCTGTAACGGTGATCTGTAAAAGAAGGGTGAGGCGTGAGCTCCGGAAGAGAAGAGACTGCGTGAATAAAGCGTGAATGACCCATTTGGGTTATATAGTTGTCCCACTTCTAAATATGGATCCTGTTTTTAGTGTACACCAATTGTACAATAGATCAACTCTTATCTAAGGGCAAGTTTATGTGAGACATTCTCATGTAATGGCTTACGTGCATGAGAAGGATAAAAAGTGATAACATCATTAATGAATGTGAACTATTTCAAGAACAATTTATAATATAAATAAAAAGTGATCACATTTTATAGCGAAAGTAATAACATTTTATAACGAAAGTGATAATTAATTATTAAATCGTAAAATGATCTTACCGTGAGACAGTCTCATACAAAACTTGCCCAATTTTGTATTGTCTTTTAAAATAAAAAAAAATCTGAGGTATAAATTTTTAATGACTAATTTTTAAGAAAACATTCTTAAAATTCTATATATATCCTTCCTTCAATTTTCATATTTGAAAATCGCAATTTCACTCTAGTTAAATTTTCAAATTTACTTCCTTATTCAAAGATTTAAGATTAAATTCATATAAAGACATTATTAAGGATTTTCATCATCATTCAACCACTTCATTTTCATTCAGGACATTCACTTTAAGAATAAAGTTTTAACTTTGATTTGTCTATGATAAATCTTGTACATATTTATTGATAAATTCATTGCGTTATCACACGGTCATTTTATATATTCTCGTAGTATATCACTTATTAACTAATTAAAGAATCATTACATGCATCCAATATTAATTAATGTGTGTTTGTTTTAATTTAGTTCTATAATAATACAGATTATCTAATATATATTTTTTTAAATTTGAATTTTGTAAAATCAGATAACATAAATTTCATTTACCTCTTACACACATCACATTCTATTATCTCACACATAATATTACTCATATTCTTACACATTAATTTGATATAAGTTAAAATCTCCTCTACTTAAATCCCTCCAAAACAATGCTAAATCCATATTACTTATTCCTTACTTACAAATTACATCCAAAACAAACATAGATTAAATAATATTATTATATATTTTATATAAAGTTGATAATATTATTAGTCAGTGGTGAGTCATGACATTTTTCTTACTGATACTACTTTTAGGGTAAACACTCAAAATGACAAAATTCATAGCTCATCAGTGAAAGAAGGACTCACTTCCCCAAGTATGTCTACCATGTCAAAATTATGTGTAGTGATTTATTTAATGGCCGCGGTTATTCGCACACACGATTTTACTTCATACACTCAATTATATCTACACACACAAAAATGATATATACACACACTTGGAAAAGACTAAATCACCCTTAATACAATACACCTATATACACAATATTTTCCCCCCACTTTCTCCACATTTAATCAAACATTACTTCCTTCACCCAACTCCACATTTAATCAACCTACTCTTCCTTCACCCACCTCACTTTGCACCTACTTCACTTTCACAACACAAAGAAAAAAAGAGGAAAGAAGAGAAGAAGGGAGGAAGAGGAGGAGAAGGGAGGAAAATGAGAAGAAGAGAAGATCAAACATTATGAAATGGTGGGTGGAGTGCCATCATTTATTAGCAATATTGTTAGTAAGTGATTCCCCTTCCAATTTGTGTTCTAAAATTCTAGGGTTTAGTAATATGTATGAAATTATGTTAAATATGTGTAATTTTATTGTGGGTAATGTTGTGGGTAACATGATATTTGTTATAGTTGGGGGGAAATCAATATGAGTAGTTCTTAAAATGGTGTAAAACATTGATGGTGAATGAACGTAGCGTGTCGACCCTGGTTCGTCGCGAATTTTATGGCTATTCGACCAGCAATGGTCGACTGGAAGCCTGAATTTCGACCATCCATGGTCGAAAAATGAGAAAAATTTTGTCCACCCTTGGTTGAGACTCACTGAAAATTTCAACCACTGGTGGTCGAAAATTTTACAAAATTTCGACCATTGGTGGTCGAACAGAATGCTATTTTTCATCCACTGGTGGTCGAAAATTTTGCGAAGTTTCATCCACTCATGGTCGAACAGTGTGTCTTTTTGAGTTGATATTGGTCGAACGTGGGGTACATTGTTATAACATAATTTGATATATAGTGTATTTTCTATCCCTAATTATCACATATGTGGTTTATTTGGTTGAGCATGTTTATAGTGTAGCAGGTTGATAAGGGATAATTTAGAAGTTATGTTATAACAAAGTTATCACATATTATGTTTGTTAAACGTTATTTGGTTGTTGTATATAGTGTAGTAGTTTGAGCATGCTAGCTTTATTAATTATACCTTATCACATATATTGGTTGTTGAGCATGATTTAAATTTTTTTCACAGATAGATATCACCGACGTAATCCCCCACCGCATCCAATAGACGAAGAGGAATGAGGGTTGAGCACGATGCAATGCCTCAAGATGCTCCACAACCACAACACGATCTAATTCCTCTACTCGAGCCAATGCATCACGACGAGCTAGAAGCACAACCTCAACCCATTCATGAACCACAACTTAGTGATGATGAAAGTGATGGTAGTGAAGATGAAAGTGATGGTGGCGAAGATGAAAGCCAGGATGGTGAGGGTGGTGAGGCCTCAAGTGAGGGTGGCGAGACTTCAAGTCCGAATTATGATTATTCAAGTGAAAGCGATCATGATCCAGATGCTGATGTGTTGGTCAATTCTCAGAATCACATGGCACATGAAATTCATGTCTAAACCTCTTTATCCACCTCAGGTAATCACGAAATTCATGCCTAAACCTCTTTATCCGTTCCGTGAGTAGTTCATCACTATTCGATAACACCACCAAATTCCACGTATGCATGAAGCCCTCCCATTTATCCTTTGGATGGATAAATTTTTTACAATTCACCGTGATGTTCTTGTTTAAATGCCACCGACAAAGAAAATGACTGGTACCGGGAAAGATACTCTCAATGGCATTGATTAGAGCTACCTCTTTATCGGTGATAATTAGCGAAGGCAAACATGATTTACCCATTACATCCCTAAGTGCTGTAAGAGGCCACGTGTAGTTATTTTCCTGCTCATTCTCAAGAAAAACAATTGTCACACAAAATATCATGCCAGTTAAAGTGACACCAACTATTTCAAACAAAGGCATCCTGTACTTGTTCGTCTCGTATGTTGAATCCATAAGCAAGACTTGAGGAAAAGCACGCAACAAATCTATGCTTCGGGGATGTGCAAAGAATAAGTTTCTAACATTACTGGTATCCTTGCAACTTCAGCTGAGAAAATAGTATTTGTGTTCCTCCAACTTCTTCACCACATATTGCAACTGCGAACGACCACCAGATCAGCAATTCTATTTTTTACGATAATTGTAAATAGTCCGTATTGTAGTCTTGTTATCGGGAATTTATGTTTTAGAAGCTCTATCACATTCTTTGGACGGACATCTTGGAGTGAC
Organism: Pogostemon cablin; assembly: GCA_023678885.1. Lineage (NCBI taxonomy): Eukaryota > Viridiplantae > Streptophyta > Magnoliopsida > Lamiales > Lamiaceae > Pogostemon > Pogostemon cablin. The sequence goes on from CM042983.1 coordinate 12,142,622, forward strand.
ATATCAATCACAAATTTTTCTCCTCCTTCTTGAGCCTCCCCGCATAGGCATGCCCCTCCAAACAATTGCCAATCGAGTGGTTATGAACACCGTTAACAACCTCCAATGCCCATGCTCCTCCATTCTCTAATTCTCTTCCCCTAAGCAAAAAGGGGCAATTACACTTCTTTGTACCCGTCTCTCTCTTTTTCACTTTCTTATTACTTGTATCATTCTCCTCTAGTTCCTTTTCTGGATCCACCTCCTTGTATCGGTTTACTTTGGCCTTAAACTCTCGATACTTTCCACCATGTTCACAACCCAAAAATAGACTTTCCTTTTTTCCTCCCCATCCACCATTGTCAGAGCGTTTTACTACAACCACCATCTGATTATCTAAACCAATATTTTGAGCCTATTTTATCAAATCCTCTCTTGTATCAAACCATTGATGAGTTTCAAATAAGTCTGTGTAATCCTCAACCATACAAATATCTGTACTAAGCTCATTCCCCAATAAGATGGCACTACATTTAGTAGAAGAAAATGATTCCTGCGTATAAAAGAAAGGGGTTAAAACTAGAAAATAAGTAAAGTGCTGGAAAAATACACACTGTTCGACTAAAAGTAGTCAAAAATATTGAAAAAAATCGGCCATTAATGGTCGAAATATTTTATAAATTTCGACCATCTGTGGTCGAAGATATCAAGAAATTTCGACCACTGGTGGTCGACAGTACTAAAAAATTATGACCACCTCTGGTCGAATAAATTCAAAATTTTCGACTCTGGTTGGTCGAACAATTCAGCGACGGGAAAAAAAATACAAAAAATAATATTTTAATCGGTCTAAACATGTAAATATACATACCTTTACGTCCTTAGGTGTTTTTTCCTCTTCCATCATGATGATCGTATGAGCAAATGTGAGTATTAATAGATGGGGAGAAAATCTAGGTTTTGAATGTTGGAGGAAGAGATGTGGAAGAAGAAGTGAGTGGAGTGGGTGTGAGGTTTGTTTTGTTGTTCAAATGTTTTATGTGAATGTGATGTGTGTGTATTATTGTTAAAGTGTTTGGTGTGTGTATGTTATAGTATTTATTGTTTTAGAAATATTATTATATTAAATTAAATGTGTGTATATCCAAAGAATACTTTAGTAATTTACTATATGTATTTATTAATTTAAAATTCAAGTTGGTGTATGGAAGTAAAATCGTGTGTTCGAATAGCCGCGGTAATACCTTCTGCAATCTCATTTCTATCTAAATATTTATAATTTGTGCATCTCATTTCAATTTCTACACGCACAAAATAATTACTATATATTCAGGGACTCACATACAACACTAATATAAGTACTAATTTTATATTAAGAGTTGATCTTCTGTGTCCCCGGGACACACCGTGCCCCCATGGGAACACAAGAATAAAATATTAATTAATGGCAAAAACTAGTATTAAATTCTTGTGTTCCCATGGGAGCATGGTGTGTCCCCGGAGGTACACAAGTTTTTGTCTTATACTCCATCCATCCGCTTCTAAGGTGTCAATTTTACTATTTTTGGCGTCCGCTTCAAAGGTATCCATTTTTCCTATTTAGTAAAAAAGTACACAATATGGCTTATCACTTCCCTCTAATAAAACTACTCACTTTACATATAATAATAATACTCCTTAATCCACGTGCAAAAAATAAATGGACACCTTAGAACCGGACGGAGGGAGTATTAAACAATATATTTTTCAGCAGCCACTACGTATACATTAAAATATTATATTTCTTAATTTTTTTTAAAAAGTAAATGTAAATATTGAAACATGTGTTTGTATGATATATACATAATTAGTCATTTTTCCTACTATGTTAATTAGTTGTTTTGCCAACCTTCAAATACTTTTCAAACTAATTAAGAAGATGGATGTAGAAGGTGATGGGTGATGGTTTATGGTACTTAAATTATACCATTACAGTTAGAAACTAAATTATTTAAAAATGATGTGTAATCATTTTATTTTGTTGAATTTTTTAGTTTTTTGTTTATATTAAAAAATAAAGAGAGATAATATTTTTATGTAATCGATCGGATATAGTTAAAGTATTATATTACTACTTTTTTAAATGCTTAGTGTTAAGTCTTAAGAATATGTGAGTGTTAATATTCTTATAAAAGTTAAATCTTATCTTACATGAGAGTAATTATACTCTTCATTTAGTAAAGTATCACACTTTAAAATGTCGAATGTAACTCTTAAAAATATCTTAATATTACTCTTTTCAAAAGAGTTATGCATTCAACCTTGATTTCCTTATAGAGCCCGACAATCCACCCGATCAGCTAGAGTTTGTTCATTGATTTAAGTCTTAAATTTTAGATTTTTTTGAGATTAATTCATCTCATTTACAAACTTGTCAAATTTAATTTTATAAGAAATGTTCTCATTTGGAATGTTAATCAATTATAAACTTATTAAACTATTATAAAGAGTTGTAGGTTATGCCTCAAACTGGGGTAGTTAAGATCTGGTGCATGTATGCAGGTTGAGGAATATTGAATATTGCACGATGATTTGGTAGCCTATATTATTTATTTAATATTTAAGTTAATTATAATATTATAGGGCTCTAACCATGATATATGCCCCAGCTAATGTTTCACAAGTAAGAACCTTCATCCCAAATAACTTTATTTTATAATTGTCTCAGATTTTATGTTACAAGTGCATGCTAAAAATATATTTAATCATATAGATATTAAAGATGTTGAATTTTGAGGTCAATGCTAATGATTGATTGAGATCTCTTCGCCTAAGCTCGATTGATTAGAACACATTAGGAGAGAGATTAAAAATCTATCTTTTGATGAAAGAGCATCTCCATCTTGTACATATATATTTCCAATATTAATAAGCTACATTTTTTATAAAATGGTGTGAAATGCTGGAGATGACCTCAAAAGGCCCAATTTACTAGGCTTGTATGGGAGAAGAAGGATCTCTTTATGCCAATCGATTCTTCATAAATAGATAAGATCATAATTTTTTTTTCTTGGAGTAGAAAGAACGAGAGCGTGAGAGAGTATTGAGACTTGTAAACTATGAGAAATCATATTTGGTCATGCAAGTATGTCAAAATTCGTACCATTTGGTTCCTTTGATTATTTTAGTTTTCAGTTTTAGTCATTTTTTTGTATAATTTTTTTATTTGAGGGATTAAAATTGGACAAAGAAGAACTAAAATTGAAAATTACAATAGTTAAAGTACCAAATACAAATTTTATGATAATTTGACAAGATTCTTAAACGACCAATTGTGATCATTTGACCGGAAAATTATAATTTCTATCGTTAATTATATTAAAACTCTAACAATATCATAAATTTCGCATTTGGTCTTTTTTGTTAAATTTTGGTTCAAAGTTGGATTAAAATTAAAAATTACAGTAGTTAAAAGAGCGAATTCAGATTTTGATATACTTAACCATATGTAAATTTCTATAAACTATTTACATTATCTGGTTTTCGCACATCTTTTACATTTTTATCTTGTGTTCAAAAATACTTTAATATTCATAATACTAATACTAATGATAGTTTAAATGGGCGTTTGTTTTATTGGAAAGAATCAAAATGAGTATAATAGTAATAATAGTGGGGAATGATAATAGGTTTGTTATTTATAATTATGTTATTTGATTAATAGTAGAATAATTATCATAATCATTGATTTTGTTTGGTATGAATAAATTCTTCAGGGATTGATCCATAATTTATATTATTAAATTTTTATTTTAATATCATATTATTATTTTTAAAACAAAAATATTGTTTAATAATTTATAATTCTTTTTATAAAAATTTATACTATAAAAAGGAGATAAATTAGAAATGGGCGTTGGAATGAAGTCATAGCAGTGAATTCGCTCATGCTCTGCTTCAAATGGCGGAGCCGCCGCTCCTGTCTCCCCATATACATAGAGAAGGTTCTACTCAACACTTTTTCCTCTTCCAATGCTCTCATCTCCTCCAGCTTGGAGCCTTTTACTCCTTTTCTGTTTGAGTTGTCGATTTCATTAATGTATACTTTTTAAACATAAAGTGTATACATTTTATTGAATATGTGTATAACGTATCCTTTCACTTTTTTCTGTTTGAGTTGTCGATTTCATTAATGTATACTTTTTAAATATAAAGTGTATAAGTTTATTGAACAAGTGTATAACATTTTATAAATAAACAGTTCGGGTGTTTGAAGATGATCTGGTTGCAATTGATGAACAGTTTCACTATATTCATAATAAGGATTGTGTTGGAGGAATTATTAATTTTAAAACGTAAGTGTATAAGTTTTAATAAACAAGTGTATAACATTTTATTAATAAATGTATACTTATTAAACTTTGTCTGTAAGTTTTAATAATCAATTATACAAAAACGTATTGAGAGAAAGAGTGAAATAAGTTATGGTGGTGTTCTACTTAGTGGGATGATAAGAGAAACGAAGTGAGATTGAGAGAAAGAAGAAGGAAGTTGTCGTTGTGTTCTACTAGGAGAGAGACTGATTGGCGTTATTTTTACCTAGATTTTAGTGTCTTTTTATATGTGTTTTCATATTATTTTATCCGTATTTGTATGTTATTTGGTTGTGTTTTGTGTTTTTATGGAAATATGTGTGAATGAGCTTAAACCTATGATTTTTACTTTTTATTGGATGCTAGATATGATAAGGAAGGCATAGGAAAAAATGGATCTAAATTCGGAGTTGAAACGAGGGAGAACAGGCAAAAACGGAAGCTGCACAACACGGGCCGTGTGCAGCGCACGACCCTGTCAGAATGGCCGTGCGCTGACACTCGAAACACCAACTCGGCCACGCCTGTGGCCGAGTGCAGAACACGACCCGTGCCCAGTACAAACACACGGCCCGTGCACCGCGCACGGGCCTGTCCGAAAAGCCGTGTTAGGACATCGGATTACACAACACGGCCACCCCTGTGGCCGAGTGCGGAACACGACTCGTGCGCTGTGTTAGAACACGGGACGTGCGGCGGAGCTCGAGACGTGTTGGTGCAAAAACGCAGAAAATTGCTGAAATCTTCTAGAAGGCCCACATGGGGTATAAATAGACCCCATTTCAACACTTTGAGAGATAAGATCAGAAATTTCACCCTTCTACACACACATCACACACCATTCCTTCAATTTCACACCATAATCTCCATCCACCTTCATCCATCTTGATCCATCTTCATCATCTCCATTAATTCTCCATCAAAACTTCATCTCTTCCATTGGGTGTGAGAGATCTCAAGAAATCAATAGCTAGAGAAGAAGATCCATGAGTATTGAAGATCTCCTACAAGAAATTATTGGGGAAGATTTACATCTCCTTTGATTTTCTTTTGGATTTAGACTATGGATATTTGTAATGAATCATTTATGTGTTTTGTTACTTTTATCATGTTAGGCTAATCCCTCTAGTGGGATTAGGAACATGAAGAGCATATTGGATTTGTATTATCATGTGGATTAAATTGGTTTTTGATTTAATTGATGTTGATTTCTATTCATGGAGTTTAATTGTCTTGATGTTGTGATGGCATGGTTTGTTATTCATAATTGATTATTGGTTTAATGGATTGTTGATCAATGAATTGATTTATGGTGATTAAATGCTATCATAATGTTCATGTATGTATTGCTTGGAGTGAGACAGAAATGACCCTCTATAGTATTAGGAAGGCATGGTTAGACATCGAGTTTGGGTTTGACCGAAAGGATATTTGAATTCGATGAGGGGAACCAATCCATTCGTTGGCCTTAGTACACAAAAAGAGAGAGTTTACTCTAACTAGTACCTAGATGGAAGGGGTTAATGTTGGGCTTTGATCTTAAGTGCTTTTGGAAGTCTAAAATGGATCAACAACCTTTGTAACCCGAAAGGGAGCTTAGGATACAATCGTGATCACCCTTAGTCTACATCAATTGAGTTGAATTCCTTTTGCATGATAATATGAATCGAGTGTGCTTGGATGTTTCTAATCCCATGTTTTTCATACTTGAACTTTAGCACCCATTTTCTTTACTTGTTATTCATCTTTACTTGTCATTTCTCCTATTCGCTCTCTTATTTACTTGCTACTTGTTTTAGTTGTTAATCATCTCAAAACCCCCTATCATCTTTACAAAAACGACATGAACATGAGCTCACGTATTTTGCTAGTCCGAACATAACTCCTTTGTGGATTGATAATTTTTCTTGGGATATAATACTACAACGATCGAGTATTCTTATTCGTGAGTGCTACAAAAATAGGCAAACAAGAAAATGCCGCCGTTGCTGGGGAGTTTGACGGACTAGTCGAGTACTGTGTTATTGTTTTAGTTGTTCTTGATAAGGATACTTTTTATTTTATTTTTACTTTGTTTACTATTGTTGTTTGTGGTCTCACTCTTTGAATTTTCGTAGGTGTTTTATGATCACAAGATCAAAGGGAAATCAATCGATTATTCCTTTGAATTTGGAGATAGAAAAGACCGCGCGACAAAGGATGCTAGAGAGACGAAGAGCTAAAAAAGGAACAAATATGGAGAATCAACGTGGAGAGAATGCTAATTATAACCCACCCCAAGATCCTTTACAAGATCAAAGGGGGGTACAAGAAGGAGTGCAAGAGAATCAAGCGGAGATAATGAGGAATTTCTTTGCTCAAAATCAAGAGTATATGCAATTGCTTGCCAATCAAGAAGCTCAAAGGATATTTCAACAACAAGAGTTGCCAAGGCCTAGAGCAATTCGGGATTACTTCCAACCGAGAGTCGTGCACAATATGGTTCCTCCGGTTCAAGCCAATGATTATGAAATTAAGACCGGATTGATCAACATGGTCAAAGCAAATCAGTTTGGGGGAGGTCCTCTTGAAGACCCGAACACTCATCTATCTACTTTCTTGGAGGTTGCAAATACCGTCAAGATGAAGAGAGTGTCGGAGGATGCTATTCGAATGAGGTTGTTCTCTTTTTCTTTAAGAGACAAGGCTAAAGCATGGTACAATACAATTCCTTTGGGAAGTTGTAATACATGGGAAGATCTTGAGCAAAAGTTCCTAAACAAGTACTTTCCTCCTTCAAAGACTCTCCAATTGAAAAGCCTTATCACTCAATTTAGGCAACTTCCGGATGAAAATTTTTATGAAGCATGGGAACGCTACAAAGAGATGCTCCGAAAGTGTCCTCAACATGATTTTCATGAGAATCAACAAGTGGCTTTCTTTTATCAAGGGTTGAATCAACAAAATCGGATGCATGTAGATGCCTCATCCGGAGGGTCTATATTTGGAGTGGATGCTATGAAAGCCATGGATATTTTTGAAGACATTGCAATGAATGCTTATCAATGGTCTTCCGAGCGAGTAATGGGAGGTTATGCATTTGGAAAAGTAGCTCAAGTGGAAAGTATGAACAAAGTGAAGAGTGATGTGTTCCAAAGTGAAGGAATGAAATAATTCAATGAGAGTATCCAAACTTTAACAAAGCAATTGAATTTGATCACTCAAGGAATAAGTCAAGGGGGAAGCACAAGTTCTATGGTGAATGATGAGAGCAATGTTATGCAAAGTATACAGGATGTTGCCTATTTAGATAGGAGAAATTACCAAGGGAATTTCCATCATCAAGGGAATTTCCAAGGTAATTATCCTTCTAATCAAGGTAATTTTCAAGGAGGATATCAAGGACAAGCTCGGGGAAGCAATTTCAATCAATCAAGTGGAAATTATCAAGCTCCGAGGAAGCATGAAAATTTTTTTTACTCTAATCCTCAAGCCGCCGTGTCATTTCTTCCGGGATTCGATCCGAGTGCTAAGCCACCCAATGGAGAGGGTAAAGCATCGGTGGAAGAGACATTGCTAGCATTAATGAAAGATACAAGAGCTTATATGGAAAAGAGAGATGCTAAGCTTGAATCTCAAATGGAAAAGAGGGAGGCAAAGCTTGAGGCTAGAATGGAGGAAAATGAGAAGAAATCCGATAATAGGATGAGAGCTTTTGAGTATCAAATGGGACAAATTGCTTCTTCCGTGGGATCTCAACACCAACAAGGAAAGTTTCCATCTACCACGGTAACTAATCCTAAAGAAGATTGCAAAGCTATCACTCTTAGAAGTGGAAAAGAGTATGAGGAACCTCCTATGCCTAAAGAAGATAGTATTGTCATTGAAAGGGAAGTGGAAAGAAAGGTTGAAGAAGGGTTGGTGCAAGAAGAGAGTAAATTGTTGAGCAAAAGAAAGATGAAGAGAAGATAGAGAGAATTCCAAAGTGGAAGAAGGCAAAGGAGTTAAGGGAAAAGGAAGTTGAAGTTGAAAGAGATAGTTGAGGAATACCAAAGACTCAAGTACCAGTTCCTTTTCCTCAAAGGTTCTTGAAGAAGGGTTTGGATGAGAGGTTCAAAAAGTTTTTTGAAATCTTCAAGAAGATTCAAATCAATATCCCTTTCGCCGATGCTTTGGATCAAATGCCTCATTATGCTCGTTTCTTGAAGGACATCATGGGAAAGAAAAGAAGTCTTGTGGACAATGAAACGGTTAATCTAACCGAAGAGTGTAGTGCCATTCTACAATGGAAACTTCCTCAAAAATTGAAGAATCCGGGTAGTTTCATTATACCATGTGAAATTGGAAAGAACAAGAAGAACAAGGCTCTTTGTGACCTTGGTGCAAGCATTAATCTAATGCCTCTCTCCATATTCAAGAAGCTTGGGTTAGGTGAAGTAAAGCCAACTTCCATCACACTTCAATTGGCGGATCGATCTATGACACATCCAAAAGGAGTAGTTGAAGATGTGTTGGTAAAAGTTGATAAGTTCGTCTTTCCGGTGGATTTTATTGTTCTAGATATGGAGGAGGATGAAAATGTGCCATTGATTCTTGGGAGACCGTTTCTTGCTACCGGGAGAGCTCTTATTGATGTCTACAAATGAGAATTAAAGTTGAGAGTTAATGATGAGGAAGTGGTATTCTCTCTACACAAGGCCATACAATATCCAATGAATGATGAAGAATGTAAAAGTGTGGATGTTGTAAAGGGAAGTGTCGAGGAGAGTTGGCCTTCCATTGTAACCAAGGATCCACTTGAACTTTGCTTGAGCAATTCTCTATCTCTTTCTAATATTTCTACTACTTCTCTTGATTTAAATGAAGAATTGATTAATTGTTTGCTTGATCTAGGTGATTGTAGTGAAGCTCAAGAGGTTGCAGCCGCCATCTCAAGGGGAAATGGAAAGTTCTTACCACTTAGAGATCCAATCGATCAAGAAGAGAAAAAGGAAAAGAAGGTGGAGTTGAAGCCTTTACCCGATCATCTTGCTTATGCCTACCTTGGTAAAAGTGAGACATATCCGGTAATTGTATCATCATCTCTAACCTCTAGTCAACTTGATAAATTGCTTAATGTCCTTAAAGAGCATAAGTCGGCTATTGGTTGGTGTATTGATGATTTGAAGGGAATTAGTCCAACAATTTGCATGCATAAGATAAGACTTGAGGATGAAGGGAAAGCTTGTGTTCAAAACCAAAGAAGACTTAATCCTATCATGCAAGAAGTGGTAAAAAAAGAGGTTCTTAAGTGGTTAGATTCTGATATGATCTTTCCTATTAGTGATAGCCCCTATGTGAGCCCGTTGCATGTAGTATCTAAAAAAGGGGGTATGACTATAGTGAAGACCGAGAAAAATGAGACCATAGCCACTAGGACGGTGACGGGGTGGCGTGTGTGTGTTGATTATAGAAAACTTAATGAAAACACACGTAAAGATCACTTTCCCTTACCTTTCTTGGATCAAATATTGGATAGGTTGGCCGGGTATGAGTTTTATTGCTTTCTTAATGGGTATTCCGGGTATAACCAAATTCTCATAGCACCCGAAGACCAAGAAAAGACCGCTTTCACTTATCCTTATGGAATATTTGCTTTTCGAAGATTGCCATTTGGACTTTGCAATGCACCGGCCACCTTTCAAAGGTGTATGATGGCAATCTTTGAAGGATTAATTGAGAATATAATGGAAGTGTTCATGGATGACTTTTCGGTATTTGGTTCTTCTTTTGATATTTGTTTGTCTAACCTTGCTATTGTTTTGAAGCGATGTCAAGACACGAATTTAGTGTTGAATTGGGAGAAGTGCCACTTCATGGTAAATGATGGCATTGTACTTGGACATCACATCTCTTCAAAGGGATTGCAAGTTGACCGAGCCAAAGTTGTTGCTATAGAGAAGCTTCCACCACCAACAAATGAGAAGGGAGTACGATCGTTCCTTGGTCATGCCGGGTTCTATCGTAGATTCATCAAGGATTTTTCTTCATTTTCTAAACCTCTATCTCATCTCCTTGAAAAAGATGTGCCATTTAAGTTTGATGATAATTGTTTAAATGCTTTTCAGGTGCTAAAGGAAGCTTTGATTTCATCACCCATCTTGATCACCCCCGATTGGAAGGAGCCATTTATATTGATGTGTGATGCAAGTGATGTAGCTCTTAGAGTGGTTTTGGGGCAACTAAGAGAGAAAAAATTCCGAGCCATTTACTATGCAAGCAAGACATTTGATGCGGCTCAAAGGAACTACACTACTACTGAAAAAGAGTTCTTGGCGGTAGTATATGCATTTGATAAGTTTCGTCCTTATTTGGTAGGAACGAAGACTATTGTATACACCGACCATGCCGCTATCAAGTATCTCATGGCAAAGAAGGATGCAAAGCCAAGGGTGATAAGATGGGTACTACTTCTTCAAGAATTTGATATTGAAGTGAGAGATAAGAAGGGCACGGAGAATGTGGTAGCCGACCATCTTTCAAGGTTAGAGTCGAGGGAGCATTGTGAAAGTACTTATGAGTTAATCAAGGAGGTTTTTCCCGATAAAGAAATTTTGAAGTGTGATTGCTATCAAATTGAGGCTTTAGTGGAGCAAGAAGGAAGCCCGTGGTATGCGGACTATGTGAATTACTTGGCTAGTGGAAGGAGGCCTTATGAGCTTAATAAGTATCAATCCAAGAAGTTTTTTCATGATGTTAAAAGTTACTTGTGGGATGATCCATTCTTGTACAAGATGTGTAATGATTCTCTTGTGCGAAGATGTGTGCCCGAGGAAGAATGGAATAGTGTGTTGGAGTTTTGCCACTTTTCACCTAGTGGAGGCCATTTTGGAGCTCAAAAGACCACTGCAAAAGTCTTACAATCGGGGTTGTATTGGCCATTTTTGTTCAAGAGTTGTAAGAAATTTGTAGAGGGTTGTGATCGGTGTCAAAGGATGGGAGGAATCTCCAAGTGGGATGAGATGCCCCTTAAGAGCTTTCAAGAAGTGGAGATATTTGATGTGTGGGGCATCGATTTCATGGGACCATTTCCTCAATCTAATGGATTCCTATACATACTATTGGTGGTCGACTATGTCTCGAAATGGGTTGAGGCCATACCTTCAAGAACAAGTGATGCTAGAGTGGTCATGGGGTTTTTAAAGAAGCATATCTTCACAAGATTTGGACTACCTAGAGTGTTGGTAAGTGATGGGGGTAGTCACTTCATAAATAAGCTAATGGAGAACATTCTCAAGACTTATGGAGTGAAGCATCGAGTGTCTACTCCGTATCACCCTCAAACGAATGGTCAAGCTGAAATTTCTAACCGACAAATCAAGCAAGTCTTGGAGAAAACAGTGAGTGTGAGTAGAAAGGATTGGTCTAATAAACTTGATGATGCATTGTGGGCCTTTCGAACCGCATTCAAGACCACTCTTGGTATGTCTCCTTTTCAAATTGTCTATGGCAAGTCTTGTCATCTTCCCGTGGAGTTAGAGCATAAAGCTTATTGGGCCATTAAGAAATTGAATTTTGACATGAAAGCTTCGAAGAAGATAAGATTCTTGCAGTTGAATGAGCTTGAGGAATTTAGAGAAAGTGCTTATGAAAATTCAAGGATTTTTAAGGAGAAAACAAAGAGGTGGCATGATGCTCGTTTGAGGAAGAAGAGCTTTGAAAAGGGTGAAAAGGTGTTGGCAGTCAATTCTCAACTAAGACTTTTCCTGGGCAAGTTGAAGTCCAAATGGAGAGGACCTTATGTGGTAAAGGAAGTACTTGATGGGGGAGCTCTAAAGGTTATGGATGAGAACGGGGAAGAGTTCTTGGTTAATGGTCATCGTGTGAAGCACTATGTGGATCCATCACAAAGGGAGACCCTCTTTGTGGATACTTTATTTGAAAGATGATCTCAAAATTCGTCTAGCTTGAAGACGTTAAACTTAGCGCTCGATGGGAGGCACCCCATCACTATCTTTATTGCTTTATTTTAGTGCTTTCAATAATGGTTGTGGTTTTGTTGTTTTGTATTTTGGGACTTGTAGGTTGATTGTGCTCATGGAGAAAAATGCTCATTGAGAAAAGAGAAATGCTTCATGGATTCAAGTTGACATGTTCCACAACTTGTTGCAAACTTAATTCGTGACTCTTGTCTCGAGTTAAGTTTGGGGGGTGCTAGTGCGTGGTGGGCATAGCTTGAGTCATGTGGATGCGGTTACTTCTCAACAAGAAGATCATCAATGGAAACTACAAGGGTAAGTCTCACCACTTTTTACAAACTTAAGTCTCAACTCTTGTTTCGATTTAAGTTTGGGGGGAGAGTGCGTGGTGTGACTCACCACTTGAGTATGGTTCTTGCAAAATTGGGAAAATTTTAAAATTTTTCTCATGAGTATTGGTTTGATTTTGGCATGATTGGTGGTGTTGAAGTGCATGATAGTCCATATTCATAATGAAATTGTTGAACTAATGGTGTTTGTTGAGTGTTTGAGCATGAATGAGAGGTATTGGAAGCATGATGGAGCTTGGAGCTAACGCTTTCCTTACCAAATGCCTATTGAGGGAGTACTCTACACCTTATCATTTTATTACTTGAAATGAATTGATTTTGATTTGGATTGTTGTGACTAGCATGCTACTTCATGTGTTATGTTTGTGGAAGGTTTACTTTCGTATATTAGGATTTCCTTTTCAATAAAGGTTGGGATGAATGTGTGCTTAATTTTCTTATGGATGATGGTGTTTAGTGTTTTGTTGTGTCTTATTTGTTGAGTCCTTATTTGTATGTTGTGTGTATTTTCATTCTTATCTTGGGATGTTTGGTGGTTTGTTTGGGGATGTCGTGAGTCATTTTTGAACGTGAGTGATGATAGGTTGTGGTGATAAGTGATGACAAATTATGATTAAGAATCTCTACATTTTCAAATTGTGACATGTTTTACTTAACTTGTTCAATTTTGAGATGAATGTGGTGTAATAAGTTCCTTAAGGTCCGAGCACAAGCTTGTGAGCATTTGAGCCTCAACCATGCATACATGGTATTTCTTCATGAGTGGATCGGTTGTGTTTGATAAGTTAGAACTTGCTCAAGGACTATAGGAACGAGCCCGATTAGTGGAGATTAGTGAAATGATCTAAGGTCATCCTTGTTATTATAGTCATTGCCATATATGTTCCTACCTTGAACACCATCCTTAGTCAATGATTGTCGTTATTTTCACCTAGATTTTAGTGCCTTTTTGAGTGTATTTTGCGTATTGTTTTATCCGTATTTTTGTGTATTTTGGTGGTGTTATGTATTTTCATAGGAATGTGTGAGAATGATCTTAAACATACATATAACAGGTGAAAATGGAGTAAAAATGAAGAAGGAAGATCAAACAAAGAAGAAGAAACAAAGGTGCAAGAACACGGCCGGCCGTGCTGGCAACACGGCTCGTGTTGCAGCAAAACGGCCCGTGTGCCAGACACGGGCCTATCCAGAATGGTCGTGCGGCGGCATCTATTTATCCAACACGACCACCACTTGGTCGTGTTGTGGAGCACGACCCGTGTTCAGAGCACGACCCGTGTACAAGACACGGGCCTGTAAGCGGAGGCCGTGCGGCGACGTCTAGGCATTCAACACGGCCACCATTTGGCCGTGCGACGCAGAACGACTCGTGTGCCGCATGCCCTGACACGACACGACCCGTGCTACGTGACACGACTCGTGTCGGCACCAGAACAGGATATTTTTTTACAATTCTTCTAGAAGGTCTCCATGGGGTATAAATACCAATCCATTCAACATTTTAAGGAAGATCCGAAATTCTACTGTTCCCACACACCTCACACACCATTCCTTTGATTTCACACCATATTCTCCATCCCATTCATCCATTTTGAGATCTACATCATCTCTCCATATATTCTTCCATCCAAATCAAGTGAAGAAGCAAGGAAGCTTGGGTGATCACCAAAGGAAGAAGGGAGATTCAATTGGATCCATTTCCAAGGGAGTTTTCATTCTAATTTTGTGTTAATCCTTTAGTTTATCATGATTTGTAAGAATTATAATGTCTATGTTATGGATCTTATGAAGATTGTAGGCTAATCTCCCTTGTGAGATTAGCAACATGAAGGTTGTTGGTTAATTTGTGGATCTATGTAATTAAATTCATGTGTTGATGGGGATATTTGATTTTCTATCATTGGTGCTTATATATCTTGAGATCTATGATGTTTTGTGTGTTTAATTGTTCTAATTATATGATTAGATTGAGAAATCAATGATGTGCTTAGGATAGTCAAGTGAATCATTTCATCAAACACCTCATGTGCATTATAGATGGTAAAGTGATTGAGAAGTCCTTTATTATTTAGAACCCTTTGATGGAACATGTGATTAGTTAGATTGAGAAGTCAATTGATTATATGAAGGGATTCTATAATTGAACTTAGTACCTAGTTGGAATAGTTTAATTTAGAACCAACCTTTGAGCTATTTTGAGATTGTGCAAATGATCTACATCCTATTCATTTCGAGAGGAAGTTTAGGTGGTATAAGTGTTGGCCCTTAGTCTTAACCCTTGATACATATGAGTTTAATGCATGAATCCATAAGTTACCACTTCAATAGTGTTGTTAATCTCACTTCTACTTAATTTGGAAAACCACTCATTCATCATTTTTATCTTGTCATTGGATTATTGTTTGTCTACTTTCATTTAATTACTTGTTACCCAAACCATCCATCTATGATTCGTCTCTATAAAATCGTGATAAACGTGATATCGCTTAAGTGCTAGCATCGACCTCCCTGTGGTTCGATAAATTCTTGAATTGGTCAACCCGACTACAAGTTATGGCTAATCAAATGGCGTCGTTGCCGGGGAGGTCGTCTCCAACTCTTCCCACATTAATCCACATAACCCACATGTCATTTTATTAGCCATAATTTAGTGGGCATGACCAATTAAAGAAATTATCGAACCACAGGGAGGAAGGTACTAGAGTTTAAGCGATCTCAAGTTTATCGTGATTTTATAAGGACGACGGAAGAGAGGATAGGAGCAAATGAATGCAATTATGCTAAAGCAAGAAATAAAGATAAAATGAATGCAAAGATAAAATGGTTCCAAATGATGCAAGGATGAGATTAACAACAATCATGGCATAGATAATTAAGTAATTATGCAATTAATTCTAATCTCTCATGGACAAGGTATAGAAGCGATCACTAATTCCACCTAAACTCTCTCTCGAGATGGATAGGATGTAGGCCCTCAACAAGGCTCCCAAACGCACATAGGATCGAGACAATAGCAAACACCTCCCACTAGGTACTAATTACTCTATGAGTTCCCTAATTAGGTACTAAATCATAAGCAATATTCCCTTTTAAGGTACTATGAATTTACTAATTGTTTGGGTCTCCTCATTTAATCAACCAACCTCTCGATTAAGCTAATCAAATGTTCTATCAAAGGGTTCTAAATCTAGAAGGATATCTCTATCTCATTCTAAATTAATGCACATGAAGTGTATGATGAAATGATTCAATGAACTATCCTAAACACATAATTGATTTCTCAATCTAATAACATGCCCATGACAATTAATCACACAAATCATCATATACATCAAGCAATCAACAATCAATGATAGAAATAACACAAAGCCCATTCAAGATTAAAATCAATTTGTATAAAAACTAAATTATCCAACACCAATCATGGAGCTAATCTCACAAAGGAGATTAGCCTCTCATATCCATAAGAAAGTTAACATAGACATTAAGATCCTTACAAAACATGATCAATCTATAAAGAAATGCACAAAAATTAGAATTAGATTCCCCCTTTGAAGTGCTCCAATGGAGATCTCCTTCTTCTTCTTGTGATCTCACTCTCCCTTGCTTCCTTGATCACTTGGATGGTGGATTTGATGGATGGGATCAAGTGTAGATGGGTGGATGAAGAATGGATGAAGATGATGGTGGGAAATGGAAGAAATGGTGTGTGAGGTGTGTGTAGATGATAGGATTTTCAGATCTTTTTTATAAAATATGAATGGAGGGGTATTTATACCCTTTTGGGCCTTCTAGAAGGATTCTGATTTTTTTCTGATCCAAGACACGACACGAGTCGTGTGGCGCAACACGGCCATGAGGTGCCCGTGTTGCGTGAACTGATGCTCCCGCACGGCCATCGCTTACAGGCCCGTGTTGGCTACACGGGTCGTGTGCTGCAACACGAGTCGAGCTCCGCAACACGGCCAAGTGGTGGTCGTGTTGGATGAATAGATGTTGCCGCACGACCATTCTGGACAGGCCCGTGTTAGCTACACGAGTCGTGTACTGCGACACGGCTCGTGCCACCGACACGGCCAGTCGTGTTGCTGCTGCCCTGATTCCTTCACTGTTTTGGCTCGTTCTCCCTCGTTTCAACTCCAAATTGAGTTCCGCTTTTTCCTACATCTTCCTTATCCTATTTAGCATCAAATAAAAAGTGAAAATAGTAGGTTTAAGCTCATTCACACACATTTCCATGAAAACACAAAACACAACCAAATAACACATAAAATACGGATAAAAATATACGAAAACACATATAAAAAGACACTAAAATCTAGGTGAAAATATCACTCATCAGTCAACCACTTTGAGCCTATAAACTTATTTCTTGTGAATTTAGCACATTACGTGCCTTGATTACCCACTTAAGCCTTATATATATATATATCCATTATGTGAGTAATTGAGGAAATGGTGGCTAGAAAGGATTGATTGAATAATCAAAAGAAGTAAAGGACATGGTAAACAAGCAAGAAAAAGGATGAAAAGAGCAACAACAAGAAGGCACATGCAACCTCAAAGTTAGAAAATGAGCAAATCAACATCAAAATGCTCAAGTAAACAAAATTCAAAGATAGGAAGCATGCATCAAAAGAAGCTCAATCCAAGGAAAGTTAATGAATAGTGCTTGAGATTGTAAAGATAAGAAAGGAAGAAAGAAAAGTGGAGAAGTTGAGGAAATTGGTCATCTCTTTGATTACTTACACTTATTGAGTCACTATTATCCATATCTTCCCTACCATACCAAAGAGCCTATCATTACATCCTAATTAAAGACCTTTTTGATCATTAATTGAAACTTTGGTGGTTTGTGAATATAGTCAGCGAGCAAGCTTATAGCGAGTCAAGCCAATCGATTAATGAGTGTGATTTATCCTATTTCAAAAAGAGTGTTGAGAGACATCGATATCCACTGTGAGGCTTGGACTAAAAGGGACTATATTACACTATTACTCTCTTTTTATTGAACTTGTTAATTTCTCATGTCATGATTTTAATATTGTAGGATGACTTAGCATAGTTTGTAGTTATTATTGCTAACGATATGTTATTGCTTATGTTCGTTTAGTCTTTTTCTAGGTGAAATTTTCTCCTTTTGATTTGTCATTTTCGTTGCTCGGGGACGAACAAGACCTTAAGTTTGGGGGGTTTGATTGGCGCTATTTTCAACTAGATTTTAGTGTCTTTTTATATGTATTTTCGTATTATTTTATCTGTATTTGTATGTTATTTGGTTGTGTTTTGTATTTTTATGGAAATGTGTGTGAATGAGCTTAAGCCTATGATTTTTACTTTTTATTGGATGCTAGATACGATAAGGAAGGCATAGGAAAAAGTGGATCTAAATTCGGAGTTGAAACGAGGGAGAACAGGCAAAAACAGAAGCTACACAACATGGGCCGTGTGCAGCGCACGACCCTGTCAGAATGGCCGTGCGCTGACACTCGAAATACCAACTCGGCCACGCCTGTGGCCGAGTGCAGAACACGACCCGTGCCCAGTACAAACACACGGCCCGTGCACTGCGCACGGGCCTGTCCAAAAAGCCGTGTTAGGACATCGGATTACACAACACGGCCACCCCTGTGGCCGAGTGCGGAACACGACTCGTGCGCTGTGTTAGAACACGGGGCGTGCGGCGGAGCTCGAGACGTGTTGGTGCAAAAACGCAGAAAATTGCTGAAATCTTCTAGAAGGCCCACATGGGGTATAAATAGATCCCATTTCAACACTTTGAGAGATAAGATCCGAAATTTCACCCTTCTACACACACATCACACACCATTCCTTCAATTTCACACCATAATCTCCATCCACCTTCATCCATCTTGATCCATCTTCATCATCTACATTAATTCTCCATCAAAACTTCATCCCTTCCATTGGGTGTGAGAGATCTCAAGAAATCAATAGCTAGAGAAGAAGATCCATGAGTATTGAAGATCTCCTACAAGAAATTGTTGGGGAAGATTTACATCTTCTTTGATTTTCTTTTGGATTTAGACTATGGATATTTGTAATGAATCATTTATGTGTTTTGTTACTTTTATCATGTTAGGCTAATCCCTCTAGTGGGATTAGGAACATGAAGAGCATATTAGATTTGTATTATCATGTGGATTAAATTGGTTTTTGATTTAATTGATGTTGATTTCTACTCATGGAGTTTAATTGTCTTGATGTTGTGATGGCATGGTTTGTTATTCATAATTGATTATTGGTTTAATGGATTGTTGATCAATGAATTGATTTATGGTGATTAAATGCTATCATAATGTTCATGTATGTATTGCTTGGAGTGAGACGGAAACGACCCTCTATAGTATTAGGAAGGCATGATTAGACATCGAGTTTGGGTTTGACCGAAAGGATATTTGAATTCGATGAGGGAAATCAATCCATTCGTTGGCCTTAGTACACAAAAAGGGAGAGTTTACTCTAACTAGTACCTAGATGGAAGGGGTTAATGTTGGGCTTTGATCTTAAGTGCTTTTGGGAGTCTAAAATGGATCAACAACCTTTGTAACTCGAAAGGGAGCCTAGGATACAATCGTGATCACCCTTAGTCTACATCAATTGAGTTGAATTCCTTTTGCATGATAATATGAATCGAGTGTACTTGGATGTTTCTAATCCCATGTTTTTCATACTTGAACTTTAGCACCCATTTTCTTTACTTGTTATTCATCTTTACTTGTCATTTTTCCTATTCGCTCTCTTATTTACTTGCTACTTGTTTTAGTTGTTAATCATCTCAAAACCCCCTATCATCTTTATAAAAACGACATGAACATGAGCTCACGTATTTTGCTAGTTAGAACATAACTCCTTTGTGGATTGATAATTTTTCTTGGGATATACTACTACAACGATCGAGTATTCTTGCTCGTGAGTGCTATAAAAATAGGCAAACAGAGACAGACCGTCAAGCGGGTCATTTTATTTTTTATGTATGACCCATTTTGTAAATTTGTAAATATGGATTTGTTGGTTAGTGTACAATTGTGTACATTAATAGATCAACTCTAATATGTTATAGCCATATTAGTAACACTTTTGCATGATGTGTCTAATATGACAAAAAAACTGCACTCATTTAACATATTTAGCTAAACTATTAATTATATGATTACAAAGTTTTAGGAAAGATTAAAATATGACAAATTCTCCTACATTCAAAAATTATTACTGTATGAAATATATATTGATGAATAAATTTTATACATTAATGAATAAAAATTTATATAATTTATTAGTGAATTTTCTATTAATTTTTTTATATAAAATTGAATATAAAAAAGTTATACATATCAGTTGAACCTATTGGATTCGAGCCAGAAAAACACAGCTCTAATTCTATTTTTTGTATAAGGCTAATCAGGTTGAACCTATGGGTTTCGGGTTTTCTAACAACTCTAAATAATAAGATTGTAGGTGTATGTATATGAGTGTTTTTTTAAAATCCAAAAGCAGATTTCAAAATAAAAAAACATAGCGTAGAGTTGGGAAGGAAGGTATGACTTATAAGCAAGATGTTAATAAGGATAAACTAAAAAGATCAGTCGGGCCGTTTGGAACAGATTCGAAAGCCCGCAATTGGGCCCAAATAGAAGACGTAATTTACAAATAAGTAAATATTAGTATACCATTTCATTGTGGGGGTGATAATATTACTTATTATAGTATTAGTTAAAATAAATTAAGTTTTTGTACACCCGACTACAAGTGTAATCGGAACCATTTTTATGAATAAAAATTGATTGGAGGGAGATGGGATCAAGCAATGGTCCACTTGTTTTTCTTTCTTGGAATATTGGGATGCACGTAATGTAGAAGCATTTAAAATATTTTGCACCTAAATTAAGGAGTATTATTATTTAATGTGTAATGGGTAGTTATGTTAGTGGGAGTGTGGACCCCTGTATTAGAGGGAGTGTGTGAGTCTCATGTGTATAAAAAAGGAAAGAGGAACCTTTCGGTGGGACAACCAAAATGAAAAAAATACCCTTTTTAACTGGGACGAAGGGAGTATGAACTAAGACGTGTATGGTATGAAAGTTACATTTGAGACGATGGGATGGTTTGATTCATTGTTAAAGCATTAATTGTTATATAAATAAAGTATTTTTATTGATAGTTAAAGTATGCTCTCTTCGTTCCCTTTAAATGATTTTTTTTTATTTTCGTTGTCCCACTCAAAATATAAGCACGTGCAAAAAGTAAAAAAAAAAACTCTCATGAAAGGGGACAGTTGGAGTAGTAATAATTAATCATATTATAACACCTTAAAAATACACTTTAATTCATTATTTATCATATTTAAAAGAGTTGGCTTCTTGTATCCCCGGATGTACAAGGTATTTAAAAGTACAACATTTTGTTCAAAAGGTATGCAAGTTTTTCATTGAAAAGATTGGATGAAAAATGTATAGTATAAATGTTCAATTAATTTTTTTCTTTTTTTTCAAATAAAAGATACACGTTTTTATATTAAAGAGTATAACTTTAAAAAAAATGTGGAATTTAGAAACACGTTGTTAAGGGCATGCAAGTTTTAGTCTTTTATATAATTATTATCTCACAATATATTTTATTATCTTAAAAAATAAGTATATAATATATATAGAGGAGAGAGAAATAAAGTTTTAATTATGGTTGAATAACATTATAATAATCAATCACTTGAGGTTTAAATTAATTTAATAATTGATTAATAATACAATTAGTTGAACCTTATTAGATTAGGAAGCATAATTTTGGAGTTACGTGCATATGGTGGATAGATTTATTATTTTTTGCCTGATTAATTGGACTACAGTAATTTCAAGTCCAGTATATTAAAAGATAAAAACTTGTGTGATACTGTTAAACGTAAACATTTACGTGAGATAGGTGTAAAGTGATAATTTACATAACAAAAAGTGATATTGAATTAATGAAAAATGATAATGTTATTTTATGAATAATTTATAGTATAAATAAAAAGTGATAACATTTTACAGTAAAAGTAATAACTATTTTAAAAAATATAAAATAATCTAAGTGAAACGGTCTCACGCAAGATATATCCATATTAAAATCATCCCATATCATTGAAAAAGAAAAGAAAAAATAAATATTGGTAGTGATCAATTTAACTATTTGACTAGCAATCGTGTTAAATATAAAAGGTGCTAATAATTAATCAAGAAAAAATAATAGGGAAATGATGTTACACCAACAAAAGGCTGGCTCTTTATATAATTGGTTCTATATCCACCCTGAATATATTATCTTCACATAATATTTATTCTATGTTTGCCCCTACTAATTTAAATTAATATTATTGATATCTTTATTTATGGATAAAATACATTATTATACAAAATTCACATGGTATAATATAATAATTTATTATGAGAGTTACTAGGGTACATGTATTAATTGATTGATACCCCTTTAATTCCCCCTTTAGTTAATTCCTACCCCTTCATCAAAACATCAAAACACACCTACTGAAGGTGAAAGAAGTATATTATACATTTCAAAATTGTTGTCACCTTCTAGTCATTGTAATTTATTATATACTACATTAATACTTTATACTCGATCGGATCCAAATTCAAATTAAATTTGAATTGGTTCGAATTCAATTACATCAATACTAAATTCGTCTTACTATTGCACACAAATTTTGATAAGAACACTACTAAAAATGCTCTTTAGTATAAAAAGAGAATACTAAATTTGTCTCACGTCTTACTATTCCACACAAATTTTGATTAGGACACTACTAAAAAATGCTCTGTAGTATAAAAAGATTTATCATCGAAAGAAAAGAGGATACTAAATAAAATTATTTTCTTCGCTCCAACGCAAATCATAGGCTATTTTACTTTATAATACCATAATTTACTAATGATAGTAATTTATTTTTAGTACCATATTTATGTTTTATTAATAATTATTTTTTCGATTTTAATTTATTTTAGTATCAGTACTATTTTAGTTTTAGTATGAGAATTTTTTAGATATACTTTTAACTATTTTCGCGGATTCGGAATTCGCATTTTGTTGTGAAAGTTCATGATTCGAATTCTCAGTGAACTTTCAATACCAATGCAACATTTTCATTAATAATATTAAGAAATTTAAAATTATTGTTTAATCAATTTTTTTGAATCTTAATTCAAAACAACTCAATGAACTATCAATACCAATACAACATTTTTTTCATTAATAATAGTTAAACTTCATTTCCTTGAAATTTAAACTTGATTGTTTCTTTTCTCTTTCTTTTAAACTCATCTCCACCGGCTATCTCTTTCCACCAGCAATCAATCCGTTTAGACGACGTCCATTCCTCCAGTATTGTCCTCCGTGATCACCGCATGCTGCATTTTACTTTTCATTTATTTAATATAATTGAATTTTGTATTTTACTTTTCATTCATTTAATATAATAAAATATTAATATTTTATAGATATTTTTTATTTTTACTTTTATTAAAAAAATAAAATTTACATATTTTAATAATAAAATTGGAAAATAGGACGGTGGAAAAAATTGGATATATATATATATATATATATATATATATATATATATATATATATATATATAATTTAAATGAAGAAAAAATGACAAGAAAATAAACATATGAATAAATAATAATTAGTGTTATGGATATTATATCCCCATGCCTAACGAGCCGGAAGCTCAACAGGCCCATGTGCTACAAGGAAGAGGTCCAGCTACAAAGAGGTCCAAGAAGGAGGAGAATGACAAATCAGGGGCTGATAGCAATCCAAACAGAAAGGCCCAAACCCAAAAGACACACCTCGAAGAAGAACCAAGAAGAAGTCCAGGAGATGAGCCCATCATCAAAGGCTAAGGAAGCCCAAGAAGATAAAACCAGGAAAGGGCTAAAGGGCAGAAAGCCCACTGAAAGGATAGAGAGCCGAGATCCCCCAGCAGAATACCCTATCTCCGAAGCCGAGGGGGGCATCCAGAAGCTCGGACGAATACCAGAGCCTCGAAAACCGACCCATCCGAGACGAAGAGGATTATCAGAGTAGCTGGAGAAAGTACAAACACGACTGCAGGAATAACTAGTAGTGACAGGCAAGAAGACAAGGATAACGGTAAGAAGAGATGTCTTGGGCAGCACTCTCACACTAGAGGACAATGCACAGCAGACGCGTCTCTCCTCATCCTCCAATAGGAAGCAAGCAAAGGACAGGAAAGACCGGATACACTCTACAAGACACCTAGTAGCACCCAACACCCACCCTGATGCAGCGGAAGATACGAAAGTAAGATAAACAAAATACTAATCCGTTGATTCTACAAAGAATACCGGAATAGCGAGATAGATATCTACTCAAACGTTGATTCTCACAAGAATACCGTAGGAGTAGACGCAAACGCGATTAAGAGTATTAATCCATTGATTCAAGAGGAATACCGGAAAAATACAAATAAAACATGAAAAAGGGATTAACCCAAACTTTTCATTAATTAAAATCAACTCCCTTTTTACAATAACATGAACACCTATTTATAGGTGATACTAAAATCTAATGTAATAATGACAATTATAAATAAAAGGAAACAAATCAAAACCTAATTATATTAATTATTCTATATCTCCACCATATCTGCATCATTACTGATGCAGCGACAGCGTATAATAAAAATGATAATACGTAGAACAATTTCTATAATCCGTTGATTCTTAAAGAATAACAGAAGATAGACAACTCAAATACGTTGATTCTTATAGAATACTATAAAAGAGATTATGAGACAACTCTCAATTTCATTAATCAATTCAACTCCTCTAATATATAAGAAGACCACCTATTTATAGGCGATAATATCTAATACAATAAAAATATAAATAAAATTAAAAGAAACAAATCAAAATCAAATCATAATAATATCTAATTAACTTATACTATAATTATAAATTATCTTCCATAATCTCCATTATTCTCCTCCGCTTGGTGATGATTCGCCCTCGAATCGTGTAGGATCGTATTACGAACGAAAGTACGAAGACACGCTGGAACATCCTTGAATCCATACAACCAAAATCCTTTAAAATAGCACTTTCATATTCAATGTTGCAACTAATTATAAGACCCAGAAAATATGAATCTTTTGGATCATACGAATCCTTTGAATTAGGAGCATTAACAGCAGCTTCAATCATATCTCCATAAAAATTGGATCACCATAAACGTCGTGGAAAATTTTATCACCTTCTTTATAAAAAGTTAGTGGGTTATCATACCCGAAACCTTCTTCATCTTCTCCATCAAAGATTGGTGGACCATCATAGTCATTATAAGAAACTTCATCATCTTCCTCATCAAATATCGGTGGACCTTCATAGCCATCATCAACAAACTCGTCCAAATCAAGATTGAACGGAAAAAATAGATCAGAAAAAGAATGATTATCGTATTCATAGATCTGCTCATCATATATGATATCAACTATCGATTGATGCCTCCAAATCATCATCGAGATCATAAATTGGCTCTGATACCAACAGATGCAGCGAGAGCGTATAATAAAAATAATAATACGTAGAACAATTTCTATAATCCGTTGATTCTTAAAGAATAACGGAAGATAGACAACTCAAATGCGTTGATTCTTATAGAATATCGTAAAAGAGATTATGAGACAACTCTCAATTTCATTAATCAATTCAACTCCCCTAATACATAAGAAGACCACCTATTTATAGGTGATAATATCTAATACAATAAAAACATAAATAAAATTAAAAGAAACAAATCAAAATCAAATCATAATAATATCTAATTAACTTATACTATAATTATAAATTATCTTCCATAATCTCCATTACACCCCCAAGGTGGTCGGTGTACCAAGCAGCTTCATTAATGACCGCTTGTCTTCATCCAGATGGAGCAACAGGATTGGCTCACCATTAGGGTTTGCGGACAATATAAATAGCTTCTCTCATATGAGAGAAGTAGGTTACTCATTCTCATTTTTGACATTACTCTTGTAATTGGGAGGGTTTATGAGTGTTGTTGTAAAGATGAGTAATAAAATTGGTTAAGGCTTTTTGGTTGGATCTCCTATCTCTCACGTATTTACTTGTCATTGTGTTTGATTGCGATCGTTCTTAGCTCAATTACATTATAATTTTCTATCCCTTAATCATGAATTAACAGCTAAGAACACGCATCAATGGTTGGCGCCGTCTGTGGAAAATACTACGATTAGCTGTTCTCTTTCTGTTTAAATATTTCATTTTGGTTGTAGGAATTATCTTTATTCTTGCTCTGTTTTCTTTGTTAAGAATGGGGGGTGAAGGATTTGTAATCCCTAGAAACGAAGAGAGGAGAGAATGTTCCAGAGCTAGCGAAACGTGACAAGGAGTGGAAACAATGTACAAGTTAGCGCTCCGGCAGCAAAAATAACAACTCCGGTGAGATCTATTCCCATCCCAGATCTGGGTGATCCACAGAGAACGAAGGAAATGAATGAGAAAATCTGAAGGGTGATTATCGAGTACGCCACAGAAGCTCCCTTAGTTCAACCAACGAGGTTGAGTTTCAGTGGCCCTCACAGAGGCAATCGCGACGATCTAAGGGAAATCTCGAAAGAAGGAAGAAAGCCAGAAGAGTAAGTAGTGGAGGAGATGTCAGGAAGATGATCAACTTCATATGGAAAAGGAATGCGTGAGAGAGAAAGTGTGTTAACGAGACCCCGAGAGATGGAGCTCCCAGCGAATATCACCGCTGGCCAGAGGAAGAAATTCGGAGACAGCCACAACCAGAAGCGGAGCAAGAGGCAAGAAATCTTCCACCCAGGGAGATACCTAGGGAGGACCAAACACGGAGGCAAGAATCAGGGAACAGGGCATCCCGCATCAAGGGAGATGCCCATGAGGGAAGAATTCCATCAACATCAGCCACCAAACCAGAGGTGAGGTCGTCTCGCAACTCGAGAAGTACCGGTAGAAGAGGAAGGTCCACGGAGGACGCCATCCATCTCTTAGAGAGGACATCATCGCCCTAATCCTTCACCACCTCCCATACACCGAGGAGTGGTCAGAGGAGACGTGATCAAGGTCGGAGGCCCACAAACCAAAGATCACTTTCATCCCCGGCACGGGAAAGCCAGGACCTGTCTTGGGAGGATCGTTCCACGACAGAACTATCCTGGCCAAAGAATAGAAGAAATAGAAGACCTTCTTCCCAAAGGAGGCCGAGGGGTACGGAAGCTCACTCAGAGGCTTGGTCGGAGAATAGGGAATTATTTTCCGAGGTCCCACCGAGAAACTTGCAAGCATTGATAAATGATGAAGTGAACAAACGTTTTGCTGACCTGGAAAGAAAGATGTCGGGGACTGTGGAGTCCTTCAGCAAGCAGTAGCTCCCTTACCTATCCCAGCAAAAATCAACAATGCTCCTCAGCAACAGGGAGTTAAATCCCTATCCAGTTTGGTTTTCAATTGTGACTACGATCCTCACTCCCATATTGAAAAATATCTGATGCGGATGAGGGCTCAAGGCACGAACGAGGTCATGTTGTGCAGGATGTTCCCCATGACCCTGGGAAACAAGGCCCATGCCTTGTTTAGAGTGGTTCCGGCAGCATCCGTCAAGGGCTGAGGAGAACTGATGGAAGCATTTCTGATGCAATATTCCTACCTTGAAGCCCCTAAAGAACTGAAATATAAACTTGCCAACGTCCGTCAGGGATCAAAAGAAAGCGTGCGAGATTTTCTGAAATGATTCAATGAGCAGAGGCCAATGGAAAAAGTCATGGGGGATGAAGCATGCCTCATCACGGTGATGGGAGTGCTTCACCTAGAAACTAGCTTGAGGAAAGCGGTACAGCTGAAATCGCCCACGTCCTACGCGACCTTCATGGTTATTGCAAACAAACACATCCAAGCTGAGGACATTTCTAAGATGGCGAAGAAGGCGAGCAACCAGAGCACTTCGGCAGAGCTGGGCAGGAAGAAAGTAAGCATATGAGGGAGAAGAAAAACAAAACACCTGCTACGTTCAAACATTTCACAGAGGATACCGAGGTACAACAAATGTACGAGAAACTGAAGTCGGGCACCAACCTGAACTTGGCCGAGGTCTTTTACTACGTAAAGGATCAGAGATCCTTCGAACACAGAGACCGGTCTTACGAACATCAGAACTTACCAATTCTCAGAAGTATTGCATGTATCACCTGACGCATGGACACAATGCTGATCAGTGTCGAGACTTAATCACGGAATTATGGAAGTTGTTCAAGAAAGAAAAGTTGAGAGGAATGCTGCAGGCTCCGAGGCCGAGGGTGTATCGAAGAGACGCTAATCTTCCCCCTCCTCTAGGTCAACAGAGATCCCCGGACAGAGGGAGGAATGGAGGAGCGATACATCTACCCCCTCCACCTCCAGGCTGACCACCAGTGTTCGATAGGTGATGCGCGTTTTCTCAACACACAATTAATCCCCAAGTATGAAGGATATCAATTGTACTCTCGAAAGGTGACCAAGTGAATATCGAACCCAAGGGACGGCGTATTATTAATTTAATTATTATCTAAATTAATTAAGACAAGGCAATAAGATTTGATGGATTTAATTAACAACTACTAAACAAATAATTAAAATAACAAATAAAATAAAGTACCACTCAAAGAATATGAAAGTGGATCAAGTAGGAGAGTAGGTAGCTTTAGGATAATTCAGTTTTACTCATTAACTTCCCTTCCATGTGTCAATGTCCGACTCTGCCTTGTGGAATATGGACGCATCACTAAACCATGCATATCTACTCTATAGACACAAGTAAACATGCGTGTAACACGTGTGAATAACCTAGGAGCAAGAGATATAATTTTACCCCCTTTCTAGGTACTATCAGTATCAATTATTTTCCCCTAGGATTGATACTCTAACCCGATATGATCTCCCTTTATAGGTACTATAAAATTATCCTCTTTATCCTACTTATTAACCCGAATTTAATTCAATTAATAAGTATTCATATAAGATAGTTCTAATAAGACTTCGGAATCCCTTCACTTAGAATTATAACTTAAAACCCTGCTCAACAGTGAACGTACTCAACCAATAACCATGTTATGTATTCAGACTCTACACAACGATTATTGATTCACAAAACGACTATGAGTATGGATTAAAAAGGCACAATCTTATATAAAATAAACCACAAGTAGTGTTGTATGGAGTATATACATGGAAGTTCAATTAACTAGATAAAACCTTCACAACCCTAGTTCTACCAAAAAGGCTCAAGCCCATGGTGTTGCGAAGAACAATCATGGGTGTTGGATAGATCTTACCCGGATGTCCGAAAAATACAAGATAAATTAGGAAACGAATAAACCCTAGATGTGGCATCATCGCGTCCTTCTCGCTCTTGAATTCTCCTCTTAGTTCTCCCCTTGATTCCACAAATGAATCTTCAAAGTGATGGATGGATGGATGGAGAAAAGGATGATGGTTGGGGGTGATCCCCCCTTGTGGAGTGTTGTATGTTGTGGCCTCTCTTCTCCTCTCTTGTATTGTGTTGTGTTCCTCCTCTTTTTTGGGCTGTATAGACCTCCTTTTATACTTGTAATCACGTCTCCTAGGCTTGGAATGGGATTTTCAAGTGATCACACGCGTTTAGGCCTCGAAAATACGAATTTGGTAAGCTCCCGAATCGCGGTTCGACCTCCCAAATAGGTCGAACCAAACAGGGGAGGTCGAACCATGGTCGAACCACCCTTCTGGACGTCCCAGGTACATGGTTCGACCAGCCAACAGGTCGAACCAGCATATCGTGGTCGAACCAGCATTTTTTTCGTTGGGTTCGACCTCGGTTCGACCTCAAGCAGGTCGAACCGATTTGCGCAGTCTCTCCATTTCGCGTATGACTTTCACATCCGACCTCCGAATTGAGTGATTTTTGCACTCACGTGATCCTATCTTCCTGAGCTTTCTATCCTTATAAAGAAATCACAAAAACTCCAATAATTGAATATGTAACAGGCCATGGAAAGTAGCACTGCAATTCTGTTCGGCACAGCTCGCGCGGCATCACCACTTTGCTCATAACTTCCTCGTTCGGACTTCAATGATGGTGTTCTTTATGCCAAAACGACCCTCTCTTCAGTGGCTTTCCAACATATATCACACCAATAGTTTCGAGCTCCATAACAATACATAATAATTATGAAAGTTGGATGTACGTTTTCAGCATTCTTGCACAAATTGCATATTTTCTTCAACTTTGCACTTTTCATCATTTTTCCACCTAAAACACAATAAAACACCTCAAGTGCACATGATTCTCACATATATCGAATATATGACACTTGTGCTGATATAAGACTACAATATCAATCAAAAAGATGTTAAATTAGATATTAAAATACACTTATTTTCACTCTCATCAATCCCCCAAACTTACCCGTTGCTCGTCCCGAGGCAACAAAATAAAGATAAAGAGAAAGAGTAAGAAAATTAGCGGGAAAACAAGGACTATGACCAATACCCCATTCAAAATACAATTGTCATCAACTTAGGTCATGCAACTCTTATCACGTGTAATAATCAATTCAAAGCATACAAGTTAAGACAATCACCACCAATTCAAATGCTCCATTGACATATTCTCACGGAAAGTATATATCACTCGCACTCAAGTGTAAAAGATGTACACTTATGGGTTAAGGTGTTTACGCTCAGATTCAATTCAAGTGCATGCGTAACCATAAGCTTGCCAAACGTCTCAAGCTCTTCACCACTAAAAGTATGATTCGACAATGGGATCAAAAAGGACTTTTCTTTTGGATGTAATGTTGTCTCATTGGTAAGAGTAGGAAACATATGGATAAAGTGACTCAATTAGTAGAGAATTAAAACTGGAGATCTTATGTACTGTAGATTTTTATATTTCAAGGATATTCAGCTTCATGCTCTTCTAATTTTCTTTTCTCTCCTTTCCTTCAAGCTCAACATACTCTTTCTTTTCTTCAAGCACATCCTTTTTTTCCCGAGGTACCAGTTTTGGGCACTACCTCTAACATCTTGGGGTACCAATTTCGGGCACTACCCCTAAGCAACTTATTTTTAAGCTCATATTTTTATTTTTGCTCATAATCACTTGTACAACTCTAAATATTTTATTCCTTCTAAACTCCATGAAAATCAATTCACACACTTTGACAGCATTTAATTCTCCACTAAATATAGGAATTTAAGGCTCAAATAGGATATCAAAGTGGCTATCTTCGTAGGTTACCAAAGAAATAAGATTTTTAGGCTCAACGGGGTTAACTACGGATATATTATTATTTGGTAGAAAATTATTTGGCTAAGTGACTCATAAATTCAAGGATGGCCTTAGATCATCTCCCATCATCTAACACACATGTAGTTTCAAGTAAGACAAGAGACAAGTTCTAGAATACACACACAAGAACGATATTCACCAGAAAAAAAAATATCATGTGATTATGTATCATGATCAACGAGGCTCAAAATCTCACATGAGTTTTTAACAAGTAACAGAGCACTTTTCATGGTAAGCAATATCCCACAAGTACACATAGAACTTCATACCACAATATAACTCAAGTACACTTCCTTCATCAATTTCAAGAGCATATGAATTCCAAGACAATTTAAAAATAAGCTCACATGGATCACCACCATAAACACAATCCTTCTACTCCTATGAATTAAAAGCACATATAAAAATTAGAAAAAGGAAACGAGGGCACCTGATTTCTCCTTCAATGAATGCACGAGCTCCTCGAGTCAAAATTGCAATGTAGAACTCGTCTTGCCACCTAGTTACCCTTTTCTATCATCAAAGTTCAAGCATACTCATCATCACAGGATTCATCAATAATAAAATAGGAGAACTATACTAAAGACTCAATTGTCTATCTAATCGACTCCACACACTAGAAACACCACTGAACACTAGGCAAATTGCAAAAAATTAACACATAAAAACCGATTAAAATTTCAATATACCGCAAAAAATCAACTCCCCTAGCAAACATTACAAAGAAAATATTTTATTCTTGGTGCTTCAATGAGGTAAGTACATCACACCCCCCCAAACTTAGTAAAAACGTAAGTTGAAACTAAGTTTGAAAAGAGATGTAATTGCCGATTAGTAAGCACCTCAAATATAAAAATTTCTTACTCACACGAAATAAATAAAGCAATAAAACGGAAGAGAAAGCCCCCAACAGGCGCTCATATTTAACGTCGGAGAGTCACGATGGTAGAGGACGGTCTTCTTGCATCCTCACCTTCAAATACTTTCTTTCCCTCTTCTTGTCGACACTCAACACCTAACCTTTCTTGGTCACAAATATACGATCCTTGGAATTACCTTCTTCCCATGGCGGTCTAGACACCTCCTTGTCAATCTTTCACTTAAATTCAGAATCATCTGCCTTAGAAAAATTAAGATTAAACAAGTTGAAAACCACATCTATGCTTTTGCACGATTGAGTCTCCATGGGCATCTTCATTGCATGATCAAGAGAGAAAACCACATCTACATTATCCATTCGCAGTCTAAGCTTCTCGGCTCTCAACCTACTTGCTCTTTCCCACTTCTTCTCCATTGTAAGCTCAGTATTCCATCCTTGGGATGGTAAGGGAGTAGCATTAACATCATGTAAAGCATTCGGCGAGGAAAATGGTGCAATATGGTAGGGTTCAATCTTGGTTCGACCAGGGGTACTGGTCGAACCAGGTACATAGTGGTCGAACCAAGCTCCTGGAAGTCCATTCTCACTTTTCAATTTAGGTTCGACTAGGGTTCGACCTGTTCGACAGGTCGAACCAGACACGTAGTGGTCGAACCACTCTTCTGAAACTTGATTCTCTCTCTGATTATGTGATTCGACCTGGGTTCGACCTTGTGACCAGGTCGAACCACTTTTCCCCAAGTCGAATATACTCTCTGCATGGTCTTTGGCCTCAAGTTTGACCTGGGTTCGACCAGTAGGTGTGGTCGAACCATGAGTGACGTGGTCGAACTGATGATGATCTGAAATAGAGTGTTTCGCTTGATGCGATTTGACCAGGGTTCGACTTGGTATCCAGGTCGAACCAATAAGGCTGTGGTTGAACCAGTCTTCTGGAAAAATAGAGTGCTCAGAATGGTCGGGTTCGACCAAGGTTCAACCTGTTAGCCAGGTCGAATCAGATGGAGCTTGGTCGAACCAATGCTGAGTCTTCTCCTGATCGTGTCCAGTGCTCCGATTCGACCTACCCTGCATGGTTCGACCTCTTGTGTTGGTCGAATTGGTCGAATCATACTGTGTTCCAGACCTTAACGTGATGGCTTTATCTTCCAATTTTTGTGTCAATTGATTCACGTTCGCGGTCATCTGCCCCATAATCAAAGTAAGCTCCTTCATCTGCTTAGATAAATCTGCATGATCAACATTCATTTTAGCTTCGATGTGGTCAACCCTTGCATCGTTCTTAGCCATGTATCGATTGAAGGTATCTTCATCACTCTTCACTTCTTGCTGCTTCATATTAGGCCCCCTTTGTGTCAACTCTGTGATCTGCCTCTGCTGGAACTCTAGTAGCTTGTTGATGTTAGCTAGACTAGAGACGATCTTATCATCCCTATTCGGCTTCACCACTTGATGTTCAACCTGCGCTACCTCGCCAAGTACATATGATCCTCTATCTCTCTCTATTGGCCAGTCACGTGAATTCATAGAGATGTCTTCAAATAACTTTTCCACTTCAAGTGCTATCTTTGATAAAAGCGCTCCTCCTGATGATGCATCAATAAAAATACGCGACTCACAATCCAATCCATAGTAGAAGATGCTTATGTATTCAGCCTTCAGCATTCCATGTTGTGGACACCTCCTGAGCATATCTTTAAACCTATCCCACGCCTCATCAAATTTCTCACCCTGATTCATAACAAATCGGGTGATCTCTTGCCTCATCCTTAAGATCCTTGAGGGTGGCATGTATCTCTCAAAGAACTTCTGCTGCAGTTGGTCCCATGTAGTACAATCTGTGGCATCAAAAGTCTCATACCAAGCTTCCGCCTTATTAATTAAAGAGAACTTGAATAAGACGATCCGCCTAGCATTATCATTCGCTCCACTGCCCTTTTGAGTGTTTGCATAACCAAGAAATCTTCGGAGATGCTGATATGGATCTTCAAAACAACCTCCAGAAAAGGGATTCTTCTCTATCATGCTAATAAGAGCGGGATGTATCTCAAAATCATCATCTTCCCCCCTTGCTCCTATCAACCCCATGTTGACATTCCCAAAGTTCGTGAAAATTTCACAAATGGAAACATTATCCGGATTCTGCCTTGCTCCGGCCATGTTCAGCTCAATGTGTTATTCCTTCTTTTGCTTCCTCTCCTTTTACAAGCGCACAAGTAACTCGAAAAAATTCAAGGTTAGATAGAAATAAATAATCACAAATAAAAGAAAAAGAAAAAAAATCTTAATCAACTAGAAATAATAAAATTAATAATAACAGCCGTCCCCGGCAATGGTGCCAAGAACTTGATGCGCGTTTTCTCAACACACAATTAATCTCCAAGTATAAAGGATATCAATTGTAGTCTTGAAAGGTGACCAAGTGAATATCGAACCCAATGGACGGCGTATTATAAATTTAATTATTATCTAAATTAATTAAGACAATGCAATAAGATTTGAGGGATTTAATTAACAACTACTAAACAAATAATTAAAATAACAAATAAAATAAAGTACCACTCGAAGAATACGAAAGTGGATCAAGTAGGAGAAATATGTAGCTCTAGGATAATCCAGTTTTACTCATTAACTTTCCTTCCATGTGTCAATGTCCGACTCTGCCTTGTGAAATATGGACGCATCACTAAACCATGCATATCTACTCTATAGATATAAGTAAACATGTGTGTAATACGTGTGAATAACCTAGGAGCAAGAGATATAATTTTATCCCCCTTTCTAGGTACTATCAGTATCAATTATTTTCCCCTAAGATTGGTACTCTAACCCGATATGATCTCCCTTTATAGGTACTATAAAATTATCCTCTTTATCCTACTTATTAACCCGAATTCAATTCAATTAATAAGTATTCATATAAGATAGTTCTAATAAGACTTCGGAACCCCTTCACTTAGAATTATAACTTAAAACCCTGCTCAGCAATGAACGCACTCAACCAATAACCATGTTATGTATTCAGACTCTACACAATGATTATTGATGCACAAAACGACTATGAGTATGGATTAAAAAGGCACAATCTTATATAAAATAAACCACAAGTAGTGTTGTACGGAGTATACACATGGATGTTCAATTAACTAGATAAAACCTTCACAACCCTAGTTCTACCAAAAAGGCTCTAGCCCATGGTGTTGTGAAGAACAATCATGGGTGTTGGATAGATCTTACCCGGATGTCCGGAAAATACAAGATAAATTAGGAAATGAATAAACCCTAGATGTGGCGTCATCGCATCCTTCTCGCTCTTGAATTCTCCTCTTAGTTCTCCCCTTGATTCCACAAACGATTCTTCAAAGTGATGGATGGATGGAGTAAAAGATGATGGTTGGGGGGTGATCCCCCCTTGTGGAGTGTTGTATGTTGTGGCCTCTCTTCTCCTCTCTTGTATTGTGTTGTGTTCCTCCTCTTTGGGGATGTATAGACCTCCTTTTATACTTGTAATCACGTCACCTAGGCTTGGAATGGGCTTTTCAAGTGATCACACGCGTTTAGGCCTCGAAAATATGGATTTGGTAAGTTCCCGAAGTGCGGTTCGACCTCCCAAACAGGTAGAACCAAATAGGGGAGGTCGAACCATGGTCGAACCACCCTTCTGGACGTCCCAGGTACATGGTTCGACCAGCCAACAGGTCGAACCAGCATGTCGTGGTCGAACCAGCATTTTTTCCATTGAGTTCGACCTCGGTTCGACCTCAAGCAGGTCGAACCGATTTGCGCAGTCTCTCCGTTTCGCGTATAACTTTCATATCCGACCTCCGAATTGAGTGATTTTTGTGCTCACGTGATCCTCTATTCCTGAGCTTTCTATCGTTATAAAGAAATCACAAAAACTCCAAGAATTGAATATGTAACAGGCCATGGAAAGTAGCACTGCAATTCTGTTCGGCACAGCTCGCGCGGCATCACCACTTTGCTCATAACTTCCTCGTTCGGACTTCAATGATGGTGTTCTTTATGCCAAAACGACCCTCTCTTCAGTGGCTTTCCAACATATATCATACTAACAGTTTCGAACTCCACAACAATACATAATAATTATAAAAGTTGGATATGCGTTTTCAGCATTCTTGCACAAATTGCACCTTTTCTCCAACTTTGCACTTTTCATCCTTTTTCCACCTAAAACACAATAAAACACCTCAAGTGCACATGATTCTCACATATATCGAATATAAGACACTTGTGCTCATATAAGACTACAATATCAATCAAAAAGGTGTTAAATTGGATATTAAAACATGCTTATTTTCACTCTCATCAACAGGATAGGAGGACAAGCTCCGAGGGGAGACAGACCTGGGGAAATACACATGATGGAACCTGTAGAGTAGATTCCTTATGTCGAAACCTCCCAGGCGTTCACCACAACATCAAAAAGGAGAAGGAAAGTAGAGCTAAAAGATTTGAGCTAAAAAATCCCTCAAATTTGGTCATTGACATCGGAAACGAAGGAAGTAAACGAGGCCGACATCGTCTTCACCGAGGCAGATTTCTATGGGGTAAGTACCCCACATTCCGATCTGCTAGTTATTTCACCTATATTGTTCGGAGTCAAAGTGCATAGATGTCTAGTAGATACCGGCGCGTACGCCAATATAATCTTCAGAGAGGTATTCGAAATCTTGGGAGGAGAAAGTCACCATAAGGTGAGGCCTTGTGGTGACGAAATCAAAGGTTTTGGCAATACGCTGACCAGGCCAACCTGGGAGCTTAACTTATTCGTCCAACTAGAGGGTTCGAATGGAAAGACCCGGATGCAGAAACAACTAACATTCAAGGTTGTTGATCAGGCCTCTACATACAACTGTATCCTAGGGCGCTTATTGATCTACGCCTTCGAAGCCATCCCGTCCATCCTTCATCAATGCCTCAAGTTTGTCATAGCTAATGGCAGGGTAGTGACCGTGATAGGAAACCAAAAGAGAGCAAAAGAGTGTTCATTCATAGAAAAAGTAAAGGGTTTGAGTTATCATGATATGGATTATGAGATGTTGAGTTTTGAAGACATTATGGAAGAGGGGGAGAATCATGAAATACCAACAGAAATCAAAGAGTCACGAGAGGGGGAACAAATAAAAAATGGAATAGATGTGGTCGCGAAATTGAGGAAAGGAGAGAAGAAAGAGATTAAGAGAATGAAGTGCTCCTCGCAGTAGCCGAAGTACAACCACTCCCAATAGACTATGAAATAGAAAAAAAGAGAAAATGGCGAAAGAGCCAAGGCGAAAGCCATTAACACCTGATGAGGATCCGAGGATGAAACTACGAGAAGAAGCAGAGGCGGTAGAAAAAACAGAGGCAGTCCAACTGGACCCGGAGAATGCTGACATCAAAGTTAAGATCAAAACAGAATGAGAAAACGAATTAAATGAGGAATTGACCCAACTGTTGAAGGAAAATTTAGATGTGTTTACCTGGAATCCGAATGAAACACCGGGGGTGCACCTGAAATATGCTTGTCACAGACTGAACATCGATCCCAGCATCCTACCCTTCCATCAGAAGAAAAGAAAGTTCAGCCCAGAGAAGAATGCGGCTATAGAATCAGAAGTTCACAAGATGTTGGCAAGTGGGAGGATCAGCGAGTGTAAGTACCCTATAAGGGTGCAAAATCTGGTGATGGTGAAAAAGAAGGAGGGATCGTGGAGATTGTGCATCGACTTCACAAATCTAAACAAGGCATGCTCCAAA
This sequence comes from Pogostemon cablin, assembly GCA_023678885.1. NCBI lineage: Eukaryota > Viridiplantae > Streptophyta > Magnoliopsida > Lamiales > Lamiaceae > Pogostemon > Pogostemon cablin. The sequence continues at coordinate 12,180,267 of CM042983.1, forward strand.
GAAAGTTACCCCCTCCCATCAATTGACCATATGGTGGACGCCACATCAGAACATAAAGTGATGAGCTTCATGGATGCATTCTCAGAGTATGCGGGGGCAACCTATCAAAGGCTAACACGACCTTCTTCTGTGGAAATGGAGTCTATGAATGGAACAACATGTCATTTGGTTTGAGGAATGGGGAGGCAACCTATCAAAGGCTAGTAAACAAGATGTTTGATGGAGAAATCGGGAAGATAGTTGAGGTATATATGGATGATACCGTGGTAAAAATTTTAATAAGAATAGATCATTTCGATCATCTGAGAAAGGTATTCAGAATCTTCTGACACTACGGAATGAAGTTAAACCCGAAGAAATACACGTTCAGAGTAAGCAAGGAGAGTTTTCTCAGATACTTGGTTAGCTCGAGGGGGATCGAGATGAACCCTGAGAAAGTAGAAGTGATACTGAAGATGGATCTGCCGAGACACATGAAAGAGATTCAAAACCTGACAGGTAGGTTGGCCGCCTTGAACAGGTTCATGTCGAAAGCATCAGATAAATGCAAACATTTCTTCGATGTCATTAAAATGGCCAAGTTTGAATGGACAAAAGAGTGTGGAAAGGCATTCGAAGAAATCAAAAAGGAATTATGGATCCTAGAATTTTCTCTAAACTATTACCGGGGGAACATTACAGTTGTATCTAGCATTTTCAGAAACAACGACCAGTTCAGTACTGGTCAAAATGACGGAGAAGAATAAAAAATTGGTATACTTTGTAAGTCAATCTTTGAGTGATGCAGAACTTAGATACCCGGTAATGGAGAAAGTGGCCTATGCTCTCGTTATGAGCTCGAGAAAACTAAGATCGTACTTCATGGAACATACCATAGAAGTACTGACGACATTTCCCTTGAGGCAAGTGCTTCAAAGGACGGATGCAGCAGGAAAGATTGCTAAAATGGTCTGTCGAATTGGGACAGTTTGATATTGCATACCTACCGAGAAATGCGGTCAAAGGGCAAGTGATGGCTGATTTCATAGTGGAGCTAACCTTCTCTATTCTGATCGGAGAAGAAAGAAAAAAACCCTGGATAATGCACGTAGATGGATCTGCTACTACATCGGCTTCGGGCACTGGAATCATCATCCAAACCCCATCTGGAGAGACATTCTCGACAGCAGTCAGGTTCAGTTTCTTAGCTACCAACAACGAAGTGGAGTACGAAGCCCTATTGAACGGGTTGAGAATGGAGTTGGCCATGGGCGCTGATGAGTTTCTAGTCTATAGCGACTCTCAGTTGGTAGTGAATCCGGTACGGGGGGAATACGAAGCTAAAGACAACCAAATGAGCCACTACCGAGGATTAGCTGCTGGTATGCTTCAGAGGTGCAAACATGTATTTCTAAAATGCATTGATCGGAGAGAGAACATGGGAGCAGACGCGATAGCCAAGCTGGCCACGGCATCAAACGCAGAAGACCCCAACAACATTAACATTGTAAAACAGCAAAGACCCTCGGATACCAGTGTTTGGGTTTTGAACGATCAACCGACCAAATAGTCATGGATGATGCCGATCTAGAAGTATTTGGAAAATAGAGAAATGCCCTCGGACAAAGACAAAACCCGTCAGATAAGACTTTGATCGGCGAGATATGTGTTGACAGAAGGGAAATTGTACAAGAGAGGGTATTCTCCCCCACTCCTAAAATGCCTGAGTCCTGGGGAAGCAAATTACGTGTTGGCCAAAATACACAAAGGCATATACGGGAACCATATGGGCGGAATCGCTTTGGCCCATAAAGTGATCAGACAGGGATACTTCTGGCTGATACTGAAAAAAAATGCTACTCGGCACGCACGAGCGTGTACTACCTATCAAAGGTTAGCACCGATCATAAGAATTCCCTCAGAGCAATTAATATCAGTTTTCACCCCATGGCCATTCGCAAAGTGGGGGATTGATATGATAGGACCGCTATCTACCGGAAAAGACGGAGTCAAGTTCGCTATAGTGGCAGTGGATTACTTTACGAAATGGGCAGAAGTCGAGGCCTGGTGACCATCACTGAGGCTAGAGTAGAGAAGTTCATCTGGAAGAGCATTGTGTATCATTTTGGTATACCTTACGCAATCATCACAGACAATGGCAACCAGTTTGATAACGCCAAGTTGAGAAAATTCTGTGAGGACTATAACATAAAAAGTGGTCCTCGACACCTTACCACCCTCAATCCAATAGCCAAGTCGAGGCGATCAACAAGATAATCAAGCACACCTTGAAAGCTAGGCTAGAAAAACTAGATGGAAATTAGCCAGAGGAATTGCCCGAGGTCCTATGGTCGTACAGGACAACTACAAGAACCTCCACTAACGAGACGCCTTTCTCAATAGCTTTCGACACAAAAGCAGTGATCCTAGTAGAAATCAGAGAACCCAGTCCCAGGATTGCATTCCATAGAGAGGAAGGAAATGACGAACTGATCCAGGAAAGACTAGACCTACTAGAGGAGAAAAGGCTAAATGCAGAGGTACATAACGCGATATACAAACAGAGGGCCGAACGGTTTTACAACTCAAGAGTAAAGCTGAGGCAGTTCAAAGGAGGCGAATTGGTACTCCAAAAAGTGTTAGGTCTGGCGATGCAGGGCAGCGGATAAAACTGGGAAGGTCCCTATGTGATTAGAAGAATACTAGCAAAAGGGGCGTACGAGCTTAAAGAAGTGGATGGAAAGAAGGTGCCACACACATGGAATGTCCAACACCTGAAGAATTATTACCAATAAGCCGAACGAGGACACAACATTAAACGAAAGAGTTAAGGTGTATCAATGGCTAAAATAAAATCAAAAATTAAAATGGATGGGCTCGGAACAAAAGAGTAAAACCGCAGAAAGACATGCTAAAACAAGGGGATGGAATAGAAGTAAATATAGGAATGAAAAGATGTAATAATGGTATGAAAATGCAGAGATAAATTTGGAGTCTCTTCGGAATGAAAATGCAATTCTAAATAAAGGTCGAGGTACTAGTATCGAAATCGAGATAGAGAGGTGAATTTTGAAATTTCATTAGGATCGGAATAAAAAGGTGAATTTTGGGACATTATCAAATATCGGATAGGGTTCAGTAGAACTTAAATCAGATAGCATCGGAACAACGAATACTCAAACAAAAAGTGAAGGTCTCAGAAAGGAGCACAAACACGCGTGTAATCGGTAAGCAAGGTAAAGGAACATAACAATTCATAAATCCAAGCCAACATGTATCAGTAAACTCAGAGTAGCAACAAACAATTCAACGAGTCACAAGTCATAGAGGCAGAGAGCATTATCCAGAGCAATCAACAAAAGTAAGAATGGGGAAAAGGGAAATATAGAATTCAAATTACAAACCATCATCGCAAATAAAGTTTTTACCCATACGGGAACCAAGAGAAGGAATGTCAATCTTTTTTTCGACCACTAAGAGATTGGAAAAGATCAGCCATCTTGTCTTCCATTTCTTTCATTCGTGCTTCGGCCCGTATAGCTCTCTCCTCAGCAGCCCGTGGATGGATAACACGATCTTCCAACGCACAGACACAAGCTTCCATCTCCGTCAGCCTTGCTCGGGCCTCAGCAGCCTCAACTCTGGTAGCATATCGGGCGATTTTTGCTTTTGTAAAACTCACCCTGACGGATTCAAGAGTGGCCTGTTCTAGCCCCACTTCAAAATCCAGAGTCTCTAGGCGCTCATTTTGATAAGCAATGGGGGAAGCTAGCTCCGCATTTTCAATCTCCAAAACATTCAATCTTTCTTCAAGACCAACGGAAGACCCTTCGGAACCATCAACTATCTGACTGGCGAACAATCGATACTGGTCCATAATATGCAAAGAGGCAGAAAGAGACAGCGGTAGCCCCGGCCATAGTGGCCAATCCAGAGGAATTCCAGTGGAGACAACTAGAGTCAATAATAAGCGGGGCACGACGATTGAAACGGCGAGAAGCACCCTGAACGAAGCCTTGATTCCCCAATTCTTGCAAATTAGGCTCATCAGACTCATCGGCGATGGCTTTCCCATGCACGTAAACCCTTTCGGCGGCCAGCTTTTCCACCTTAGCCTCAGTAACAACAGGATTATCTGGTTCAACAACACTTGGAGGGTTCGGGATAACCTGGGGAATGGTCAGAATCGTCTGGGAACTAGACTGAGGGATACAAGTATCAACCTCCCTCTCAGAAATAGCTGTGGGAGCAGCTCCCCTCTTGGGCATGACCATCATGTCATAGTCCTCGAGCTCGGAAACATTTCCCATCTCAAAATTGGGGGCATCTTCTAGTTCAGGACCCTCATCGGGATCTTCCTCACTCTCAGATTCAGCGACATGTGGTTCTACAAAAGGACACCTTTGATGAGAACGCAAGGGACACAGAAAAGACAACAAAGTGCAAACCGAGGTAATGATTCCCTGCAACTCATTAGCAAGAATGTCAAACTCACCGATGGATAGAGACTGGCATGGTCTAAAGCTAATACCAGGTTGTTGAGAAGATTAGTCGCGTTCATAAATGCCCATCCGACGTTTCCCCAGCAGGGAAGTAGCCGTTGTTCCAGTAAAGTCAACAGGGATGGAGAATCCAGAAGGAGCAGTAGTAGTATGTCGAGATCATTCTCGGGGAGGAGACAAGATTCTAACATGGGTTAGCGCTCTACTCGAAGATCTTTATCAAGCTTGAAATCCCCTGAGTCGATCGACAAATCTTCAAACTCATCTTCTTCATCACGGGAGGGGGATTGAGCAGAGTAGTCAGGGTCAGCTTCTTCATCAAGAAATTTGTATACATATTTGTGGTGAGTTAAGGACGAACCCGCGACAGAAATGGTGGATCCCACTAGAGACAAAGCACCTCGGAGTTCATTTGAAAAAATAAGGAAAAGGTATTAGATACAGAACGAAGCACCTTGGCAAACAAAAGAAATCACGGGAAAATGAAAAGAAGAAATATCGGCTTTGGCACCACAACCAAGGGTAAATATTCCAACGGATACAAGAATGGGCTCTTGAAGTAGGGGAGAGGCACGATAAGAATTCCCACCTGAGGATAGAATCTCATAAACCCGACAGAACCCGTCACTTAACTGCAAAAGCTGACGACGAGGAGGACATGCACCAAGTATTGAAAGAATGTTAGAAATTTCACAAAGCAATACAAAGCCCAAAAGGAAAAAGGGACAATACACTTCTTCAAATGAAGGAACCGAGTAGGAAAAGTCATCGGGACACCATTTACTCGAACACGATAGTTACCCCTCAACCAAAACTAAGCTTGCTCCCAACTCCTACCGATGACATCAGAAGCAGCAACAAAGTGATGATTATCATGAGGGAGCAAATGGTAAAAATCACCAGAGCAACCAGAGGCGGCATAATAAAAAAGAAATTCAAGCTCGAAAGGATCTTGAATAGTATGACCCAACACATAGAATAGCGACATCGTGGACACCAGACGCAACCAAGAGAATGGTAATAATTGGCCAATAGTCATATCCCACTGTTGCAATAATAAACTGACAACAAGCGGGATAGGAAAACGTAGACCAGCAAGGAAGAGGGAATAATAGAAAGCAGTACATTCAGGAGGAGGTTCAAAAATGGGTACTTCGTCAGAAGGGAGAACGAAAGTTACATTCGAATTAGCGTATAGTTCGTGAAGCTCTTCTAAATGCCCGGGAGATAGCCGAGAAAGGGGCACCCAGTCAAGTCGCTGAACCATTCCTCGAAGGGCAGATCCCATGTCACCAATATCCCGGCGAACTAGCAAATAATCGGAGGGATTTAGAGCCAAAAGGGTACCATACTCGCTGTCAACAAGGACCTGGGCACCACCAATAGTAACGGCAGGCATGACGGGGACTTCTACCCACTCCGTCGGAGTAGCAGACGACTGATTGCCACAAGAAGAAGAAGAGGTGAATAATCCCGTAAGTTCAACCTAGGCCACCGTCGGAAATGATTAAAACTGTGAACACCAAGCCACACATGCCTCTCGGGCGTAGAATCAGAGGTGTTAACCTCTTGAGCATCAACCAGTGGGGGAGTACCTTCACTAGCCATTATCGACGACTAATACAAAAGTTAGGGTTTTGCTAAAAAGTAGAAGATAAGAGAGATTTCAGAGAAAGTCGGAAATTTGGGAGAGCAATTAAGAGAGGAACACAAGGAAATATGCAAAGGATTTGAATTTCGAAACGCAAAAATCAAAAGGTATCTTATAGGAAGAAGGGTAACCCACGTCATGACTAGACAGGGTAAACTAAAAATGGCAAAGATCGGATGGCTGGGATAGAGAGACTTTACAACTTTCAAGAAAAATGAAAAGCCCAGATGAATCCACATGGCGCACGATAAAGGACACGCTACACTATGATAGAAAACGGCAGTTACACTCAAAAATTAAGACAAAATTACCAGAATACCCCCGCAAGGTCAGTTATAGTAAAATCAAATACTTCATTTCATAAGAGAAGAGTTACATAATACATATAGAAAAATCTTAGAATGGGAAGAAAAAAAAACACACGGAATACTCATCTTAAACTCGAATAAAGAGATACATCGGGTTCGGGCACTACGACCTCAGAAATTTTCATTGGTCAACAGAGATGTCGTTGGAGTCAAGGACGCCAGAGACTTCAAACTTTCACCTTCAGGCGGCCCACCCTCGAAACAGCGTACGGGAGCTTCGGGAGCCACTGGACCCAATGAGGTATCGGCCATCGTAAGGTTCTCAGAAGGAGCAAGAATTTTTGAAGAGGGAAGAACCATTGGAACAACAGTAGCAGCCTCGGAAGGATGTAGCTTCGAGTTGAAGAGCCTCTGGTTCGGCAAACGACTCCTGGATAGGCACCTCCGCATATTCAAGATGAAGTTTCACGAGAGGGTCTTCAGTCAGATAATCAACTGTAGCTAATTTCAGAACATCGTCGGTAAAGTTCTCATCGGACCCCACTTCCAAAACTTTACCAAAATCCTTCTCGGGAGCCCCGGTGTTAGTAATAAAATTGGAATACTGACCAAGTAACCCCAAATCGAGTTCTCCCTTTAGAGACTCGCCCGGAGGCATCTTCTCCTGACTGAGGGCTTGAAGAAAGGATACCACGCATATCATCCAAATAGCCAGGATAAGGTTTCTCGGAAGAGGCCTTCGCCATGGCAGCTGAAGAGGAACAGAAGCAGTAAATTTTAACTTTAGGGAGAACAACTTCCCTATACCAGAGATTGTTGGCCTCCGAAAGGAGGAGCTCATCTTTGACATGATCCAAGTAGGCTAGGGCCTCATCCCACTCTTTTTAGGCCTTGGCAGCAACATTCTCAGCATCTCGGACTCTCTGATTAAGCGAAGCCTCGAAAGCTTCTTTCTCCTACCATATTTTCTCGAGCTCCCTGTCGGAAGACATCTGAAGAGCATGAAGACTGTTCTGGGCTCGGGTCAGGTCTGCATGGAATTGATCATCTTTCACCTTAATCTTTTCTTGGTGCTCAGCCTCCATGGCTGCAATTCTATCCGAAAAGACCTTGTTTTGAAACTCCAAAGCACTCTTTTCCTTCTCGGAACTGGCCAACAGACTATCATATCGAACACGTAGGGTCTCAAAGCTCTCCTTGAGCTCGGCTATCTTATCCTGCTCAACCCTCAATTCTCCTCGGATTTGAGCTTCAGCGGTACTCACCTCGAAGGCTTTCAGTTCATGGTCTTTTGTCTTTTAGTAAAGTGAGGCAACCTCGTCTTGTAAAACAGATTTGCACCTTTGCAATTCAAAGATACAATGCTTAGCATTCACAACATGGAGTGCTTACCGACCCAGATAAGTGGCGGCACTGTAGAGGAAAGCCTCAGCAGATATGCTTTCAATATGACCAAGAAGCTCTTTAGTACAACCCTTAAAAAGAAAAGTAGCAGCATGGGTCAAATAAGCCGGAGCATCAAAGTCGAATAAGGGCTCCTGAATGCAGAGAAAAGTCTTGACAGCCTCATCCAGGTGTCCGTATTTCCTCAAAAGTTCCTGGTCGACTATCTGGTTTATCGAGAGATACGGAGTAGCCTCTTCCAATAGAGGTAAAGCAGGAAGAACAGCCTCAGTCGATGAATGGCCACAATCCCAAGAACGCAAGGGGATCTTCCCCTGATAATATCGCCAAATCTCAGAGGGAGTACAATGAGGAACAAGCTTACCGGAGAAACCCCCAAAGGGATTTTTCTGGAAACTCGGATCAAAAGCAATGGGACGATCAGTGGCTAAATGGGAAGAAGTGCTCAAAATTTGAGGGAAGGAGACGAGCTGATATCGCAGATATCTATAGCCTCCTGAGGACAGAATCAGGTACAACAGGAGAGCTGACATCTGTATCACCAACGTTGTCACCCCGAACTTTCTTCGGAGGATGAACGAAAAGGGCAGCACCATCATGGGTACCCTCATTAGAGCTCTCATCATGCATACTGTACTTCCTCTTGGAGACAATGAATTTAGCAACAATGACCTCGGTATTACCCTTTTTAGACCTTGGAGCTTTTGGAGCTTGTCTAGAAACCTTCCATCCGGCACCCGTGGTCCTTCCCTTGGCGGTATCAATATCTTGCCTCGGAGAGGAAGGGTCAGAAAGATCATGAATCTTGATAGCCATGAGGGGCTGCACGGCAAGAGGGGCTGCACATATCTTCTTGGGGGGATCTGAGAAACCTTCTTCTTCTCTTTACTAAGCGCAGCTTGTTTGCGAGTGGATAGAAGGGTAGCAATGCGAGCAGTATCGGGCATGAGATGTTTCTCCTCCTCTGAATGTAACCAAAAGGAAGATCAATACGGGGAAGAGACGAGGATAGAAGCATGAGGAACACCATTACAGAAACACCAAAGGAAAGAAACAAAGAACGCAGCAACGAAAAATCACCTGGCATAGCTATAGTCGAGGAAGAAAAACCAACAATGAAAATGTTAGTGCTAGTAAGAATGGACTGGAAGTGGTGGTCCTTCTCGGAAAAGGGTTCGAGTTCCCGTTCCTCCTCTAAACTCCCAAGTTAAGAATTAGTCATCTGAGAAGGGGATTTCGAAGGGGAAATGGAACCCTAGTGGTCCATATTCACGAAATTGTAGCAGAGAGGGGAGCGGTATACAGAAGGAAAGAGGAAGAGAAACCCTAGATGATAACGACGAGAAAAAACTCAGGGATACTAGGAAACAGAATTAAGGAAGGAAAGAAAAGGGAAAGAAAGGAGTGGTACCTAGAAGAGAAGGGAAAGCACACAATACAAGGGGAATCGCAACCATCAAAAAGAAAGATGGAAGAGGAAAAATCGAAGGATGAGATGAGGGACAGGGGAGAAGAAAATAAACTGACAGAATTTTTGAAATTTGAAATTCAAATGAAAGAACCAAATATCATAAATACCCCCAACCTTGCGGAAATATCGCGACAACCCCAGTAATCAAGGGATAGAAGGATGGCAAGACCAAGATAAGAAACTAGAGTAGAAGAAGCAAGAATCATACATACCGAAGCATGAGGGATATAACTTATAAAAATACTGGTCGATCCTAGATAATCTCAATCCATCAGATTATCCAGGCTCGAGGAGCTAATTTTATGGGAATTATATCCCCTATGCCTAACGGGCCGGAAGCTGATGAGAGTGAAAATAAGCGTGTTTTAGTGTCCAATTTAATACCTTTTTGATGAGTATTGTTGTTGTATATTAGCACAAGTATCTTATATTCAATATATTTGAGAAAAAAGGGCACTTGAGGTATTTTATTGTGTTTTAGGTGGAAAAAGAGCTCAAAAGTGCCAAGTTGGAGAAAAGGTGCAATTTGTGTGATGATGCTCTGAACGCCCAACTTGTGTAATTATTCTGTGTTCGTGTGGAGCTTGGAATTGAAAGTGTGATACATGGTTGGAAAGCCACAGAAGAGAGGGTCGCTTTGGCATAAAGAACACCCAATCGGATTCCAAACGAGAGAGTTATGATCAAAGTGGTGACGCCGCACAAGCTGTGCCGAGCAGAATGGCTGTACCACTTTGCATAACTTGTTATACATTCAAATGTTGGAGTTTATGTGAGTTCCTTATATTGATAGAATTCCAAGGAAGAGAGGATCACGTGAACACAAGAATTACTCAAATCGGAGGTTAGATGTGGAAGTTATGTGCGAAACGGTGAGATTGCGCAAGCTTGCTCGACCAAAGGAGATCAGTTCGACCAGAATCGTCTTGGTCGAATGGAAGAGGGAAACTCGAGCAAAATGACAAAAACTTACAGAGAGCTTGCTCGACCAGTTGCACGACTTTGAAGCCTTACTCGACCAAGAAGGTCAAGTCTAACAAGATATCGCTGGGTTTTATTTTTGGTAGTTTCGGGTTTCTTTTACCAAATTTGGCATATATCTCAAGTAAAAGCCTTTCCAAGACCTACAAGGAGAGCTCACAAGTATAAAAGAGGATGTAGATCACATCATTATTCATTATATCATAGATCATATATTGGATTGGAGAGAGGCCACAACAATACTACACCCCACAAGGGGGATCACCCCCCAACCATCATCCACATCCTTTCCTCCATCCATCCATCACTTTGAAGATTCGTTTGTGGAATCAAGAGGAGAACCAAGAGGAGGATTCAAGATGGAGAAGGACGCGACGACTCCCAAATCTAGGATTTATTTCGCTTCTTAATTTATCTTGTAATTTTCCAGACATCCGGGTAAGATCTATCCAACACCCATGATTGTTCTTCGTAACATCATGGGCTAGAGCCTTTTTGGTAGAACTAAGTTTGTGAAGGTTTTTACGAATTAATTGAACTATCGTGTGTAAACTCCATACAACACTACTTGTGGATTTATTTTATGTATGATTGTGCTTTCTTAATCCATATTCACGGTCGTTTTGTGCATCTTCAATTGGTATATAGAGTTTGAATATATATCTTGCTTGTAGATTGAGTGCGTTCACCGCTGAACAGGATTCCATATTATTATTCTAAGTGAGATGACTCCGAAGTTTTATTAGAACTATCTTATATGAATACTTATTAATTGAATTGAATTCGGGTTAGTAAGTAGGATAGAGAGGATAATTTTATAGTACATATAAAGGGAGATCATATCGGGTTAGAGTACCAATTGGCCAGGGAAATAATTGATACTGATAGTACCTAGAAAGGGGGGTGAAATTATATCTCTTGCTCCGAGGTTACTCACACGTGTTACATGCATGTTTACTTGTGTCTATAGAGTAGATATGCATGGTTTAGTGATGCGTCCATATTCCACAAGGCAGAGTCGGACATCAACACACGAAATGGAGATTAATGAGTGAAACTGGATTATCCTAGGACTACATATGCTCTTAATTGATTCACTTTCGTATTCTTCTAGTGATATTTTATTTTATTTGTTATTTTAATTAATTGTTTAGTAGATTATAATTGAAACCTCAAAATATATTGCCATAATCGTCTTAATTAATTAGTAAATACTTAAATTGATAATACGCCGTCCTTTGAATTCGATAATCACTTGGTCGCTTGCTTAAGCTGCAATTGATATCCTTAATATTGGGGATTAATTTTGCGTGCAAAGAAAATGCGCATCAGAAGCCCAACAGGCCCATGTGCTACAAGGAAGAGGCCCAGCTACAAAGAGGTCCAAGAAGGAGGAGAATGACAAATCAGGGGCTGACAGCAACCCAAACAGAAAGGCCCAGGCCCAAAAGACACACCTCAAAGAAGAACCAAGAAGAGGTCCAGGAGATGAGCCCATCATCAAAGGTTAAGGAAGACCAAGAAGATAAGGCCAGGAAAGGGCCAAAGGGCAGAAAGCCCAATGAAAGGATAGAGGGCCGAGATCCCCCGAAAGAACACCCCGGCTCCAAAGCCGAGGGGGACATCCAGAAGCTCGGACGAATACCAGAGCCTCAGAAACAGACCTATTCGAGACAGAGAGGATTATCAGAGTTGCTAGAGAAAGTACAGACTTGACTGCAGGAACAACTAGTAGTGACAGGCAAGAAGATAAGGATAACGGTAAGAAGAGATGTCTTAGGCAGCACTCTCCCACTAGAGGACAACGCACAGCAGACGCATCTCTCCTCATCCTCTAATAGGAAGCAAGCAAAGGACAGGAAAGACCATCTACACTCTGCAAAACACCTAGCAGCACCCAACACCCACCCCCAAGGTGGTCGGTATACCAATCAGCTTCATTAATGACCGTTTGTCTTCATCCAGATGGCGCAACATGATTGGCTCACTATTAGGGTTTGCGGACAACATAAATAGCTTCTCTCACATGAGAGAAATAGGTTACTCATTCTCATTTTAGACATTACACTTGTAATTGAGAGGGTTTATGAGTGTTGTTCTAAAGGAGAGTAATAAAATCAGTTAAGGCTTTATGGTTGGATCTCCTATCTCTCACATATTTACTTGACGTTGTGTTTGATTGCGATCGTTCTTAGCTCAGTTACATTATAATTTCTTATCCCTTAATCTTGAATTAACAGCTAAAAACACACATCAACAATTAGTAATGTAATGGTGAATGGAAATGATTTGGATATGTAGAATTAAAAACAAAGAAAGACCTTATATAGAAGTAGAAAATTAAATTAAGAACTATCAAAATATTTTAGAGAATTGAAAATATGTGTTGGATATATAAAACCCAAAAAAAATTGAAATAATATTAATAATAAACTAACTATATTTTTTTGTGGAGAAAGGTCTTGAAAGGAATAATTTTGTATTAAAAAACTCTTGTTTTAATTTTAGAATATTGGATGTGTTATATTAATATTCTGTAAGAATATACTAAGAGATTATTACATTGTTAAGTATGTGATATTTTTTAATAAATATTATATTGAGAGATAATTTTCAAAATCAAAGGATATTCATTTAAATACAAACCAATATTGATTTGAATATTATTTAGGCTTTTGCATTATGGCAGATATGAATCCATTGGAATGATCTAATAAAAAAGGGTTAGATTGGGATGCACCCGATGCGTTTATTATTATTATTGCGCCTTAAAATTTACTTAATTTATTTTTAATTATTTAATTTAAATTTAATAATGAGCGTTAAATAAAGAGTAAGTTTGGTATGAACCGATTCACTATAAAAATTTTACTTTTCAAATTGTGCTTAATAAGAGTATAGAAAATCACAATATATCATAATTTTAGGAATAATATTTTTCATCCAAATAAATAATAATTCATCTCTCTAAATAATAATTTTTCATGTATTAAAAATAATCATAATTCAGGAGACATGTGTGGAATCCGATTCTTTGTGTTTACTTAAACATAAATTTGTAATTTGATGGTTCAAATTCTCTTATTTCACAGATACCCGTATGTACACTACTTAGGTTCATAAAAAAAACAAATCATTTCTATCCTAGTATCCCAAATGTTACAGGTGAACTTTTTCTTTCTTTCAATATCGAACCACAATACTACTATTGTTGATTTTTCATAATAAATTGCGTTTTTCTTCTTTTTTTTTTTTTTTTTTGCAATAGTACCGCTCCGCATAATTGGGCAATTATGTTTTTCAACCGCACCACACCATCTAGTTTACTAATTAATAATTTAATCATCATATATATACCTTACACATGACTTTTTTTTTAAATCTAAAATTTATAGTTCAAGAAGTAAATGCATTGTAGTTACTGGAGTAATACAACGGCATGATTGGTATGACGAAATGGAATTATGTTGGAATGGAATGATTTCAGGAATAGAATAGAGATAGGAAAGGAATAACAAAAAAATAATTAGTATTGATTGGTATTGATTAGGAATAGATAAGGTAATAGAAAATACATTCATTAATTTATTCAAATTTCATTTTATTTAAATTTTAAATTAATTTAAATCTTAACAAATTTAATATATTTTAATAATTATTCTATAAAAAATTATAAAATTAAAAATAAAAAAATTTAAATAAAAATATGTATGTAATTTAAAAAAATATTTCTATAAATAAAATAAAATTTTATATTTAATATTATATATGTGTATTGAATTTAAAAATAATATTAATATTAATTTATAATATTTTGTATATAATTTAATAAATTTTATTTAAAATAAAGATTTAATTAATTATACTAATTTTTTTAATTAAAAAAATCTTTCTTTTACTAATTTTTTATTTTTCTTATATTATTTTTATTATAATGTGTATTAAATTATAAAAAAATTTATTTTAAATTTTTAAATAATTTAATATTTTTAGTGAATAATTAAATATTATGTTTTTTAATAAGAAAATTATATATTAAATGAAAAAAATATTAATTTATTTTTTATTTTCATAATTATACAAAAAGAGATGTGATATAGATAGAAATAAATTATTTATAATTATTAATGTATCTTATGTTATATGGAGTAAAAAAATTGATTCCATTAGGCATGGAATAGGTAAAGCCATGAGGGGTGGGGGGAATGGTGATTCCCAATTTTATGGAATACATATTCCTTATGAAATGAGTATTCCCATTATTAATTTCTTACCAAACGTAGGAATGGGAATTAAGTTGGGAATTATGATTCAATTCCCAACTCATTCCAACATACCAATCACCCTAATCTCTTATAATTTATTAACTTTTCAATAATTATTCATTGATATTCTATATTTTAATTGTTTCAAAAAAAAATTATTTACATATTTTTTTCAATTAAAAACATTTACAAGGATAATTTAGTCAATTTAATATCATGTCGTGTAGGTAAATATATTTTATATATTTTATTATATTAGTATTCAATTAAATAATTTATATTTAAATAATTTTGAATTAATTATTGATCGAAGAGAATATTAAGGAGATGATTGATCAGTTTTCCTAATTAAAAGATTTGATTAAAATTTGAAGATATTCATGCTTTTATGCCTTCATAATTAAGTCTAAAAATAGCAGTCATATTATATCGAAAAATATATCTCATTTGCGCAAATCTCTTCAAATATATTCTTTTGTATTCTCTCCATTATTTTTTACGTA
Source organism: Pogostemon cablin (assembly GCA_023678885.1). NCBI lineage: Eukaryota > Viridiplantae > Streptophyta > Magnoliopsida > Lamiales > Lamiaceae > Pogostemon > Pogostemon cablin. The sequence continues at coordinate 12,195,331 of CM042983.1, forward strand.
GTCTAAAAATAGCAGTCATATTATATCGAAAAATATATCTCCTTTCTCTTCAAATATATTCTTTTGTATTCTCTCCATTGTTTTTTACGTAGTCTAAAAATAGCAGTCATATTATATAGAAAAATATATCTCCTTTGCGCAAATCTCTTCAAATATTTTCTTTTGTATTCTCTCCACTGTTTTTTACATAACAATTATATTTGGAGAGTAAAAATTAGTTTTTTAATTCTGATTGTATTCTGTCTCTAAGACATGATCATTTCATGTAATACAAATTCTGGGAGAGAGTTTGTTTATTGAGTTTGGAAGATTTCGTAGCAGCGTTGGACGGAGTCCATTGCACGCTGTTAAATCCATGTTGTGGCCAAATAAGTATTTAGAAGTTGTAGGTATTGTCGATCAACATAGAATGGAGTTCATAAATGCTAGACTGCAATATTTGTACAATTCTAATGAAAGAGATTTAAGAGTTGAGGTGAATCCTATCACGTATTTGTTTAGATAGTGTGTTTTGAAGTCTTCCAATGATATTTTGTTTATGCTCAGTTAAAACGTCACATTCGAGTTCTTACATCAGTACACGAGTTTATTTTTCTAACAAGTGGTATTAGAGCCAGTATCCATTTTTAATAGATTTTGATGTGGGAAATATACATCTTCCATAATCATGTACTCCAGTGGATCCATATCTCGACCACCCTTTCTAGATAGTTCGAACTACCCCTATTGAAAGTCCATGATGATAATGTTTCTACAATCGCAAAGTGTAGAAGCTTGGAAAACAATCCAAGAAGGCTGGAAACATCCAACTATCACAGGGCTAGATGGAGTTGTTACTGAAAAAGAAAGATGACAATGTTTCTACAATCACAAGGTACAGAAGCTTGGAAAACAATCGAAGAAGGATGGAAACATCTAACTACAACAGGGGCTAGATGGAGTTGTTACTGAAAAGAAATATGGATGGAGTATTAAAGAGTGACATGCCAGCAGTGCAAACAGCAGAGCATTATACTCAATCATGCATGCAATAGACATGTACAGATACAGTTTGATTGTCCAGAGCATTGAAGCTAGGAAAACATGAAAAATCCTTTAACTTAAGTTTGATGGAACTGAGTCAGTTCGAGATTAAAAAGTACAAAGGTAAATGAGTGAATATGATAATTTGTGCATGAGAGATGATGAAAATATTAATGCATCTTATACTCGTTTTGCTACAATTATAATCAGTTTCATACACTTGGTGAGATTATTTCTAAGTAGAGACAGGTTCAAAAATTTGTAACAACTCTTCCAAAAAGATTCAGAGAGAAAGTGAATGCAATTGAGACCTTCAGAAAAATCCAACCGATTAATTTGGATGAACTTGTGAGAGATCTTTAAACATTTGAGATGAACATGGGATATGATATTAAATACAAGGGACTTGTTTTTCATCATCAATCTAGTGATGATGAAGTGATGGACATCTCTAAACTGAAAAAATAGATGTTTCTTCTCAATAAAAATTTTGAGAAGTTGTTGAAACAATTAAAAAGTCAGTCCAGTCTTATGAGTGCGAGGGTTTCGAACACTTTCAATCTGAATGTCCAAATTTTTTACGTAAGAACATCTCTCATAAAGACTAGAATAAATCTGAAATCCAATACCCGGGAGTAAACTGGTAATACAAATCATCTTGTAGTAAATTCATCTACTATACTTTTTTTGTCTTGCAGCGAGTGCTTCATTAGAAATTTCAAAACATTCCGTGTTACAACATGTTGAACTTTTAGATTCAAATATTTGTGATGATGATTTAGAATTCACCATGAAGGATATGAATAACATGTACAAACAAATAATCTCAAAATGTGTCCAAGTTGATGAATTGATTAAGAGAAATGAATGGCAGGTAATCGAACTCAAATTGAGTTGAGATAAGGTATTATCTAAAAACTTACAACTTTCTAATTTAATTGAGCTTAAAAAAAATTCTAACATGAAAAACAAAATTCTTTCTCTTACTAAAGTGATTCAATAAGGAGAAATCAAAATGATGGAGTTTGAGTTCAAGATAGCATTAGTTCCTCACCATTCCAAATTGATCGAACAAGAAAATAAGTATTATTTGTAAATTATTAAAAAAAATTGTGTTGTTTTCTATTCGATAGGAAAAAGATAAAAAGATCAAGTTTTTGAAGGAACATCTAAATAAACTGTTGAAGCAACATGAAGTTATGCGAAACCTATAAAAAAGGACATCAAATTTGAGAAGGACGAGTGGAATTTAAAAGATTGAACCAATCTATTTATCGTCTTGATACTAGAAAATCCAAGTTGAATGACATCCACACTGAAATGATGGTTATAGGAAAGTTGATTTGGGGTGCAATTGTGAACAAGTAAGAATACAAAAACTACTTTTGTGAAGGCAACTCACAAGGTGTTCATGCCCAAGGAGGACAAGATGCACGTCCTTAAAACAACATCTGAAACTAAGAAAATAACATATGTTAAGCCTGATATTATGATAAAGAAACATTCTATGACCCATCGATTGAAAGAGGATTTGTCCCAACATGCCATATCTGTGGTATTAAATGATATATTAAACCATGTTGTTACAGAAGGTAAGAACATGCGGGTTTCTCTTCAAGCATTGAAGTCTGAGCTAACTATTCTGAACCTTTTAGTGGAATTAGTTCTGTCAAATTGTTGTTTGTTGAATCTTCACCAAATTTGCTGTTTTTGAAATCATTCGGTCAGGTTCTTATGTCAAAACATGAATTTCTAGAAAAGTGACAATAATTTCCTACATGTCATTATTGTGGTGTTAAAGGTCATATTCATCCTAAGTAACATAGGATGCATAATGATATTTATTATGGACATGTGAGTGAATGGAACCTTAAAGGAATTCATCTTAAATCCCCTACAAAGATTGATTTGAAAATTCATAAAATTATAAAGATTTGGGTTCAGAAGAAAAGGTGACAATCCATAAAGTAACTTTACTTTTAGTCTAATTTTATTATAAATTTAATGAGAGATGGTTTACTTGTTTTGGAATGAGTTCTTGCTTAAAACTATTGGCTGCATTTTCTTCTAACTCTTGATGTTCATCCAGTTTATTTCTCTAAAGGCTTGTAGATTGATGCTTGCTCATTGTTTATGCGGAGAATATTTCTTTAATGAACTGATCTCTGCATATTTGCAAGTCATAGTAGGATTTGCATTAAACATCTTTTCCTGTCATTTCTGCTGGTGCGTATTCTTACATCTCTATATCAATATATCCAGTTTTTTTATGAGGTGAGTTGAGTAAATTCCTATATTTTTTCCCTCGTATTCGTACCTCAGTTAGTATAGGCTACATACTATGAAATGATGTACTATGAAAGTCACCATTCTGTTGGAAAGGGCTACATACACAAAAAGTGAAATGTAAGAAGAAAACCACTTACTTTAAAGAAAAGAGATTCTATTATGTGCCAATAGTAAAAAATAACTAAAACACACATGTGCAAAATCAATACCAACAACTCATTAAGTTCATTTCTTTTTTTGAACAATATGTACCCAAAAGGACCATATTACCCTTAAGTTCAAATAAAAAATTATGAAAACCAACTCACCCACCCACCCCCACATGTCGGCCGCGCCACATCGATATGGTAACTGACACAGAATTTGTACTGATATAGGAAATGATATCCGTATCGAAACTGGAACCGACATCTATACCAACATCGAAACTGACATCTTAACCTACATCGGAACCGACACAGGACACAGTTTGAATAGATGGGAAAAAATATCCAAAAATATACATTTGGTTAGAATTAACATAAAAAAGAAGTGTTGGTAATGATATTAAAATTTAAAATTTGTGCAAATTTTTTATTTTTCCTTCTATTATTTTGATTAAGAAAGAGTTATAAGGATGTATATGTTTCAATAATTTTTTATTTGACTCTGTCGGTGCAAGTTTTTATAATAAATTATTGGCAGTGATCAAATCCTAGGAAGTCATCTAAGCCTCAAAACAATCATCATACACACCATTGAGACCACAAAAAATAATACAAATCATTGAAGTTAGAAAACAATTAGAGGAAAATGGAAGAAAAATAAAATACAATAATAGTGTGGTTGGATTCTCCTTTTCTCCACTAATAGAGATTTTATCTTAATATCAACTTGAGCTTCAACAAGCAATAAGCCACCACTGTCTCCCTCACTTCATTTCCAAATGTGACAGCCGCCGTGATTCTACTATTTTCAAATTGCAACATCCAAATAATATTATTTTCAAAATAATATTTTTGTTCACATCGCGACCCAACGTTTCTCGTCCCATTCTCATCTCAACCTGATATCCAAAAATTACTCTTAAATTACTCTCTTCTAAATGCATCGCCACCGTGACTCTATAATTTTCTTTGAGGATCCATATTCTTTCAATATTGGAATAGTTTTGTGGCGGAGATAGGAGACACACAGGTGACACTGGTGAGGATGAGAGAATAGTTGGGAGAGAGGGTGACGAAAATATAATCAAGCTGCAGCGAGAACTGTGGTGGAGAAAGAGAGTGCAGGGAAGGAGAACGGTGGTGGGGAGAGAGAGAGTGGAGAAGAAAGATTAAGACGGAACATGGAAAATGAAGGAAGTAGATAAAATTAGAGTTTCAATTCATTTTATAGGGAAAATTTTTAAAATATACAAAGTTCAAAGTTAAAAATCATTACCAATACTTTTATTAAAAGGTTATTAATTCTACCCAATAGCCAATTTTTGGACTCTATTACCCCTCCCACCCCCAAACCCTCTCCCCTCACCCAATTGTTGGTGCCATCTCTCCGACGCCGTCAGCTGCCGAACGCCATCAGCCTCACTATCGCCGCCAGTTGCTCTTCCACCACCGCCAGCGACCTCTGTTGCCGGCCGACCTCTACCCAGGTGGCAAAATTAATAAAATGAAATGAGGGGCATTTAAGTCCAAAATATATCTATTCGATATAAAAATTATACTCCCTTCGTCCAGCAAAAAGAGTTACACTTTTAAAAAGGAAGTGTAATTTTTTTTGCGAGATGGAGGGAGTAAATTTAGATGAGTGTTATATTATTTTGAGTTGATATTAGGTGCAATTGGGTGCACAAATTCAATATATGCACCGGGTCTACCCATATTGAAATGGGTCCATATAAAGATAAAATTTAACCCTAATCCTCCATATTATGTCCGCCTCCTTTTCTCTCTCTCTCTCTCTTTCCCCCCCTCCCTTCCTTTACTCTCATTCTCTCTCTCACTTCCTTCATGAAATTGTGCCTTACTTCTTCATGATCTAATGGCATTTTCAATATCTTTAATTCATCCGCCTCCACTCGAAGGAAGAGCTGCGCATCCCTCTACCTTTTATTAATTGTGGTGTTCTTTCGTCGTCTTTTCGCCGTCGGTTTTACCTCCGAGTTTTGAGTTGCATCCTCCATATTCTCATAAATTGCAATGTTGATTTGCTATCGGTTCTGCCTTTGAAACTTGAGTTGCATCCTCGAATGCCAAAAGTTCTAATACTGGTAGAAACTTTGTGGTTTGCACAAAAATAGAGTAATTTTTTCAAGCTTCTAGATTTTGATTTTGGACATACAATTGATTTGATATCACTTCAACTCGATATTAACTTGACATTAATTTAGCTTCATTCTTCTTTATTTTGATTTAGATCACACCAAAAAATAATGATTTTGATGTTCCTCTTGAAGGAGTATTGGGTGGTGCACAAAGAGGGGAGAAAGTTGTGGGTAGATGCTAGTTTAGGTGATAAATCAAGATCAAAGAGCTTATCAGGATCGCGCTGATTTTGCAGATGGAAGGAAAAATTTCGGATCGAGCAGCTACTGATGAAATTGGGGGAATTTATGCTCTTTTTTTGTACATAAAGCGTGATTTTAATTATCCTGGATATTTTTTTTTGTAATAGGGTTTCCATGACTAATATTTTGTTCATACGGTATTAATTAGGAGTAGATTGAAATTTTGATGTTTAGTACTCTATGTCAATATGTGGTACTTGCAGCAAAGTTGCAAAGATTTGAGGCTAATAAATGTTGTTTGATTTGTGTACATAGTATGAGAATTCAGCAAGTTGGAATATAAAGGAGCTTATTGAGCACACCAGTTGAATTTTTTCTTTACAGTATATGTTTTCTCCGTTAATTGTATATATATATATATGGTCTGAATTGTACGTGGGCATGATTTGTATGTTGGATTATTTTAATTGTACATATTTTCTCCGTTAATTGTATATAGATATGTTCTAAATTGTATGTGGTCATGATGGACATCTTGGTAGCATTGTGTATTCGATGTGATGGATTTTTCTTTACTGTATATATTTTCTCCGTTAATTGTATATAGGTATGGTCTGAATTGTACATGGGCATGATAATTAAGTATGGTGGATTATTTTAATTGTATATATTTTCTCCGTTAATTGTATATAAATATGTTCTGAATTGTATGTGGTCATGATGGGCATCTTGGTAGCATTGTGCATTCGATGTGATGGATTTTTCTTTACTGTATATGTTTTCTCCATTAATTGTATATAGATATGGTCGGAACTGTAAATGGGCATGATAATTAAGTATGGTGGATTATTTTAATTATAATATGTTTTCTCCGTTAATTGTATTTAGATATGTTCTGAATTGTATATGGTCATGATGAGCTTCTTGGTAGCATTATACATTTGATGTGATGAATTTTTCTTTACTGTACATGTTTTCTCCGTTAATTGTATATAGGTATGGTCTGAATTGTACATGAGCATGATGAGTATGGTGGATTATTTTAATTGTGCATGTTTTCTCCGTTAATTATATAGATATGTTCTGAATTGTATGTGGTCATGATGGGCACCTTGGTATCATTGTGCATTTGATGTGATGGATACACTTGATAAATTTTAGTTGGTAAATTTAACATTTCAAATTTAAATACATTTGTTAAGAAAAAAAATTACGGTTGTGAATTAAAACTTATACATTATGGCTCAAAACTTATACAATATGAACCAACATTGTATATAAAAAATATTTTAAATTGTATACACTTGATTATTAAAACTTACATACTTTGTTATTTTAATAAATATAAATGGCTTAAATACTATACACTTGATTATTAAAATTTATACAATTTGTTATTTAATTCAATACAAAAAGATTTTAAATTGTATACACATGATTATTAAAATATATACACTTGGTTATAGTTAAACAAATACAAAACATGTTTAAATTGTATACAATTAATTATTAAAAATTATACACTTTATGCATAATAAAGCACACAATTGCACGTGCACGCCGGAATTAATTCTAACTACTTACATAAACTATGTTATTTTAGTTTGTAAATTTAACATTTCAAATTTAAATACATTTATTAAGAAAAAAATTACGATTTTGAATTACGACTTATACATTTTGGCTCAAAACTTATACAATATGAACCAACATTGTATACAAAAAAAAGGTTTAAATTGTAGAACATCTCCTCCTCTTTCTGCTCTATAAGAAACTCATCAGGATGATCATTTTTCCTCTTTTTAGAGATGAACTTCAACATTCATTTTGAGCAGCATTCCTCGACACATCTAAAATATGAGTGCCCTTCAACAACGGAATATGTTAAAAATCAATGTATAAGTCAGAATCACTGCCACAAAATCAAAATCTGAAAAATAACTAAAATAAACGTTTTAAGAAAACTAATACTTACTCTTATTTAAACAAATGTTGACTCCTCATCTCTGAACGAATGAGATTCGGTGCCGAACAGGTTAAGTAAATTTTTAGACGAGGAATCTCCAGATGCAACGAGATTCGTGGAGATAATGTGCCACCGTCTCGCTGGCAGATCCATGGACGGTCGGGTCGTGCTCGGTTTGGGAACGATCTGTATCGGAATCCTAACAGAATCGATCCCCAAAATCAGAGACTTGGAATTCATTGCTGCAAATTTAGATTCTTTACTTCAATTCAATAAAAATACAAGAGAGAAAAAAGGATGGAAGAGAATAAGAAAGGTAGAATTTTAGTAGAGAGAAATGAAGAAAACGGCGGAAGAGAAGATTCGCAGGATTCCAAAATGATGTAACAGGTTAAAATGGAATTTATATACTGGGTTAGAGAAATGGGTCGGATCTGGGTGCAACCTTGCACCCACCCAGTTGCATACAATAAATAGCCTATTAATTTTACACTGAGTGTATATTGGGTGCACCGGGTGCAATGGTGCACCCATATGTGTATGATTTTTTATTTTATTTTGTACACATGTTATTCTATTTTATATACGTGTTTTATAATAATTGTATACTTTTTTCACACTAAATTTTTCATTAAAAAAATTAATATCAATATGTGTATAACTTTTATTCAATAATGTATACATATTTTATTAATAATTGTATATTTTTTACACTCAATTTTTTATTAAAAAAATTAACAATTAAATTGTATAAATTTTTGTTCATAATTGTATATTTTTTGTTTATATTTGTATATGGATGTACTCTATCTTATGGTGTATCCGGGTGCACACTATAATTAGTCTTATACACTTTATTTTAGACACATTTAGATATGTGCTAATAGCCAAATATACACACTCTCACTTATCAAATATCAATAGCAACAACTCTTTTACATTCTTTTTTTTAACAAATTTACCAAAAATGGACACTTATATCCCTCCCACCAAAATAAAAAAAATTTCAAGTACCCACACACCCCACTGCCGCCGGCAACAACCGCCGGCCATATGGGTGACCACATCGTCACCCACACCCACCGTCGGCCGCCGCCGGCCATGTGGTTAACCCACATCGTCACCCACACCCACCACCGGCCGCCAGCGATGTGGGTGACCCACACCGTCACCCACACTGTGACCTACACCAGAACCGATGTGATGAACCCCGTGTGGGTGACCTACACAAGGGACATATTGGATATTGATTTTGAATAGGAAGGGTAAAGAAGTCCAAAAATGTATAATTGTGTAAAAAATATAGCAAACAAAACAAAGTGTCGATAAAGATTTTGATACTATGAATTTTGTGTAATTTTGCAATTCTCCCTTTATATTGGCCCTATTTCATATATGCTGAGTAAAAGAAATTGAATTGAATAAAGTTGACCTAATTGTCAACATACATCACGATGTATATTAGGATTTGCCATAAATTTTTTAAAAAAAAAAATCAGCACATTTAAATCTAATCTAATAAAAAGAATCATCTAAAATAATGCAATTTGAATTTTTGAGATAAAATCAAGAAATTGCATCGTAGCATATAAATCCTAATTAGGCTCATAAGAAACTCATCCTTTAAAAATTGGATAATGTTGAGAAGACAAAGTGTCAAATTAAGATGATTGGTAATGATGTGGGCAGATTTGAAGAGCCATCATAACAAACTCTTCATCATCATAATATAATGGGAGTAATTCTTGATCAAAGATAGAAAATAAAAAGTGGAAATTGATAGCATAAAATAAATCAAAAAAATTTAGTCTATTTTAGTACCAAAAATTTAGGGATTGTATTTATTTATTGTTTGATTTTGTTCTTTAATTAGATCTAATCCCACTTATGTAAGTTGTATACATTTTTTCAATGAATTGAGAATTACAATTGTAATAGAAATAAACCCTAATCTCTCTCTCCCCCACTCTCACACATGGCGCAAGTCTCCCCCATTTGACGTTCTCCCGCGATCTCCTTTTTTCCAAAATTCTCAGCTGTTTTTCGCCATGGCCGAGAAGGCGGCGCCGGAGAGGAACGGCGGTGATCGGAGCGAGACCAGCGATTACACCTCCGAGGACGAGGGGACGGAGGACTATAGGCGAGGAGGATATCACGCCGTGCGGATCGGTGACGCATTCAAGCATGGAAGATACGTAGTTCAGAGCAAGCTAGGCTGGGGTCATTTCTCCACTGTTTGGCTTGCTTGGGATACTCACAAATCTGTAATTTTCCTCAACTTCCTTTGTTTCCTGCATTTTTTTAGTTCCCGACCATTACATGAATTATGTAGTTTGGTCAGCTCTTCAATCCCTTGATCTTTTTGTGATATTCTGTGATTTCATGTATATGCTGTTTTATATGTTCTCTCTAATTGTAAATCAGTGGAATCAGGAAATGCATTTGTAATATTGAATTTTGATGATATTTCTAACAGTTCTCTAGAGTCTTCTTTCCTCGTCTTCTAATTATGAAGTGTATGCAGTTAGTCATTCAGTTAATTGGTCCATCTGTCGAGTAAGGAACAATAAAGTTTCATGTATGTTGCATGAGTTCTCCCTGAAATTTTCATATGCTTTTTGGTTATTGTGTTTTGAAAATGTGATTTTTTGTTTGGAGGAATGCTTGTTTGCCGTTCATATTGGTTTATGAAAGCAGAATGAACAGTAATATATAGTTTTTTTTTTTTTTTTTCGAGTTTTTGGTAGGGTGAGATTTAACTTCATTTCAAACATCAATGATGCAGGCGGTGATTGCGTAAGAGAGTATTAATTGATTTGAGTGTAGAGATGAGAGAGGGGGAGAAAGAGAGAATAGAGTATTAATTGTGGGAAGAAAATATGTAGACTATAGAGAGTGGAAATTTAGGGGATTAATATGTTTTATAGGATATGTAGGGTTGTTCTTATAAATGGAATTTTAAATATCCCTCACTAAAACTAGTCTAGGATTTCTAAAACCTTAACCCAATTTTTTAAATCCACTAACAAACATCCCCTGAAAAGCCTAGTCTCTTTTTACATATGTGCTATCTAGCTTTGTGTAATCATTCTTCTATATACACGTGCTTCAGTCTTCAATGATTATTCTAATCTAGAATGCAACAGGTAGATATATTATGTGATTCCTAATTTTATTGCATAGCTATATTTACTTCTTGGAGCTAGAGTTTTTGGGTTTTGGAGTGTGAAGAATGAGATTCCCATTTTATAAAATTTCTACCTTGTCAATTTACACATCCATATGCAACATAATTGACGGAAAAAGGATTCATATCTTTATTATTCATAACTTGCTTAGCTAGTCACGAATTACTTAATTAACTGGGGAATAATATGTTTTTTTTTTTTAATGAATGTGGTGATAGATATATGTAGCTTTGAAGGTTCAAAAGAGTGCACAGCACTACACTGAAGCAGCAATGGATGAGATCACTATTTTAAAACAGATTGCTGAGGGTGATCCAGACGATAAGAAAAATGCTGTAATACTCTTGGATCACTTTAAGCATTCCGGACCAAATGGTCAGCATGTCTGCATGGTTTTCGAGTACTTGGGCGACAATCTCTTAACCTTAATTAAGTATTCAGACTACAGGGGTGTTCCTCTTCACATGGTTAAAGAAATTTGTTTCCACATTTTAGTGGGGTTGGATTATCTGCACCGTCAACTGTCAATCATACACACAGATTTGAAGCCGGAGAATGTTTTGCTCCGGTCTGTGATAGATCCATCTAAAGATCCTAAAACATCAGGGGCACCTCATATCCTCCCACTCAATAAAGGTAAGATTGCCTCAGAATTTGAGGCATCAAAAGATTTTAAGGGGTCTTATAGTGACCTGACTAAGAACCAGAAAAAGAAAATCCGAAGAAAGGCCAAGCAAACAACTAAAGAACGTACTGGGAATGATGCTTCGGAGGAAGCTGAGCCAGATAATGAGACTAGTGGTCCTGAAGATTCTCAGCAGGATTACAAATCCAAGGAAGAGTTTGTTGAAAAGGAAAGCAATACTTCAGTTTCTGAAGTAGCAAACAATGGTGGAGCAAATAATGCACACATTAGGACTAAGTCTAATAAGAGAGGTAGCCGGTCTGCAAGACAAAAGCTTTTGGCCGAGGTTGACGTCAAATGCAAATTAGTTGATTTTGGAAATGCGTGTTGGACTTCCAAACAATTCACTAGTGATATTCAAACAAGGCAATATAGATGTCCAGAGGTTATTTTGGGATCTAAATACTCAACATCAGCTGACATGTGGTCATTTGCTTGCATTTGCTTTGAGCTGGCCACTGGCGATGTTCTTTTTGACCCACATAGTGGTGAAAATTATAATCGTGACGAGGTATTCTTATATTTTCTTTGATGTGCTTTTGTTTAATTGCCAAATTGATGTGTTAAGACGCTTGCTTGGACTTTCCTTGATACCTAATATCTTTCATGTCACTGTTCACACACTAATTTAGGCAACTTTTTTAACCTTTTGAAATATACTTGTTCTCAAATTGCGTGGTGAAAACATATTTTGGATGATTTCCTTTGTCTCAATGAGCAGGAATTTTGTAAATTTTTTGTTAATTGTATGCAAGTCTGCTTTCTGGAGGTCTTGGATTTTTTTCATTTTAGATTTTTTTTGTTTTGTATCTGGTTCCTTTATAGAAAATGATTTTTGTTGGTGTAGAACTGGCTGTCTTGTTTTTCCTGGTTAGTTAAATTGTTTACTTTATCCAGTCAAATTTATTCAGGTTATGTTAACTATCTTATCTGTAGATTTATTAAAGAATAGCTTTGTTGCTAATTTGTGTATAACAATTCTTTAGTTAAACACGTCCGTTTGTAAGTAGAACTTAGTGATACTTCTCTAATTTTTATATTTGATGCTGATGTTTTTGCCAATTATATTCTCCTTTTTAAGGCAAGCATCAACTATCAAGTCTATGTCTGATTAATTTTATACCTATAAATATATCAATTTTGTGCTGTTGAAAATTGATTTAGAAAGCAAGAAAAAGCAACTGAACCTAGGAGGGGAAAAACCCCAGGGAAATTGGATGAATGATTAAAGTTTGCCCGGGTTTGCTCTGTTCCATCTTCTTTCTCAGATAGTAATGACGTATGGGAGTAAATTACTGTGAATAAGTCCAGTCTATATCATCCTTTCAGAGTTTATTATCAAGAGTGGAAAATGTTCTTCATGAAATCGGAGAGTCTGTAGGTAGTTAAAATATCTTTACGTGCAAATGATAATGATCTTTCATTTTCATTCTAGGAATGATTTGAATAACTAGAAAAAAAAATTGAATTGCTGATAAACCGAATTTCTCTAGGTATATAGCATATTATTGCCTTTTAGTGTGTTACCTGTACAATGAGTTTGATCGTCCCGGCTATAGAGTGATGGCTTATATTTTAATCTACAGTTTCCATGTAAAGAATAAAAATATCAATATTTGTAGTGCTACATTATTAGCTAATATATGCTCTACATGAGTTTGTCTGTTGTATGATACAATGGAATGGACCTCTATGCTTGTCAACCTTACTAAAGGAGAGCTGTAAGTTGGAACACTATATCTGATGAAGTATTATACACAGCTTTTGTACTTGAGAATTATTTGTTAGCTTAGACGCGTATTAATAACAAATGAGTAAAGTTCATGACGAAATCTGTGGATCAGTAACTGGTTATTAATTTTCTAGGCTATGATACAGCACTAATTTTATCATGCAGATGATATTGATGTGGGAATCAGATGTCTTCTCTCAACTAATTGTTTTCTGTTTGGGCTGAAGTAGATAAAGAAGTTTCTGCTGTTTTTTTGGTTTGTTTCTACTTTTTCCCTCTCTGCAGCTTTCACTCTGTTTCCTGATTCATTCATAATCTGACATCTGCAATTCAGTTTCAAATTTAATGCATATGGCATGGTCTAGATTGTAGAAAGATGCAATTAGGTGATTGAAATATACTTCTGTTGTATGATTCATGTTAGAATTTTGCATATTTTATTAGCTTAGTCGTGACAGTTATCTTGTGTTTGTCTGCTAACCTAGCCTAATGTCTTCCATTCATCTCATTTGTCATTATCTTATTTCTATTATAATTCTTGATTGCTAATTTGGTTTTTTTTTTTTTTAGATAACAAGACTGATTTTTTATGATTCTTCTTTTCAACTTTTTAGGATCATCTGGCCCTGATGATGGAGCTTCTTGGAATGATGCCGCGCAAGGTGAGGAGTTCTCTATGGTTTGAGTGGCAAATCCCAAAACCAATAAAAATAGAACTTTTGTCTGTGCAATCAATTTGTCAAGCTTTCTTGGCCTTTGTATTTAACTTGGAAGTATCCTTTCCTGCTTGGCATAAAACCTAGGTTGCCGTGGGAGGGCGTTATTCTCGGGAGTTCTTTAATAGATTTGGAGAATTGAAGCATATCAGAAGATTAAGATTTTGGCCTCTTATCAAGGTGCTTACGGAGAAATATGAGTTCCGTGAACAAGATGCAAATGAGATGGCAGATTTTATTTCTCAGATACTTGATTTTGAGCCTGAGAAAAGGCTTACAGCATCCCAGTGTTTGAATCATCCATGGATCACTGGAGGTGCTCGCCAACTATCCCCTTCGATGTCTCAACTTGTGTCAGTGGAAAATGGTACTTTGGAGAAGAAGAGAGAGAAGGATGAGAGGGAGGCGATGGAGGTCAGAGTGGGAAATATCGCTATTGATGGAGCAGCAGCAAAACATGCCGAAGGTTCTAAATCTTCATCGAACTCGTAATTACAGTGATAGATATTCGGTTGTGTTCTGGTAATGTCTCGTGTGAAGCTGGCTTACGCAGCGGCCAGTTCTCCATTGTCTGGGCACAATGCTCCTTCTGCGTCGCCGCATTCCAGGGAGAAATGCGATCGGGTAAAACAATTTTTTAACACGTTGCGACAGGAAGCATAGCAAGATCAAAATGCCTTGATTGAACTGTTCCCTTTTCTGATTTACTTTTTTTTCTGTGTTGTGTTGATAGAATATTGATATTATGTTGTGCCATCATTCTTTTAAAAAGTGCAAAAATGGGGCAAAGATTATCAAATTATAAGATTATTGCGTCTTTTACAATTTATTTTTAATTTTTTGAAATTTCAGCTTGTTGTTTAAGAATTTCTTTTTTATTAATTTTATTAACTTTTGAATGTATTTTAAGTATTTTTTAGGTAATAAATAAAATATAAAAATTTTTATTTTTTATTAATTTAATTTACTTAAGAACGTATTCAGGTAATAAATAAGACGTAAAGTACTATTATTATGTACATTAGATAACAATTCTGAATAAATGTGGTGTTTAATTTGTGAGGGTCTCTGTTGGACAAACAAATAAAAAAATAAAAAGAGTACTATGAAAAAATAAATAAGAAAATTTGAATGGTTCTCTCGATAGATAATCACTTTTTTTTTATTAAATTGATATCACAACACACTACACAACCCATTACAACCACAGGTACTCGTGTCCATGGGACTTTCATCTGCACATTTTGGCTTACCACGAACCTGCCCTTTATTTACTCAATTCAATAATAATCACACAAACAAATTGTGCACAATCATGAGTATTAAGTTGCCCAGCTAAGATAAAGCAAATATCAATTCAGTCCATTTTGGCCTTCCCACCCAGTAGCATCTTCATCTGTGCATTAGCATGACTACACTTGGACAAAACACTTGAACATTACACATGCCTCCAGATGCTCGTTTCGGTATCTAGTAGCAACAAACATTGCTCTGCACGACATACTAGAGATATCTGTCAAAGTGTCAATCCTCCAAGAGTATCAATAGCTTCCTTCCTCTGAGTGCATTCGTTTGGGGAATCAATATAAATTTAAGTCAAATGTCGAAGAAGGTATTCCATGAGATTCGTTGCGTTTGAAGCTCATAAAATTTTCCTTATTCTGAGGTATGCATACATGAGGTAGAATCCAATCACGGCGCCAGCAAAAATCCCAGCTGTTGTTATCCAGAAGGCAAACTGCCAAGAGCAAATTAAACTGATGAGAAAACAAAAGTACGTAGAGTGCATAAAGGACTGCACTGGTAAGAAGGGCAAAGTACAAGACCACCCTTATGATCTGATCCTTAGATATGTTATTAACTTTATTTGTGTGTGACAATTCCCATTCAAATTAGTATGTATGCTACAAAATTGCTTCTATTGATGGAGGCATTTGTGCTGGATAAATACAAAACTCAATAAGGATCGTAAATCCAAAACATGAAAGATTGAATGTAAGGATGTTTTTTTAATTTGCTCAGAAGAAGATATATAAAGTGATGGAGAATAAAGAGAGGCATACCGCCTGTTCCTCGAGATAAGACCTCAAGTTCATGCCAAATATACCTGCCAAGTGCATAATGTTAGTCATAAGATGTCAAATTACATGCAAAATATCGCATGTAAATTGAGCAAAAATTATTAAAAACCAGTTGGCAAATTATCCATTGAATGTTAACACAAGATGTGTCAAGGCAACGCCTAAAAAAGTCAAATGACAATTCAGACTTAACTAATTACAAATTTATTCATCATCAACAGGTAAATTACCTGCAACTAAGGCACCAACCCCAACACAAAATGCCCCCACCTGTAGGAGAAGTTCCACTCTGCTCACTTCAAGTCTCCGAGAGCTGATCAGACAAATCACATAATCATAGTGCTCATAACATACACAGCTTATTAGGTTTCGATATTAATTTACATTGGCATTTCTAAGAAAATGGAAAAAAACAAATGCTATCATCAAGATTTATAGTCAAGCAAAAAAAATAAAAAAAAAATCCTTATTGTTTTTGCTTGACTTAGCTTGGATGCCATGAGAAATGAAATCAGGCAACAAATGTAATAAGTTCCAGTTGCTATGTTAGCTTGATTTATTTTACACCTTGAATTTCTTTTGTTCTTATATCATAATGGAAAGATTGGAGAAGATGAATTTACACTACTAAATTGTTGAAACATTTTATAACTGCTAGAAAGTGGAAGTTTGTGTGATGTTTAACGAGGCTGAAATATTTTAATTTAAATTCTCAAACTGCTCTAATCTTTCAGTCTGTAGAAATTTGTCAATTTATGGTCGCAGACAGAGAAAGATTACAACAAACCATTGATCCCAGTGTCAGATTTTTTTCCAAGTCCAAGCAATCTATTCACCATGTCAACACTTATTTCAGATAAGCTTAGTCAGAGAGTCATGCGAAGGCACATTTTGTAACCTTTGCAATGTTGATATGAAGTTAAATTCTGATTAGAAGTATTTGTTCTAGCTCTTGGGCTGGCTTCCTCAAATAAAACTGCTTGTGTTCTACTCTAGTCTGCTATTTATTGTATATGCATTTGCGAAGTTGGTTTCAAAAGACATAAAGATGATCCTAGCGTAGCACTAAACATCTAAGGTGAATTTGAAACTTGAATTCAAGTCCTGGTTATTTTTTCGCTTTTTCTATTAAATAAATAAACACTTAATCAGGTCCTACCCTTAAATTGGTGCCTCCAAATCCAATGTTGATTTGCTCTAGGTGGATTAAGTGTTCATTAGAAGATCCTCAGCATTGCAATGAAAATAAATAGGAAAATAGCAGTAAACCTGAGATTAACAGCAATTGAGTCTTCCATTTCCTTTGCTGAATCCAGAAGCCTCTCAGCTTGACCATGACAAGATTCACATCTGCCAAATCACGGAATAATTCAAACAATCTTTATCATGAGAAATAATTGCATCAATATTCAATAAGATAAATAATAACGGTATGGAAAAAATAAGAATCCAGTCACCTTTAAAGATAAGTTAATAATTGACCCAACCAGAAAACTTAAAATGCTACCACTAAATCTGATCAGAAAAAAAAAAAAAAGGTAAAAAATAACATAACAACCTATCACGCTAGTTAGGACAAAGGAACTTCCAGAGGTATGATCCTAAACAAAACAATCAGAAATTCTTGAACACAATATAGGCAATAAGTTGTAAGACTAAGATACTCTTAAACACAATTATAGGCAATAAGTTGTAAGACCATAATCAGAGAAAATGAGAGATTTCAATTAAGTGGAGGAGGAACTGTCTATCATTGAAGACCGTGCCAGGCTTCCACATCCCTCATATTTCTATTTACCTAGATATTTATTTACTTTCTCAATCACACATATGAGCCTGCACAGCGAATGCATGCAAATGAAGAAATATATAGAAATGATCAGCATCAAAGGTTATAACCTACGTAAATAAAAATAACAAACTAGGAATTACAAAGATTTTTTTTTTTTCTTGAACAAAGAATTTGATTTTCACTCAATGAAGGCCTTCAAGACCTAAATTCTTAGAGTCCAAAAAACCTTGCTTAATAAAACACAGCAGCTTTATCATGCCAGATCTTGTTTGAGGAACAAATCATGGGTGTTTCAGCAAGCAAAATTGCTAGTTGTTAAAGGTGGCAATGGTCATCTAACAATCTCCAGATACCAATATCTTAATTGAAATTAACCTAGAAACAATCATAAAGAATTTCGGCTTCCATGGTTCTAGCATAACTACAGTGACACCACCACAATCTTATATAAAAATCACTGCTGAGGATCCAGAGACAAATAAAGAGAATAACAAAACATTATATATTAAAGGTAAAGAAACGCTAATGGTTCATTCACATTCAGCAAGTAAAGGGAGGAAAAACAAAAGTGATCAAGATCTTATAATAACTCTTTTTCTATTTTGTCATAATTTTCAAACAATCTTATAAAAAGGCATTGGGCAGGTTCTTCAGAAATACTATAGTCAATATTTCTTCTTTAACACTTTAAGACAAGTCTCTTAAGATGAACACAGCAACGGACACCATGGATGTAATTCCTCTGAATAAATTTATGGATGTCATGGAATACCTTTGTAGATAATTTTCCAAAAGCATTTCAATTTCCTCCTCATCTTCTGGGAAACAAAGGAGCAATGTTAGTCAGGCATGATAAGCTTGATTTATTGATACAACATAATCACTGTTGAATAAAGTTTTATGCAACTTACCCTCAGCTACCTCCTTTTCCAAGGGAACAGAGCACTCCATCTCATCAGTTTTCGAAAGAGTGCAGTTTCTTCCCATAATACAAATTTGTCGTATTTCGTGAGTGTCCTCAAGGATATCTAGAAGCATTTGTTTCAAAGCCCCCGCCCTCGAACCAAGTTCGACCTTTTGTCATCAAACTAAAATAATATGAGTAGCTAGTAAGAGTAAATTCAACATTGCTTAATACCAATATAGCCAGTATTAAACGGCGAAGAACTCTGTACCAGCGCTTGTTTGCTTATCCGAAGTTCTTCCAACATGTCCACAGTCAATCTATTAGTTAAAACCTCAAGTAAAGCTTGCACCTGAATGAAGAGTAGTCACAGGCTATTATTACCGAAAGTATTGATTAGAATCCTTCTGTGAAGATTGGAAACAACAGCGCAAACAAGATTAATGTAAAAGGAGTTCCTATCACCAAGCTATTGATAGCTGTATACAAATGTCATTATCCAGGAAACTGGGAACAGAAGCTATCTAATAACATTTTTAGAAAAACTTTTTGTACTTTTGATAAGTCGTAATTATATGGTTATATTTTGCATAAATTCACCTCATTTAATATGAGTTCTGGATTGTTATGTGTTAATTATGACTTATATCTATGTCACATATATGTTTTGATTATTTTATTTTTTGTCCAAATAGGCCAAAAAGACACATTTTAAATGAGGGATTTTATCAACGAGTCAAAGGAGCAAAACAAATCACCATTATAAGAGAAGATATTACACCATCAAATTGATGGCTCATTAAGATAGAAGATACAACACCCCTGGACACCTTTAGAAAGAGCAAAAATTAGAGTCCGAAAACATTATATCATTCTCTACGTTATTGATCATCACTCACGCTAGGAGGAAGGGCAATTGGAGATGACCCGAAGCACCACCAAATTGAAGAATACGGTTTTTTTATTTTATTTTTAATTTTAGTTTCTATTATGTAATTTAGTTTTCTAGTTCAATGATTGTGACGTGAGCCTCCGTAGAATAATTACATATTGGATAAGGATTAAAATTACCAACTTGTTTTATGAATTTATTTTGTGATTGGCTTTGATGTTAATCTTGATATTTCAATTGCTTGTTTAGATTGGCATCTTAATAGGTGATTGATTGTTCAATAGCTATTTTACAACTTGTAATCCGTAATTGTTACATGTTGGTGAATCAAGTAGCAAAGTGAGATCTAGGTTATATGGGGTCGGACGTTCCGTTTCTCATAGTCTAGTAATCCTAATTTCTAAATCCTAATGCACTCTTGAGTTCGAACTTCTCTACATCACTTGAGGGTAGTTTAATCTAGAGGTCATACCCTAGGTCAATAATCTTAAGGATATTTCGGGCTAATTGGTCATACTGTCGGTCTAGGGGCTTGAATTTATGAACATGTTGGTGTTTTAAGAACTTCATCCATGTGAATTAGGATATGGGAGGGAATCAAATCTTTGGACTAGGTTTGTTTTATTTGTTATCTTCATTTATAAGTTCTCTTTTAATTATTTATTTTCATGTTTAGTAGTTCTTAGAAATCAATCAAACCCCCCTTTTAGTTACACTTGAAAACACATTAAATGTAATTTAAATTCAATATTCCTTTGGGTTAGACCCATACTTATCCTACTACACTCTAGTAGATTAGTTCGGAAATTTTTTTAATATTATTTTTTGGTGCCGGCGACAGCACACCAAATTTTGAGTTTCTCTTGTGATCCTATGCTTCTAATAAAAAGGGCTAATTTCTTCCATAACCAAAACTTATGGACATTGACATGTAGATTACCAATTCAACTGTCACAAGCCACAAATTTTTCTTCAATCCATAAAACAACAGAAATAAGAAATCCGTTAAAAAAGCCCACCCAAGAAACTCAACAATTAAAGAAAGCAGAAAATATACACTTGCACTATTTTCTCTTACTTACATGCGGTTCTAAACCCCATAACCTCTGCTCCAGACGCTGTATTCTAGAATGCAACGCTGCCTCAACCACCTGAAAGAATTTTGAATGTCGATCTGTTAGGCTCTTGAAACTATCAAATACAATTAAAGCTTAGTTGTAGAGGAATCAACAGACAATAATGGCTGCACTACATGTAGAACCAAGCGTCTACCACTGTGTTAAAAGTTATAGCTGATTGAAGTAGTGCAACTCAAGTTTTTAAATAATAGTTACCAGCCCCTGCCCCCACAGGCATAGTGGAGCAATTACTGTAAGCCCAAAAACTAGATGTCCATTCAAATGTACCACCCCTTAACACCCACTACCCCCAAAATGCTCCTCATTGTAATCAAACAATTTTTTTGCTCTAGTACAAATTATTGGATTAAGGGCCAGTAGGAAGTAATGTTTATAGGTGAGAGCATCAATCATGAAACCTTACAACATTCAATCACCAGTGTCTCTGGTATGGTCTGCCATGAGAGATTGTTTCTACTGACCAACAATTGCATCCTAAAAAATTGTTATAAGGCTATCATGGTCAAACAGGGCAACCTTGTAGATCCATGGTAATGGTCACTCTATTAAAGTTATATGAGATAGAAAAAAGAAAAGGTAAAAAATAAATGAAGTCTTCACTATCCAGTATAGAGTCGTATAGAAGGTAAGGAACTGAAAGATGGAAATATTCATAATCCTTAAGCTCTTGCACAAGTTGCTTTTAGACAGTCTGACATGGCTGACCTTGTGATATTTTAATGCTAGTTGGCAGTTGCAATTTACAAATGAGAACTTCATAGGATCTAAAATTGTTTTCTTGCTAAGAAGCAATTTGATTAGAATGCAAGACTATAATAAATCTTAAAATGTATCATGAACTATAAAAAGAAAAAAGAAAAGTTCATCTCAAAATGAAACAGAAAATGGCAAGAGATCAGTTAGACAGGAAGGTTTATAATAAAACTGGTGTATTATTCATATAAACCTGAAAATTGTGGTTTGCACCAGAGAAATTTGTTCACTATTCATTAGTTTCTTTTAAGACTCTCAAGGCCACCCCATTAGGACAATAACATCAGACAGGTACACTCAAGATTATGCAGATTCATAGATACAGCATAACAGGCATATCATGTTCTGTTCTGTGTTAATGACACAGTGATCCCATCAGAATATATGTACTTTGACATTGAGTTGAAACAAAGAACATGAAGTGGATTTAAGAATGGCTCATAAATCAACAGAACAAAACTCATAAAAAAAGAAAAAAAAATTTGTTTGATAAGAGTAAAGGGCTCTGATTTAGAACTTAAACAACAAACTCATGAAGATTCAGAAACAAAATTTTAAGCAGATAAGATAACCAACCTCAAGCACAAATGGCATTGAGGGCCCTCCACTCACGTTCTTTGGGTTCAAACGTGGTAACAATGTATCAATAAAAGCTTTTCCTCCTTTACTGTCGGTTGCCAAAAATAAAAAATTACTTCATTGAGTACATGTATGAAATTAAAAAGAATTGAAAAGCAAAGGCATAAAAGAAATGGTGAGAAGATACCGATTATAGTTAAATATATAAACACATTCTTGCATTGCAATTGCCCTCAAGGATCCCAAGTTCAACAAAATTGCATGCTCACGTACCTTAAATGAGATTGGCATAAAATGCGTAATCAGAAACCATCAGATATTTCAGTAAGAAAGAGTACAGTCTCAAAGTCATTTTTACAACTTCTCGTGATAACATACTGCTCTGATTAGCAGTCATTAAAATTCATAACTAAGAATTTCATCACTAAAATTTGCAATATAACAATTTTCGATCAAGCATATGCAGCCTAGGTGATAAGAATCGTTTTAACATACAAGATATATTAAATGTAAGCAAGAGAGAGGAAATATGACTGCAATCCATAGGGATTAGAGTTGAATCTGATCATTCAGAAGTTACATCTGGACATATTCCATGCCTGATACGTCGTTTTTAGAGAGTACAATCAACCACTCGATCTTCAAGTCTTAGAAGGGTACCATGATGTGTATAGTTATTGTTTGGATTTTCTCATGTATGTACTGGACCCTCACTCAGATATACTTATCGTTCTTTAATATCTCGATTTAGGAATTAAGAAGTACATGATATAGGCAATGATTAAACAATTTTATACCAGCAATGAAGGCATTGAGTTGGTTAACCACAATGATGGATCAACGCTCCTAACATCTCGAGGTCGAAGCCCTGCAAGAAAGAGTATTCCAGAGAAGAGAAGCAGAAATATCATAACAGAAACCAAAGTTTAAGGTAAAGTTAGCCAGAGAATGGCAAGGCTATAGTGGATATCTTTTGCATAGTTTCAGTTCACCACCCAAAAAAAAATTTCCAAAGCTTACTAGACCATGGCTTGTAAAAATTCTAGTTAAGTAGGAGCTATCAATAAAACTGGATAATTGTCAAAAAGAGTTTATAATTTCATATATTTCTTCCGGCACAAGAAAAAGAAAGCAAACCAGGTCACCATTAAGATATTTCTACTCACCACTTGTTTTTAACAAGTGTCTCCGATTAATTTTACGTGTAGATACCATCCCATTAGACCTTACTTCCACAACCTGTCAGACGATAAATGGACAACATGAGAGATTCATGCAATGAATCGTTTCAATATAATATGTGAGTTCACAACACTCAACTGATCCTATTTTATGTTTCAATATAATATATGATCCTATTTCTCAACAGTGGTTTAAGAGTTGCTGCATTTTTCTCTAATTTTCCATCTTGGTTTATATGGAGTAAACTAGATCAATTTCAACTTAATTACGAACCCTTTCCCTTCAACTGAATTCTGCAGCTTCAAAATGTGGTAAAACTTCATCCAAGTTCTCAACCATTCCCCACGCTATGGAAATCTTACAAACTACTTAAGATATTTTCCACAAGCCTTTGCAGATCAAAAATTCTTTTGAGTTAAATAATACTAGTCAACTTGTAAACTGAAAAACGGAAATTCTATAAAAGAAATTGGTTGTATAGAAGACCTCATACACAGACTCGCGTACACCAAGGTTAAGAGAATCTGTCTTCTGAGAAGTAACAGAACCGCCAGAGAAATCCCGACGAATTGCCTCCTCAACCGTAGTGTCTTTGGAAGATTCATCATCGCTGGCTTCACCCAAGACTGCTTCCCCCAAGCTGTTTCTCTCCTCCCCTTCCGCATAACACTTAACCCCAACTTCCTTAGGGCGCAGCAGGGGATCCCAGCTCCTATTTTGCTGCAGCAAGCGCGAAAAGTCGTGTTTGGCGCGAGAAAGCGAAATTCCAGCCAAAATTAGGCGAAATTGAGGCGGGTTAAGAGGCGATTGCAGGACGTAGGGAGAGGAGAGGGGAGTAGAAGACGCCATTGTTGTGGAGCGAGGAATTCATGCAAATGCGAGATCTTCACGTTGCATCTGTGAAATTATCCGTCAATCAATGAAGAAGATGGAAGTAAAGTAGAGAGTTCGAAAATGTAGGCAAACACGTAGGTGTAGTTGTAGGTGTATGTAGTTGAGAGATAAAGCGGACATTAAAGCTGGTGGTGGAGAATGTTTTGCTATTTGCTGCGGAGAGACGGCTTCCACATATTTGAAATTTTGATTCAAGTAATTTACCGGCCAGTCATTTTTTTTTCTCTTAACGAAAATTACCGTTAACTACCCCTCGCGCTCCGTCATACACTACTTAGTCATCGTATTGGACAACACTTCCCAAAATCATGTCAGTGACATTTAATTTTTACACGTGCATTAAAGAGTATTATTTAATGTATAGTAGGTAGTTGTAATAGTGGGAAATGTGGGTTCCATATATTAAATGTATTAGTGATGTGTGCGGTCTCATGTGTGTGAAAAGGGAAATGTATATCTTTGGTGCGGACGCCAAAAATAGAAAAAATGTATACCTTCCTAACGGATGGAGGGAGTATAAAAGAAGATAGGAGGTGTTATCCTAAATTATGTAACAAATAGAGATATATGGGGAAGACTAAGTCTTCTTATTATCTTTAATATGTCCCCGCAAGATGGACAGTCGTATAGAAAGACCAATCTTGAATAAAAGTTTATGCAGATGAGAGCGTGGCAGCAATTTGGTGAGGAAGTTTGCAAGTTGATCACTTGTAGGGATATGTGTGACACGAAGAGCTCCCATTTGAATTTGTTCACACACAAAATGGTATGCAAGAACAAGATGTTTCATTCTTAAATGAAAGACTAGGTTTGCACTCAAATACGTGGCACCTAAATTGTCATAGTAGATTACAGATGTTATTAGGACATCAAAACCAATTTTTGTGAGAAGACTACGAACCCATGAGAGTTCGGCCGCCGTGGAGGCTATGACTTTGTATTCAGTTTCAGTGGAGGATTGAGCAACAAATTTTTGTTTCTTTTAGCTCCAACTGATTGGGTTTTTGCCAAGAAAAACTATTTGACCCATTGTGGAAGTATAGTCATCTCGGTTGCCCGCCCAACCTACATTTAAAAATGCATGAAGAGTACTAGGAGAATTCTGAAAAATGGTAATGCCTTTATCAAGGGTAGAACACAAGTAATGCAAAAGGTGTTTAAGAGCAACACAATGAGTGTTGCGGAGGACAATGCATGTATTGTGAAAATTTATTCACATCAAAAGCAACGTCAAGATGAGAGAGTTTCCATGACAGCTAATTTGTGGAAGTGAGTTTGATTATGTTGGATAGAGTGATGACAACAAGAGGGATGATTTGGTTTATTCTCATTGCTGATGGTGAGAGTGATCATGTTAGTAGTAGTAGGGAATTTGGGAGGAGTTGAAAAAATAAAAAATTGAGTGGATCAAACCTGCTGTGATACCATGAAGGAATGATGAGAATTCTATCAATTAGTAACAACATACATGTATATTCCCTCCGTCCCCTTATAAATGTCCATTTGCTTTTTGATCATGAATTAAGGAGAATAAAATTTTAAAGTGTGATGAGGTGAGAAAAATAATATTTTAATTTGTAGTAAGTAGTTGTATTAGTGTTGAGTGTGGGCTCATGTGTAGTGGGTTTAGTATAATAATATTATTGTGTGTGTCACATCAACCCAAAAAAGAAATAGATACTTTGTATTGGGACTAACCAAAATGGCGAAATAGACACTAATCAAGGGGACGGAGGGAGTATATAATACAAGAGTGAGAATATCTATCTAACTATAAACAGAGATAACAGGTGATATCCTAAACTTTAACAAATAGAGATATATGGGGAAGACTAAGTCTGCTAAGTCTTCTCATTATCTTCAATAGTTGTATCAGTGAAATATTGTGGGCCCATGGATAGTGGATAGTTGTATAGTGTGTAGTTCTTTAATCCCCGTTCAAAAAGTAAGTGTAACTATTAGGATGGAACGAAGTGATGTTATGTTTGATAACGTGGGAGGTGGGAATATTAGCCAAATAAAAAAATTAAATTAAATTAAACTTAACTCGAACAATCAATAAACATATATCCGAGTAAACAGAAAATCTAACAATTTCTAAACACTGAAATTTGAACACAAAAGTGGTTGCGAGGCAAAAATGAATTTAACACAATAACATATTAAACATATTATTAACTGGACAGAGCTTCATATGTGGTTACAAAAAAATATAATCAAATAATATAACTTACTTCCATGGTTGACTCCATTGAAGAAACCTTGTCTCAGCTCAGCTGGTTTAAAATTCTGAATAAATTCTTTGCCACAAAACCCATCATTCATGGAGAATCCGTTGCTACAAGACTTCAAATTTCCACCATACGATGTCGTACAACCACATCATGTCACCCCTGCAATCCAACAATTACTCGTTAAACTCGTGAGTGGCACCAAAAGAAGAAACAATCTTGATCTTAAATATTCTTGATGGTTTTCTTATGCCTGAGAATTGCAGGAGAAAGATTTAGTTGAACTGGAGAAGAGAGTGGAGCCCAGTTGGCCAAAATTAGTTGTCCCCCTGGAGAAGATCATTGACAGATTATCACTTGTTTGGGGGATCGTCAACCACCTCAATTCTGTCAAGGATTCTCCTCAGTTTAGAGCAGCAATCGAACAAGTTCAGGTATGTTTTTATCTCTTCTTTTTTGATCCTCCACTTCAAAGGTGTTGCTCTATTTTGTTTATTACATTCTCGTACACCCAAATTTTACTCTTTAAAACGATGAGCTATTAATCTTTTGAATGACCAAGTATTATTCTTCTCGACATGAATTTGAATTCATGACATAACAATTAGTGCACAAGATTTATGCTGTGTGTACTCATTGCAAGGAATAATTTGTCTTTATTTATTTATTTCCTGATTTGCAGCCCATGAAAGTTGAGTTCCAGCTGAAGTTAAGACAGAGCAAACCGATTTACAATGCGTTCAAGGCCATTAGATGTTCTTCAGATTGGGAAAGTTTGAGTGATGCACGAAAACGGGTAGTAGAATGTGAGTTTGTAATAAACCTACTGCGAATTGCACTCCACCTTACCTTTGATTTCATTTAGGTGTGTGTAGATGGTTGGGGGGGTGGGGTGTTGAGGGTTGAGTGGATACCTTGTCGTTTAACTGCACTTGCAAGGAGTGGATTCCATGCTTTGGTACAAATCGAACCCCCTCCATGCAACCGCGAGACATTCTCATAAAGAATATTATTAGTTATAAGATTAAAGGATGATATCACTGATTTATATGCTATGCAGTGAAGCTGAAAGAAGCAGTCTTGTATGGAGTTTCTCTTGAAGATACTAAGAGACAAGAGTTCAATGAAATTGAGCAGGTATTTCTCTATCTTATTAAGAAAAAAAGAAAATTGAAGTGATGAAATGGATGTTCAATTTGCTGATGTAACCTCCAGGAGCTAGAAAAACTTGCTCAAAAGTTTGAGGAGAACATTCTAGATGCTACAAAAAGATTTGAGAAAGTGATCACAGATAAAAAGGAAATTAAAGGCTTGCCTTTGACCACCTTAGCCACAGCTGCAGAGGCAGCAATTCTTAAGGTATCAAACTTTATATAACACGTTAGGGATAGTGGAATAATGACAGAATTACTCAACTAACCAAACACCAATTTTGTCATGGTAGGGATATAGGAATGCCACAGCTGATAAGGGTCCATGGATACTTACATTGGATGGACCAACTTATCGATCAGTGTTGCAACATGCTTGCAACAGAGCTTTGAGAGAGGAAGTTTACTGTGCATATGTGACTCGGGCATCAGACGGACCTCTTAACAACACACCCATTATTGAAAGCATTTTGGAGCTCCGGTTGAAGAAAGCGAAACTTCTTGGGCATAGAAACTTTGCAGAGGTTAGCTTGGAGTCGAAAATGGCCACCATAGATAAAGCAAAGGATCTGATAGACAAGCTTCATAATGCTTCTTGGGGTCCTGCAGTTCAGGGTAAGGGGATAAGTAAAACTAACAAGATTCAGCTCAATGTATGATATTGATACTCCAGTTGCAATCTTCCGATCTTCTGTTTTGATTTTTGGTTCTATAGACTTGGAAGACTTGAGAGAATTTTCCAGGGAGCAAGGTGCTGAAGAGGCTAATGATTTGAATCAATGGGATATCAACTTCTGGAGCGAAAGACTTAGAGAGTCGAAATATGACTTAAATGAGGTAGGAAATTGAAACTCATTGTTCCATGCATGTAGCAACAACTTTAGCCCATTAGAACATCTATAATTCCTTCGTATGGCCGTCATAGTTTCTTGATATCTTGTATTTTCATTATCATATTTCCTAATATAGATCCCACGTAAAAGAAAAGGATTGATAAGTTCCAGTTTTCTTGAGAAAAGCTTTCAATATGTGCAGGAAGAGCTACGACCATATTTTCCGTTGCCAAAGGTCATGGATGGTCTTTTCAACCTGACGAAGAAGCTATTCGACGTAGACATTGAGCTGGCTGATGGGGAAGCTCCGGTAAAGATTCTTACAGAATTAAACAACCTCAATGGTATTGGCTAATTTGCTGTCAGTTTCAAGAAACATCAAAGCATATCATGCTTAAAACTTGTACAGGTCTGGAATAAAGATGTCAGCTTTTATAAGGTTAAGGACTCATCAAGTACTCCCATTGCATACTTCTACTTTGATTCATACTCTCGCCCCTCTGAAAAACGGGGCGGTGCATGGATGGATGTGGCCGTAGGTCGTAGTGTCCTGCTCTCTAGTGACAATACTTATCCAAGATTGCCAATCTCAAACATTGTCTGCAATCAGACCCCTCCAACTAGGGATAAACCGAGTCTTATGACCATTCGCGAGGTATTTATGCAGGATACTAATAACTTCAATTACATATCAGAGGCAATTAAACTGTTAGATAGTCATAGTTCAACTGTGCAGGACTCCTAGTGTGGCTCCTCATATATCTAAATCCAGAAACATGTTTTCACTTAAAGGGTCACATTCTTTCTATGTGATTTGCTGATTAATTTATGAATGAATTAGGTTGAGGCTGTATTCCATGAGTTTGGTCACGCACTACAGCATATGCTAACCAAACAAGACGAAGGCCTCGTATCTGGAAATCAAGGGATAGAATGGGATGCTGTAGAAATACCTTCTTTATTCATGGAAAATTGGTGTTACCAAAGGTGAAATAAATATATGCTATAATTTAAACTGTTATATATTCACCTTTTCCCTCTTGGTGTCATACTTCATGGAAGAACTACTCTATCCACAAGCCTGATTTAAAGACAACTGTACATTCTGGAAATACAATTTCCCAAGTGTCTCCTCTACTTGAGATTGTTCTTTTCTTGACAAAATATTGTTAGTTTCTACACTTTAGTCTCTAAGGGGACTATGTAGCATTATAAGACCGGGCATTGTTTTACTCGAATTTCATAGATACATGGTCTGATACTTTCTATGTTCTAACATTTGATGCATATAATGATGATGTTTTCTTGCCACTAATAGTGAAAGTAGTTGATTCAAACAACGAATTTTACCTGTATGATTCTGCTGAGCATGAACATCTCTTTTACAGGGACACCATCATGAGCATTGCCAAGCATTATGAAACTGGAGAAGTCCTTCCAGAAGACACATGCTCGAGAATACTTTCTGCACGAACATTTAGAGCAGGTTCTCTATTGCTTCGTCAGGTAAACGAGAAAGAAAACTTCTGATTACATTGTTGCACAACTGTACATTGTCATTAGTACCACATGCTGAGTAGCATACCCAACTCAACCCACAGATGTGACGTTAATGGCATGTCTATTTATGCGATAAAAAAAGGTTCAGTTTGGATTTGTAATCGTAATCTTACAATGCTATCTCGCTCATCACCTGTAGATTATCACCCAACATTCACCTTCAGACATTAGAGGGTAAGATAGAATACTACCTTACCCCCTGAAGAGTGATCAAAAAGCATCACAAATCAAAGCTTCTCCCTAGCACTTTCTTCAAACCTGATGAAAATTAAATTCCTTAAAAACATAAGGATACTACAAAGATTTATCATACTCTCTCACATGAACTACAGCCACCTCGATCCTAATGAGAACGGAAACAGCCCCTGGCTTAGCTACATCTACTAAGTTAAGCATATCATAGACTTGTGCCTTGGAAGAATATTAATAAGAGGAAAGAAGGCTACAAATTGTTTAATATCATGATTTGTAAAGTTGTCTTTTGTTATTAACATCTATAAATCAAATTACATTGCGGTTTCCAGCTGCGTTACGCTGGTGTGGATTTAGAGCTCCACTCAAGTTATGTGCCAGGTGAAGAAAAGTCCATCTACGATGTTGATCAAGAGATAGGTAGAAAAACTCATCCAATTCCATTGCTTCCAGAAGACAGATTTCTTTGTAGTTTTAGTCATATCTTTGCAGGTTAGTCTGCTTGTTAATTTTAATCCATCACTAAAGAACATCTTTATTGTGGGCAAATATTTACTCTTTGAATATTCTCTTCTCAGATAAATACGCAGCAGGATATTACAGTTATCAGGTGATTTAAATTACTTTTGTGGGTTTTGACAACAATCAAGCATTACAGTCTTGTGCCAAACCCAATTACGTACAGCATATTGTATACATCACAATAACATCAGATTTAAATCTATGAAAGGAAAAGCTTCTTTCACACAATTATGTCTCCAGATTGCTCTCTTTTGGGGCAGTTGTGCTCTCTTTACAACTGTATTCTCATTAAAGTTTATCTCTTTGTTTCGTATGCTTATCTTATGTTACAAAATACAAGAATATGTGAAAAGTTTGTTTCTTGAGTTCAGTGGGCAGAGGTTTTATCTGCTGACGCATTTTCAGCATTTGAAGAGACTGGGCTGGATGACGATCTGGTCAGGCACTTGAACTTAGCTACACATTTCAGTTTTCACGATGAATTTATTGAAATGATCTCTATTTCAATTTATGAAATGGATCTGTTATAGTACAGTTAAGTTGGCCTAAAATCACCTTCTTAATGTTTAATTTGCTCAAGTGTTGCTATACTGGAACAGACACTCAGAGAAATGGGAAAACGATTTCGCGAAACCATTCTCGCTCTTGGAGGTGGAAAATCACCAAACGAGGTATTTGAAAGATGGTTTTACCAGTTTTTGGAGGGTTCTAAAAACCTTTCAGACCTTGTCTATATTGTTCAGAAATATGAAGGTGTGATCATTTCTACTTAACAATCTTATCATTTATTAAATCGTAAACCAATCAGGTGTTCCTGGAGTTTCGAGGACGAGAACCTACACCCGATGCATTTCTCCGCTACAATGGTTTATTACCCAGCATGGCATGATCAGTAGCATTTGAGAGATACAGATCAAAAAACACAGGTCAATGTTCCCCTTTCCATATAAAAATAATCTCACTTACTAGTATCCAAATGAAAACAAGATATTATGTTTAAAATTTCATTCTGTTTCGCGAATGCACTGTTCTTGTTCTTATAATCATCAATGAATCCTGGTTACAGCATTCTATATATGACAATGTATAAATGAAGAAGTGCTAGATGATGCAGAAGGGAATATAACATGAAAAATTATCTCCTAACTCCTAAGTCATCATTTCTGGCAAAGTATACAAGCCCTAGGTTGTCTCTTCTTTAATTAAACAAAACTGTTATGATATGTATGTTCAAGTCCTTGGAAACATGTCAACAATCAAATTGTAAGAAATTCCATTGTAACCAGAAATGAGGACACAGATAAAAGTCAGACTATATTAACTAAGTAAAACAGTATTTACAGCAGCACGTAGCTAACAGCGGAAGAGGGCCCGTCTAAGGATGTGTCTAACAGTGGAAGAGAGCACGTCCACAGATGCACTTTAACTTTTCCTACCTCTCTTTCCACGCATCATCACTCTTCAAGTAAAGGTTTGTAAAAAAGGTTGAAGGCTTCAATGACTTCTAGATACCACATTGGCTCCCTATCTGGACATGGGGATAGATCAATAATTTTGTGAACCTGTAATAAGAGTATCAGATTCAGAACATTCAATATGAGTAGATAAATCATATCACAAGAAAATGTTCTCAATTGGATTTCTTGCTTAATTGCTGCATGGGAAAAATACTGCAGATTTTGTCATTTCTAGAAAAATTATGGGAATTTCTGGAGGTATAAGATGAATGTGAGATATACGTTATTAACACCTCAATAAAATTAATCCACCCTTATTATGATTGGAAAATTTCATACTTATTGGAGACGTGCCTCAGGGCTTAAAGGTCATTGCCTCTACAGGTAACAGGTGCATATGCCTCAGGCTCACCTTCTAAGCAACAACCCAAAAACACGTTCCTATGTTAATTTTAAATTGTTTATATATATATATATATATATATATATATATATATATATATATATATATATATATATATATATATATATATATATATATATTGATCTAGCTTATAATTATATTCTAATCTTTTCAATTAAATATTCAATTTGTAAGTATTAATAGCTTTTACAATTACACCACAGAAGAGACCTAAAGAAAAATAGCTTCAAGATGACAATTCGATAGCTACTATCATTATAAGATGCTACAGGGGTGTTTAGTTCACATTGAGTTAATAAAGTTTGGTCATGTGATTAGCAAGGTGTGAGCATGAAAATTCTCTTAATTTTTATTAGTTTCAAGTGATATAGTAACCTTCCTCCACCCTAGATGTTCCCATCGGGCCCCTTGCTTTTTATTTACGGGCGTAGATGGTAGATAAGCCTATATAAATGCAATTAGTATGCAAACTCTCTTATTATTAGCAATTTTTTAAGGCCCATTGAGTAATATTAACTCTATGTGAACCAGACACTCCCAAATCATATTCTTAGTCACTGTTGCTTTTATTGCGCCTGGTGTACAAGAGAGGCGAGCATCAGGTGCCCATTGCAGCTCTAACAACTACGGAACACTCACAAGTGAGGAAAAAAATCCAAAGACAAATTCTAGTCTAACAACAGAGATACAATGTTCATTAACTCAATGGATCAAATCAATCACTCAAAAAGTGAAAACCTGTATTATTCACATCAATTACTTAAAGCCAAAATTTCTAAATGGCAACTTACTATACAAAACCAACTAATTAAATTGGCCTTTAAGGGAATTGTAATCCAAAACTAATTAAATTGCCAGTGTTGGATTCTTGGCACGAGCATATAGTAATAAACCACCAATTGACAACCTCTATCTATGTCCAGGGCTCTGTTATATGGATGAAGATCATGTAGCGGATCACAATTCACAACTACTCAGAAAGCAAATAGAATACTGAGTTTCAGAAATAGATTGGCAACAAAGTTCTATGGCAAGATTCACATCAACTTGATCATCATCCAGTAATTGTATTCAACAATCAAAATATGATAAAAGTGGTTATAATAATTCGAAAGCAGAGAAACACAGAAGTTAGCTGAAATTTTATCAGTACCTTAATCAATGGGAAGTCTCCGTCACGGATCGCACAGGCTCCAACCACCATTACATACATTCCTAAATAAATTAGCACAACTTGGTGAGTAACACAAGAAATAAGTAGTAACAAAAATACGGACCAACCTTGTTCCCAATGGCGGGTGAAGAATTGTCCGCCGAGCTGTAGCTGAATAACACCGGTTCCATCGTCCAGGAGGAATCGGTCGGTGTGATCGCCGTCGGAGGAAGGTACATAAACAAGAACGCCCTGAAATGGGGGTGGTTTAGGGTTTATGGGCGTGAATGGAGAGAGAGAGAGGGAGAAAGAGACAGACCTGGATCCAAACTCGTTGGAAGAGAATGGCGCCGAGACTGAAGGCATTGTGGTCGGGTGTGTGGGTGGCGGTTTTGAGTTGTACGCAGAGCAGTTTCAATGCTGCTAGATTGTAATCCATTTTCCCTCTTTTCTTCCTTACCCACTTTCCGCTATCAATTTCTAAACTCACCGGCTCCTTTCAAACACAATTTCAGCTTTTCAAGTTCAAATTTTACTTTTGAAAATCAATTTGGGAGTTATTATTAGGGCAGGGAAAAATATCGAAATTTCGGTATACTGTTCTTACCATATCGAAAAATACCATTTTTATCGAAATTTTAAGTATGCCAAAATTTTTGGTAAGGTATGATACCTGAAAATTTTGATACGATAAATGTATACAAATTATCGGTATTTTGGTATATTACCATAAAATATTCAATTTTTGGATAATATGATATGGTATACCATACTACTACATGATATATGCAATTATAATTATTATTTATATATTATAATTTTTAATTAAATTATATATTTACACTATTTAATTAAAAGATTAAATCTAAAATCCTACTTTATATTTCTTATAAATGAGTGATAAAGTTTATTGACTTTCGTGGTATCTTGTTTAATTAAAAGATTAAATCTAAAATCCTACTTTATATTTCTTATAAATGAGTGATAAAGTTGATTGACTTTCGTGATATCTTGTACTTCTTTTTTAATTACGTAGTTTTATCTATATGAAAATTTAAAAGTGTTGATTTTAATATAAGTTCCATATGGCTCATGTCTAGATCTTTTGGGTACTATTTATTTAATGACAAACACTTGTATAAACTGGGTTTACATACATTAATTATGTAAACACTGTTACTCTTTAGTACATAAAATATTACTCTTTAGCACATAAATTGTTACTCTTCTAAAATAAAAATTACTCTTCAAATTCTTGCAAATCATGATTTATCGATTACTTTTTAGTATATGAAAAATTACTTTTTAGATGCATTAATTTTTACTCTTCTGTATAAAAATTATTACTCTTCAAAGAGTAATTTTTTATATACTAAAGAGTAATTTTAAAAAATAGGGTTTTCATGTAAACCCGGTTTGTATGAGACTCACTCTTATTTAATTTGGTTGTTTGTGAATTGTCGTATGTTATTATGAATTTGTTATCTATTAGAATTTATTTTATAACTATCTTTCACTTTTCTAGTACAGTTTTTAATTAAATTTATTGAATTTTAGATGCATAACGGCATAGCAAACTATCTAATAGGACGATATATACCGATATTTTAGGTATGATACGGTATACCGAAATATTGATAAGTAGAAGGTATACTATTTTCCTATACCGAAATATTGATATACCGAAAGTTTAGGTAAGGTAACGGTATGATTTTTTATATACCGAAAATTTCGGTATGTATTTGGTATGACCAAAAATCTTCGGTATACCATACCGTCCACCCCTAGTTATTATAGCCTATAGGGCGAATTTTGATATTCCTAATCCAATTTCAGTCCTCAAATTTACAAAATTTACACTTTTTTATCCTCAATATTCAATTTTAATCATTTTTATCAATTTTTGGTCTTTTTTTCACCCGAAATTACTAAACGTCGTCGAAAATTTGAGCGTGAGATGCATGCACCAGGAAGTTTCAAAATTGGTCCTCATGCATTGGGAAATTTTCAAAATTGGTTCTTTATATTTGGTGTAATCCAAATTCAGTCATCAAGTTTGCTAAATTCGCAATTTTGATTCTCTAGTGTCCAATTTTAGTCCTTTTTGTTCAGTTTTGGTTCTTTTTTCATCGAAAATTACAAAATATCGCCGAAAATTTGAGCGTGAGATGCACGTGCCCAAAAAGTTTATGTTTTTTGCTGTCTCCAATCATTTTGCTTACGTGTCAGTTTCACTTATTCCACCATCTCATTATAACCTTTCTTACAAATATATGCATGTAGAAATCACACAACGAATTGCAGCTACACTCCATCAAGAATCACCGATGAATCCATAACATTTTTGTAGAGTTTCTAAGCTTTTAAAAGTTTGCTAGCATATGACGAATAAAGAAAATCATAAAGCAAATTGAATTTGCGGAGTGGAGCTCTAGGCAATTTTATGCTTATTTCTCTCTAATTTATACTGAAATGGATCGATATTAGGGATTTATCTCTGCTATTTCCGTGATAGTTAGCTAATTTTTTCAGTGTTACTGCTTAAAATTTGGGAAATTTTGTTATTTTTTCGGATAAATATGAGGGTGTAGTGTATAGTTATTGTATTTATTTTTAATTATTTTATTTTATTTTGTTGTTTGAATTAAATAAAAATCTGATCTAAGTCAAATATGCCTAAAATTATGTCAAGTAGATCGGATTCAAGTCAAGCAAATCCAAAGCAAGTTCAACAGACTTAATCTCATCTGAGAAAAAAACATCTTATAGGAGATTTATTTCTACACCTATAAATAAAAGTCTCTAGAGATCATTTGAAACATCGCTAAATTTTCTACGAAGATTAAAGACAATCTGATTCTACGAAGATTAAAGACGATCTAAGATCATGGTGCCGAAGGGATCCTTCGACTTGATCGATCAATATTGGTGTTCTATCATCAAGTTCATTCAATATTTTTTTGTTAAATAAACAATGTTCTGTCAAATTGAACAACGTTTTTCGCGGAAAACTATCAAGTCAAAGTTGATCCGAACAATGGTTCGACGCCTCCGAATCAACATTTTAAAACTTCAAGCCCGAGCTCGAACAAGTTTCATCCAAAGATCCGACTCCAAAAGTTAAAAAGTCAAAGTTAACTCAAGAGAGGAATCATTGGCGATTTCTTAACTTCACAAGCCTGATTCCATCTCAGATTATCATTATAGTATCTTTTGTGTTTATTATTCAATAAATATAAATTTTGTTGTTACGCATGCATTTCAAAATAAGAACATATATTGTCATGAAGAAAATACTCTGCAACCCATTTTTAGTTTATTATTAACACATGAAACTCAAATACAATCAAACAAGAGCATTACACGACATATTGAATAAAATGAGATAAAACCCAGATCCAAACTGCACCAAGTGGAGAGGGGAGAGTGAATGAATGTAACTAGGAGATGAGAGAGAGACCAGCAGGAAGCAAATCATCAGACAAAATCTTGTTAGCAGCATCAGAGGGGTGAAACCCATCCCAAAACACATATTCACTGGCATTTCTGCAGGTCCCTGGTGACTTTGCATTGCACAAGAAAGATGTTTCCAGCAATCCAGATCCACAACATGCCTTTCTTGCTTCAAAGAAACCTGCAACAAAATTCCATTAATTAATAGAAAACCCTTGTGTAAACCGGGTTCACGGTATAAACTGATCCCCTTCCAATCCTGTTATACCCTATGTATTGTTAGAGTTTAAATTAAAGGAGGACCATAGACTTTACACCGTAAACCCGGTTTACAGGAGAAAGTTTAATTGAAGAGGTGGGTGGATCTTGATCTTGATCTCACCATAATCAGTAGGGTGGGTGACAAGATCATGAAGAGGTTGATAAATATCCAACACCACAAGATTAAGACCAGAGAGATTAGCTTGCAGGTTAAGTGAAGTAGAATTCAGGCCATTATTAAAAGCAACAGCCACAGTGTTCATCTTCTCAACACACTCATTTCTATCTTCCCCAAATATGGTGATCACTGCAGGTAGGCATCCAAGTGGTGGCAGAGTTGTCACTCCAATCTTTCTTGCTCCCAATTTATACAACTCCTACATACCAACACACAGCTTTAGAGAGAGAATGATGAGAGAGAAACTCCAAGAACATCCATCCAAACCTGCACAAACTTGGTGTAAGCTTGCAACAAAATGTTGGTAAACTGTTGGGTTGTGTACTTCTTGTAGAGCAGAGGATTGATGTAGTAGTTCTGCACAAAGTCACTGCTTCCAGCACTGACAAAGTGGATCGACCCGTTTATGATGGATGAAGCATTGGATTGACCCACAAGTGTGGCAAGTTTGTTCTGGTAATCTTTGTACAAATCTAGCTGTTTGCTCAATGGTATTGCGTTCTGCAACAACAGAGGTTTCAAGAATTAAAGAGGGTTCAATTAGGATGATATATGAGAAATGTATGTATGTAATATAGTTACATAGATTTTTGCAGTGGAGTCATAGTAACCAGAAGAAGCTGAAGCAAAGTTTGCTCCAATCAAAAGATTACTCCCTTGAGCTTTCCCACTTAGATAAGGTAGCGGGTACGAGTTAAATCCTAGGTTGTCAGCTGCAACAAAAGATTTAAAAGATAATGAGTGTTTTTTTTTTTTAAATATACTCTCTTCATCCCACAAAATTTTTCATATCTCTTTCGGCACAACAATTAAGAAAAGTGATAACTTTTAAATGTATTATGATATTTTTTTGTAATAAATAAATAATAAAGTATGTTAGGTATGTTAGATAAGGGTGATTTTTTTTTTAAATAAAGTGAATGGGGAAGGATGATTGTGTTTCACTTTTTGTTTTTTTAGGAATTTTCAAATTTTTGTGGGACAACACAAAATGGAAAGTATGACATCTAAAATGGGACGAGGGAGTATATAAAAATCGTAAAGTATAATCCCAAAAACTTAGAACACATGCAACTACATATTTCTACAAGAGTAGTTTTAATGTTAATCTTTTAATTTCAATACACATTATTAGATATTTCCACACAATCGGTGTTTAAGTTACCCTTGAAAAGTATTACTTTTTAAAATGTCAAATAAACTACTCCATACTTCAGTTACAAGCTGATTTTGTAAAAATATCAAACAAGTTTGAATAAGTCTTTATGTTTGATAAAATTAAAAGCTCGGTTCATGGGTAAAATAAGTGTAAAATTATCATACTATTCAAACTCGACTAGTGTTTGGCTTGATAAAAGCTTGATCTGACTTGGGTTGATTGCTTATCAAACAAGCTCAAATATATACTTTAAAGGATGATAATATTTCATACAAACTTGAACAACTCTTTATTCAGCTGCTTGACTCGACTCATTTACACCCCTATCTATACGAAGACTAACACTTCGTAATGGAAAAAGAGAAAAATACCAGTGTAATCGGAAGCAAGTTTTCCGTTGCAGAATCGTCCTGTCGATTTGTTTTGGATAAAATCTCTTCCGTAAGGTGGGAAGTTGGCTTTAACGAGTGTTTCAAGATTGTTGTTGTTGCCGACATCAACCACGGAGTCCCCGAATAGTATAAGTGCAGGGACCAGAGGCTGAGCGTCTATCACCCCTATTATCAACATTACAGTAACGTAGGAAAAATATATGAAAACACTACTCCAATTGGTGCTCATCATTATGACTGATAGATAACTAATGTTGTTTTTTGAGTGATGAAATATGAAATCAAGTGGTGAATTTAAACTAGTGTATACGTGATTAGCCTAATTGGTTGATATGGCTACATCAATCTTAGATTTTGTGACATTTCTAATCTTTGTAATCTTAACTTGTGACAATTAAAAAAAGGAAAAGGAAATGTAAATTCCTTCTTGAGTAAAGATGGTGACTCTCTAACTAGTTAGCATACATGTGATGATAGGCTGTGTTTTTTAATTTTACGTACCATTTAGTGTATCAAATTTTTTATATTAATTAAGTTAATAAATGAGATTTGAATTTTCTATTCCAACTCATATTTTATTAATATTTCATAATATAAAAAATCATATCGATAAATTATTGGGGCACATAGTGTTAATTCATAAAAAACAATATTGATATATGTCATTCAATTAAAAAGTTTACACCAAAGTTATCCGCTGCCCATTAAGTGAGCGTTAAAATAAAAAGAAAATGATTTTAATTAATTTCTAGAATATATTTTTTACATGGGGTTTTTAAAACCAAAATTGATTAAAGAATCGTGG
Organism: Pogostemon cablin; assembly: GCA_023678885.1. NCBI lineage: Eukaryota > Viridiplantae > Streptophyta > Magnoliopsida > Lamiales > Lamiaceae > Pogostemon > Pogostemon cablin. The sequence goes on from CM042983.1 coordinate 12,235,405, forward strand.
AATTTAAATGAATATAATAATCTATGTTTAGGGTGCTATATATATAAAAGATGTATAAAAGTATAACATTTTATTTTAAAAAATATACATTTTAATTAATAAAGATTAATTTTTTCATTGAAAATATCGACTGAAATATAAATAGTATAAATACTTGATTTTAAAAAAAAAAAAAATTTCTCAAAATTAAGTGTATAAGTTCTCATAATATTTTAGGATTTTTTTTAAATTATTAAACATTAATATTCTTCCTATTTTAATTGACTATTTCAATAAAAAAACCTTTAAAATAAAATATTATAGGCAAATTATCTTATCTGGGTATACCGTACACTCATTTTAAAAACTTATACACTTATAAATAAAAATATGTAGTACACTAATAAATAAAAATGTATACACTTTATTAGCGAATTTTCTGTTAGTTTTTTTTAATAAAAAATTGAATATAAAAAAACTATACACTTGTTAAAGAAACGTATATATACTATTGAATAAAAATTTATACATATATCAACTCAATATTATATATATTCTTGAATACTTATGCAGACCAATTCATTAAATTATTATCCACATTAATTGTAAAATGTTTTAGATGATGAGATTTTAAGTGATTATTTTTAAAATACAAGTTATGTTGGATTAGCAGATTTAAATAAGTTATGGAGAATAATTTCATTTTATATGAGTGAATCTTGGAGATGAAGCACACCAATAAATAAATAAAATTAATGTTAATATTGAAAGAAATGGCATTAGTTCCATCCACCTAAGTTAAATGGCGTAGTGGCGTGTCTTGCTTGAGTTTTTTTTCGAGCTGGAACAGCTTGTACAACGCAACACCTCTTCTGTCCAGGGGTAAATCAGTCATTTAAACCTGCCACCTATAAAATCTAATCATCTTAGTCTTTACTTTTCCCAAAAAAAAAAAATACAAACTCCATTAAAGATTAAATGTGAATTTGAAGCTTCTGTCAACAGTTCGAATTCTGAAATTTTGGTGTATTATTTTGTGCATGGCACTCTCAATTTCATTTTGGTGTATTATTTGTTGTATTGCACTGTGAAATAGATGGGTAGGGAGAGTAAAAATTACACCCTAAAAAGAAAAATATCAATTCTAACGATAATGATTTTATTTTCTTTAACTCTTACATGTTATTTAACAATAAATAATAGAGTTAGTCTCTTGTGAGACGGGTTATTGGTGAGACGGATGTGAGATGGGTCAACCCGTCACTAAAATATACTTATTTGTGGTTAAAGTATATCGATAATAAATCAAATTATAACACACTAACATCATACTTTAATACATAATCCAACATACTTTAAAAAATATACATTAACAACTATTTAACATATTTTATTTAAATAATCGACATACTTTAACACGTCTCACAAACCGTCTCATGAAGGTAGCGTCTCACAAGAGACTTTGTCTAAATAATAAGTACAAAAGATGATATAAAAACAGAGGATCTATAACCAATTTGTGGGGTCAACTTTATCTATTCCGATTTAGCATTGCTTTTGTGAGATTTTGAGTTGTATTTGAGCACTAAATGATTATTTTTTATTTTCTTAAAGAAACGGGTGCATATCGTGTAACAACTAATCATTTTGGAACAAAAGCAACAATTTTAAAAATAGAAAAAAATCTCCTGTAAAATGATAATTATGTGAAACGAGACGGGTCGACTCATTGTTAAAGTATCATTGTTATTATATAGGTAAAATATGCTTCTTGTGTTAATTAAACAAGAAAAGTAATGTTTTTTTAAAGTATGATAAATAACGAATTAAAGTATACTTTTATGATGTTATAGTGTGACTATGAACATACTTTAAGTATATCAATAAACATACTTTATTTATATAACAAACATACTTTAATAATGGATCGACCCGTTTCACAATTCTTCTCATAAATACCTGTCTCACAAGAGAGTAGTTCTTAAAAGTATTACATATTGTGTAAAATAATATTATTAAACTATATAAAGGCTAAAGCTATTTACTAGTGTATTTTTTGCAGATATTTTACTTTCATATAAATTTAAGGGTTAATAGCATAAAAAACCATCATCTTTGTTTCAATTGTAAATTTGTCCAAACCTTTAAAATTTGGCAAAAAAAAAATCCAACGCCTTCTAAATTTGTTGCAAATTAATCCCAATGGTCAACCAACGCTTAATTTAAGGGTTGAGTTGGCAAATCATTGCCACATCAGCGGTCCCACGAAAACTGATAACCACCATCTTGTAAGATTTCTTATTGGACGATTAACAAAGTTAAAAATATTGAGGTTAGTGTGATTGCCAAAGGACGATGGGTGTTGGCGGCAGCGTGTGTGTTCTCCGTCTGGTCTCGGTGGTTGCAGCAGTTCTGATTCTGACGTGAGTGGCTGGTTTTAGGCGATTCGAGCCAGATCTGATGGCATCATGTTGGAGGGCTGACGACGATTTCTCTTGGCGACATCTGACGGCAGCCTCAGTAGATCTGGAAGGCGAAAGTGGTGACTCGTGATTCCGGCGGTGTGTTGTGGAAGGGTGAGGTTATTTTAGTGATTATGTGGTGTGCCTCTATTTGTAATAGAGAGATAAATAGTGTACTCTTGATAGTGGATTATTTCCTGGATATGGTCCCGTGGTTTTTACCCTCAACTTGAGGGGTTTTCCACGTTAAAAATATTGGTGTCAATTTCGTATATTTTCTGCATATTTATTTGGTTTATGGTTTCTGCGATATTTGAGTGGAAGGATTTGTGCATTGATATTATTTGGGATTTATTGTGTTTCTACTGTGCCGGATATATCAGTGCCTATTGTCTGTCCTTATTGGAATGATTTTTAATTTATAGCACATGATACTCATAATATATTTTATAATTAAGTATTTGTTATCATAAAAATAATTTAAAAGTGATTTTTTATTAGTATTAGTATCTATAAAAACAATAAATGAGAATTTTGTAGAATAGAATGAGTAACTACATAATAAATCGTGTTTACAATGAAAAACATGATCATTATTTCTTTTATTACTATATATCTCATTATCTATTCACAACAAGTCCAGACTATTCAAGAGAGTGATAAAACTGAACTTGAGGTGGAGCATGCCAAGAGGGTTGTACATACAAGATAGCAATAGGAGAAGAGATAATAAAATAGTACAAAGAGAATACGAATCACCCAATTCTTGTTTGTACCCCTCGGAGATGTTTCTACGAAATTCACTCCGATCAATGTGTGGAGAACGTCTTCACGAACTCCCCCTTCAAATTTGGAGTGAAACAGTGAAGAAACGGACCTCCAAATTGGATAGCTTCTCACGCACCATTCTTTTCTTCTTTCTCCCCAGTTTTCTCTCTTTTTGGTTCTGTACTCCCTCCTGCTTCTATACTGCTGATTCATGCCATCAGCAACTAGTTAATCAACCCAAAAGTGGGTTGAGCCCCATCAATTAATCAACTTAATTTGTTTGGGCCATAATTAATCATCTTGGTCTTCTATTCTTTATTTCTTTTGGGCCAACATTTGGGGCAAGCCCAACAATCTCCCCCTCCCAAAATAGTTGGTTGCAACATCACACATATCTCGAGCTCATGCCGGCCATCCTGGCACACAATTCATGTTTCTTGCGGGTAACCACTTTAGTCATCATATCCACAGGATTTCTGTCAGCGTGAATTTTCTCCAGCTTCATAAGCTGCTTCTCTAGCACCATTCTGAGCCAATGGTACCTTAATCAATATGCTTCGCCCGAGCATGATACATGGAATTCTTGCTCAAATCTATAGCACCCTGACTGTCACAGAATACTATGTATTCTTGTTTCAATCCCAAATCCTGGAAAAGTCTCCTCATCCACATCATTTCTTTTCCAACTTCATTTGCTGCAATATACTCCGCCTCCGTAGTAGATAAGGCAACATCTTTCTGCAACTTTGATTGCCATGAGATAGCTCCCCCTGCAAATGTAAATAAATAGCTTGAAGTTGATTTTATCCCATCGAGATCACTTGCCATGTCAGCATCTACGAACCCTTCAAGTCTCGACTTAGAACCTCCAAAACTCAAACATAATTTTGAAGTTCCCCTTAAATATTTGAAAATTCACTTCACAGCTTCCCAATATTCTTTTCCTGGATTGGAAAGAAACCTCACCAAGCTAACTGCTTGAGCAATATCTGGCCTCGTGCATACCATAGCATACATCAAAGAACCAATTGCAGAAGAGTAAGGTATTATTGTCATCTCATCTTTCTGATCTTTTGTTGTGGGACACGATCTCTTACTCAATTTGAAGTGATTAGCAAGTGGCGTGGACACGGGTTTAGCATGCTTCATGTTAAACCTCTCAAGCACCTTCTCAACATACTTCTCCTGTGACAACCACAATTTTCTTATTTTCCTGTCATGAAGAATCTCCATTCCCAATATCTGCTTCGTTGAACCTAAATCCTTCATGTCAAAGGATTTAGACAGCTCCTCCTTCAACCTGCTAATCATCACAATATTCTTTCCCACAATCAACATATCATCAACATAAAGCAGCAAAATAATAAAATTACCATACGGGAAGTGTTTGACATAAACACAATGATCTGTCTCCGTTCTTTTATAACTCTGGCTAACCATAAAAGAATCAAACCTTTTGTACCACTGTCTTGAAGCTTGCTTCAAGCCATACAAACTTTTTTCTTAACTTGCAAACCAAGTGCTCCTGCCCTTTAACCTAAAATCCTTCTGTCTGGTTCATGTAAATCTGCTCATCTAATTCTCCATACAAGAACTTTGTTCGAACATCAAGTTGTTCAATCTCAAGGTCCAAGCTAGCTGCCAATCCCAAGACAATACAGATGGAAGTCATCTTCAACACCGGTGAAAAAATCTCATCAAAGTCTACTCCCTTCTTCTGAGTAAATCCCTTGACTACCAATCTTGCCTTGTGTCTTACTATTTTGTCTCCATCTTTCTTTAGCTTGAAAACCCATTTGTTACTCAGAACTCTCTTGCCTTTCGAAAGCTCGACCAAATCATATGTTTCATTCTTATGTAAAGAACTTATCTCTTCTTGCATAGCCTCAAACCACTGATTCTTGTCTTTCACAGACTGCACCTCTTGGAAAGTCTCCGGCTCCCCATCATCAGTGATCAATGCCTACTTTAAAATCGGATAAAATATATTTGGTCTCTGGCTTCTCACAGGTCTTCCACTCTGTTCTCTAGAAGTTTCTGGCGGTACATCTTGTATCTCTTGTTCCACGTCGCTTGTATCTGGCTCAACTGGATCAGCATTAAATGTTGTTTGCTCACCATCTTCAGCTTTAGCTTCATTTTCATTCTCACCATCTTCTCCACCATCTCTAGCATTAATGGTAGGATTTTCATTTGGTGATAGATCAACTACACTTGTAGGCATCTGTGTAGTGCTCTTCCCCTTCTTCACATCTTCCATCGTCTCATTCTCATGGAAGATGACATCTCTACTTCTGACTAGTGTCCTCCTCTTTGGATCCCATAATCTGTATTCGAACTCCTCATCCCGTAACTAATAAATATACAAGGTGTAGATTTGTTATCCAGCTTGCTTCTTTGCTCCTTCGGTACATGCATGAATGTCTTGTATCCGAACACCTTCAAGTGTGAATAAGAGACATTCTTCCCACTCCACACCCTCTCTGGAATATCACCTTCCAAAGAAACTGACGGAGATCTGTTAATCAAGTAGCAAGCAGTCAACACGGCTTCACCCCAGAAGGTCTTTGGTAGTTTAGCCAAACTCAACATACACCTAACTTTATCCATAATGATTTTGTTCATTCTTTCTGCTACACTATTATGCTGTGGAATACCGGGTTCTGTTCTCTCATGTCTCACACCATATCGAGCACAATATTCTTTGAATTCTCTGGAAGTGTACTCTCCACCATTATCAGTTCTCGGACACTTTAGTAGCTTTCATGTCTGTCTTTCAACCATGGTGTGGAATTTCTGAAAACATTGAAATACTTCACTCTTGTTCTTCAAGAAATACACCAAAACTTTCCATGAAGCATCATCAATAAAAGTGAGGAAATATTTATTTCACCTAGGGACTTCGCCTCGAGAGGACCACAAACATCAGAATGTATTATTTCCAAAACATCATTCTTTTGTTTAAAATTTGAACGAAAAGAAATTCTAGTTTGTTTACCAAATACACAAAAATCACATAGATTAAGTGACTTACCTTGTGTAGTGGGGATCAGAGACTCCTTGGCCAGGATTTGCAATCATTTCTCACTCATGTGCCCAAGTCTGTTGTGCCACAAATTCGGGGAAGAATCATCAACAACTACTAGTAACTGGTCCCTAGCAATCTTAAACTTTGTCCTGTTGAGTGTACAACAAAGCTTCCTTTTGCCAACAAGCAAAGAACCCTTGATGAGCCTCCAATTTCCATGTGAAAAATTCTGCTCGAAACCCCTCTTTGTCAAGTTCATTAACAGCAATCAAGTTGTGGCGCAACTGCGGGATATGTCTCACATTCTTCAATGTCAATTTATACCCCAATTCTATCTCAACAACCATGTCACCAATGCCAACTACCAGTGCAACACTCTTGTTTCCCATGAACAAGTTCCCAAAACCTCCAGCTCTGTAGCTTGTGAACAACTCTCTCTTCAGAGCACAATGATAAGAAGCACCCGAATCAACAATCCATTCAATATCGGGATCCTCCACATGACAACACTCATCGCTTACACAAACTATAGTCTGATCATCATTGGTATGAGTGACAACAACTGTTGTATTCTTATCCTCTGATTTCTTTTGATCCCCCTCTTTCTTCTATTTCCAGAGCCTGCAATTTCTTTTTATGTGATTGGGTCCACCACAATGATAACACTTGAATTTCTCCTTGGACTTAGACCTATAGTCTGTCTTTTAATTTACCACGGCCCTTATGTCCTCTGCTCTTGCTTCTACCTCTGTTTTTCGTGAAAGTGCCTGCGAAGAACTAGCCCCTACTTCTTTTCTCCTAGTCTCTTCATTGAACATACTTTCTTTGATCATGTTCAATGTCAACTTTTCATTCGGAGCTGCATTACTGAGTGTCACCACCATAGTCTCCCAACTATCAGGTAGAGAACTCAACAAAAATAAAGTCTGCACTTTATCATCAAATGTAATTTTCATGGTAGAAAGCTGATTCACCAAATCCTGAAATACATTCAAGTGCTCTGCCACAGAACTCCCATCTTTATACTTCAACTTCACTAACCTTCTGATGATAAATGCTTTGTTATGTGCATTATTTCTTTCATACAATTCCTGTAATTTTGTCCATAATTCCTTTGGGTTGGTCTCTGTAACCACATGATGAAATACACTTATATCTACCCACTGCCTGATTGTACCAATTATCTTTCTACCAAGCTTCTCCCATGCTTTATCATCCATTCTTTTGGCTTAGCATCTTTATCATCTTTCCCACTAATAGGATCATACAAGTCTTTGCAGTAAAGTAAATCATACATCATAAGCTTCCATAAAGAATAATTCTCAACATTCAACTTAATCATGGAACCACTACCCTCTATGGTTTCTGCCTAATCAAAGCTCTGATACCATTGTTGTGGAAGGGGGATCCTATCCAATAAGGACAGACAATAGGCACTGATATATCCGGCACAGCAGAAACACAATAAATCCAAAATAACATCAATGCACAAATCCTTCCACTCAAATATTGTAGAAACCACAAACCAAATAAATATGCAGAAAATATACGAAATTGATATCAATATTTTAACGTGGAAAATCCCTCAAGTTGAGGGTAAAAATCACGGGACCCTGTCCAGGAAATAATCCACTATCAAGTAAGAGTACAGCGTTTATCTCTCTATTACAAATAGAGGCACACCACAGAATCACCAAAATAACCTCAAGAGAATCACTCTTGGAATACAAGACAACAATAGGAGAAGAGATAATAAAATAGTACAAAGAGAATGCGACTCACTCGATTCTCGTTTATACCCCTCGGAGATGTTTCTATGAAATTCACTCCGATCAATATGTGGAGAATGTCGCCACGAACTCCTCCTTCAAATTTGGAGTGAAACAGTGAAAAAACGAACCTCCAAATTGAATAGCTTCTCACGCACCCTTCTTTTCTTTCTTTCTCCCATGTTTTCTCTCTTTTTGGTTCTGTACTCCCATGCTGATTCACGCCATCAGCAACTAGATAATCAACCCAAAAGTGTGTTGGGCCCCATCAATTAATCAACTTAATTTGTTTGGGCCATAATTAATCATCATGGGCTTCTATTCTTTATTTCTTTTGGGCCAACATTTGGGGCAAGCCCAACTCGGTGTGCAGCGTCGGCAAATGAAGCAATTTTCTCCGGGGTAAACAGCGCGGCATTTGGCGGCGAGGCGACATTTGGTCGGACAACAGTTCGCGGTGGTTTCTTGGCGGCGAGCGTGACCGGCGTGGACCTCAGCGGTGAATGGAACAAAGATTTAGTCCTCGCACAGAAAAATAACTGGGTGAAGAAGATAACGTGGACTTTGACTTTCCCTTTGAGTTAATGGAATTAGGTATCAATCTGACGTGGCAATGGTTTTACATGGCAATGTTCTCCAACTCAACAGTTAAATTAAGGGGTGGTTGACTATTGGGATTAATTTACAATGAATCTAAAAGTTGGTGGATTTTTTTTTGTCAAATTTCAAATGTCTGGACAATTTTACAATTGAAACAAAGGTGGTGGTTTTTTATGCTATTAATCCTAAATTTAATTTCAAATAAACTAATTACTCCACTTCCACTAAGGATCACGGTAGTAACAGATTTGTTTGAAAGTGTATTATGCATCCTTGTGAGTTACTGTTCAAATTTCCTTTTGAAATTCATACATCAAGTGTATTATGCATCCTTGTGAGTTATTGCTCAAATTTCCTTTTGAAATTCATACATCATCAACCCATTTATTCTCGTGTCGCATTGATTTTTAAGTGCATAACTTTTTTATGCTCTCTTAATCTTGGGATTCGCTAAGCATAATATCTGTTAATATTGGAGATTTTTCTCCATCTATATTGTTAAATCCTCATGGATAAATTGATTGTGCAATTATCCTATTCCCCTAAGGTGTCTTCGTCTTTCTCCCACACTCTTCCTCTATCCATAGTTTGCTTTTCTTTTATTTGTAAGGCCATCAAGTTATCATCTTGCTTAGTGAATTATTGAAACCATTTGTGCATCACTCCAATTAAAGATTTCCAAGTGTTTTAGAATTATATAAGTCGACAGGAACAAAACACATAGCATTTCAGATTTCAATTGTGATAGTAAGGTTTAGATGACAATCAATATTTCACCTAAATTAATAAATTTAAACTCTATTTGACATGGTTTACACCAAGAAATTCACGTATCAGAAATTCAATTAGTCATATCCCAAACAAAGAGAACCTTATTATTCAAAGAAGGAGATTTTAGAAGTAGATTTAACTTGTAAACTATGGAAGGGGAAGGATCTCCGCCGCTATCTCTGTGTATTTAGTATATACGATAGAGAAAGGAGGGTGAGCAGGGTTCTAGAGCATACTCCCTCCGTCCCGACGTAAGAGGGTCATTTGCTTTTTGGCACGTAGATTATTATTATTTAATGTGTAGTGGATAGTTATATTAGTAGGAGTATGAGCTCCATATTTTAATTGTATTAGAGGAGGTGTGTGGGTCCCATGTATGTAAAAAAGAAAAGGGGACTCTTTGGGTGGGACGACCAAATTGAAAAAATAACCCCCTTAACCTGGACAGGGGAAGTATGATAATGGTTGTTCATATAGAGCGGAGAAAGAGATAGTTATTGATGTGGTGAAACACGATGGAACCTTAGTTTCTTATGATTCATTGTTTAGATGTTTTCGGAGGATGAAAGCTGAAAAGTAATATGTTGTTACTATGTAAATAATACCGGGTTGACAAGAGCCTGAGTGTTATCCTGTTAAACTTCAATGTACATACCATTTGTACACCCTTTAATTAGGGAGCAGACTTGTGTGAGATCATTTTATGGTAAAATCGGAGCATTTTATATTTTCATAATTAATTACTCCCTCCATTCGTTTCTAAGGTGTCAATTTTACTATTTTTTGCGTCCACTTCAAAGGTATCAATTTCCCCTATTTAGTAAAAATGTACTCCCTCCGTCTGCTTTCAAGGGTATCATTTTTTCATTTTGGGCATCCGCCCCTAAGGATCTCTTTTTTTTATACATATGGGACCCCCACACACTCACTAATACAACTAAAAAATGGGACTTACACATCCACTAATACAACTACCAACTATACATTAAAAAATAATACTTCTTAATTGTTGAGAGTGGAATTTAACATATTTTAGGTCTCACATTACACCGTTTTAGATAGAATGTGGCCATGATTTTGTATAGAATGGAATGGTTTTCATATCTTGCATAATTAATATGCTACTAAGGCGTTTTGTTGAGTTTTGAAGGGTAAAACATGATCAAAAGTTCAAAGTTGGAATGAGGAGTGAAAGTGAGAAGGAATGCTGAAAAATACAGTACATGTTGCACAAATTTCTGTATTCTTATAGAAGTCCAAATTGATCATATGATATATGGTTGGAAAGCCACAGAAGAGAGGGTCTTTTTGACGTAAAGAACACCCCAATTGGATTCCAAACGAGAAAGTTATGATCAAAGTGCTAACGTTGCACATGCTGTACCGAGCAGCCACTTTGCATGACTTTTTATATATTCAAATGTTGGAGTTTTTTAGAGTTCTTTATATGGATAGAAATCCAAGGAAAAGAGGAACACGTGAGCTTAAAAATCATTCAAATTGGAGTCCGTATGAAGAAGTTATGCTCAAAACGGTGAAATCGCGCAGCGCAGTCTCCGCAGCTCGAGAGGTCACTCGGCTCGAGCGGAACCTTCATTTTGCAAATTTCCAGCCGAGTGGGGTGCCCTCAGAGCCTACACGACGTTCCCGTTTCACCCATATACTGCTCGGTAGGTTTGGGGGCCGCTCGGCCATGAGCTCGGCTCGAGCAAAGTGCCGAGCGGCCCAGTTCAGGGCCCAGACGGGGCCTGTTCGATGCAGCAGTGTATATATACCCTCAAATCGCGATTCTGAAGCAGTTTCGATCGCGAAAAAGCCCTGCATCAGTCCTAGAAACAATTAGGGAGATCGAGACCCAAATTGGAGAGAACCCATCGATAATCCATCATCAATTCACACCTCCAACACTCCATATCAGATTGGCAACCTGATTTCACCATCCATCCACTTTCAAGAGGGTTCCAAGTGCTAATCAAGGGAGAATCGAGCAATTGGAGAGACGGAGAAGGAACGAAAGACTACGTCTACACTAGGGTTTTATAATTCCTATCTTTCTCTTTCTTTTACTTTGATTTTTGGTATGAATTGCTTAGCCATGAGTGTTGCTTGTGACCTCATGGGCTAATTTTATATACAGTCCTAAGGTTTGATGGATTGATTTAATTGATTTGGGGATTTAGACCAAAGATTGGGATTTTATGCAGTTGACCTTTTGATTTTACTTATTTTATTAAGACATGCTTTTCTGCTTCGTAACGTCTTCATAATATATTCATGACAACCGCTATAATGCTTGGATTATTGTGTTAGCTTGTGTGCGTTCATGATTGGTATTGTCTATCTGTTAGGGATTAGAGTAGCTTCGCTATAAGCACTTTAATTTCATGAACTGGTATGTCAAATACTTGATTAGTTTAGTGGAACAATGCAATTAGACAATCAAGTAGGAAGTGAATAGAACCTTGTAGTAATTCCAAAAAATATCTTGTTAGTCGAACTTACCATCCGGAGGTATTGTTGTTCGCTGGATTAGTATCTAGGAATAAGGCTTGGTAATATTTGCGCACCTTAGGATTTAAACCAGATTATACTGTTAGCTTAGAATCGAATCATATTCGGTGGGATAACAGGGATATGTGGTGTATTTTCAGTGAAATTGCATGAATGAACAATCGTAAGTTTAATAACCCAAATTGATTGGTCTCTACCTGATACCTTAGAACTGTTCGTTATCTCTTGATTAGAAACATGCTTTTATTTTTATTGCTTTTTAATAATTCAGTTATTTAATATTTCAGTAATTTAGACAATTAATTCACAACAAAACATTGAAAATCGGTTACCTTATTCTGATTAAGCTAGTATAATTTGAAAATAAATAGTTAGCTGTCCCTTGGGTTCGATAATTTAACTTGGTCACTTACCGCTACAATTGATATCCTTCATACTTGGGGATTAAATTGGAGTGCACAGAAAAAACCTATCAAGTTTTTGGCGCCGTTGCCGGGGACAGCTTAATTATTTATTTTTCTTTTATTGCTAGTTTAATTAGGACTTTTTATTGCTTTTTTATTTTTCTTATTTGGATATATTCTGACTATAAATTATCTTTGAGGTACTGAGATGGACGAAATATTGAAAAGATATTGAAATCAGAATGTTATGGATCCTTCTCCATGCATAGACAAAATATTAAAACGCTATGAAAATCATAATGCTATGGTTCCTTCTCCATATTACATGGATGAGAGGAATTATGGTTATGATTCTTTAGTGAATCAAAGTCATTCTCAGTACTACAGTCAAGTCAGATATGAAGATGAATGGTCTTGTGCTTACAATAAAAATTTATATCAACCTTATCAAGAGAACACTTATTCTGGATCGATCGGAGTTTCCCAAGAATTACAAGATGTGTTTGATACTTCCATCAAGAAGCATGAAGAAAACATGGGAATATTGGAAGCTCTAGAAAGAAAGATGAAAGTTCAATCGCAGGAGAGGGAAGTTGCATCGCAGGAGTTTGATCAAAGAACGAGAGACATAAACAATCTTCTTGCGAACATCACTTCAAGTTTAAATTCTCAAGGTCAACAAGAGGAAAGAATGGATGAAGAGGAGTTTGAGGAAGATATTGTTGTTCCATTGTGCCCTGGAATGCAATTTGAAGGTCCTATGCTGTCGTTTGAGGAAATAGAACTCGAAGAGGAGTCCACTCGATTAAGTCAAGTGGTTCCACTTGAATTGAGCTATCAACTGGAGTCAATTGTTGAGAAAGAAAAGAATGAAGAAGCGCAAAGCCATGAAGCAACCGAAAAGAACTTGAAGAATGAAATGAGCATTTCTAAACCTTTAAACTCTTTAAGTTGCATTGAATTTGATGATATTGTTTCTATTGACTTTGTTTTACCTAATGATTCCTCACATATTTTTAGGGATAGAAAGGAACTAAAAGAGAAGTTGGGAATTTTCGTCGGAAGAAGGAATAAGTGGTGGAGTAGAATGAAGAGGTTGATGAAATTTGATCTTAACATGGTTGGCAATGTCAAGATAAATTTTAAGAATGCCAATGAGGCCATCCCTCGCCATAAGTATTGGATTGATGAAGAAGCACAACGATTAGAATACGATGGCAAGGATGAAAGATATCCATGGCCATTCCGATAAGCTTGAGGTATTCCGTCGTGACTCTCCAACGTTAAACATGAGCGTTTGTTGGGGGCTGTCCCTTCCGTTTTATTGCTTTTATATGTCTGTGTTGGTGTAGGAGTTTTATTAGGTGTTGCTTGACTGCGGTATATACTTCTTTGCAAACTTAGTTTCTCACTTCGTTTAATCTAAGTTTGGGGGGGTAACGTACCTACCTTGTCTTGCAGTGTCGAAATAGAATTTTTACATTGTGTTGTTGCTTGGAGAGTCGATTTTTTATGGATTCTTAATATTTTTGATTTCTTTGAGAATATTGAGGGTTCGATTTTTTGCGATTTTTCAGGTTTTGTGTTTTGTTTTGTGTGTTGTTTGTTGATCCTAGTGTTGGTATAGTTGATTTTTGGTTCTCTATGATGATTTTCTGATTTTTCTTAGCACTTGATTATATGTGTGATTGTTGAGAATGTGATTGTTGAGAAACAATTTAATATCGTGCTTTGATATTGAGATACTTGAAATCTGATTATGTGCAAGAAAGATTAGCTATATAGCTTAATTAGGATTGCTCGTTCATTCGTATAGCCATGTGAGATTTTGAGCCTTTTGAAATCATGACAAATTGCATGATTCAGTTTATTCTTGTGAGTATCGTTCATACACACGTATTCTAGAACTTTGCTTTTTATCTTGCTTGAAGCTACGTGTTTGACTAGACAATAGGAAATGATCTTAGGCCATCTTTGTTTTTTATTAGTCACTAGCCATATTATTTTCCTACCTAATGAAATATCCGTAGTCAATCCTTTTGAGCCTAAAAGCCTTATTTGTTGGAAGCCTACGTGATTAGCCAATTGATCCCTTTTGCTAGCTTTTAAAAAATTCCTACCTAGTAGAGAGTTGAAGGAGTCAATTTGGTGTCTTAAGAAGAAGCATAAAAGGAGAATAAGTTGGAAGTGATGAAAATTATTGAAGAGAGTGGTTAAATTGTTGCATAAAGGGGTAGTGCCCGAAACTGGTACCCCATGAAAAGGGTAGTGCCTGAAACTGGTACCCTTATTTGAAAAAGAAAAAAAAAAGAAAAGAAAAGAGGGAAGAAGAAAAAAATTTCAAGTAAGGATGTGGTGTTCAAAAGTGAAGGAGGAATCAAATTGCAAGAAGCATTGAAGAGCATTGAAGAAGAAAGAAGAAAGTAAAGCTGTTTGTCGAAAAGCTGTAAGTCTTCTTTGATTCTCTACTAGTGATTGAGTCACGATATCCATATACTCCCTACCTTTACCAAAGAGCCAACATTACAACCTAATGCAAGACCTTTGTGATCCTATTATTGAAATTATCCCTTTAGTCGAGAGTTGAGATGATTGCCAAGCTTATAGTTACGCGTGTGTTTGAATTGACTTTGAGTGTAAACACCTTACCCTGAAGTGTATATCTCACACTTGAGCGATGAGCGTAAATACTACCCGTGAGAATGGTGGATGAGCATTCCGAAAAAGTGAAGTAGTTGATTTGAATTGTATGTTCTTAGATGGATGGTTATCTTAGTATTTGAAGTATGATTTTTGAATTGTTATATTTTCTTGGATGTGAAGTTGTGAAATTTCCTCTCAATTACTCTATTGGTTTTATATGTCGTTGCCTCGGGACGATCAACATGTAAGTTTGGGGGTTTGTTGAGAGTGAAATTTAACATATTTTAGGTCTCACATTACACCATTTTTGATAGAATGTGGCCATGATTTTGTATAGAATGGAATGGTTTTCATATCTTGCATAATTAAAATGCTACTAAGGCGTTTTGTTGAGTTTTGAAGGGTAAAACATGATCAAAAGTTCAAATTTGGAATGAGGAGTGAAAGTGAGAAGGAATGCTGAAAAATACAGTCCATGTTGCACAAATTTCTGTATTCTTATAGAACTCCAAATTAATCATATGATATATGGTTGGAAAGCCACATAAGAGAGAGTCGTTTTGACGTAAAGAACACCCCAATTGGATTCCAAACGAGAAAGTTATGATCAAAGTGCTAACGTCGCACATGATGTACCGAGCAGCCACTTTTCATGACTTTTTACATATTCAAATGTTGGATTTTCTGAGAGTTCTTTATATAGATAGAAAGCCAAGGAAAAGAGGAACGCGTGAGCGTAAAAATCATTCAAATTGGAGTCCGTATGAAGAAGTTATGCTCAAAATGGTGAAATCGCGCAGCGCAATCTCCGCAGCTCGAGAGGTCGCTCGGCTCGAGCGGAACCTTCATTTTGCAAATTTCCAGCCGAGTGGGGTGCCCTCAGAGCCTACACGACGTTTCCGTTTCACCCATATACTGCTCTGCAGGTTTGGGGGCTGCTCGGCCATGAGCTCGGCTCGAGCAAAGTGCCGAGTGGCCCAGTTCAGGGCCCAGACGGGGCCTGTTCGATGCAGCAGTGTATATATACCCTCAAATCGTGATTCTGAAGCAGTTTCGATCGTGAAAAAGCCCTGCATCAGTCCTAGAAACAATTAGGGAGATCGAGACCCAAATTGGAGAGATCCCATCGATAATCCATCATCAATTCACACCTCCAACACTTCCATATCAGATTGGCAACCTGATTTCACCATCCATCCACTTTCAAGAGGGTTCCAAGTGCTAATCAAGGGAGAATCGAGCAATTGGAGAGACGGAGAAGGAACGAAAGACTACGTCTACACTAGGGTTTCATAATTCCTATCTTTCTCTTTCTTTTACTTTGATTTTTGGTATGAATTGCTTAGCCATGAGTGTTGCTTGTGACCTCATGGGCTAATTTTATATACAGTCCTAAGGTTTGATGGATTGATTTAATTGATTTGGGGATTTAGACCAAAGATTGGGATTTTATGCAGTTGACCTTTTGATTTACTTATTTTATTAAAACATGCTTTTCTGCTTCGTAACGTCTTCATAATATATTCATGACATCCGCTATAATGCTTGGATTATTGTGTTAGCTTGTGTGCGTTCATGATTGGTATTGTCTATCTGTTAGGGATTAGAGTAGCTTCGCTATAAGCACTTTAATTTCATGAACTGGTATGTCAAATACTTGATTAGTTTAGTGGAACAATGCAATTAGACAATCAAGTAGGAAGTGAATAGAACCTTGTAGTAATTCCAGAAAATATCTTGTTAGTCGAACTTACCATCCGGAGGTATTGTTGTTCGCTGGATTAGTATCTAGGAATAAGGCTTGGTAATATTTGCGCACCTTAGGATTTAAATCAGATTATACTGTTAGCTTAGAATCGAATTATATTCGGTGGGATAACAGGGTATGTGGTGTATTTTCAGTAAAATTGCATGAATGAACAATCGTAAGTTTAATAACTCAAATTGATTGGTCTCTACCTGATACCTTAGAACTGTTCGTTATCTCTTGATTAGAAACTTGCTTTTATTTTTATTGCTTTTTAATAATTCAGTTATTTAATATTTCAGTAATTTAGACAATTAATTCGCAACAAAACATTGAAAATCGGTTACCTTATTCTGATTAAGCTAGTATAATTAGAAAATAAATAGTTAGTTGTCCCTTGGGTTCGATAATTTAACTTGGTCACTTACCGCTACAATTGATATCCTTCATACTTGGGGATTAAATTGGAGTGCGCAGAAAAAGCCTATCATTAATCCACATGCAAAAAGCAAATGACACCCTTAAAGGCGGACGGAGGGGGTACACAATATGGCCTACCACTTTTCTCTAATACAACTACCCACTCTCATATAATAATAATACTCCTTAATCCACGCGCAAAATGCAAACGAACACCTTAGAACTGGACGGAGGGAGTATCATTTTTTATTAGATTGTTATCACTTTTCTTTTAAAGTGTTATAAATTTTCATTTATATTATAATTGTTCATGAAATAATTTAAACTAGTATTAAATTTTATCAATTCAAGATCTGAAAAATGGGTAAATTATCAATTCGGGGCCTAAATTATTTTTTCTATCAATTCGGGGCCTGAAATATATAAACTATCAATCCAGGACCTGAATTTATTAAATATTATCTCCTATTTTTATCAATTTAGGGCTTAAATTCAGGCTCTTAATTGATAGTTATACATATTTCAGGTTTCGAATTATTAGAAAAAATAATTCAAATCCCGAATTGATAGTTTATCCATTTTTCAAGTCTTAGATTGATAAAATTCCAGTATTTTTTTAATCCTCCAGCATCATAAGGTTATTAATATCTTATCAAACAAAAATTTTTGCCTAAAAGTGAAGAAACGCCTCATAAAAGAATTACTCCATGAGCAACAGTGGGCATTCTGAATTTTAAATATTCTGTTTTGTCCAATTTGTAAGTGGTTGTTTAAAAGTGTCCAAATGGATAAAATGACCTTAAGTCAGTCATTGGCACGATACCAAGTTTCGAAACTTAATTCGATAATAACTTTTTAAAAATTAGTATCGTGTCAATATCGAATCAACGTCGTCTTTGTTAATTTTGGTTCTTTTAAACACCCCCCTTAAAATAAAATATGGACACAAAAAGAAAATTTTTAAATCTTTTAGCCAAATGTAGCATTTCACCCCTCAGAAAATATAGGAACAAAATTTAATCCAGAATCTAGTGAATGAGCAGCACTCATTACTCATGCAAAATGAGTTACTGTAAATCGGTAAAAATGGAGATTTATATTTTTGGTTGGATTGGATAGAGACAAAGGCCCTCCATCCGCCGCAAGTTTTTTCCATCATTAAATATCTCTGCTATTCCCTCGTGATTTTCGCCACTACTACAATCCACATTTTTCACTGTCGGTGCACTGCGAAAAATGGCCACTGGGAGGGTAGATCTCGATGGAAATCCCATCACCCCCATCACCATTTGCATGATTGGCGCCGGCGGCTTCATCGGCTCGCATCTCTGCGAGAAGCTCATGTCCGAGACGCCGCACACTGTTCTCGCCGTCGACGTCTACAATGACAAGATCAAACACCTTCTCGAAGCTTCCTCCTGGGCCCAGCGCATCCACTTCCACCGCCTCAACATCAAAAATGATTCTAGGCTCGAAGGCCTCATCCGTATGGCAGATCTTGTAATTTTCCCTTTTAACTCTTTTCGTTTCTCAATTCTGTATGCTGATTGTTGTTTCTTTGTTGTGTTTGCAATTGAGGTTGCTTTGGAGTTTCTCTGCTTTGATTTCGATGATTTAACTGGATTTCTCTTCTTACTGAATTAGATCTTCTGTGGATTTGATATTTACTTTTTAAGTGAGATTGCCATAGTAGATAGGTTTTTTTTCAATTCCACTGTCCACTGTTAGTAGTTCAATACTAAAATCTTGCTCAATGATTTTTTTTTTCCATTTGTTTATATCTTTGCTAGTTGCTTAGTGTATATTTAATGAGGGTATTAATTTAGAACTTCGATCTGGACTGTAGACCATAAATCTAGCTGCTATATGCACTCCAGCAGATTATAATACGCGACCTCTGGACACAATTTTCAGCAATTTTGTTGATGCTCTACCCGTGGTAAGTGTATTTTGCGTTACACTCATTTGCAACTTAATTTCTTGTGAATTATGATGCACATTCATCAAATTAATTTTGAAAGTTGATTTATTGATGTGGATTTAGGTCAAATACTGTTCCGAAAACGGCAAGCGCCTCATACATTTCTCTACTTGTGAAGTATATGGGAAAACGATTGGTTCCTTTTTACCCAAAGATAGCCCATTGCGGCAGGTGAGTGTTTGTTTTCTTCTTCGTAGTTCTGGAGTGGAGATATTTTATTCATTTTGTAATAATTGTCCTTAGTCTGCTGTGGTTGGAGTGATAGGGTTGTGCATTGTTATAGTTTTTCATGATTCCTGTTGAAATCAGCTGACTTTTGAAGTTATTGAATGGGGCCTTTCAGTGAGGTCTAAATAGACCTGAATTTAGTTGCCGTGAAAGGAGCTCCATTGGTTTAGTTTTTAAATTTTAACTCTTCAGTTAGTCAGGAACGGTCTTTTTGTTTTGTTTTGTTTTGGTTAAACGCAAAAGAACTGAGTAAATGAAATTTTCTATAGTCATATCAAATATCAATTCATAATTATACTGATTATGGGCATAACTGCTATGACAGTTAAATGATTGGTTCCTCTTTCAGAAAGTGAGAGGCTTCAGGTGCATTTTGTTGGACATATTATTAGTTGTTTAGACAAGATTCAAATTGAAAATTAATATCCTAATAGATCAATTTTAATGTTACCTCTATCTCTTGCAATGGTCATTATTTTACCAGTCCTATGCAATTTATACAACTCGGTTTGCTTCTAATTTGTACTTTTTACCACATTATTATTCCCTATCCTGGTTTGGCTTGGTTAGAATGCTTGTTGAATTTTCTCTTCTTGCATCAGGATCCTGAATATTATCTTTTAAAAGAAGATTCCTCCCCTTGCATCTTTGGGCCTATTGAGAAACAGAGATGGTCATATGCGTGTGCAAAACAATTAATTGAGAGGTTGATTTACGGTGAGCTATGTTTTATTGTTATCGGACCATTGTGAAATTGGAGATGCATATTGTAGTGTTCTTAATTCTTATATTCTTGTACTACAGCTGAGGGTGCTGAAAATGGTCTTGAGTTTACAATTGTAAGGCCCTTCAACTGGATTGGACCCCGGATGGATTTCATACCTGGAATTGATGGTCCAAGTGAGGGTGTTCCAAGAGTTCTTGCCTGTTTTAGCAATGTAATATCATCTCCACTCATTATTTTGTTCCTGTATTAATTTTATTGCTCATCTTTTGGTTCTTTTCACTGTCCAGAATCTCTTAAGGGGCGAGCCACTGAAGCTTGTGGATGGTGGTGAATCACAGAGAACTTTTGTTTACATTAAGGATGCCATTGAAGCTGTTCTTTTGATGATTGTATGACTGAATTTTATCTTGATTATTAAATTTGGAAGTAATGCGTGTACTTGTAGTCATACATAAGTTGGCTGCTTTTCTCAGGAAAATCCATCCAGGGCTAACGGTCAGATATTTAATGTTGGCAACCCTAACAATGAAGTTACAGTCAGACAACTTGCTGAAATGATGTCCGAGGTAATTCTGGGTTGTCATTTCTTTCATATGTTAAATTTCCTATGGTATTTAATTTTCACTAATTGCATGTTTTACAGGTTTACACAAAAGTTAGTGGTGAACCTCCACTACAAACACCTACTGTCGATATAAGCTCCAAGGAATTCTATGGTGAAGGATATGATGATAGTGACAAAAGAATTCCAGATATGACCATAATCAACAGACAACTCGGTAAATACAAAATAGCCATTCTTATGAACGTGGGTGTTACATGTGTGAACTTGGGCTAACTATCTGTCTAATTACATAAAAACCCATGAAAGTTTGTTTCTTTAGACTTTGCACTTTTAAGGGGGATTGTAATTGTAAAGTAAAATCCTAACCTTTATGAGCTGTTTAACTATAAAGGACCATTTTGAAAAAAAAACACTTCATCAATGTTTTTTTTTTCTTTCCAAGTTTATGGTACGTAGTTTAGCTTGTAATCATACTGGAGAAAATATTCTTCGCTTAACCATTTAACTTTGTATTTTTCAGGATGGAATCCAAAGACATCGCTTTGGGACTTGCTTGAATCCACTCTTACATACCAACACAGGACATATGCTGAAGCTGTAAAGAAGGCTACGTCGAAATCATTGGCAAGTTAAAGGAAAAACTAAGAAATCCAGTTTTCACAATGTGGTGTGTTATCTGGCAGGCCTTGAATCCCTTTTCAAGGTTCTTTCATTAAATAATTATAAAGTTTGTTTGCTGATACGTCCCAATTTTCTTTCGCTCGTGTATTAGTGGTCTAGAGTTTGTGGTGTAATAATCTTGTATGTCTAGAAAGTTTGTAAGATCTCTCCCTATGTAAAGCCTCAAATATGCTGCTAAACTTTTGGCTAAACCCTCATCCAAAGGAAGTGCTGCTAGGTTGTTTCTTTGGGGTGGGGTAGGGGGGGTGGGTGGGTGTTGTTAGTGGCATATTCTTAGTTTGGCTGCTAGAGGGAGCATGTTGTAACATCTTTTTTTCTTTTTTCCAGACATATCTGTCAATGGTACCTTTTGATTTATATTAATATATATTTATTATTATATACTTAGTGTATCTTTTTGATTGGTCTAAGTAGTATGATGAGTGATTGATAAGATGTTCTAACATATCCGTTCATAAATATTGTTCTATTGGAGATGAGGGGAAACCCAAAACATAATATATGTCAAATCTTCTGAAAATGGTAAACATATTTCGGATACAAACAGTTACAATGTGCATATATACTATGCAATGATTAAAAGTGCAACGCCACCAAAGTTACAAATACTAGGGTATTACTTGTAAAAGTGAGATTTAACCTAGCAATCTGTTGTATGATCTTCTGAATTTTCTATATATCCATTTGAACATTACATTAGTAGAGGTGAATCTTGAGTTCCTGTCCACGTAGTAGTCATACTCCACACTCTGATAGCATATGGGCATGTGAAGAAGAACGTGTGTTTGTTGGTCTCCACGATTCAAATACAAATCCCAGTGTCCATCATCTAGTGGTTTCCACAGTCTATCCTTAGTGAGCAGTTTGTTCTTAGATAATAACCATAATCTGATTAAGTGCTTTGGGATGATCCATTTCTGCCACAACTTCTTACAAATGTAACTTGTTTGATCAGGTGGCTTTAGCAAGTGATAAACTCTAGCGGCTAATAACTTGTTATTAGAATATGTTTGCAGCAAATCTTCCAAGTTTTGCTGATGCATTTTCAACGCCATTCTGTTTCTTATGTCTAGAAGGATCTCCATGCATATGATGATTGGGTTTTCTTTCCCACCTCCCAGCAAGTTTGATGAGGGGTGATAACAAGGAAAAGAAAAGAAAGAAGAAAAGGATGCAAATTCGACTTCTAAGTTGGGATCACAAGAAAATGAGAACTCTATTCTCAATCTTGATTCATACAATATTCATATATTTTCTAGTCTCCTATTACTCTCCAATACATCAGGAATTTATAGGAGAAAGAGGATAGAGACTCAATAAATAAAACAACCTTCAAACTTCTAACATAAATGAAAATGCAAAGTTACTGGACTAAACGCTGAACAGACTTTGAACGGCAATAACTCCCTCCATTCTTGGAATCTGATGGTTAATAATATGTGGTTGGAAAGATAATGGAGTTGGCTTTCCAATGCCACCAACGAAGCGTTAATCAAAGGCCTGTGGAGATAGTTATGACTGAAACACCAGGCTGTGACAGATTCATCAAATCTGCCCTGCATCATTCTCTCCGGGTGGGAAAGAACTCGTCTCTGAGTTCAGCTCGTTCTCCCCATGATACGGTGACAGATCACGAACATTGAAAGTTGAATGAGTATTTAAATGTTCTGGCAACTCAATCTTATAAGCATTGTCATTTATTTTCTTCAACACTTGACAAGGACCAACCTTCTTCTCCTTGAGCTTGTTGTATGTTCCAGCAGGGAACCTTTCTTTCTTCAAATAAACCCAAACCAGATCACCCTCATTGAAAACTTGAGCTCGACGATGGGTGTTTGCAGCATCTTTGTAAGACTCATAGCTTTGCGCAAGCTTCTTCTTTACTTCCTCACGAATCCTTTCCATTGACAAAGTAAACTCTTCAACCTTCTTGCAAGTACTTGGAACCTCAGCAAGATCAAGATAATGGTTTGGATTCCTCCCATAGACAACTTCAAATGGACTCTTTCCAGTAGAACGACTTACAGTAGAGTTGTAAGCAAACTCAGCCCTCGATAGAATAGCATCCCATTGTTTTGGCTTCTTAGAAGCAAGACTTCGCAGCAAGTTTCCCAAAGTGCGATTGATAACTTCAGTTTGGCCATCCGTTTCCGGATGATAAGCACTGCTGTAAAGCAAATTAGTCCCCAATTTCTTCCATAAGCTTCTCCAAAAATGACTAATAAACTTAGTATCACGGTCAGAAATGATACTCTTCGGAACACCATGAAGTTTGACAACTTCTTTAAAGTAAAGTTCAGCAACGTAAGAAGCATCCATGGTTTTCTTGCATGGTATGAAATGAGCCATCTTAGAGAACCTGTCAACCACAACAAAAATCGAATCGAAACCCCGTTGTGTTCTCGGTAGCCCAACAACGAAATCCATGCTAACAGCCTCCCAAGGACTATCAGGAATAGGAAGCGGAGTATATAAGCCGGTGTTTTGGCTTTGTCCCTTGCAAGTTTGGCAAATGCGGCATCGTTTCACAAACCTTGCAACATCTCGATAAAGAGAAGGCCAAAAATATTTTTCCTTCACCAATAGCAATGTTTTGTCTCGTCCAAAATGTCCACCAAGACCACCACCATGCAGTTCTTTGATGATGTACTCTCTAAGAGAACATTTAGGAATACATAAAGTTGTTCCCTTAAAGAGAAACCCATCAAGCAACTGAAATTCCCTACAATTTCCATGCTTGCACTTCTCATGAACTTCCATGAAATCAGCATCTCCACCATACAACTCCTTAATGCTATTAAATCCATCAAGTTGAAAACTTACAGAATTTAATAGGATGATCCTCCGGCTAAGCGCATCAGCAACTTTGTTAAGCTTCCCACTTTTATGCTTCAACACAAAAGTGTATTCTTGTAAAAATGTTACCCAACCAGCATGCCTCCGATTCAAATTTGCTTGAGAGTTGATGTGTTTGAGGGCTTCATGATCAGAATTAAGGATGAACTCTCTTTGAATCAAATACGGACGCCAATATCGAAGAGCTTGAACAATGGCATACAGCTCTACATCATATGTAGAATACTTCTTCCTTGTTTCATTTAGCTTTTCACTAAAGAAAGCAATCGGATGACCTTCTTGACTAAGCACACCACCAATGCCAACGTGAGATGCATCACAATCAACTTCAAAGATTTTGTCAAAGTTTGGTAATGCAAGAACAGGAGCACTAGATAGCATTTCTTTGACAACTTTGAAGCTCTCTTCGGCCTCTCGAGTCCAATTGAACTCTCCCTTCTTCAAGCAATCTGTTAGAGGGGCTGCAATCGTGCTGAAATTTTGAATAAATCTCCGATAAAATGATGCTAACCCATGAAAACTTCGAACTTCATGCAAGCTTCTAGGGTTAGGCCACTCCCGTATTGCCTTAACTTTCTCCTCATCCACCATGATGCCATTCGGAGTAAGGACAAACCCAAGAAATATTAGACGATCAGTCATGAAAGAACATTTCTTGAGATTCACATAAAGCTCCTCCTTCCTCAAGGTCAGCAACACCTCCCTCAAGTGATTAATATGATCTGTTGGGTTCCTGCTATAAACAAGAATGTCGTCAAAGTAAACAACAACAAATTTACCGATGAAATTCCGAAGTGCTTGATTCATTATCCTCATGAAAGTGCTTGGGGCATTTGATAAACCAAATGGCATGACAAGCCATTCGTACAAGCCTTCACGAGTTTTGAAAACCGTCTTCCATTCATCTCCCGGCTTGATTCGAATTTGATGGTAGCCGCTACGAAGATCAATCTTGGAAAATATTTGTGCGCCAGCCAACATGTCGAACATGTCATCAATCCTTGGTATAGGGAACCTGTACTTAATCGTGATTCGATTAAGTGCTCGGCTATCACAACACATTCTCCACGAGCCATCCTTTTTGGGAGTTAGAAGTGCGGGAACTGCACAAGGGCTCAAGCTTTCTTTTATGAACTTCTTGTTTAGCAAGTCCAATACTTGCCGATTCAACTCTTCATGCTCACTTGGACTCATTCGATAGTGCGACTTGTTAGGAATAACAGCTCCTGGAACAAGATCAATCTGGTGCTGAATTTCTCTAAGTGGTGGAAGTCCATGAGGTAAATCATCTGGGATTACATCTTCAAATTCCTTTAGAAGATCTTTAACAATGCTAGGTACTGGTATAGCTTCCTCCAACTCCTTAGCCACCAAAAGGTACACGACGCCACCATTTTGTACCTCTCTTTCAAACTGCGTTAAAGTAAGCAAAGAATTTCCCTCCTCTTCTATTGAAGACTTGGGGTGAGATAACGTTTTACATGGTAAAAGCACAATCTCAACTTTTCCCATGAAAAATGTATAAGTATTCTTTCTCCCATCATGTATAGCACTCCGATCATATTGCCAAGGCCTACCCAAAAGTATATGACCAACATCCATTGGCGCCACATCACACCACACTTTATCACGATAATTTTTACCCATCGAAAAAGAAACAAGACACTTCTTATCGATTCGTACCTCATTATCCTTCTTTATCCATGAAACTAAATATGGATATGCATGGGCTGTTGTTGTGAGGTTGAGCTTATCCACCATCTCTTGAGAAACAAAATTCTCAAAGCTGTCTCCATCAATCACCAATGAACATATCTTCCCATATGATTTGCATTTCGTGTGGAAGATGTTGTGCCTCAACCATGACTGAGAACTTACTTGCTTAGGGGCTGTAAGAACCCTCCGTATCACCAAGCAATCTCCTTCTTCGGGCTCGATCTCTTCTCGTTCTTGCTCTTCTTCTTCATCATAAATTGGATTATCGAATCCAAGATGTGACTCTTCATCTTCTTCTGCTATGATCCCAGTACGAGCATCGATCTTTCTATTGGGACATTCACTCATAAAATGACCCGCTTGCCCACACTTGAAACATGATTTTGCTTTGTTTCTAGAATTTGAAGTAAAAGCTTCTTTGCCTGCAACCTTTTTTGAAACATCTTTACTTGATTCACCTTTTTGAGGATAAAAACTTTGAATATCAGCATACTTCTTTGCTCCACGCCTTTGTAATTTGGATTCCACTTTTGATGCAAGTTGATAAGCATCATTAAGCCTCCATAATTGCCGCATCTCAACTTCATCTCTGATAAAAGTTCTAAGACCATTAACATATCTTGCCACAAGTTGTTCTTCAGATTCTTGGCTGCTAATTCTTGCCATCAACTTGTAAAATTCCTCGGTATAATCCGTCACACTTTTGTTACCTTGCTGCAAAGTATTAAATTGAACAAAAATACTTTGAGCAAAATCCACTGGAAGAAAGTTCTCACGAAGCCTAGCCTTCATTTTCTCCCAAGAATCAATTTTGGATTTTCCTTTGCGCAGCCTCATTTCTTACGTTTTATCCCACCAAAGTGCTGCATATCCTCGAAGCCGAGTAGCAACGAGCTTAACTTTCTGTTTCTCCATGATGTCTTTGAACTCGAAAAATTTCTCCACTGTACTAAGCCAATCAAGGAATTCATCCGGTCGAAGACGACCATGAAATTCCGGTAAGTCCATCTTTATAAACTCCATAGGGTGAGCAAACCTAGAGAATTTGTTAACTTCTCTGTTGCCGAAAGGATTTTCATACTCTGATTCATCGCTGGAATCACCATGGCCTGAACTACGTTCGCTTCTGGCTTCCCGACGATCAAGACGTATGGTCAACTCCTCAACTTGCCTCTGAAGTGCCTGAATTACAGCATCTCGTTCGTCTTCAAGATTTTCCATGTTTCCTCTACCACGTCCGCCTCTACCTCTCCTTGCTGCCATAGCAAAGGATGAGAATACCAAGAGCGTACGCTGGCTCTGGATACCAAATGATGAGGGGTGATAACAAGGAAAAGAAAAGAAAGAAGAAAATGATGCAAATTCGACTTCTAAGTTGGGATCACAAGAAAATGAGAACTCTATTCTCAATCTTGATTCATACAATATTCATATATTTTCTAGTCTCCTATTACTCTCCAATACATCAGGAATTTATAGGAGAAAGAGGATAGAGACTCAATAAATAAAACAACCTTCAAACTTCTAACATAAATGAAAATGCAAAGTTACTGGACTAAACGCTGAACAGACTTTGAACGGCAATAACTCCCTCCATTCTTGGAATCTGATGGTTAATAATATGTGGTTGGAAAGATAATGGAGTTGGCTTTCCAATGCCACCAACGAAGCGTTAATCAAAGGCCTGTGGAGATAGTTATGACTGAAACACCAGGCTGTGACAGATTCATCAAATCTGCCCTGCATCAAAGTTGAAGACTTTATATAGACCTTATGAATCCACTTCACTCATAAAATGTACATCTCATTTTGCTTTGCAAAGAAGTGAGTCATTTCACTTAGTTCCCAATTCACCTTCCCTTTTACTCTTCATTACCTTTATCCAAGCTACTAAGTTATACTATTTAGTAAAACTCATAATAAGTGTCTAATTAACCTCTCAATAGTACGAATAACCCCAGCTGGGAATTTCACCATTGAATACTAAAAGTTTTAAGACTCCAAACAGGCAAGTTTTGAAGACCATGTTGCAACCAAATCAGTAATTTTATAGACTAGAGGGCCATAATTAATTTGCTGATTCTAGTCATGCATATAGGAATCCCAAGATATTTCATTGACAAAGATCCCAGCTCAAACCTGATGATAGAGAAAAACACCAATCTAGAAACACCAGCAGAAAAGAGATTGATTTTATGATGGCTAATAACAAGACTAGATACCTGCTCAAACTCTTTCAAGGCTTCTGCAATAGTGGCTGCAGGCTCAGATCTCCATGGCCTATAAAATAAGCAAATCATCAGCAAAAGCCAGATGAGAGATGCCACACCATTTAGAATGGAATTTATATCCTCCACTGCTAATAAGAAATTTAGAATTCTGCTGATATTCTATACACAAAAATAAAGAGTAATAAGGACCCATGTCTAAGGCCTCTCCTTGCCTAAATGAAATCTTCAGGCTTACCATTAATCAGAAGTGAGAAATGTGATGTAGAAACGCACTGCTTAATCCAGCCAATAAAAGTATCATGAAATCCAAGTTTCCTAAGCAAAGTAAACATAAACTTTCAATTAATGGCGTCATAAGCCTTCTTTATATCTACTTTCACGGCAAACCTAGGACTTAATGGCGTCATAAGCCTTCCTTATATCTACTTTCACAGCAAACCTAGGACTAATTCTTTCAAAAGCCCATCCCTAGCATCTAAACACCTCCTGAGCCAGTAATATATTGTCCCTCGTCTGTCTCCCTTTTACAAATCTGGAGTGAAAAGCATCCACCAACTCATAGCTAATTTAACTTCCTTTGAAGTAATGGGACTGATTAGTTGCAGTGAAAGA
This sequence comes from Pogostemon cablin, assembly GCA_023678885.1. Classification (NCBI taxonomy): domain Eukaryota; kingdom Viridiplantae; phylum Streptophyta; class Magnoliopsida; order Lamiales; family Lamiaceae; genus Pogostemon; species Pogostemon cablin. Next base: position 12,264,104 of record CM042983.1, read on the forward strand.
TTAGCAGTTAAAAGGCACCCAACATGAATTATAATGTGATCATGTACACCTGCATTAATTGTCCCTTTTGACCTAGCAGATCAGAATAGAAATCCAGAAACTCTTTAACCAATTCAGAATAAGAGGTGGATGGGCCATTAGCATTATAAACACGGTTCACGTTGTTTCTAGCAGGCTTTCTTTTTATGATCTTATAGAAGTATCTAGTTGGTTTATCCTGCATGGAGATGTACTTCTTCTTCATCATCTAAGGGGGTGTTTGGTTTGTTTAAAAGAATGAGAATTGAAAAAAGAATGATAGTATTGAGGTATGGTAATGGGTTTAATCTTTAAAAAATGATAATTGTTTAGTTATGAATAGGAATGTTAGCATTACCATTGATTTTGTTTGGATTGTTTTAAAATTCTATGGGAATGGAATCAATATCATGTATTTTTCTTTTTTTTTCTTAAATAAAAATTTTAATATTCTATTTAAAATAATTTTTAAATTAAAAAAAATAAAAGGAAAAATAAAGGAGGAAAAGAATAAATGATTTGTCTAATGGAATGATAGTCATACCCATCAAAATGTTAAGGAATGGGGATTCCCAACTTTCAAGAATTGAAAATCCTGGTCATTGGAATCAAAGTATTACACCAAACATGTATTTCCATTCCATTGTCATTCCAATGCTCCAAAAGTGTTTAACCAAACACCCCCTAAGATAGGAAGCTCTGTTCAACCTAATCCAGAAATTTTGATTTGTTAGAAGCCATTTTAAAATTTGTCCACATAATTAATCCCCTGGATTGGAATGCCACACATAATAGGTTGTCCACCCCCTGTCTAGCCTTCTCAACCTTTTTATAAATATGTGCAAAAGTTGAGTTTGTTCAGCTGTCTCTGCTTTGAAGATCTAAGCCTGCTACATAGAATGATAGAATATAGAATGATAGAATAAATTGCTTGAAGCTATGAACTTCTTTTGCCATACCTGAAAAACTAGAACATAAAAGGATCATGGTTAGACACGAACTCGAGCCTGCCTGAATTTGGCTCCAAAACTCGCGAGTCTATTCGTTAACCAGCTTGCGAACCTATTAGTGAATAGGTCAGCGAAAATATTTGTTAAGACATTCACATAAAGGTTTAGAATCATAATTAAATGAGCTCAAATTCAAACTCGAAAGCTCTAACGAACTTGAGCTTGAACTTAAGTTATTATTATCAAACTTTTATTAAGTCGAACTCGAACAAATCGCGAACTCACCACTCCAAACTAGCCGAGCTCAAACAAAAATATTAGCATTCGAATCGAACTAGAATCGAGCTCGAGCCTTAAATATTTAAACGTGCCAAGCTCGAGTCTATTGATATTCGGCTCAGCCAGATTACATCCTTATCAGTTGATGGCTAAATCAGGACAAAATAGGGGATGGCCTCAATAGGTGCTCCATTGGTCAAGTTGACCCCAAATACCTCTGAAAAAAGTGTTATCTTTATAAAATTGTGTCGCAGGCCACCAAAAGTCATTGTCTTTTTTACTTTGTTTATTGAAATTTGTTAATTATATATTTTTTGAATTTATAATATCTACTACATTTCTTGCTCTCTTAACTTTTTAAGAGTATATATATATATAGTTAACATTTCATAATTCTTTATATTTCTAATAAAAATTAAATATATAATAAATGTAGAGCTAGTTCAGAGCTAAGATAGGGGATTTTCCGCCTAGCTAAATTATTTAAATAAATTTTATAATTTTAGAAATATGTCCTTTTTAAAAAAATAATTTTTTATAAATTTTAATGAAATTTTAAGAATTTTATTTTTAAACTAATATTTCAATATTTAAAACATTGTTAAAAATATAAAATAATTATTATAAATATTAATTTATTTGAAATATTCAAATATATTTTCAGGAGTTTCAATGAAGATTAAATAAAAATTACTAAAATTGATAAAATAGATAGAAAAAGAATTAAAATTTGACACCAAAATATTTCGACCGATGGTGACTTTTTTTATTTTTCGATTTACAAATTGAGAATTCAAATTAAAAAATGAAAAAAAAAATGGATTTGAGCATTATTACATAAGATATTTCCATTGCGTATGATTTGAGTTTATTATTTCATATTTAAACTTAATAAATCTCCCTTATCACCAACAAGTCCTATTAACTTTCCCAAACCTATCATATTTTATTTCAACTCAATTAATATTTTTTTCTTCCTTTCTCCATCTTTTTTTCATCTCTTTTGTCATACGCTCTACGTCTTATAATTATCTTCCTTTCACCGGTAATGTAGATACATAATTTAAGAAAAAAAAATTAATTAAATTTATTGACTTTTTAGAGTATTGTGATATTTTTTTGAAAATAAATAAAATAAAAAGAACGTAATGTATTATGTGAGAGTGATATTTTTTAAATTAAAATAACTTTTAGGCCATGATTGGTATAAATAAATGGAATGGGAATGGAATCAGCATTCCTAATTTCATTCCCATTATTATGATTGGTATATTTTTTTAATGGAATCACCATTCCATAAGGAATGAATATTCCCAAAAGTGAGGAATTGTGATTCCTTCTTAAACCATGGGTTTAGCAGGAATCAATTTTTTTTTTCATATATAAAATATTTACTTATCTTTTATTATATAATAATTTTTTTACTTTAAAATTAAAAATAAAATCATTAATAATTATATTTAAAATTGAATAATTTTAAATTTTAAATTATATAAATAATACATTTAATTATTTTGATTTATATTTTAATTATTAAATTAAAAAATAAATATACTAATAAATTTAAGTATTTAATAACATAAAATAAAGTATTTTTAAATAAATCAAAAGTTTATAATATTTGTGAATTTCATAATTTAAGTTAAAAAATCTTTGGGAGGATTACTACTAGGTACACAAAAAAACCCTAAATTACTATGAGATACAAACATACAAAAGTATTACTACTAGATACAAAATATATAGTGATATTCCAATATTACCCCTATTAATGTGTTGCACATAAATATTGTGTGCAGCAAAAGTTCATGTGCAGCAAAGTGTGTGCAGCAAAAAAAGTGTGTGCAGGAAAAAAAAAGTGTGTGCAGCAAAAAAATGTGGTGGTCCGGCGGCGGCGGTCCGGCAGCTTTTCCGGCGGCGGCAGTTTTTCTGGCGATCAGTTTTTTTTTTTTTTATGGAAGAACAATTTTTCCGGCGACCGGCTGCCGGAGCTCCGGCGGCGGCGGCGCGGCAGCTTTCCAGCGACCAATTTTTTTTTTTTTTTTTTCCTGACGAACAGATTTTCCGGCGACCGGCCGCCGGAGCTCCGCCGGCGGCGGCGGTCCGGCAGCGGCAGCGGTGGTCCGGTGGTGGGTGGAGGTTGGGGTTAGTGTTTTAAAGGTATATGGGTTTAGGGGTATATTTGGTATTTTACTTTAATATTTTGTATTAAATAATAATTATTTTAAATCAATGTATCTAGTAGTAATTAGGGGTACAAAGTGTGTACCTATCAGTAATTATTTCAAAATCTTTATATAATTTTATTATTAAGTAAAAATATTATATTAAAAAAATTAAAAATTTTATATTAAAAAATAAATTTAGTCATTTACTATAAATAATGCAATCCTTACACCATATTATAAATTATTAACAATAAAATTAAAATTAACTAATAAATTTATTTTTCATTATCAATGTTATTCCTAAATCATACCAATCATGAGAGTTTTAATTTTAAATCATTCATTTCCTACCTCATTCCATTCCTAAGATCATTCAATTCCATCATAATTTCATTCCATCAATGTAATATTCTATTGGTAAAAATCTTAATTTCATTGTTAAATTGGCTTACCAACGGATTAGCAACGGAATCCGTTGGTAAAGTTGTGGTTGATAAATTTTTAGTAACGAAAAATCAATTTCGTTGGTAATCCATTGCTAATAATTCCGTTGGTAATTTATATAATGATTCCTTGGTAGTTGGTAATTACCAACGGATTGAATTCTGTTAGTAAAATAGAGAATAAATCCGTTAGCATTTTGTTGCTAATAAAACAAAAAAAGTCATTTTTGTTGTTAATTCATTGGTAATTATCAATAAAATGAATTCTGCTGGTAAATTTGGTTGCTAAAAAAATATTTTTTTAGTGTAATCGGCTAAATTCATTTATGGTAGTAAACATGAGCGAGAGACTAACAAAAACGTGTAAAAATAAACGTGAGAAGGACGAAATATCATTTAATATTTGATTTGATATCCATAATCTTTTAGAATAAATAATCTGAAATCAATTATTGATTCGATTAGAATAAATGATTCGATAGTATGACTCTATCAAAATTTTGAGCCTGATTGACTGTTGTGCACTTGGTGCACCTGAACGATTTTAATCATTATATTTTAATTCGATATCTGCCATCAAATAAAATAAAATAATTATTTAAAAAAAAACTACACACTCCCCCTACTTTTAACTCACTAAACTGAAGGTGTTGGTGTACCGTAGAATAACCCATAATTTAAATAAATTAAATACATATCCACTTTACATAAAATAATAATACTCCTTATAATTTAAATAAATTAAATACATACCCACTTTACATAAAATAATAATACTCCTTAATTTACATGTTTTGCATGGACGGAGGGAGTATCTAAGAGTCAAAATTTGTCACTTAGATTGACGATAAAAATAGAAATTTAAGTTTACTTTTATATTTATATATATATATATATATATATATATATATATATTGTAGTAGGGCCCATCGTGGGCCTCCAAAAAAGAGAACGTGGGCTTCATCTAATTGAGCCTAATGGAACTGCCCTTTTATTTGGTATTACTGGGCCCAAGATCATGGGCTCCCAACAGAAGAATGGCCGAGCGAGTCTGAACCACGCGCTCGGCCGGACAAGCCCTTTGTCAACCCCACTTGGCCCGAGCCCTTTATCAAACCCACTTGGCAACTAGCTGGAAGTCAGCCTAGGAGCTATATAGATATCTCCTAAGATTCATTTATATGGGATATCCTAAAACGAATCATAAAAATAGTCGCATGAGGCTATAGCATTTAATGCCTACAGTGTTCACAATTAATGTAATGTGACTTGACGAGATATCCGATATACAGATAACGTCAGCTCATCAATATATGGAGTCCGCTCCTAAAAAATGAACAATATGATTATTCACATCAAAAAATGCACGAGATTGCCTGGAGGGAACCCTTGAGCATTCCTCGCATCACAATGAAATTATTGTGTTTGATCAGTACGAATAATCCCCTAATCACCCTTAAATAGCCACATCAATTCATCATAAAAGAGGGGTTAATTCTGTTATCTATCTATATATATATATATATATATATATATATATATATATATATAATTAATGTGAATTAATTGATAAAAGAATTTAAAAAAAAAAATTATGTTTCAAAATTAGAAAATATATGGAGTCCATATATTAACAGTACACGGCGTAGATTTAGCGAAATTGAGCGGGTCCAAAATAATGCGAGGGAAGAGTAGTAATTAAGTCTATTCGCATGCGCAATGCACAAAACCCGAAGCCTTAAATCTCCTCGGATCCAGGTCCTCTGGGTTTCATCCGCCACCATCTGTTTGACAAAATGCCTCAAACACATATTCTCTAGTTTTCTCTCTCATGATCACCCATGTTTTCTTGTCCCCCTTTCCCCCATTCGGCCCTATTAAATGGTAAATTCTCTTCTCCATGGATTGTCAACTCATTCAAAAGTATCATGTGTGCTAACCCACAAGTATGGAGATGCTAGATTACTACAGAAATGGGTCCAAACACAAACTTTTGTTGGGAACTTCTTCGAATCTTTGTAGGAATTGATACCTTTTCCTTTTGGGTTCTTTCATATTTATATGACGGTTCTTTGTCTCTTTCTCTACACATCTGCCTTTGTATGACTATGACCTGTATCCACCCCAAAAAAGAAATCATGAAATTAAAAAAAAAAAAGCCCCTTTCTCTCTCCTCCATGGACAAACGCATACGTTCCGTTAGAATAAAGTATGAGCGGTTGTGTCTTTAGGAGCAGTAGGTTGGGCTTTTGATAAAAAAAAAACATGGTGTAAAGATAGATTCTTTATGAGTCATAATTGATGTTTGTTTATGCTTAATGAGTGTGACCAAAAGTTGACTCAGTAAACTCTGCCCCTTAATTCACTTGTTTCTTTTCACTTTCACCTCTTTAATTTTTTTATTTTATTGATTTTTTTTAGGAGAATCGAGTATCTGCGGTTGAGATGGTTGGTGGGCAACCCATTTTTGGGATTATTTATTAGTGAATGTGCGTTTTAATAAATGAAGTGCTGAGCTGTGAGAACAATTATATCAGGATCTCTGTTGTTTGAACTGAATTGAAATGAAGGCAACCTTACATGGCTTTTGGAGATGGTGAGAGAAAAGAGAGGGAATTTAAATTGAGTTTGAGCATTTATTGGAGAACAGGAAGAGGACGATAGAAAAAAGCGTCTTGGGAACTTTCCTCGTGATGGCTCCTGCTGGGAAAATTTCTGGATTCCATCGTGAAGGAGATGACTGGTATCTCTCTCTCTTCCCACCCCACCCCACCCCACCTCTCCCACTCCGGTGTGGGTGAGAGAGACTTTTCTTTTTCTTTGTGTTTTAATTTGATCTTGATCACCAATGGCTGCCTAACTTTTAACTCTACACATTGAGAGCTCGAGAGTTGTCTTGGAGCTAGAATGTATAAACTCAGACAAAGTACAGTGTTTTTTAAAATTGAGATGTTCTTTAGATTTTCTACTTGCCAAACTTTGGAATATCCAATTGAATTTCTATCATTATCTGCTGGGATATTTGTAATTTCATTGAAGAGGGCAATTGGTGCCATCAAATAGACGATGATAAAACAAAAGGGTTGCAGGAAATTTACTTGGTTCAGTCTAATTATGTTTACCCTCATTGACAAGCTTGAGCTAGGATTTTTCTGTTATAGATCTAATGGAGTCTTTACAGTAGTTCGAGAAGAAAAAACTCTGATTAGTCCAACATCCTAATTGAGTAGATCCACGTATTACATAAACAATTTCCTTACAATATCATCAATTATGTCAAGTGTTCTATTAATTAATTAACTATTCTTGAGTCATACTTCTAAGTCTTAATTGACTTAAAGCTCTCGAGTTTTTTCGTGCCTCCATGAATATTCCAAAACATATACAAAGATATTAGGAAGCTGTAAGTCTTAGTTGCTTTGTAATCAGTGAAATTTGGTGTAGCTGACGTGGCCATTGGATTGCCATGCAAAGTTGTTGAATGCTAAGAAAACATTGTAAAATTGCTATGGTGGTTTTCGTCTAAAGTTACTATTGTCAATTGTATTCACTGGTGCATTTTCTTACCATCACGAATGCATCTCCGTTTTAAAAATCACATAAATCAAACCCATATGCTGGATAAGTATGGCTGCTTAACAAGCATGGCCTGATTGACACTTGTGTGCATGATTCAATCACATATAAAGGTGTGTTGGAACATAACTCCAATCATCTTTGTATCAGGTTTTCCAGTGCTGGAAAAAGGTTTTAAATGGAGCTTTTATTGTGTGTTCGTTGGCATTTTGGAAATTTCATGTGTTTGAGTCTATGTCTTTGAGAGAGAAGCGTACTACTAATGTCCTATGTTGTAGGATGTATATGATAAGGCAGAGTTTTTTCATATCTCGCTTACAAAGTTTTACTTCATTTTGGGTATAATGATATTAATTACTGCCCTTTTCATGCCCTCTGTAGAATCTAGTAACTTGAGTTGTTACACAACTTGAGTATGGGTATGTGGAATGGCACTTTAGCCTGTGCACAGTACATAGAGGATAGACTTAGTTCAGACCATAGTTATTTCAAGGCATAAAGGGCTGTTGGTGCCTGAGGAGCACTCCTCTTGAACATGGGTCGCAATACTAAAAAATTTGATTAATCCATATTTTCAAATTTATGAAATTTACTTGTTTGAAAATAGTTCAACAAACTCCACATATAGAAGAAAAGAAGGAAAAAAAAAAAAAAGGCCATGTACCTAATTTGTTGACTACTTGACTTGCAATCTGGGTTGTGGTTAAAATGCTCTTGATAAGTTTTCCCGACTGACATGCTTTGCACAGGTATGATACTAGTATCTTCAGCAAATGTAGTGCTTTACATTGTATAGCCAAGCATTTTCTTTTGCATAAATAAAGCCATTTACTGGTTTATTCTGTAGTCAAAATATAGGGAAAAGATCAGATACTGTCCAGATCCTTTCCTCGTTGAATGGAAATACTCTAAGCATTTACTTGTTGCACGTTGATGTACTTGTATGTATAAAAACCCAAGTGTATTTGGTAAGTCTTAAATGTGGAAAATCTTATTGAGCCTGCTGAAAATTAAAGTAAAAACAAGCAATTATGTGATTGGTTATTATGGAGATTTTTAATATGAATTATTTTTTCATCACAGGTTTTGCAATACAAGTTTGCGAAGCGATATTACAGTGGTAGTAGATGGTGTGAACTTCCATCTTCACAAGGTATCTTACATGTAGATTGCTTGAATGTTAATAAACTGTTCTTCAGATTGTTTAAAATTCATTGATTGTAGTCTTGTTGGTTGGTTTTTTTTTTTTTTTGGAAAATGCTCGCATTTCTGGTGAATATCTTCATGTTTCAAGTTGTGCATAAATATAATTGGCAGTTAATTGCATAAGAGCCTCTTTCCAGAAAAATTATGAATGGAGGGTCACCTTCAGTTCTGTATCTCATTCGGTTTTTGTTGTTTCTCTATCTAATTTAATATTTAATTTTACTAATTTTTAAACTGGGAATTCACACAGTGAGAGTGACAAATACTCGTGGACAGTGTATATTCTTGTTTATATTGCACTTTAATTTATTGTTTATCTGCATATATGTAGAGTGTGGACACTTAGATACTTGAACAATTCTCTGTGGATAATCCATATAGGAGGGTGATGCTGGTTCTTTAGTTCCGCATAACGCAAAAGGTGCTGCTTTGTCTATAATTGAATACATGATATATGATTTTAACAAGAATATATGAGTTGTTTTTAACTGGGTTCTGCTCTACTTGTTGAAATTCTTATAAAACTAGATAATTTAACCAAAGACTTTAGTTTACCGCCACCCAATAGTAACATTAACAAACTGAAAGAATTTCTCAACTATACGTCCTTACACTAAAGTTCTGAAGCTTATAGACTTCAATATGAATTGTATGATCTTGTTGGATACTCAAATAGTTTCAGAATTTTATTTCTTCCTGGCCTTATCGAGTATCTGGGTATTATGACATTTTTAGCTATCAAAATTGAAACAACTGTGTGACAAACATTTCCATGCTCCGCCAGTACTTAATCAATTAATGGAGACCAAAGACCTGGTGAATGATTATTTGCTTCGTAATTGCTAAGTAATATATATATATATATATATATATATATATATATATATATATATATATTTGGTTTTATCATGTGTGATCTCTTTCTTTGTTTGAAGAACCTAGGCATTTCTCGAACTCATCTTTTAGTTCTCTGGACATGTGTTTGATTTTTAGGATTACGTTGAATATGAAATTTTCATAAAAAAAAAATTGATTGGCAATCAGTATTGCAGTGACTAGATATTCTATTATACCACAACGAATCACAAGAAACTACCTTAACAAGACCTGCAATTGGAAATATAATTAGGAAATTTTAACCGGGTGCATTTATAGTGTCCCTGATGAATAAATGCACCTAGTCATTTAATATAAATTAATCATTCAATGCATTTTCATTCTCCAACCATGACTCAATCTGATATTCTGAATACATTTCATGAAATAAGTTCCCAGAATTTGGAAATAAGGCGTAGCCCAACTTTTTCATGTTATGGACGCCTTATTTTGTATTTGTTCTGGTGATCTTTTTCCTTCTTTTTTTTCCCTGTGCAGCATTTTTTCGATAGTCAAGACTTTGAATTTCAATTTTCATTCATCTCTTATTATATCTGGAATCTGATTAAAGTGTATGTCCTCCAGTTCCCTCTTATTTCAAGATGTGGGAAGATAGCAACCCTCTCTGAGGAACCTCATGATTCCATGGAAACGTCATTGACATTAGAAGAGTTTCCCGGTGGTGCTGATACGTTTTTCAGCATTGTTAAATTCTGTTATTGTGGCAGGGTAGAGTTTACACCTAAGAACATAGTAATACTGTATTGTGCATCAGATTATCTTTCAATGACTGATGATTATGGTGAAGATAATTTACTGTCAAAGTCAGAAAACTTCTTCCACAAGCAAATTCTAAGAAACTGGAAGGATTGCATATTGGCCCTCCAAAGTTGTGAACTCATGATTCCAAGAGCAGACGAACTTCAAATCATAAGTAAATGTCTAGATGCGTTGTCTGTAATGATCTGTACAGATCCCTCTCTATTTGGATGGCCAATGATGATGTATGGTAGCTTACAGAGCCCTGGAGGGAGCATCCTGTGGAATGGGATAAACACTGGTGCAAAGATCCATAGTAATGAGTCTGATTGGTGGTTTGAGGACGTGTCGTATCTCTGTGTTGAGTTGTTTGAGAGGTTAATTCAGAAATTGGAATCCAAAGGGATAAGTGCCGAGAACTTAGCGCGTGCCATAATGTACTACTGTAAAAAATATCTTCCGGGATTGGGCCGATGGCAGGGAGGACAAACTGGTATATCAAGGACAGTTGCTAGTTTCAGTATGACACCTGCATCAGTTAATCAGAGTGCTCTTCTAAAAAGTGTTATCAATTTACTACCTGAGAAGAAGGGTAAATCTTTTTGCCGCTTTTTGCTTGGACTTTTACGTGTAGGGTTAATCTTGGGAGTTAACCATACATGCCAGGATTCTTTAGAAAGGAGAATAGGTGTACAGCTAGATTTGGCAACCCTGGATAGCATATTGATACCTAGTTATTCTGATTCAGATACTTTATATAACAGTGATTGTGTTGAAAGGATGATTCATCATTTTGTATCTTCTGAGCCAAGTGCAACTTCTATATCTCCATCATCGGTTGACCTACATACATCACCGTCATCTGGACGTTTGAAGAGAGCCGCTAAATTGGTAGACAATTATATAGCAGAGGTTGCCTCTGATGTAAACTTGAAACCTGGGATAATTCGTTCGTTGGCAGAAGCATTACCTGAATCTTCTAGATCCTTGCACGATGGGCTATACCGCGCTCTGGATGTATATTTCAAGGTTTGAATGACCTCCTTTATTGTGTTTTGACTTATTTTCCTGTAAAAGACTATTTCTTGACTAATCTGTTGATATGATGAAGGCACATCCCTGGCTCTCGCAGCAGGAGCGGGAGCAGCTTTGCAACATAATTGATTTTCAGAAACTGTCGATCGATGCCTGTGCCCATGCATCTCAAAATGAAAGACTCCCCCTCAGAGTCGTACTACAAGTGTTGTTCTTTGAGCAGATGCAGTTGAGAACAGCCTTAGCTGGTTGCCTCAATGTCTTGGATCCTGAAAGTGCCCCTGCTGCTTCGCTGCCTGCCCCCAACGAAGCTTCCGGGCAAAGAGTTCAACGTGATGGATGGGTGACCGTTGTTCGTGAGAACCGGGTGCTGAAAGTGGATTTGGAAAGGATGAGATCTAGGGTTGGAGAACTAGAAGAAGAATTCAGTAAAATTAAGGAAGAGATGAAGAAGGTTAGCAAGTCACACAGTTCTCTTAGTTCTCCTCGCTTCCTTTCTAAGGGGATCAGATGCAAACTGCTTCCTCGGGCTTCAGATGCCAAAGAAGACATCATTGAGAGCACAGGACCCACTCCACGAGCATCAGTCGAGCAGGCTCGACCATCCACGCAAAATCCTAGCCACCGAAAGAGTTCCTCTCTGTTTTGATCACCGAGTGGAGAAGTTCTCCTCGCTTCAAACTTACACACAATGAGGGCTACTGAAGCACAGGCAGGCAATGCTCGATTTCCCCACAGATACGATCGTATTTATCGATGCTGGTGCCATATTATGTGAAGATGATGAAGCATTTTAGTGTTGAATCACAGAATGGCCTGGGGGAAAAAGGTCTAGAGGATCAGTAGGAACTTGTTCACGCCATCGATGGCATCGAGTTTCTACTTCTACAATCTACTAGGGTTTTTGTCGGTGTCTAGACGACACAGACCGTCAAGAAGTGAAATATATAGTTGAAGTCCAGAAATCATGAAAAGTTGGTTTATGTTTCTCATATCCATTTTGTTATAGTGGTGTACATTGCAAAGAAGATGGGGGGGGGGGGGGGGGGGGGGGGTATAGTTTGTAAAGCAAAGGAAAAGTTCATATAGTATATTAGTATTGATTTATTGTGTTTATAATACTACATACTAGTTCATATCCTCCCAACCCTACAGTCATAATTAGTAGTAATTCAAACGTTTGTATGTTTGAAGTATGGCCAATATCTAATAGGCAAAAGTTCCTGCGCTCCTGGTGACACGCCATGTCCCCATGGGAACACAACCTCCCCTTCCATATTATATATTGGTAGGGGTTTAAATTGTAATGGGGCACGGTGTCCCCGGGGCACAAGAGTCTCACTCTATATAATTTAGGATTACATTGCATCCAAATGAATTTAAGTACTTTTTTTTTGTTTGGAATTCTTTAACATTAAATTTGAAGCTTTAGTTTAATTAATTCTGTTAAACATTTGGGTAAAATCTAATGAATGATGGGACTTGGGAGAATCGAAATTTTGCTTATTTGTACCTCACGAAAGAAATTTAAAATTAGCATACTGTTAAACACATGACATGGGAGTCTTTTGTGAAACAACTTACAACGTAAATTCTCCATACTCATGAGTGGGAAAGAAAATTATACTCTTAACTATGTTATAAATTACAATTGTGATGTATATCATGAATCACAATTGGGAAATTATAATTAAACTCTAAGAATAAACTTTAATGATGTAGAGTTAATCTCACGTGAATTGAGTTCATGGTATAAACTTTATGATCTTAGGGAGGAGCATGCATGCTATTCGGGCGGTGTGTACAAAGGGCAAAGACGTAGTCAATGTGAGCAGAGGACACACGCCTACTAGGAATTCCTCGTTGAAGACCAACAATATGCAAATCCATCCATATTATGTTTTACTCCACACGCAAATGAATAGCAAACGGCTCAAGAAAATTATGATAAATTTGTTTAGAAAATAACATTAATTATATATATAGAATATGTTTCAAATCATCTCCTGAGACATTGATCATCAACAACCTGCAGATGTAATTCTTTTTTCTTTGCTTCTTCAAATCATTCATTCTTTGATTGATTCACAACTTTAAGAGTTATTCTCATACTTGTGTATGAAAAGAGTTTTTGGACATTAATGAGAGGATGATTGCTTGCTTTGAAATGTTTATATTATTTCCTTGGAGAAGTTAAATGAACTAACATCTCTCTTGCTAATTATAGCTTATTACATCAAAAAAAAAAAAAAAACGTTATGACCCCTTTTCTCTTTACAGTAATTTGGGTAAAAAAGGAATAAATTTCAATCCATATAAACAATATAACCACCAATTGCTATTAATTCACATATACATGTCACCACAGATGTTGAACTCTCCTGGAAAAAAAGCACTTCCTGAGATCTGATCATCCAGGCTGAACTGCAATTGGAGCATATCATCAGCTGAAATATTAGTAGTGTCGGGATACATTTCGTTTAGCTGTGTACCACCGTCAGGCGAAGATTCTTGAAGATTTACATTGTTGCAGTTGAAGTCATACACTTTGTGGCCTTGAAACTGGTCCATGGAGAGCCACTCGGCAAAAAGAAGCTTCGGTAGACTGCCCGTTTGATCTCCTCCGGAGGTAGATTGATCTGTGTCCAGTGTTGATGCTTGGCTACATTCTTGGTGAGTAGATTTTATGGAAGAAGGTGAGTGTTTGTTGTTAATTGCTTCAGTTTTGACCATTTTTGGCACTTGTCTTTTCTTTAAGTGAGAATGCCAGTGGTTTTTTATCTCATTATCAGTTCTTCCTGGTAAATGATGTGCTATTCGAGACCACCTGAGAGATCATACAACAATGTTACGTGTTGTAATAATTTGATCATAAAAGGCACATGAAACTATGAACACATTTGAAATGCAGCAAATGTTGATTTAACATTGTGTGGATTCTGTCACATTTTCTAAAAGAGCTAATTTTGTGTCCTATGGAGGTCATTCTCGTGCAAGTTATACGATTTTTTAATGCATGCAAAATTGGTGGTGAAAAGTCGCCGTTTACTTTTTGCACGTAGATTAAAAAGTATTACTATTATTTTATTTGTAGTGTGTAGTTGTATTAGCAATGGGTGATGAGCCATATACGGGAGGGATCTTTTTACTTAAAAGAAAAAAAATGAGGATATTTAAATGAGAAATTCACTATAGCAATATGAAAACCTTTATGTGGGTAGGCAGTAGCAGTAAATATTAATTAACTCTCAAAAACAATAGTGTGATACACTCCAAGAAAAGGTTGACCCGTCTTACATAAGCTTTAGTGTTTCGAAAAATTGTGATTATGATATTGTTCTTTATTAATTATTACAATATGTAAAGACTTGTGAGAAATAAAAATTTATTGTTTGAATCACGCCAAGTTCAACTCTACAAGGGATTAAAAATAAGGGGGCAGGTGTCGGTCAATGACCAAATTCTGCTAACCTTAATCAAAGAGATCAGTCAACAATTTTGGTAAAATTTGTAGTAGGTAAACACATTAAAAGGATAATAATGTACCATAATGATGAAACTCAATTAATCTTATTAATAAAATATTGTCGGACTCTATATGAAACACAATTGAGAAGAAAAGGAAGGCTTGTAAGTTAAGATCACACAGATTCTCGTTGCTATTTTCATTCATCATTTCAAATGCGCATCGACACATAATTATTCCTAGGGTTTATACTTTTTTTAGGTTATAATTTTCTTCTCTCTTTCCTACATGTCATCCATTCAATAGTAACACGAGAGATGTTACATTAAAATGACACAGAAAATACGAATCGAGTTAAGATTAGACAGCTTACTTGTTCCCTAATAATTGATGAAGGGTCAATATTGTGTCCTCTTCATGTAGGCTAAATGCCCCTCGTTTTAAACCAGGCCTTAAATAATTAATCCATCTTAATCTGCAGCTCTTTCCATTCCTTTGTAAACCTACATGAACAATAACCATCAATCTTATTAATATTAATAAATAAGTTTAAGAACCTATACAATGAAACCCTAATTTGAAGTATTACTCTTTAACAAATGTTGACTTTATGTATGACAATTGTAACAACTATAATTTCCTTATTTATTTTTAGTAGGGTACATAAGAGTAACTTTCGTAAACTTTTGCTTCAAAAGTAATACACAACCGATTCCATGAAATGAAATTTTGGAAGAAGTAGAACGAATTACATGTTTTATTTATGTATAGAATAGAATATCATATTACATCATCAATAAAATGATAACAAAGTATATTGTTTTGTTGTTGACTAGTAGAGTGCATCCTACTGGTTCGAGTATTAATGTACTAGTGCACCGACAACCATTAACTAATTAACTATATAATGGGAGAAATTGTCATTATCATTAATTTATAATATAAATATTTTTTTTATTGGAATGACTATTCAAAGTCATATAATCTCCTCATGGCCTCATATATATTCTTCAAATTTTTTGTTTAAACTAAAGTCAATTTGACTTACTGTTAATTACCACAAAACGTACTACTTAATTACCATGTTAATCATAATCCACTTACTATGATTGACTAAGGCATATTCACATGATATAAAATATAATATCGATTTCCTATATTATTTTGGTGTATCATTTTCTGTATGACAATGAAACTTTGAATAAAAATACAAATTCTAAAGATTCTGGCCCCGCATATGGATCGAATTTTATGTGTTATCACTACAAGAAAATGGAAGTTTAGAGGCGGTTTTTTAGCAATGAAAATATTTTCATCACTAATATGAGCTTTTTAGTGATAAAATTAAAGTTTCGTAGCTAAGTTGACGATTTTCTCAAAATTAAATAAAAATTCAAGTTAGCGACGTAAAATAAATTTTCGTTGCAAATATTTGCGACAAAAATTTTCAATTTCATCGCAAACCTCTGAATTTGCGACCAAATTCAATTTCGTTGCTAGTATTTGCTATGAATTCATCGCTAATTAAATTATATATAATTAAGTTTAATCCTTAATAACCTATTTGAGACTAAAATTTCGTTTTCATCTCTAATATTTGCGGCAAAAGAATTTCATTTTATTGCAAGCTTGGTAATTTGCGACTAATTTTAATTTAGTCATTAGCCATTGCGATGAAATTAAAAATTTCATCGCTAATGTAATAATACAATAAAAATATAGATTTTAAAAATCATATTAGCTACTAATTGTTAAATGCATCACACTAAACTTTTGGTGTAACATTTTCTATGTCGCACTAAACTCTGAATAAAAATACAAATCTTTAAGATTCCGGCCCCACATACATCCTAAAGATTTTGGCTTTAAAATTATTGATTGCACCCAAAAATTTTAAATCTGAAATCTTAAGTAATTTTACACTATGGTACCTCAAGTTCATGCCGCTAAGCAATCCTGAATTATCAAATTAATTTAATGTAAATAGATTAAAGTGATTCTTTTTAAGATTTTTTTTTAAAATTTTTTTTAAGAATATATTAAATATTTCAAACTAAGTTTAAATGAGATGAATATTATAATTCCAATGGCAATAAATATGTACCGTTAATATGGTATTAAAATTGTCCCACAATTTTTTATTTTATCCGAAATGATCTCAAAAAGAATTTTAAAAAATAGTACAATTTAGTCTCACAACTTTTAAAATTACTTCAATTTAGTTTAAATTTTGCAGGACTCGCACAAATATCAACAAAATTTACGATATCATTTCACTTTCGAATTGAAGTGATATTAAAAGTTGTGAGAATAAATTATTTGGAACACTTTCGAATTTACGGGACTATTTCGATTTTACACTCATGCGAAAAAATAAAGGGTGAATTTAAAAAAAAAAAAACTAACGTAATCCTCACTTTTAAAAAATTTTGTTCGTTTTACAACAATACTTAAAAGTGATTTTCTTTTTTGTAATTTCTTAAAGGTGATAATTAATTTGCAATATGAGTAAAGTTTGTGGTTTTTTCGGCCATTAACCCATAAAAGAAATGATGTTAATGGAACAAAAGGGATTTTGATGTTGTTGGCAGATTTCTCAAGTTATATATGAGTAAGTAAGAAGTGGAGAAGGTGGCAAAGCAAAGTGAAATGACCTGCATTGGTAGCAACAGAGGTCCAACAGGCATGGCCATGGCTGTGAATGTAGTTCTTCAGCTTCATATCCTCGTCCGGAGACCACAGCCCCTTCTTCTGCTTCGTATTCATCTTCGTCTTCTCCACCCTCTTGCACCCCATTTTCAGACAAGATCAGTATGTCTTAAGTGTATGAAGAATGAATAATTTTGGATGGTTTGTGATGTGAGGAACACGTGGGAATGAAATGGAGAAATGATATGAGGTTAGTTAGCTGAGGTATATAAAGAAGGTGTTGGTATGGTTTGGTTTGGTTTTGACATGCTTTTTATTATTTAAACAAATTATTTTGCTTTGACTTTAATAATTACCACCCTTGGCCTTGCTTCAACAATTAATCAATAATACAACCCCCTAATTAAACTAATGGTACGATGAACTTGTATTTACTTAATTAATTACTCTCGCATATTTCGTGGTTATGGAATTTAAAAATTATTATGGGACTTTTTTTATTTACAAATTTGCTAAAACTTGTGTGCCATCGGCCACCAGTGCGCCCCCAAATACTCTATAGTATACGGATATGTTTCCTTTATTTTTTTAAAAAATAAAAAAATTAATAAAAGTGTATATCCTTTAAAACAAAATATTGTATCATTACCTATTTTGTGCACCTGGGGACACAAGAGACCAACTCTTACAAAATTTTAAAGTAACATGAATAATTCACTGTTTAAATAAAAAATGCCCCATACAAATTTACTTTATTTAAAATAGTCTCAAAAAATTTAATTTTTCCGAAGTAGTTCCATAACTTTAAAATTCTCACCAAAATTGTCCATTTTATTTAAAAATGTTTAACTTTTTAATTCCATAGGATTGAATCAGTACTTTTACAAAGTTATGGGACTAAATCGGGTTTTTTATAAACTTATGGGACGAAATTAGTAAAGAAATACTCCATCTGTCCCGAGTTACTCTTCACCGTTATTGTATATATATTTTAATAAATGTTGTTTTTGTCCTACGTTAGGTAATGTAGTATTTTTAGGTAATAAAATAATAATAAAGTAAGTTATGTGAGTTAGGTGAGAGTAACATTTTTAAAAATATAATGTATTAAGAGGTTATTTAATTTTGAACTTTTACTCCATTTTGGTGGTGAAGAGTGTATTGGGACGTACTATTGAGGAAAGAGTGAAAAGTTAGTTGGGACAGAGAGAGTATTATTTTAGGAAGAAATCAGAACAAAACTAATAATTTTAAAATAAAAATAAATGTCCTAATTATTTTGAAACGTTTTCAAATAAAATAAAAAGATACGAAACTATTTATATTTTAAATTAATTTATATTTCCATTAGGAGAATGATTCACCTTTTTCATTATAAACTACAAAGAAAAATAAGACGGGGAGTAAATAATAAAGTATTAGTTATTGAGATTTTTTTTCTTTTTTAATATAAAGTATTGATAGACTTTTATTTATTATGAATTTTTACTATTTTTTTTAGTGTGTAAATTGTATGTGACAAATAAAGGAATGAAACGTGTGATGGGCGAAGAAAATATTATCTAAAGACTTTATTCATTCTTATATTATAGAGCAAGTGTCCCCTTCTATGATTTTTTAGTTAGACCATACATAATTAAAAAATCCTTTAATTCCTTTTAAATTATTTGTATATGTATATTGTCAATATATATTTGACATGCTCTCATACCTACTTGATAGGAACCAGTTACTTTGTTTGCTTCTTAGTGTTAATTATCCTACTAATGATTAACTAATCTTTAAAAAAATTAAGAAGTTACAAAATCGTGTGAGACATCAGCAATTAATTATATATCCACTACTATTATCATATTGTTTAGAGCAATTAAGTATTGCTGTCGAATTAGTGTAAACTGAATTTACATTTTTTAAATTATGTGGTCTCATTCATTTAAACACTCTATCAAAGGATATATAATATTAGGAAGAGGAACTTAACACGAAATTTACACATTGTACCCGGTTTATACAAGTTTTTGTGTTGCATGTCAGTCATTTGTGTTGCATGTCAGTCATTGTGACATCGTTTCAATGTTTTTTTTTAATTAATTACCATGTCTTATTAAAATTATTATCATTTTTTATTTTATAAATCATTTATAAATTAGTTTAATATTTGAAAGGTTGTCACCGATCAAGTTTGATCATTTTTATATTAAAAATATTATTATTTCTTTTTTTCGTATAATTGAAATAAAGATAGTGGCCATTTTCATATAATATAATTAACCCAAAAATTACATAGACAGCCGTTCTAGCTGCAGATTAGTGCGAATCGCAAAAGACCTTAAATTATGTTTCAAATATTGAAATTAAATTGCTTTAAGTAAACTAGCATTTGACCCGTGCGTTGCACGGGAATATGTATTAAATAATTAAATCAAGGGTTAATTGCATAAAAAAATCTTGATCTTTAATTTATTTTTATTGCAAATAAATCTCAACATTTAAGAATTGATAAAAAAACCACAATCTTTAAGTTTCGTGCAAAATACAACCAACGCGCAGGAGATGGTCGCCCGACGTCCAACGTGGCGTCGACCTTTGTCACGTCATCTTAAAGTTTATTGCAGAAAAAAAACAAAACTTTTATTTAAATTGCGATATAGTCCCAATCTTTGAGATTTTGGAAAAAAAGACCATAAATTTTTTTATTTTTTTTCAAATTGCACCCATTATATTTTATATTTAAATTTAAATTCTCAAAAATCTTTATATATATAAAAAGACCTATTTTACCATTAATTTGAGATAAAATCTTTCCCCCCAATGCAAATTTACCACTTTAGATTAATTATTTTTAACCTAAGATGACCAATCTCCACCATTTATTATCACAACTAAATCTACACAAAATTAACTTTTGGGAAGAATTTAATTAACTTAAAGTTCACTTTTTACTCATTTTAGCATGAATGAAGTAATGTTTTTATAATTCTTATTATTGATTATTGATTTCCGTAAATTGTAAATATTAATTTTATGATTTAGGAGATAATAATAAAGTTCCTAATTTGTCTTTCAAATTTTATAATAATAATTATATTTTATTAATAATCTCTATCTATTAACAATTGTTTGTTATTTTTATTAATTATATATTATGTCAATATGAATTCGGTAAGGTTTTATTAAAATAATCATTTTGAAATCTGACTATTATTTTTAAAAATTATTAATCAAATTAATTCATTCAATATTATTAATTTAGGCAATTTTACAAATTCCTTTAATTGAGTCATTATTTTGGCCAAATTTGACAGTAAGTTTTACAAATTCCGTTAATTCATTCAAAGATTTTGGTCATTACAAATTTTTGTGCCCATACACCAATAATTACTAATTTCTTTTTATTTGATTTTTTAATATTAAACTACTAAACTATTTAAAAAAGTGTATTTTATTGAGTTTGATTGAGTTTCATTAAAATTAATTGTCATAAATACCATAATTTTATAATAATAATTATATTTTATTTATAATCTCTATCTATTAACAATTGTTTGTTATTTTTATTAATTATATATTATGTCAATATGAATTCGGTAAGGTTTTATTAAAATAATCATTTTGAAATCTGACTATTATTTTTAAAAATTATTAATCAAATTAATTCATTCAACATACTACTATGAGTAATTTTCTTAATGAACCGAAAACGTTAATAAAAGAATGCTAAGGGTAACGGTTCAGTATTTTTAAAAGAATGTTAATAAAAGAATGCTAAGAGTAACATTAGTTCTTTATAAAGTTATTTTAGTTTTTAAAATATTTTATAAATTTTAAATTTTTTATAATTTATAAAATCAAAGTATTCTTGAACACGTTTCAGTATTTTTCGTAATTTTATGTTATATTTAATATGACAAATTATATATATTCAGAAACAAAAAAATATATATATAAAAAAATAGTTTATAATTCATTTAAACTCAATTTATAAACTCATAATTTTATTTTATACAAACCAAATGTTCATGTACTCTCTCCGCCCATTTCAATCTTTACATATTTCTATTTTGGACGTCTCATTTCAATCTTTATAATTCCCTTTTTTTTGCATATAAGAATATGGGACCAACTAAAACAATTAATATATCACGATGGGACCCACATATACAATAATACACCTACCCATTTACGTTAAATGTTACTCCATCCGTCTCATAGAAGTTGACACACTTTCCTTTTTGGTTTGTCCCATTAAAGTTGATATATTTCCTTTTTAACACATGTGACCGACACAAATTAATTAATTTATTCTCATGGGACCCACATACAACCTCTAATACAACTGCCCACTACACATTAAATATTATTTCTCTCACTTTACTTTACTTTACATTAAATTATTATACTCCTTAATCTCCGTGCAAAAAAAAATGCGTCAACTTCTCCGGAACGGAGGGAGTATATTTTTAAACTCACTATCCATTAAAATACTATATTCCTTAATGAACGTGCAAAAAACAAACATAAGTATTGAAACAGAGTAAGTGATTATCTTCATACTTTCTGTTTCCATCTGTCCCACTCTTCACCACTCAAAAAAGAAATATCGCATCAATCAATAACCCAAAAAAATTATCTTAATTTTTAAAAATTATGCGTGTATTTAATTAAGGTATAGAAAGAATCATGAATGATATGTTAAAATTGACAAAGTCTCTTGTGAGACGGGTTATTTAGTGAGACGGGTCGACCCATCACTAAAGTATGTTTATTGTATACATAAAGTATGTTTGATAGTTGTTAAAGTATGTTTTTTAAAGTGTGTTGTATTATGCATTAAAGTATGATTTTAGAGTGATATATTACGATTTATTGTTAACATACTTTAACTATAAATAAACATACTTTAACTCTACAATAAGCATACTATAGTGATGGGCCGACCCGTCTCATACCCATCTCACAAATAACCCGTCTCACAAGATAGTTACTCGTTAAAATTATGTAGAGATTAAGTGATTTTAAATTGAATAAAAAAAATACAAAACGACTTATACAAAATTTGCATTTTGATACAATGGTGATAAAATATTAAAAGTGTTTTTAGAGTTAAATATACTACAACACAAATCACTCCAAATGTAAAATTTGGATTAGGATAAAATGCCATTCTTATGAAATGGTTTGACACAATACACATGCAGATGACACTCATATTGAATAGATAATCAAGATTTTTGTTCCTACTATGAACATTCTGAGACAAAAAAATATGCTTCATTGTGATTTCTCATTAATTAAATTTAGGGCTCTGTAAGTTTTGATACTTCTTTGTTTTTTTTTAACCATTGATACTTTGTTGTTAAGAAGAGTGGAGGAGGGTGAAAATAAATAATTGATGGTTGAAATAAATTATCCTAATATTATTTCTATATTAAAATCATACATTATAATTTATCCTAATATTATTTCTATATTTAAATCATACATTAAAAAGGAAAATTAGTATAATTGTAATGGGAGAAATTGAGAAGAAATTTAGGAGAAATTGAAGAAAATCGAGAAATTGAAAAGATATTATGGAGAGATTTTGACCAAAATTTTAAGCGGGAAAACTTTAGTTGACCCTGTGTGCTTTTATATATATAGATGTTATAGTTTTCGTATCATTAATTCCTATTAAAAATTGAAATTTAATTTTTTTTCAAAATTAAAAGTTAATGGATAGTAAACCCAGCTTTAAACCAAGACAAAATGGAAGTTACCCAAAATAATTAACCATGTACATTAAATTGAAATTTAATTTTTAAAAATTAAATTCAAGAATATTAAACCCGAGCCATACGAAATATACCTCACTTGATCTTGTCTGCCTAACTTCAGCAGTCTAATCATTGGCCCGTAATTCGTTTAGTTTGACAATATTCAATTATTTATCAATAATAGTACATAATGATTCATTTAGTAAAAAGAAATTTATCAATTTTAATGGCTTTTGGACATTTTAGAATTTTAAGATAATACATAAATTAGAGTATAAAATATATTACGTACTGTGTTATATAAGAAAGTGTTGTGAGATAAATAAAAAGGAAAATGTAAAGGTTTTATGAAAATAAGGGAGGGAATATATTACGATAGAACAAACGAGATTCATCATGTAATTCGTATAGTTTGACAAAAATCAATTATATATACCAATAATAGCTATTATTTATATATGTTATAATAAAACAAACGAGAGAATGATTAGCATGTTACTTTATTTGATTAAGTATCATTAAACTTGATTGGATGCAAGATTATTATACTTAAAAGCTTAATTAGTTGGGATGTAGACATAATAATATAAGAGGACTAAGACATCTCGTGGCATGTCATAAACCTTTGATTCTTGCATCCTTATAATATTTTAGTATTTACAACTTTATACATTTAAAGAAATTGATCAATCAAATAAATCTCAACGTATCCGTCTAATTATTCTTTTAGTTATGGTTTCGTGCAATCTGAATCCCCTGTTCCACAATCGTGTTTCACCCCATGTTTCATAACTTGTTTTTAATAATAAAAATAATATACCCTAGTTAATGACCATTAAACCCTTGGGGCATGTGGTTGTATTTTAAGCATTGATTAATACACGTGACAAACATCTAATAGATGGAATATGAAATGAAACACGGGAGTGGAATAGGTGATCCCAATTGGGTTTCGTGTACCTAAGTTTATTTTACATTAATGATTACATGTTTCATCACATAAATAATTTTTTTAGCCAACAACTTACATAATATCATCTCACGATCCCAATTTATAAAATGATCAAAAAAAAGTGATAACATTTCAAAAAAAAATAATATATGATCGATAAAAAGTGACAATCGTTCAATTAAATTACTTTATGAACAAATCGTAAGATAAATTAAAGTGATAACACTTTAATAATAAGTGATAATTAATGAAGAAAAAATAAACAATATCACAGTAAAATTATCGATCTCACAAGGCTTAATTTTTAATTATGACTTTTTCATCTACTCAAAATTTTGAATTTGATCATTAAATCCAACATAGAGTTGAAAAATAGATATTTTCATTCAAGACTGCAACGAACGATGCAAAATAGACTGTGTTTTGCTGAAATGCTGCCTTTTTTTTTTAATCAATACATTTGTATGTATAATTACTGTAATCATGAAGGTACATTTATTGCATGTAGATCGATATTAATTTTATGAAATTTTCGTGTGGATGAGGTGAGGCAGTGGGACTTCATGAAGATTTGTTGTGGATTACGGAGATAGGACTACGATAAATTATTTTTTGAACTGATTTTAAAGTCGTCTTCAATACAATTTTTTCAGCTCAAATGGAGGTTTCGGTATTTTGAGATTTTATTTTTTAATACAAACAAAAACTTTTATAAAATAATTTTTATTTTGTTCATTGTATCACCAATGCATTGGTACAACGTATTATCGCACGTCGTACCTCTAATTTTTATGGTTGGCTTCTCAATAAATTTGCTTATGTGATATCAAATAATAGATTTGCTTTTGTCTTAGAAAAAAATACAACATACTATTATGAAAGTAAATAAAATTGATCAAAATTTGACTTTTCTCAATCTTTGTGAAATTTTGTTCACCCGAATATCAATCAATAAATTTGCTATTGTCTTAAAATAAAAAATAAAAAATACCAGAATACTCTTATGAAAGTAAATAACATTGATAGAAATGTGACTTTTTACAATCTCCATGAAAAAGTAAATGGGCAAAATTTAGAATGACAGAGTATCATTTATTATTTGAAAATATATTTTGTATGACATTTTTAATGCAACAAGCCTTCCCTCATAATTTAAGCTGATAAGAAGATTACGAGTTTGGTGGACGAGTTGAATAATTGCAATGCATATTATTTTTCTTATTTTGGAAGATTCACAATAAAAATAATTAGATATTAGCCATGGGTGCATATTATGCTTAAAACATCTAATTAAAGTATTAAACTACCAACTAAGTCAATGTTGTACTCTATACCATTATTAATTCTTCAAATTTATAATTATACCAGTTTGAACTTTAGCTTGAATGAGTTTGTGCTTTAATTCTTATTTCTGTTTTAACTAGCGATCATCTATACTAGTATATAGTAGTATAATAATACTTCCAATAATTCAGAATCACAATTTGCTCAATTACATCATTTACATGAAGATATAAATTAATACAAAACATATACACAAATATTAAGAATTCTAAGATAAACTCCAAAAGAAATCTTGCACTTCATCACAAAGCAGAAATTTGAAAAATGTTTCATATAGAAGGGAGAAATTCTGCCAAAGTTGTGGCTTGTTTCAGCTTTGTTAAGTCCTTATATGATACTAAAAAAAATTAAAAATAAAAGAAGACTTGTGTTTGTGTGTATATATGATAATTGATAAGCAGCAGAAGCTGAAAGAATCTATTTACCAGAAGCAGCAGAAGTTAACCTAACACCTATTGTGTTGCCAAAATTAGAATCAGCAAAAACAATTTCACCTGTATGTGTACCTCATGCCATGTTGCTATCTCCAGTCACGGCAACCGCCGCATCTCCAGTCGTCATCATCCTCAGGGCCGGATGATGACGATTCAAACCAGGGAGAACAACGTCGATGAATCCACATACCACAGATCTGGCAATGAAGATCTGGTTCACATTCACTATTTGAGCAAAACTTACAAGCCACTATTTGGATGCATGTTTCTTCAGATATTATGGGTTGTTTCTCCTCATACGGGGATGGAATTCTCCATTCGCCATGGACATGGCCAACATCATCGGGTCCAAGATACTCGTTGAGTGGGAAAGTGATCTGAGGTTTGAGTACTGCATCATCAGAAGCAATGCAATCAGAGGTCGGAGTAGCACCATCATTAACAGTCTCCATTGAAGTGATCCTTTGTATAGAGCTGGTAGTATTTGTTTCTGAAAGGTTGGATGGTTCACTCCCGATATATCTAGTTTCTGAGCTACGATCTAAGTTGATCCCTCTATTTAAACTTCCGCTGGTACTTCGCATTTTCTTGGTAGAGTTTGAGAGGTTTGAGACATTTATTCCCCAATCTAAGTCCATCATGGAAGTTTTGAGATTAGCAGATCGTTGATGCACTGTTTTATTCTCCAATGCCTTCTTTTTTAGGGGATCTAAGTAAGGACACACAGGGGATTTGATCCTACGGCACCTGCAGCATTTGAATCCCATGACGGAGAAAATCTTTGACTCGTCCAGCTCTACAGCATCAGCATGATACCAATCTGCAAAGGACATATGAAGTACAATGAAAAAGAATGAGCTGAAATTAAGATTTTGCACATACTTTAAAGAAAAGCTTACGTTTGCATTCTTCACAGCGAATATACATTAAATCCGCATTGTATGGCTGACCACAAAGACGGCATTGAGGGTGTATGTATCCATTATCCACATTACCCTTCATAAGAATGTTCTTTAATCTGAAATCAAAGCCTGTATCTTCATAGTTATTCTTCCGCCATTTCACACCCCAATTTGACTTTCTGTTTTTCTTAGTAATTGCAGAAGGATTAGTTGATTTCACTTCAGAAGACAACTGGGATGGTCCAAGAGAAGCTGATGACCCCTTACCGTCTACTAACTTCACAAAATTAGTTAATTTCATTTCAGAAGATAGCCCTGACGGTCTAAAAGACACAGATGGCCTATTATCACCAACTAATTTTGCAAGTTCAGTTGATTTCACTTCACAAGAATGCTCTGACAGTCCAAGAGATGTTGATGGACCTTTATCGTCTGCTAACTTTAAAGGTTTAGTTACAGTAGATGGATTCAGAGAGTCTAGCCCTATGTGGAGCAAAGGACTTGTGGAGGTTACAAGGTTGCTTCCAACTTGAGTGGCAGCTTGAGACTTACAGCATCGTTTGCAGATGACAACAAACTCAATTCCATCACTCAAATTAACTGCTGAACTAGTGGCGCATTGCATATGACATAATCCTGTTGAATAGAAAAGCGTATAAAATGTTGTCAGAAACTTTGAGATATGTAATCAATATAATAGTCAGATAATGAGATACAGGAATTAGACCATATCATCGATACTGTGTATGACAATGATCATGATTATGCTAGTCTTTAAATGTGATTGAGAGGACAGTGAAGAAATTACAGAATCAATGAAATAATACAAAAGGCAGTAAATCAAGGGTGTCCCGAAATTGATCTCCATGAAAGAGAATCTTTCTAAGCTTATTCAATTACAAAAGCATATTGCACCATCAACTGATGAGAAATGCTAAAGGAGAGGACAAAGTCTCCTGTGAGACGTTATTTACATGAGACGGTTTGTAAGACGTGTTAAAGTACGTTTATTATTTAGATAAAGTATGTTTAATAATTGTTGAAGTATGTTTTCTAAAATATGCTGGATTATGTATTAAAGTATGATTTATTGACATACTTTAACTACAAATAACCATACTTTACCTATACAATAAGCATACTTTAGTGATGGGTCAACCCGTCTCACATCCGTCTCACAAATAACCCGTCTCACAAGAGAGTGTCTCAAAGGAGAGATGTGTAGATTAAAATATAGAATTGTGATGTGTAAAATAGAAATTCGTCAAATAATAAAAATGTGTTTGATTGTATCCAGGGAGGAATGGAAAATAGATTTAATTTTGGAAAAGCCAAACAAACATGTCGACAGAACTGTATTTTCTGCAGATCAATAGAACAAGAGAATCAACTTCATACACTAAAAAATGATTTAGCCAATAAGTGCATGAGAAAATGATTCGGGATAAACATTTTAGCAAGTAGGATACAATGCCTTGTAGTATCTTAACCTACGCCAACCATCTTTATATTTTTTAAACTCTAAACTCAAACCGATTCTGTTTTCTATGTAACAGAGATTAATTTATGATGGAAATCTTTAACATTAAACTCAACAGGATCCCATGTACAGACAAAGAACATGGTTTAATAGAGGTTACCTTGACATGCACTGCACTTTACAGCATTCCTGAACACAAAAACAGTACTAGTTAATTTTAAAAAGCCAGGAAAGGGGTGAACAGAAATGAAAACTTAAAAAACATGTGAAGCAAAGTACCTATACAAGATATCCTGATGGCATAAGCCACACCTCCTGTCTCTGTTTTCTTGCTTCCAGAATAGAAAAGAGAATATATTTTCACGAGAAGCATGAAGCTCTCTGCTTGGCAGTTTGGCTGAGTTATCCAAACGATTGTTACTCTCCTCTTTTTGTTCATAGTTCTTGATTAAATACAAGGGGATATTACTCTCAGAAAACCAATGTCTTTCCTTCCCAACATCCAGGATTTGCTCACTTTCTCTAATATTTTTCATGACACGGGAGGGTAGGTGCTTTTGACTACCAAAAGCAACACAGTATCTAATTTCGTTTTCCACTATTTTCTTGCCACAAATAAAAGCATTCCTAAAAGCAGAAGCTTCTGCCTCTGGACCTTTTCTGGATGGTGCATGTTCTGGGCAAACAAGATCACCCCACCTTACATGATGATCAAGTATTCTAACCTGATGCAAGACACAATAGTTTGTATTAGGAAAACATGCACGCTCAAGTATCAAAAAACATCTTATCTGACAGAAGCAAGTTTTCCCATAGAACAAAGGATTGGCATTGGTGTGCAGATACAAATATATAGGAACTTAAAGGCACCTGAAGAGCAAGCTGTGACATGTTCCGACTCATTTCAACTGCAGAACGCCAGAAAAGCTGCCTGCTACTTCTGGGGATCTCATTTCCGTCAAGATAGAGTATACCAGGTATCCTTTTTCTACCACCTGTTATGCTTATATTTTTTAGTGAACTAATTTAAATTTTTAGAAATATCAAAGATGTGAATAAAGCATTGAGCTACCCTGCAACCCAAGAGAAGGAGAATATGTTCTACCTTGACGGGCAAATCTTTTGATAATTGAACATGAAATAGCCCCTCTTTGCGATTTAAGCCTTGATAGTGTATCTCCTCGCCACCAGGTGAAGTCATTTAATTTTAGTGTATCAAGCAAACTAGGTTTTGCAACTTCAGTCATAACAGAATGTTTCCTGCGCCTGCCTGGTCTATTTTTCTGAGTTAATACAACAGCAGCTGCAGCAATCTGAGAGGTGAAAGATTGAGTAGATACACCTTCGACAAGCTTCATCCAATCTCTTGAAAGGACAATTGGGCGTATATTCATCTCAAGCTGTAAACACAAACATGATTACTCAACTTGAAGAATACAGTTCGGAACAAACACAAAGAGCATTAAAAATAGCAATTAGCAACATGAAAATAAACTTCAACATCCACAAAGGTTTAATAATATTAAAATGTCCTCAATAGTCTCAATTCTCGTAAACCTAGATGCAGCATCATCAGTTCAAAGAAAATCATGGAAAAATTAAAAATGCCTGTCCAGAAAAGTGAACTTGGGTGAACAGACGTGAGATAATGATGCGGCAACAGAATCACTAGGAAACAGGTTCAACAGTATATAATGCCTAGAAACTGACGAGAAGAAACATGAATACAACAAAGTTACAAAAAGTAAAATGCTTACTTGAAGTAAAAGTATCTTCATTGCATTGCAAGTTGTGACCTGTTCAACTTGTCTGCGCCAATGTTTTCTGAACGCATCATTAAGGAAAGGACCACCAAGTAGGCCACTTAAGCTTTCCTCCATAAACATAATATATAATGCAATGCCAAAAAGTCCCCCATCCACGCCATTATTCACAGAACGAACACCAGCAAGTACCTTTGTAGCCCCTCTGATAGCATTTTGAGCAGCTGCATTTAACAAGCACCGTTTCTTGCTTGTTACAGCAGCCTTGCAAGAAAAACACCAACCACATCTTTCCCTAGGGACTTCAACAAGCTTTTTTTCTGTATTGGGCCAGAAAAATCGTGTAGCTGCTAATGAGAAAGCTTTTACCTGGAGTGCAATTCTGGAAGACATAACTTCTCGGTGATTATCTGAAGAGCCAGACTCCCGAACTAGATCCTCTTCGCATGAAAGAATTGCCAAATTAGCAGCAGCAGATGCAACAAAATCTCCATGAAAATAGTGATTTATATAACCAGTTGCCTTGAAGGAAGAACCCATGTATAAGCAACGATTATGTGAACTTTCACTAGACATTCGATCAACACTATTATCAAATTTCTGAGCAATAAGAGATGCTCTGTCTTCTTGAAAATTCCCGTTTAGAGGACTACTGTATTTAATATCGCTGTCTCTTGAAGAAACTGCATTGGTCATATTTGAAGTGTTCTCTTGGTTCGTTTGGCAAGGATCAGCAGCGTGACAAATTACACTGCTAAATAAGGCAGGTTTCGTCATTGTGCTTTTCATTATATCATACTTTTGTTCTATTGAATCTATATGCTGATCAAAAGGGGTCACTGTATCCAAAGAATTCTCACTTAAAACAGGTATCTGAACACAGTTCATAAGCTGTGATGCAGGCATGTCAGTGGAACTACCAGTGACACAACTTCGAAGATTCTCAACCTCGGTCATCTCTGGAACCTTGTCGAGCAAATCAACCAATTGAGTATTACACTGACCAAGCTCCTCATTGTTTGTTAATTTTAAACAAAATTCCGACCTTTTATTGCAAGGTAAGATGTTTGGGGATAATTCCCAGTACTCCATTATCCCCCTGCATATTTCTGAATACATAATAGCATGCTCTGCACTCGAATAAAGGGCATGGAGGACTCCAGGAATGTCACACCTATCATAGTATCTAAGACCATTATCGAACTTTATAGAGGCCTTGAATCTGCAAGAATTATTGGCAGGAACAATCAGACTGACATTACCAGTAGAAAGAAATATAGGATACACAATCACAGGAAAGAATCTAAACACAGGAAGAAAGAAAAAAAAAAGTAGATTAGAAACGTACACAAGTAAATGATCACATGAAGCAACAAATACTTGTTCATATGGATCTACACCCAAGAAAATCCCTCCTCTCAAAGATGTTCCTCGCAAAATTTTGGGTTCTTTTGAATTAATTTTACACTCAGGGCAGTACCATGAACCATCAGGCATATACATCTTGGTCATGCCTAAGCATCTTGAGTGGTAAGCGGACGGGCACCCATCACAGCATACCAAAATTCCATCCATGCCACAAAGGCGGCATTCATCACCATTACCATCCTCGTGAATGGAGTTCCCTCTACCTACTTGAGAATCCACAAAATCGTCATGAAGAGAAGACTTTGTCTCATGATGCTCCACATCACCTTGAACTTCTTTTATGTTTTTGCAGAGAGAAGTTTCAGAGCATCGGGGTTCATAAGTTATGCCCACAATTGAACTTGTATCTATGTCTTCTCCAAGCTCTGTCCTCTGACGCATATCCATTTCTGTTTTAAGCTCTTCAGTACCCAGAGCTTCCTCACATAAAATCTGCAAAACTATTAACTTCCTACCTGCTGATAAAGTATAATAATCTCTCTCCAAGCAATGTGTATAGAATTTTTTCCAGTCATCTCCATTATTATAACCCATCACCATTAGATAGTGTACCAGGTAATTTGGCCAAGTTAACGTGTCAAGCAAGCTCCAATCCAGGCACCTTCGCAAGGTAACAACATGAAAGTTAGAGATAATGCCAAATAAATTTCAAACTCTATAACATTAAAATTATTGGACTTAAGATTGTGCATTTATAAAAAAAAAGGACAAATTTTTCCATTATGACGAATATCACTCAGAAAAGAAATTGAAAATAGCCAAAACTTTGAAATTACCCAAGGATTTTTGATGCAAGCTCAGAACCATCTGCCAGGAGTCTCTCAATGTGGCGCTTCAGTACAAGCATTAAAGTGACTTGAGCACAGTCCAACAATGTATTTGCAACAGAGCAGTTGAGTGCCCCCACAAAATCATCTAATCCAAAAGGATATAGAAACAATCGAACGCTAAAAGAACGAAGGAAACTGTATACAGAAAGAAGGTAAGAGACATATTCCTCAGGAATACCAATATGTCCAGAAGAAGGAGGCAACTCAAGTGGTGGCTCAAGAGGCACTTCCATATCAGGAATAGCCTCCCCCTCTCCTGTACTCTCACATGAACCACCCGAAGAAACAACATCAACATCATCATTACCCTCATTTTGAACTTCAACTACATTATAAGCAGTATCACAATTGGTCATCTCACTCGACAATGACGAACCAATCGGACTAGCATTTCCCACCTCTACATTCAAAGCTTTTGCGCTTACATCTTTAACAGCCAATAATTCATCCAGCTTCTCTTTTCTTTCAAGACATTCACCTGTTAACTTACCATCTTCAATCAGACACCGCTTAACTTTGATACCATTCAAATCCTCACAATGTCCATCCTCGTAGTTTATCCTATACAAACCCGAATCATATAGCATAATCCTTCCCAGAAGAACCCCTTTTGCCTTAATTTTTCTCTGCAAATACCTACCAACTAATTTGGATTGCCTCGTCTCCAATACCTTTCTTTTGCCACCAGCATCCTCCATCAAAGTTTCTACGTTATTTCTCTTCCGTTTCCTCCCTCGGCGACTCTCCATTCTATCAGTAACAGTGATTCAATTTCCTGGCAAATACATAAATCAACCAAACCACATTAAATTGACGTGATTCGCAGGATTAATGCAAAACATTAAGCGAACAGAAACAGCATGGAATACATATGAAAACATATACAATCACCGGAATAAAAGTTTTGGAGATCGGCCATTAAAATAAAGGGGAGAAAAATCAGTAAAATACGTTTGCTGAGAACCGCAATCGAACTGAATCCAGATTGTGGTCCTAGCAACACTAGGGCTTCCGCCGCCACCCACGCACTCTTTTACGGAAGTAAAAACAAACCAGGTTTCTATATTCTTATTTTTTTCCCAAAAAAAAAGTGATAACAATGAATTAAATTACCTTATCTCGATATCCTAATGGAATGCAGCCATTGAAGCTTCAGAGGAATGAGCGTTGTACGGCTTGAATGATGGTAAAATAGCCCTAGGTAACTGAACGCCTTCGCCACTCTGGTGAGTAGTGAGTCGTGACTCGATACCTCACGGATTGGACATGGATACAGACTCGAACGACTCAGGAATTGATTTTTTTTTTCAATCATGTAAATTAAAATAATCGGACTTTTAATTGATTTGATATATTAATATGATAATAATCATAATATATTTAGATAGAATATTCTATTATGAGATTAATATATATAAGATTGGTTAATCTATTATTAAAGTATTTATATAGACGGTTTATTATAGTAAAAAGTAGGTTTATCCATTACTCCATAACATTTAAAAATAAATACTCCCTCCGTCTCGTCCTTATGATTACGTTTGTTTTTTGCACGTGGATTAATGAATATAGTATTTTAATGTGTATTGAAGTAAGAGAAATAATAGTTTAATGTAAAGTGGGTAATTGTATTAGTGTAATGTGTGGGGCAATGGGGAGAGAAGTAATTAATTTGTATGGGTCCATATGCTAAAAAGGAAAATGTAATCATTAAAATGGTACGCCCAAAAAGGAAATATGTAACTATTAGGATGAGACGGATAAATTATTTTAATTCATTATTCATACGAATTAACATTCACCTATATATACTAACAAATACTCATTACATCCCACTCAAATATTCTTTTTTTTTTATTTTGGACGTTTCACTAAAAGAGTCCACTTTCTTTTTTTACACCTGATACCCACACACACCCACTAATACAATTAAAACATGAGACACACACTCCCACCAATATAACTACCCAATACACATTAAATAATAATACTCCTTAATCCACTTGCAAAAAAGCAAAAACTACCCTTAGGTGATGTTTGTTTGGGGGTTTTGAAAATCATGAATAGTGATGTTGTGTTTGTTTTTGGTTTTTGATAGGGTATGTTTTAATTTTATGTCAAATCAATGTGTAAAAATGTATTAATTTTGTAAGAAAGTAGATGAGAGATAAAGAGAGAAAATGTATTAATTGATGAGAGAGAATGTATATATGTATATATAGGGATGGTTTTTAAAATTTGGGTGTGTAATTTCAATTCTAATTCCAAGGTTTTAACACACGTAACAAACATCCCCTTAGTATGGAATGGAGGGAGTATACTTTGGATCGACTCGTCTCACACATAATTACCATTTCGACTTTGTTTATTTAAATTATATTCCTACTCAATTTCATTATTTGCTTACTTTGCCATCCACTATTATTTTTCCATAATTATTATTAGTATTAATTAATTGATCTCTTATGTCATGAGTGTACATAATATTGTTTTAAAAGGTATAGAGTACATTTTAATAAAAAAGAGTATTATTTTTTTATTGAAAATTGACAAAGTCGTTTGTGAGACGTTAGTTACGTGAGACTGGTTTATAAGACGTGTTAAAGTATGTTACTATGTTTAATGGCTGTTAAAATATATTTTTTTAAATATATTAGATTATGCATTAAAATATGATTTTAACGTGTTATAATATAATTTATATATTATTAACATATTTTAACTACAAATTAACATATTTTATCTATATAATAAGCATATTTTAATGATGGATACATTCATCTCACACACATCTCACAAGAGAGTGTCTCTTGAAAATGTTGATTGAAATATGAAAAATATAAAATATTTTTATTAAAAATTGTATTTTTTTTCTTATAAATCAAGGTAACTAAATTATGTACTTCCTCCATCTTCTTTTAGACTATGCCTCATTTTCCATACATAGATTAAGAAAAGTGATAATTTTTAAAGCGTACTATAGTTTTTTTTTAATAAAGTATATTAAGCGTATGGGATTTTTTTTATATTTTTAAATAAACTCTACGGAGAAATGGTAATTCTTTTTTACTTTTTATATATTTTTTTAGTAAGAAGCAAATTTAAAGAAAGTAAAAATAATGTATAAGCTATTAACAAAAATACATGTGCATCATAAAATAGTATACAACTTTTTATTTTCATAACAAATCGTCTATTAATTTTTTATTTAATAATGTAGTCTTTTGTTAACCGATACGTGGTACCCTATTAATTTCATAAGTTTTAAAATATAATAGGATTTGAAGGATGACACATGGTTTACCAAGTTTTTGTTTTTTTTATATTAACAGTATCATTAATTTTTAGTAAGAGTGGTGCAAACATGAAATGTGTTGAACAATTGAAGATGACATTATGCAATCATATAGAGTATTAATTATATTTACAGCAAAAATAAAGACATTGAGTTGACTCAGAGAGTTGTAAGAAGGTGGGCAATTAATTAATTTATTATTATTATTTAAAGCAGTATAGTTGGCGGGAATAATCTCCCGCAATATTTTTGTTTCAAAACCTCGCAACTTCCTATGGTCCCGCTTTTAATACTCCCTATGAATGTATGTGCATGGATTTACATTTGTATTTTGCCAAATTAAAAAAACATGGAGCAGTATTTTAATATTGGATATAATACCTTAATACAGAGTAAGTTCTATAAAAATATACTTCCTCCATCCCAAAATTTTTTGCACACTTTCTTTGTAATTTACAAAGGAAGTGTGCAAAAAATTATGGGACGGAGGAAGTATTAATTGTGTGGATTCATATAAAAAAATTGTAAACCTTCCAACCAAATTAGTAAAATATAAATTTTAAATGAGGACAAATGAAATAGTAGTACTTTTTACATGGATGAATGAATAACTAACTAAAAATAACAAAATGAAATGCTTGAAAAAGAAAACTACTGCAGATCTTAAAATGAAAGCGCGTGGAGCGGTAACCATGGAATTTATGGGAAATTATTTAGACAATCTCGCCTCGGCATGTATTTCATTGGTTCTTTTTCTTTTAACGTTTTTTTTTTTTAAAATTTTTTTCAATTTTTAATTTTTTAATTTTTAAATTTAAAACTTTGATGATTAAAGTTTGTATTCTTTTAATTAATATTTGTTTAAATATTATAAATTATAAAATGATAGTTCCACGGTAACAATTATATTTACACCTTTTATCACAAAAAAATACTTTTACTTATACATGTATTCTGATATTTTTTAATAAATAATACAATATGTTAGGTATATTAAGTATTTTGGGAAGGGTGTTATTTTAGTGCCAACAGGCAAAAATACACAACTCCACAAACTAAATATCATTACCAAATGCTCAAATGCATTCTTTCTCTTTTAATCAAACTCCCTTAATAGGTGTAGGGTGTAAACGAGTAGGGTATGGTACGAGTACGCTCAATCCATATATTACCCACATCTTACTTTTATTACCCTTACCCTACCCTATTACCCTTAAATGTATCATCGGGTAGTGTACGGATAATATCAATCGGATAATGGATAATCCGCGGATAAATTGATATCCGAAATTTTATAATGACTATCATTGTCAACCAAATAATATACCACTCTAAAATACACAATGATGTAAGAAAATCAAAGTAAATGAAAAAGATACAAAAAAAGAAGAAGATTGAGATGTGAGTATCCTACCTCAATCACTCAATAATTAAAATAAAAATTGATATAAAATATTATAGGGTATCATTTTATTAGTCATACTCTTGAAGCCTTCTTGTTTTCTTAAATCAAATAAGCAATGTGATGTACACTAGTATGTGCGTTATAAAATGGAACTATTTTTCACATTATACAAAAATATATACTCCTATATGTCTATGTATAAATATAAAATATAATAAAATATACTATATATATATAAAGTAAACGGGTAATCGGGTAGGGAAATCGGGTATTTTATAAATACCATATCCTACCCCTGCCCTCAATATTTTAAAGCGGGTACGGGTACTACCCTACCCGATACCCGAATATGCTAG
The DNA here is from genome assembly GCA_023678885.1 of Pogostemon cablin. Classification (NCBI taxonomy): domain Eukaryota; kingdom Viridiplantae; phylum Streptophyta; class Magnoliopsida; order Lamiales; family Lamiaceae; genus Pogostemon; species Pogostemon cablin. Next base: position 12,301,474 of record CM042983.1, read on the forward strand.
ACTCTACCCTACCCTTACCCAGTAGGGTATTACTCGCAGGGGATCCGAACCCACGGATAAAATTGACAGCCCTAAATAGGTCCATTATACCCCTCCCACCAAAATAAAATAAAAAATTCTAAGTACTCACTCAACCACACACCCCACTACCGCCGGCCGTGATGCAGCTAGCGTAGAGATTGAAGAAGACACCTCCTATCTACGTTGATTCAACACAAGAATACCGGAGAATAGGAATTTGACATTAATTCTTTCTTTCTTTTATATCCAATCTTACTATTACAACAATTCTTAAATATACATCATCCTAGGAGCAGCAGTTATCAAATGCACTAAAAACAACAGTTATAAGAAAGCATAATATATATATATATATATATATATATATATATATATATATATATATATATATAATATTAATTGTAACCTGATAGGCGTATTTTGTGCACTCCAATTTAATCATCAAGTATAAGGATGTCAATTGTAGCAGCAAGTACCCAAATTAAATTATCGATCCAACTGAGATTAGTAAATTATTTATTTATTGTATATTACTATTTAAGAAGAATTACGTAACCAGTTTCCAAGAGTTTATGAATTAATTATCTAAATAACAAAATATTAAATAACTGAATTAATTAAAAGCAATGAAAATAAACAAGTTTTAATCAAGAGATAAATAACAATTCCAAGGTATCAGATATAGACCAATTAATTTGGGTTCATAGACTTCCAATTGCTCATTCATGCAGTATCAATGAAAATACACCACTTAATCCTGTTAACCTACCATATATGATCCAATTTTAAGCTAACAGTATATCCCGATTTATTCCCTAAGGTGCACAAATATTACAAAGCCTTATTCCTAGGTACTAATCAAAGCAAACAACAGTACCTACGGATGGTAAGTTCGACTAACAAGATATTCTCTGGAATTACTACAAGATTTTATTGACTTCCTACTTAAATGTCTAATTGTATTGTTCCACTGAACAAAAGTATCTAATTTACCAGTTTATGGAATTAAAGTATTTATAGCGGAACTACTTCAACCCCTAACAGATAGACAATACCAATCATAAATGCACACAAGCTAACATAATAAATCAAGCATTATAGCGGATGTCATGAAATTATTATGAAGACGTTACGAAGCAGATAAGCAAGTCTGATTAAATTAAGTAAAATCAGAATATCAACTGCATAAAATCTCAATATTTGGTCTAGGTTACCAAATCAATCAAATTAAACCATCAAACCCTATAACTGTATAAGAAATTAGACCATGAGGTTACAAACAACACTCATGGCTATGCAATTCGTAACAAAAATCAAGATAAAAGGAAGGAAAAGATTAGAAATACGAAACCCTAGCGTAAGCATAGTTGGGCATTCATTCTCCGTCTCTTCGATCGTCCGATCTCCCTCAATTAACACTTGAAACCCCTTTGAAGATGGATGGATGATGAAAGAAAGATGTGAATCTGATGTATGTTTGTCTTAGGCAGCAATTCACGATGGGTGTGTGTGGATGTGAGTGGGTTTTCTCAACTGTGTGTTGATTCCTCCTTTTATATCTTTGACTATTCGTAGGGTTTTTTTCGCGTCAAAATTGGTCCAAAACACGATCTGGAAGCCACAAATACACTACTGTAATGAACAGGCCGCGATTGGGCCCAAGAATTCATCCGCTCAGCACTCAGCTTGGACCAAGCTGGGTCTTGGATGCCGCTCGAGCGGCATCCCAGCTGCATCAGGGCGACTTGCCACGTCACGTAGGACCCTCCAGCACCCAACTCAGCTGAAATTGGCTGCAGAGCCACACCAACTCGCCCCGAGCTGTCAGCCGAGCGGCTCTCGAGCTGCAGACTGCATTGCGCGATCTCACCGTTTCTAGCATAACTTCCTCATACGGACTCCGATTTGAATAATTTTTATACCAAAACGATCTTCTGTTTCGTAACTTTCCAACGATATATCACATGATTAATTTGGGATTCTACAAAAAGATAGAAAAATTATACAATGTAGACGTGTGTTTTTCAGCTTTCCTTTACACTTTCACTCTTCGTTCCAACTTTGGACTTTTGAACCTATTTTACCCTTCAAAACTCAACAAAATACCTTAGTAGCATCTTAATTATGCAATATATGAAAACCACGCAATTCTACACAAAATCATGGCCACATTCTATCAAAAACAGTGTAATGTGAGACCTAAAACATGTGAAATTCCACTTTCAACATAACCGGCATTCTTCTTATCGACAATTAATGGATCCAATCTTTCCAAATAGCCGATTGCAGCTTCGTCTCCATCGGTATTGTCACCATGAAAAGGAATTAGATGCCTGACATTGAAGACATCCAATGTCCGAATATGATTAGGAAGATTTAGGAATAAGCATTCGGATTAATCTTTTCAAGTATTTCTATTGGACATATCTTTCGGGAAGTCAATTTATTATACTCACGAAGTGGAAATCGATCCTTCGTTAATACAACCCAAACAAAATTCCCTACTTCAAATTGAACATCATGACACCGAGAATCTGCTGCAGCTTTATATTTTCGATTGGTGTCTTCGAGGTAATTTTGTGTATTCTTGTGAATCTATTGTTCTGAATGTAATTAGCAGGAAGGGATAACAAATCAAGAGGAGCTCGTGGCACTGAACCATAAAAAACAAAGAAGGGACTAAAACCAGTACTACGATTCACAACCTAATTGTGGGCAAACTCCGCAATACATAATTTCGTATCCCATGATTTCATGTTTTCACCAACCAAAAAACAAAGTAAATTACCTAAAGATTGATTAACAACCTCCGTCTGTCCATCAGTTTGCGGATGGTAGGTACTACTAAAGTTCAATTATGTGTTCGTCATACGCCACAGAGTCCACCAAAATGACTAAGAAAACATGAATCCTGATCGGAGATAATAGATATAGGAAGCCCATGCAAATGAAATATCTCACGAAAGAACATATTTGCCACATTCATAGGGTCAGCAGTCTTCTTGCAGGGAATTATAGCTGTTACACTAGCCAAGCGAGCCCGAGTAATAGTCACTCAAACTCGACTCGAGCTCGCTCAAAAAACATAACGAGTTTACCTTTAAGCTTGGCTTGGCTCGAATTTCATATATATAAACTCGAGCTCGACTCATAAAAAAATGAGCTAAGCTCGATAAAGCTCGAGCTCGGCAATTCAATAATTTCAGCATTTTAAACCTTATACAAATTCATCATGATTAATAAAAATAAGTCACAAAATTCATAAATAACATCCTATACAAATTAGCACCATAAACAAACCACCAATATTTGACACACATTTCACATCAAACCTAACATATACAAGTCCACACACATGAATCAAGTCTGGTACTAATTAACTCCAAATTACATAAATAAATACACATCATAAATCATTTAAAATCTAAAATCCTCATGTAACAAGTGCTTAAGAATTAATCTTGAGGTATATCGACTTCATGAAATATGGTTGATACGTCAGCCTCTGCTTCCTACAAAAACAGAAATGAAAGAAATGTATTATACATTCATTATGTATAATTATAAACAACTAATTAAGGACAATTGTTGAGAGTGGAATTTCACGTATTTTAGGTCTCACATTACACCATTTTTGATCGAATGTAGCCATGATTTTGTGTAAAATGACATAGTTTTCATATATTGCATAATTAAGATGATACTAAGGTGTTTTGTTTAGTTTTGAAGGGTAAAACATGATCAAAAGTTCAAAGTTGGAATGAAGAGTGAAAGTGTAGAGGACTGTTGAAAAACACACATCAACATTGAATAATGTTTTTGTATTTTTTTGAATTCCAAATTGATCATATGATATATGGTTGGAAGTCACGGAAGATAGGATCGTTTTGAAATAAAAATCACTCAAATCGGAGTCCTTATGAGGAAGTTATGCTCGAAACGGTGAGGTCGTACAGCTGCCGACGGGAATTTCCGAAAATTAGCCCATCTTTCCTATTTCTTGGAGCACAATTAATTTCCTTATCTTATTCCCTTCTCATACCTATATATATTTCACATCATTATTCATAAGAGACACCACCCTCCACAAGGGGATCACCCCCCATCCATCATCTACCATCATCTACATCCATCTCATACACTGAAGGAGATTCAAGGGCTATTCAAGAGGGAGATCAGTCAATTGGAGAGACGGAGAAGGAAAATAGAATAACGCCGATACTAGAATTTTTCTATTCCTTTCTTTTATTTTCGTTTGTCAAGACTTCTGGTATGAATTTGATAGCCATGGGAGTTGCTTGTAACCTCATAGGCTAATTTTATTTACAGTTTTAAGGTTTGAAGGATAGACATAATTGATTTGATGAACTAGAATGATTTTTGTGAATTCATGTGAATTATTATTCTGGTTTATTTGATTAATTTTGAGACTCTGCAATGATGCTTCGTAACGTCTTCATAGTAAATTCGTGACATCCGCTATAATGCTTGATTTATTATGTTAGATTGTGTGCGTTCATGAATTGAATTGTCTATCTGTTGGGAATTAAGGTAGTTCCATAATAAACACGTTAATTCTAAAAACCTGTAAATCAGATACTTGAATTGTTTAGTGGAACAATGTGATTAGCCATAACTTGTAGTCGGGTTGACCAATTCAAGAATTTATCGAACCACAGGGAGGTCGATGCTAGCACTTAAGCGATATCACGTTTATCACGATTTTATAGAGACGAATCATAGATGGATTGTTTGGGTAACAAGTAATTAAATGAAAGTAGACAAACAATAATCCAATGACAAGATAAAAATGATGAATGAGTGGTTTTCCAAATTAAGTAGAAGTGAGATTAACAACACTAATGAAGTGGTAACTTATGGATTCATGCATTAAACTCATATGTATCAAGGGTTAAGACTAAGGGCCAACACTTATACCACCTAAACTTCCTCTCGAAATGAATAGGATGTAGATCATTTGCACAATCTCAAAATAGCTCAAAGGTTGGTTCTAAATTAAACTATTCCAACTAGGTACTAAGTTCAATTATAGAATCCCTTCATATAATCAATTGACTTCTCAATCTAACTAATCACATGTTCCATCAAAGGGTTCTAAATAATAAAGGACTTCTCAATCACTTTACCATCTATAATGCACATGAGGTGTTTGATGAAATGATTCACTTGACTATCCTAAGCACATCATTGATTTCTCAATCTAATCATATAATTAGAACAATCAAACACACAAAACATCATAGATCTCAAGATATATAAGCACCAATGATAGAAAATCAAATATCCCCATCAACATATGAATTTAATTACATAGATCCACAAATTAACCAACAACCTTCATGTTGCTAATCTCACAAGGAAGATTAGCCTACAATCTTCATAAGATCCATAACATAGACATTATAATTCTTACAAATCATGATAAACTAAAGGATTAACACAAAATTGGAATGAAAACTCCCTTGGAAATGGATCCAATTGAATCTCCCTTCTTCCTTTGGTGATCACCCAAGCTTCCTTGCTTCTTCACTTGATTTGGATGGAGGAAATTATGGAGAGATGATGTAGATCTCAAAAATGGATGAATGGGATGGAGAATATGGTGTGAAATCAAAGGAATGGTGTGTGAGGTGTGTGGGAACAGTAGAATTTCGGATCTCTCTTTAAAATGTTGAATAGATTGGTATTTATACCCCATGGAGACCTTCTAGAAGAATTGTAAAAAATATCCTGTTCTGGTGCCGACACGAGTCGTGCTACGTAGCACGGGTCGTGTCGTGTCAGGGCATGCGGCACACGAGTCGTTCTGCGTCGCACGGCCAAAGGGTGGCCGTGTTGAATGCCTAGACGTCGCCGCACGGCCTCCGCTTACAGGCCCGTGTCTTGTACACGGGTCGTGCTCCGCAACACGGGTCGTGCGCCACAACACGACCAAGTGGTGGTCGTGTTGGATAAATAGATGCCGCCGCACGACCATTCTGGACAGGCCCATGTCTGGCACACGGGCCGTTTTGCTGCAACACGAGCCGTGTTGACAGCACGGCCAGCCGTGTTCTTGCACCTTTATTTCTTCTTCTTTGTTTGATCTTCCTTCTTCATTTTTACTCCATTTTCACCTGTTATATGTATGTTTAAGATCATTCTCACACATTCCTATGAAAATACATAACACCACCAAAATACACGAAAATACGGATAAAACAATACGCAAAATACACTCAAAAAGGCACTAAAATCTAGGTGAAAATAACGACAATCACACCCCCAAACTTGAAGTATTGTTCGTCCCCGAACAATGAAAATGATAGACTGAGGGAGAAGCTTTCACCTAGTAAAAAGACTAAACGAATACAAGTAAGAACACATCATTAGCAACAAGAATTTCAAATCATGCTAAGCTAACCTACAACATTAGATTCATGATAAGAGAAATTAACAAGTTCAATCAAAAGAGAATAAAGAGCAATATAGTCCTTTTAGTCTAAGCCTCACATAAGTTTACCAATTTCCCTCGACACTCTTTAAATAAGGTAAATCAACACTCATCAATCAATTGGCTCGACTCACCATACACTTGCTCGTAGACTCTATTCACAAACCACCAAAAATTTAATCAATGATCAAAAAGGTCTTTAATTAAGGATGTAATGATAGACTCTTTGGTAGGGTAGGAAGAATATAGGTAAAAGTGACTAAATGAGTGTAAGTAATCGAAGAGGTAGCTACTTTCTTCCATCCCTTCACATTCTTTTTCTTCCTTTCTTTTCTTTATTGATCATAAGCACTAATCATCACTTTCTTGGATTTTTGAGCTTCTTATAGATTCATGCCTCTTTTCTTTGACTCTTAAGTACTTGAGCATATTATTGTTGCTTGCTCATTTTCTTGTTTTGAAATTGCATGTCCATTCTTTCTTATGCTCTTTTCATCCTTTTTCTTACTTATTTACCATTTCCTCTTTCTCTTTTGTTATATCATCACACCTTTCTAGCCACCATCTTCTTTATTACTCACACTAAAGGTATATATCTTAGGCTCATGTGGGTAATTAAAGCTTGTAATGTGCTATCTTCACAATAAATAGGCTTATAGGCTCAAAGTGGTTTACTAGGGATGATTTTTAAAGGTAAGGAAATATTTGGCAATGGTTATACATGACAAGGATGGCCTTAAATCATTTCATCGATCTCCATTAATCGGATTCATTCCTAAAGTCTTTGAGCAAGTATTTAGTTTATCAAAACTCAACCGATCCACTCATGAAAAGGTACCATGTATACATGGTCGAGGCTCAAATTCTCACAAGTTTATGCTCGACTTAAAAGGACTTATTACAACTTATTCATTCTTTTAATTGAATTAGTTAAATAAAACATATCACAATTCGAAAGCGTAGAGTTCCTTAATCATAATTCGATCTCACTTATCACCATAATGCATCATCACTCATATTCAAAACGACTCACAACCTCCCAAACAAACCACCAAATCAAACCTAAACACGAAAAAACCAAAGAAACAACAAAACGACAAAAGCAAAAACACAAAGACAACAATAAAAGAAAATATACAAAGAAAATTCACCCCATCCATAGTCAATACACAACAAAAATCATCTCAATCCTTAATTGAAAGAAAAGTACGAAATTAAACATCCCAAAACAAAATAATATGAAGTCTCAAATCCAACACAAATTAAATAACTATAGAAGATGAACTAATGAAGTGTCGAACACCAAAAGTACTCCCTTAGTTATCCGGAGGCGGAGGGGGTTGATTATGCCATGATCCCCAAGGAGTATAAGCACGAGGTGTGGTAGGGAATTGGAAATTGAACATCCTTGTGATCATCTCTTCCATGTTGTTCGAGCGTGATCGTGTATTCTCTTCATAGTACTCCCTACGACGCTGCCCTTATTGGATCTCCCTTATCATTGCACCCTGCCTCTGCTGCTCCTCTCGAAACTCTCTCATCTCATCTCCAAGCGCCTGCTGCGTCTGCCTGATCTCCATGAGTTCGTTCTCCAGAAGATTCCATCTTGCATTCCCCTCTCTTGGTCCATCTCCTTCCTCTTGTTCTTCTTCTTCTTGCTCAAATGCTGGAGGCTCTGGTGCATGCTCTTCAAATTCCACCTGATGATGTTGCTCTTCCTCCCCTACATCCATGTCCATCGGCTCAGCTCTCAGATTCCTTAGCTCAGGATTCTCATCCACTCTCATCTGCTGGAGCACTGCTTCCACTCCATCTCAATTCTCTCGGTAGAAAGCTCTCACGACTGCGGAGTGGTTAGGACTCGCCATTGCTAAATTCTGATGCTTTCTTCGTCCTTGCAGTGTGGTGAGCTCAGGAGCAGGTAGAGGGAATGGAGCTCCCTTATCTTGCTTCAAGCAATACATATTTCCTATGAATGATAGGAACTCCATCCTTATGAGTTGATTGTACGTGAGCCCTTCACTAATCATCGAGTGTTGCATCCCTCTAAGGTCGATGCCTAACCCTTGAGCAATCATTGTCACCATTCCTCCAATCATAATCCCTCTAGTGTTCTCTCTCTTCGCCACTCTCTCTGCATGCTGAACGAAATGAGCTGCAATGTTCACTGTGAACTCTTTGAATATACTGTACATGATGTACAACTGCTTTTCCCCAACAGATCCACTCTCGAACCGACCCAGAATAGTATTTGATACTATCTTCTCAAGGTACCTCATGACTGGGTTCCTTATGGCTGTCCCTTTTGACGAACTTGGAATGTACTCTGGAGGCTCAGTCCCATCCTCAACCAATTTTCTCCACCACGTTTGTTGATTGAAACCCCCTTGTGGTAAGAAGTTCTGATGGCCTCTCATGATTGGGCACCCAAAAAATCTATTCAGCTCATTCACAGGTATCTTCTCCCACATCTCATTATTTAACTGAAATGTGATAGCAATAGGAAACTTGTTCCTATCTCTGTGAACCTCCAAGGTGCTCATGAACTCGGCTGTAAGGTGGAGATAAGTGGGAGGTCTCTTATCGAAAAACTCCTCCATTTCCACTCGACGGAATAGAGTCCTCAGATCACCTTCTATTCCAAGGCCTTCCATGGTTGCTTGATCTTGGAATCGAGTTGCCCTAATCTTTGGGATTATGTACTTCCATCTCAATGCGTACTTCTCCCATTCCATGAACTCTACTCCAAAATTCTCAGGGTGTTGGTCTTTCATTAGCAGTTTGGCATCAAGGTTGGACAGTTCCATATCTGACTCAATGAAAATGAAGTCCTCATTGCGTTTCCTCACTCTTCTTTCAGCCATCTACAATGTCCAACATAATTCAAATTAGTTTCAAGTTAACTCAAAACAAAATGTCTCATGTTGATTAGAATTATCACTAGTTATTCAACTAAGTGTTAATCCTAGCACATATTCAAGCACAATAAATATTTTGTTTCAAAGACTTAACATTTCGATCCAATCAACTTAACACAAAGTTATTTCAAAAATTTCATTCAATCACTCACTTTCAACATCCTAATCCTCTCATTCTTTCATAACATTTCACTTTTTCAATGGGCACAATTCAATTCAATAATGCTTCATGTAAAAACTTTGAATTCTAATTTGAATTTTCATTTAGGCATTTCATCAAACACTTGACATGCACCTATTTCACAATTCAATTCAACAAGTCTTAACTATGCTTTCATGCTCAATTCCTCAATACCTAAACTAATTCACATCAATACAATCATCATAGAAGCATTATTAATCAATTTAACAATCACATGCCCTAAATTAATCATCCTAAAACAATTATCCCCAAATTCATCCTTCATGAACCCTAAATCTAATCAAAATTTAATCAATCCAACAATTAAATATGCAAATTCATGTTTCACTATCCTATACATGCTTTATACATTCCATCATTCAAAACCCATACATGAATTTCGCCATTCATACCTCGAATTGAGAATTAGGGCACAAGAAGACATACCTTGAATTCTATTGAACAAAATGTAGGGGATTGTTGTTTATGCTTTGAAGTTCACCTTCTACACTCACAATCTTACCACTCTTTGGTGTTTAGAGGATGATGGGTGGAGTTTCGACTGGAAATTCACGGTGGAATGAGTTTTTGGCCTTCGAGCTGTGTTCAGAATCTGCCTTTTAAAATGCTGCTTCAGACCCGACACGAGTCATGTCACGCAACACGGCCATAAGGTGCCCGTGTTGCGTGTTCTGGTGCTCCCGCACGGCCAAAGTGTACAGGGTCGTGTCGGCTACACGACTCGAGTCTCGCGCTTGGACACGACCCGTGTCACACAACACGACCAAATCCTGCTCGTGTTGGACTAACTGATGTCGCCGCACGGCCAAAGCTAACAGGGCCGTGTCGGCGACACGAGGCGTGTCACTACTCCCTTGAATCTTCCACTTTTCATCTTCAACTCTTGTCTTTCCTTGTTTCCATGCTTCCAAAACTCCCTATTCATGCTCACACTTCATCAACATCATTAGTTCAATCATAATATCAACACAAAAGGACTATCCACTTCAACACCACCAAAACGAATCAAAACTAAACCGAACTTATGAGAAAATTTCAAATTTGGCTCAAAAACACATGAATGCATGTCAACATAGAATATAATATATCGTATCACATCATATCCCCCCAAACTTGAATTGAAACAAGAGTTTCAAAGAAAGTTTGCAAAAAGTGGTACGATATACCGTTCACATCAATGACACACACTTAGAATGTTTTAAAAAAATCTTCTCCTCATAAGCACAATCCACCTACGAAACCAAAAGAAAACATAACAAGAAAAGAAATATATACAAACCTAAACTACTAAAAGGATACAGATCTCAAGAAGAGAAGGTGTCAACATATACCAACTCCCTTTGAGAGGGAGAATGGTAATGCTTAACCCTATGACCATTGACAATAAAAGAATTCCCATCCGATCCCTCAAGCATTAAAGATCCATTTTCTCTAACTTCAATCACCTCGTATGGACCGGTCCATTTTGAACGAAGCTTTCCGGGAAACAGTTTCAATCTCGAATTGAACAAAAGTACTCTATCCCCCGGTATAATCTCCTTTGCTTTGATTCTTTCATCATGCCATCGTTTCAGCTTCTCCTTGACAATTTGTGAGTTTGAATATGCTTCCTCACGAAATTCCTCAAGCTCAATCAATTGAAGGCATCTTTTCTTTCCCGATTCTTTCTCCTCAAGATTTAACTTCCTCAATGCCCATAAAGCCTTGTGTTCTATTTCAACCGGGAGATGACATGCTTTCCCATAGACAAGTTTATACGGAGACAAACCAAGAGTGGTCTTGTATGCCGTTCGATAAGCCCAAAGCGCATCATCTAGCTTAGAAGACCAATCCTTCCTATTCCCCTTTACTGTCTTCTCAAGTACAAGCTTTACTTGCCTATTTGATACCTCCGCCAAACCATTTGTTTGCGGATGATAAGGTGTTGACACCTTGTGCTTCACTCCATAGCTTCTCAAAAGCTTTTCAATGATCTTGTTTATGAAATGAGTCCCTTGATCGCTAATGATTGCCTTTGGTACTCCAAACCTTGCAAAAATGTTCTTCTTCAAGAAAGCTTTGACAATTAGAGCATCATTTGTTCTTGTAGGAATTGCTTCTACCCATTTAGACACATAGTCTACCGCAAGCAAAATGTAAAGAAAACCATTGGAAGACGGAAATGGGCCCATGAAGTCCATCCCCCAAACGTCAAACACTTCAACTTCAAAGATGTTCTTCATAGGCATCTCATCTCTTTGTCCAATACTTCCAATTCTTTGGCATCTATCACACTCCATGACGTATTCTTTGCAATCCTTGAACAATGTTGGCCAAAACAATCCCGACTGTAAGATCTTAGCTCCCGTCTTTTGAAACCCAAAGTGTCCTCCACATGGTAAACTATGGCACATCTCCATGACACTTAGTTTTTCTTCCTCCGGAATACACCTCCGTATGATACCATCCGGACAATGCTTAAACAACAAAGGATCATCCCAAAAATATTCTTTAACATCATGGTAGAACTTTTTCCTTTTTGACTCGGTGAGATGGTCTGGCTTGATACCACACGCTAAGTAATTTACCAAATCCGCGTACCACGGTCTTCCGGTCTCACACAAAGTGTACATCCGATGAAAATCCACTTGAAGTATCTCTTCATCTGGGAACATATCATTTATGAGCTCCATGGTTCCTTTTTCATCAACATTCTCCAATCGTGACAAGTGGTCTGCTATGACATTTTCGACTCCCTTCTTATCACGTATCTCAACATCAAACTCCTGCAACAAAAGAACCCAACGAATTAGTCTTGGTTTGGCATCCTTTTTACTTATCAAATACCTAATGGCAGCATGATCCGTATAGACAATGGTTTTCGTGCCAACTAAGTATGGACGAAATTTTTCAAAAGCATAGACTACGGAAAGAAACTCCTTTTCCGTTGTGGTGTAATTCTTTTGATTTGCATTGAACGTCTTTGATGCATAATAGATAGCTCGAAATTTCTTCTCTCGCACTTGTCCAAGCACTACTCCCAAAGCACTATCACTTGCATCACAATGGAGTTCAAAGGGCTTGCTCCAATCGGGAGAGACAAGGATTGGTGAAGAAATCAAAGCTTCCTTTAACACCCTAAAAGCATCAAGACATTCATCATTAAATTCAAATGGAGTACCTTTCTCAAGCAATTTACACAAAGGTTTGGCAATATTAGAAAAATTCTTTATAAAACGTCGATAGAAACCGGCGTGACCAAGAAACGATCTAACCCCTTTTTCGTTTTTAGGAGGGGGAAGATGTTCAATGGCTACAACCTTCGCTCTATCAACTCTCAAACCTTTTTCGGAGATATGATGACCAAGTACGATACCCTCTTGAACCATAAAGTGACATTTTTCCCAATTCAAGACGAGGTTCGTATCTTGACATCGCTGCAAGACCATGGACAAATTAGTTAAGCATATATCAAATGAAGATCCAAACACGGAGAAATCATCCATAAAAACTTCCATCACATTTTCAATCAATCCTCCAAAAATAGCCATCATACAACGTTGAAAGGTGGCGGGCGCATTGCATAACCCAAAAGGCAATTTATAGAACGCGAATGTGCCATACGGACAAGTAAAAATTGTTTTCTCTTGATCCTCGGGGGCTATCATGATTTGGTTATACCCCGAGTAACCATCTAGAAAACAATAATACTTGTATCCCGCCAACCTATCAAGCATTTGATCAATAAAAGGCAAAGGGAAATGATCCTTATGAGTATTGTCATTAAGTTTTCTATAATCACAACAAACTCTCCACCCCGTTTTCACCCTTGTTGCAAGTTCTTCATCAAATTCCGTTTTAACAATGGTTAACCCTCCTTTCTTAGCCACAACATGCAAAGGACTTACATGAGGACTATCACTAATGGCATAAACAATTTTAGCATCCAACCATTTTAAAACTTCTTTTCTAACAACTTCTTGCATAATAGGATTCAAACGTCTTTGAGGTTGTATACATGATTTGTTCTCATCAATCAACCTTATGTGATGCATGCAAATTGTGGGACTAATTCCCTTCAAATCATCGAAACTCCACCCTATAGCACTCTTATGATCTCTAAGTACTCTCAACAATTTATCAAGTTCTAAAGGAGAAAGGGATGATGATACAATTACCGGAAATGTCTTCTCGTCCCCCAAATATGCATACCTAAGGTGATCGGGTAGAGGCTTCAATTATTCCTTTCCTTTATCAACCTTTGACTCTTCAATCTCCATCTCTAATGGAAGATATTCCCTCTTTCCATAGTATGCCAACTTTGCTTCATCCTCTTGCATTTCCCTACAAGCATTCAATTCATGTAAACAATCATTAATATCTTCATCTTCTAAACAATGAACAGAATGATTAGAATTTAAAGATAAAGTAAGAGAATGGCTTATGCTCATTTCAAGAGGATCTTTAGCTAAGATGAATGGTAGGTTCTCTTCAACAACTTCATCAATCATGTCGATCCTTCTACATTCTTCTTTCTCATTTGGATATCTCATAGCACTCTTCAACGAGAAAACCACCTCTTCCTCATTTACTCTCAACTTCAACTCCCCTTTTTGTACATCAATTAAAGCTCTTCCCGTTGCTAAAAATGGACGCCCCAATATCAATGGAACATTTGCATCCTCGTCCATATCAAGCACTACAAAATCAACCGGGAATATAAACTTTCCAACCTTGACTAACACATCCTCCACTATTTTTCTATGGTAGGTTAAAGACCTATCCGCTAATTGCAATGTAACGGATGTAGGTTTCACTTCCCCTATACCAAGTTTCTTGAAAATGGACATAGGCATCAAGTTAATACTTGCCCCAAGATCACAAAGAGCTTTATGAACCTCACTCTTGCCCATTTCACATGTAATAACAAAACTCCCCGGATCTTTGAGCTTTGGAGGCAACTTCCTTTGAATTATTGCACTACACTCCTCCGTCAAGTTGACGGTCTCATTCTCTATCAAGCTCCTCTTCCTTGACATGATGTCCTTCAAAAACTTCGCATAGTGAGGCATTTGTTTCAAAGCATCCGCAAAGGGTATATTAATGTGGATTTTCTTGAAAATTTCCAAAAACTTTGCAAACTTTTCATCCAAGCCTTTCTTCAAAAATCGATGTGGAAAAGGAATAGGTACTTGTGTTTTTGGAATTCCCCAACTATCCCTTTCCACTTCAATTTCCTCCTCTTTCTTTTTCATCGCCTTGGTTCTTTCCCATTTCTTTTCAACAACCTTGTTATCAATCAATTCCGGTTCCTCATTCAATTTATCTTCAACTTCACTTTCAACATCGATTTCTTCTTCAACCAAGGTTTTCTCCATTTCCTTCTCTTCCACCTTATCATCTTCTAATGGCATAGATGGTCCCTCATAATTTGTTCCACTTCTCAAGGTAATTGCCTTGCATTGTTCCTTTGGGTTCACAATGGTAGTGGAAGGAATTTTCCTTTCTCATTAGCACTCATTGAGCTCGCCATTTGACTAAATGAATACTCCAAGGCTTTTAATCGTCTATCATTTACTTCCTCAAAAGCCTTGAATTTTCTTTCAATCATTTCCTCTTGATTTTTGTTGGAAGCAATCAATTTTTCAATAAGTTCATCGGTAGTCGCCTTCCCTTCATTATTTGGCGCTTTAGCTCCCGGATGATACCCCAGAGGATAAGCAACCGCATTATTTGGGTTTGCATATGAAAAATTATCTTGCCTCCTTGGTTGTTGTGGATAAGAACTTCCGCTTCCTTGGCTAGTGAACCCTCCTTGCCTTGGTTGATGTTGTGAATGTGAACTTCCACTACTTTGAGCGTTGAATCCCCCTTGCCTTTGTGGATAACTTCCTTGATTTTGATTGAAATTACCTTGGTAATTGTTTTGATAATTACCTTGATAATTTCTTCCTTGCATATAAGACACATCCTCAACGCGTGGCATAGAGTTGGTCCATTGTTCACCATTCACAGCATTCGGAGGTAGCACACCTTGCTCGACTTGTAGCCCCTCAACTATATTCATTCCTTGATTGTTCATACTTTGATTCAAGCTCATTTGTTTAACAACTTCCGCCACTATCTTTTCCATGCTTGGCATACTTGGTTCAACACTTACACTCTTCACACTAAACTGTTGTCCTTTATCATAGCTTTCAAAACCATAGCTTCCACTAACTCTCTCCGATGGCCATTGATAAACATTTGTAGCAATCTCATCAAAAATTCGAATAGCCCTTTCCGGAGTTACACCTAGTACGGATCCTCCTGCCGAGGCATCAACAAGCACTCTTTGTCCGTTCACAAGTCCTTGATAGAAAAATCCAACTTGTTGATTCTCCGGGAAGCCATGTTGTGGACACTTGCGTAGCATTTCTTTGAACCTTTCCCACGCTTCATAAAAGCTCTCTTGAGGCATTTGCTTGAATTGCGTGATCAAGCTCTTCAATTGAAGCGTCTTTGATGGTGGGAAGTACTTGTTTAAAAACAATTGTGCTAGCTCGTCCCAAGTGTTGCACGTACCGGGAGTAATGGTGGAGAGCCATGTTCTTGCTCTATCCCTCAAGGAAAATGGGAATAACCTCATCTTTATGCAATCCTCGCTCACTCCGTTCATCTTTACTGTGTTGGCAATCTCCACAAACTGAGCTAGATGAGCGTTAGGATCTTCATTCGGAGCTCCACCAAACTGTTGCTCTCTCACCAATGAAATCAAGCCCATTTTAAACTCAAAATGTTGGCATGAATTGGTGGTCCCATCATTTGTGGAAGTGCCCTCGGCATGAAGAAATCCCGGATCACCCGTTGATCATTTTGAACTCCATGTTGAACCGGAGGTGGAGGTGGTGGCACATAAGCTTGTTGTTGAGGAGGATAAGGTTGTTGAAAACCTTGTTGAATCATCGCTTGTTGCACAAGTTGTTGAATATAAGCTTGATTGTTTATAGCTCCATGATTTTGATAGGCTTGTTGAGGAGGATTCTCATTGAATTGATGTGCGTTGTCATGCACGTTCATATTGTGTCCTCCTTCCCCATCATGCTCTATCCCAATACGATTGTCACCTTGAAAATTCTCCATTGAATTACTATTTTTGGTTTTGTTCTTTCTTCTCTTTCTCCTCAAAGTGTTTTCAAGCTCTAGATCAATTGGTTCGACTTGCTTCCCTTTTGATCTCGTTTGCATACACCTTCAAGACAAGAGAGATTAGAATAAATTTTCACAAAGCAAAAACAAGTAATAAATACAAGAAAATAAATGTCTCTAGTAAGATCGCTTTAAACGTTCCTTCTTTAAGCTGCTAGCAACCGTTACCTCCCCGGCAACGGCGCCATTTGATTAGCCATAACTTGTAGTCGGGTTGACCAATTCAAGAATTTATCGAACCACAGGGAGGTCGATGCTAGCACTTAAGCGATATCACGTTTATCACGATTTTATAGAGACGAATCATAGATGGATTGTTTGGGTAACAAGTAATTAAATGAAAGTAGACAAACAATAATCCAATGACAAGATAAAAATGATGAATGAGTGGTTTTCCAAATTAAGTAGAAGTGAGATTAACAACACTAATGAAGTGGTAACTTATGGATTCATGCATTAAACTCATATGTATCAAGGGTTAAGACTAAGGGCCAACACTTATACCACCTAAACTTCCTCTCGAAATGAATAGGATGTAGATCATTTGCACAATCTCAAAATAGCTCAAAGGTTGGTTCTAAATTAAACTATTCCAACTAGGTACTAAGTTCAATTATAGAATCCCTTCATATAATCAATTGACTTCTCAATCTAACTAATCACATATTCCATCAAAGGGTTCTAAATAATAAAGGACTTCTCAATCACTTTACCATCTATAATGCACATGAGGTGTTTGATGAAATGATTCACTTGACTATCCTAAGCACATCATTGATTTCTCAATCTAATCATATAATTAGAACAATCAAACACACAAAACATCATAGATCTCAAGATATATAAGCACCAATGATAGAAAATCAAATATCCCCATCAACATATGAATTTAATTACATAGATCCACAAATTAACCAACAACCTTCATGTTGCTAATCTCACAAGGGAGATTAGCCTACAATCTTCATAAGATCCATAACATAGACATTATAATTCTTACAAATCATGATAAACTAAAGGATTAACACAAAATTGGAATGAAAACTCCCTTGGAAATGGATCCAATTGAATCTCCCTTCTTCCTTTGGTGATCACCCAAGCTTCCTTGCTTCTTCACTTGATTTGGATGGAGGAAATTATGGAGAGATGATGTAGATCTCAAAAATGGATGAATGGGATGGAGAATATGGTGTGAAATCAAAGGAATGGTGTGTGAGGTGTGTGGGAACAGTAGAATTTCGGATCTCTCTTTAAAATGTTGAATAGATTGGTATTTATACCCCATGGAGACCTTCTAGAAGAATTGTAAAAAATATCCTGTTCTGGTGTCGACACGAGTCGTGCTACGTAGCACGGGTCGTGTCGTGTCAGGGCATGCGGCACACGATTCGTTCTGCGTCGCACGGCCAAAGGGTGGCTGTGTTGAATGCCTAGACGTCGCCGCACGGCCTCCGCTTACAGGCCCGTGTCTTGTACACGGGTCGTGCTCCGCAACACGGGTCGTGCGCCACAACACGACCAAGTGGTGGTCGTGTTGGATAAATAGATGCCGCCGCACGACCATTCTGGACAGGCCCGTGTCTGGCACACGGGCCGTTTTGCTGCAACACGAGCCGTGTTGACAGCACGGCCAGCCGTGTTCTTGCACCTTTGTTTGATCTTCCTTCTTCATTTTTACTCCATTTTCACCTGTTATATGTATGTTTAAGATCATTCTCACACATTCCTATGAAAATACATAACACCACCAAAATACACGAAAATACGGATAAAACAATACGCAAAATACACTCAAAAAGGCACTAAAATCTAGGTGAAAATAACGACAATCACAATGCAATTAGACATTCAAGTAGAAAGTGAATAAGCCTTGTTTTACTTTCAGAAAATATCTTGTTAGTCAAACTTACCACCCGGAGGTATTGTTGTTTGTATTGATTAGCATCTAGGAAGGGGGGCTTGGTAATTTCACGCACTTTAGGATTTAAACTAAATTATACTGTTAGCTTTGAATCAGATCATATCCGGTGGAAAAACAGGGTTATGTGGTGTATTTTCATAAAATCTGCATGAATGAATAATTGTAAGTCTAGGAATTCAAATTAATTGGTCTATACCGGATTATCTTAGAATTGTTGATCATTTCTTGAATTAATCTTAAATCTTTCTTCTGTGATTTATTTTAATAGTTATTTATTTTTCTGTTCTTTAGATAATAATTAAATTCACAACTTTAATTTAGTAATTTTAGGAAATAAATAATTAGATGTCCTTTTGGGTTCGATAATTTAACTTGGTTGCTTGCAACTACAATTGACATCCTTCACACTTGGGGATTTAATTGGAGTGCGTAAAAAATGCCTATCAATAGTCAATCAATATGAAAAATCAACCAAATATGAGTACTTGAAAGTTTAGTTCGCTTACATTAGACCTAGTGCTTAAGCCATAATGATTATGAATCCAATCATTGCCACAAAGTAGCACTCGCACTGTCTCGACTGACATGGAATCTCGACGATCATCGATTACTCTACCACCAGCGCTAAAAGTAGCTTCGGAAGCTACAGTTGTAACTGGAATTAAAGAATATCACATGCTATTCCTGAAAGTATTGGAAGCCTCAACCTTTCTCATTTCCACCAAACCAAGACATCATGATTTGCAAACGCATCACAACAATGCCTTCCATCTTCTAAATACACATCTAAATCTAATATTTCTGGTGGAGCCTTATTAATTCATTAAAATGCATTTGAAATATCTCTTTACCAGTGAAGACAAGCTTCTTTGCATTTATTTGTGAAGAAGAACCCAAATCTTTATGTTTTTCTTTGAAGGCACCTATGAATATTCTTCCCCAGGAGATAAGACAAATGCACTAGCATATTCTTTGTAAAGCTCATAAAGAAGTGCTTTAATTTCAGCACTTTTAACCACAACTTCTACCTCCCCATAAATAACTGGAAAATCATGATCAATGAGTTCCATTTTATACCTTGGATCAAGAATAACAGCCATTGACAACATTAAATTACTGTCTCCCCAATACGTATCAAATTTCGTTAACATGCTCAGTGCCATACTTTTTATGTTCTCGTTAGGATCAAAAGCCTTTTCATTTAAAAGTTCTTTAATCCTATAAAGCTCCCCAAGGAAAATATTAGAAGTTGGATAGTTGGATCCCGAAATCATGTTTGTAATTTGGCTAATATTACTGTTGTATACAATTATGAACAAAAACATATACAATTATGAATAAAATTGTATACACTTTGTTAGTGATTTTTTTGCTATTTTTTAATGAAAAATTGAGTGTAAAAAAATATAATTATTAAAAAATATGTATACACTATTGAATTAAAAGTTATATACATATGGATGCTAGATTTTTAATGAAAAATTGAGTGTGAAAAAAGTATACAATTATTAAGAAACATGTATACAATATAAAAAGTTATACACATATGGGTGCACCCTTGCACCCGAGTGCACTGGATATCAACTCTTATAATTTCATGAAATATCCCCAAAAACTTGCACATTTCATCTACTTTCAACCACTCTGAGTCATTTGGAACATAATGAAATCCACAATCAACATCCTTGTACCTCGGAAAAATATTCTTAAATTCTAAAGCTGAAGCCAAGATGAGATATGTGCTATTCCACCTAATTGGACAATCTAAAATCAATTTTTTAGAAGGTAACTGAAGCCCTTTTGCAATTTTGGCAAATTGAATTAGGCGAGACTTTGAGTTATTCAAGTACTTAATTACATCCCTCACATTACCAACCACTTCACCAAGGTTACTAAGCCCATCTTGCACTAAAAGATTAAGTATATGAGCACAACATCTCACATGAAAAATATTTCCATCAATACTTAATGTCTTTCTTAATGAAAAATCATCTCTAAGCCTCTTAACACAAACATCATTGTAACTAGCATTATCCACCGTCATGCTAGAAATTTTATTCTCAATCCCCCAATCAATAAAACATTTATTTAAAGCATTAGCAATAATGACTCCAGTGTGTGGAGGTGGAACATTACAAATGTCTAACACACATTTTTGCAGCACCCAATCAGAATCAACAAAATGAGCAGTAACAACCATATACTGAATTTTTTGAGCAGATTTCCACAAATCAGTAGTTATACTAACCCTACTAACACTTTTCAATGCATTTTTCAGTTTCTTCTTTTCGTATCTCCTTTGACTTGTTGTCAGGTAATCTTTTTATAAAATGGGGTTGCAGCTTTCATGAACTTATTGAACACCACATGGTCCATCATAGAAAACAGATACTCATGTACTAAAACCATGTGAGAAGCAAGCTAACGTACCTTTGCATGATCATATGAAAAGTTTGTGATAGAAGTTATACCATCAGAAAAGAACAACACTTGCTACTTTGTTAAAGTTCGATCTCTGGAGTTCAACTCTCTTTGTTCACATTTTTCCAAATGACGCTTATGTTGGGTTGTAGCTCCACCTTCATTTTTAGCAAAATATTCCCTGCAATGGTTGCATTGCACCATTTTTTTCCCATTCTTTAGCTTCACAATCTTCATGTTGTCCCATACAATCGACTTTTTCGGTCGGGGCTTCTTCTCAAATAGTTTTTTCAAATCTTCACCACCACCTTCTTTTTCTCCTCCTTCTACATTAGGTTCATTTGTTATCCTCAGTTCTTCCTCACTCATCTCATCCACGTCCTTTTCAATTTTGGTTACTTGATCAACACCTCCAATGGCTTGATCCATACCAACGCTTGAGCATGAACCTTGAAGTGAAGTAAAGATAAGACATGACATACATGTATAGTAATAAAAATAAAGTTCATTAAATATGGGGGACTGGACTCTCCTATTATTTGATCCTAAAGATTGGGAAAGAGATCGATGCCCAAATTAAATGCAGCACCCTAATTAGCTACTGATGCATTAACAATCTGGTAAGTAACTAAGCAATCCTTTATTAACAATCATATAATAATATTAACAGGTTTTAATTAAGGATTGATGTCCCCATAATTAATTCTTACAGCATGACCATAAATTCATGGGAGATGGTGTTTGGTCTTGCCTTTTTTTCTGGAATCGGGTATTCATTGCTTTCTAATTATAACATTAATTAATATACTAACATCATGTATCATGATAATATTATATATATACGAAGAAGTAAAGGAATACGAAGCCACCGTTCAGTGGATTTTTTCTTTAATTTTTGATCAAAAGATATAGAATATTGTACACAAACTCATCCCTAGACCCTAAACCTTATACAATTCAGATTGAAGAAGTAACCGAACATAAACAAAATTTTACATTACATATTAAAATTTATGGTTGAAAAAAAATGGACAGCCTCAAATTCTTTACATTTTTCGCAAGAGTTTCGACAAAATATCTACTTTCCTTACTAACTTTTTATAGATCGAACAAAAATGGAGAAAGAAAAAGGAAAAATGGATCTAACTAGTAAAAGATCCGACGAGAAGACAATCTTCACCCAAAGATGGCTGAAGCAAATCAGATTGTTGAATTCCAAATCGATACAATTGCAGATCGAGATTGGGAAGGAATGGAAGACTATGAATTTGAAGAGATCAATTTAGGGCTTGATTGGGTAAGATGGATTATGACTATTCAATATTGACATATTGCGGGCGGTGGTCTCGACGAATTGCAGATGGAGCTTGGAGAAGATGGTGACCTACTGTCTACTGAGCTTTTGCGGGCGGCTGATTTCCAAAGTGGAAATTGGACTGAAACTAGGGTTCACTTACTACTAAAAGTAAATATGTTATTATGTATATATTAATATATAAATATATTTTTTTATTCGATATTAGATACATATTAAATATTAATAATATATTATTTATTATTTAATATTAATCGAGCCTACTCGCGAGCTTATCGAGTCGAGCTCGGCTCGATAGCTTAATGAGTATTTAACGAACTTAAGCTAGAGCGATCATGAGTCGAGCCGAGTTGAGTTCGAGTTTTGACTAGCCGAGCCGAGTTGGCGAGCTGCTCGATTCACATAACAGTCCTACAGGGAATAAAGTGCACCATCTTAGAGAATCTACTAACCACAATATAAATAGAATCATTTTCCCTTTGGGTTCGGGAAGACCCAAAACAAAATCCATGCAACATAATTCCATGGACGAGAAGGAACTGGAAGAGGACAATAAAACCCATCATTGGTGGTTGTTCTTTTAAAAGCTGGCACACACGGCAATGAGATACGAATTTAGCCACTTCGCGATGATCAATAGGCCAAAAAATCGACGTTGCAATATCTCAATAGAACAATCACGACCAATATGTCCAACACCATGCACCTCTACAATAATCTTTTGACGTAGGCTGCAATCAAGAATACAAAGGTGAATTCCTCGAAATAGGAAACCATCAACAAGAGAATAATCCTCGTGTCGACCATCCTCAAGAAGACGAAGAATGGAACCGAAGAAAGCATCAGAGACATATAAATCATGAAATGTGTCAAATCCCACCACTTCAACAGGAATGTCAACCACTAAAGTATGACAGCGACTCAATGCATCGGCAACGAGGGTTTGAGACCTCAGATTGATGACGGACCATAAAAGTAAATTGTTGAAGATAAGTTGATCATTTAACATGACGGGCTGAAAAGGACTCCTGAGTAGCGAGATGTTTGAAAGCTTCATGATCCGAATATAAAACAAACTCTCGCTAGAATAAGTAGTGTCGCCAATGTCGAATAGCTTGTACCACGTCATAGAACTCAATGTCATAAGTACAATAACAGAACGAGCAGTGTTGAGAGTGAAAATAAGCGTGTTTTAGTGTCCAATTTAACACCTTTTAGGTGTGAATTGTTGTTATATATTAGTACAAATATCTTATATTCAATATATGTGAGAAAAAGGTGTACTTGAGGTGTTTTATTGTGTTTTAGGTGGAAAAAGGGATAAAAAGTGCCAAGTTTGAGAAAAGGTGCAATTTGTGCAAGGATGCTCTAAAACGCACCTCCAACTTGTATAATTATTCTGTGTTCATGTGGAGCTTGGAATTGGAAGTGTGATATGTGATTCGAAAGACAGAAGATATGGTCGTTTTGGCATAAAGAACACCTCAATTGGATTCAAACGAGAAAGTTATGATCAAAGTGGTGACGTCGCGCAAGCTGTGCCGAATAGAACGGTAGTACCACTTTGCATGACTTTTTATACATTAAATGTTTGAGTTTCTGTGATTTCTTTATATGGATAGAAATCCAAGGAAGAGAGGATCGCGTGAGCACAAGAATTACTCAATTCGGAGATCGGATGTGGAAGTTATGCACAAAACGGTGAGACTGCGCAAGCTTACTCGACCAAAGGAGATCCGTTCGACCAGAATCGTCTTGGTCGAACAGAAGAGGAAAACTCGATAAAAATGACAAAAACTTACAGAGAGCTTGCTCGACCAGTTGCTCGACTTGGAGGCCTTGTTCGACCAAGAAGGTCAAGTCTAACAGAATGTCGCTGGGTTCTATTTTTGGTAGTTTCGGGTTTCTTTTATCAAATTTTACGTATGTCTCAAGTAAAAGCTCATCCAAGGCCTATAAGGAGAGCTTACAAGTATAAAAGGGAGTGTAGATCACATTATCATAGAGTTATATTGGATTGGAGAGAGGCCACAACCATACTACACCCCACAAGGGGGGATCACCCCAACCATCATCCACATCCTTTTATCCATCCATCCATCACTTTAAAGATTCATCTGTGGAATCAAGAGGAGAACCAAGAGGAGGATTCAAGATGGAGAAGGACGCGATGACTCCCGCATCTCAAGTTTATTTCATTTTCTAATTTATCTTGTAATTTTCCAGACATCCGGGTAAGATCTATCCAACACCCATGATTGTTCTTCGTAACATCATGGGCTAGAGCCTTTTTGGTAGAACTAGGGTTGTGAAGGTTTTTACCAATTAATTGAACTTTCGTGTATAAACTCCATACAACACTACTCGTGGATTTATTTTATATATGATTGTGCCTTTTAATTCGTACTCACGGTCGTTTTGTGCATCATTAACTGTTATGTAGAGTCTGAATATATATCTTGGTTATTGATTGAGTGCGTTCACTGCTAAGCAGGATTACATGTTATAATTCTAAGTGAAGGGATTCCAAAGTCTTATTAGAACTATCATATATGAATACTTGTTAATTGAATTGAATTAGAGTTAATAAGTAGGATAAAGAGAGCAATTTTATAGTACCTATAAAGGGAGATCATATCGGGTTAGAGTACCAATTGGCAAGAAAAATAATTGATACTGATAGTACCTAGAAAAGGGGATGGAATTATATCTCTTGCTCCGAGGTTATTCACACGTGTTACACACATGTTTACTTGTGTCTATAGAGTACATATGCATGATTTAGTGATGCGTCCATATTCCACAAGGCAGAGTCGGACATCAACAACTGGAAGGGAAATTAATGAGTGAAACTGGATTATTCTAGGGCTACCTATTCTCCTACTTGATCCACTTTCGTATTCTTCGAGTAATATTTATTTTATTTGTTATTTTAATTAATTGTTTAGTAGTCTAATAATAAAATCCTCAATATTTATTATCACTTGTCTTAATTAATTTAGATAATAATTAAATTGAAAATACACCGTCCTTTGTGTTCGATATTCACTTAGTTGCTTGCTTAAGCTGCAACTGATATCCTTAATACTTGGGGATTAATTTTGCGTGCAAATAAAATGCGCATCAAACAACCATCACCTTCTCACTAAAATAAGCCATAGGACGACTACCCTGACTCAAAACTACACCAATACCAATTTTTAAGAATCACAATGTAACTCAAAGGGGGATGAAAAATCTGGTAAAACAAGAATATGTGTATTAGTCAAATTTCTGTGAATAGTACGGAATGTCATGTTAGCTGCTGCAGTCCATACAAAAAATTTGTCGTGCATGCAATCAATAATTAGAGCCATGATAGAGCTGAAATACGAAATAAATCTGTGATAAAAAGAAGCCAATCCATGGAAACTACATGCCTCAGTCAAAGTCTTAGGCGTTGGCCATTCTTTAATAAGAGTAGTCTTTGACTTATCTACGTCAATACCATCACCAGAGATACGATAACCAAGAAAAATAACAGACTTAGTAAGGAAAGCACACTTAGATGGAGATGCATAAAAGTGTTCAGACCTTAATATCATCAAGACTTTACGAAGGTGCTGCAAATGTTCTTCTTCAGATTTGCCATAAATCATTATTTCATCAAAGTAAACCACAACACAAGTACCAAGCAAAGGGCGCAAAGCTTGATTCTTTACCCGCATAAAAGTACTTGGAGCATTAGATAACCCAAAAGGCATTGCCAAACACTAAAAAAGACCTTCACGAGTCTTAAAAGCCATTTTCCATTCATCACTGGGGTGAATCCGTATCTGATGGTATCCACTACGCAAATCAAGCTTGTTGAAAATAACTGCTCCACACAACTGATCCAATTTGTCATCCAAATGAGAAATTGGAAATATGTAATGAACAGTAATCTTGTTTGATAGTTCTACTATCGACACACATACGCCACTAACCACTTTTCTTGGGAACAAGGAGAGCAGTGACTATGCACAAGCTTAAACTTTGACGAACACTCCCTTTCTGTAAAAGTTCATCCAATTGACGTCTCATCTCCTCATGCTCTATCGGGCTTATACAATAATGAAGACGATTAGGTAGAGGGCACCGGGTATTAATCAATTTGATGTTGAATATCACGGAGAGGTGGTAAACCATCGAGTAACTCCAAAGTTTGTAAACCCAAGAAACAATGAACATACTGCCGGTGGAACATCAGTAGAGCGACAAATAAAAAAGTAAAATGAGCACATGACATCTCTTTAAGAAACGCACGATATATCAAACAAATATTCTGAGCATCAGTAGTTAAGGGTGATTGACCTAGAATGTTAGGCACCAAGACAATTTTAATCCTAGAAAAAAATAAAACTGTATGTATTGCAGCGTCCATCATGGATGACATTACGATCATACTGCCAAGGCCGTCCATATAAAACATGACACGCATCCATTTGGACCGCATCACACCAAACAGAATCAAAATATTTATCCCCCACAAAAAAATTCACTAAAACACGACGATCAACAGTAATAACATTCCCTTTCTGTAACCATGATAAAGTATACGGATAAGGGTGCAATTCTAAATTGCGACACAATTTATCAATGACATCTTTCGCCAATCACATTTTCACAAGAGCCAGAATCAATAATAAATTAACAATTTTTACCATTGATAGTGTAGGTAGAAGTGAAAAGAGAATGTCGTTGTATGTCCTCTCCCAGAGTTCGGGGAACTAAGCATGCCCTACGTACAATCAAAGTTGGGCTGGTGTCTTCATGAACAAATTCATCTGGAATGGTATCATCCCCAACACCACCATCAACCACAGGAGTATCAAAATAGTTATCCCCATTGTCATCCACATATAAAGCTTGACTTCCATTTTTTGGGCAATTAACGATACGGTGCCCATGTTCCCC
The DNA here is from genome assembly GCA_023678885.1 of Pogostemon cablin. Lineage (NCBI taxonomy): Eukaryota > Viridiplantae > Streptophyta > Magnoliopsida > Lamiales > Lamiaceae > Pogostemon > Pogostemon cablin. Next base: position 12,328,828 of record CM042983.1, read on the forward strand.
ACAAGAAAAACATGGTCCACGGGGTTGAGATGAAGATGTAGAAGGCCCATGAGGATATTGGGGTGCAGCAGGAGGGATTGCACGATTAGCAGATGGCCGAGTGTCTAAGGGACCAGACGGAAATGATGGTTGGATTGATGAACCCGCAAATAGACCCAATAGATGCCGAATAAATTGTTTCTCCAAAGTGAAAGCCCGTTGATGGGCCTCAGATATAGATTCCAGAGCAAATAAGTTAAAAACGTCTTGAAATTGAAGGCATAAACCACCCACATATCTAGAAATTAAATGATCATCAATTTCATTTAAATCTGTACGTGCTAATAGTTGGTAAAACTCCTCAGTATAAGCATCAACCGAATGAGGCCTTGATGTAAATTTTGTAATTTTTGATAAAGAGTGCGAGCAAAATTGAAGGGTAAAAATTACCAACATAGATGTTTGGTGAACTTGTCACATGTAGAAATACGAGATTTTCCTCATCTAGCACGCAATGCCTTCAATTGATGCCACCATGAAGTAGTGCAACTTCGAAAACGTGTAGCAATAAGAGAAACACGACGATTGCGTGGAACCTTCTTAAAATCCAAAACCTCTTCCACCGCAATTAACCAATCCAGAAACTGGTCTGGTTCGAAACTCCCATGAAATTCGGGTAAGTCAAGTTTGAAACTACTTTCTCACTTTCGACTATCATCATCGATCGCACGTCTCGCCACAGGAACGAAAAGATTTTCTGGAGTCGCTTCATCATCACTAAAAAAATCTGGCATAAAATCAGATTGTGGGAGCGGCGGAGTCGGAGCTGCTTGGGCTTGGGCCTGCGCCGTGAGTAATTGGACAACAACGCCCAATTATTGTGTAAATTCATCTAATATGAGAACAAGGCAGCAATGCGGTTTGGTTCTCGTCTCGGCGGCATGACAGATCGTCGGCTTGCAACGTGATACCAACTGATGCAGCGTAGCGTAGAGATTGAAAAAGATACCTTCTATCTACATTGATTTAACACAAGAATACCGCAAAATAGGAATTTAACATTAATACTTCCTTTCTTTTCTATCCAATCTTACTATTACAGCAATTCGTAAATATGCATCATAGGAGCTGTAGTTATAACATGTTCTAAAAACAACAGTTATAAGAAAACATAATATATAATATTAATTGTAACCGGCATTCTTCTTATCGACAATTAACGGATCCACTATTTCCAAATAGGTGATTGCAGCTTCGTCTCCATCAGGCTGCCACCGCCGACCAGCCACCGCCGCTGCCGTCGTCGCCGGCCGTGTATGTGACCTACAACGTGACCTACACCGGAACCAATGTCGGTGGACCCGTGTGGGTGACCCACATAAGAACATATTGGGGATTGGTTTTGAATATTAAGGGTAAAGAAGTCTAAAAAAGTACAATTGTATAAAAAAAATACTCTCTCCGTTCTACCAAAAGGTCCAAATTTTATTATATTGGGCATCACACTTAAAGATACTCATTTTCTGTTTTTAGTGAAATGGCCCACATATGACCCATCATTTACTACTAATAAAACTACTCACTACACAAAATAATAATACTCCTTAATCCACATATAAAAAACAAATGAGAACCTTTTTCGGGACGGAGGGAGTAATAAACAAAACAAAGTATTAGTAAAAATTTTACACTAAAAATTTTGTATATTATTTCAATTCTCCCTTATTTTTATAAATAGAGTGTATGATATTAGTTTACTGTTTACTGACTTTTGTAGTATTTTATAATTGTGAAAACATTTTTGGGATAAAAGAAAATGAAAAAGTTGAAAATAAATTTTGGATGGAGGTAATTTTTTTTATTAAAAAAATGATACACAATAAAAAAAATTATAAGTGTACTTTTAAATTATTTAATTAACAATTCATGGAGTATTTTTTTTAACCAAAATGTACTTTTAAATTATTTAATTAACAATTCATGGAGTATTTTTAACCAAAATACAAATAATACCTTGCCAATTGGCTTGTTTTAAAATTTTTGTGAAAAAAATAAAAAAAGATGGCGGGAAATCTGTCGTCTCTCGCACGCCTCAATACACCCACCCGCCACTTTACTCGTCCACTTAGAAAAGGAAAAAGGTGCAAAATTTACTTCTTTTTAGGGTTTTGAAAAATTTTCAAATCTAAACCCCTAATATAATCGGTTGACGTCCAATTGATTATACAACCAAACTCTTTTAAAATTCAATTCAATTCAGTTTACAGTTTCTTTCTAAAGCTACTGGCTGTAGTAATGGGGAACAAGGTCACGGAAGAACTAATCTCAACGATGCGGGCAGTTGTCGGCGGTGAATTTTCCGACATGGACATAATTCGAGCTCTCCACATGGCCAACAACGACCCAACTGCGGCAATAAATATCATATTTGATACTCCCAGAGTCCTGAAGAAGCCCGATTTACCCAAGAAGGTTGAGCCCTCTAAACGGAATCTGAATGTGGAGCCTCCTAGAATTGATTCTGGTGTAAATAGTCAGGTAGAGAATTCTAATATAAGGGTTAGTCAGGTAGAGAATTCTAATGGAAGGGTTAGTCAGGTAGAGAATTCTAATAGTTGCTCGAGATCAAACGGGTGTTTAAACGGTAGGACTCAAAACAACCAGGGTGTGGGAAGTGCTAATGCTTATAGTGAAGCGGCGGAAGAATTGGGGAATGAGTGGTGGTTTGTAAAGAGTGCTGAGGTTGCAGGAATTTCCACTTGCAAAGGAAGGATTTTGAAGCCGGGGGATGAGGTGGATTTCACTTTTCCGGTGGAGAAAAAATTGACAACGCCACCTGGGAAGGTAGCTGGAGGAAGATGCCGGCAGGTTGCTGGATGCTCTGAGATTGTAAGGTTTTCTACCAATTCTTGTGGAGAGGTACTTGATTCTTCTTATCTGAAAATGGTATTACTTTTGTATCATGTCAATACTTCCATGATACTATATCAGCTTTATGTGTTTATATGCTTCAATTCTTTACATTTGGTGTTATTTAATCAGGGGATGTATGCTTCTCTTTTGTTGGTTAGTAAGTATAGGTGATATTAGGAGTTGGAGATACATATGAATTATGGGCTGGAGTTCAGTTTCTTTGCTGCAATCGGTCACACTTGCCTCTTTTTTTTTAGTGCTTTGCAATATTGAACTAGATGAAAAGAATCTCTACCACTTGAAAGTATTGACATGATATGGATATGTATCCAAATATTAGAATCTGATTTGCTACTTCAGTGAATACATCTTGTTTATCTAAACTAAATAAATGTCGCTATACATAGTTTCAATGATTGACATATCTATTTTGCTGGTTGCCTGATACAACCAACATTTATATGGATTGGTGCAGATTGGTCGTATTCCAAATGAATGGGCCCGGTGTCTTTTACCACTTGTGAGGGATAAGAAAGTCTGTGTTAAAGGGTGTTGCAAATCTGCTCCTCCTGTGTTGGGTATTATGGATTCTGTTATTTTAGACATCAGGTATCTTGATTAACTGGGTTTATTCCTGTTCACATTTTTGTGTGTAATTTATTGTGAAAATTTGAAATTATCAACAATTTAGTACTGAACAATGCTAAGAAGTAATGAATTTGTTTTAATCTCTTGTCGTGGCATAGCATTTACATAAACAGCTCTATGTTCCAAAAAAGTCAACAAACTTCACTCAAGGCTTCTAGTAATTCAGCTGAGGAGTCAATTGTTCACCCCCTACCAACATTGTTCAGATTGCTGGAACTTGTTCCTTTTAAGAAGGTATTTTTTAAACATGTTTCAGTTTAAATTATGGATAATCTTTGAATAAAATTTTCATACTGAGATTTTTTTTTGATTCGCCTATATAGTAATAATGATGGCTTCACCTGTATTCTAATATTTGTTCTTAATTGTAGGCAGAATTTACTCCTGGGGATCTGTACACAAGGAAGAGGCCTCTAAATACCGAGGTACAATCTGGAAATCTACTGGATACTTGATTGTAATGAGCATGACTTTTAGCAATTAATTTTACATGAGCAGGACAGCCCTTCTTTACTTCCATCATTTCAACATTCAATTAAGTCCAACAGTACATCTTCTGGGGATGTAAATAATGGTGAAAATGAGGAGATGATTTCTGACAACGACCTTGACAATATTGTTGGTGTTACTGACAGCTCAGACTTAGAGGTAAAGAAAACTAAAATGTCTCTACTTTTGTAATGTGTTGTTTTTTCTATTTGTTACATGATTTAATTTGTACTCTCTTAGGAGATGGAGCCTCCTAGTACCCTGCTGTGTGATCTTCGCCCGTACCAGAAGCAGGCTCTTAATTGGATGATTCAGCTGGAGAGAGGACACAGTGCTGATGAGGCTGCAGCTACTCTGCATCCATGTTGGAATGCTTACTGCCTTGCAGACAAGTGTGTGAAGTTTCAACGCCTTATAAGTATTCTGTTGTTTAATTGTTAAATTTTAACTGATGATTGGTTTTATTTATTTGCAGGAGGAATTTGGTTTTATACCTAAATTCCTTTTCAGGTGATGCAATGGTAGAATTCCCAAGCATGCTTCAGATGGCTAGAGGAGGGGTATGTTGTGTTTTACTAAATCATCTTTTGTCTGTGCTTGTGTTCCTTTAGTACAGTGTTCATGTATGTATAGAACATGTGAATGCAGATTTTGGCAGATTCTATGGGACTTGGGAAGACTATCATGACTATATCTCTCCTTCTCAGTAATTCTGAAAGAGGCAGATCAAGCAGTGCATCTACAACAAGCCAGTCATCCAGTGATAACTGTGAAGCAAGTTTTAGTTCTGATAAATCTCCAATACCTCCAAAGAAAACTAAATTTAATGGTTTTGAGAAGTCTAGGAAGCAAAAAACTGTACTTTTTATTGGTGGCAATCTCATCATATGCCCAATGACTCTCATAGGCCAGTGGAAGGTAGAAAATTTCTTTCATTTTTTGAGCATTGTAGGATTGAATGTTGAACAAGCATTTTCCATATGATTTTATAGACACGAGTGCTTGCATTTTATTCTTTTCAGACAGAGATAGAAACTCATTCCCAACCAGGGGCTTTGTCGCTTCATGTACATTATGGACAAAGTAGATCAAAAGATGCGAAAGTTCTAGCACAAAGTAATGTTGTGCTGACTACATATGGAGTTCTAGCTTCAGAATTTTCAGCCGAGGTATTTGATGATATACTTATAACCCCGTTCTAGTAGTTTGATTGCAGATACTTTTCTGGAAATTACGTTCTTAGTTGCTGTTACATATATATATTGCTTCTCTATACCTGTGGAGTATGCTGATATATATCTTTTTATTCTTCATTCTTTTTAATAGAATTCAGAAGACAGTGGGGGATTATTTTCAGTTAGATGGTTTAGAGTGGTTCTCGATGAGGCGCATACCATAAAATCATCCAAAAGCCAAATTTCTATGGCTGCTAATGCTCTTGCTGCTGATTGTCGATGGTGCCTTACTGGTACACCCATCCAGGTAACTGTTTATTTCTCGCCAGTTTTGCTACATGTTCTGTGAATGATTTAAATGAAATACTAGTTTATGCTTTGTTCCATATAATATCTTCTTTGAAATATTAATATCATACCAGGTTTTTTGCTTTTCATGTTAGTTTTCAGATTTGAAGCTTCGACATATCTTTTTGTGACTTCATTTGTCACTGGTTGAACATTTTGCTCTGCTATTACAAAACTGTTAGCTTCATTGTTATTATTATTATTTTTAAATTTGGTGAGTAAAACTTACCACTAAATGTTAACAAGCATGGTAGTTTTTTCCCTTAGCTGCCACATAGTTTTCTGCTAATGAAATTTATGTGTAACCAATATAAAAAATAATGAAAATCTAGTTTGATCTATTAAACCCACACCATCTGATGTACAAAGTATATTTGTGATGCTCATTTGTGTTGCTTTTATGTCAAGCATGAAGTAATTATCATGGTAGTTGCTTAATTATGTTCTTTAGTAGTGTATATGGTAGTATATATACCTAGTGAAAATTTAATTTTCAAGTGAACTAACTGTGAAGGGATTACAGAAACTGTAGCAATTTTAAGGAACTTAGGATATTAACTATATGAGCTTAAATACTACTAAATCATATCTTAGTTCTTTTTGGATTTAATGTAGTTATGCCTGTGTTTGCAACTTTTTGTTACAGAACAAACTGGAGGATGTTTATAGTCTTCTTCGATTTTTGAAGATAGAGCCATGGGGAAGCTGGGCTTGGTAAGATGTTATTCCCTTTTGTTTTTTGTTTAGTGTTTCTTTGGATAATGTAGCATAGACTCTTTTATTTATCTCCTTTGGTTTCTTTTGTAACCATTCATTGTTCATTCTTATGTAATTTGGACAGGTAGCCAATACAGCTCTATCTCTTTCCTACTAATGATATATCCTTAAAATCTAAAAATAAAATAAAATACCTCCGATAAACCACAATATAATACATTAACCCGCTCGTCCATTTGTTCCTGTTATGCTTATTCAGTGCCTGGATCATTTGCAGATTCTTAACTCATTTTTACTGTACATAGTATTGTCCTTAAATTAGACTCTTTTGCTTGTGCTACTGATGAGATCTTAATAAATTTATTCAGGTGGAATAAGTTAGTTCAGAGACCCTATGAGGAGGGTGATGAGAGGGGATTAAAGTTGGTCCAATCTATCTTAAAGTCAATCATGCTAAGAAGAACTAAGACTAGCACAGACCGAGAAGGAAGGTGTTCATTTATAAGCAGCCATTTTTTTTTGAAAATTTGTCTGTCTGTTACTTCAGTTGTATTTATGGGCTATTCTTATTATTTTTCCTGCAGGCCAATTTTAGTCCTGCCACCTGCAGATATTCAAGTGGTATATTGTGATCTTACTGAAGCAGAGAAAGACTTTTATGAAGCATTATTTAAAAAATCAAAGGTACCAATTTGTATGGTGTCTGCATGTGGAAGTTACATTTTTTATATTTGTACTTCGCTAAAATATCATTATGCATCTGTAGGTGAAGTTCAATCAATTTGTGGAGCAAGGGCGGGTTCTGCATAACTATGCTTCAATTTTGGAAATGCTTTTACGTCTTCGCCAATGTTGTGATCACCCCTTTCTTGTCATGAGGTGAATATATTTATGTGCCCTACTTGAAAATTTTCGTAATCTGTATTTATCTGTCATCTTTGATGTTGCTGAGAATTACAAATTCATATTGTGAAAGGAAATTTCATATACTCCCTTCGCTGTACTATTTACTTCAGACTTTCTTTTTTTGTCCGTCCCAAAACTTATGCACACTTTTATTAACACCTTCATAATATCATAATACTACAGAATTGCCACATTTTACACTTGACCCAGTAACTTTATATACTTTTTTCATTAAATTACCCAAAATACCCGTCCTTCATTGTACTTTATACACCTAAAAAAAATTTCCTTAATCTCCATGTGCAAAATTGCGTGTGTAATTACCTGGACATAGAGAGTACTTGCTTAAATTCGTTATTACTAGTAAATATGAAAGCTATTAAAAGCATGCTTGGTTTTCAGTTCAAATCTTATATCTCATGGTTTTTAGTTCTCCTAATGCCTTCATAAAAAAAGCATCTCATATTTTAGGGAAAGAAATAATGGTGCAACCATAGGGTTTGTTGTATTTTATGTTGATATAAAAATCATACTCCCTCCATCCCAAAATTATAGGTCTTGCTTTCCCTTTTCATCTTTCCAACAATATATACTCGTTCCATCTTTCAATACACTAATTAATTGTAGTTTGTCTATGATGAGCCTATTCAATATTTCTAGTTTATAACACATTCATTTAATTATTAGCATAAAAGGTAAAATAGGAAAATATTAAGTAAATTTAAAATACCAATAACTGTAAATTTTGTCTATATGACCCTATTCAATATTTCTAGTTTTTTAAGGCATTCATTTAATTTTTTAGCATAAAGGTTGAAATAGGAATATTTAAAGTAAATATACAATACCAATAACAATAGATATGTATTCTTAATCCGTGTGGAAAATTTACCTGGCTTATGGGATGGAGGTAATATTACATTTGCCAATAATCAGCCTATTTAGCCTTCGGGGAAAGAAATAATGGAGCTACCAAAGTATCTGTTATATTTTATGTTGATATAAAAAATCATACATTCATACTACATTTGCCAAAAATCAGCCTATTTATACATTTTGTTGTCACATTGGACACTGTTATTCCTACTACATGTGATGTAGAGATTTTGCTGTAAATTTTTTCAGTCTAGTATCTTCGAGTTTTATTTCTTGTTGATAGTTGAAATTTATAGTCTACTTATGCTGTTGTGTATGATCATCTTCTTATATAACCTGGCACACACTTGTATTACTTCCAAATTCTTTTTAGTTTCAGCTAGTGATGTGGTTCTTTCTGTTTCCAGCCGGGGTGACACACAAGAATACTCTGATTTGAATAAACTTGCAAGACGCATCCTTAAAGGTGGTCTGGAGAATGTGGATGGCCAAACTATGGAGGCACCTTCATCTGCTTATGTTCAAGAAGTGATGGATGAGTTGCGCAAAGGGGAACAAGGAGAATGCCCTATATGCCTGGAAGCTTTTGAAGATGCAGTTTTGACACCTTGTGCTCATCGACTATGTCGAGAGTGTCTTTTAGCTAGCTGGAGAAACTCTACAAGTGGCCTATGTCCTGTTTGTAGGTAGCAAAACACTGTCACTCTTTCTCACACAAATATACCAATTTTCATCTCTAGATCCCAGCCACAGAGAAAAATAATATGAACAAAGAATGACTATTTATTTAGAAGGTTTATCTTAGGATGGAAATCACTTGCAAGGAAACTTTATCTGATTTATTGACATCTACCATTGACTGTTCCACAGAAAAACAATTAGCAAGCAGGAGCTTATCACTGCCCCAACTGATAGTCGCTTTCGTGTTGACGTTGAAAACAACTGGGTTGAATCTTCAAAGATTTCTGCTCTTATGCATGAACTAAAACATCTGCAGTCAGCGGGCTCAAAAAGCATCATCTTCAGTCAGTGGACTGCTTTTTTGGATCTGTTGCAGATTCCTCTTTCTCGGTATCTTTTTTCTTATTCGGTGTTCTAATTTTTCTGTCTTCTAAACTGTGTATTCTTTCTGGGTCTACCTTTATGCAATTGACAATACGAATGATAGCAATGTTGCTTCTTCATATTACACAACTATCTACACCAATTGACATTATGATTTGAATATAAATAGTGAATGATTTCTTTTCTTTCCTACTTCTTGGGGAGTTCCAGAATGTAGTTTTTGATATGGATATGAGTGCATTTCTTTCTCCAATATTGCATCTGCATCTTGGGGTGCAACTTTTTTGTGGTGTTATTATTGCCTGCTCATTTTTCTTAGATTTAGTTGATTGGCTTCCCCTTTTGCTTCAGTTAGCCACATTTCTGAATGTTCTTGTCCTGGTTAAATTATAATGGCAATTCGATATGGATTACTGATTGTCGATTCCCTTTTACAGGAGTAGGATTCCTTTCCTTCGTATGGATGGAACACTAAACCAGCAACAGCGTGAAAAAGTGATAAAACAATTTTCTGAAGAAGATAATATCATGGTGTTTTTTTATTTTAAAGTTCCTTTCACTTGTGTTTTTCCTTTTCAAGTTAAATGAATTAAGAAAACCACTTCTTTATTCGTTTTTACTATAGTTTTTATGTTGTTTGCAGGTGTTACTCATGTCACTGAAGGCTGGTGGAGTTGGAATAAATCTCACTGCAGCATCTTGTGCTTTTGTCATGGTTAGGTTTTAGATGCAGTAAAATATCTAGGTCTAGCTTATAGAATTATTTGAAGTGTTCCCAATGGTTTAAAAAGGCATTATATATGATGGTGTGATTGTTAGGGGGTTGATATAGTGTTGAAGGAATACATGGTTTGAGCTTGATAATAATCTCTTATCTTGCAACTGCTACCAAATATGTCTAATTCTGGTGTTCTACCTTTCGATCATGTGTAGGATCCCTGGTGGAATTCAGCGGTTGAGGAACAAGCAGTCATGCGTATCCATCGCATTGGACAAACTAAAAAGGTGATTATAAAACGGTTTATCGTCAAGGTAATGTTCTTCAGTACCTACTACAATATTCTTCGTGTGCATATGTATTACAACTAATCATTTTTTTTTAAAGTGGTTGCGAAAATCAAACATTTATCATTCCCGACTTGGATTATGCGGCTTTATTATTCCAAGATTACCATATGGCAGGGTACAGTTGAGGAAAGAATGGAAGCAGTGCAAGCTAGAAAGCAACGAATGATATCTGGTGCTCTAACTGACCAAGAAGTTCGAACTGCACGTATAGAAGAACTTAAAATGCTCTTCACTTAGACTGAGTTGGCGAAAGTTATTCCTCACAGTATGAAACCTGGAACAGCAAGGCTCATTTTTCTTCTTGAGGATCAGCGTACATCAGAGACTTGGCTCGCCTGTCACTGGATTCCTGGTAATACCGGTTGACTTGCTCCTGGTTCATATATGTTTAGAGATTATGCTAAAGGAGTTATATCTATGGTAGCCATGGAAATCGCAAACAGCCATATTTTTCGAGGAGATGGATGATTATAAAATGGTTGAGGATTCTATTTAGTTAGATTACATGTAACATTCTATTGTAATAATTATATGGTCCTAGGTAAGGTAATTTCCCAGTCACTCTATTAGTTTTAAATGTAGTGTGGATTGTAGAGAACAGTTCTGTAAAGTGTGCAGGTTTAGCAATAACTTGGGCAGCCTTTTATACTTTTGTATGAACTCCTAATTTGGAGCTATGAATTCTGATTTTATTGTTATAAATTCATCAAGTCTTATTTGGATAATTCCATAATACAATGATGTTGAAATTCTTGATATTTTATTTGAAATTATTTTGGGATTGTTTCTAATATGAAAGCTTCTCAACTCTTGGATAAGGAGTTGAAAAAGATGGAATGTGGTGTTGTAAGTTTGTAACTATGAACTTGTTAGGGAAATAAGTATGCTCAGCTTGATAAAAACTCGTTTATGCTATTGCCAGTGAACTTAGTGATTCTACATCACTAGAAAGTATATAGTCAAACATTGGCAAATACTCTGTAAGTTTTGGCATCAAGACTAATCTGTCTCACTGCTGCAACTGCTGCTATAACCCCTAACACTGAGAAAAAAACAGCTATGGTGGTGTTCAGCCAAAAAATGAAACTCCTTTTTGAAGGTTTGAATGTCAAGTTGTAGAACACAAAAGGGAGTACGAAGTCGAGTGGCATGAACCCAAACGCTCCAATCAACGCGTTAATGTCCCCGAAGAATGGAAGCATTGCTGCGACGGTGGTGGCTGCAATGACAGAGAGTGATCGCGATATCACTCTAGGGACAAGGTTTCGTGCAGAGAACTCCCCTCTCTTGGGATCTGCAAACATTCGTTCCAAAACTTCATTGTTGGGCTGTAAGTACACCTGGAAAATGCAGATTGATAGTTCACATATCTTTCGGGTCCTATATGAAAAAACTTCATGTATATATCTATGATAAGTTTAGTATTGACCACAGATACAGCAGACAACTGGAGGATGGCGAAAACATTGGTGATCAAAATGAATGATTTAGGGACTAATGGCGTTCCATCACCCAAGAAGTTAGTGAGAATAAGGCCGTCAACATGGTTACCGAAGGCCCAATAACCCGACGTGGCAACACTGAAGAAAGTAGCCGTCACCACAGCGTAACAAAGGCACAACCCCTTGAACATCTTACCTTTCACTGGTGCTGCCACTGTTGCCTGCAACGTGCACGTTTAAACGAACGTCGTGTTAGTTTCATCTCGTATTTTATTGCATCAACAGATGAATGGCACGAAACCTGGATCTCTGGGATAATCCCATTGCCATAGGTGGTGGAAATGATGGCCAATGCATTAAAGATGCCAAAGATTTTAGTTTCACTGTTGCTGCTCAGCGAGTAATCTTTTGGTGGCCCCTTAGATGAATATCCTGTAAACATTAATTATTATTATTATTTCATAAAAAGAATTGTAATAATTATGTTAATGTAAAAATTATGGTTACCAATATGAATGGAAGCAGCAGTGGAACATGCACTGTATGTGAGGCAGAGGAGCAAGGAAACCAAGTTGATATGTCTTAAGGAGTGGAAAGATGGGATTTGAGCTAAAATTAGCATTAGCCCTCCACATATTATAACAAATTGGTATAGCTTCATGTTTCCATCTGGCTTTGACAATAAGTATATTGCCTGCATAGTATAAATCTCAAGACTCTGAACATCAATGATCTTTTAACTTTAAAATTTGAAACACTTGTACAAAAAATTTTAAAGGGTTAATTGTGTGTATTAAAATAATTCACAATCTTTAGGTTCAATCTCAATTAATTAACCAAAACTTTCAACATTATTATTTTTGATGCAATAATATCCTATCAATATACCGACTAATTTGCGGTAAATTAGAACTTTCAATATTATAATATAAAGGCATTAGCTTTTGAGTTGTTGCTAATTGCTACATACTTTTAATTTTCAGTGAGGTATTGCTGCATGCTTTCATTTAAAACTTGAAAAAGTAAAGTATGAAAAATGAGAAAATTGAAGAAGCAAAAAATGAGTAACATCAAATTGAAATGGAGAATTCATTAGTGAAGATAAGTGAGCAAATTAATATGAAACTAAAGAAATTCTAATGAAGAAATTAAGAAAAGACCCATTAAATTCAAATATTCATATAAAAAGGGAAAAATTCATTGTCATAACCTCTTCTTCTTCTTTTTTCTTTACGAAAAATTGCTATGTTACATATAAATTTGCTAATTTATGTCCACCAATCATTTCTCACTTTTCAATCTTATTTCTATTTCTTATTTGATTGCTCACAATTTCCCTATCTTTCATAATATAATAATTCATCGTAGATAAAAAAATGCTCACTTTTATATTAGTTTTCCTATAATACTCTCTCATTAGACCACGTTTTTAAATAAGTAAATGGATTTTAATATAATTTTAAAGAGTTAATTAATTCATGTAAGCAGAAATGAATAAGATTTTTAATGTGCATTTGTTAGTTAAATTTCAAGTCGAAAAGACAAATTTAGGTCGAATAGAATATTTTAGGCCAAGTAGACAAATTTAGGCTGAATATAACTACATAGACAGAATAAAACAATTCAATTCATTCCACTTTTGTCTTTTCATCCCAAATTTACCTATTCTTTCCAAATTAATCTATTCGTTCTAACAACCAACGTTACAGTAAAAGAAGTTTGCGAATCTGTCTCAGGAGAGCATCCTAGAAATTGTGGTATAAATGTGGGCTTTTTTCATGTTTTTTTTTTTTAAAAGTGGGCAAAATAGATGTCACATTTTTTTATTCGGGCATTTTTTATTTTTGCCCTTTTCTAAACAATGTCTAAAGGAGAGATTAATTGTTTTGACTTTTTACCATTTTAGAATGTTTTATAGGATCGAAGAAAATAAATAAATATGAATTTTTTTATAGTATGGAGTATGTACTAATTCCATGGTTATAAAGGCACAATATGTATTGTGTATAAAGGATTGTACATACAATATTGTGGTTCAAGTCTTATTTGAAGGGTATAATTTTAAGGGTTATGGTTTATTCTTGAGTTATATTATTAATTTTTTTGGTATAATTGACTTTTCATTTCATAATTCAAAATATTGTCATGCCTTTTTAAAGATATAAATTGAACAAGGAAAATAGCAGAATAAAGTGTAGGCTATGTTAGACCTTCATGCACTGTCCTCCTAAGAGTACAAAACCAATGACAGTACCATAGCACACCGTCAATTGAATTGCTCCTACCAAATACTTGCCCCATTTTGCCCCTGCCATAATTAATTTATCAGTATCAATTGTTTTTCCTCGAATGTAGCTATAATTCTTATAAATTATCTGAGTGTTATTCTTTAAGATGTAGTGTACGTTGCTCTTTTTAAATAATAATTTTTTTTGAAGAAATAAACAATATCACTAATTCAAAGATCAATCTTGATAGTCCCATGAGCCTTTACAATCGATATTGTTCCTAACAAAGAAAGCAAGTTCATTCGCTCACATTAGAAACATGATTCACCCAACACAATTTAACCTCATATAAAGAAAAAAATACGTCATTTATATCACATAGGATAGGAAGAGTTGCCGACGAGCATTCCGATTCATCAAGAGCACATAGAATGATATTGCAAGCATCACCTATTATGGAGAAAGATGAGAGATGGTGGAAGGTTGCTACTTGCTAGAATCAAAGCTTAGGTTAATTATGAAAGCATTTGTCGGATTGACGAATTATAAAAGCTTGGTTTAATTCTAAAAGCTGATAAGGAAATATTTGCCACGTCAGCGAACGAAGGTAGCATATGGTTATTGGATTAGTGTGATTTGCCAAAATCCATTATTTGAGTAATTTTTTTTTTCAAAAATGTTGGGACTAAATCGCAATTTAAAAAAATATGGTAGTGTTTCGTGCAAATAAGAAAAAGCTATGGTGGTGACTTGACATAGATTAACCACGTCAACGATCGAGTAGCATCTAGCTGCCCGATGAATGTGAATTGCAAAATTTAAGGTACCGTTCATTTTGCTAAATTCCAAATATTAAGATTAAATTGCAATTGAAACTATAAAGATGGTGATTTTTTCTGCATTAGATACTCTTATTATTTTAGATAAATTACCAAATCCCCCTCGAGATTTGTCCAAACTATCAAATAAACCCCGTGGTTTGAATGGTTTGAAAAATTACTAATTTTTCAAACAACGGGGTTTATTTGGTAATTTAGACAAACCTCGAGAAGAGGGGTTTTGGTAATTTACTCTATTATTTATTTCATTTTGAGATGATATAAGTACCTAAAATGTGATTGGCCATGTCACGAAATCGGAGATGGCGATGGCCGAGGGCGGCATGGTGTTCGAGAACGAGAGAGAGAAGATTGTAGGAGTAGAAGGTGACGAATGCTCCGATGAATAGGCTGGCAACTCCGATGGGCCAACCCAACGACGCTAATGCAAATGGAAGGCTCAACAACGATGGAGCTACGATCGACGTCGTCAAGTGGTATCCACAATGAATCCATGTCCCTACATTCACCCTTTTATTATTTTATTTTATTTTATTTAATATTCCACTTTGACTTTAAAAATACTCCCACTTCCTAGGTTTAACATTTTTTCTTTTCATTACACTTTTACATACTTAGAAAACAATAAATTCTAAATACATTTTATATTAGAAAACACTTCTACAAATAAAAAATATCACATCGGCTTAGAATATACTGTCCCAATGATTATGTTTTCTTTTCTTATAGGATGAAAATTGAGAAATATAGTTAGTGAGTTAAAAAGATATACTATATACTAATATTTTAATGTAGGATGGGTAATTATATTACTATTGTTTATGAACTGAGATATTTAATTATTTTGTATAAGTCTCATATATAAAAAAGAAATTTAACTATTAAAATAGAACGTTCAAATTGTAAATATATAATCTTTATTGTGGGACGGAGTAATTTATATATTCCATTTAATATTACATACAAAGACAATATTATCATCAAGTAAAGGAACTGCGAAAACGGTTGAGGGGGTATTTCTAAATGAAAAAAGACAAAAATTGTCAAAAGTATACTCCATATATACTACAACAGGGATTTCACCTAAATTACATGTACATAGGCACTATGCAGCACCATTTATTTATTTTCTTTTTTTGGGATTTAGGATCCTACACACATGTGTGATGAAAGATTAGTAGAGATATGCATGTATTAATGTATTCAAGTGTGAGTGAGAAAGAAACCTCTGGATTTAAGAACAAATTGTGCTCCGGCATCAAGCTGGAGGGCGGCGGGCGGAGACGGTGGAGGAGCTTTGCCAACCTCTCCGACGTCGTCTGCAGAAGTTGGTCCAACGCTTCCCATCCACCTAATTAGTTCTTGGTCTATTTGGGGTTGGGGTTAGTACATGGAACAGTATAAATATAATAGGAGCTCATCCATATTCCATACAATAATATTGAAAGTGTATTTGTTTTAAATTTTTTACTATTTTTGGAAGAGACAGATTAATTAGCAAAGAGTGAAAAATTTATTGAGAGTAGTTTTTATAATTAACTTTTTATATAGTTCTGTTTTTTTTAAATATTAAATAAATTACAAAATAAGCCATGTGAGTTGAAAATGAATACTCTAATAAATTTAAAATTAAAGTGTACGTAAGATTATGTTATTCGGTGACGATATATATTTGGTGTGTGAATGTAGGTATGAGAGACCAAACATATAGGCCCTAAGCAAAGTGAACATGCATGATCGAAGTTAAATAAACTCAAGTTAATTAAATACAAACACTTGTGTAAACTGGGTTTACGGTATAAATCTTGTGGTTTTCTTCTTCCAATAATTCTATACTCCTTCCGACCCGCGTTAAGGTTTACGTTTTCTATTTTGGGTTGCCCCAAGTTAAGATTTACATTTTCTTTTTTGTCAAGTTTGACCTACAACAAAAAAAAACTGATTATTTCATGTAGGCCCAGACACAACACTGATACAACTACCACTTTACATTGAATATTATTTTTCTCACCTTATTACATATTAATAGGGATGTAATCAAACCAAACCGTTCGCAAACTATTCGAGTTTCGGTTTGATTAAATATTCGTTCGAACTCGTTCGTTAACCTTAACGAGCCAAACCAAACTTGAATTTTGGGTTCGAATAGTTTATCAAACCAAACTCAAGCCTAAGGGTGTTCGACTCGAAAGCTCGCGAACATATTCGTTTATAGGCTCGTTAATGGCTCGCAAACGCGTTCGTAAATTTTATAGTTATTCTTTAGAATTATATATTATTATTTATTTATTAATATTCAATAATTAAATATTTTATATTAACTCACACAAATATGATAATAACTTAAGTGATTATTTAAATATTTAAATACTTTTTATCGTTTATAATTATATTTTGTTAGTTTGTTTATTTAATATTATGAATAACATTAAATGTTTATAAACGAAATATTCTTTTAATATCCAGGTACAAAATTATTTAAATGTTCATGAAAATATATTCATAAACAAGTTACTTTATGTGTTCGTGAACATGTTCGCGAGTCTTAACAAATAGTTTGAATTCGAGCTCGAGTTCGATATTTTTTTTCTTGACGAGTTCGAGCTCGGGCTCGAGTTCGATAATTTCTTAACAAACGATCCTCAAACCTAGTAGTGTTCGACTCGGCTCGATTCGATTACATCCCTACATATTAATATATTATATTTCTTAATTTTCGTGCAAAAAACAAACATCAACGTTAACACGGGATGGATGGAGTATATTATATGTATTGATAGGGTGTTTAAATTAAAAGGAATCACAAGATTTACAAGAATTTATAATGTAAATCCGATTTACAAGAGATTAACTCTTAATTAAATGTCCTAGATCAAATTAAGAAGTTTTAAAAAGTAATTAAATGGCCTAGATCAAATTAAGGAGGTGATCCGTCCATCTCATTGAAACGTACGCGCTTTCTTTGTGAGATGAAATATAAAAAGTGAAAATAGTTGATGTGGCAGTCGTGTGTCTTGGAACAGGTTACCCGGACTCAAAATTAGGTATGAGATAAGGGCTTGTTGACTAATTCAAATAAAACTCCCACTGAATGAGACTACTTTTATTTTTGACTAATCTTTCTTCACATTTTAGAGTGGAAAATTCCTTCAAAATTACTCCATATTATTCCAACAGTTACGTTTTGCAAATTTATTGTATGATTGCACCATATGAAGAGGTTTTATGTATAAATTTTATGTAATAGTATAATCTTTTTAGATGACAAATAAAGTGTAAACAAGTTTTCTTGAAATTGCAACACAAAATGAAATTCATAACAAAGATATAAAGTAATAATGTTTTTAATAATTTTTTTAAAAGAAAAGTGATTCTATTAATTGAACTATAAAGTGGGATCAAATCAAGGTAAAAAAAAAACAGTTTTATTGTGAAATAATCTTATACAAGTAAGTATTTGGTATGTGGATGAAAAATTTGCATTTAAAGTCTAATATGATATTATCATTGAATCAAAGTGATATTTTTATTTTTTGAGTTATATAGCTTACTTGACTAAAGATAAAAATGAAAAGTAAGAAAATTATGTGAATATCATTTTCCACTTGAATTAATGAAATGCACTAAGGACAAAATAGTGGGGATTTGAAATAGTCTTAGACACAACCTAATCACTTTTGAGTAAGTATTAAAAACGACCAATTACTCTTTTTCCAATTAGACTGTGTTTAATAATTAGAAATAGAATTTCTCTTAATCTTAGGCGCACTTAAAGATTGACCATTGACAACAACTAATTGCGGTTCAAAAGGGTTATTTTTAATACCATTTTTTATGTATGGTTTGAAAATTACTCGTATATCCAATAATAACAATTGTTGTAGATGTAAAGTTAAAAAAAAATTGCGGCTTGAATTACTTTTAGAATTAGTTTAGCAGTTTTAAATAAATTATAAAGTAAGTTATATGAGTTTCTGTCCGACTTTGGGTTCTTCGCCTTCATCCGAATTTCTAGCTCTTCACTTTCGCTCCTCCATAGCTCTATGGTAATAAAGAGTCTAATCTAAAATTAGGAATCTAAAAAGGTGGTGAAGCCTAGCAGAAAGACGAAAAAAGAAATGCATTTTAGAAGAAAGAACGCATGGCTAGAGTAATGGGAGGGCCCCTGGAGCAGTAGACCCGACTCGACTGATAGATAATCCGACGTATGAAAATATTTCTTTTCCCTTTTCTCTATTCCAGGGATGAAGTAAACTAAAAAAGGAAAATTAGTGAAAATTTTAAAATTAAAATGCATTTGCAGACTATTGAATTGTGTCTTTTCCTTATTTCAGGTGTTAACTTGTTCATGAAACAAACAAAAATAACAAGTGTGAATTATTTGTGGAACGACAAACGGAGTATTGAATAGTGATACATTGATATATGTTTGTTAATGTATAAAAAATGAGTAAGATTGAGATTAATATGGTTTATAAGTAAAAATATATATGAGTGATTTTGAAAACCTATGTATGAATTTTGAAAATTAAAATTCGATTTTAAAAATCGAAAACAAAAGAGTATGTTTGATTGAAAAAAAAAAGCACATATATTGGGTCTCATGTGGAAAAAAAATTGCAATTGAGCTCAAAAATTTCAATTTAGACCTAATTTGTCTTTTAATTGCTAAAATGAATATATAATGTTATTATCTAATTATTAGCTCACACCAGAGTATTCTGAAGATGCAAACCCCAAATTAATATTTTAAAATTACAATTATCTAGAAGACTTGTATAGGAGAAAGACTTGAGTAACGAACATCAAATCAATATTCTTTATAAAAGCAGCAAATCTTAAAAAATTCTATTTTGATATCTCCCGAATTTCTCATATTTTCTTCAATTTATCATATATATATCATCTGTAAATATTAGTTGTTAGTCTAGTTAGTAGTTAGTATAAACCAAACACCCTTACTACCCCTTCTCCAAGCCTCCTTATATCACATCTCTTAATTTGTTCTCAATAGGAATCGAATATGAGTCTCTCACTTAAGTGAAGAGCCCAGTGGCCAAGTGGACTAACCCACCTAATTTCAATTTATCACATGTTATCACATATTTTCGCACCATTCTTATCTAACATATTTAATCTAATTAAAGATCCCAAATTAATGGAAAATTTCTTATTGTGTTAAATTAACAAACCGAATAAATTATTTCATAAATTACGGAGTTGATTTAATTGAGGAGTTTGAACTTTTATGTGCATAATAATAATACAAGCTTTTAACGTGAAAAAAATAATTAAATGATAAAATAAACTAAATACATGGGACAAGTAATATTAAATTTTATACAATAAGTATATTTTTGTATAATAAACAAAATTAAAAACTACATAGTGCTTAATTTAAAATGTGAACTCATTATTGTTATCTAAAAAAAATAATGTAAGATTCATTTCATAATATCAATTAAATCATAAAACTTATATCAATTAAAATATTGTAACTGTTTTGATAATTTTTATTAATATCTCAATTTCTAACATATGTAATTAAATGAATTCAGAATTGTACAGATATAGATTTTATACAAAAAACAATTAAATAATTTTGACTATTTTAATATATTGTTTTTTATGTGTGAGATGAGTCGATTTATTGTTAAAGAATGATTGTTATATTGATAAAATATGTTTATTAGTTTCACTTCAAAATTAAATGAGGCATAAATATTAATTTATGTGCCCATTCAAATTGGAATAATATTCGATATGAAGAAATTATTAAATCTTGAAAAAGTCAAATGTTGTCCGTGCAACGCACGGGTAACGTGTAGGATAGGGTAAATTCCAGCCGTTTGTGAGGTGTTCAGTCGCAGGTTAAATCAGGAATAATCGTTATATTTAAGAATGGATTGTATGTCAGCAAAAAATAATCAATACATGGCATTGGATTTTTTTTATTAAATATAATTACAAAATGAAACTTAAAAAATAATGAGAACTTGCAATTTTTTTTTTAAATTTATGATGCTTATATATATAGTGATTACCCATAAAAAAATATATAAAAGATATCTATATAAAAAAAATTGACCATTTAATAAAATAATATTTATTATATGCTCTAAACTTTTTAAAATCTATTGCACTGGTAAGTGTTTTCGTTTAAGTGAAAACCTAACTAAGGTCGGAGAACTGCGGAGTATACTTGTAAACTGTGGCAGCGATACTAATTCTATTGAACTGTTTCATTTATGAAACATTATTTTGTCTTTTTCTGTATTTTGTCTCTAGGTTTTAATATGGAGTTTTATTATCTTTATAATTCAGTGTCAATTTTAAGGGTATAATTATAATTAATATTAAAATTAAAAGTGGCACAAATATTCTATTTAGAATTTGATTTAATGGGATACTCAAAGTAATACTATTGCAGAAGTCGTACTATCGACGCAAGAAAGAATATTGCAAATAAAGACAACTTTTATTAATGTAAGTAACATTTTGAATGAATACGTAGTTTTATTTTTTAATATAATTACTTGCTAGCCAATAATTTTTTTTTTCTAAAAAAAAAATAAAAATATATATATAACATTGCTTTTACATTTGCGTTTTAACGACTCTTATCAAAGAGAAATACTACTGTGCAACAGTTTTTAAGGTGTAATTGGATCAATTTTACCCATGATCATGATACTTATATAAATTTGAGTCTAACGAATTATATTAATTTTCATGCTTCCTCTCTCTAACTCCCGACTCTCTCTATCTCTCTAATCTCCTCACTCTAACTCTGCTCTCTCTTTCAAATCTGTATCTCCAATGGCTCCAATGGCTTTCTTCCTCCGATGGCTTTCTTCCTCCGTCGCTCCGCCGTGTCTCATCTCCCTGCCTCCATGGCTTCTTTCTCCTGCCGATCCCGTTTCCTTCTTTCTCTCTCTGCTGCAATACCAACGACATAGACATATTCTTTCAAATTTTTTTGCACATATCTTTCAGATCTGTTCAAGCATGATCTTCTAAAAAATCAGATGTTTTAAAGATGTGCGTGAAAAAAATCCACTCCGCCGCCGCTGTTCTCTCTTCGCTGTTGTTCTCAATCTGACTTTGAATCGATTTTTTTTAAAATCATATTTAATCTCCTCTTCCTTATCTCATGTATTATGATATTTAAATTCTGAATTAGCAGAATTTATTGTTGTTGTTCTTGTTAGTTACATACCAGACCTAGACCTGGATAATTATACCAGAAATTAGAAACTAGAGAAAGAATAACCATATCAATCTTCAGTCTATATGTTAAGTCAAATAGATGTATTACACTTTGTTCTAAAGTGTATAATTAATTTTACATATGAAAATTGTATTAAACTCCAGTGATTTTTATACTCATATTAATAATGTGTTATTTTAATTCCTAAATGTATAATTTTAGATATAAAAATGATATTAAATTCTATTAATTTTGTTATGTACATTTTAATAATCAAATATATTGGTCATAATTCAATATTGTATACACTTTTTCTTAATAAATGTATCAATTCTTTTAAAAAATTGGGATATTAATATTCAATATCAGATTTTAGAGTCACACTGTGCACCTAGATAATTTATACCGTTAGATCAGATTTTTATTTAATCCTAACTATTAAATAAAATAAAATAATTAAAAAAAATATAATAACTACCCACTACACCCTAATTCTTACCCTATAACCCCTCAAATGTACCGGTGCACCGGATGCACCCCAGAATAACCCCCAATTTTAACATCTTAATATAAAAGTTATACATTTATTAAGAAATATATTTACATTAGTTGATTAAAAAATATCTATATATAATTGATCTACGAAATGTATGTTTAAATAACTAACATAATGATACAAATTTAATATCCAAAATTATAGTACATTTATTAACACAACATATACACTATTGCAATAATACTAATACAGTTATTTAGTCGATATATCATATACCTTTATATACAAATTAATATTACATTTATTAACAACAACATGGAGTATATGTTATTGCAATAAAACTAATACAGTTAGTCGATATATCATTTATTTTTTATATACAATTAATATTATATTTATTAACAACAGTATATACATTATATCAATCAAACTAATACAATATCAACCATATATAAAAAAATAAAAGAAACTGGACACCAATCGATTAATTCACTGTACATCAATTGATTTTAATTCACAAACACTACCAATCTTTCTACTATCAATTTAAATCCACAAAATTAATCTTTCTACTATCAATCTCAATCCACAAACACACAAACATTCATATTTATGCTACTAATCTTTCTGATAGTATCAATCTCAATCTGAAAAAGAAAAAAATCAATTACAAATTGTAGATCTGAGTTCGGTGATGGTAGATCTTCGATTTTCACAGCAGAAATCTTTTCTCCAACAAGCAAAAGCTTCAACCACGACACTATAAACAAAGATCAGATTTGAAAAAATTGAAATAGGAACAACGAAATGGACTAGTACACACTAGAGGCGGAGACAGAGGCAGAGTGGAGAGATTCAATAGAAGAGCACATTGGAGGTGAAGAATAACGGAGACCGAGGCGGAGCGAAGAGACTCGTGGAAGGAGGCGGCAAAAGGTGGTGGAAGGCAGACACAGAGCCGGAGAGTGAGAGGCGTGGAACGTGAGGAGAGAATATCGTGAGAGGCGTGAATTGCGCTGAAACAGAATAAGGAAGAGATAAATTTTACTAACCCATTTCCATATATACATGATCAGTTTTTCAAATACAGATCTTTTTTTAAGGTGCACCAATGGTACAGTAGTACTACTCCTTATCAAAATATAGTAAAAAATAAAAATATATATAGACAATTCGAACCACATATCACTCATCTACACGAGTAATATGAGATATAACATCAAAATAAATTAAGACATCCAACCCAATTTTATGTCTATAATTATATATTCTTATTAAATGATAAATATTGTAAATATATTTTAGAAAATTATAGTCTTTTAATGATATTAGTATATTAAACTATTTATTTACTTATTTTTGTATCTTTTAGTCATATCGTTAATTCCTAGATTTGCTCTGGTTGTTATTGTCGAGAATACTTGTTAATTATAATAAAGGGATTAATTACTATCTGATACATAATAGAGTTTATATAATGTACACAATTGTACACTAACCCACATGATCCATATTCATAAATAGGTCAGTATATAAAGCCCAATTAACCAATTAGGTTATTTCACCGCCTCACACTCCTCTCTCATTTCTCCTTCACCCCTTTCACTGCTACGTCAAGCCGTCACCTTCCACCGCATGTGATTCTGTAGTGCCGCCACCTTCCGTTGAGTCTCTTCGGCCTCTTCCGCCGCTGAGTCTCTCCAGCCTCTTCCGCCTCCATCTTTGTCGTCTTCTGCCTAAGTGTTCTCAGTTTACCTCTGTTTGCCACCCTTCCCGCTGGCTGTTCATTCTCTACTCCACCTCTGCATCGTCTTCTGCCTACGGCGTTTGTGTTGCGAATAGGATTGCATTGTGCGGTGGATAAAATCTGGTTGATTCCACGCTAATCATCATATGTGATAAATCTGACTGGATACTCACGCTAATCATCCTAATTTACGAAAAGGATCGCATTGTTGTGGATAAAATTTGGCTGGATTCTCCATTTCTCTATTTTGGAATTCTTTTGGATCAATTGATTTGTGTAATTTTAAGAGAATCCGGCTGAATTCTCACGCTAATCATCATAACTTCTCAATTTCTCTATTTTGGAATTCTTTTGGATCAATTGATTTGTGTAATTTTAAGATAGTTTAGTGCATTTCAATGATTGGATTTATGATGTGAAGGTGAAGGATCTGCAATTAACTCTTTCTTTTACTACTGTAATTTTTAACATACTTCAAGTTTTTGTTCAATTATTTAATTTTAATTTATTTTTTGAATGACTGTATTGATGTATGAAATTGTATTTATAATTGTATTACTTTTTTTTACAGAAGTGTATAAAACTTACACTTATTAAAAAAAACTTATACACTATAAATTTATAAAAAAAATACAATTCTTGATGATGAGGAAAGAAAAGAAGAGAGAGCATGTATTTAAAAATTAACATAGTCATCGCGCTAAATATCAATATTTTGTACTAAAATATAAAGCTAAAATTGAATGAATGTGATAAAAATATTGATATAAAATATCAATATTAATACATTTTAATTTTCTTTTTTTAAAAAAAAGTATTACATTTATTAAGAATAACACATACATTATTGAATTACAACTAATACAGTTAGTTATCAAATGTGCCATTCTATTTAATTAATAAATACATAAAAGAATAAACATATATACATGTCAAATAAAATAAAATACGTGGTTTATATTCTCCTTGTTCAGCCTCGTAGATGCTGACGTTATTTCTCCCCTTCATGTTTCTCCTCACGTTTCTTCCCATGATACACGGATTGACAATTAATTATTAATAAGTATACATTTATTAATAAAATGTTATACACCTTTTCAATAAAACTTATACATTTTAAGTAAAAACATAGTTCAAATCAATAATTCCTCAAATATAATTCTCGTAATGAATATGGTGAAACTTTTTATCAATTGCAGTCAAATCACTCTTCTAATACCCAAATTATTTATAATAAAAATATTATACAGTTATTAAATAAAACACATACACTTTATGTTTAAAAAATATACATCAATAAACATATGATAATTCACGAGTATGAAGTTTAGGAAACCTTTGAAAATAGGAGCAGAAACAATGGAATCTAAATCTGAGAGACGTTGGTGGAAGGGCAAGGTGAATCAAACCGCAATTAAGAAGAATAACAAGATTGAGTTCTCAATTGATTAAGAATAACAAGATTGAGTCCTCAATGGATTACACACCAGCAATGCGAGGAGCAAAAATTCGAATACCAATATTGTGGCTGATCGATGCATGCGGCGGCCGCGCGTGGTGGTTGTGGTGCTTTCTCCATTTATGTGGTCCACTATCGCCGAATCCTCCACTACCACCCAGATCTCTCGTGCTTTCGAAAATCTCTTAGATCCTAGGGCAATTGCTCAGGCGACATCAAATACTCTTATCTCTGTTTCTCATTGCCTTTCTTTCTACTTTGTAGGCCGTCTCTTTTTAATCTCATCCAAAACAACCCTTCTGTATTTTGGCAGAGCAAAGAGACAATAGATGGTAGGAGAAGAGAGTAACGCAGAGAGAACAGATGGTAGGGGGGAGAGCGTGAATTGGAGGAGAGGATGAGGAGAGAACAATGAGAGAATTATGGTTGAAATGACCCATATGGGTTAAATTAGTATAAATATTATGGGTCATGGGATTTTGTTGACCTGATTGGACCTTAACACTCTTGTACAGTAGTCTTTGCCTACATAATAAGGGGCCGTTTATATGTGGGGTTAAATGTAGTTATCCCATATAAACCATAGAAAAAACTATTTACTTGTAAGGTTAAGACAGGTGGGTTAACAAGCGTGCCCTTGTTGGCCCGGGGTGGATTCCACTGTACACGAGGTTTATTTGTCCGCCCAATTTTGGCTGCTAATTTTTATCCTCCAGGGTTAACAAATGTAATTACTTTTTTGTCTTCGTTCATCCAATCATCTTCCTCAACCAATCTAAGACCCTATCTCCTGTCTCACTCTCTCTTCTGCCACTAGTATAGTGGTGGTGTGCCAACATGGTCGACGGCGATGTGATTCTTGGCAGAAGTGATAGCGTTTGCGATCAGGGGTGAAAAAAGCAATGATGCAATTTTGATAATAGCATTGGTGAGCGGTCTTGTGTCACTGGCGATGGCAGATGACTGTTGCTGGTGGTGGTGAACGCTACCACCGGGGGTGAGAAAAGTTGTGGCGTCTGACGGCGGCGTGATTTTAATAATAGCATCGGTGAGCGGTCGTGTGCATCACCGATGACGGTAGATGACTGTCGCTGGTGGTTGTGAGTGATTCCAGCAAGAGAAAGGAGGATCAGTGGCTGGCGGCGCGTCGGGGAGCCAGATCTGTGCCGGTGGCAATCAGTTGTGAGATAAAGATGGCGGTGCATGGTGGTACGGCAGTGATGAGGGAGGACGAGGCTGCAGTGAGGATGGAGGAGGGTGGTGCGGACTGTGTTTGGAGATCTGATGGTTGAACATGGGAATGGGGAGCAGAGAGAAGAAGATTAAGGAAGAAGAACGCGGAGAGAGAAGAAGACTGGGGAAGAGGAACAATGAAAGAAATTTGGGTATATTTTAAGGACATTTTTGTAAAATTATTTTATATAAACCCTTTAAGTAAACAAATCTGTACAAAAGGGTTAACGTGTGTTAACATTAATTTTATGGGTTACATTAACCTTAGGTTAACTTATCCCTCTACTGAAAGTAAACAGCTCCTAATAGGTGTTATTACGGTATACGTCCATTCAAATATATCACTATTAGATAAAAAATTTAGGAGTGATATACCTAATATAATGATCATTGTCATTTTCACCTAGATTTTAGTGTCTTTGTTTGTGGATTTTTGGATATTTTTATCCGTATTTGTATAACTTTTGGTGGAGTTTATGTAATTATGAGAAATATGGTATGGATTGATAGAAATGTGTAAATGAGCGTAAATATATGCAAAACAGGTCAAGAAATGAAGAAAAAAGGAGTCGGGAGCAAAACGGAGAAGGAAGAACAAGGCACGCTCGGACACGCCCCATGTGCATAACACGGGCCTGTCCGAGGTGGCCGTGCTCGAGCATCAGAACACAGAGCTCGCCTAGGAGAAGGCCGTGTTCCGGCGCACGGGCGTGCGCCCCGTGTGCGGAACACGGGCCTGTTTGAGGAAGCCGTGCACAGTCATCAGAAATTGCTACACTCCCATGGGAGAGGCCGTGCGTGGGTGCACGGGCCGTGTTCGGAAATGCACAGTACACATCGAACTGCGTGTGCATTACACGAGCCGTATACTGCTACACGGCCCGTGTAGGTGCAAAAGGTAGTGTAAATTTCAGAATGTTCCGAAAGCTTCTAGAAGGCCTCTAAGTGATATAAAAGGCTGACTTATGCAAAATTTGGAGAAGAGATCAGAATTAGAGTAGTTACACACACTCTACACCATATTTTCACACACTAGATCCATTTCATTCATCTCCATACATTTGATCCATCCATTTCACTTGATCCTCAACAATCCATCCATCAATCCATCATTCCACCACTTGAGAAGAGGAAATCATCAATGATTGAAGAAGATAGCATTTTGAAGAGAAGGAAGGTTATCTCCACAAAAGGAAAGCCAATCTACTTTTCAATTGTTAATTTTCTTCTTATTTTGGCTCAAATGGAGTAAGCCTTTGAATGTATTGATCTAAACACAATGTGTAGTGGCTAGTCCTATAGTAGGGCTAATCATATGATTGGTTGAGAAGAATGCTAGATATGTAGGATTTGAGAAGTTGAATTGAGTTAATTTTTGACTTCCTTTTATGATTAATGAATCATATTTCATTTCAATACTTGTGTGATTAGATTCTCTAATCTTAGTGTTAGGATGGTCATTCCAATATTATGATTAGGTGTTTAATTGAATCATATATTAAGATGAGCATGTATGTTAGTGTGAGGGGAGGTAAGCCATACCCTTCTTATGCTTAGAACATTCATAGGGGGACACTTAAGAAATTGAGTGAAAAGAACCAAACTTATGATCATAGTACCTTAAGGGAATTGAGAGTAAGCACAATCATAGGAGATTTAGACTTGTCAAAGAATCGAGAACCTAATCACCTTGGCCATAGGGGTTAGGGGTACAAACGTGATTGCTTTTAGTCCACAATTAATGAAGTTCAATATCAAGAGTTATGCATATCTAGCTAGATTCTTAACAATGAGTATGATTTGCCTTGCTCTCTTCTTAAGTGCATTCTATCCACATTCCATTCATCTTGTTACTTGTTCGATATTTGATACATTTAGTTATTAGTTGAATTCTTAGTTAATTGCTTAGAATAATAAGTAGTTCAAATACCAAACCTTCAATCTTGTCACTCTTACAAAGCATAAATCAATGACAAATCCGGATATAACCATGAGCTTACTTTCCCTTAGGAAGACATATAAATTTTGTTGCTTGGTCACACGTGTACAACAACGATAGAGTCTCTTACTCTAAAATATTTTACTAGAAATGCGACTAAGAACATGGCGCCGCTTGCCGGAAAAATATTAAACTTTTGGTTGTAACGAGTTTGAATTTGATTAGTTTTGATAAGAGTATTTCTTTTATTTGTTTACTTGTTTACTTATCTTGGTTACTTGGAGAACTAATTTGGAAATTCTTGTAGGTACATGCGAACTCGTTCAAGGTCTCAATTTATTGAACCTTTGAACTTGGAATTAGAAACTACCTTAAGAAGACAAAGAAGAGGAATGTTAGAGCCTACAGAGGAAATTATGGAAAATGTAAGGTATAATGCAAACATGGTGGATGAAGAAGGCAATATGAGGAATTTTCAAGGGGGTGATAATGTTCGAGGAGGAAATATTAATCCGGAGTTTGTGCCACAAGCTAATACTCAACAAGTTCACTTGCATAATCAACAATTGCAAGCAATCATTCAACACTTGATGGCACAACAAGAAGCAAGGAATAATCCTCCGGTGGTGCAAAATCAATCCCGTGGTAATAGAAACAATAGAGCAAGAATAAATATCTATGATCACTTCCAATCGCAATATGGAAATTATGGAATGGGCCCACCATTGAATGTGAATAATTTCGAGATAAAGACGGGGTTAATCAACATGGTGCAAGCAAATCAATTTGGTGGTGCTGCAATGGAGGATCCGAATGCTCACTTTTCCTAATTTACGGAGTTAGCCAACACAATCAAGATAAATGGGTAAGTGAGGATATTATTAAAATGAACCTTTTCTCATTTTCATTGAGAGATAGAGCTAAAGCTTGGTATCACACTATACCACCGGGATCCTACACCACATGGAGAGAGTTGGCACAAAGATTCTTGAGCAAGTATTTTCTCCCTTCAAAGATGTTGCATCTAAAAGGACAAATCTTTCAATTCAAGCAAATGCCGCTTGAGACATTTAGTGAAGCATGGGACCGATTCAAAGAAATACTGAGGAGGTGTCTGCAACATGGATTCCCCGAAGATCAACAAGTAGGATTTTTCTATGCCGGATTGAATGGGAGTGAACGAATGCTTGTTGATGCTTCATCGGGAGGTTCTATATTGGGGCAAACTTCGGAGAGAGTAATTACTATATATGAAGAGATTGCTTTGAATACGGGTCAATGACCTATGGATCAAGTTGCGGGTATGTATGAAAGGGAGAGAATAGCTAAGATGGAAGAAGTGTGCTTGCAACAAGTGAAAAAGGTGGAGGTGCCTAAGGTAGATATGACCGACAAGGCCATTACGGAGATACTTAAGAGGATGAATGCTAATTTGCAAGTTTCTCCGAACTCTACACCTATGGTGAATCAACAAGTGCTTGCGAATCCTCAACAAGGTATGTCATTGCCTTTGATGAATCAACAAGTGTTTTCTAATCTTCAACAAGGCATGTCTATGCCTAATATGGGTCAATCTTCTCAAAGTTGTCAAATACCTACATCTATGCCTCAATAAGGAATGCCCTCTAATTTTGGAATTCAAGAAACTTGGTGCCCACCCGAGATGTCACTTGAGGAAGTTGCCTTCATGCAAGGAATTAACTTTCAAGGAAATTATGGTGGTAACTTTGGTAATCATGGAGGGGGATATCCACAAAGGCAAGAAGGACGGGGGCAAGGTAATTTTCAAGGAAATTTCAATCAACCTCGTAGGTATGAAAATTTGTCATATGGAAATCAAGAGAATGCCCTTACTCTTCCACCGGGCATTAATCCGGGGGAAAAAGCTCAAAATGGTGAAGGGAAGCCTGCCATGGAAGATCAAATGGCTTAAGTGTTGGAATTTATGAAAGAAATTAAAGAGGAAAGTAGACAAAAAGATGATGTAAATGAGAGGAGATTTAAAGCAATTGAGACTCACATTAGTCAAATGACAAGTGAAAGGGGGGATGTTCATCGTCAAGGGAAGTTTCCATCTACGACCATTACTAATCCTAAGGAGCAATGTAAGGCTATTGAACTTCGTAATGGAACAAAATACGAAGGGCCTTCTATGCCGATGGAAGTAGAGGAAGTAGAATGTGAACTTGAGCCTATGGAAAGAGTGGATGAAGAAGGGAAATAGGAAGAAGTTGAGATTGTTGAAAAAGATGAAAGTACCCCTATACTTGAAGAAGAAAAAGATGAAGTTTCCAAAGAAATGGGAAAGATGTAGAGAAGAAAAACATAAAGAGAGAGAAGAGAAGTTTGAAAGGGATGAATGTGGAATTCCTAAGTTGCCCGTTGCAATTCCGTTTCCACAAAGATGCTTGAAAAAGGGATTAGAAGAGAAATTTGCCAAGTTTGTTGAGATGTTGAAGAAGATACATGTAAATATTCCTTTTGCGGATGCTTTACTTCAAATGCCCAACTACTCCAAGTTTTGAAGGATATCTTGTCAAAGAAAAGAAGCTTGGGAGAGTTGAAATGGTGAATTTAACGGAGGAGTGTAGTGTGATCTTGCAAAAGAAGCTTCCCCCTAAATTGAAAGATCCGGGGAGTTTTACTCTTCCATGTGAGATGGGAGAGCATGAGAACTACAAGGCTTTATGTGATTTGAGGGCTAGCATTAACTTGATGCCTTGTCAATTTTCAAGAAGTTGGGTATTGGTGAGGTCAAACTGACGTCGGTCACACTTCAATTAGCCGATCGGTCATTGACACGTCCAAAGGGAATTGTGGAAGATATTTTGATCAAAGTTAGCAAGTTTGTGTTTCCCGTTGATATTGTGGTACTTGATATGGATAAAGATGCTAATGTCCCGTTGATACTTGGGCGTCCGTTTCTTGCCATGGGGAAAGCTTTGATAGATGTGGAGAAAGGGGAGCTAACTTTAAGGGTGAATGAGGAAGAAGTGATATTTTCATTAAGAGAGGCTATGAGGTATCCTCGGAACAAGGAGGAATGTAGAAGATTGGAGATTGTGGACAACATTGTTGAAGAGCATATGTATCATCTTCACTCCAAGGATCCGTTCGAGATTATCATAAGCCACTCTTACTCTATTGAATCTATAAAATCTAACTCTTCTTTTTGTTTAAGAAATGATAAAATGATTGATGAATTGCATGGTTTAAATGCTTGTAGGGAACTCACAAGTAAGGAAGCAAAGGAAGCAAAAGTGGAGAAACTTGATGAAGAACCAAAAGAAGAAGTGCAAGAGAAGAAGAAGGTAGAGTTGAAACTATTACCGGAGCATTTGAAGTATGCTTACTTGGAAGAGAATGAGACGTATCCGATAATTATATCTTCTTCCCTTAATGATTTAGAATTGGAAAAGTTGTTAAGAGTTTTGAGGGAGCATAAATCTTCTATTGGTTGGAGTATAAAAGATTTGAAAGGTATTAGTCCATCTATGTATATGCATAAGATTCATTTGACTGATGATGAGAAGTCATGTGTGCAAAATCAATGTAGATTGAATCCTATAATGCAAGAAGTGGTGAGAAAAGAGGTGTTAAAATGGCTTGATGCGGGAATAATCTTTCCAATTAGTGATAGTCAATATGTAAGTCCTTTACATGTAGTGGCAAAAAAGGGTGGTATGACAATTGCTCGATCCGATACAAATAAAACAATTGCCACTAGTACTATCACGGGTTGGAGAGTATGTGTTGATTATCGTAAATTGAATGAAAATACTCGTAAAGATAATTTTCCATTGCCATTCATAGACCAAATGTTGGATCGACTTGCGGGGCATGAGTACTATTGTTTTCTTGATGGATATTCTGGGTATAATTAAATATAGATTGCCCCGGAAGACCAAGAGAAGACAACATTCACGTGTCCTTATGGTACGTTTGCATTTAGAATGATGCCTTTTGGTCTATGTAATCCCCCTGCCACTTTTCAGCATTGTATGATGTCTATCTTCAATGATTTAATTGAAAATATTATGGAGGTGTTTATGGATGATTTTTTCGTGTATGGTTCCTCTTATGATATTTGCTTGACTAATCTCACTATTGTGTTGCAGAGGTGTGAAGAATCGAATCTTATGTTGAATTGGGAAAATGCCACTTTATGGTGACTGATGGGATAGTTTTGGGACATCATATTTCAAAGAAAGGTTTAAAAGTGGATAGAGCTAAAGTGATAGCCATAGAACATCTTCCCCCTCCTACTAGTGAGAAGGGGGTGAGATCGTTCTTAGGTCATGCGGGCTTTTATAGATGCTTCATTAAGGATTTTTCCAAAATTGCTAAACCTCTTTGTAAACTACTTGAAAAAGATTGTCCATTTAATTTCAATGATGAATGTAGTGTATCATTTCAGGTGCTTAAGGATGCTCTCACTTCCTCTCCAATACTCGTTACCCCGGATTGGAGCATACAATTTGAACTACATTGCGATGCTAGTGATCAATCCATAGGAGTAGCGTTGGGGCAAACGAGCGAGAAAAAGTTTAGAGCAATTTATTACGCCTCAAAGACATTGAATTCGTGCCAAGTTAATTACACCACAACGGAGAAGGAATTTTTAGCCGTCGTGTATGCTTTTGAGAAGTTTCGGCCATACTTGGTTGGAACACAAACTATTGTCTACACGGATCACGCGGCCATAAAATACCTAATGAGTAAGAAAGATGCTAAACCTGGTTTAATCCGTTGGGTGTTACTTTTGCAGGAATTTGATGTGATTATCAAGGATAAGAAGGGCGTGAAGAATGTGATTGCGGATCATTTGTCTAGATTGGAGAATGGAGGTGAGAATGTAGACATGAAGCCGATTGGGGATGAATTCCCGGATGAAGATATTTTGCAAGTTGAAGTCGAGCAAGTGTGTACTCTCATGATGAATGTGCCGCCTTGGTATGTCGATTATGTCAACTTTCTTGTTTGTGGAATCAAGCCCACGTTGCTCAATGAGTATAAGGTAAAAAGGTTTTATGTTGAAGTGAAGAAGTACTTGTGGGATGAGCCCTTCTTGTTTAAGATTTGCAATGATGGAGTAATAAGGAGGTGTGTGGCCGATGAAGAAGTCTTGGGGATTCTTGAGCTATGTCATTCGTCTTTGTGTGGGGGTCACTTTGGTCATCAAAAGACGGGGGCTAAGGTTTTATAATCGGGCTTCTATTGGCCTACCTTGTTTAAAGATGCAAAGAAGTTTGTGGCTAAATGTGATAGATGCCAAAGAATAGGGGAAATAGGTAAGCGAGATGAGATGCCATTGAGTTTGAGAATTAATGTGGAAATATTTGATGTATGGGGCATTGATTTTATGGGACCGTTTTTCTCATCTAAAGGATATGTGCACATCTTGCTAGCCGTGGATTATGTGTCTAAGTGGGTGGAGGCAATCCCCACTAAGATAAATGATGCCTTGATTGTTCAAAGATTCTTGAAAAAGAATATTTTTGCTAGATTTGGAGTTCCACGGGCACTAGTAAGCGATGGAAGAAACCCACTTTGTACACAAGTTGATGGAAAGTTTGTTGAAGAGATATGGAGTGAAGCATCGAGTTGCTACACCTTATCGCCCTCAAGCAAATGGTTTGGCGGAGGTTTCCAACTATCAAATAAAGTTAGTATTGGAGAAGACAATCAATGGAGGGAGGAAGGATTTGTCGGAGAAGCTTGACGATGCTTTATGGGCTTATCGAATGACTTTTAAAACCATCCTTGGTGTGTCACCGTATCAATTGGTCTATGGTAAAGCTTGTCATCTTCCCGTGGAGTTGGAACACCGTGCATTGTGGGCTATTAAACGCCTTAACATGGATGAAGGGGAGAGTGGTCAAGCAAGATTGTTGAAGTTGATTGAGTTAGAGGAGTTTAGAGGAAGAGAATTTGATAACTCAATCATCTACAAGGAGAATATGAAGAGATGGCATGATGCTATGGTAAAGGAGAAGATGTTTTCTCCCGGGGACAAAGTTCTTGTAATCAACTCGATGCTTAAGCTGTTCCTCGAAAAGCTTAAGTCTAAATGGATGGGGCCATATAAAATGCTTGAGGTGTTGAGTGGACATACGTTGAAGCTTAAGGGTCCTAATAATGAGTTTGTGATAAATGGTCATCGGGTAAAACATTACCTATCTCCTCTCAAAAGGAGATAGTGTATGTGGATACCCTCTCTTCTTGAACATCTTTGATTGTTTAGTAGTGTAGATTTTATTTTTCTTTTGTTTTTATTGCTTTCTTGTAGACTTGGTATGTAGGTGGTGAAGCTCAAGGAGAAAAGTGCATATGATGAAAGACAAGGGTGCTAAAGGTAGAATGAAAATGTATGCCACACCACTCTTTACAAACTTAAATTTTAACACTTGTGTTAATTTAAGTTTGGGGGGTGCGTGGTGGTCATACTTGGATTTTGGAAAATGCACATGAGTCATCACGAGGTAAGTTCATGAAGAGCATTGGTGAAAACGACAAGTGTACGTCTCACCACTTTTTGCAAACTTAATTCTCAACTTGTTTCGATTTAAGTTTGGGGGGAGAGTGCGTGGTGTGACTCACCATTTGTTTATGCTTTAATGTATGATGAATCATGTGTGATTAGGTTATATTGTCTTGTGGCAAAATGGGTCAAAATTTTGAACATGAGTTAGGTTTGTTTTGGTATGTTTGGTGGTGTTTAAGTACATGATAGTCCATTATTTGATCATAATTGTGGTGTTAATATTTTGAAGTATTTTTGAGCATGAATAGGGTGTGTGAGAAGTGCAAAAACAGGGTAAAATAAGGTGAAGTGTGAAAGTTGGAAAACAGGGTAAAGTTGCTACACGGGCCGTGTTCAGTACATGGCCCTGTAAGGACTGGCCGTGTAATAACATCAGAAGTGCCTACTCACCCAGAGTCAAGGGCGAGCTCCGAACTCGAGCCGTGCAGGGAATAGGAACACGGGCCATGTGCGGAGCACGGCCCTGTAACGTGTAGCCATGCTTGAACGTCAGAAAATACTACACGGCCACGACTATGGCCGTGTAGCGGAACACGGGACATGTAGCATTCAAAGTCAGTTTTAAAAGCCCAATTTCAGAACACTCCGTATGCACTTCCACACACGTCCTTCACTCCGTACACACCGAATCCACTTCAATCTTCTCAATTGTTCGTCGATCTTCATCATCAAGGTTAGTTTTGAGTGATTGTTAGTGAGATTCTTCAATCTTGTACACCAAGAACACTTCTCCAAATCCAAAAGTAAAGGTATGAATTCTATGAATCCTAACTTTCGAATTTTTTTTAGAGTTTGAGAGAAATTGAGCAAATCAATGTATGGGCTTTGTGATATAGGGAGTTTGGAATGTTTTATTGATTGTTGAACAAACATGTGCCAATTTAATTGTTGAATTGAGAGTGGAATTAGGGTTCATGAGAAAGTTGAATTAGGGGATTTGTAAGAATGATGAAATTGGATGCATATGTTGTGCAAATTAAATTATCGTGCTTGTAGAATGCTTAAATTTTAATCAAATAGATTTAGGTGTTGAAGATTTGGACATTAGGTAATGTGGATTATATTTTGAAAGTTTATGGAAAAGTTGTGCATGCCAAGTGTTCGATGAAATGTCTAAGTGAAAATTTTGGCTGAATTTGAGATCATATGTTCATAGTGATCAGTGATGGTATATTTTGGAACTTATTTGTGCAAGTATGATATAGTTGAGGTATAAGTTCATGGATAATTGAAAGGAGTGATAGTGAAGTGAATGTTGTGGCAAAGCTTGAAGTTAGAATGATATGAATGTGTAATGTTGATGCATAGTATAGTTCACATTTGGTTGAATAACTAGAGTGGAATTTAAACTTAATACATTACCATTTTTAATGATGTAATTGAAAATGACTTGAGCATTGTTGTAAATTGTAGATGGCCGAGAGGAGGGTGAGACCTAGGAATGAGGATTTCATCGTCATTACCGATCCAAGAGAATTGGCTAATCTCGATGCTCAACTAATGGAAGATGGGGTCCATCCGGACTACTTTGGGGTAGAATTTGAAGACGAGTGGGGAAAGTATGTGCTTCGTTGGCAAACACTCGCTCCCAAGATCAAGCCAACCCGATTCCAAGATACAACAACAATGGAAGGGTTAGGAATTGAGGAAGATTTGAGGAAGTTGTTTAGGTTCTCAAATATGGAAGCAATCTTTGATAAAAGGCCCCCTACTTACTACCATCTAACTGTTGAGTTCATGAGCACATTTCAAGTGAAGAAGGATAGGAATTCTTTCCCTATTTCAGTTACGTTCCAGTTGGACAACGTGATGAGAGAAAAGATCCCTCTACATGTTTTGAATGGATTCTTTGGATGCCCATCATGTCAATACCATCAGAGCTTTTATCATGGATGTGGTTTTAATCAGCAAGAATGGTGGAAAAGTTTGGTGAATGATGAGACAGAGCAAGTAGGACATGTTCCTAGTGCCTCGAAAGGAACTGCAATAAGGAATCCAGTCATGAGGTACCTAGAGAAGATTGTCTCAAACACCATCTTAGGGAGATTTGAGAGTGGAGCAGTGGGAGAGAAGCAGTTATACATCATGTACTGCATATACGATAAGCTACCACAGAGCATTGCAGCACATTTTGTGCAACATGCGGAGAGAGTTGCCAAGAGACAAACTTCTCAGGGCTTGATGTTGGGAGGTATGATTACTATGATCGCTCAAGGCTTGGGAATAAATCTTGCAGGAATGGAAAACAGGATGGTGAGTGAAGGATTGAATTATCAGCAGTTGATGAGGATGGAATTTTTGTCTATAGCCGGGAATCAATATTGTCTAAGGCAAGAAAAAAAGGCTCCATTTCCTTTGCCAGCTCCAGAGCTCACTACGGTGTATACTCGAAGGAGGTTTGCTGACTTGGCAATGGCTAGTGCTAATCACTCCAGGGTTGTGAGAGCTTTTTATAGAAGAAACAGAGAGAAAGTGGAAGAGGTTCTCAGACAGATGAGGGTTGAAGAGAAGCTCGAGCTAGCCAATCTAAGAGCGGAGCCAGTATCGATGGAAGGTGATGAGCAAGATGCACCACATCAGCAGGTGGAGTTTGAAGAGCAAGCCTCTGAGCCACCACAGTTCGAGGAAGAAGGGCAACAACAACAGCCACCAATGGGTCCCGAACATGGCAATGATCGATGGAATTATATGATGGATGAAGTGAGAGATATGAGGCATGTGCAGCAGACGTATGGAGCACAGATGAGGAAGATCCGCGAGGTCTAGCAGGAGCATGGAATGCATATTTAGGAACTGAGAGCTGGACAGCGTCGTAGGGAGTACTACGAGGAGCAGTCGCGGGTGCACTCCAACAACATGGAGGAGATGATGACTATGATGTTCAATTTCTAATTCCCAGCATCTCCTCGTGCGTACATTCCATGGAATGCCTATTGATTAGCCATAGTTTAGTGGGCATGACCAATTAAAGAAATTATCGAACCATAGGGAGGAAGGTACTAGAGTTTAAGCGATCTCAAGTTTATCGTGATTTTATAAGGACGACGGAAGAGAGGATATGATGCAAATAAACGCAATTACACTAATGAAAGAAATAAAGATAAAATGAATGCAAAGATAAAAGGGTTCCAAATGATGCAAGGATGAGATTAACAACAATCA
The DNA here is from genome assembly GCA_023678885.1 of Pogostemon cablin. Lineage (NCBI taxonomy): Eukaryota > Viridiplantae > Streptophyta > Magnoliopsida > Lamiales > Lamiaceae > Pogostemon > Pogostemon cablin. The sequence continues at coordinate 12,367,311 of CM042983.1, forward strand.
TGGCATAGATAATTAAGTAATCATGCAATTAATTCTAATCTCTCATGGACAAGGTATAGAAGCGATCACTAATTCCACCTAAACTCTCTCTCGAGATGGATAGGATGTAGGCCCTCAACAAGACTCCCAAAAGCACATAGGATCGAGACCATAGCAAACACCTCCACTAGGTACTAATTACTCTATGAGTTCCCTAATTAGGTACTAAATCATAGGCAATATTCCCTTTTAAGGTACTATGAATTTACTAATGGCTTGGTTCTCCTCACCTAATCAACTAATCTCTCGATTAAGCTAATCAAATGTTCTATCAAAGGGTTCTAAATCTAGAAGGATATCTCTATCTCATTCTAAATTAATGCACATGAAGTGTATGATGAAATGATTCAATGAACTATCCTAAACACATAATTGATTTCTCAATCTAATCACATGCCCATGACAATTAATCACACAAATTATCATATACATCAAGCAATCAACAATCAATGATAGAAATAACACAAAGCCCATTCAAGATTAAAATCAATTTGCATAAAAAACTAAATTATCCAACACCAATTATGGAGCTAATCTCACAAAGGAGATTAGCCTCTCATATCCATAAGAAAATTAACATAGACATTAAGATCCTTACAAAATATGATCAATCTATAAAGAAATGCACAAAAATTAGAATTAGATTCCCCCTTTGAAGTGCTTCAATGGAGATCTCCTTCTTCTTCTTGTGATCTCACTCTCCCTTGCTTCCTTGATCACTTCGATGGTGGATTTGATGGAGGGGATCAAGTGTAGATGGGTGGATGAAGAATGAATGAAGATAAAGGTGAAAAATGGAGGAAATGGTGTGTGATCTATGTGAACAGTCGAAACCCTGGCCAAAATCTGATCCAAAATTGAAGTATTAGGTATTTATACCCCTTGGGAAGCTTCTAGAAGGATTCTGATTTTTTACAGAATTTACACTTACACGGCTCGTGCTCTGCACACGGCCACAGGGGTGGCCGTATTGTGTAATCTGGTGTCCATGCACGGCTTTCGTTACAGGCCCGTGTTTGGTACACGGCCCGTGTTTCTGCACTGGACACGGGTCGTGTTTCCGGGCTCGACTGGCCGTGTTGTGCTGTCTGCTTCACTGTTTTGGCTCGTTCTTCCTTGTTTCAACTCCGAATTGAGATCCGCTTTTTCCTATGCCTTTCTTATCATCGTAGGTTTAAGCTCATTCACAAACATTTCAATAAAAACACAAAACACAATCAAATAATACACAAATACGGATAAAATAATATGAAAATACATATAAAAAGACACTAAAATCTAGGTGAAAATATCACTCATCACCTATCATCCACCTCCACCTCCGGAGCCATGAGTGAGTCATTTTAGTGCTTATCACTTCTAGTAGTCCATTTGAAGAATTTTAGACTTGATTTGATTCGTTATAGTTGGATTGGATTGTACTTAAATTGTTTGTTTTGGGGAGGTTTTACTTTGGGATTTTATTTTCAGTTTTATGCGATTTACTTTTTGTTATTTTTGGTATTTTAGTTTGATTTTCATAATTTGGATGTGATGGGAATTTGATCTTACTTGTTATGGATGTGAATTGATGTGCTTTGATATCTTGAGATGGATGATTTTGGTCATGCATGTTATGTGCTTTGTTATGTTTCTTGTTTGGTAAGTCTTTGTTATTGTGTTATGTTTGTTTTGTTTAATTTCTTGTAGGGTTGGTTTGGTGGTATGTTTTGGGAAGGTGTTGAATGTTTTTGAATGTGAGCTATGATGCATTGTTTGTGATAGGTGTTGGCAAGCATATTAAGGTTTTCTACTAGTCAAAATTGTGACATGGATTACATAATTTATTCAATTTTGAGAAGTATGAAGGGTAGTTTTGTTTCTATTGATCCAAGCAAAAGCTTGTGAGAGTTGAGCCTCAACCGTGCCTCCATGGTTAATTATTAATGAGAGGACTGGTTGAACTTAGACAAACTAGAACTTATTCATGGACTATAGGAACGAAGCCCGAATGGTTGAAATTTGTGACATGATCTTAGGCCATCTTTGTTAAATGAAGTCATAGCCATAAAATTCCTTACCAAAACATTATCCCTAGTTAACCAATTTGAGCCTATAAGCATTTTCTTTGTGATTTAAGCACAATACAAGCCTTGAAAACCCACTTGAGCCTTATATATGTAACCTATGTGTGGATAATTGAGGATGATGATGGTTTACAAGGGAAGATGTGAAAAAATATGTAAGCAAATGGAAGAAAGGTTGAATCAAGAAAAAGGATGAAAGAGCTCAAGTTAAAAACAAATGCAACTTCAATAAAAGTGGAAAAGGAGCAAGATCATAAAATATGCTCAAGGAATACAAAAGTCAAAGAAAAGAAGTATGTTATTCAAAAGAAGCTCAATGAATCCATGGTATGTTGATATTTAGTGCTTTTGAACAAGTGACAAAGGGAGGAAGTTTGAAAGTGAAGAAGTTGGAGAAAAGAATCATCTATTCGATTATCTACACTTGAATAGTCACTATCACCCAAAGTTTCCTACCCTACCAAAGAGCCTAAACATTACATCCTAAGATAAAGACCTATTTGATCACTTATTGAAACTAGGGTGGCTTGTGAACATAGTCCATGAGCAAGCCTATAGTGAGTCGGTTCTAATCGGTTGATGAGTGTTGTTCAAAACCCTACTCCATAGAGTGTTGAGTGAATTTGATATCCTATGAAAGGCTTGGATTGAAAGGGATTTGATTACCCTTTTTCATCTTAAGATTGAACTTGTTAATCTTTCATGTTATAAGTTTGATGATGTAGGAATACTTAATGTGATTTTGTAGTCCTTATTACTTGTGACGTGTTGTGGTTTATGTTTGTTAGGTTTTTTTAGGTGAAAATTAATCCTCTTATTTATCATTTTTCGTTGTTCGAGGACGAACAACACTTTAAGTTTGGGGGTTGATCGTTGTCATTTTTACCTAAATTTTAGTGTCTTTATTTGGGGATTTTAAAATGTTTTTATCCTTATTTGTATAACTTTTGGTGGAGTTTATGTAATTATGAGAAATATGGTATGGAATGATAGAAATGTGTAAATGAGCGTAAATATATGCAAAATAGGTCAAGAAATGAAGAAAAACGGAGTCGGGAACAAAACAGAGAAGGAAGAACAAGGCACGCTCGGACACGTCCCGTGTGCAGAACACTGGCCTGTCCGAGGTGGCCGTGCTCGAGCATCAGAATGCAGAGCTCACCAAGGAGAAGGCCGTGTTCCGGTGCACGCCCCGTGTGCGGAACACGGGCCTGTTTGAGGAAGCCGTGCACAGTCATCAGAAATCGCTACACGCCCACGGGAGAGGCCGTGCGTGGGTGCACGGGCCATGTTCGGAAACACACAGTACACGCCGAACTGCATGTGTACTACATGAGCTGTGCACTACTACACGGCCCGTGTAGGTGCAAAAGACAGTGTAAATTTCAGAATATTTTGGAAGCTTCTAGAAGGCCCCTAAGTGATATAAAAGGCTGACTTGTGCGAAATTTGGAGAAGAGATCAGAATTAGAGCAGTTACACACACTCCACACCATATTTTCACACACTAGATCCATTTCATTCATCTCCATACATTTGATTCATCCATTTCACTTGATCTTCAACAATCCATCCATCAATCCATACTTCCACCACTTGAGAAGAGGAAAGCATCAATGATTGAAGAAGATAGCATTTTGAAGAGAAGGAAGGTTATCTCCACAAAAGGGAAGCCAATATAATCTACTTTTCAATTATTGATTTTCTTCTTATTTTGGCTCAAATGGAGCAAGCCTTTTAATGTATTGATCTAAACACAATGTGTAGTGGCTAGTCCTATAGTAGGACTAATCATATGATTGGTTGAGAAGAATGCAAGATATGTAGGATTTGAGATGTTGAATTGAGTTAATTTTGGACTTCCTTTTATGATTAATGAATCATATTTCATTTCAATAATTGTGTGAGTAGATTCTCTAATCTGTGTTAGGATGACCATTCCAATATTATGATTAGGTGTTTAATTGAATCATATATTAAGATGAGTGTTGAGATTGAAAATAAGCATGTTTTAGTGTCCAATTTAACACATTCTTGATATGAATTGTTGTCATATATTGGCACAAGTGTCTTATATTCAATATATGTGAGAAAAAGGTGCATTTGAGGTGTTTTATTGTATTTTAGGTGGAAAAAGGATCAAAAGTGCAAAGTTGGAAGAATGCTGAAAACTTCACGCTCAACTTTCATAATTTTTCTGTATTTGTGTGGAGCTCAAAACTAATGGTGTTATAAATGGTTGAAAAGCCAAGGAAGAGAGGATCGCGTGAGTACAAGAATTACTCAAATCGGAATTCGAACGAGGAAGTTATGCTCAAAATCGTGAAGTCGCGCAACTGCCAACGAGAATTTCCGAGAATTTCCAAAAATTTCCGAAAATTACCTATTTCATGGAACACAATTAATCTCCTTATCACATAATCCTCCATGATTCACCCATATCTTTTATTACCTTAATTAATTTCCTTCTCATACCTATATATATTTTTACATCATTATTCATGAGAGAGGGAACCGCAACACAATCATCCAACACCCCACAAGGGGGGATCACCCCCAACCATCATCCACATCCTTTCCTCCATCCATCCATCACTTTGAAGATTCATCTGATGAATCAAGAGGAGAACTAAGAGGAGGATTCAAGACAGAGAAGGATACGACGACGCCCACATCTAGGGTTTTATTTATTTCCTAATTTATCTTATATTTTTCAGACAAACGGGTAAGATCTATCCAACACCCATGATTGTTCTTTGTAACATCATGGGCTAGAGCCTTTTTGATAGAACTAGGGCTGTAAAGGTTTTTACGAATTAATTAAAATTTTGTGTGTAAACTCTATACAACACTACTTGTGGATCTATTTTATATATGATTGTGCTTTCTTAATCTATATTCATGGTCATTTTGTGCATCTTCAATTGGTATATAGAGTCTGAATATATATCTTGGTTGTAAATTGAGTGCATTCACCGCTGAAAAGGATTTCATGTTATGATTCTAAGTGAAGGGACTCTGAAGCTTCATTAGAACTGTCATATATGAATGTTTATTAATTGAATTGAATTCGGGTTAATAAACAGGATAAAGAGGTAAATTTTATAGTACCTATAAAGAGAGATCATATCGGGTTAGAGTACCAATCCTAGGGGGAAATAATTATTACTGATAGTACCTAGAAAGGGGGGTTGAAATTATATCTCTTGCTCTAAAGTTATTCACACATGTTATACGCATGTTTGCTTGTGTCTATAGAGTAGATTTGCATGGCTTAGTGATGCGTCCATATTCTACAAGGCAGAGTCGGACATTGATACACGAAAGGGAGATTAATGAGTGAAACCGAATTATTCTAGAGCTACCTATTCTCCTACTTGATCCACTTTCGTAATTCTTCTAGTGTATATTTTATTTTAATTGTTATTTTATATTTTTGTTAGTAGATTAATAATTCAATTCACAACTTTATTGCCACTTCGTCTTAATTAATTAATTTAGTTAATAATTAAATTGATAATACGCCGTCCTTTGGGTTTGATATTTTACTTGGTCGCTTGCTTAAGCTGCAACTGATATCCTTAATATTTGGGGATTAATTTTGCGTGCAAAGAAAACACGCATCAAGTTCTTGGCGCATCAAGACATCACTCAATTTGTTATGAATCAGGATGAGAAATTTTATGAGGCGTGGGATAGGTTTAAAGACATGCTCATGAGGTACCCACAACATGAAATGTCTAAGACTCAATACATAAGTATCTTCTACTATGGATTAGATTGTGAGTCGGTGTTTTTATTGATGCATCATCAGGAGGAGCGTTGTTATCTAAGATAGCACTTGAAGCTAAAAAATTATTTGAAGACATCTCTATGAATTCACGTGACTGACCTACAGAGAGAGAGATAGAGGATCATATGTACTTGGTAAGGTAGCGCAGGTTGAACATCAAGTGGTGAAGTCGAATAGAGATGATGAGATCGTCTCTAGTTTAGCTAACATCAACAAGCTACTAGAATCCCAGCAGAGGCAAATTACAGAGTTGACACAAAGGGGGACCTAGTATCCAGCAGCAAGAAGTGAAGAGTGTTGAAGATACCTTCAATCGATACATGGCAAGAAATGATGCAAGGGTTGACCGCATCGAGGCTACTATGAACTCTAATCATGCAGATTTATCTAAGCAGTTGAAGGACCTTTCTTTGATGATGGGGTAGATATCAGGGAATATGAATCAATTGACATAAACGTTGGAGAAAAGAATATTTCCGTCTCAAGGTATAACGAACCCAAAAGAGTGTAAAGCCATCACGTTAATGTCTGGAACGCAGTATAAGGGACAGATGATGCCGGAAATGAATTTTGAAGGTCCAAGAGCTCAATTCGACCAGGGTTCGACCAAGCCAGCAGGTTGAACCACGTCCTGGAGATCGAACCAAACACCTGGGCAACCTCCGGAGCTTCAAGCTGATCGGTTCGACCAAGACCCTCATGGTTCGACCAACCCTGTTGGTCGAACTGAGGTCGAACCAACCTATTCAGGACCCCCTGTTTTATTTGTAGTGTGATTCGACCACGTCAAGAATGGTTCGACCAATCCTGTTGGTTGAATAGTGGTCGAACCAGCCTGTCCGGGAGAGAGCACACTTTCAGATGCTCAGTTCGACCACGACACACCTGGTTCGACCAACACCCCAGGTCGAACCAAGGTCGAACCACCTCATCCAGTACCGTTTTCCACACTGAATGCTTTATATGATGTTGATGCTACTCCCGTACCATCCAAAGAGCAGAATACTGAGCTTATAGTTGAGAAGAAGTGGAAAAGAGCAAAGAGGTTGAGAGACGAGAAGCTTAGACTGCAGATGGATAATGAAAATATGGTTTTCTCTCTTGATCAAGCAATGAAGATGCCCATGGAGACTCAGTCATGCAAGAGCATAGATGTGATTTCTAACTTGTTTAATCTTGATTTTAATAGGACCGATGATTCTGAATTTGATTGGAAGATTGACAAGGAGGTATCTAGACAGCCATGGGAAGAAGAAAATTTCAAGGATCATATACTTGTGACCAAGAAATGTGAGGTGCTGAGTGTAGATAAGAAGAGGGAAAGAAAGTACTTGAAGGTGAGGATGCGAGAAGACCACCCTCTGATCCAGTAGTTAAAAGCAGTATTCCGTCGTGACTCTCCGACGTTAAATATGAGCGCCTGTTGGGGGCTTGCCCTTTCATTTTATTGCTTTATTCTTTATTTCGTGTGAGTAAAAAATTTTTATATTTAAGGTGCTTACTAATTGGCAATTACATATCTTTGTAAACTTAGTTTCAACTTACGTTTTTACTAAGTTTGGGGGGTGTGATGTTCTTACCTCATTGAAGCACCAAGAGTATAATCTTTTCTTTGTAATGTTTGCTAGGGGAGTTGATTTTTTGCAGTATGTTGAAACTTTAATCGGTTTTGATGTGTCGATTTTTTGTAATTTGCCTAGTGTTCAGTGGTGTTTCTATTGTGTGGAGTCGATTAGATAATCAATTGATTCTTTCTTCTAGTTCTCCTATTTTATTATTGATGAATCATGTGATGATGATGTATGTTTGAGTTTTGATGAAAGAACAGGTAAAAGAGTGGCAAGATGAGTTCTACACTGAGGCTTTGACCTGATCGAGTTGAACAACTCGAGGAACTCGTGCATACGTTGAAGGAGAAATCAGGTGCCCTCGTTTTCTTATTATAATTTCTTTGTGTGCTTTTAATTCATGGGAGTGAAAGGATTGAGTTTAAGGTGGTGATCCATGTGAGCTTATATTCTTGAATTGTGCTAAAATTCATATGCCTTTGGAATTGATGAAGGAAGTGTACTTGAGTTATATTGTGATATGAAGTTCTATGTGTGCTTGTGGGAATATTACTTACCATGAAAAGTGTTCTGTTACTTGTTAAAAACCCATGTGAGATTTTGAGTCTTATTCATGTTACATAATCACATGATTTTTATTTTCTGGTGAATATCGTCCTTGTGTATGTATTCTAGAACTTGCCTCTTGTCTTGCTCGAGATTACATGTTGTGTTAGATAATGGGAGATGATTTTAGGCCATCCTTGAATTTATGAGTCACTAAGCCAAATAATTTCCTACTATATAATTGTTTATCCGTAGTTAGTCCCGTTGAGCCTAAAAACCTCATTCTTTGGCAGCCTACGAGAAATAACCACTTTGAGCATCTGAATTTTTTGAGCCTTGATTCTATCATGACGAGAATTAATGACTTTTCACAGTGTGTTAAGGGAGCTTTATGATAGCTTGGGAAGGAAAGAAATTGGTGTTGAAATAATGATGGATCTTGATAATGCATCTAAGGGGAATCATGGAGAAGTGCTTAAATCTAGTACTTCATTGAATTAAACACCCTAGGGTAGTGCTTAAATCTAATACCCTATGGAGGATGCGCGAGGTAGTACCCAAAACTGATACCTCGAGAGAAAACAAAAGGAGAAGAAAAGAAAAAGAAAAAGAGAAGGAAAAAATATTGTGCTGGAAAAAGAAGAAGTGAAAGAGTTGAGGAGAATATTGTGCTTAATTGGAGTGAGTAAGAAGAATGGAAGATCATGATAGGCGTGCTTGATTGATCCGAAGTTTGAGTCACTTATCCATATATTTCCTACCTTAACCAAAGAGCCAACATTACATCCAAAAGAAAAGCCCTTTTTGATCCCATTGTCGAATAATACTTTTAGTGGTGGAGAGTTTGAGACGTTTGGCAAGCTTATGGTTACGCATGCACTTGAATTGCTCTCTCTCTTTATTTTTATTTTGTTGCCTCAGGACGAGCAACGGGTAAGTTTGGGGGTTTGTTGAGAGTGAAAATAAGCATGTTTTAGTGTCAAATTTAACACATTCTTGATTGAAATTGTTGTCATATATTAGCACAAGTGTCTTATATTCGATATATGTGAGAAAAAGGTGCATTTGAGGTGTTTTAATGTGTTTTAGGTGGAAAAAGGTTCAAAAGTGCAAAGTTGGAAGAATGCTGAAAAACGCACACTCAATTTTCATAATTTTTTGGTGTTTGTGTGGAGCTCAAAACTGATAGTGTGATATATGGTTGGAAAGCCAAGGAAGAGAGGATTGCGTGAGTGCAAGAATTACTCAAATCGGAATTCGAACGAGGAAGTTATGCTCGAAATCATGAGGTCGCACAGCTGCTGGCGAGAATTTTCAAAAATTTCCGAAAATTTCCGAAAATTACCTATTTCTTGGAGCACAATTAATCTCCTTATCACATAATCCTCCATGATTCACCCATATCTTTTATTACATTAATTAATTTCCTTCTCATACCTATATATATTTTTACATCATTACTCATGAGAGAGGGAACCGCAACACAATCATCCTATACCCCACAAGGGGGGATCACCCCCAACCATCATCCACATCCTTTCCTCCATCTATCCATCACTTTGAAGATTCGTCTGCTGAATCAAGAGGAGAACCAAGAGGAGGATTCAAGACGAAGAAGGATGCGGCGACTCCCACATATAGGGTTTTATTCGTTTCCTAATTTATCTTGTATTTTCCAGACATCCGGGTAAGATCTATCCAACACCCATGATTGTTCTTCGTAACATCATGAGCTAGAGCCTTTTTGGTAGAACTATGGTTGTGAAGGTTTTTCGGAATTAATTGAACTTTCGTGTGTAAACTCCGTACAACACTACTTGAGGATCTATTTTATATATTATTGTGCTTTCTTAATACATATTCACGGTCGTTTTGTGCATCTTCAATTGGTATATAGAGTCTGAATATATATCTTGGTTGTAAATTGAGTGCGTTCACCGCTGAACAGGATTTCATGTTATGATTCTAAGTGAGGGAACTCTGAAACTTCATTAGAACTATCATATATGAATGTTTATTAATTGAATTGAATTCGGGTTCATAAGCAGGATAAAGAGGTTAATTTTATAGTACCTATAAAGGGAGATCATATCGGGTAATAGTACCAATCCTTGGGGAAAATAATTGATACTGATAGTACCTAGAAAGGGGGGTGAAATTATATCTCTTGCTCCAAGGTTATTCACACATGTTATACGAATGTTTGCTTATGTCTATAGAGTAGATTTGCATGGCTTAGTGATGCGTCCATATTCCACAAGGCAGAGTCGGACATTGATACATGAAGGGAGATTAATGAGTGAAACCGGATTATCCTAGAGCTACCTATTCTCCTACTTGATCCACTTTCGTAATTCTTCTAGTGTATATTTTATTTTAATTGTTATTTTATATTTTGTTAGTAGATTAATAATTCAATTCACAACTTTATTGCCAATTCGTCTTAATTAATTTAGTTAATAATTAAATTGATAATACGCCATCCTTTGGGTTCGATATTTCACTTGGTCGCTTGCTTAAGCTGCAACTGATATCCTTAATACTTGGGGATTAATTTTGCGTGCAAAGAAAACGCGCATCAATGAGCATGTATGTTAGAGGGGAGGTAAGCCATACCCTTCTTATGCTTAGAACATTCATAGGTAGACACTTAAGAAATTGAGTGAAAAGAACCAAACTTATGATCATAGTACCTTAAGAGAATTGAGAGTAAGCACAATCCTAGGAGATTTAAACTTGTCAAAGAGTCGAGAACCTAATCACCTTGGCCATAGGGGTTAGGGGTACAAACGTGATTGCTTTTAGTCCACAATTAATGAAGTTCAATATCAAGAGTTATGCATATCTAGCTAGATTCTTAACCATGAGTATGATTAGCCTTACTCACTTCTTAAGTGCATTCTATCCACATTACATTCATCTTGTTACTTGTTCGATATTTGATATATTTACTTGTTAGTTGAATTCTTAGTTAATTGATTAGAATAATAAGTAGTTCAAATACCAAACCTTCAATCTTGTCACTCTTACAAAGCATAAATCAATGATAATTCCGGATATAACCATGAGCTTACTTTCCCTTGGGACAACATACTTATAAATTTTGTTGCTTGGTCATATGTGTACAACAACGATAGAGTCTCTTACTCTAAAAATATTTTACTAGAAATGCGACTAAGAACATATAACTCCAATTAAATATTTTAGAAAAGAAATAAATATATTATCCAATTATTTGTTATGATCTCTACCCAACGTTCTTTATTTTTCGATCAGATTTTCATTATTAGTTCATCACTACGCCGTGCACATCATCCCCGCATCTTGCTTTCACGCCATGATCTTCATCATCCCTGCGTCTCGCTTTCACGCCATGATCTTCTTCATCATACACGGTGGTCGTATTTTTCTACTCATCTTGGTTTATGTCGTCGTTCCACGTCATCCAAAATTACGATCAAATTTTTTTGCGAGCTATGCGTAAAACTTTAAGGTTGTGAAAGAATCGATAAGAAAGAGTGGTGGTGATGAGAAACAACCCAATTTTTTCATAAATTTATGCAGAAATCACATAAATCTCATTCTTTCTTGGCTCTTTCATAAATCTACGCAGAAATCACAGAAATCTCATTCTTCTTGGCTAGCTTCACTTGTTAGGTGGGAGAAACTACTCTACAATGGATTTTGATGATACAATATCATTAAAGCCATCACCATCACGAAATAGGGTTTCCCCACCAAATGCGTCTACCTGATGTACCCTACCAGTTCGGAGTCAGCGTTAATAACCTGATGGTCCGATGCTTCTTCAATTTCAAGGGAGATAGGGTTAAGATGATGAGAGGGCGTGGAAGGATGCCGACAATAGTGTAAAATTATACACTAATTATGCAACAGCATAATAAATTGTGCAGATATTTTAAAGGATTGTTCAATAATGTAATCGATTGTGCTACATAATTCACTACAATCACTACGATTTGTCATCAATCCCTTAATTAGTGGGATTTTTACAATATATAATCTACGTATTCTCTAAAGATTTATAAGGAATAGATTCTTTATGTACATGTTTTGTGTTGTGCAGATTTATATACTGGTTGTTAAAAAATATACTAAATTATGCAAAATATTTAATTATTAGTTATTCAGACTGTATCACTAAACATGCCCAAATTCATAAAAAAAATAATTCATAGAAAAATCGTGAATTGAGATTAGCGCCATTGTCTATCATGCACGATCCTGTACGTAAATCTAAAAGTAGATTGGATATTGTGCAAATCCTACTAATTGAGGGATTGATGAAAAATTCTACAAATTAAGAGATTGACGATAAACAGCAAAATAAATAAATTCCATCTTTGTAAAGGCACATTAATAATTAAGGGGGCAATATGGGTATTCAATTGTGCAATTTTGTATCTTATAGTAATTAAAATGTAGGCTTATATTTCCTAGTAATAATAGAATATATATATTGTACCTAAAATTAAGCCTCCCAAAATAAAGTAGGCAAACTCTTTTAAATCGAGTTTACGTGTAAATTTATGTAAACTTTGTTTTCACTTATTAATACTCTTTAATATATGGAAAATTACTCTTTAAAAACATAAATTATTACTCTTTTAAATGAAAAAAAAATACTCTTCAAATTCTTATAAATCTTGATATACTAATTACTCTTTAGTACATGAAAATTTACTTTTTAGAGATCTAAATTATTATTCTTCTGAATAAAAATTATTACTCTTTAAAAAGTAATTTTTAAAAATACTCCCTCCGTCCCGGTCAAAGTGCACTGTTTACTTTTTGCACGTACATTAAGGAGTATTATTATTTTATGTAAAGTGGGTAGGTGTATTAGAGAGATGTGATGGGTAGTGGTGGGTCATTGGTGGACCCTTTTTACTAAAAGAGAAAAATGGTGCAATTTTGACGGGACGCCCAATATAATAAAATAGTGCTATTTGGGTGGGACGGAGGGAGTATGGTTCACATATAAATTCGGTTTACACCAAACTCACTCAATAAAGTATACTCAACTCCATTAAAGCTCATTGTTATGAGTGTCATATCTCACTTCAAACATGTTTGTTAAGGTTCAATGACGATGTGAATACACAAAAAAGCTCATAAGGCTCAAGACCAACAGGCCGAAAATAAAGTCCGTTCAAGACGTAGCCGACAATCAAAGAAGGTTCAAAGGTCAATAACAACGAAGCTCAGACTTATCTGGGGATATGATCACATACAAATACTAACACAGGATCGGCGTGACTATCTCAAGTTGAGCCGACTTTAAATAGGCTTGGCTCAGCCAAGGATAATCTCGACTAACTCATCAGAAGTTAGCACATCAGTTATGAGCACCTAAGAATGAAAAATGACACATCACTCTCATAATTCTTGACTAAAAGACAACACACAAAAGGCATGAGCAAGCTCTCAACCAACATAAACTCTTTCTAGTTTGAGGACCATTTACATAACAACATTTTGCCCATAGATGACAGGTTTGGTCCCCTCCAAGAACACATGACATCCTCTTATAGGGCTAAAGCATGTGCAAGGTCATGATCTATGTGAGAGGGCAAATGAAGAGCATATAAATATTTATTCCAACAAATTGTAACATTACCATTATTACTTCATCTTCTACACTTCATAGAGCGAGTTGTAAGGTCGAGGGTGTAAAGATTATACAATCATCAATATAAGAGTGTGATCTTATTTTCCATTCATAGATTGTGTTTGATTGACTTTGTTCTTATCATTTAATTTTCACTACTTCAAGCCCAACCCATTAACACCACGACGAGAACAACCATCAACACTTCTTTTTACAATTCTCAATAAATTTAGAGATTTTACATCACAAGAACTATAAATGTCATATATTAGCAAATACTTTGTAATTTTTGGCATCAAGACTAATCTGTCTCACTGCTGCAACTGCTGCAATAACCCCCAATACTGAGAAAACAACAGCTATGCTAGTGTTCAACCAAAATATGACACTCCTCTTGGAAGGTTTGAATGTCAAGTTGTAGAACACAAAAGGGAGTACAAAGTCAAGTGGCATGAACCCAAACGCTCCAATCAATGCATTAATGTCCCCGAAAAACGGAAGCATCGCTGCAATGGTGGTGGCCGCAATAACAGAGAGCGATCGTGATATCACTCTAGGGACTACGTTTTGTGTAGAGAACTCCCCGCTCTTGGGATCTGAAAACGTTCGTTCCAAAACTTCGTTGGTGGGCTGCAAGTACACCTGAAGAACACAAATTTTAATAGTTAACATATCTTTCGAGTTGAAAAACTCTGTATACGTATGTATGATGAGTTTAGTAGTGACCACGGCTACAGCAGAGAGTTGGAGGATGGTGAGAGCATTGGTGATCAAAATGAATGATTTAGGGACCAATGGGGCTCTATCACCCAAGAAGTTAGTGAGAATAAGGCCATCAGCTTGGTTACCAAAGGCCCAATAGCCAGAAATAGCTACACTGAAGAATGTAAGTATCACCACTGTGTAACAAATACACAACCCCTTGAACATCTTCCCCTTCACTGGTGGTGCCACTGTTGCCTACAACATGCACGTTTAAACGAACGTTCTGTTACTTTCGTGTTTCATCTTGTATTCTATTACATCAATGGATGAATGAGACCTGTATCTCTGGGATGATCCCATTGCCATAGGTGGTGGCAATAATAGCCAATGCATTAAAGATACCAAAGATTCGAGTTTCATGATTGCTATTCAGAGAGTAATCTTTTGGTGGCCCCTTGGATGAATTTCCTGGAAAATATTAGTTAATATTCTTAGAATTTCATAAAAAATAATAACAAAGTAAATGAGCAAGTCTTGTGTAAAATCGTCATGCTTTTTCTTGATCAAGTAGCACTGTTTATTAAAGATGTGATAACTTTTAATTTATTCTACTAATTACTCACGAAATAGTCCAATGGGAAAGTTACAATTTTTCTTTAATCAGTTGTCACTTTATTTTGATAGTATTATCATTTCTTATACGTTTTATGAAACTTATTCTGTGAGATGGTCATATACAAGTTTTTGTCGAAATGAATTAATTACCTATGTAAATGGAAGCAGCAGCAGCACATGCACTGTAAGTGAGGCAGAGTAGCAAGGAAACCAAGTTGATATGTCTTAAGGAGTGGAAAGATGGTATTTGAGCTAAAATTAGCATTAAACCCCCAAATATTATGACAAATTGGTATAACTTCATGTTTCCATCTGGCTTTGATAGCAAGTATATTGCCTGCAAGTATTATCATATTTCAAGGTATGAATAATACAGGATTACGACTAATTATTCCTATTCTTGTATATTTTAAATGGAAAATCTTAAAATGTTACTTTTAGACAGAAAAATGAAGTATCCATGACTTTTATCCTTAGAAAAAGAACATACATGCACTTCTTAATTATTACTAATGATAAAATCTTAAAATGTAGTATGTCGCAAAGTATACATGCCACATCAAATTATATCTTAAGGAATCTCATAAAACTATATTTTATCATTTTTTTTAAAGTAAAAAATAGCTTAAAGAATCTTTTATACTTTGCGATATTCTATCAAAAGAGTTGAAATTGTAAAAGTTTAATTTAGGGTAAGGTATATTAGAGTCCTACTAAAAGAAATTAGAATATGCATAAATAAATTGTAGGAGTAATAAAATAATAAAGTGTAGGGTAGGGTATATTGACCTTCATGCATTGTCCTCCCAATAGAGTACAACCGACGACTGCACCGTAACACACCATGAATTGAATTGGCCCTACGTAATACTTCCCCCATTTTGCCCCTGCACCACTCGTTATGTTCGGTTTGAGGTCATGTGGGGTTTGAAAATTATTGAATAGTAATTCTATACTAGTTTGGGATTTTAGGTAGGGTAGATTTTAACTTTATGTCAAATCAATGTATTAATTTATTTAAAAATTAAATGAAAGAGGAGAAATAAAGGGAAAAATTGTAGTAATTGAGAAGAAAGAATGTAGTATGTATATATAGGGATGACTTTTAAAATTTAGATGTAGATTTTGAAAACCAAAATCTAAGTTTAAAACCCGAAAACGAATATAACCTAAATGTTATTCAACGTATCATATACGTGGGCTTACCCACAATACTAATAAAACTAACACCTATATATTAAAAACAGCTATATATTAAAATAATTATTAAAAACAGCTATATATTAAAAAATTATATCTCTTAATTTACCTAAAAAACAAATATTAACATTTATTCAGAACTAAACGAGTAGTATATACGCAATTTAAGACCATTCAAAATAAAAATAAAAATAAAAAACTAATAAATGTATGGAGATATTAGAGTATAAAAATACTTTATGATAGTCCCGTGTGAACATTTTATATACGTATATTAATGTTCAGACGTGGTTAGATTTAATGGCACTTTTATTTTTGTGCCCCTAATTTTTCGATTAGGATTCTTTGTGTTATTTTGGTATATCATCTCATGTCTCATACTATTGAATGAATAATACTTAGGAGAGAAAGAAACTATACCATATTTAGGAAAATTTAAACACTAGGAGTAATGTTTGAATTTCTTTCCCCTATTACGTATCAATCACTGAACCTTTTGTTTCCGGTAATATTGAACATTGCACATAGAGGAATTTCATATTGCATTTTAGCCTTGATGGTTAAAAATTGAAAAAATAAAACAAAAATCCCAAGATGTTGTCAATGAACCAAAACATCATTTTCCTGCAGGCCTAATTTCTAATTAATGGGCAATTATCAGTTGAGGAATCTCATTGACCATGGCCATGGCCATGGCCCTATGTTTCAAACCATGCACTTTCTTACTTTTCTAATATATATTATGAATATTAAAATGGGTTATTTTATAAATTGATTTTATTAATTTTTGGGATAATATAGTTATTTGATGATAAATTTGCAACTTTCATGATTATTGAATTGATATTATATTTTATTTGTAGGTTGTAAAATTTATTGTACTCTCCCCTTTTTGTTACTTTGATTGTCGGTTCTAAATGTATCTTTTTTTTTTTAAAAGCCCCATACATACAATTAATATAATTATTCCAGCATATAAAATAAAAATATTTTTTAATTAACATGAGAAAAAGAGAGCAAAGAGTAAATTAGAAAAGACTTGTGTGAGACATTCTCACATAAAGACTTATGTGAGACGGGCAAAAAGTGATAACTTCTATGATGAAAAGTGATAATGAATTAATAAAAAGTGATAATGTTATTTCATGAACAAATTATAACATAAATGAAAAGTGATACCCTTTTATAGCGAAAGTGATAATATTTTATAGCGAAAGTAATAACTATTTTAAAAAATGTAAAATAGTCTCACGTGAGACGGTCTCACGCAAGACCTACCCTAGTAAATTATCAATTAATGGGGTGAGTAAAATATATAAATGAAAAAAGTATAAATTAATTAATTTATTATGGAAGAATAAAGTATTAATTCTTGAAAAACGTTCTAATTAATTAATTAAACTCTAAAGAGACAAATTGGAGAAAATTTAAAGCACCCTCGGACCCACACTTCACCCAACTTTTATTTGCTGGAGATGTGAGGGTTGAAAATGAGATAATCAATTATTTTCAGCAGGGACCATTATTTATATTAAAAAATACTCCCTCCGTTCATCTTTAAGGGTGTCATTTGCTTTTTGTACGTGGATTAAGGAGTATTATTATTTAACGTGTAGTGGGTAATTATATTAGTGGAGGTGTGGGTCCTATTATTTAGTTGTATTAGTGGGTGTGTGTAGGTTCCATATGCATAAAAAAGGAAATGAGATCATTAGGGGCGGACGTCCAAAATGAAAAAATGATACCCTTAAAAGGGGACGATGAAGTATTTATTTACAAAGAATAGGAGGTTTGCACAATTCCACGTGATTGTATATCATTTTCCTAATAAATAAATAATTTAATAAACGATGATAATGATATAATTGATAGCTCGAAAATAAGTACTATACCCTTATACCCTCACATATCATACTCCATATATATGGAATAAATAAGTTATTACAAACTTTATGATTTCAAATTATAAATTACTATTTGTGTCAAACTTTTGTGTGAACAATAAAATGTGATAATATTTTAATAAAAAGTAATATTCAAGTTGCATTGAAATATTTTATAAACAATTTATAATATAAATAAAAACTCATTATATTTTTAAAAAAGAGTGATAATATTTTTAATAAAAAATTATAATCATAAAAACAATTTTAGTTATTACCTAGAGAAAGAGAAATGTACCTAAAATGTGATTGGCCATGTCACGGAATCTGAGGTGTCGGTTGTCAAGGCTGGCATGATGCTCGAGAACGAGAGAGAGAAGGTTGTAGGAGTAGAAGGTGACGGCTGCTCCGATGAGTAGGCTGCCAACTCCGGCGGCCCACCCCAGCGACGCCAATGCAAACGGAAGGCTCAACAACGGCGGAGCTACGATTGAAGTTGTCAAGTGGTATCCACAATGTATCCACGACCCTATCAAACTCATGATTTTAGACCCAGGTGAAAGACGCATGTTCGATTCTTATTGGAAACGAATTAGGAGAGGTAATATAAGGAGACTTATAGAAAGAGAAGTAAGGGTACTTGTGTATACTAACTGAACTAACAACTAACATTTACCGACAAAAAAAAAACTCATGATTTTAGAATTAATTTATAATCATCTCTTGGTTCTAATTGAGTTAAAAAAAAAAAACAAAAAAAAAAAACGTACTACTACATCTTAAAATTTTATTAAAAATTATCTCATTGAGTTTAAAAAATCAGTTTAGCTAGGGGTGCTTAATTTGTTGGGGACTTTACATAAAGGATGAGAATAAAATTTAAAATAACACATTTTCATTTCATGAGCAATGTTATGATTTTTTTAATTTTCATTTTTTCATAATTTGAGTGGAATGGCTATCATTCCAAAAATAAAAAAATAATAATAACAATAACTTACTTTTCTTTTAATTTATTTTAATAAATCAAACAAAATAAAGTTTTATGATAGCCTTTCCAAATAACAACCCAATGCTATAAAGACATTCCCATTCCTATTACCAATAATTTTATTATCATTCTTATTATTCTATTCCATTATAACAATACAAACACCATATTAGTCCCATATATATTTTAAACTTTTATAAGACTATTTTGATTAAAGTAAAGATACGTGACATGACCATACATGAATCATGAATACATCATCAGATGTTCATTGAAAAGCTCCAACTTTTTTTTTATCACTTGATTGGCATATGTGTGTAATTCTAATGATTTTATCAATTTATGGCGAAAAATAAAAATAAAATTGATATAATTTGTAGGATAGATCTTGTGAGATACCGTCTCAGATAATACCGTTTTACACTTCTTTTAAAATAGTTATCACTTTCGCTATAAAATATTATTACTTTCGCTATAAAAATGTTATTACTTTTCATTTATACTATAAGTTATTCATGAAATAATATTATTATTTTTTATTAATTTAGTATCACTTTTTATTATAAAAGTTATCACTTCCTAATCGTCTTACATAAGTCCTACATTAGACAGTCTCATGGTCTCACACAAGTCTGCCTAATTTCTAAAGATATGAAACTAAATTGATTTTTTAAACTTTTAAGTAAAATAATTTCCAATAAAATAAAATTAAAGATGTGGGACCTATTTTATTTTAAACTCGAATTTTCACAATTAATCTTACATATTACTAAAATATGACTTTAAGGATACTTTAGTAATAAATAAAAAATAAAGTACAATATACTTAATAGATGTGTGTTGATAAGGTGACCTTTCTTAAAAATATAAAACATATTGAGAAGTGTTAATTTAATTGTGTTGATTGCAATAGTGTGAAAAATATAATGAAATAACATATGTAGAAATATGAAATACATGATGGGACGAACACTACGATATATATATATATATATATATATATATTAGCAACTGAATTTACAAACGAATTCAATCCGTTGGTAATTACCAATGGATTAGCAACAAAAATGATATTTTTGTTTTAGAAACAGAATGCCAACGGATTTATTCTCTATTTTTCAATCCGTTGGTAATTACCAACGCATCAGCAAGGGAATCATTATATAAATTACCAACGAAATTATTAGCAACGGATTACCAACAGAATTATTTACCAACGAAATTAATTTTTCGCCAACCACAACTTTACCAATGGAATTTTACCTACGGATTCCGTTGCTAACCGTTGGTAAGTTAATTTAACAATGTAATTAAGGCTTTTACCAATGAAATAGGTAAAAAAAACAGTTTTTTTGTAGGGGAAGAGATTCCTGTTATTTTTCATATAATCCATTATATATTGTGTAATATTAGGTTTATATTTTAAAAAAAAAAAAATTAATTTTATATTACTTTCTACGCATCACCCATTTGATGATAAAAAAAAAAAAACATAAAAAATTTGAATCGAAAACGAGTTAACTAGTATAATTCAAGCACAGCTTAACTTAAAAAAAAATTATAATCTAAATATAATACTAGAAATTTAGAAATTCAAAAGAGCAAACTCCTTGTGGTTCTATAATATATATACGAATATTAATACATGAATAAATTACATTTAAGTAATTGTACATCTTGTAGTTGCACTTGAATTCTATGCATTACTCGAGTTATCCTTTGTTTTCAATGTACACATCAATACTTTTGATGAGTCACTACATATGCAGTAACTAATGATATTAATTTGATTGGAATAATTTAATTTAAAATTGATACAAAAGCAGCATATGATCGTTTTTCTTCTGATCAATGAAAAAGAAAATAAAATACTCCCTCCATTTATTCCACGTATTTATGCACATGTATGTAGGAAAAAAAATTAAGTGTATAATTTAAGAAAAAATAAAAATAAATTGAATAATTTAAAAATAAAAAGTAAATAAAATTATTAGAAATGATGATTATAATATAAAAAAAATTATTAAAATTCATAAATAAAATATAAAATGCAAGTAAAATATATACTGCATTATTATTATTATTATTATTATTATTATTATTATTATTATTATTAAAGGAACATGTAAAAATACTTGACCCGACCCTAAACGAAAAATGTGAAAAAATACACTGTGGAGACTGAGGGAGTTAACACATTCTTTATGAAATAAAAGAAGAATATTTTAAAAATGTAAACTGATAATTACATCACATTCACCATTTATTATTGGATATGACCCAATTCTCTTTTGCGCACACTATTAATATATTATTATATGCTACGCCCATTAATAATACTCCCTCCGTCCCCCAAAGTATTTCACACTTTCCTTTTTCATCCGTCCCTCAAAGTATTTCACACTTTACTTTTACTAAATTTGGTAAAAAATACATTATACTAATACTCACTTTTTACACATATCCCAATATAATACTTACTTTTTCACATCTCCCAAAAACTTTACACACTTTTTCCACATCTCTCAATAACTTTACACACCTTTTTCATTAAATCAACTAAAATATATATTCTCTTTCTTACTTTATACATAAAAATACAAAATTTTCTTAAACTCCGCGCACACCAATACGCGAAATACTTCCCGGGACGGAGGGAGTATAGATCTACACACATCTCGGTGTCAGAAGTCAAAATAACACAGATCATGAAATTATTACTCCCTCCGTCCCAAAGATATTGACACACTTTTCTTTTTGGGTTATCCCACAACAATTGACATATTTCCTTTTTAAGGATATGGAACCCACACGAAACCAATTTATTTATTTACATGGACCCACACACACATCACACTCACCACTAATACAACTACCCACTACACATTAAATATTATTTCCCTCACTTCACTTTACATTAAATTATTATACTCCTTAATCTCCGTGCCCAAAAAAATGTGTCAATTGTTTTGGGACGGAGGGAGTATTATTTTCCATTAATCAGTAAAGAAATATGACTCAAGAAATACCAAAAAAAAAAATAATTGTTATAAAGTTTAACGATTAACATCCTGATATCATTTTTTTTTTTATTAATTTGCTAACCAATCACAAAATCATTAACAAATCATGATATTTCATTATAGATTACTGACTATGATAATTGAATAAGACAGCTAGCTGAAAGAACAGACAATATATACACACTATATAATTGTATATATTATATATGTATTAATCTAGTTAAGCAAGAGTGAGAGAGAGACCTCTGGATTTAAGAACAAACTGTGCACCGGCGTCGAGGTGGAGGGCGGCGGACGGTGGTGGTGGATGAGCTTTGCCAACCTCTCCGACGTCGTGTAGCATCTCTTCAGAACTTGGTCGAACGCTTCCCATCCTCCTTTCAGTGTGGAGGTTGGGAGTGGGGTGTGTGCGTGTTTTGAGAGGGAGGACAAGTTGATTCTAAAGATTTATGACATAGAAAGATGAGAGAAGGTATAAATAATAGTAGGAAGTTAGGAACACATATATATTTATAATTGTGTGATACATATTTCCCATCAATTATTATTAATTTTGAATTAAAAATAATTATACTATGAATTATTGGACAATTTTGTATAAGACTGATTTACAGTCAATCATTTTATATACTTCTATATATTTTTTAAATTAGTTATCATTTTTTATTTAAAATGATGACATTTTCTTTAAAACGTTGTCAATTTATTTAAACTATAAATTCTTTATGTCTCACTTTCTTTCATTCGAGTTTTGACTATTATGTACACATTTTTTTTCACAAACATTTAGAAAAGGCAAAGATTAAGAATGTCT
Organism: Pogostemon cablin; assembly: GCA_023678885.1. Lineage (NCBI taxonomy): Eukaryota > Viridiplantae > Streptophyta > Magnoliopsida > Lamiales > Lamiaceae > Pogostemon > Pogostemon cablin. Next base: position 12,390,186 of record CM042983.1, read on the forward strand.
TGGGTCATTTTATATAGAGCGCATGACTCTGGCTTGGAATGGGGATCTCAATAGTGGACGCGGGTTGATTCAGGCTTCTCCCGGATTAGTTGATCTATAGATCGGATACTGACATTAAAAAAAAAGTCTCACTGAAGTCATTTAATGATACAGATAAAAAATATAATATTTTAAATTAAAAGTGATATTCAATTAATAAAAAATAATAATAGCACATTAAATAATTTTATAAATAATTTATTATATAAATAAAAAATGATAACATTTAAAAAAAAATAATAATAAATTTTAATAAAAAATAATAATTAATTACCAAAACATAAAATATTTTTCATGCATTAGACATCCACTACAATCTATACATGAGACATCCACTACAAACTACTCTCTCCGTCCCATAATAACTGTCTTACTTTCCATTTTCGTCAGTCCCACAATAACTGTCACACCCCTAAAATGAAAATTTTACATTAACCAACAACCTCAAAAGTTATCTTAATTTCAAAAATATCACTCCCACCTAACACACATAACATATTTTATAATTTATTTATTACTTAAAAATACCACAATACCTCCAAAAAGTCAATAAATTTGATAAAAAATAAATTTTCTTAAATTACGTGTCTACAGTAACTACGATCGTAATTATGGGACGGAGGAGTATAAGACTTTGTGATACAACTTTATTACATTTTTATTTTTTGTTATGTAACTAGGAGGGTAGGTGTTACTAAAATTCTAAGAGCATCTTAGCTGTGCCAAAAATGGAGATGCAACCACATTTTCTCTCTCCAGCCCCTGCTTCGTTTTTTGCTGCAATTTCAAGAAAACCACTCAGCAGCCTCCTACAGTGTTGCTTCTATAATTTATTCATTATTATTATTATTATTTTTTAATGTATGTGTTTAACTTTTTTTAGTAATTAATTTTAATTTTATACTACATATTAATATTTTTATTATTAATTTTGTATTTAATATTTTTTTACAAAAAAATTAAGTTTAAAAAACAACTAAAAAAATACTAAAATTTTATTATTTTAATATTTGCAGTAAAAACGGGTCAAATTATTGAAGATGAGTTATTAAAAAAAAGTACTATAAAATGAAGAGTTATATTTTTATAAATAGTTTTTCATCATAAATTCTTGTAAATCCTTTAATCTTTTTAGTTTAAACACTGGCCTCACAATACATAAAATATATAAAATTGAAATGATGACCACAAAATTTATATCGTGAACCCGGTTTAATTGAAATGATGACCACAAAATTTATATCGTGAACCCAATTTAAACAAGAGTTCGTGTAAAATGAAATCATAATAGAGATGCATAACTCTGACTAAGTCCAAAGTTTTGGAGAAAAAAAATTCATTATTATACCTAACACTGTATAGAAAGTGTGATCGCGCATTTAATGTGAAAATGAGGCGTCATATAACGACTTATGGACTAATTTAATAAATAAATTCTACTCCTATCATCTCTCTTATGAATGACATAATTTTTAGATGAGAAACACTTATAATGTGAGATAGTTTTTTTTTGTTTTAAATTATAGATTTTTTTGGATGGTGTTATTATTTTTTTATTAAACATATTATCATTTTAAGTTATATTAAAAATTGTTAATGAAACAGTTTTTTAAATAATATCATTCTTCATCAGTTAGGTACAATGATTTGAAAATCGGATCGGACCGGCCAGTTCAACCGGTTGGGCCGGGAACCGATCCCGAAACCGGTCCAGAAGGGCTAGAAAACCATTTATGGAGTTGAACCGGTTAGAACTGGGTTGAACCGGTCAAACCGGTTCAACTGGTTCAATCGGTTTCAATATTATTTTTTTAATTATTTTTTACTTTTTTAATTTTTTCAAACTTTTATGATATTTCACTTTTATTTTTATTTATTTTAGAACATAATATTTACATTTTGGATTAAATTATGAATTATAATATTGAGTGTGTATATTATAAAGTATAAACTATGTATGAAGTATAAATTATGAACTATAGATATTTTTATTTAATTATATTTTGATTTTAAATTGTATTTTAAAATTTAAAAAATAATTTAGGTGATTATATATTTTTATAATTGGTTATTTTATAAAATATAATTGAAAATATGTAAATACAATTTTTCGGTTGAACCGGTCGGACCGGTTGAACCTCGAACCGTTGTCTCTTCCGGTTCGTTCTTCGGTCCGATTTTCTAATCACTAGTTAGGTATTTCCTCCGTCCCATGATAATAATTGTATATTTTTAATTTGGGTATCTCATTTCAATAGTTACATTTATTTTGTTGGTAGATAAAACTCACACAAAACAATTAATATATTTCTATGAGGACTACCGGCCACACACCATATTAATACATCTATCAACTATATATTAAAGAGAATTTAGCACTTTTGGTCCCAATGACAAACTTCCTCTTCAAAATAGTCACAATACTTTATCTTTTAGTCCAAAATATTTATTTTTTTGTACACTTGGTCCCATAATATTTTACCCTTGCATATTAAATTCCATACATCCCATACATCTGCATAATTGATCCAAAAATTTAGATTTATATTTATTTATTTACTTATTATTGTTTTCTTTTTAATATTACCAAAATTTTATTGCTTTAGACATGTTCATCATCATCATCATCATTGTTATGGGTATTATATCCCCATGCTTGATGGACCCAAGAAGCACAATAAGCTCCATTGTATTTGAAGAGGAAGGCCCAACCCCTAGGTGGCCAACCGGTGGGCAGAAATGAGAAAGGGATTAAGGCGGCCCAAAAGGGTCATGACAGCACGAAGGCCCAGCCCAAGAAAGAATAAAGACGAGCCCACCTAACAAGGCCGAAGCCAGGAAATGCCCTCGACAGGAAACCCCGGCGTTCATCCTTCCCCTGATCAAGACCTCGGATGAACACCCTAGCATTGAAAGCCAACCTGCCCGAAGATCAGAAGAGGACGGCGAAAGCAGGGCAGCAAAGGACAGACACCATAATGAAAGAGAACGAGTAGTGCAGGCTAGAAGACAACGCTAACGGGAAGAATAGGTATCTTGGGCAGCAATCCTAACTAGAAGACAACAGTTGACTAGCGCGCTCTGCTCTAACAACCAATGGGAGGCTAGCAAAGGACGGAGACACCCTGCAAACCCCCTGCAGTGCAACAAACGACGCTCAGACTCCTCCTGTAGATGGTCAACGTACCAGACAACTTCATTAAAGATGGCTTGTCTTCATCCAGATGGCGCAAGACGATTGGCTCGGATTTAGGGTGTTAGGACAATATAAATAGCCTCTCTCACAGGAGAGAGGCAGGACATTCAGATTCACTTTAGACATTACACTTGTAAGAATTTAGGAGAACAAGTGTTGTTCTAAGGGAGAGTAATAAAATTGGTTGTGTTCTTTGGTGGGAATCGATTCTTGGATAGGCTTTAATCTCTTTATTTGTCTTTATTTGTGGTTGATTGTGTTTGATGGTATTCGTTCTTGATCCCGTTAATTAAAAACCTTAATCTTTCATATACTAAATTAACGAGCCAAGAACAGCCATCAACATCTGGTGCCGTCTATGGGAACGCTACAATTAGCCATCCCTGTTCTATTTCTTCGTAAAGTCTTGGTTGAGTTCTGGGAAAAAAGATCTCTGGGTTTTGTTCTACGTCTGTAAATCAAATGGGAGGTGATGGATTTACAGCCCGTGGCAACGAAGAAAGAGGAAAATGTTCCAGAGCCCAACGGAATGTAACAAGGAGTAGGAACAATATCCAAATTAGTGCTCCAGTCAGAGAGATACACACTCCGACGAGGTCTTTTCCTGTCCCAAACTGGGGTGATCCTCAAAAGGCGAAAGAAATGAATGAAAAGATCCAAAGGGTGATTAATGAGTATGCTACAGAAGCTTCCCCAATTCTGCTGGCGAGGTTGAGCTTTAGTGGCCCCCATAGAGGAAGCCATGGCGACCTACGAGAAGATCTCGAAAGGAGGAAAGAGGCTAAGAAAGAGCACAGCGGAGAAGATGCGAGAGAAACTATCAACTTCTTAAGAAGGAGGAACGTCGCAGAAGGAGAGAGTGTGGACGAAACTCCAGTGGAAGGAAGGTGTAGTGAATACCTTCGTCGACCAGAGACCGGGGCCCGAAAACAACCATGACCGATGGAGCCTCAAGAAGCAGAGAATCCTCCACCCCGGAGGTATCTGTGAGAAATGATGCTCAAAGGCGATCACGACAAGAACAGAATCAAGAGGCAGGAAACCCTCCACCGAGGGAAAGGCCAAGGGCAGAAAGATCTTACTAACATCATTCCCCAAATCAAAGGAGAGGCCGACCCACCACTAGGGGAGTGCCGGCGGAAGAAGAGGTCCCACGATGAACCCCATCCATCTCTCAAAGGAGGCATAACCGATCCAGAAGGCCAAGGAATCAGAGGTCCCATTCATCTTCGACGCCCTACTCACAGGAGAGTCGGGATCCCTCATGGGAAGATCTGCCAACAACAGAGCTGTCCTTACCACAGAGTAGGAGACACAAGTGACCCATCCCGCGAAGAGAGATAAGGCGGAGGGAGCCCAGACAGAGATGCGATCAGAGAATAAAGAAATATTCCCCAAGGCCCCGACCGAAGATCTGCAGGCCTTGATAAATGTGGAGGTGAACAAGCGTTTCGCGGATCTAGAAAGGAAGATGTCTGGAACCAAAGGGGTTCTCCAGTCATCGGTGGCTCCTTCACCTTTCGCAGCAAAAATCAGCAATGCCCTTCGGCAACAAGGGATCAAGTTTCCCTCCAGTTTGATTTTCGATTGCGATTACGACCCATATTCTCACATCGAAAAATATTTAATATGGATGAGAGCACAAGGTGCGAATGAGGTCACACTATGCTGGATGTTCCCGCTGACCCTGGGAAATAAGGCTCACGCTTAGTTTATGGCAGTCCCGACAGCCTCCGTCGAAAGCTGGGGGGAGTTGATGGAAGTATTCCTAATGCTGTATTCGTATCTTAGGGCACCGAAGGAACCAAAGCACAAATTGGTTAACATCCATCAAGGTTCAATAGAAGGCTTACGAGACTTTTTAAAAACATTCAACGAGCAAAGATCGATGGGGGAAGTCATGGGGCACGAAGCTTATCTCATCACGGTAATGGGGGCTCTTCACCCGGAAGGTAGCTTATGGAAAGCGGTCCAACTCAAACCACCCGTGTCTTACACGGTCTTCATGTTCATGGTGAACGAGCATATACAGGTGGAAGATATTTCCAAGATGGCAAAGAAAGCAAGTAACCAGAACCCTTCGGCAGAGCAAAGAAAGAAGAAGATCAGTACCAGAGGAACGAAGGAGTACAAGGCACCCTCCACTTTCAAGCCATTTACAGAGGATACGGAGGTGCAGCAGATGTACGAGGAGCTGAAATCGGGGACCAACTTGAATATTGCCAAGGTCTTCTACTACGTCAAAGATCAGCAAGTCCTTCGGACGCCGAGGCAAGTTCTTTGAACTTCAAAACTTACCAACCCTCGGAAATATTGCATGTATCATCTGACACATGAGCACAACACGGACCAATGCCGAGACCTTATCACGGAGTTATGGAAATTATTCAAGGAAGGAAGGTTAAGAGGGATGCTGCAGACCCCGAGGCTGAGGGTGTACAGGAGAGACGCTGATCTTACCCCTCCCTCGGGTCGACCGAGGTCCCCAGGCAGAGGGCGAAACGATAGAGCGATGCCCTACCCCCTCCACCTCCAGGACGACCACCAGTATTTGATAGGATCGGAGGGCCACTCCCGAGAGGAGACAACCGGGAGAGATACACATGATGGAGCCGGTAAAGGAAGTCCCCTACATCAGGACCTCTCAAGCACTAACCATGGCATCGAAATGAAAGAGGAAGGCAAAACTAAGAAACTTAGACCAACAGATTTCTCAAGTGTGGTCGCTAACCCCGGTGGCGAAAGGGGTAACAGAAGCGGATATTACCTTCACGGAAGCGAACTTCTACTGGGTAAGTACTCCTCATTCTGACCCTTTAGTCATTTCGCCATTACTGTCAGTAGTCAAAGTCCATAGATGCTTAGTGGATACCGGGGTATACGCCAACATAATCTTCAAAGAAGTTTTTGAAAATCTGGGAGGGGAGCATCATCACAAGATGAGGCCTTGTGGTGATGAGATCAAAGGTTTCGGCAATACATTGATTAGGCCAATCATGGAGGTTGATTTGTCAGTGCAGTTAGAGGGCTCAGATAGGAAAATGCGGATTCAGAAACAGTTGACATTCAAGGTTGTGGACCAAGTCTCCACCTTCAACTGCATACTGGGACGTTCGTTGATCCACGCTTTCAGAGCTATCCCATCCACCCTTCACCAATACCTCAAATTTGTCACAGTTGATGGCAGAGTAGCAACGGTGATCGGAAATTAGAGGAGGGTGAGAGAATGCTCATTTGTGGAAAAGGTAGAAGGCTTGAGTTATCATGATATGGACTACGAGATGTTAAGCTTCGAGGATATCCTAGAAACGAGAAAGAGCCCCGAGGTGCAGACAAAAACTAAAGAGTTACCAAGAAGAGATTGTGAGAGGAAAGAGCTTGGCACGATCCTGGTAATCACCGAAGGAAAGGAAGCAGAGGAGAAAGGGGACGAAATGCTTGTGGCAACAACAGGAGAGCATCGGGATCCAGTTGTTAAAGAATGAGAAGAGAAAGAAGCTGCAATAGGGATGTCGAGGCGAAAGCAAATAACGTCGGATGAAGATCCGAGGATGAAATTGAGAGAAGGAGCCTCGACGGCAGGGAAAACAGAGGTGGTACATCTGGATCCAAAGGATGCTGATATCAAGGTCAAGATCAGGACAGAGTGGGAAAGAAAATTCAAGGAAGAGCTAACCCAGGTACTGAAGAAGAACTTGGATGTGTTCACCTAGAACCCAAATAAAACACCCGGGGTACATCCGAACTACGTTTGCCACAAGTTAAACATCGACCCCAACATCCCACCATTTCACTAAAAGAAGAGGAAGTTCAGCCCGGAGAAAAATGCGGCTATGGAGCTGGAAGTACACAAACTACTGGTGAGTGGAAGAATTAGCGAATGCAAGTACCCTATAAGAGTGCAAAACCCAGTTATGGTAAAAAAGAAGGAGGGAACATGGAGACTGTGCATCGATTTCACTGATCTAAACAAGGCGTGACCGAAGGACAGCTATCCACTTCCGTTGATTGACCAGATGGTCAATGCCACATCAGAACATGAGATAATGAGTTTTATGGATGCATTTTCAAGGTATCACTAGATCCCTATGCACCCGGATGACAAGGCAAATACGTTATTCTTATGCGGTAATGGAGTGTATGAGTGGAACAACATGTCGTTTGGTCTGAGGAATGCGGGGGCTACTTATCAAAGATTGGTCAACAAAATGTTCGAGGGAGAAATTGGGAAAATAGTCGAGGTCTATGTGGATGATACAGTGGTGAAGAGCCTGAAAAGGATGGATCACTTCAACCATCTCAGAAAGGTTTTTGGAATCTTCCGACAATACAGAATGAAGCTAAACCCAAAGAAATGTACATTCGAGGTGAGCAAGGGGAGTTTCCTCGAATATTTGGTCAGCTCCAGGGAATCGAGATAAATCCCAAAAAGGTGGAGGCTATCCTAAAGATGGGTCCGCCTAGGCACATGAAAGAAGTCCAGAACCTGACGAGTAGGTTGGCCGCTTTGAACAGGTTCATGTCGAAGGCATCAGATAAATGTAAACCCTTCTTTGACGTCATCAAAAAGGCTAAGTTTGAATGGACAGAAGAGTGCGGGAAGGCATTCGACGAGATCAAAAGGGAGCTATCAGATCCCAAGATCCTTTCCAAACCCTCACCAGGCGAAACATTGCAGCTATATGTAGCGGTGTCAAGAACCGCGATCAGTTCAGTATTGGTCAAAATGGAAGAAAAGAACCAGAAGCCAGTATACTTTGTAAGTCAATCCTTGAGAGATGCAGAACTCAGGTATCCAGCAATGGAGAAGGTGGCGTATGCTCTCGTTATGAGCTTGAGAAAACTAAGACCATACTTCATGGAGCACACTATCGAGGTACTGACAACGTTCCCCTTGAGGCAGGTACTCCAAAGGCCGGACGCTGCAGGACGACTGTTAAAATGGTCCGTCGAACTAGGGCAGTTCGACATAGCGTACCTACCGAGGAATGTAGTCAAGGGGAAAGTCATGGCAGATTTCATAGTGGAACTGACCTTCCCTGCACCAGCTGAGGTTGAAAAGAGAAAGCCTTGGATCATGCATGTGGATGGTTCGGCAACGGCAGCAGCATCGGGCGCATGAATCATCATCCAAACACCATCTGGAGAAACCTTTTCAACTATAATCCGGTTCAGTTTTTTAGCTACTAACAATGAGGTAGAATACGAGGCCCTACTGAATGGTTTAAGAATGACGCTGGCCATGGGAGCAGGCGAACTGGTGATATACAGTGACACACAGTTGGTGGTGAACCAGGTGAAAGGAGAGTACAAGGCCAAGGATGAACATATGAGCTTTTATAGAGGACTGGCTGTAGGCTTACTGTAGAAATTCGAACATGTGTTTTTGGAATGCATCGATAGGAAAGACAACATGGGAATCGACGCGTTGGCTAAGTTGGCCACGGTGTCGAATGCTGAGGACCTAAATAACATTAATATTGTGAGACAAGAGAACCCATCAGACATCGACGTGTGGGTCCTGAATGGCAACCGACAGAAGAGTCATGGATTACCCCAATCAGGACATATTTAGAAGAAAAAAAAGTACCCTCGGATAAGGACAAGGCTCAGCAGATCAAGCTTCGATCGGCGAGATACGCCTTAATAGAGAAGAAGCTATATAAGAGAGGCTATTCGTCGCCACTCCTGAAATGTCTAACTCCTGAGAAAGCAAGCTATGTGCTAGCAGAGATACATGAAGGCGTATGCGGGAACCATACAGGCGGGATCGCTCTAGCACACAAAGTGATCAGGCAGGGTTATTTCTGGCCGACGCTAAAAAAAACACCACCCAATACCCGAGAGCCTGCGCGATTTGCCAGACGCTGGCCCCGATAGTCAGAGCACCCTCAGAATAGCTGACCTCGATGTTCAGTCCATTGCCTTTCGCGAAATGGGGTATTAATTTGATCAGACCGCTGCCTACCGGGAAAGACGGAAATAAATTTGCCATCGTAGCAGTAGATTATTTCACAAAGTGGGTAGAGGGTAAACCTCTCTCGACGATAACTAAAGCCAGGGTCGAGAAGTTTATCTGGGAAAATATAATATGCTGGTTTGGGATACCGATCGCCATAGTGACCGACAATGGCAAGCAGTTCGACAATGACAATCTGAGAAAGGTTTGCAAAGACTATGGCATTAAGATATGGTCCTCCACGCCATACCACCCGCAGTCCAATGGGCAAGTCGAGATAGTGAACAAGATCATCAATCACACATTAAAAGCCAGGTTGGAAAAGCTAGATGGGAAATGGCCAGAAGAACTGCCAGGGGTACTATGGTCATATAGGATGTCGACGAGAACATCCACCAATGAGACCCCTTTCTCGATGGCATTCGGCTCCGAGACGGTGATACCTGTGGAAATAGGAGAACCCAACCCTAGGGTCACTCTCCTCCAAGAGGTGACAAATGATGAATTGATCCAAGAGAGTCTAGACCTATTGGAGGAAAAGAGATTGAATGCGGATTTGCATAATGCAGTCTACAAACAGAGAGCAGAAAGATTTTATAACTCCAAGATAAAACTAAGAAGGTTTAAAGGTGGAGAGCTGGTGCTATGAAAAGTAGTGGGCCCAATGGCACAGGGTAGTGGCCAGAACTGGGAAGGCCCATACGTAATCAGAAGGATTCTGGAAGGGGGAACATATGAGTTAGAGAAAGTGGATGACAAGAAGATACCACACCCATGTAATACGCAACACTTAAAGAAATGTTATCAATAAGGGAAAAGGAAGGAGAGATGAATGAGGTTGGTAACATGACTTTTTACAGATTTTAATCAAGGCAGTAGGCCATATTATATAGAAATACAATTTGTATGGAAATTTTTTTAATGACATATGGTTAATGATATCAATGTGTTTATCACAAAAGAAGGAAATGTGTTTAATTATGGGGACATCACGGTCTTAGGAATATCAGTAAGTTTGTGTACGGTTAAGGGATCAGTACGCTCGTCCCATATATATATATATATATATATATATATATATATATATATATATATATATATATATATATATATATATATATATATATTCACATGTCGGGATACCATGGCTTCGGAAAATACCTTCGGGAAATACTAAAATATAAATATCATCCTATAAACGGATAAAAAATACTGCAAGCATATTGAAGGAAAACAACCAAAAAAAGGGATCGAAAAGGCAGAGTCAAACTGGTAATAAGGGGCAAAAATGTTGGATTCAGGGAAATTGAAATAAAGATGTCGAGGCATCAGACTAGAGAGTCAAAACTAAGGTGTCGGACATCAAAACTAAAAAAGCTGGTTGAAGGAACCTCGGTATGAGGGAAATGGTATTGCCTCAGGCGTAAATTGGAAGTACCGAGCCAGAATGAAGGGGCAACAGCGGACCTCGGAATGGCGTCAAAAGACGGCATGGACATGTGTATGGCGGATAGGCACAAGGGTCAAAACATCAGGGTTAGGATAAAGGGAACTCTCTTAATGAAGGGACTGAAGGATCAGAATATCGGAATAGGAACAAAGGAAGGCAGCTTCAAGACATCGCCCAAAACAGAGGGAAGGCATCAGAAAGTACCCAAACCAAAGGGCAGTGCAGGCAAAGAATTAAAGTCTTGAGATCGGGATGGAACCTCAGAATAGCATACAACCGGGCACAAATAGAAGGTACATCAAGCGAAAAAAACGAGCATCTACATAAAAGGTTGCTAAATAAACAATGATACATAGAAAATAGAGAGCGTACAGTCGAGGCACACCAACAAATACATGTCAATGACAAGCAAGCAACAGTCATCAAGTAGTAATACCAAGGGAACAGTCAGAGTTCAAAACGTACAACCAACCATAAAGGGATAAAGTTTGAAACAACAACAGATTAGGACGAAAAAGGAATGAACTAGCAAATCGAGAATGCTGAAGGAATGGAAGATGCTCACCATCTTGTCCTCCATCCCTTTTAGCTGAGCCTCGACACAAAGGGCCCTCTCTTTAGCCAAGCCGGGATGAGGAATGCGCTGCTCTAAAGCTCGGAGGCGAGCCTCGGCTTTAGTCAACCTAGCACGTGTTTCAGCAACCTCGATCCGAGCAGTATTTTGGGTAATTTCAGTCTCGGTTAAGCGTGCCTCCAAGGACTCTAGAGTGGCTCATCCCATATCGACTTCAAACTCAGAGACAGCCAGCCTATCCCTTTTGATGCTCGACCAGAGAAGTCAGCTGGGCATTCTCAACCTTCAAAGCATGTATTCTTTCCTCGAAGCTAGTAGAGGATCCCTTGAAACGATCAATGAGTTAGCCAGCGAACGAGCGGTACTGATCCATAGCATGCAGAGAAGAAGCAAGGAAGGCAATGGCGATACCAGCCATCGCGGCCAAGCCAGAGAAATCTTGAGAAAGAGAGTTGGGAACGACGAATGGAGAAGCTTGATGGGAGAGCCGAGAACTCACGCCGGCGATGAAACCTCGAATTCTAATCTCCCGCAGCTCAGAAAGTTCAGGCTCATCTATTTCATCGGCTCTACCTTTCCCTCACACTCGAGCCCTCCCGACAGCTAACCTGGCAGCTTAAGCATCGGTTTTGGTGGGATCAGTTGTTGCGGCAGCACCATCGAGGTTCGGATTGGGAAGAGGAACTGTAGGAACGGCATGAGAGGTCGAAGGGACTGAGCTAGCATCGGCACTGGGGACGGGCCTCACTCTCAGTCCTACCATCATGTCATAGTCTTCAGGCTCGGGATCGCTGTCTGCTCCCGCATCAGGAGTTGTTGCCTGTCCAGAATCCTCATCGGAACCATTTTCAGAGCCTTCTTCTAAATCTTCTTCCGAATCCTTCTTCGGATCCTCTTCTGGATCTTCCTCTGGATCCTCTTTAGACTGCATTTCAACCTCGAACGCGACGGGAGGAGGATCTACAAAAGGATATCACAGGTGAGAATGCCACAAACATGGAAAAAATGGGAAAACTCGAATGGAGGCGATTATTTTCCTTAACCTTTTAGAGAGGAGATCAAACTCACCAAAGGAGGGAACAGAAGGAGGCAAAAAGCTGATTCCAATTGAATGGGAAGGCCCACCGTGCTCATAAACACTTCTCTCTCTTTTTTTGAGCAGAGAAGCAGAAACAAACCCCAAACCTGGGACGGAAGAAACTTCAGAATGGACCACGAGGGAGCGACGCGAATGCTGACGAGGAGGTGATAAAGGGGGCAAAACCCTATCATCGGTAAACTGGATAACCAATAGATCTTCATTAAGCCTCATATCGTCAGATCCGATAGATAAATTATCCATCTCCCCATCATCATCAAGGGACGGGGAACGAGCAGGGTAATTAGGATCGGTCTTCTAATCACAAAACTGATAAACGTACTTATACGGGGTTAATAATAGACCAGCCATAGAACCGGTCGATCCTACTGGGGAAAGAGCATTCTGAAGCTCACCTATGGAACAAGGAAGAAGGGTCAGTCAGGGGACAAGAGAAAGCAAAAAAGACCAGGGAAAGACAAACACCAATGGTTGCGCCCCGACCAAAAATAGACAATCCAGCTAAAACCCGAACAGGCTCGGATAGCAGTGCGGAAACACGATAGGTATTCTTCCATCGGAACAAGATGTTGTACACTCGACGGAAGCCGTTCAAGGGGATGAGGAGGAGGACCTGCATAAAAATAACATCAGAAACTGCAGGAAACATTTGAGCCAAGGTTTTGGAAATAGAAGAGAATCATACACTTATCTAACGGCAGGAATCGAACAGGAAAGGTCACGAGGGCCACATTGACACGAGTTCGGTAGTCACCGCTTAACCAAAACCAAGCTTGTTCCCAGCTCCGACCAATGACGTCAGAGGCCCCCACAAAGTGATGATTGTTATGGGGCAGCAGGTGGTAAAAACCACCAGATCGGCCAGACACAGCGTAATAGAAGAAAAACTCGAGCTTAAACGGGTCCCAGATAGTATGACTCAGCACGTAGAACAGTGACATAGTGGAGATTAGACGCAGCCAGGAAGAAGGCAACAACTGGCCATGTCCTATCTTTGTAATAACAGGCCAATGACAGGAGGAAGAGGAAGACGCAAATTGGCAAGAAAAAGGGAATAACTGAACACAGTGCGACCTGAAGGGGTTCGGAAATAGGAACTCCATCCAAAGGAAGTTCAAAGACGACATTAGGGTTATCGTACTGCCAGTAAAGCTCTTCCAATCGCTCCGGAGTCAACCGAGAGGCCGACACCCAATTGAGATGCTGAGCCATCCCTTGGAGAGCAGCCCCCAGGTCACCAACATCTCGGCTACGGGGAAGATAATCCCCCACGTTAAGAGAAAGTAGGGCACCCAAGTCAGCGTCAATAAAGATTGCCGCACTGACAACACCCGCAGATGGTACAGCTGGAACCGGTTGCCTGTTGGAAGAATCAATAGAAGCTTGATTACCATCGAAGGAGGAGGATGTAGACAAATCCCTCAGATTAGGACGGGGCATCCTACAGAGGCGATTGGAACTATGAACACCAGGCCATACGCGCCGCACCGGCGAATCATCGGAAGTATTCACTTCTTGAACATCAGGCGAAGGGGGAGTGCCTTCACCAAACATTTATGGAACTCGAATAAAGAATTGAAAATTAGGGTTGTGGCGAAGTGACAGACGGGAGAAAGTGGATTCTCAAAATGCACAAAGATAACGAAAATTCCAGAAATCGCAAAGAAATCAAGGTAATTAAGTTAAAGAAAATCGAGAATATAGGGAGAGGATACGAAAGATTTGAAATTCAAAAAACCAAAGAGGAAACTGCCTGACAAGGCAAGGGGCAACATGCATCATCATTAGAAACTATAGAGCAAAAATGGCTGGGATACAACGGTTGGGAGAATAAGACCTTACAACTTCCAAGAAAAAAGGAGGCCCAGATTAATCCACGCAAAGCCTGACAAAGGACGTGACATTCCATAATAAAAAAACGACGGTTATATTTGAAAATAGAGGTAAATTACCAAAACACCCTTACTAGATCTAGTAATGGAATAAAAAAAGACACTTCTTTCATAAATAAATGAGTTACAAGGGAAACGGAGATAGTCCAAAGTCCTATCAACCGATAAACAAAAGGAATATAAGGGGAATGCAGAATGAACCCTCAACAGGAAAATATACTCTATTCAACACTAGGGGCTCGGGGATATTTCACTGATCAGCTAGAAAGGTTTCGGGATTGACCGCCTTTATAGACTGTAAATCCCCATTTCTCGATGCCATATCTTCGGAAGCGCCCAGGAGAGCATCAGCGGTCGCCAACCTCGATGAAATGTCAACATCCTTGCTATGATTCGAGATAGGATCGCCCTCCGAGATGGGTCAAATTGAAAGAGCCATAGAAGCCTCAGTAGGTGGAGCTTCGGAAGTCTCGACAGAAATAGTCTGGCCAGGAGTATGTGCACCACCGAGATTAGAAAGCTCAGTTTCAATAAGAATCTTTTGAATAGGACCCACTACAGACTCAACAAGGGGCATGGCAGATGGATCCTCAGCCCCAGAATCGCCCTTGGCGAAATCCAAAACACCTTCAGCAAACTCTTCATCGGATCCACCCTCATCGGACTCATCGGAAGACTCTTTAGGGATATCAGTGATAAAGTCAGAATACTCACCAAGCACCCCAAAATCAATATCACCCTTCAAGTTTTCCCCGGGAGGCAACTTCTCCTCACTGATGGCTTGATGAAGAATATCACGCATGTCGTCGAGGCAAGCAGGATAGGGTTTCTGAGCAGAAGCCTGAACAAAAGCGGAAGCGCAAGAACAGAAGTAGTGAATCCTGTTCTTTGGGAGAAGAACTTCCTTTAGTACAAATTGTCGGCCTCTGAGAGAAGAAAAGTATCCTTAACCCGCCCCACCTCAGCTAAGGCCGCATCGCGCTCCCTCAAAACCTCAACAACAATCCTTTGAGCATGAGAAACTTCAGACGCCTCTTTCTTTTGCCGCACCCTGTCAAGTTCCTATTTCAAGGACATCCGAAAAGCTTGGAAATTATTTTAAACTCGAGATAGCTCGGCTTGGAGCTGGTTCTCTTTTGCTATAATCTCTTCCTGGTGCTTAACTTTCAAAGTGACAATCTCAATCGAAAGTACCTTGTTTCAAAGCTCCAAAGCACTTTTCTCTTCCGCAGATCTACCTAACAGACTATCATACCGAGTGCGGAGGACATCAAAGGTTCCTTGGAGCTCGGCTCTCTTGTCTTGCTCAATCCTTAACTGACCCCGGATTAAAGCCTCGGCCGCACCTGCCTCGTAGGCCTTTTTCTTAATATCCCTCACCTTCTGAGTGAGCAAAGTAACCTCGTCTTGCAAACAGGAGTCACTTCTTTCTAGCTCAGAAATACGGTGTAAGGCATTAACGGCATGGAGCGCTAGTCGTCCCGTATAACTGGAAATGCTGTGAAGAGAATCCTTGGTGGACATATTCTCCATGTGTCCGAGGAGTTCTCGGGTACATCTCTTGAAAGGGAAGGTGGCAGCACAAGCCAAACAAGTCGGGGCATCAAAATCGAATAAAAGCTCTTGAGTTCGGAGGAAAGTCTTCTCGGCCTTATCCAAATGGCCATACTTCAATAAAAGTTCCTGATCGACTACCGGGTCTATATGGAGGAACGAAGTAGCATCATCCAACAAGGGCAAAGTAGGAGTAGCACCCTCGGAAGAAGAATCGCCATGTGACCAAAATCACAGAGGAGTCTTCCCGTTGTAATACCGCCACATCTCAGAAGGGAAACAACGAGGCGCTGGATCATAGGAGGTACCACCAGGGGTCTGCTAAACCTCGGAGGGCATGGCACCACTCGAAGGGCCCAAGATAACAAAAGAAGAGCGAGTAAAGGCATCTGGAGAGGGGAAATAGCTGATATCACAAACTTCAACGGCATCCTGAGAAGCCGCAGAGGAACCGACAGCAACAACACCCGCATCATCATCTCTGGTCTTCTTTGAAGGACGTGTAAGAAGAGCAGTGCTGTCGTGAATGTCCTCTTCGGGAGTCTCGTCCACCAATTTATATTTCTGCTTCTCCTGAATACCCCAGTAGGCACCCGGACGAGATCAACTTCCAACCTCCTGGAGATGAGATCCGAAACCTCCTCCATCCTAACAGAAGTAAGGGGTTGCATGACAAGTGGGACTTCAGAGGCCTTCGGAGAAGAAGCCTGGGAAGCTTTCTTCTTCCCTTTGGAGAGCGCAGTCCGTTGGCGAGCAGATGGGAGAGTACCCATGCGGGTAGCGTCAGACATAAGACGCAGACGTTTCCCTTCCCCTAGGCATAACAAAAAGGAGGAAAGAAGATTAATACGAGAAGGGGAACTATACAGTGAACCCTCCAGCCAGGGAAGTAATCATAGATGGACTATCTGGCATGGCTATAGACGTGGTGGTAAAGCCGGTTTCAAAAAGGTTAGACCCTCGGAGAACCCACTGGTAACTGCGCCTCTTCTCAGAGAGTTTACGAATACGGCGGAAAGCCTTCTGAAACTCGGTCGACAGTATCCCGAGGGCACACGTATCCCCTACTGCATAGAGTAAAAGAAAGAAATGTTAGAATGTCCCATATAACATAAAGGAGAACCGATAGAAACATACACGCACTGAGGACATGCTTGAAGAAAGAACTTCTGGGGAGCACGGTGGGATTTTGAGGATCTCCAAGATCATTTACAGAATCTCCCCTCAACGACCCGAGAAACCAGAACCAATGATTCTTCCACCCTTTAATGGAACTGGGCAGAGAAGCAACAAGGTTGGTGTGGCGCGGTACCAAATAATAATATCCCTTAGTCCTGTTATTCAGAGTGAGCCGGTACAGGAAGTTGATCTCAGCAGTAGACAAGAAGGAATATTTTC
Organism: Pogostemon cablin; assembly: GCA_023678885.1. NCBI lineage: Eukaryota > Viridiplantae > Streptophyta > Magnoliopsida > Lamiales > Lamiaceae > Pogostemon > Pogostemon cablin. The sequence goes on from CM042983.1 coordinate 12,407,347, forward strand.
TCTTCCGAAAGAGGACCAAAATCCCCATCAATGCCGCCCAACCATTGGGAGCTAGTTGAGCCGGGGCTATACCCCAAAATTCGAAGATATCCCGAATACAGGGGTGGAGAGAAAACCTAAAACCAAGTTCGAGTTGCAATTCATAAGCCGCCACAGCGTTCGGTGGAGTGTAACACATACGCGCGTCGGGAGAAGAAAGATAAAAGTCGATGCCCTCCCCACACTGAAATTTGCCAAGAGCAATAACAGGGCTCTTCCGTAACCAAGAGTCATCAAGGACTGAAGGAACCTCAGCAGCAGAAAAGGAAGTATCCTCACCCCACAACAGAAGTTTTCCGAGATGGCCCAATAATCCAGGACCAGCGTCAACCATTTCAGGATTGGGTTCCAACGTAAAAGCAGAAACAAAATCGATGACCTGTTGATTAAAGGCAATCCAAGATAGAGATAGAGGATCCAAAAGCTCCTCTGAAGACAACGAGGATGAGGACAAGGATGACCCAGAACTACCAAGAGAAGAATCGATTGAACGGGAAGGGGATCTAAGGAATCTGGGAAGAGAAGAAAACCCTCGCAAGCCATATCGAGATAATCATAAAGGAAAATGCGAATCGAGGAAGAGAAGAAGAAACCCTAAAACTACGATAGCGATAAGTCCAGAAGCGCAAAGGAAAGTAATCAGAGAAAGAAAGGAAAAGAGAAAGAGGAGAGAATAATACCTGGAAAAAGAACATGAGCACACCAAATAAAATGAATGTTAACCGCCGGCAAAATCGAAGGGAGAAAAAAGAGGAAGCGAGAAAAGGGAAACTGGCAGAAAAAGATTCAAAATTCAAAATTCAAATCAAATATTTACACCCTCAAATACCAGATATACCCTCCCACCAGAACAATAATATCTTAAAACGGCACAGATAACCCGAGAAGGTAGGAATGTATCAAGAAAGAGGCAACGATTGAGAACAACAAGGAGCCGAGATGGAAAGAACCCTAATATCATAAGCACCAAAGCATGAGGAATATAACCCGCGAAGTATGGTTCGACCCTAAATAATCTCAAGTCATGAAATTATTCAGGCTCGAGGGACTAATGTTATGGGTATTATATCCCCCATGTTTGATGTGCCCATGAAGCCCAATAAGCTCCAATGTATTTGAAGAGGAAGGCCCAACTCCTAGGTGGCCCAACCGGTGGGCGAAAATGAGAAAGGGATTAAGGCGGCCCAAAAGGTTCATGACAGCACGAAGGCCCAGCGCAAGAAAGAATAAAGACAAGCCCACCTAACAACGCCGAAGCCAGGAAATAACCTCGGCAGAAAACCCCGACGTTCATCCTTTCCCTAACCGAGGCCTCGGATGAACACCCTAGCACCGAAAGACAACCTGCCCGAAGATCAGAAGAGGATGGCGAAAGCAGTTCAGCAATGGACAGACACCATAATGAAAGAGAACGAGTACTGCAGGCTAGAACACAACACTAACGGGAAGAAGAGGTATCTTGGACAACAATCCTAACTAGAAGACAACAGTTGACTGGCGCGTTCTGCTCTAACAACCAATGGGAGGCCAGCAAAGGACGGAGACACCCTGCAAACCCCCTGCAGTGCAACAAATGGTGTTCAGACTCCTCCTGCAGATGGTCGGCGTACCAGACAGCTTCATTAAAGATGGCTTGTCTTTATCCAGAGGCGCAAGACGATTGGCTCGGATTTAGGGTTTTAGGACAATATAAATTGACTCTCTCATAGGAGAGAGGCAGGACATTCAGATTCACTTTAGACATTACACTTGTAAGAATTTGGGAGAACAAGTGTTGTTCTAAGGGAGAGTAATAAAATTGGTTGTGTTCTTTGGTGGGAATCGAATCTTGGATAGGCTTTAATCTCTTTATTATGTGTCTTTATTTGTGGTTGATTGTGTTTGATGATATTCGTTCTTGGTTCCGTTAATTAAAAACCTTAATCCTTCATATACTAAATTAACGAGCCAAGAACAGCCGTCAACAATCATAATAATAATAATAATAATAATAATAATAATAATAATAATAATAATTATTATTATTATTATTATTATAAATAAATAAAATAAATATGAATTTACAGTTACGCTATTGGTTTCAAAATTTTAAATCCATATAGTATTTATTCTATATTGGGGTTATCACTAATAGATACACACTTTTAACCTAAATTACTATTAGATACATGTAATTTAAATAATTACTCTCACATACAAAATATTAAAGTAAAATACCAAATATAACCTTATACTCCATACACTTTTAAACCAACAACCCTACCACTCACCCACCCACCGGCGTTGACCGTCGGAGGACCGGTATTGACCGATGTTGACCGGCATTGACCATCGGCCAGACGGGCATTGACCGGCCGTTGGCCGCCGCTACCTGCTGCCGGAATTTAAAATGTAAAAATAAAATGTGCAAAAATAAAATTATGCAGAACAATTGTGCAAAATAAAATTTGTGCAGACAAATTGTGCAAACATATAAGGGTATTTATGGTATTACGGTCATAATTGTGTAGTTAGGAGTAATAGTGCTTTGAGTCATGTAGTTTAAAGCAATTATGTATTTTTTTGTGTACCCCTTAGTAATTGACCCTAAGAATTAATTATTACGAGATACACACCTTTAGATGTTAATTACCTCTAAATACAATGAAAAATTAAAAAAAAACTCTCAGGTGCATTAATTAATGGTAATCTCCCAAAAGTACCCTTAAATAAAACATGATCCATTGCTCCCTGAAATATCGCTAAATAATTACTCAAATTTCCTCTCTACGCCTCATCTTCCACAATCTCTTCAACCGAAGGTCTGCCGCTTCACCGCCTTCATCAGAATCATTCAACGCTGGGGTTATCTCAAGTGGAACAAGCGCTCCAACTACAATTTTTGCTTCGCCTGATTTCACTCTGTCATGATATATTCGGAATCTCTCCCCATCATGTTCGAAGAACAACTACGTGTGCAGTTTCATGGTTGCAGAAGCTACCATGTTGTACGGAATGGAACCCTAATCATTGGCTCTGATGTAAACCTCTGGCAATTCAAGAATCTTCCATAGCGGCATGGGCACTTGCTTCCTCAATCGATCCCTTACTAAAAGAATTGATGAATTCCCCCAAATTGGAGGCTCCGCCGCGTTCAGCCACCAGATCGTCTCTCTCACCTCCATCACATACAGTTTGTTATCCCTTAATCCTCCACCACATTCTCCGACCTCCACTGTCCCTGTGACAGCTCCCCAGATCACTCTGGGTTCCCTCTTTCCCAGCCCATCATCCAAACCATGTTCCCCCGTTTCGCCTCTGTTCTCTCCATTCATTCAAAATGCCAAATATGGGTGAATGATGATAGTTATATTGTTGAAGGGCCTAATATGAATGTGGTCTTTGTTATAAAGGAAAATGAACTTTTGATGCCTTGTTTCGATTTCAATAGAATTCTTGCCTTGTTACAAAGGATGTTAATGTTTGTGATGAAGTAAAACTGTTCAAATTCTGGAATGGCAGTTCAAAGGTTGGATCCATCATTTGTATGCACCTCACTTAGCTTAATCTAAATAGGGGCAAGATGACTAAGATTGTGAGATGTAGTGATTGTAATTAGAATGAACTGGTGCATTGCCTTATTTGCAGTTGATCTTCTTGGCATTGCACCAGCTTATTTGTTTATTCGAATGGTAAAATATTGATGTTCTTACTTATGATATTTACATTTCGTAGTTCATATGTATTTTTTATAAGTACTTCATATATATTTTCCTCAAATATTCCCTTAATTTTCCTATGTATCTGTGTTCGATAAGTGAGATCCTTTATTTTGGAAACGATATGCTTATATGAGTGTATTGAGCTTTCAATACATGTGAGTGGAATATTTTTGAGCTAAATTCAGTTTGCGCATTTATTATGAAACATCGATGGAGTCTCCTTAATGACTTTGATTGATAGACCTGACAAACAAATACAACATGCCGACTGCTTTTTTACATATCTTGTACTACATGCAAATACAAGCTTTCAATATATCAAAATGTTAAATTCACCAAGACTAGGGGTAGATTTCAACACTACTATCCATTCTTTCGTCCATGGAAAATCCTTTCCTTGAGGTAGCCGGTTTATATCAAAACTGGGCTATTGTCGTTAAATATACACTAAAAAAAGTAATCACTCCGGGTTATGCTAGGAAAATTGAAACTGATATTATCTTTTCAGTCTTTTTATCTTATATTTTCCTCTACCACCATCTGAATGATGTTCTTGGTTACTGATTCAGGTTACTAAAAAAGTAAATAATTCTATACATCTTTATCGTTTCTAACAAAAAGTATATTTGATTCCATTGGTTAAACTTAAACAGAGGGTGTAAGAGGAAATAGACTAAATATAATTTGGATTCTAGTTCACCAAATTACAAAATAAAAAAGGGGAAAGAAAACCACAAAATAATTCAATACATTAAAATTTTATGTCTACCAAAGTTTCTATTACATTTTGCTCATACTTCCTCATTTAGAACACACAACTCAATAGTTCAACATATACAACAAAATTGCTTCATTGTTGAGTGCAGAAAGTACATGTAAACCCATCTCCATCCAAAAATAGGAACTTGCATTCTGCTTCAAAAACTTGGCTTCAGCCATTTGCCATGGGATCGTCCTTAACATCCTCTTTCTTTTCACCTTCTCACTCCTCAACAACTTTCTTCATATGTAGTTCTTCCTATGCATCAACTTTAGAAATTCAAAATGCACAATATGCGAAATGCATAATTTGCAGAAACAAGCCATCCGTAAACCCAAAATTAAATCTTCACTAAATGCAAAATCATTTAGTGCATCAAATGCAAAAAACCTACAAACTACCCACGCCAATACATGCTAATTTCAGAATGATAATCCCAAAATTCATGCCCTACTCTGAACTGATGTAAATCCAAACTTTATGCAAAAATTAGACACAATTCATATCCACAATCAATATTTCAAATTATCCCTACAATTCAATATTTCAAATGACCCTTCTAATAAACTTTGCAGAAAATGTATTTCCTACAAATTCCACTACAAGAAACGTTCGGAATACCGACGGATTTACCGACGGAGAACATTCATCGGTAATTACCGATGGTTTACCGACGGATTGCCGACAGTTTATAGATTTAGTAGGATTTAATTTTAAAAAATCAGCAATAAAAATTTCCGACGAGTTTTGCGACGGATTACCACCGGAATTAGCGACGGAATTTTTTTCCGTCGGTAAATTCGTCGGTATTTTGGAGGAAATAAATCCCAGAAGATTACTGACGGACTAAATTCGTCGGTAAATATATTAATTTTTATAGAAAGAAAATTAATTATAGTTTTTAATTTACCAACGGATTTATCCGTCGGTAAATATATTAAATTTTAGTTTAAAAAAAATAATTTTAGTCTTTAAGTTACCGACGGATTGTGTCCGTCGGTAAATATATTAAATTTTTTTTTTAAAAAAAATAAACTTAGTCTTTAATTTACCGACGGAATAATCCGTCGGTAAATATATAAAATTTTTATTAAAAGAAAATGTATTTTAATGTTTCAATTACCGACAAAATTAATCCGTCACTACAAGAAATGTCAGAGTACCGACGGAACGAATCCGTCGGTAATTATCGAAGGATTTAGTTAAAGACTAAAATTATTTTAATTATTATTCAAGATGGAATATTTATTTTAATACTATAGCTTAAATATACCGACGGATATATAATCCGTCGGTAATCGTAAGCCTAGTAAAATTAATATAATGACGGATTTATTCCGTCGGTAATCCTTAAGCCTAATAAAATAATAAAACTAGGGCTTAGGCTTCCAATCATTCCCATTTTCATCAGAAATGAATTTTTGCTACTCTCGATTTCGTCCGTCAGTCTGCTACTGCCACCGGACAACGTCGTCGCTGCTATTACCGCTGGCGACTGCTCTCATTCTCCATGTAACTAAGCCCTTCTCTCTCTCCTTCCCTTCTCCCCTCTCTCGTTCCGATTCTATCTTGTCCTCAACCTTTTATATGCCTTTGCAGTTAGGGTTTAAGCCCTAGTAGAGACCTCTCTGATACGACTCCAGAAAGGCGAACGCGCCTTGATCCCAAACCCTCGCGAGGGCTCGTCGAGTTCATATGATGTAGGCAATATATGCCCTTCATTCAACCTTTGAATCTCAAATGTACTAAATTCATTTTCACGAATCATATAGTAACTATTTCTTTCCCTTTAATTTTCTGTGAATAATGTTTGATTTTCGTTATTTTTCTGAGGTTTTCAAGACTTCCTTACGAATATAGAGCTATGAATCTTGTCAAAGGAGAGCAGCTCACTCCAGGTGTGTGTAATTTGAAATTTCTTGATACTGGCCTTCGACGCATATTTTGTATTGTTTTTCCAGTTATATATTAATTTCTTCGTGATATGATGTTTCTGGTGAATCTCTGATATGATGTGAATTATTTTTGAATTTTTCAAGTTCTTATAGATTTTGCATTTGTCATACAGAATTTGAAAGATTAAATCCCCTTCACTATGTCCCAGTTTTGGTTGATGAAGATGTAATTATTTCAGATTCATTTGCAATCTTACTGGTTCGTTAATTACTCTTACCCCATGCTAAGTTAGTTATTCTCCAGTGTTTATTACTAAAAGCGAAGAGAAAAATAATTACATCACTTTTTCTTCCAGTATTTAGAAGAAAAGTATCCTCAGAATGCATTTTTTGCCAACTGATCCTCAGCTTCGAGCAATCAAACTACAGAGTACTCTCTCTCATAGAAGCTCCATTCATTTATGCTTCTTAATTTTGTGATTGTCTTTTGTTTAGATCATACCTTAGATGTATAATTAAGATCTGCTATAGTCGCAATGCAACTACTCGTAGACAATGTAGTATGCGTGACTTTGAACATTGCCAGTTCTTTAAAAATATAATTTACATGAATTCATCAATCTGATTTTAGTTTTATTCATTCTACTCCGTCATACTGTCACGAAGTCTCTCTTTTTGTATTGGATCACAGGGAATGTTTATTTGTTTCTGCACTATGACATGATTATTTAGTTTTTTAGAGTCTTGACATGTATAATAATGTGTTATCGGTGCCGTATGATGTCATTGACATGTCACGCAGATGACATTTCGTTATGCTTTAAATTCAGCACTTGATGAAGAGATGTCAGTTAATCCTAGAGTGTTTTTAATGGGTGAAGAGGTATCCAAGTTTAATTGGCTTTATGAAAGAAATAATTGCGTTCTATTTCTATTGGGGATTGATTATTAGTGAATTTAGAATCTGTGTAGCATTTTTAATTGAATTTCTGTTATATAGGTTGGCGAGCATCAGGGTGCATATAAGGTGAGTATAGATTCATTTATAAATTATTATAATGGAATTTACTGTGTATGACTAATTCATTCTGTACTAGATTTCCAAAGGGTTATTGGAGAAATATGGTCCAGAGATGGTGCCGGACACGCCCATCACTGAGGTTGGTCTTTTATCCAGTTTGCATGAATAACTCGGATAAAATAAGGGGATATCTCATTCTCAGACTTTTTGACACTTGCAGGCCTGGTTTGCTGGAATTGGTGTAGGAGCAACATATTATGGTCTGAGGCTTGTAATTGAATTTATGACTTTTAACTTCTCAATGCAGGTTAGAATTGTCTCCTTAATTTAAGTGTTTCTTAGTTACACTTTCAAAATTATAATTCCTTGCTGCAGTGTTTCTTCTGCTGATGTTCCTTGGTGGCTTATGATTCCATACTAATTCACTACTCGTGTACTATTTGCATAAATCTTACGACTATGTTGTTTAATATTGAGAATTATGTCAATTACCAATATACATGAACCAACCATTGCATGCAGTACTTACTGTTTATCTTCCATCTAGAAGCATTTTTTAAAACAAATTTTCTAAAAACCTTCTTCTTCTTTAGCTACTTATCAGTTAGCATCTTAGCCTTGCTGATGATAATTTTATTTCAGAGTGGAAAATGGCTCCATATATAGAGGCTATTGATTCTCAGAGCTCAACTCCGTTCATGGTAAGCAAAGCATTATCATTCTGCTACTAAATGCTTCTCTTTTTAACAAACTCATCTTTTAGTGTGATTGCCAATCTTCTTATCCTTATGTTTGGTTTTTGTATAGCATTATTAGTTGTAGATAATTGGGTTGAATGTTACGAAGATTCGTTAAAAAGGTTAAATTCTTGGTGTGGTTCTGGTTGATTGCTTTATGATTGTGGTATTGGGAGCTACTTTTTTTTATGGTAAAAGTGCATTATGTGTGTATTTTTGTGGGCAAGTATCAAGAAATGAGTATTCTGCTGTTCTTTTCCACGGTATTCTTGGCAGCTTGAAAAATTGGAGTGGGTACTGATCTTTTAATAACAAATATAATTAATTTATTTTGTAAATTATGACTATAAACACTTCTTATTTTTTGTACTGGCAACTTTAGTTGTGCTATAAGATTTTTTGCTTTGCTTGTAGGTAATGAATTAACAGTTGTGCTTAGAACTTAGTAAATCAATTATTTTCTTGAAATTATGTTATGGGTGTCTTTTATCAGTTCAACAAGTCTTTTCTCATTAGTCTTGATATCTATTATATAATTGATAATAAAAAGGGAAGGTGTGCGTTTGATTACCAGGCATTTTAGACTCATTCAGTTGCCACACATCTTCAGAATTCCAAAACTGGAGTTAAGAAGGAAATTTTCATCTGAAACATCTATGACTCTTGTTTTTTGTTATGAAATACAGCACCTTCTGGTGGTTTTAGTTCTGTGGACTTGTTTACTTCTGAAACTGCCAAATCCTTTACAATAGATATTTTTCCTTCGAATAGAGTTTGGCTATAGCGATCTATAAGGTTTGCTTTAGTTGTTGCATTCCCTTTTTTTCCCTGAAAAAATTAAGCATTTCGTTGATTCAACTATTTGTAATTTTCCCCCTTTTTATTTTCTAGTGTTTTTTTAATAAAATTCGAATGGACATCAATAAGGAAGTGGTGGGGGGTGGGGGTGGGGATGGGGGTGAAGTGCTGCTGTCAATACTGATCAGCAGTTCTGCTGACAAACTGTACAGTATCCATTCTTTTGCTGCTTGTTTTGGTAATTTGTTGGAGCTCCCCTTTTGTGTTTATTTGCTGTAAAGTGGGGAGATAACTTAGCCTTAAATGGAGCTTCCCATTGGGGATATAAGTCTTTGCTTCGATATGTACTTGAGACATTTAATCATCAAATTCTCAGCATGTCCATTATATGTACTTGTTAGATTATACCAACAAATCCTAAATGATTCTTTCTCTGTCTCAACAACAATATGAGCACCAATGCTTAGTAATTGTTTCATGATTAGTTATTATTTCTTTCTTCGTTTTTCTAACATCAGATAATAGTATGAATAGTTAGTAATTGGTGTTGTATGACTTTTTTTTACACTATCAGGAACAAAAATAATCAAATGCTCTCGGAGATTCGATGTGCCAATCAACTGCAAAGTGATGTATATATTGATGTTGATGCCGATTTAGGAGAATTTATAATGAAGATCATTTAGTCAAATATTTTGTATCCATGATTTAGTAGAATTATTAGAATTGAATATTTTGTGGTGAATTTGGATTGTGGAGATTTTATAATTTAAATATTATATTAGATTAATAATTTATATTAAGTAGTGTTTTGAAGGATTATTTAATATGAAATTTTAATTGTTTTATGGGTATTTATATTTAAAATATAATATAGTAATTTAAATTTAAATTACCGACGGAAAATTTCATCAGGAAATTTAATTTTTTTTTAAAAAAATATACATACTTTACCGACGGTTTTTTCCGTCGCTAATTTACTGACGAAAAAATTCGTCGGTAAAATCTTCGCTATATTATCACTTCCGACGAATTTGTATTGTTTGATTACCGACGGATATCTTTTTTTACTGACGAAAAAATTCATCGGTAAATACCGACGGATTTAAAATTTCATCGTTAAAAAATTACCGACGTAGGTTTTTGCGACAGAATCATTTCTGTCGGTAATCCATCGGTAACTAAGTTAGCGACGAATTTTTCTCTGTTTACCGACGGAATTTTCGTCGGTAATCAGGCAGTTTCTTGTAGTGTTCATACCTAAATCCACAATCATTAGCAAACTTTGCAGCAAAATATATAAATTGAAGAAACAATCATTTCATGCATTTCATGCAATTTCATCCCTAAATCCACAATCCTTTGCAAACTTTGCAGCAAAATGCATAATTTGCTGAAACAAGTCATCCATAAATCCAAAATTAAAACTTCACTAAATGCAAAATCAATTATGTGCATCAAATGCAGAAGACTACAAACTACCCACGCCAATTCATGCAAATTTCATAATGATAATCCCAAAATTACATAAACTAATATGATATTAGGCAGAAATTTTTGCAGAAAACACAATACATAAAACAACCTTCTGCAAAAATTCACATTATTTCTTCAAAACTTCATGCATTACTTCGTGCATTACTCCATTCATCATTTCGTGCAAAAAGTACCATTACAAATATTCACATTATGCAAAAGGATAATAGCACACTTTGCATCAACTGCAGAAATACGGAGTGCACAATACGCGAAATGATTAATTTGCAGAAACAAGCCATCCATAAACCCAAAATTAAATATTCACTAAATGCAAAATCACTTAGTGCATCAAATGCAAAAAAACTACAAACTAACCACGCTAATTTACGTCAATTTCATAATGATAATCCCAAATTCATGCCCTACTCCGAACTGATGTGCATCCAAACTTCAGGCAAAATTAGACACAATTCATATCCACAATCAATATTTCAAATTATCCCTACAATTCCATATTTCAAATGACCCTTCTAATAACATTTCCAGAAAATGCATTTCATGCAATTTCATCCCTAAATCCGTAATCATTATCAAACTTTGCAGCAAAATGCATTATTTGCTGAAACAAGTCATCCATAAATCCAAAATTAAAACTTCACTAAATGCAAAATTAATTATGTGCATCAAATGCAAAAACCTACAAACTACCCACGTCAGTTCACGTAAATTTCATAATGATAATCCCAAAATTCATGCCATACTCTGAACTGATATACATCCAAACTTCATGCAAAAATTTGACACAATTCATATCCACAATCAATATTTCAAATTATCCCTACAATTCAATATTTCAATGTATCCTTCTACTAAATTTTGCAGAAAATACAAAATATAATCTATCCCTACATCCACGATAAATATTTTAAATTATTTCAAATCCACAATCAATATTACTCTCAACATAATATGCATAACTTCGTGCATTACTTCATTCTAAATTTCGTGCAAAAAATATAATTACAAAAATTCACATAATGCAAAAAAAAATCACAAACTTCATACTGAAAAAACATTCACAAACTGCAGAAACGAACGTTTGAATTTGAGGATGCTCAACATTGACAGTTTCACATCACAATGGAAGGAAAACAACCTACACGCTTCACAATTTCAAACCATATTTAGTTTCGTTCATCAATCATCAACATACTTCATCAACTACACACAAACTTCTTCACTAAATGCAAAATGAAAACCCAAACTAATGCAAAAATTCATATTACTCCACTACTCACAAACTTCTTCACTACATGAAAAATAATTTTCCAAACTAAACGCACTAATGAAAACCCAATCTTCGTTCAAAAATTTACATAGATTATGCATAATCAACAGCTAATGCATATTATGAATAAATTACCTAGAGAGTAAGCATAATCAACAGAGAATGCAAATTATGCAAAAAATTTTGTTGGTACGAATCCTTCCTTAACTACTACATACTTCCACCCATTCCCTTTGCAGATCTCATTCACAAATTAGGTATAACATGTAACAGCAAATCACAGTTTAGAATTGCAAGAAATCCCAAGAACAAATTCTGAATTAAATTTGAACAAAATGCAGAAAATCAAATTCTAAATTAGATGTGCCAATTGCAGAAACGTTGACACTCGGAATCAAATATAACAAATTCTAAATGCAATTTGGATAAAATTACGAATCGCAGTTACACGAATTAGTCAATTCAAAATACCAATAACCCAAAAAAATACAAATCTCTCAAACTCACTCGACATTAGAAGGCACAAATTTACTACATCAAATAAGGGTTTCACAAAATGCATTGTGTATACAAAATTTGACACGAAATGAAGCACATAATCACACTAAAAATTTAATGCCATGCAAACCTGTAAGCGTAAAACGACTTCGTCTCCGGCGGCGATTCAACAGGATCGATGGGTAATTCAATTTCTGCACTAGCGACGTTTGGGATTGAAACCCCACTCTAATCGACAACAATCGCGTTTGAATTAGGGTTAAATATCCCCAAAATTTAGGGATATGGACGAAAAATCGAACTTGTAATCGCCTTCTGCAGAAAATGCATTCGTTCCAATTGTACGTGGGTTGCGAAATTTAGGCAAAATGTGGGATTTAGTTTTTGAATTGGGTTTGAAAACTTATTACGTGGAGATGAAGAATTTGGGCAAAATGGGGATTCTACCTATAAAATGCGTAGTTAGGAGTAAGGATTAAATTGGTATGTACCTAATAGTTATTTTTATATAGGCTTTGTACTTGATAGTTAGTATCTCTTTTATTTACTCATTTATTATTTATTATTTTTTATTTTTAATGTTATCAGATTTATATTACTTTTAAAAAAGACATATTCAAAATAATAATAATAAATAAATAAATAAAATAAAATATGAATTTTAATTTTTGGGACCAATAGTGCAACTGAATTTTACTAAATATGCAAGGTTGAAGTCTTATGAGACCAAGTTTGCAAAGAAAAAATCGTTTGAGACTAAAAGAGAAGGTATTGAGACTATTTTGAAGAGAAAGTATGTCACGTGGGACCAAATGTGCTAAATTTTCATATATTAAAATATTATATTTCTCAAGGCACTGCATATTAAAATATTATGTTCTTTAGTCTTCGTGCAAAATGTAAATGTAATCATTATGACGGAGTGGAAAGAATATTCATTTTATGAAAATATTATTTTCTCCGTCCCGATAATTACTGCACGTATTTTTGTGCACAGAGATTAAGAAAAACTATTCTTTTATGTATAAAAATGTGTAAAGCTATTGAGATATGTGTAAAAAGTAAGTATTTTAGATAATTTAATGAAAAAAGGTATGTAAATTTTTTGAAATGTGTGTAAAAAGTGAGTATTATTAAAATGCATTTTTTTCGTTTTAACAAACGTGCATAAGTGTTTAGACGGATAAAAAGAATAATATAAAGTAATTAACAGAACTAAGAAAGTATCATTTTTTATCTGCCTCAAAATCAGTTTTATAAAATAGTTTTACACGAGTGTTTCCTTTTAATTTGACTTGTTTGCGTTCAGAATATTGTGGAGTAAGTAATACTCCCTCCGTCCGCGGACAAAATATACATTTTGTCATTTTGAGTGATCGTACTAAATGTATGTATTTTTCCTTTTTTAGTCTATGAGACCCACACACATCATTAATACAGTTAATATATAGGACTCATACCTTCCACTAATACAATTATCTACCACACATTAAATAATAATACTAATTAATTCACTTGCAAAAAAATTATCCACATTATTTATCATCTCTCCCAATTAAACTAGGTTCATAGTCATGAACTAGATCCTCTCCTTGAATTTAAACCAATCATTTGGATGGATTGGTTTAAAGAATTTTTCAACTTAAACTCATTTTTATCTAAACAGTATAGATGCTCTAAGGGCGTGATTAGTACGATGGAATAGAGTAGGAATAAAATCGTCATTTCTAATTCTATTCACATTCCTGCGATTAGTATGCTTTTAGTAATAGGAATTACGATTCCAAAAGAATGTATATTCCATTACATGTGGGAATGGACATTCCTCCCACCCCCATGGTATTGTCCATTTCATTCCCTCGTCCCCCACCCACCCTACCCTACCCTCATACACACACACACATATACTCCATCCGTCCCAGGCTAAGAGAGTCATTTTACCATTTTGATCGTCCCACCTAAAGAGTCTCATTTCCTTTTTTGGACACATGAGACCCACCCACACCCACTAATACAATTAAAACATGGGGCCCCTACACCCACTAATACAACTACTCACTACACATTAAATAATAATATTCCTTAATTCACGTTCCCAAAAGCAAATGGGACTCTTAAGTTGGGTCGGAGGGAGTATATATTAAAATAATTTGTATTAAATTATTTAATAAAAAATAAAATAATAAATCATTTAAAATCAAAATAAAAAAATATTTTTATACTCAAATCGGTAAAAAAATATATAATTAAATTAAATTCTTAAAATTTTTAAATATAAATGTATATAATTATTTTAATATTTATTCAAAATAAAAATTAGTAAATTATATATATAAAATTAATATTATTAATTAAATTGAATATATACATGTAATATAAATATAAATATAATTTTTTATATATAGTTTAATATTTTTTAATATATATAAAATTTTTTATTTGTATTTTAAAATTTATTTATATTTAAAAATATTAATATTTTATTTTATTTATAATTTAATATTTTTTTATAATTATAAAATATATAAAATCTTCATTAAAATTTTAATTAATTTAATATTTTAAATAAATTAAATTTAAATGTAATATTATAAAAATACTATTAATGAGATTGAAATTATTAAAGAATACAAATTTTATTACTTGAGTTATTCTTGAATCATACAAATCATGATAAAAATAATTTTTAATTACTCCATTTCCATTATTATTCAATTCATAAGTTCATTCCATCCCTCTTATTTCATTCAGTTATATCAATCTAGCCGTAAGTTTGTGTGGGTAAACATTAGGAACTCTGCTCAATATCACTAGAAGAGTGTCCAAGTGTCTTCCTCCAAAATTTCTTATTTGATTGATTTGTTTGAGTCTATTCATAAACTGAATTCCTAGCTTCTCATCTGACGAGAACGACTATTTTTATTTTAAATGAAAAGAATAAACTCATAAAGAAAGTTTGACAAAATTATGCAAAGATTTACAGTCAACGATGACATTGTAATTTATAAGTTTCAAAGGTAAGTACTGTTCTATCTAACTTTTTTTTTTCTCTCTTAATCTCTATTTAATTAGCTCTACAATAAATAAGGTTTACTTTTTATTTTTCCTCCAAACGTTTTAAATAGACTTTTTTTTTCTTCAATCTTAAAGAAGTCAGTATTATTTTTATACGTATGACACTAACATACACTTATTAATACAATTAAAATATGGATTCACATATCCACTAATACAACTATTCACTATAATTAAAATATGGATCCACATATCTACTAATACAACTACTCACTATATATTAAATAATGATACTCTTTAATCAAAATATAATAAGTAAAGAGATTCTTTAAGCATGATGGAGGGAGATTTACATTAGGAGATTCGTGCAATTAATCATGAAAAAAAAAAACTGTTTTCAAGTACAAAAGTAGTGTCCCTAAAGGCTAAAACACCATATCTTTGACCACATGCATTGATTACTTTTAAGTTTAGGTGATTTCTTGTAAGACATAGTTCGTTGACGATACTCAAATTTATGATCAAAACTGATAGATCAAGTTAAATAAATTAATATGTTTATTAGACATACTAGTTTTAGCCTTTATATTTAGCAAAACATTGCTGTAGGGATGGTTCTACAGTCTACAGTCTACACTCCCAGCCTTTTAATTAATGTTTTGTGACTTGTCCTTTTAATTATGAAAAAAAAATATTATAAAAAAAAAATATTCTGTTATTATTTTTTTAAATGGGGCGAGTTTTTTGTCTATATATTCAATGTTCTTCACAATTCAATATTCTTCAAAATCAATACTCCCTCGATCATTCTTGAAAATAACACTATCAAGGATAAACACAGATTTCCCTCAGAAATAAACGGGAAGACTCCCCTTCCCTTTACTTCTATTAGATTTCCAGTAATACAAAGACTTGAGAACTATCACCACTCAATCTCACTACTAAACTAATAGAATATGATTTTTCACCCATAAGACTCCTTCTCATATGTTTCACACTCAGAATCTTTAACAACATAAAATTCTCACCAAAACTCTAAAAACTCATACTTCCACGCTCTTTCTTTTCTTCACACAAAAAACCGCAACCTCCTTCTTCTTCTTCTTCGTTTCTTCTATATTTTATATGCCTAGTGTGATTCTTTTTTCGTCAGAGTAATTACCACGCGGTTCAATAACTAGAAATCAATCTCCATTAATTTCTTGGGTAAATGATCATCTTCTGTAATCACTTGATCTCTTCCAAAAATAGCTTTGTCTAAATGATCATCTTTTGAAATCCCTTGATCTCTTCCAAAAATAGCTTTGTCTCCATAAGAAAACCAAGTAGTGATCTTGCCAAAATAATAATGAAAGAAAATACACCATTTGCCATTTTATTCTCCCCCTTGGCAAATGCAAATAACAAACAGAATATTTGCCATTTTATTCTCCTTTCATTCTCCCCCTTGGCAAATGCATATAACAAACAAAATATAAGAAGAAGATCAAGTGAGTAATAAACAGAACATATAGAGACAAACTAGCAGAGCAGATTATCCAGAGTTAAAAATTAAAAACTGCCTTCAGCAGAGGTAGATTACAACCCACAGCAAAAGAAAGAGTTTTAAGCAAAAGAAATTAAAGTTTGTCATAAAACAAAGAGCTAGGCCGATGAGCTCTCAGAACCACCATCATGATCACCCTCCTGATCATTTTCTTCTCCATCTTCTTCTTCTTCTTCAGCCACCACTCTCGAACACTCCCCCTTGGTATGTGAATTTGCCAAGGCATGAATTACTCTCCTCACCACCAAATGATGTTTCTGAAAATGCTTAATCATAGAATCCTGTTGAGAAAGAACAGAGTTTAAAATCTGTGGAGCATCAGTCAAAGAAAGTGGGCC
Organism: Pogostemon cablin; assembly: GCA_023678885.1. Classification (NCBI taxonomy): domain Eukaryota; kingdom Viridiplantae; phylum Streptophyta; class Magnoliopsida; order Lamiales; family Lamiaceae; genus Pogostemon; species Pogostemon cablin. Next base: position 12,424,462 of record CM042983.1, read on the forward strand.
AATCTTCTTCTCCCTATTGACAGTGCGTTGAGAGACTCGTAGAAGCTTTGGGTCAGGACCCATAGTATCCTTTTTGGAGTTCAGTATGACTTCATTATCTGTCAGGAGACACCAAATCGTGCTCAGAAAGGGCAAACGACGCCTAGTATCAATTTTTCCAACAAACTCCAAGGCAGTGTCGAAGATAATTTTGCCCAGATTCATAAGCTTCCCTTGAGCCACAGAGTACAGAAAGAGAGCTTGCAAAGGTGTAAGATGAGATTTGTTAGCAGAAGGAGTCCAGTTGTGATGAGCCACCTTGTAGGGTAGAGAAAATTCAATCTTAGATCGGAATGAGACAGACCACCTCCAGTCTTCGGCCACGGCTTAGTCGGATCCTTATAGAGATACTTAGAGACAACATCTAGATCAACCTGAGGATCGCCATGGTCTTCAAGTTTCAAACTAAAGGACTTATTAATCGACCATGCAAAGAAAGAAACAATTCTGTTTCTGCAAAACACCTTTTAAAATCTTAACGACCCAGGATCATAAACAACAGGGGAAAGATTAGCATAAAACTCAGTGACTATCCTTTGACAATAAGGAGGAACTCCAGACACAGTATTCATCAACCTAGCCTTTTTAATAATCTCAAAAGATTAGCATAAAACTCAGTGACTATCCTTTGACAATAAGGAGGAACTCCAGAAACAATATTTATCAAACCAGCTTTTCAATAATCTCAACCACATAATATTCAGCAAACTGCTCTAGATCTATGTTGCATTCAGCAGAAAAAGAAAGTCTAACCAGTTTAGAGCAACGATGTTCAGCAAGATCATTATAGAACTCCACAGTAGCAGCTCTCCCAACATCACACGACGATGTTCCATCATCATCAGGTGGTGGAGACTTGGATCTGGAAGTTTCTGGGAGTTGCAGAATAGGTTCCGCCCTTCCACCTTTTCGGCGAAGAGATCTTCTGGGAGGGTCAATGAACTGAAGAGTTTCAATATTGATGACATCATCAGGTGTGATTTCAGCCTTAGAAGCAGTCGACTTGGATGGAGCAGGTGTAAAGAGGTTTTTGGATTGAGACGATTCAGGAGAATCCAACAACTTTCGAGAGGTGAGACCTTTGGAAGGTATAGAATCTGTAGAAGGTTCCACAGATCCATCGGGTTCAGGATACCGAACCCGCTTGCGAGAAGGAAGCTTCTTTTTTACGATGGATTTTAAGCGGCCCATGGAAGAGTCAGAAGATAAGAAATGAGCAGACTCTTCCATGAAGAAGTATAAAAAGGCCAGAAGGAATACGAAGAGGCAAACCCTTCCAAATAACCTAGGTCACAGCCGAGTCCAAAGCCCACTAAATTGAAATAGATCAGCCCATAAAAGAAAACAAGTAAAAGAGAGGCCCAGTAGCTTAGACAATCCATCTGCGATCCAAGCTCACTCAGATAAGAACACAATAGCCCAGATAGAGAATGCATGCCTATACGAATCAAAAAATGAACACACATAAAGACCTCAACCATGCAAAGGAGAATTTGACATAAAACTGAGATGAATACAGAAAAGAAAACTCAATCTACACTTTTTTTTTAACAAAACAACATTAACATTGTAACTCCTGGTGGAAAAAGAAATTGAGTCATAACAGATTCTCGCAACGACTTTTCCACATCATATTTTTAGAACCAAGCAAGATATCCTCAAGACATAGGGGAAAATCCTTTTAACATCGCGGATTGCACCTTTGCGGTGTGTGTTGTTAGCTTCCTCCTCACAAATCATTTTCTGTGTACGTAGCTCTTTCTCTTTAGAGATGCTTTCACAGTACATCATTTTATTGTAGGTATCCCTTTCCAACACAATAAATGTTAACAGAAATATACATTTTCTCCATTTGCACAGTAATAAGGTAAGAACACACAGACAATATGAAGCGAAAAAAAATACCTAATGCAGCCTACATGATACAAACAGAAGATAAAATGATCAGATCAAGTGACACACATTCCTAGGGATTTTCTCAAAGAGTTAAATCTGGTAATATCTAGGGCTTTAGTAAAAATATCCGCAAGTTGCTTTTCTGTAGATAGATAGTCAATAACTACTTTACCTTCTTTTTCCAGATCTCTTATAAAGTGAAATCTTAAGTCAATGTGCTTTGTCGTCTGATGCAATACTGGATTTTTTAAAATATTGATGGCACTGGTATTGTCATAGAAGAGATGAAGGAACTCGGGTTCTAGATTGTAATCAGCAAGCATCTGCTTCTTCCAAATCAATTGTGTGGCACAACTCCCAGCTGCTATATATTCAGCTTCAGCTGTAGACAAAGAAACATAATTTTGTTTTCAACTAAACCATGATACCAGATTGTTTCCAATGAAGAAACACCCTCAGATGTGCTTCTTCGATTATCAATGTCTCCAGCCCAATCTGCATCTGTATAACCTGTAACATGAGAATTTGTATCATGAGTATACCACAAACTATGATTTAGTGTACCTGAAACATATTTGATGATTCTTTTGACAACCTTCAGATGGGATTATTTTGATCTTGACTGATAGCGAGCGCAGACCCCACCACTATAAGCAAGATCTAGTCTACTTGCAGTAAGATATAGAAGACTCCCAATCATGCTTCTGTATAGGGTGGCATCAACATCAACTCCAGATTTATCTTTGTACAATTTAGATTGAGACCCAATTGGAGAGTTTGGATGTTTGGAGCCTTCAAGACCAAACTTCTTCACTAGTCCAGTGGCATACTTTGTCTGGTGAATAAACATCCCATCCTTCATTTGTGTGACTTGCAGCCCAAGAAAGTAACTCAGTTCTCCAACCATGCTCATTTCAAATTCGGACTCCATGATCTTCACAAAATCATTCACTTCCTTTTTGCTAGTTGAGCCTAATATGATATCATCAACATAGATTTGAACCACCATGATGTGTTTGTCTACTGAGTTTACAAACAATGTCTTGTCAATTCCCCCTCTCTTGTAGCCCTTCTTGTGGAGAAATGTGGTCAATCGTTTATACCATACCCTAGGTGCTTGTTTGAGTCCATATAAAGCAAGATTCAGTTTGTAAACATGATCATGAAACTCCTTGTATACAAACCCTTTGGGCTGAGCTACATAAGCAGTTTCTTTTAGGTGTCCATTTAGAAAAGCACTCTTCACATCCATTTGATAGACTACCACCTTAAGCCGACAGGTAATGGTCATGAGTAATCTAACAGCCTCAAGTCTTGCCACAGGTGCAAATGTTTCTTCAAAGTCAACACCTTCAACTTGAGTGTATCCCTGAGCTACTAACCTGGCCTTGTTTCGAGTCACCACTCCAAATTCATCAGATTTGTTCTTGAATATCCATTTGGTTCCAATAACATTTATGTCCTTGGGACGGGGCACGAGCTCCCATACATCATTTCTGATGAACTGGTTGAGCTCTTCTTGCCTGGCTTCAATCCAGTTAGAGTCTTCCAATGCTTCGTTGACATTCTTTGGTTCAAACTGTGAAATGTAGCATGAATAGAATGATGAGTTGATCATTTTCTTGTAATCTTTTCTTAGAAGATTCCTGGTGATTCGATCAGAGGTATCACCTATGATCAATTCTGGAGAATGATCTCTTTGAATCTTTAAAGAAGGTTTTCTAATCGAGATAGGTGTACCTCTTTCCTCAATAGACTCATTCTCTTGATTAGAGTCTATATCTTTTTGAAATGAAGGCGTATCATCTCTAAGACCTTTTTCCTTGGATGATAACTCGGCTAAAACAACTTCCTCACTATCTGTAGGTGTAATTATTCCACCAGCTTCATCAAACTCTACATTTGAAGACTCCATGACTGTTTGAGTTCAAAGATTCAGAACTCTATATGCTCTGTTATTCAGTGCATATCCCAAAAATATCCCTAGATCACTTTTGAGATCAAACTTACCAAGAGAAGCACTTACATCCAAAGACATGTAAGTGACTGAGATTTGGTGTTTTTTCTTTCCATATCTCATAGGAGGTTTTGCTTGTCCCAGCTCTGAGGTACACACGATTCAGAATGTAACATGCAGTGTTGATTTCCTTAGCCCAATATCTCAATGCAATTCCTTTTGCTATCATCATGGACCTTGCCATATTTTGAAAGGTTCTATTCTTTCTCTCAACTACTCTATTCTGCTGAGGAGTTTTAGGAGATGAGAATTCATGAAGAATTCCTTTAGACTTGCAAAATTCCTCAAATTGATGGTTCTCGAACTCCTTTCCATGATCAGATCTCATTCGTCGAATAAATGAATTTTGTTCTGTTTCGGTTCTGAGACAAAGAGACTTGAAAATTCCATAACATTCTAAATTTTCTCTCAGAAAGTTTACCTATGTGAATCGAGGATAGTCATCAACACAGGCATAAATGTACCTTTTCCCACAAACATTTTCTATTGAGACTGGCCCCATGATATCCATGTGAATGAGTTCTAAAACTTGAGTTGTTCCTATGGATCTGATAGGAGGGTGACTGGATCTTGTTTGTTTGCCCATTTGACAGGCATCACATGAGACATGTTCTGCAGGTTTCAACTTGGGTAGTCCTCGTACCATATTCTGTCGACTGAGATTCATAAGTTTGGCATAACTGATATGCTCAAGTCTTTGGTGCTAAAGAACAGTATGAGAGTGACTGACATTAAAGCATGTTCCTACGCAATTCAAAAGATAGCAGTTGTCCAGAGATCGAGTTTCTGTAAGAATACAGGAATTTCAGCATCATAGATAGTGCAAGTGTCATTTGTGAATTTAGCTTGAAGATCTTGATCACACAACTGGCTTATACTGATGAGATTTGCCTTGAGATTGTTGACCAACAAAACATTAGACAATAGACCTAGGACATTCAAAATTCCTTCTCCTATAACTTGATTTTTCTTCCCATCACCAAATGTAACATGGCTGCCTATTCCATAAGAGATATCCTTCAGAAATCTTTCTTCACCCGTCATGTGCTTGGAACATCCACTATCGAAGTACCAAGAATCAGATGAGACAGCTTTATTCCCAACAAGTGATGATATACACTTATTTTCATCTCTACCTTCTCTACTCAATGGAATACCCTGATGATTCCAACCATCAATTTTTCCTGTGTGAACATCATGTATCATTTGATAGCACTTTGGGCGGATGTGACCTTGAATTCTACAATAATGACACACGACTGGGGATCTGTAGGTTCTGAAATTTGGGAGTGGATATTCCCTAGATGTTCCTATAGGAGTTCCTCTTTGTACCTGCCTGGGTAGTCTGATGTCTCTAGATGTTCCTACCCCACTGTCTCTTGGAATTTGTCTAGCTCCCTGTCTAAGAGGAATGTCTCTTTTCTTCCATGTAGCTTCATGTGCTCCTTCACTACAAGAAACTGTTAGATTACCGACGGAAATAATCCGTTGCTAAATACCGATGAATTACCGACGTTTTATTGATTTCATATGATTTATTTTTAAAAAAATCATCAATAAGAATTTCTGATAGTTTTTGTGACGGATTAGCGACGGAATTCGAGACGGATTTAATTTCGTCGGGAATTCCATCATTATTTTGGAGGGATTATATCCCGGAAGATTATCGCTGATAATTTTCCGTCGGTAAATATATAGAATTTTATTTAAAGAAAATTAATTTTTGTTTATACTTTGCCGACGGATTTATTCAGTCGGTAAATATATCAATTTGAAAAAAATAATTTTAGTATTTAATTTACCGACGGAATATATCCGTCAGTATATACATCAAATTTTATATTTTAAAAAATAAATTTATAAGTATTTTACCGACGGATTAAATCCATCGGTAATTTATCAAATTTTATTTTTAAAAAAAATTGAGTTTTAATTTACCAACGGATTTAATCAGTCGGTAAAAATATCAAATTTTATTTTAAAAAAAATTAATTTGTGTATTTAATTATCGACGGAATTTTCCGTTGGCAAATATATAAAATTTTATTTAAAATCCAAAAATAGAAAAACACGTTTTTTGTTAAAAACGTAAATAGTTATTTATTTTTTTAACCCAAAATTTTCATACCAGTAAACTTACGAATACAAAATGAAAAAATCAAACATGTAAACCAAAATCAAAATGGTGAAGCCTTAGGTACGTCGTCGTCGAAATCGAAGAACTCCCACCGATGAATCGAAGAACCCACCACCACTTCTCATCGCCGCCTTACTCCCGATAGCTGCTCACACGTCACCCGTTCCCGGTCGCGAGCTCTCTACGTATCGGATTCTCTCTCCCTGCAGTCACTTGATTCCAGTAGTCAATGTAAGCGATTTTCTCTTTTCCCCTTCTCCTCTCTCTCTATCTCTCGTTTTGATTCTGGTTTTTAGAAATTAGCTTCATTTATTCCATTGTCATCACTTTCACAGTCGTCATAGTTGCCACCTGTCTCCGACGTTGCTACCTGTCGCTGACAAAGAACCCTAAGCCATCTCCTTCCTGTCGACAAGGTAATAGATCTTAGGTTTTTTCTTCTTTATTTGTTGAATCAGATTTTTTTTGGCTATATGAGTTTTTTAATTGAATTGTTGACTTCTGTTTATTTTGTGTTTTAGGGTACTTCGAACGAAGATTTAATTTTGCTTTCTAATTCGTTTTTCACTTGAATTTTGTTGCTTACCATTTGATTCATGATGAGTGTAGAAATCTCATGAATTTAGGATCCATTTATAGCATGCTTTCATGCAATTATGCTTGGTTTGAGTGTTTAAGTACCCTAGAAGTAAAGAGGAAGATGTGTGATTTTCCTTAGGAATAAACGGGAAGACTCACTCTTCCCTTTACTTCTATTAGATTTCCAGTAATACAAAGACTTGAGTACTATCACCACTCAATCTCACTACTAAACTAATAGAATATGAATTTTCCCCATGAGACTCCCTCTCATGTGTTTCACACTCAGAATCTTTAACATAAACCAAAACTCTAAAAACTCATACTTACACACTTTCTTTTCTTCAAACAAAAAACCGCAACCTCCTTCTTCGTTTCTTCTATATTTTATATGCCTCGTGTGATTCCTGTTTCTTCAGAGTAATTACCACGTGGCTCAATCACTCGAAATCAATCTCCATTAATTGTTTGGGTAAATGACCATCTTCTACAATCACTTGATCTCTTCCAAAAATAACTTTGTCTAAACTATCATCTTTTGCAATCACTTGATCTCTTTCAAAAATAGCTTTGTCTTCATAAGGAAACCAAATAGTGATCCTGCCAAAAAATAATGAAATAACATACACCATTTGCCATTTTATTATCCTTTTAATTCTCAAACGTGTTATTATTATTTAATATGTAATAGATGATTATATTAGTAGGGTATACATTAATTTCATATTTTAGTTATATTAATAATGTATGTGAGTTTCATATGTCTATAAATGAAAATGAGACAATTTGAGACGAATAACCAATACAACAAAATAAAACCCTTGCTAGCGGACGGAGGGAGTAGAACATCTTAAATTTATTACTCCCATCATCCCACGAAAGGATCCTCAATTTACTATATTGAGTATTTTATTCAAGGTCCCCATTTCCATCTTTAGTAAAAGGGCCTCACATATGGCCACTAGTCCCCTCACTACTAATACAACTACTCACTACACATACAGTAATAATACTCCTTAATCCACGTGTAAAAAGTAACGGTAACCTTTTGGTAGGACGGAGAGAGTAAGATTTTTCATTATTTCTGGCGATGTTTAGTTTGATTAAGTGTGGCCCTATTAAAAATACTCTTTCCGTTCCAAATTTATTTTCGCGTTTACTATTTGCATGGATATTTATAAAAATAACTTTTTGATTTACTTTTGAGGATAATTTGATATTTTTTTTAGTAATAATAAATAAATAATGTATGTTATGTGTGTTAAAAAAGTGATGATAAATTTAAAAATAAAATGTGTGAAATGATTCTTAGTAAGTTGTTTTCTTATTTTTATGAAAATTTAAAGTTGAAATTATAACGGATGAAAACGTGAAAAGAAAGATGAAGTTGGGACAACAAGAATGTATAATCATTGAAGCGGGAGGTTTCTAAAGATTAAAATATGAACATGAAGCGGGTTTAGACAAGGTAAGGTCGAATTTAACCCCACATTCCTGCGTATTTATGATCTAACCCTCCAACTATTCGCTATTTTAACATACAAACCCCCTCTTTCCGTTTCCCCAACCACTCCCCCCTTTCCGCAAATTCCGAATCAGCCCCATTTCTAGGGTTTCCTTCATCGCCCCACCCCAAAAAATCATTCTCCATAGCACTCCCTCCTCACACAGGTAAATTTCAACTGCCGTTTTTATTATTTTATTCAATTCAATTCGTCTTGTGCTTTTTTGTACTGCTCAATTTGCTGATTAATTGGTGGATTTCAGTAATATCTAAATCTTCTTCCGTGTATTACATCGTTTTTCCTGCAACTACATGTTTTGGGTTGACTCATTTCAGTTCAACCGCGAACTGTGAGTTTTTATTTTTTGGGTCAATCAGAGGAAAGCCTGTCTGAATTTTTGGGTCCTTCTACGGTGTGTTTTTGTTTTTCCCCCTTTCTATTTCTGAATAGAATGCATTGCATCCTTGTTGACAAGTCCAGCTATGCATCATACGACTTACGAGAAAGAAAACTATACCCAGTATTCTTTTCTTCTTTTTTGGGAAAAAAATGTGTGCATTCTTGGAAACATATACGTTTTCTCTCCGTTGCCAAGTGAAAATTCAACCCTGTGATGTTGCTATATTGTCAGATGCATGCAAACATAGTTTAAATGAAATCTGTTTATTTGAGTATATGATAGTGGTTGCCTTTTATACCCTGATGCCTTCTCCCAAGTCCCAGCTTTTATCTCACCATAAAAAGAAAGCTTTTTTAATCTTGTATCTCTCTTATTTACAAGTTTGAGTTAAGTCCATTGCAAAGGCATCCCCTGAGATGTACTGTTTTATTACCTTGAAGAGTTATCATATTTCAATAGAATAAGTGTGTTTTTAATATCATTAGAACCTATTTGTTTTACACAAACACTTGTGTAAACTGGGTTCACGGTGTAAACTCTGTGGTCCCCCTTCCAATGCTATATACCCTATGTGTTGCTAGGGTGTTTAAATTAAGGGGTTCACAAGGGTTTATGATGTAAATCCGGTTTACAAGAGACTAAGTCTTTGTTTTATTTCCGCAGTCTTAAGTTTATTTGCCAATTTATATGCATTGCCAAGACGAATTTTTCATATTTTTGTTTCATGAACTTATCACGTGCATCATGATTATTAAAGTACATAGAGATTTCCTTATCCGGAGGAATCTGACAGATGCTTCATCACATTATAAGTCTCCTCTCTCCAAACAAAAGAAAGCCAAAAAAGTTGTATTCCTATTCTCATAGCTGTTTCTTGATTTACTGGAAATAGGTGAAAGGATATTTTAAGTGAAGGCTGTCTTATGGAAAATGAATATATGGTTATTTTGGCTAATGGTACTTTATTTTCAGGAGATATATACAATGGTTAAGGGGAAGCTTATACTAATATGCCAGTCTGGTGGTGAGTTTATAACCAAGGATGATGGCACCTTATCATATGAAGGGGCAGAGGCTAATGCTTTAAATATCAATCATGAAACACTTTTTGAGGATCTGAAATTAAAGTTAGCTGAAATGTCTAACTTGGATCAAAAAACGATATCTATCAAGTACTTCCTTCCAGGAAATAAGAGAAATCTCATTACGTTAAGAAATGACAAAGACCTGAAGAGAATGATTGATTTTCATGGGAATTCAGTAACTGCAGATATCTTTGTCGATGGAAAAAAGGGATTTGACTATGCTGCTGCAAAAGACTTCATTGGCAGGTATGCATTGCCATGACGTTGTTATTATGTTGGTATAATGTAGGCATAAGACATTACCTTTATAACAAATGGCTTCTGGCTGTGAAACAACTCTTTTACATGCATTTATTAAACGCGTGATTGATCTCTGCAGGGACAGTGGTGTGAAAATGGCGGAGACTGTAAATCATATTTCTGCACATTCTAACGCTGCTTCTCCAGTTGTCAATAATCTAAAGAATCTGACTAGACATGATAACACTTCATCTAAGGATCGAGACCCTCCTGTTTCTGCTTCTACTGATGCCATAGCAGCGGCAGCTGATAAAGTTGCAGAAAGCACAAACCCATGTACTTCACCACTGTCTTCTGAACATGATGCTGACTATAACCCTAACTTAGGTTCCAATCCTGATGTTGGTCAAAGCCCTGATGTTGGTAGTCCTGCAGACACTGTAAAAAAGCGGAGGCGTACTGCTTCATGGACGATTGGTGCCAATGGTCCAAAAATTGCTGCAGTTAGTGATAATGATTTGTGTAGGAAAAAGCTGAGAAAAGATAATCAAGGCCACAGTAGTTTAGCTACCAGTGATGAGTTGGAACACGGACGAGATGGTGTTGTGGGGATAAATGATCTTGACAATATATCCAATTCTTCTTTTCCTGATGCCTTGCCAGATAACTTAGTTGACTCGTGGAAGGATTGCATTAATGGCGTGGGGCAGGATTTTTTGTGTGTGAAGGATTTTCGAGAGGCACTGCAAAAGTATGCTGTTGCTCATCGGTTTGGTTTCAAATTAAAAAAGAATGACTCTAGTCGTGCTAGTGGTGTTTGTGTTGAGAAAGGCTGTTCATGGAGTATTCATGCATCTTGGGTTCCTGCTTCTCAGTCATTTAGAATAAAAAAATTTATCAATTCACATACATGTGGAGGGGAATCTTGGAAGAAAGCTCATCCAGCAAAGAAGTTGCTGGTAAGTGTTATAAAGCAAAAATTACGAGATTCCCCGAATCACAAACCCAAGGAAATTGCTAAAAGCATTTCCCAGGACTTTGGGATTGAACTGAAGTATACTCAGGTTAGGCGCGGGATAGAGGGTGCTAGGGAGCAACTTCAGGGTTCGTATAAAGATTCTTACAATCGCTTGCCTTGGTTCTGTGATAAGTTGGTGGAGACAAATCCTGGTAGTTTTGTCAAGCTGTTGACAGATGATGACAAAAGACTCCAATGTCTTTTTTTCTCTTTCCATTCCTGTTTAGAAAGCTTCAAGAATTGCTGTCGTCCCATTCTTTTTCTCAATGCTACGTCTCTGAAATCAAGATACCAAGAAAGTTTGTTGACAGCAACTGCTATTGATGCTAATGATGAATTCTTTCCAGTTGCATTTGCTATAGTTGATACTGAAAGTGAGGGCAGCTGGCGTTGGTTTTTGGAGCAACTGAAATCTGCAATATCAACTTCCGTACCCTTGACCTTCGTTTCGGATTGGGAGAAGGGACTTGAAAAGCCTGTGCATCAGGTGTTTGCAAATGCTTACCACGGTTATTCCATTTATCACCTCTTGGATAGTTTCAAGAGGAATTTAAAGGGTCCATTTAATGGAGACGGAAGGGGTGTTTTACCTGGAAAACTTTTGGCTGCTGCTCATGCTGTTCGACTTGGTGGTTTCAAGAAAATAACAGAGCAAATCAAGGAGATTTCTGAGACTGCTTATGATTGGATGAATCAACTTGAGCCAGAATATTGGACAAATTCGTCGTTCAGAGGTGAGCAATACAATTACGTTGTTCAGAATGTTGCAGAACCATATAATAAGCTGATGGAAGAAATGAGAGATTCAACAATAATGCAGAAGATAGAAGCACTTATCAACATGTTAAGTGAACTAATGAATAATCGTCAAACAGAGATGAGCAATCGGATAACGATATTGACCCCAGCCAAAGAGAAAATTCTACAAGAAGAAGCCCTCAAGGCACATGGTCTGAGAGTGTTCGTCTCTTCTGATGTTCTATATGAGGTACACGATGATTCGACTCACGTAGTCAATATTGAGAAAGGGGAATGCACTTGCTTAGAATGGAAAGGAAGCAACTTACCTTGTCGCCATGCTATTGCTGCTTTCAACTGCACGGATAAGAGCGTCTACGACTCCTGTCCTAAACACTTCACTATGGACAACTACCTTCTAACATATTCTAAGCCCGTGAATCCTATCCCAGGCCTCGCTGCCTTTCCGGGTAAAGACAGTAGTGATTCGGGTAATGTACAAACAACAGTTAAGGTGCTTCCTCCAGTTCTGCAGACCCCCAATCACCCGAAGGAGGAGCAGACGAAACCAGATGATCCAGACAAGAGGACTGTCACTTGTTCTAAATGCAAGGAACCTGGGCATAATAAGGCTTCATGTAAGGCTAATTTATAGATTTTTTACTGGGTTTTTCTGTAAATATTGTACAGACTGTCCATGGCCCTCTATTAAAGTTGACACTGTTGGATTTATCTCTCGTCGTAGGAGAGCCCAAGTGTGCTATGTTCGTTGTCATTCATTATGAGAAACAGCTGATGTTGCCTGATAACTGTTGTCTAGATTATTAAAGGGTTTTTCTTATGTACAGACGCTTAGATAATCCATATTGTCCATTGCAATTTTGTGTTTGATGTTTTTAAGAAAGTGGATGCAGTTATTTTTTAATAGTCAGTTAGTATCTTATATTGAGGTGGGAGAAATAATATTTTAATGTATAGTGGGTAGTTGTATTAATGTTGTAGGTGGATTTCATGGAGATATTTTAATTGTTTTGTGTGGGACTCACCACTAGGATGAGATGCGTAAATTGGAAAAAGTATATAATTGTGTAACCATTAGAATGAGACGGAAGAAGTATATAATTACATATGTTATACTCACTCCGTATCAACTTAATTTTCACAGTTACAGTAGACACGGGCTTAAGAAAATTTATTTTTTTTATCAAATTTATTAACTTTTGGATGGTAAAATAGTATTTTTAGATAATAAATAAAGTGAGAATTTATAAAATACCCATTTATTTACCTTAAATATCATTACGAACAATAATTAACTTTTATATCAAATTTAACCAAATGTAACTTTTGGATTTTAGTTCCTCACTATTTAACTTATAATACTCGATGTGTGATGTGTCATGTGGGTGAGTGTGTAGAGGTGTGTATCGGTACGGATCCCGTTTAGGTTCCGATGTTGCTACAGATATTGATTTTGATGTCGATACAAATCTCGCGTTGGTTACTATATCGGTGCGGCGGCCAGAGGGGTGTCAGTGGCGGCAACCAACAGAGGTGGCGGGGGCGATCGGCGGAGCAGTGGTGAGGGTGGTGTTGGTGTGGATTAAAGGGGATGGGTGTGGATATTGGTTAGTTTAATCCTTTTAGGATGTATTTAGGTAGATTTGATAGAAAAGTTGTTTGTTGATATTGATTTTGTTTTGATGTGTTTTAGATAGATTTGCCTATTGACATGTAAATTAGGTGAGGGTAGTAATTTTATAATTAAGATACTCCATCCGTCCCGTCAAAATAGGGTCTTTTGTCTTTTTCACGTAGATTAAGGAGTATTATTATTTAATGTGTAGTGGGTAGTTGTATTAGTGGGAATGTGGACTCCATATTTTAATTGAATTAGAGGGGTATGTTGGTCTCATGTGTGTAGTAAAGGAAAGATGATCATTTGGGTGGGACGACCAAAATGGAAAAAATATCTCTTTAACTGGGACAGAGGGAGTATATATTTAGAATAAATAAATTATAAAGTATATTATGTAAATTATGTGAGAGTGATAAATTTGTAATTAAAATGTATATTTAGGATTGAGAAATGATGTGATGTTATCTTTTTTAAATGGTGAAATTCAAAATGAAATATCGAAACAGAAAGCGTGAAATTTAACTACAAATCAAATTGGAAAAGTAACTGCACTAAGCTTATGTCCATTAGTATTGTCCAGCTTACACGAGTGTACTTTCGACTTGTTTTAGCTGGCAAATAAAGCTATGCTTAGACTGTCCTTTTAAAAAAAAATAGTGTACCCATCATTAGGGGCCCCATCGCCCCTGCCCTGGAGTGGAAGAGGTAAATCACAGGATGTGTCTCAAGTTGCTTATAGAGAGGGCTCACTGTTTAACCTGTGCTTGCAAAGGGCCAAATCCATTAATTCTAATGGATTGACGTCTCAGGTGAGTATTCAACTTTGAAATATATAGTCCTTGTACGAGATTATTTAAGTAAACATCACTAATGTTAATCTACTACTTATCTTAATGGCTTAACCTAAATGGCTTTTTGACTGAGAACATGTATTACGTGATGTTAATTGTACGTATAATTTTTTTATAAGTGTAGCTAAATACAAATTCCATTTCGTTGAAGGAACATCCTTTTTAATTTTATTAAATATATATACTATAGTTACATAAAATTCTAAAAATACCCAAATATAAACACCCCGTCATTACCCCGAATTCACCCTTTCTTAATTTATTATTATGGGGGATTCGAGTTCAACAAAATTTATATATTTATTTATTTCCCAAATTAATATTTGAATCTGTTATGGGTGTTATATCCCCTATATGCTAACGAGTAGGAGCCCCATTACAAGGAGGCCCAATTATAATAGAGCCCACATAACGAAGGGTTGACGGGCCCAAAAAAAGAATAGGCCACGAGCATCAGTAATGACCCAAGAGGGAGGCCCACTAAAAGAATGATTGTGTAATCGGGAGAAGGCTCAAAAGGCCAGCCCATAACTCGAGAAGGACTAGGCCGAAAGGCCACTCGGGAAGACAGGGCCGAAAGGCCATCTGGAAAAGCAAGACCGAAGCTTTTCTCGACTCGGCCGTAATCTCCTTTGGACTTCAGAGGGTATTCTAGAAATGGGAAGGGAAAAGCCCCATCGGACCATCTCGTATCTGATAAAATGTTCGACATCATACCACATCAGATAGGGCCTCGAGAAGGCAGAGGGCGACGACCTTCCCCTAGAATATGTGGAGCATATAAGGACAAGGATAACGGTTTGGATAAGTCACTTTGAATATCACTCTTAATAAAGGACATCACTCACAGAACATACTCTATATTTCCACCAATGAAATGCCGGTATAGGACAAAAGGCACCTGCCACCACCTGCAGCCACCTGCAACAGCCCCCAACAGTAGCAGCTTTACGCGCCTCCACTACACAGAGAACTGATCTCCCAGCCAGATGGCGAGCTCTCATTGGTCCACGATTAGAGTTGTTATAGGAGGAACATATAAAAGATTTCTACTTTGTTGGATGAAGCAGGTTACTCTTTTTACACAAGTCTTTACTACACTGAGAGAGAGAGTTTTTTTAAGAGTTATTCTTGAGTAATATCAAATATAGAGTGTCTTTGGTTGGATCAATCTTCTCCCATTTCTCTTGTGTTTGATGTGTTCGTTCTTAGTGTTTATTAATCGCTACTCCAAACTTAATTAATTCTATTATAACTCGCTAAGAATAGTCATTAACATAATCAACATGCATTTTTTACAATTTCTCAATTTTATTCATTTATTTGTTTTTGCCTATAACACAAAAAGATAACAACGCTCGTTTACGTATTTGGGTTTATATAGTTAAATAGCAAAGTTGCTAAATATTTTTTTTAACAATTCAACTATCAATTACAATATTTAAACAACTTCATATCTTTTCTAACCAATTAAAGACACATGGACAAAATTGCCCCTAATGTTTAAGTTTTTGGAAAATACTTTAAGTCTTTTAATACATCCATTTTTACTTGGATTTTTAACCTCGACATAGTCCATTACAACGATATCAACCTCAACATGCTTCCGCACCGTACTTAAAACAACAATAATCTATTAAATATTTTTAAAATATTAACAGTACCTTTTTTTTAATCGAAAATCCGCCCTATATACATGAGGTTTTATAACAACTTCTCTCACAACCAACCACACATCCTGCGATAGATCAATCCTGTTTTATCAGCGAATTACAATACAATTCTGATTTGTTTTCTATACTAGATATACAAGATACAATTACAACTAATTTTTGGACCAAAAAAAAAGAAGATTAAGGTGGCAGAAGAATGGAAAAATTACATGTTAGGACAGTAGCACAAGATTATTTATTTTATTTTATACAAATTTTAAACTTTGCAGAATTTGGAATTTTATGCATATTTGACTAAAACATTCGAATTATATAATTATACTTTTTTTTAATAAGACTACGCTACCTCAGATAGGAAAAAAAGTTAATAAAACTTCTTTTAAATTTTTTTTTTACAGTGTGTGCAAATATGAGATTAAGGGATTACTTAGGGTAGTTTAAGTACAACTTTGGACCTAATTGATAAAAAATTTTAAACTTTGATAAGGTTAAATGAGAAATTAACTTTATGATTAATCAAAAAGTTGAATTGAAATTAATGTGATGTCACACGAATGCACGTGGCAGATAAAAAGTTCTAAGATTTTAGTAGAAATTGAAGGTAACCTAAATTACCTAATTAGTATCCTGACTTTTATATTTGCTTGTGGATGGAATGCAACATTGCATTTTTAGGTGTCCACAGTGCCCAATTAAGGTTTTCAATTATTCATTATAAACCTTGCAAAATTTTCAATATTTTATATTGTTATTTTTTTATTTTTTTTTTTCAATTCATAGTGTCCATAGTCCACCTAAATTTGAAAGAAAATGACTCGACTAATAGAATATCTAAGCAAAAAGAGCAAAGAACGTCAACGTTAGTTGCAGAAATTCACTTGATTATTGTCATAGATATAGTGTATAATTAATTGAGGGATTAGATGAAATTGTTTATTCTAACTCCACCAAACATAAGTAGAATTTTGATTAAAAAAGAAAAAAATTAACACGTAATATTTAAAAAAAAAAAAAAAAAAGGAAATCATGGCTTTATGGCATTATTAGTTTAGTACACAATTTTTTACTTAATTTGGCAATAAGTGTTAAATATATTATCAAATCTGTAACGAGTCAAAGTTTGTTAGATTGACTCGAAAATAATGTTTTCGAAAGTTTATAAAGATAACACGAAGATAGCTTTTATTTATATTGTTTTAAGGATATTTCCATTAATTTGGTCATTTTGCTAAATTTACCACTAAAAATTGGGCAAAAAAGAATTTTTTTTTTAAATCTGTTTGGGCACGGTTATCAATTGCTTCTTTATTTTTTCTATTCTATAAATAAAACTTTCCCAAATACACTCTTCTAATTAATTATCACTTTTTATTAAAGATTTTATCAATTTTTTTTAAAAATGTTACTCCCTCCGTCCCACAAAAGATTGCACCCACAATTTCGAAACGGAGATTAAGGAAGTGATAACTTTTAGGGGTATAATGGTATTTTTTGTAATAAATAAATGATAAAGTATGTAAGGTAGAGATGATTTTTTTTTGTAAATAAAATATATGAGGAAAGGTGGTTGTTTATTTTTTTTTTTTATGAAAATATGCAAACTTTTGTGGGACAGCCCAAAATAGAAATTGTGTCATCTGAAATGAGAAGGAGGGAGTATCATTTTTTGTTTATATATACTATAAATTATTTAAGTAATAGTTTAGAATACCATTATTACTTTTCATCAACTGTGTATTGCTTTTATTCCGTGAGATGATCTCAGGTGAATATTTGTCATTATGAATTATTTATGGAGTCTCTTCTTTTTGGAATCGGATTTAAGAATTTCATCGAAAGCCATTCTTAATCATCGTTATTCCATTAATTTAAAAATTGATAATTAGGGTTTATAATAAGAATACGAAAATTGATGAATTTGTTCACAATAAAAATTGATTAACTTGTCTTTCTCTCTTCGGTTTAATATGTTTTTCATCCTTTTCTTTTTAAAAACTACTTATGACAATTGGCATACTAATTTAATTTCGAAGAGAGAAGACAGAACGGGAGATTTGTGAGGAGGGAGAATGAGATAATTTCACATTTAAGATTAATATGGGGTATGTTTAGTAATTTTGGATATATTTAATATTAATATTCATTAAGGATATTTAATTCACTTTACTTAAAATAAAATTTAATTATATTAATTTTGGGGTATGTTTAGTAAATCCGGGAGTGTAAATAGCCGCCCCCATTATTTATAACATATTTCAATGAAAAATGCTCCCAGGGCATAGCTCAAGTGGTAGAGGGGAAGGTGAAAATGGGTGAGGGTTCAAATCCATGCCACCAATTCCCATGGCAGGACCGGTGGGGGTCCCTAATGGTGGGTATACCATTAAATCAATGGAAAAATATCACTTTTATTTAATCGATATAATTCTTTGTATATATAAAAAATACCACTTTTTAAAAAAAATATTATCACATTTTATAAATTTATAATATTTTAATGCTATATACATAAAATTTTATTAGAATAATAAATTATTTAAATAAATTCCTTAATCTTGCTAATTTATTAAAATTTTGCAAATTGACAAAAACGATTCATAAACTCTCTTATGAAATGGTAATTATGTGAGATGGGTTGTAAGACGAATGGACCCATTATTAATGTATTATTATTATATAGATAAAATATGCTTATTGTTAATTAAAGTATACTCCCTCCGTCCCGCAATAATGCTTACGCTTCCTTTACAAAAGAAGCGTAATCATTAATGCGGGACGGAGGGAGTATTTTTTTAAAATTCGATGATTAATGAATTAAAGCACTATATTTTTAAAGTATTATAATATAATTTACTATAAACATACTTTAACTCCTAATAATCGTACTTTTACTTATAAAACAATTATGTCTTAACAATTAATTGACCCATCTCACATATATCCATTTTTCTAGAGAGTGGCTTAAAATGAGTTTAATTTTCAATCTGATTGTGCAATTAATTAATTAAAAATCATAATTTAATGAACCATTCATTATATTTTAAGGAATTATATATTAATTATTTAAAAATTATACTTTATTTCCCTAAAAAATTATACATCAATATAAGTCTAAGGACTTTGCAAAACCATCAATTTAATCGATAGCACTCCAACCTATAATTTATCTTTATTATTAATTTATTTATGTTATAGTGTTGTTAAATACACACCCCTTTTTATTTAATACACACCCTTTTTAAATACACGTCCCCTTTTAAATTTTTAAATCTTAATTTTATTGTATACACAACCCCTAAAATTTCTAAATTATCTTTTTAATTTTAAAATTATATATACATACCCTCAAAATTCCTAATTCCTACAACTAGCATGTGAAGTTCTTACCGTTTCAACTTGGGAAAATATCAATTTTGGTCCTCTAGAATATGTCAAATCCAACTTTAGTCCTCAAGTTTGGTAATTTTTCAAAAGAAGTCCTACGATGTCTGCTTTTGGACCTTTTGGTCCACTTTTGATTCTTTTTGTCCACTTTTGATCCTCTAGGATGGTCAAATAAGGACTAAAAGTGGACAAAAAGTACTAAAAGTGGACACTGGAGGACCACTTTTAAAAATTTACCTAACCTTAGGACTAAAGTTAGATTTTGCATATCCTATAGGAGCGAAATTGATATTATCCCTTTCAACTTCTTTACTTAAAAAACGAAATCATCCACCACTATAGTTATCAACATTCTTCTCACAATTTGGTGGCATGGACAACAACGATCATCTGAAAAGTGGAATGATGATCATCATCTCAAAGCAAGAAAGGTCGGAATATTTTACCAATATAGAGGAAATGTATATATATGTATGTGTGTGTGTGTTGAATTTAGATTGCTATGGTATGAGAAACGAATCCTTGATTTCTACACTTGATTTTAAGAAAATGATTACTTTCTGTCTCTCATTTTCTCTTTCTTTTTGAATTTCTTTATAAGTATTATGACTTATGTTCTTGATTTGCAGATCTTACTCGGAAGAAGCTACCCAACTCCTTGATGATAAACTGCCGGAACGTGCTCTTGTTATCTTCTATTATCACATAGTATGATTTAAAACGTATGATGATAACTTCCGTCAAGGAAAGCCTGTGTTAACCAAATTGTATTTCTACATTTTGACAACAAGAAGATTGAAATTGTTGGGGTGTTCATAGTAAAACTTCTGAGCTTTATCAGAAATTGTTGGGATGATCATAGTGAAACTTCTGAGCATTTAGTTGATGCCTTTATGTTATTTGATCGCATTAATTAAATTATACTCACTTCGTCCATTTTACTATTTTTGGTGTCTGGTTCAAAGATATCAATTTCCCCTATTTAGTAAAAAAATATACAACATGACCCTCTACTTCCCTCTCATACAACTACTCACTTTACATATAATAATAATACTCATTAATCCACGTGCAAAATACAAATGGACACCTTAAAACCAGACGAAGGGAGCATATATTTTTCATCCATAAATAAACATTAATTAAAGAAATTCATTATTTATAATCTTTTTAAAATCACTTTGAATTAATGAAAATTTTATTTCCTTCTTATTTATATTTTTATTATTTCTTTCATATTAAATTTTATATTACTTAATTATAAATATTAAAAAATTAAATTCATATATGCAAAGACTTGTATGAGATCGTCTCATATAAGGACTTACGTGAGACGGACAAAAGTGATTTTATAAGGAGAATTGATACTCAATTAATGAAAAGTGATAATGTTATTTAATGAACAATTTATAATATAAATGAAAAGTGATAGTAATATTTTATAGCGAAATTAATAACGTTTTATAACGAAAATGATTTTTTACCGGGCAAATAAAAAATTTATTAAAATCGAATGGTACAAGGAGTACCAAAATTACAAAATTACCAACAAAAAAAAGAAATTAGACGGTTGTATGCAAAACTAATCTAGTATTTTCAAACCAATCATGAAAGAGTAAATTCGAGGATGAAATGCCTCAAGCCAACTCCATAGGTACCTCTTGATCTCATCAATAACTTTATACTTATCCCAGAACAAATTCTCAAAATTCACCTTATTCCTCCACTTCCACACTGTCCACATAACACTTATCCATGATGTATTTGCAAGGTTAATATCTTTCTTACTATCAAAGATAGTAGAGTGATGAATAAAATGCTTATTGATTTCATTGTGTGAAACCCAACATATTTTTATCCATGAATAGAATTCAATCCAAACTTTGCGCACCTTATCACAATTGATGAATAGATGAGTAGAAGTTTCCTCGACATTTCCACACAAAGAGCATCTTGCTTCGTCTCTGGAGACTAATACTTTTCTATAAAGTAAGTTATACTTGGTAGGTAATCGGTCCCAAAGAAACCTCCATGCCATTGTTGATTCCTTATGAGGGGCACAATTATTCCATATATCACATAACTCCTTCTCTAAAATCATCTCATTTTCTGAATTGAAATTTAGAGATAACAAAGCATCATAAGCATTCTTAGTCTTATACTATACCATCCCCTCTTGTCCATCTTCCACAATCATCTATCAGTTTTATCCTCATTTAAAGGGAACATATTCAAATAGGATAGAAACTAATCAAACATAGCAGTCTCTCTATTAAATAACTCTCTCCTCCACTTCCATGACCATACCCAAGCTCCATCAACCCAATAAAGACCCAACAGAACAATCTTTATCACAAATAAGATTAAAAATTCTTGGAAATTGAGTTTTAAGAGAAAACTCCCCAGTCCACAAATCACTCCAAAATTTTGTGTTTAAACCATTACCAATTTTGAGCTCTAAATTTTCCCAAAATCATCTACATTTCTCTCCAATACCAGTAGCAATCACACTTTTCCACCAACTAGATCATGAACTTTCTCTCAACCCCTTGATGACACCCGCTTTCCTAATTTCTAGTCCCCCATGAATAGAAATGATAACTCTATTTAAAAAATGATAACTATTTAAAAAAATGATAACAAAAATAATAACTATTTAAAAAAATTTAATGTAAAATGATTTAACGCAAGGCAAGACTTACTATTCATACGTACTCTTTAATTTATATGGAGTAATTAACAATACAAATAAAATAAGTTTATATTGATAAAAAAATCCCGATTAAAAGTAAAGAAAAAAGAGACACCACATAAATAAAACGGAGTAGACTTGATAGCTAAATGAGTAATTCGAAATTTAAAATGCAAAGGTAAGATAATGAGTGTCGAGAAAGTCAAAGAATTTAACCAAATTCCCAAAAACTCCAGCTTCCGCTAATTACTCATTAATTTAGTATCTAATAAACCATAATTATTAGATTAATTAATTAATATTGGACCACATTAATTTCCTTCTCAACAGGAATTCAGGAAGACTGCAGAGCGACTATAAAACGACTTCATTTCACTCACCGACTCCCCCCATAACTTGCTCCACTCTCTCTCTCATCACCATGCCACCATACTTCTCTATCCATCTTCCATAGAGAGAGAAAACCGAGAACGGAGTTCTAGAATCTTCGACCGCATTCTGTTTCAGGAATCAAAATTTGTTAGATTCAGCAGATCTGAGGAGCGAGCCAGAGTTCCCCTGTTTCGGCGATGGCGGAAGTTTCTGGAAGGAGTCTGCTACCCGAGTCGCTTCCTGGTTACTCAGCGGGTCAACTCGGCGTGCTGTGGGAGCTGATTAAAGCGCCGTTGATCGTTCCGTTGCTGACTGTGTGTGTGTACATTTGCTTGGCGATGTCGATAATGGTGTTCGTGGAGAGGCTTTACATGGGGATTGTGATTATTCTGGTGAAGCTGTTCTGGAAAAAGCCTGAGAAGAGGTACAGATGGGAGGCAATCAAGGATGATTTGGAGATCGGAAATGCTGCTTTTCCCATGGTTCTCGTTCAGATCCCCATGTTTAACGAAAAAGAGGTCTGTTTTCCTGTGATTTTTCATTTTCTCACTCACACACATACACGCATGGGTGTGTGTGAAACGTTTTGTTAACTTGTTTTTGTTTGTGATTGATTGCAGGTTTACAAGATTTCTATCGGTGCAGCTTGTAATCTCTCATGGCCTGCAGATAGGCTAGTAATTCAAGTACTTGATGATTCCACTGACCATCTAATCAAGGTAAAACAGTAAACACACTATTCCATAGGGTATCGATATACGTGCTCACTTTCACGTTACTTTTTATAATATCGAGAGTTATTCTTAATCTTACTAAAAATATACTCCCTCCGTCCCGGGAAGTATTTCGCGTATTGGTGTGCGCGGAGTTTAAGAAAATTTTTTATTTTTATGTATAAAGTAAGAAAGAGAATATATATTTTAGTTGATTTAATGAAAAAGGTGTGTAAAGTTATTGAGAGATGTGAAAAAAGTGTGTAAAGTTTTTGGGAGATGTGAAAAAGTAAGTATTATATTGGGATATGTGTAAAAAGTGAGTATTAGTATAATGTATTTTTTACCAAATTTAGTAAAAGTAAAGTGTGAAATACTTTGAGGGACGGATGAAAAAGGAAAGTGTGAAATACTTTGGGGGACGGAGGGAGTATAACCATCGTATAAAGTTTTATACGTAATTAAAAATATTATTTTATATGTAGCGAGTGACAATTGTATTATTGGTGAGTAGTTGGTGTGTTTCAGAATAAATACACTAACAATGTACTACTAAAATTGCAAAATAGTGAGTATATGGTTTTCTGACTTTTGAGCTATCTATCTTTGCTCAAAAAAAAATTATTTTAGAAATTTAATGATCATAAATTCTCAAGATTCTTAAATTGATTTTGTATTGACGATGATTATTAATTGTAGGACATGGTTGAGAAGGAGTGTATAAGATGGGCGAGCAAGGGGGTGAAAATAGTGTACCAAATTAGAGAGACTAGAGGAGGATATAAAGCGGGTGCGCTTAAAGAAGGATTGAAACACGACTATGTTAAGGAATGCGAGTATGTCGTAATTTTTGACGCTGATTTTCGGCCCGAGCCCGATTTCCTCCGACGAGCTGTCCCATTTCTCATTCACAACCCGGATATGGCCCTCGTTCAAGCCCGATGGAGGTTTGGTAAGCTTCACATTAAATCTTTGCACTAAGTAACTACCTTCATTAATGCTCTCAATCAATAGATACTACCTATAATATCAATAATTTTTTGAATTCTATAAATAAAAATTTTGTGTGATGGTTTTTGGCTAGTTCTACTAAGTTCCATTTTAGATAATAAGTGATAATATTTTAATTAAAAGTAATATTTAATTAATGAAAAATGAGAATGGTGAAATCGAATTATTTTATGACAATGAGTAAGATACACTAAAATTTATAATATTTTTAATAAAAAGTTATAATTATTTATTATGCACTATACCGTTATTAAATAAATAAGAACATACTTAAACTTAATTTGGAAAAATTGCTTAATATATGAGTGAAGAATTATAATAATTAATTCTATATAAATCGGACAGAGGGTTCATTGTGTTCTTTTTTTACCTTTAAAGTAAGCCTAAGATTTAGGCTGCAAAAATGTATTCTTGACATGTCGCCACATGCAATAGTGCCGGTGGTAGCTTACCATCTTTAGATCGATTTAGTGTTTACTTCTTTTATTTTATTTTTTTATTAAAGATATTATTATTTTTTATTAATTTTTTTTCTTTTTATCTATAATACAAATTATTTATAAAATCCTAAGTATTACTATATCCGTTCCATAGAAGTTGACACACTTTCCTTTTTAGTTTGTTCCACTAAAGTTGACACATTTCCTTTTTAATACATGGACCCACACAAAAAAACAATTAATCTATTCTCATATGCTCCACATATCACCTCTAATACAACTACCCACTACACATTAAATATTATTTCTCTCACTTTACTTTACTCTACTTTACATTAAATTATTATATTTCTTAATCTCCATGTCCAAAAAAAAATTATACCAACTTCTATAGGACGGATGGAGTAATTTTCATCCATTTAATGTCACTCTTATTCTTCCCTTGTTGTACAAGGAGAGAGGGTATAAACGTACATGTCCATATTTATTTGTGGTAATGGCAAAAAGTGGCCACTATCCCTTAAGTGTAATTTTTAGTGGCCACATATGTTATACACAATTTTTTCTAGTCACTTTTAAAGGAATGGACCAAAATGCCCTTGAGAGGATCCACTTTTTAAATGTCTGAGGTCACTTTTTGACCAAAAAGTACAAAAGTACAATAATTTATTTTACAGTTTATTGAATGCATTAATTTGTTATCGGTATATGCCTCATGAATAAATTTTTTATTAAAATAAAAAAAGATGCATTAATTTTATTTGTATAATTATTTTAAATTTTTTCAGGAAATATTTTTTCGTTTTTTTTTTAAAAAAAATTAATTTTTTTTAATTTTTTTTGAAAAAAAAAGTGTAGGCCGAATAGAACAAATTGTGTAGGCCGAATAGAACAAATTGTGTAGGCCGAATAGGCCGAATAGAAGAAATATTTTTTTAATTTTTTTAATTTTTTTTAATTTTTTTTTTGAAAAAAAAAGTGTAGGCCGAATAGAACAAATTGTGTAGGCCGAATAGGCCGAATAGAAGAAATATTTTTTAATTTTTTTAATTTTTTTTAATTTTTTTTTTTGAAAAAAAAAAGTGTAGGCCGAATAGAACAAATTGTGTAGGCCGAATAGAACAAATTGTGTAGGCCGAATAGGCCGAATAGAAGAAATATTTTTTTAATTTTTTTTTTGAAAAAAAAAGTGTAGGCCGAATAGAACAAATTGTGTAGGCCGAATAGAACAAATTGTGTAGGCCGAATAGAAGAAATATTTTTTTAATTTTTTTAAATTTTTTTAATTTTTTTTTTGAAAAAAAAGTGTGGGCCGAATAGAACAAATTGTGTAGGCCGAATAGAACAAATTGTGTAGGCCGAATAGAACAAATAATTTTTAATTTTTTTTATTTTTTCTGGAAAAAAAATATTTACTATAATTTTAAATGTGGTCCCACCCACCCTATTTATTGCAGTCAACACTGACATAATCATATCCCCATTATTTTCGTCATTTGGGTAACAGTTATGGGGTAATTTGGGGAATCCACCTGAGAGTGGCTAGTAAAAATTGATTTTAAGAGATGTGGCTATTTTAAATTGTACTTTATTAAAAGTGGCCATTAAAAAATCGGACCCTATTTATTTAGCCCATTTTACTCTATGCTTCTTGGAGATATTTGCTGCATGCATTGCGGTACAGTGGGGCCCATCAAGTACAGGGACTTTTCTGCAATAACCTTTTTTTCTATTATTACTACGTATCACTGTTTTAATTACTAATACATTACTAATATTTTATGGATGGTCCATGGTAGATTATCATTTTGACTTACTAGGAACGAGGTCCGTTTAACCACCCCCATTGCATGAATCAACGTTGATTTAAATTGATTAGTTGTAGCTACTCTTTTGAAATCTCTTTTTTAATTTGACTTGTTTCTTGTCTAATTAAAAAATACTTCTCCAATTGGTTTCATAAAATGCTTTTTTCTATAATGGGCGTCCCCTTAAAAAAAGTTTCATTTTTATATACACATCTACTAATATAATTATTAATACATCTATCATTAAACATTAAATATTAATACTTCTTAATCTACTTTAAAAAAATCAAATAAGACTATTTAAACTGGACCGAAAGAGTACTTCTTTCATCTCATAAAACTACTTTTTTTCTTTATTTCGTCTCAACTTCAATTTCACACTTCCTATTATAATTTGTCTTATTATCAACTCACATTTTAAGGAAAAAACACTTAATTAATTTTCTTCTAACACAATTTAATTTAATTTTTTATGTTAACACACCTAACATACTTTGTCACTTATTTATTACTCAAAATACAAAACTATCCAAAAAAACTCAAAAGGCGATTTTTATCAATATTCGTGCAAACAGTAAATTGTACTTAAAATCAAAACGAAGGGAGATAATCTTTCAATTCATTATATTTTTAAAGTATCACTTTCATCAAACACATATAATTTACTTTATCATTTACTCTTTCAGTCTCATAATGAAATCCAAAAAGTAGTTAACTTTTATGTTTACTTTTTGCAAGTATATTAAGAGATATAATATTTTAATTTATAGGGGTGTGAGAGAAATAATATTTAATGTGAGATGAATAGTTGTATTAGTTTTGTGCGTAGACTATATATTTAATAATTAATTGTTTTGTATGGTCTCAATTTAATAAAAGAAGGTAATATAAATTTTAAAACAAATCAAAATATAAAACATAAATCTCAATGCCGTTGAAGTGAACATATGGAAAGGATTTTTTTATTCCTTAACCGGTAGAAAAGGGTACTATTGTCATTGACATCTAGGAGTACTATTCTGTGTGTGAGTACACACGGCACAATCGGTGGAGCTGCACTGACTTTCTTCAGATATTGTCAACTTCCCACCGACAGTGGCACTCCGGGTTAGTTAAAATTTTAAAAGGAACAAAGTGGAAATCGTAATTCTAGTTCGTGATTGATGACGTGGCAATGTTTTAATGAACTGACACGTGATGTCAGAAATTAGCTCACATGGTCCCATTCAGATATGCTCTTCTAAAATGCTAAGCTCCACACTTTTTAAATTTAAATTTTAAAATTTAAAATTTAAAATTTTTTAAATTTAAATTTAAATTTTGAACACACTCCCTTCTCCTGCTCAGTCTTTGTTTGAACTCGTGTATTTCCATGAATAATAAAAAAATAAAATCTTTTACTTAATATTTTGTTTTTGTTTTAGGCTTGTATGTTACTCCATTCGTCCCAAATTCAAATTCACATTTACTGTAGATACGGAGTTTAAGAAAAGTCACTTTTTGACTTACTTTTGAGGGTAGTATGGTATTTTTGGGTAATAAATAAATGATAAAGTATGTTATGTGTGTTAAAAAGGTGATGACAAATTTGAAATTAAAGTATGTTAGAGGGATATTAGTTTGTTGCTTTTTCCTTTTTTGGAAGTGTGAAGTTGAATTTGAGACGGACCAAAACGGAAAGTGTTAAATTGAAGTTGGGACGGAGGGAGTATTTTAAAATATAATAATGAGTAAATTATAAAGCTAGTTAATATTGTTGGAAAAAGATGATAATATGCCATTATAATACTCACCTCATCTATCACTAAAAGATTAAATTTTCATTTTATTCGTTCACTTTAAGTTATTAATTTTTCTATTTTAGTAAAATGTTCCACAACTTACTATTATTGCAACTACCTACTTTATGTCATCTCCATCCCATTATAACATACGCGTTTGCTTTTTACACGTAAATTAAGGAATATAATATTTTAATGTTTAGTGAGGTGAGGGAAATAATATTTTAATGTAAAGTGGGAAAGTGTATTAGTATGACATGTGGGGGCCATGAAGAGAGAAGTAATTAACATGTGTGGGTCCTTTTTACCAAAAAAAGAAAATGCACACTTTGTATTGGGACGGATCAAAATAGAAAGACGCGTACGTTTCAGTGGGACGAAGGGAGTATAAAATAATAATACTCCTTAATTCATTTATGCAAAGAAAACAAATAGATACCTTTGTGATGGACTAAGGAAAAAAAAGTGTAAATATATCAAAAGGCAAAGGGCACTTGTGTGAGACCGTCTCACGATAAATTCATTTTACGCTTCCGTAATTGATTTTCACTTATTATTAAAAATATTATCAATTTTTTTATTTTAAAATGTTATTACATTTTTTTAGATTTAGATGCTATATCACTTTATAATTATATTATAAATAAATTGTTTATAAAATAATTCACTGCACTATTATCATTTTTCATCAATTGTGTATCACTTTTTTTCGACATATTATTATTTTTTATCTGTCTTACACAAATATCTGCCAAAGACAATATATCCAATACTCCACATAATAGGCGCTCATATTCAATTTGTATCTCTTTATTAATAAAAATATAAATACTAATAAATAAGAAATTATACCGTTCGTTAGTTAATTTTAAGTAAATCTTTATAAAAATACTATACTATTAGTTTTATTAAATTAGGAGTGTTGAAGCTTTTAATTAGACTTTTAATAAAATGTGAATTATATTTTTATTCTAATAAAATGATCTTTTTCTAGATGTTAAGTAGTTTCCTTTTTAAAAAAACCAGTTACTTTAAAATTAATGTTATTGGTCGGATTCAAATGATTTACTAACAGGATATTATTTATTAATTTGAATTACATCTCTTTTGCAGTGAATTCAAATGAATGTTTGCTAACAAGAATGCAAGAAATGTCATTGGACTATCACTTTACAGTGGAACAAGAAGTGGGTTCAGCAACTCATGCATTCTTCGGCTTCAATGGCAAGTTCAAACCCATATCACTTATACATTGATACACAAAATTTTAATTTATTATAAATAATATATATAGTTTTTCTCGTTAAAATTCAAAGCATGCTGCCATTGACAACAAAGTAGCAATGTATCAGGAACTGGAGGAGTATGGAGAATTGCTGCAATCAATGAGGCTGGAGGGTGGAAAGATCGAACCACAGTCGAAGACATGGATCTTGCTGTTCGTGCGGGCCTTAAAGGCTGGAAATTTCTATACCTTGGAGATCTCCAGGTGAGCTCGATTCATGTTAATAACATAACTGATTAAGCTTTCAGATGACATGATCATTTAACAAAAGCTGCAAAATTTATGTAATGATAGGTGAAAAGTGAACTTCCTAGTACTTTCAAAGCATTCAGGTTTCAGCAGCACAGGTGGTCTTGTGGTCCAGCTAATCTATTCAGGAAAATGATGATGGATATTGCTACAAACAAGGTAGGTTGATTGTTATCTGGAATTAAGATTGTGGAAACATAATGATTAATGTTTGCGTTGCATCATGATCATTATTTGCAGAAAGTAACGTTGTATAAGAAGTTCTACGTGATCTACAGCTTCTTCTTCGTTCGTAAGATCATCGCGCACATGTTCACTTTCTTCTTCTACTGCGTCGTTTTGCCATTGACAATTCTGGTACCTGAAGTCTATGTCCCTAAATGGGGTGCCATTTACATCCCCTGCATCATAACCACCCTCAACTCCGTCGGAACGCCAAGGTACACTTAATAGTTTGTACTTTGTAAGCTGTCTAGATTATTCGTTGTACATTGTTGTGTCATTTTTTGTGACACTATGTAGGGTCGAGGATTAAATTTGGACCCTAAGTCAAAAGCATATATAAATAAAATAAGCAGAGGTTTAGATTTTTTTTTTGGTTTACGTTTCATTCATCTAACAAGTGTCACAGGATACCTAATAGCAACGTGTAACATGTAATCTGATGTGCTTTATAAGATAAATGTTCTGATTCTACATGAGTTCTTTAAACTCCAGATCATTTCATCTGTTGTTCTACTGGGTACTCTTCGAAAACGTGATGTCGTTCCACCGAACCAAGGCCACATTCATCGGCCTGCTCGAGGCAAAGAGAGTCAACGAATGGGTCGTGACCGAGAAACTCGGTGACACCCTAAAAAACAAAGCCAACAAAACATCAGCACCCAAGAGATCCCTATCCAAGTTTCTTGGAGACAGGTAAAACCTTACTAATTTGTTGAGAAAAACAGCCCTGTTAGCCAACAGGGCCGTTTCACTCAACAAAACAAGTTCTCGTGTGATCTAACACGAGTTCTTGGTTATATTCCTCAGGTTACAGCTGCAAGAGCTTGGATTTGCAGTGTTCCTTTTCATATGTGGATGCTATGATTTCGTCTACGGGAAGAACAACTATTTCATATATCTGTTTCTTCAAGTTTTCACCTTCACGATCGCGGGATTCGGCTACATTGGGACCATAGTCCCTGGTTCTTAACACAAATGATTGTACATGCATATATGTATCTACAATCAGTTGTGTTACTACACAAAGTTGAAGCAACCTGTATTCTTAAACTACACAAATAAAATATATATATGTACAGAAGAATTCTGCAGTGTTGGCTGGTTTCAAGTTTAGAAGAGAAGAAAAAGATTCATTTTGTGGTAGAAGAATTGGCAGAAAGTGAAGATACAGCATACAGACAGAGTTAAGGTTGAACAACCACAGAGATTAGAGTTACACAAATAGTAATAAATTCTTTTTTAAGTATTGATTAATGGTGGTTTCATTTAGTTTCGTTATTGTATTTTATTTTGTCTAGTAATTTGATTATGTGTTTATTTTGAGAATATGAACTGATGATTAGTAGTCATGCAGTCCTCTGGACACGAGTCTTTTTTTAAAGCACTTTGATTTCTTTGTTACACCCTTTAATCCATCCTGTACATATTATTATTAGTTTGTGTAATTCGTAATTCAAAATTATATGACTTTTAGGTCATATATCTAATTTTGTATTTTTTAAAAATCGACTTTTAGCATTTAAATAAATTTTTTAGGATAGTTGAAGTGTCACTCTCAACTATGTTGTCTTTGTCCTTAATTGGGTAATAAACAACACCCTTTTTTCTCACATTATTATAACACATGCAACTCTAACAACCTCACTAAAAATAGAAGTACTAAAAATCATTCATCAAGATTAGTGCCTGCTATCTTGAGGTCCTTATTCATCTCTCGTTTTTCACTTCGAAAAATCTCTATAATTAATTTATACTCTCCCTGTACAAATAAGTAATAATAATTACATTTACTTTTTATAGTGTATTAAGGAATATAATATTTAATATTTGGTGAAATGAGAGAAATAATATTGTAATATAAAGTGGATAGTTGTATTAGTGTTATGTATGAATCTCATAAATATATATTAATTGTTTTGTATATGTCTCATTTACCAAAAATGAAATATAACTATTGAAGTGGGACGCCCAAATTTAAAATATATACTCCCTCCGTCCCTCTAATATGTATCTGTTTACTATTCACGTGGATTAAGGAGTATAATATTTTAATGTGTATTGGGTGAGAGAAATAATATTTTAATGTGTAGTGGACGGTTGTATTAGTGTTAAGTATGAGCCTCTTATGTGTCGCATCAATTCAAAAAAGAAAATTGATACTTTGTATTGGGACGGACCAAAATGTCAAAATGAATACGTATCAAGGGAACGAAAGAGCAATTATTATTTTGAGACAGAGGGATTATAAGTTAGGTTACGGCTATTCACACCCATATTTTTCCTAAATATACCAACTTTCATATATTTAAAAGAATACTAAAATATTAAAAGACTATAATACGCTTTAGTATTAATTAAATAACAATACTAAAAAAAACTTTGATAAATACACCCTTAAATATAACATGAAAACTCTAAGGTGATGTTTGGTTTAGGATTATGTGGGATTTGAAAATCATGAATAGTGTGTTCTATGTTTGTTTTGGGTTTTGAGTAGGGTAAGTTTTAACTTAATGTCAAATCAATGTATTAATTTATTTAAAAAATTAAATGAGAGAGGAGAGATAAAAAGAGAAAGTGTATTAATTGAAGAGAGAGAATGTAGTAGGTATATATAGGGGAGATTTTTAAAATTTGAATGTGGGTTTTGGAAAATCAAAACCTGGATTTAAAATCCGAAAACAAACATAACCTAAATTCATTATAATCTTCATCAAACATCATCAATCATTTATCTTCTATGAGAGTAAAATTTTTAAACTACACGTATTTCCTTAATATAATACTAAAGTATGATGTCGGAAAAGAAAACACTAGAAAGTTTAAAAATACTCAATTTTAAGCATTTTTATCGATCTAAACGTGGATTTTACGTCCCTAAATGTTGTAAGTTTATGAGCATTCGGCCAATCAGGAGTCATAAAACGACTTATGTTTAATCATTATTGGTCAAACAATCTATGAATTTTGAGTCGATGTTGGTCGAACACAACAAAAAATACAAAAAAAATTATCGATTGGCACCGATCGAACACTACAACTAACACTCGGTCGGTGTTGGTCGAACAGTGGCGGACGTACGTTGAGGGTAAGGGGCACTGGGCCCACCTGACATTTTAATTTTTTTTACTATATATATAATAAGGGAGCGGCTATTTGCACCCCTAATTTTAATAAATGTATTCCATAAATTTTATAGGACTAAAATATCCATATTTGTTAAGAAGTAAATATCCCTTTATAAATTATAAATTAAGATTTTTTATTTATATGGTGTTCGGTTGCTGCAATCGAACAAACATATGTGTTCGGTTGCAGCAACACATGTTCGTTGAACAAGTATTGCGTCTTTCCATGAACAATGTTCACATATTATTAGGCAGTGATTCAGTCAAATTGTTGGAAATTGAAATAACAATGCAAGAAGAGACCGCTTCACCAAGAGTTCGGCGGTGGTGGGGCCCTTGTACGGAGGCGGAGTGTAGTCGAAGGGGGGCAGTTTGGGGAGTATGTTGATATCTCCGGCGACAGTGCATGCATCTGCAGTCTAGGAATACCCACGTTTGCAACTTTAGAATTTATAGGCATATGTCTTTTTCATTTCTCTTGCCTCACGTCATTCTAATCTTTCCTCTTTTCTCTTCTGTGGAGTCGCGACGTCAACCTCTTCTTTCCTTCTCCTTTCTCTTCTACGGAGTCACAACGTCGACCTCTTCTTTCCTTCACCGGCGTTTCTTTCTTCTTCTTTTTTTGATTAATTAGTTTTTAGTAATTAGGATTTAATTAATTAAAAGGGTAAAGTAGTCTTAAATGGGGGTGTATTTAGTAATTTATATGTATAACTTTTAATTTTAGCGAGGTATATCTAGAACTTAGGGTTCATTTAGTAGATATGAGATGTAAATAGGCGCCCATGTAATAATTTGAGTCAAATAATGGAATGCCATGGAGAAATTGCTACTAGCATGGGACCGTAAGGTGCCAGGTTCGACTCTATCCCATGACCTTCTTTAAATCTTTTCACAATTTCCTTTTATCCTTTTTATTTATTTATTTATTTATTATGCGTATTCACTATTTTTTTTTTATCATTTTCACAATTTTTACTTTTGTGTATTCTTTTAATTTTTTCCACATATTTCTACATGTTCTTTTATTCTTTCTACTATTTTCTTTTCCACTATTTATATATACTAATGAATAAAAACTTGTAGTTAATTAATAAATTTTTAACGAATTTCCTTTTAGTGTTTTAATGAGCAGCTGAATATAATAAAGTAATATAAATTAAGTGCATAAAAATTAACTCCGTATGCACACAAGTATACGTAATATCAACTCACACATTATACACTACAACATAAATGACTTTACGTAACACGTAAAAAATGTTATCTAATAGCTTAAATATATTATTATATACGATAGATAACACTTTTAGGGGGTATTGTTGTTGCCCTTGTTACCTATTGTCTTATGTAACAATTTTTCTTAATATAGTAACACTTTAAAAAAATGTTACATCTACTTTAGTAACACTTTATAAAAGTTACAACAAAATATTTATGTAACACTTTATAAAATAAAAAAAATAAAATTGTAAATACTTGAATTTGATTCCATGACCTATGTGTTACAATAAATTTCCTTTACCAACTTAGCTAATCCATCAATCTTAACATGTATTAGATATTTATTTTATTATATATTTCTAGTTTTTTTTCCTTTTTAAATAAATTTTTTGCAGTTTAATATTTTAACCATTAACATAAAAGGTAAGTGAATAAAATATTTTTTCGTGAATAATAGTATTCTTTTTAATTTTATAATTCTATTTCAAATAATATACATTAAAATGAAATATATTTTATGTAAACGAACTATATATATTTCTAATTATATAATTACATTAAACTAATTTATTTATTTTAAAAAAAAATGTATTAAACAGTATGTAATATATTTTTTAATTATGGGTATATATATATATATGTGTGTGTATGTAACGTTTTAATTAACTAGATATTTGAGCACGTCACTTACACTTTTTATTTCGTAATATTTCTTTTACTTTTATTTTTTTATGATAAAAGTACGTATCTATTTTTCCATTTTAGTGCGTCCCACTACAAAGTACTATCCATTTCTTTTTTTAGATTGATGTGATCACACATGGCCCCACACTCAACACTAATACAACTACCCACTACACTTTAAAATATTATTTCTCTCACCTCAAAATACTTTAAATTATTATATTCCTTAATCCACGTGCAAAAAACAAATAGTTACGTTTCAAGGGGACGGAGTGAATACATATTTAATTCCACAAAATCTATGGTTCCTTTAATTTTTAATTTGTGATTGGGACAAAGTACGTTGATGCACTTGTATGAAGTAAGCGGCGTATATAATTGTTTAGTACGAAACATAAAAATAGAAACGAAACAAGTGAGCTAGCTCAATCGGTCACTGTGCTCCTCACTAAAGTGAATGATCCAGGTCCGATTCCTATTAGAAACGAATTAGGAGGGGAGTTATTATAAGGAGAAAGGAGAAGTATGGTTACTTAGTGAAAAAAGAAATATTACTTAGTGACTAACTACTAACATTTACCGATTAAACAAAAATCTCGATAATTATATGGCAAGATGTGTTGCATGAGTGTTTATATGTTTTAATAAGATGTTTTGGCAAGACGTGTCACATAAGTGTTTATATGTTTTAATATGATGTTTAATTTTTCTCTACACTTTCTCTATATTCACATTCCACAAATGGTGATTACGAAAATGAACTTCAATCAAGATTGCTTTCTTATTTTTACAGGCAGCTCTCTAGGTGATTTTTGGCCAAAAAAGGACTGCAAATCCAACAACCATTTTAACTCTAGTAATTACACATAGTTTAAAAAAATAATTGACTATTCATTCCGAGATACATAACATCCCACTGCAGTTTTACATCATTAGCCATTAACTTAAGTGCACTGCCAACCCTGGATAAGCATTGAAATTAGAGAGGATGAATAAACAATTAGAATGCCAATAAGATCAAACAAATCAAAATCCACCAATGTAGACCACATTAAACTTTAATCTAGTACTAAGCATTTAAATAATGACAAATACTACATAACAATCAGTCCTATTCACATGATTAATCCATCAGAAAATATTAATTTTATAGAGCATGATTATGAATTACATACTTATCAAACTTCACTTTTTCAGTCGATCAGACATTCAAGAGCTAAAATCATACTCCTTTGTAAAATGAGCTTGCATAATTTCCAATGGTATGAAGCGCGTAATCGGCAGATTAACACAGAAGATCCGTAAGGTACACAAGAGGACATATAATCAAGAAATGCACACAAAAGACACACCCTTCTTTCCGAGTAAGGATGGAAGCAAACGAAATCATAAATATGTTCAACTATTTGTATAAAAAAGAAAAAAAACAAAAACTAACCCCAATAATATTCAAAAGTATGCCTTGTTGATAGTTTAGTTCAAAGGAGAAAAATATCCACTCAAATTACTGCTAAAGTAAGAATAGGTGATAGTGAGTGGGAAGTTAAATGCCTATACAAAAATATTGCCTAACATAACAACAAAAATTTAGCCAAATATCAAGCGATCAGAATTCTTAAACCTTGCATGGGCTACTGAAGAGAATGTAAGAAAATGAGATGAATAATAAATAAACCAACTATATATAATCGTTTCAATGTCGAATCTGTGAAAAAAAAAAAAAAACCAAAATCGGCCTTCTTTCCTCATTAGATAAATTGACTGGTGTAAATATAATCGGCGTCGATGAAGAGCTCCTTCTGGTTCTGGAATCGGACATCGATGAAAGAAGGCAACATGAGCGAGCAGAGACCACGGCTAGAGTCGTAGATGATCTCGACGCCCTTCAAGTAGCCATTCGCAAGATTGGAGCTGATGACAGTGAAATTTGGAGTATTAAAAATACCACTCTATTTTAAATATAGTGTAAATAATTTATGTATGTAGAAGTGTTACTTAGAAATGTTTCTTATGTATAAGTGTTATATTATAGTGTTACATTTGTAAAAGTATTACATAAAATGTGTTATATATATAAAAGTGTTATATGCATGCGTTACATATTAGAAAAGTGTTACATGTATATGTTACTTATATAGAAAGTGTTAAAAAAATATTACATATCATAATAATTTTTAAAGTGTTAAAATTTTATGTTAAATAAGTTTAAAGTGTTACTATAAGGTGTTATTTAATGCTACTTATATGTTGTAGTGATATTTCATATTATTATTTGGGCCCCTCGGTACAAATCCTGCATCCGCCACTGCGGTCGAACACAACAACTAACTTCCCACCGGTGTTGGTCGCACACAATACTAATTGTCGGCTAGTGTCGGCCTAATAGAGTCATTATTTTCGTCAAACCAATGTAGAAAAGCGTAGCACGTCCTAGATTGATAGAAAAAATTTCAATGCCACGTTTTTTAACTATACTCATGCTCTATCCTAACAAAACAAGGTTCCAACACTTGCATTTATACAATTTTATTTATATACATGACATTTCATTGATTTATGTATGAAATTAACTCAAAATGTTTATAAATCTTAAATTCTAATTTCTTTACAATCAAGATTGATACAAAATAAAGTAAATATAATCTGTAGTTGGGGGAGACTTGATCAATTTTTAAATGATCAATAATAAATCGAACTTGATTAACTTCTCTCTTCTTCATTCAATTTCCTCACTCATTTTCCCTCTCGTCTTCTCCTTTTCCTCTTGAATGTGGGTGCATATATTTTACTTTAATTTGAGGGGAATGAAGTGAATGAATGTGGGTGTATATGTTTTACTTTAGTTTGAGGGGTGGATGGATATGAGGTTGTGTGTATTAAATTAAGGATCAAACTTAATCTTTTACATGTGTATATAATTTTAATGTGTGTAAAGATAAATGGATGTACGTAATAAAATGGTGGAGATGAACAGCCGCGACCTATAAGTTATTTATCAAAGTTCATGCTCTGGTACTAAAACATTTTTCACGATTTCTATTTTTTATTTGTTTCAAAATTTATGCACTCTTTTAAAAACAGTAACCTGCACAGTATTAATTCTTACAATACTATAACAATTAATGTGTTAAAACAAATTTTCATATTATTTTCAATTAGTATGATTTTGTGAACTACAAAATGGATAACATTATATACTCCCTCCATCTCATAATAAAGTTGAAGAAAAATTATTTTTTGATGTATTTTTACTTATAATTTAAATGATGTGAGTTGAAAATGAATTGAAATTTAAAATTAAAATTAAGTAATGTAGGTTCAAATAAGTTACAATTTTGAGCACATGCACCTTCTTATGTAAGGTTGGAGTCATCAATATTACTCCATCTTGAACAGGGTGTCATATTGTACCATATAAAAAATATCGAGTGATATTGTATAGAGGGCAGCTATTTGCACTCCCGAAATTATTATATGAACCTTAATATTTTAAAGAATTAAAATATGATAATGTGAAAAGACGTAAATACCCTTTTATAAATAATAAAATAAAATAAATTATAATTAAAATTTTAAATGCACCCTAATCAAATTTCTAAATGCACCCCATTGTTATAATCACTGAGATCAACCCTAAACCCTTCTGCATCAACGTAGGATCATGAAACAAGAAAAACTTAGAATTATGATCAACCCTAAATTTTATTTTGCTGACAATAAATAATCAAATTGTAGTGGTGAAGGAAAAGGAAGAATGGGAAGAAAGAGTGAAGCAATCGAAAATGTAAAATTGAGGGTAATTGATTAGGCAAGTGGGTGTTTTCATAATAGAAATAAGATTGATTGTGAGGTGTGCACCAACAGTCCAGAATGAATAGTTTTTGTAAATAAAGAGTTGGAAGGAAAGAATGGAATATGGAGTATATGAGAAATCGAATAGCAGAACCGATAGCAACAACCGAACAGTCTAAGGTGTTCGAATGCAGCGATCGAACACAACACAGTGTAGCGGGTTTTTGGATTTCACATACCTATAGATAATTTCCAAATTTTGAAACTAACCCAAACCCTAGAATTCTTGTGAATGAAGAAGCGAAATGAGAAAGAAGACATGATACTTGACATTGACGAAGCCTAGACAGTAGATAGAAGGTATGGACGTTCTTCCCTCTCCTTTCTCTCTTGAACAGTCACCGGTAAGGAAGACAAAACGTCGGTTCCTTTTTTTTTTTCAAAACTTAGCTCCGTTTTCTTCTTTATTATTTTTAATGTTGTGATTAATTAGTTTTTTTTTTAAATTTGGGTATAGTTAATTAAAAGGGTAATAACCGCGCCCCTATTGTATATCATATTGAAATAGCCGGTGTTTAAAAAAGCATAACTTTATCATACAAAAAATTTGGTATATTTCAAATCTATATTGTCTCATGGAATTCAAAAAGATCATTTTTATAGAAATTTACTAATTCATATGGAAATTTCAACATACTTGATTTTATATTGAAAGTTTGGTTTCATAGCCAAATTATTATTTTATTTCAAAAATAATTCAATCAAATAAATCTATATTAAAATGAAATAGTAGAGAACAATTAAAATAATTATTTTATTTCAAAATAATTCAATCAAATAAATCTATATTAAAATGAAATAGTAGAGAACAATTAAAATACAAAAATATAATAATACCTGAAAAAAAAAATAGTATATAATAATGCCTGAAAACAAATAAATAAAAAATTGTGTATTGGTGGCTATGGGGTTCGAACCCATGCGCACTACTGTGCAGAAGATCTTAAGTCTTCCCCCTTAACCTCTCGGGCAAACCACCTTATATTTTAAAATTACCAAAACTATATATTAATATTAATTAAAATAATAATGGAGTTTAATTTTAGAAGTATCCAGAGAGACAACAGGTAGGTTAACTTCATTTATACGCGATTTCCCTCCCTCTCAAATTTAGTGCGAGAATTGAAACCCTAATCGGAGGAGGATTAGCAATTCCAAGTTCCAACAATCGAGAAGAAGCTTCTGTGTCTTCGTGTTCAGAATTGAGCGATGGCGGAGCACTTGGCGTCGATTTTCGGAACGGAGAAGGACAGAGTGAACTGCCCTTTCTACTTCAAGATCGGCGCGTGTAGGCACGGTGACCGCTGCTCGCGTCTCCATACGAAGCCCAGCATAAGCCCCACCATTCTGCTCTCCAACATGTACCAGCGCCCCGACATGATTACGCCCGGCGTCGACGCTCAGGGCCACCCGATTGATCCCCAAAAGATGCAGGAGCATTTCGAGGTTTTCCTCCCTTCTCCATAATTGTTTCTCGGAATATTAATTTATTTATTAATTTGATGTATCAACTAGAAAATCTGATCCTTTTTTTTAATAAAAAATTATTGTTATTATATATATATATATTTTTTTTTGTGAGGTTGTTTCCTGTGTGATTGCTGTTGAGTTATCAGTGGTTCTTTCTGTGGTCTCTTGATTGTCATATGATATGTGGTTTCTGAGTTATAGTAATTTTTGTGCATACTTTATTATTGGTGTCCTGTTGTGTGAGATCCTGATTTTTTTTCCTTGTTACTGCATAAAGGGCCCTGCAAGCTGCATATGATTAGGTTTAACCATTGTTATAATCTCATGTTTAATATCCGTGTTTCTAAGTTTAGGCTCTGTCTTGCTTGGCTTTTTTTTCTTTTTGATAGAATAGGTGCGCAGCAATTTTGGTTGTTCTCTTACTAATTTTAAGAGTTTGAGTGAGTAGTCTATGTGATGGAAACTTTCTTGTGCTGCTTCTAATGTTACATCAATAATCTTCTCGTTTATATTTAGTATACTGTCATTTCATATTGCACTAATGTAGTGATGTTTCCAGTTCTAATTTCATATTGCACTAATGTAGTGATGTTTCCAGTTCTAATGTGCTAATCCTTGTGTTTGTACTTTTGAGCATATATTCATTCTGTATTGGTCTGATGTTTCTAGTTCTGATGTGCTTTGA
Source organism: Pogostemon cablin (assembly GCA_023678885.1). Taxonomy (NCBI): domain Eukaryota; kingdom Viridiplantae; phylum Streptophyta; class Magnoliopsida; order Lamiales; family Lamiaceae; genus Pogostemon; species Pogostemon cablin. The sequence goes on from CM042983.1 coordinate 12,465,282, forward strand.
TTGCATCATGAAGGGTTATCTGAATTCTTTATCTGATGATGTAGGATTTTTATGAAGACCTGTTTGAGGAACTGAGCAAGTATGGAGAGATCGAAAGTTTGAACATCTGTGACAATCTTGCTGACCATATGGTATTTTTTTCCCCCTTCTAATCAGACAAAAGTTCTGTTATTTTCAATTTTTTAAAGTGGGTATTTGAGATACTAACATGCAGTTGTCTTTGACAGGTTGGCAATGTTTATGTCCAGTTTAGAGAGGAGGAGCACGCTGGGAATGCTTTGAAAAACCTGACTGGAAGATATTATGCAGGTAACAATTCTTTCTCTTCTGTTGTACTCTTGTAATGTTACATCAAGCTCTCCTTCATTTGCTTATGGGATTTTCTGTGAGGAGGACATTGTATTATTTTTGTAAATATGATTTCTTCTATGTTTATTTATATCTGCAGGAAGGCCTATCATTGTTGATTTCTCTCCAGTGACTGATTTTCGTGAAGCCACCTGTAGGCAGTATGAGGAGGATGCCTGCAACCGTGGTGGGTACTGCAACTTCATGCATCTGAAGAGGATTAGCAGGTAGTTAATTTTTTTTATCTGGCCAATAAATATAAATGCAGTTGGGTTGAGCATAATATGAAACGGTACCATGTTATCTCTTCAATGTAGGGAGTTGAGGCGTCAGTTGTTTGGGAGGCACAGGAGAATGCGCAGCCGAAGCAGGAGCAGAAGTCCTTATAGGCACCGTAGCTATGAAGATCGCTCTCATGGAAGTCGCAGTCACAGCAGAAGACATGATGATCGTGATCACCACGAAAGTCGAAGCAGGAGGCGCAGAAGCACGAGTCAAGGCCGTAGGAGGGGTAGAAGCCGAAGCCCAGGTGGCAGGAGGGATTGTAGTCCTGTTAGGGAAGGAAGTGAAGAGAGAAGGGCGAAAATTGAGCAGTGGAACAGGGAAAAGGAAGAGGCTGATCGCGCTGGCAAGGCAAATGCTGTTGGTGAGGGTCGCACAGAAAATGATGAAGGAAATCATGACCAAAGAGAAGTGGAACAGCAGCAGAACGGATATGGGTATTGATAATGTTAGAACTGGTTTGTTCTCTCTCTCTCTCACTTTCTTCCTGTAACCTATCAGCTATCTTTTTCAGCAGAAGAAATTCTTAATAAATGAATGTCTTCTAGAAATATAGCTTACTGCGCATTTTCCACTGTGCAGGTGGTGTGCAGGTTTACAATTCTATCATATGGAACATGATAAATTTGTGCATGCCATTAATATATTGTCTTTTTCTGTGCATGATTATATGACATGGATCTTTGGTGCCACTGAATGTTTTTAAAAAATTAAAGTCTCCTAAATCTATTTTCTATTGCTTTCATCTCATATTTCATCTCAAAAAATTGGCATTCAGCTTGGTTGTATTTCTCCTGCTCTTTATTTAAATTCTTTAACTTTGTTGGTTTCTGTTTCTTTCTTAATGGATTCCACGACATCGTCCTATTTTCATTTGACAAAGATGTGGATATTTTCTTCAAGAATTTTGAGATCCTGGCCTTGATTCCTGACAAAATCTCTTTGGGTGTAATTTTTATAACTTGCAAAATAAGATTGAGCACACATATCCATTCTCTCATGTTAACATATAGAATAGATGGTTGGTCGACATTCCTTCAATTGTTTTTTGTGAATATTTGGCTAGTGTACTCAGATGGAGTTGATCTTAGTTCTTATATTTCTTCTGGAAGTCTTCATAGCTACTATCTTACACCAAATATGCTTTGGCCTTGAGTTTTCTGACATAACCCAATATCTGAGGATTGTAAGGGCCTGTTGATCAACACTGATAGTGTCATAAAAAGCGCAAAGCCTTGGCTTGAGAAGGGGGTTGGTGGGGGGACTAGTGGACTGTGGTTTTGACTTTCTCTGAATTACTTGGTCCATGGGCCCACATAAAATAGAAACCAATGTGTTTTGTCCACCATATCTATATTATGTGTTCTATGTGAATTGTTATTTGAATGCTTCCCCCCCCCCCCCCCCCCCCCTTTTTTTTTCTGTTAGTGCTGTGTGTTTGTATGTGCAGTCAGGTATCCTGTACTCTCAAAACATCCTGCTCTAGTGAGTTTTAACTTATCGCTATATTTCATATTCCAAATTCTCTATAGTTGCAGCTCTCACCCTATTTACTAGTTTTGCAGGTCCAGGTTTTCCCTGCTTAAAGCAACTTGAGTAGTGATTTTATTGACAGATTACCATGGAACTTGTACAGGTATTTTGCTTTCGGTCAAAGAGAGTTTGGTTCGGCTCGTATTTTGCAGATCGATGATGTTACTTAGGAGGTTGGGAGCAAGATACCACAATCATCATGATGTTTGCTAAGAAGTGCAGGTTGAGTAGACCTTAGTTGTTGGTTATCTTTTCTTTAAAAATCATCATTTGATAGGCGGATTTGCATTTAGAATTCGTGTACTGATTCTTGGTATGTTTTATCAAGTTGTTATTCTCCCAGTGTTTTGCTAGGGTCTGCAACATTAACTATGAGAATGTTATTTCTAAGTAGAAGATATTTTAGTGTTATACTATTTCCGTTAAATAGGTCAGCTCCATATGTTTGATTTTTGCTTCTATTGCATGTATGAATAGTCTAAGAATGCACCCACTGGTAAATTAGCCTCGCAAAGTCAATAATGTTGGTAAGAAAGTGTGCTCCTTTCCCAACTTCAACATAACATTGTTTGAATATTTAAGACAGGTGCTTTAGGCAACTAGTTAGGATGCTATTATTTTTCACTGCTTGCAAGTATATTACTCCCCCGTCCACTTGAAAAGTGGACATTTGCTTTTTGCACGTGGATTAAGGAGTATTATTATTTAATGTGCAGTTGGTAGTTGTATTAGTGGGATGTATGGGTCCCATGTATTTATTGTATTAGTGATGTGTGTGTGTCCTATGTGTTTAAAAAGGGAAATGTAGACCTTTGGTGCGGACGCCCAAAATGGTAAAATGTGGACCTATTTAGCGGACGGAGGGAGTATAAACTTTCTTCGTCCAAACACCACTGCTTCACATTTTTTTTATTCGTTCGTCTTACGAAACCCTTCTCATCTCAAAAAAAGAAATGTCATTTTGTTCAAAAACTTTAAAAGTTACTTTAATTTTAAATTTGCTATTCTTTTCACACATATATTATTGTTTTATATATTTTTTATTTACTCTTAAATAACGTGGTACAACGGTGGTTCTGAATGGAGCGAGTATCTTGTATCCGATGGTATTGAAATTTATAAAATTTACCCAATAGTCTTCACATCTCATAACAAAACCACTTAAAAGTTACTTAAAAGTATAGAATAAGTCATCAATTTTATTTAAAAGCTCCACGGTTAACTTCTAAAGTATCAATTTTATTATTTTTTGTATGAAGATGTTCATTTCCTATATTTGGAAAGAGATCTCAACACATGGCCCACTTGTACATTTATTACAATTGTCTATCGCACTTCTTAATGTACGTGCAAAAAAGAAATAAATACATTGTAGGCTAAAACTTGTGTGCCTCGGTGACACCGTGCGCCCAGATACAATTTAATATTAAATGATATATCATTTAGTATAAGCGTGTACCTTTTATTTTCTGAAAACATTAATAAAAGTGCACTTGGGGACTCAAAAGACCAATTCTACATTGTAATGAAACATTGGAAGTATTAATAATAATGATTAATGTACTCTCTCATTTTTATTTGTTCCACGATAATGTGTGTTATCTTAAAAAAAATACTCTGAATTCAATTACATCAAAATATAATTAAAAATGTCACTTTCAATTAATACTCATAATATACTTTATATTTAATTTTTACTTAAACAGACTACATTAATTTTTTTATTTTTTTAATAAAATAAATCTATTTTTTTAAACACTGGATATAATAAAATGCACATGTATTAGGAACAAATGAAGAATTTTCTATTAATAATTAAGGAGCAGTGCATTAGTACATGCATGATGTTAGTGATCATGAACCATTACCTATTTTACCCTCAATTTATGAAACTTTGTTGGTTTATAATTTTTTTTCTATAAAATATACTAACTCTAAATATTTTCTTTTACCAAGAGGTCTACTTTGCCCATAAGTTTATTGTTATTTTTAAAGTGTAATTATAATTTTATGCTTGTGTTTGATAACTTATTTTATTCATGAGGTTAATCCCTCTATTAAAATAATTTTCATCTTTTCTATTTTTGTCAATTTAAAAAAAAACTTAACTTTTTAAAAATAGTAAAAAGGTCAAACAGCTAACCACTGCGTTATTTTTAACATTTTATTTACAATAATACCACGATACCTAACACATCTAATTATCTAATACACTTTATTATTTATTTGTTAAAAAATATCAAAATACTCGTAAAAGTAATATTTTTCTTAATTTACGTGAAAAAAGTGAAGTTTTTTTTTTGGCGACGAATGGAGTAATATTTATCCTTGAATTTAATAGTAATTTTAAGAGTATAATTGTAATTTAATTATTGTTGTGATTTATGGTCTATTTATTTGGCAAAATTTTGTGTTAGATGGATTCATGAAATGATTTCCCATAAGATTGATAAAAAGTGACAACCTATAATGAAAAGTAATACTCAATCGATAAAATTAAAATGATAACGGTATTGTGAACTATTTCATGAACAATTTATAATATTAATAAAAATGAAATAACATTTAAAAAAAAAGTGATTACATTTTTAATAGAAAATGATAATTAATTGTAAAAGCGTAAAATGATCTTACAGTGAAACGATGTCACACAAATATGCTCCTTAGTATTGAGTCTAAAATATAGTTGAAATTAATAATAATAAATTAATTAGTTATAATTAATAATCCCTCCGTTCCGAGCAAATGCTTATGTTTGCTCTTTGCACGTAAAATAAGAGATACTTTCTTCGTCCCAGCAGAATGTATCAATTTTGCAATTTTGGTCTTTTCCATTATAAAGCATCAATTTTTTTTTAGTAGATGAGAATTAAAAAAAAAAGTATACTCAATCTATTACAAATGAAGCCCACCTACAATACTAACATAACTATCTATTACATATTAAAATATTATATCCATTAAAGCACTATACATTAAGGGGTCGTTTGGTTTGAATTCTTCAATCGGAATGGTAATGGGTATCATTATGAAGATCAATCACATTGGAATTGAAAGTGATTGAAGGGTAAGAAATAGTTATTGAATCAATGAAAATGATTGAGAAATTTTTATTTTCATTAAATCAAACAAGCATCAACTATACCTCAAATATTTCTATTAATCTCACCCAATACCTATTAACGAATCACTTCCTAAATTATTACTCCATTTAAATATATGAAAAAAGTAAGAAGATACATTCAATTGGGATGGATGGAGTATATAATTTAATGTGTAGTTGATTAATTGATATAAAATAATATTTTAATATGTAGTAAGTAATTATATTAATATTGTGTGTGTTTTATATATAAAAATATATTGTGTAATAAATATAAACGTATAAAATAAACCAAAATATAAAATATAAACATTTGCTCGTAGGGGTGTGCACGGTGCGGTTTTACGATTTTTTCTACATAATTCAAATTGTATTGTTATATACGGTTCGGTTTGGCAATGAAGTGTAAATCGCGGTTATTCAAATAATATTAATTGTGCGATTTTAAACGGTTTTGATAAATTTTTTTCGGTTTAACGATTTTACTTATAGATTAGCTTAAATAATAATGGCCTACTATTAATTTTTTGATGGGAAAATTTATAAGACAATTCAACCAATAACTATTTATTTCTAATTTCTTAGAAACAAAATAATTTAACATACATTTAATTAATAGAATTTAATTAACAATAATACTTGTAAGGAATGTCTTAGTGTATATAGCCAAAAAAAAAGTGAAATGCCTCATTTGTAGATTGTAGAAAGAAAGTAATAAATTGATATTTGGTAGTAATTTGGAAGATTTCTTTATTACAGGCTTGGCTTAGGTGAGTGAAAGAATGACAGGCTAATCACTAAATTAAATACTCTATATACTAACAATAATCTAACGTAAATAATATATTATATAACTATATATAATATTTTAGTTTATAAGTAATATGTACGGTGCGGTTAATGCGGTTTCTACTAAGAAAATGAAATTGCATTGCACAGTATAGTGCGGTTTTATTTTAAAAAATAAATTACGGTTTATTCAAATAATTGTATATCGCGGTGCGGTGTAATGCAGTTCGATCTGTTTTTGCGATTTACAGTTTTTTTTGTCCGGCCCTCGTACAGAAGAAGTATTAATTAACACTTTGCATGTCATCCGATTCCGGCATGCAATAACTTTTTAATTATATAGTTCTCTATTGTAATTATAGCAAGGAAACACTTCCGTGGGATCGCCCAACAAAATAAATTTTGTGAAATGGGAAAGGAGTGATAATATTTTAATAAAAAATGATATTTTAATGATGAAAAGTGATAATAGTGCATTATTGTTTTTTTACAATCTTAATATAAATAAAAATAATACTCCATTTTCAATAAAAAAAAATATACTACATCTTTAATAAAAAAAATGCTCAATCCGTCCAGTAAAAATTGACACATTTTTTTTGTGTGTTCATAAAAGTTGACATATTTTCTTTTTAATTACATGAAATCCAAGCAAAACAATATTCTTATGAACAACATGCACCATTAATACAACTACCAATTACACATTAAAATATTATATTATGAAATCATTACCTATTAAAATATTAAATTCCCAATCTACTATAATTTAAATTTTCGTGAAAAAAGGTGATAAATTCTTGGGGGGGTAATAATTAATTGTATAAAGATCACAAGGCGATTTCATGAAAGTGTTGTGTGAAGAATTTAGATTTTGGTCGATTTAATATTTTATTTTTAAAATTTTATTATATATATATTTTTTCTCAAAAGATCTTAAATTGAATTAATTTAGATATTTTACACGTATACTCATGCATTAATGTAAAATGAACTCAATTTAAAAGACGTAAACGTATTGGACTTGTCATGTATAATGTCGTCAATGGCTGAATTTAGCCACTTGAATTTACTCACTGTGATGTTTATAATGATATTTACATGTTATTGGAGTCGTGCAAAGTAATGAGATGTACGAAAATTGAAAGTTTGCGAAAATATAAGGAATAGAGGAAGTAATATTTAACGTGCAAGTGACCATAGATAACTATAATTTAATGTTTATATATATTATTTAATATTTAATTAAAAATTATTTAATTAAATTATTCTAATACAATATTTAAATATTAAATATTATGTATCATTTAATAATTAATTAATCAAATCACTTAACATACGATGATAAAATTAGAATTTTATACTTTTATTAGGCCATGATTTTAAATATTAAAAAACTACATCCTCAGTATATAAAAAAATGTTTTTACAAATTTTTACACATATATCAAGAAAGTTATATTTTTACGGATATTTTGGCATTTTTTTATAATAAATAAATAAAAAATATGTTTGGTAGGTTAGTTTGGAGTGATATTTTAATAAAGAAAAAAATTAAAAATAATCAAATTTTACTGTTCAAAAATTTTACCGACAAATCAATAACTTTTATATTAATTTTATTCAATAGATACTTTTTGAATTTTATTATCCTTTCTTTATACACTAATGTCAATTTTCAAGTCGGTTACCTAGTCAGTTGATATATCGGTGTATACATTCTTAAAAATATTTTGAACCTTTTAGGTAATATATTTGAATAATTCTAATAAAAAATTAAGTGCTGTAGTGATAATGATTTTTACACTTCTGTATATTGGCATTTTTTATAATTAAAGTAAGAAAGTGGTTAATTGTTTTATTTATTAAATGTAGAAACTTTTATATTAAAAAAAAGTACAGTATTTGGAGATGTATATTCTAATACTTAATAAAATCACTCTAATAGTATTTAAGTGATTACAACCGGCACTTAATTAAACACACCATTTATTTAAATTGACGGGAAGAATACATCCAAAATATATGTACGTACTGCCAGCATTATGTGATGTATGTATGTATATCGTTTAACTTAATGAAATCACTCTAACGGAGTACTCTCTTCGACAGTTCGAGAGAGGGTATTTTTTTCATTTTAGTCGTCTGCTCTAAAGAGTGTCATTTCCTTTTTTATATACAGAGACCCACACACACACCCAATAATACAACTAAAATATGGAGTTCACATTTCCACTAATACAACTACCCACCACACAATATTAAATAATAATACTCCTTAATCAACGTTACAAAAGTAAAAAACCCTCTTTCGGGTGGACGGAAGAAGTATAACTTATTCCAACCGGCCCCTTAATTAAACGCACCATTAATTATTTAATATGACGTAATGACGTAAATACATCCAAAATATATGTACTGCCAAATTTGTTTAGGTTTTTAAATACTACTCTCTTCGTCCCACCGAAATGTCCCCATTTTACTATATTAGGCGTCCCATCCAATGTTTCTATTTCCCATTTTTAGTAAAAATGTACCATACGTGGCCTACCACTCACTACTAATACAACTATTCATTACACATAAAATAATAATACTCCTTAATTTATGCACAAAAAGCAACCGGTGACGTTTGGGCGGGACGGAGGGAGTAGTTTTTAGTTGTTTTGTGTCTTTTAATTTTCTAAATGGGCCAATATCTAAAAATACCCAAGATTCAATGTAAAATTTTAATTTTGTCAATCATTGAAAAAAGTTATTAATTCTACCCATGTGCCACTTTTTGGACAGTTCTGCCCTCGAATTTTTTTTTTGAAAAGTCAGACTGGTCAACCGGTCAAACGGACCAACTGGTCAAAACCTTTCCATGTCGGTAACCATATCGGTATCCATGTAGGTGACTATATCGGTAACCATGTAGGTAATCATGTCGGTATACAGCTTCATTTTAACTTAATTTTTTTTCATATTCCTCGTTCTTCAAAATGGTATCAGAGCCCTAGGTTTATTTATTTATGAATGGAAAAATTTATTATAAACTTATTTATCACTTAACGAGAGGAGAGTTTCAAAGAGATATGGATCCGAACGAAAGTTCGACATCCGAGAGTGACAGGACTATTAGCCCTGTTCAAAGTTGGAGCAACAGAGACTTCTGGCCTGTCAACTACGACGAGACAAAGAGTTCTATACAACAATACTATTATGTGTTGTATAGACAATATGCCGAGAAAGAATACGAGAACGCCGATCGATTTTGGGACAATCTCAATCGAAGGTGGAAACTGGTGGATGCCCGGGCTAACCACACCAAAGAGGAACACCTGGAGGAGATCCGTCAGGATCAAATAAGATACTCCAAGGAAGTTCCGAGAAACATAGTGGAAATTCGGAGTTTCACCGAGATCCACGAACGTGTCCCCAAACAAGAGCAATGGAGGAGACGACCAAACCAAGGTCCAAGAGAGATCTGAAAGCCGTATCACTTTTCACATTGGACAGAATGATAGAGTGGAAGGAGATCGAGGCAGATAACTCTAAGATGTACCAAGATCTTAGAGAATTGCAGAATATGGTGAGATTCTTTGGAGAATATTGGCAGAGCATATCCAAGACCATGTTCGAGATCAGCCTTAAGATGGATAAGGTGGAGAAGTTGCAGAATAAGCAATCGACCTTATCATGAAGTTGATAGAACAAGTAAAGTCCTTGGAAATCAAGGTGACAGGAAGAAAGCCAGGAGGAAGGTTACCATTAACCTTCAGAATAGAACCCCTTTTACATCAAAAAGGGAAAATGACGGAGGTCACAAGACCAAAGTCCGAAAGTGAAAAGATGATTGCTATCCTTCGAGGAGAATCCCCATCCGCGGATGGAAAGAGTAAATCTTGAAGATCTACAAGATCTATATGAGTCATTCCAAGGACTATCAATTGTAGATCTAAAAGTGAATGTTGGAGAGACATCAAGCTCACAACAACAATCACAGACCCATCAGACACAACATGATCGGAGCCAAAATGAAGAACCTCTGGATCACATGGAGTCCATGAGGCAAGACAAAAAGAGACATTCCAACAACTAGGAAACTTCAAGATGAAGGCAATAGGAATGTCAATAGGAGCAAGCCGAGTTCGAGGATCAAATCCACACAACACCCCATTGTTGGATTGTATACTAAAAGTCTAGCTTTAGTATGAACAATGTTATAATAATTTATTTGAAATGAGAATCATATGATCAAATGATTGCGTCTTATAATTTATTTATATGCACGATGCAATAGTCCACTTACTTTATACTGTAGATAATATGTTGTGCGACAACACGCGGAAGATCATATTATCGATTTCCTTATAAAGTATAAACAGATGCTCACAACCGAGATAGACAGGGACTCTCTATCGGGATGGTTGTAGTGTGGTTTGGTATTAGCTTATCTTGGCTATAGAATCACATTAGTGCACTTGTGTGTATTGAGCATGACCGCTTGAGATCGTTTGACTTATACTGACTTATAGAAGAACTTGATCTCTGTTATTATGGATGTTCGTGCTCTTAATCCCTATACAATAACCTCGATACATAGGGCAGTATGTACTTCTTTGATTCATCAATGGGTGAGATTTACATGTAATTAAATCAACAAACTCGGTGAGTTGGGAAGTAGTGCTGTCTCTATGGTGTGCTGTTGATTGTAAAAGAAATCCGTGTCCATTATAGGTTGATGATGTCCCCTTGAGGAGCTCATAAAGATAATCATGTAAACCCTGCAGGTGGATTTATTCCAACATAATAATGAGGTTGAGTGGTACTACTCTCGGATGAGATATTAATTAATGAAGTTGTCAGTAACTTAATAAATTAATGGACATTGTATATCTTAAACATGGGGAGACTAACGGGCTCATAATAAGAAGGAGCCCATAACGTAATTATGGGATTAGAACGATAGTACTGTAATAATATTTTAGTGGCATATATTATTATTATTGGACTTAAGTATAAGCTTTGGGCTAAGCTTGGATACTTAAGCCCAATGTAAACTCTGATTTCTCCTCCTGGTCCCTGCTGTAGCCCATATATAAGTCATCTCAACTGTCCGGAAACCCTAATCTATGAGATTAATCACGCCTAACACTGTGAGGAGAGTGAGGGAACAACAGATTGAGAAGATCTCGAGGATCGTCACCCACACGACGTCGAGATTGGACTTGGGAATACAGCAGAAGACTGGAAGGTTGTTTGCTGCTGCTGTCTGCCATTTTCTACGATTTTTATAAAATTGTATAGACTTCAGAACAGGACTTATGATATACTGACGAAAAGTCACGAAAGAGATGATCGTTTCGGCGCGTAGATCACTCAAATCTGACATTGGATCAGAGAGTTATGCCCAAAACGGTGACGCTGCGCAGGCTAGTGGCGAGAATTCGTCTTCAACATACCCTGGTGAAAGGTAATACATTTCTTGTTTACTTGCTTTCGCTGCTTGTTAGAAACGTATAGAACCCTAACGGTTCACGTTAACCAAACAATCGAAAGCCAATAATTGGTATCAGAGCTTCAGTTTCGTGGTGAAGCGTGACACATTAGGCTAGAGTTTATGTGGAATACATGATATTAGGGTTGTAGAACTTGTTTCTTGTTATATGCCCTAATTGTATACATGACGATGAACTCTGAGCGGTGGTATTGGAGATGATGGCGTGTCCACCTGATGGAATAGTGAGCAACGACACTGCACGGTGAGCAGCGGCATGATGCGACGGCATGGCAAGCACGATAGCCTGCAATTACCGTTTGTGGGCTGCAGGATACCGTGCGATAGAACGGAGGTCGAACCCCGCATAGTCGCAGCTGCTCAATTCGTGATTGGTGGCGAACAATCGAATTCGCTAATATATAACTGTTAATAATTAATTTAATTATTTGATTATTGTTATATATGTTATGCATGTCCTAAGTGATTTACTGCCGTATGTGCCATAATAGGAGCATGCTAGGTTGCGTATTTTTTTTGAATATTATATGCATGTAAAAACCCTCGGTGTTAAATAATTAAGTGGGAGAGGGGATTGGTAATTAATTCCCGCGGCCTCCATTATTGGTTTGTAAGTGATGTGAGTAAACTTGCGTGCTGGCATAGACCTTCCTTCCCATCGGATGAGTTTATTCACGGATCACTGATGCAGACTTCATTAAATAATTATTGTTTGTAATGTGATGCACATGAACTTGAGTGTTGGCATAGACCTTCCTCCCCATCGGATGAGTTTATTTGCGGAGCACTGTACAAACTTGTAATTGATGATTGTAGGAAGTTATCCGAGCGCGTGTGTACTTCTCCATCTGTAAGGCACACAAGCTTGAACCGCAGACTTGGGATCAAATAATGATGTACACTTAGGTGTAAATAATAAGTATCCTCCCCATCGGAGTCACTGCTTTTATTTGCATGGCTAAAGAGGAACCGACTATTAATTATTTTATCATGATGTTAGGTTGACAAATGAAATTAATGGGTAAAACCTTCTCTTGTAAATGTTCGGGTTTGTAAACGTCCACACTATCGTGGCTTGCAGACTACGGTGCTTGAGATGTCGGTGAATTTATATTTTATATTATTTTGAGGGAATCAATATAAATGGATAAATTTAAAGATTTGATCTGTGTATTTATTTATAATTCTCTGAATTTTCAAAATGGTTTTGTCTCGCTTATTACTTACTGAAAGAAATTATATTTACTGGTCCAAAATTAGATGATTAGAAAAGAATCTTGATTTTGAATTTTACTGCTTAGGAAAATATAAGTGTGTTCTCACTAAAAATGTCCCATGATGCCTTTTAAAGTCTCTAGTGAAGAGGTGAAAGGTTCATAGAAATATGATGGTCTCATGCGACTCTTCAGATACTTGAGTAAGTTATAAAGACAAGAGCTCATGGATAAGTTGATGAATTAATTGGGAATGCTTGGAATAGAAATCGAAAGGGAAACCTAGATCAATTTAATTTTCATAATTTGCCTGCATGTTTTGAGCAAGTTCTACTTGAAATACGAGAGGTAGTATCTGATTTCATCAACTTCTGACAAAACATATGGCGAAAAAAATCCAATTTCATCAAGATGTGAACAAGGTTAGTATCTCATTCACTAGTTGTTGAAGCATGATTAGCGATGTCATCTACTGACACATTGTGTGTAGATACCGGAATCACTAAAAGCCTACAACTAAGTGATGATGAGATTATAATATACATGGGTAATACTACGAAAGTAGTGGCTATTGCAGTGGGAGTTGCTTGTTTATCTAGGGATAGGAATAAACGTTTGATTATGAAAAATTGTCTTAGCGTACGTTTTCATAGAAAGAATTTTATTTCAGTTTCTATGCATTTACGGATGGATACTCCATTTCATTTAAATGACATAATCATAGGAATAAGGAATGGAGCTATAATCTGTTATTGTACGTTGGTGACAATTTATACACTCTTAAATCATCTTTATCCCACGGATGCAACAAATAGTAATTAATAATGTGTCTTCTAATCATAATAAGAGAAAGACTCTTATGAAAATGATTAGATAGGTGATGAATTATTTGGAATTACTAAGTTCATTTTATGGGTATGCCCTATAAACAACATGTCATATAATGTTTGTCTATTTGAAAGATATCCTAGAAAAATGACGGGTGATGATTTATTTAGCTCAAAAGATTGAATGGTGATTGTTAACACAAATACTAGATTTTTGAAAAAGGACTATGTAATAAATCACAAACCTATGTATAAATTATTCTAAAGGAAGTGAGAGGGAAAACACAAAGTATTAGTACCAAGTGTATAAGAGGATATAGCACAAGGTAAACTGCAACGCATGTCACGTCTGATACACAATTATATGTAGTGCCTTATCGTAGTGGGAGGGTTGTTCGATAACCTGTAAGATATATATTTTGGGAGAATCGTGAGACTTGGTCCCTAGTAAACATAAAATGGACCCACAGATACGACGAAGCACTACAAGACAGAAATGCGGAATCTTAGCAAAGTGCAGTGAATGTTGAAATAGAATCGATGAATTCTAAATTAGATCTGGCTGCTTGTAGAACCACGGATGGTGTGAAAGCCATTGGAAGTGGCTCTGTAAAATAAAAGAGGATCATAGGATAAGGTGAAAACTTTGAAAGCAAAGCTTGTTGCGAAAAGGTATAATCAGAAAGAAAAGGTTCGATTATGAGGAAACCTATTTGCCAGTAGCTATACCTATGTTGATTCGGACTCTTTTATCTGTTGCTACTCATATGAAATATGAGGGATAACAAATAGATGTCAAGACAGCTTTCCTGATTGGAAGTCTTGAGGAAAACATCTATGTGAAGAAAGCAGAGTGATTCATTGCAAAGGGCTAAGAGCATTGTGATAATAAGCTTAAAGATGTCGATCGATGGACTAAAGCAAGCTTCAAGATCACGAAACATCTATTTTGATGAGGTAAATCCTGTGATATGGATTTAATCAATGTTCGAATGGGGCTTGTGTATTGTAAAGAGTGACAGAAATGTGGTGGTATTCTTGTACTATACGTAGATAATATCTTGCTCATTGGAGACAACGAAAGAGTATTGTCGAGCGTATGAGTATAGTTGATAAAGCGGTATGAGATGAAGGACTTAAGAGGAGCAATAATATCTTTTTGCTCACGGTAATACGGATCACAAGAAAGGATGTTATGCTTGTCTCAAACTTCATGAAATGATACGATCCTTACTTGTTTTAGCATGTGACTTTATCTAAGGAAATGTGTCTTGAGACACAAAAGAAGATAAAGGTGATAAAAGCGGTTCTTTATGCTTCGGCGAATAAGGAAGCTTAATCTAAGGAATGTTATGCACGAGATCGGATATCTGTTTTGCCTAAATATATGGACAGTGGGTATCAAGGTAACCTGAAATAAGAATGTTGAACTATGGTAAGACATATATTTATGTACCTAAAAAGGACTAAAAATTATATGTAGGCTTACCGGATAGATTTGCTGCTTCTTATGAGTTACGTAGATTCGCATTTTTCAAATCAGATAGGGACGACAGTAAATCCACCTCAAGGTTTTGTGTTTAATTTTAGGAAGTAGAGTCATAATGTGGAGGAGTGTTATATAGAAATATATTTCAGACTCCGGATTCCATCATAGAAAGATGATAAATTGGAGCCTGTGAGGCAGCCAAAGTATCTGTATGACTTTAGAAATATCATGATGGACTTTGAAGTATTTCTAAGTTTGCCCAAGGTTATCACAATTTATTTTGATGATAATGGTGCAGTTGCAAACTTGTATGAATCACGAGTCCATAAGCAATTAAACACATGGACCGCAAGTACCACCTGTTACGAGAACTCGTATGATGAGGGAAAGGTTGTTGTCGCCTAGATTGCATCGGATGATAACCTAGTAAATCTATTTACAAGGACCTTAAGGTGAGAGCTTTTGATGGTCGTGTAGTGGGAGTGGGAATCAGATGTATGGTGGAAAATATGACAGCATAGTCTTTTAGTATAAGTGGGAGATTGTTGGATTGTATATTAAAAGCCTAGCTTTAGTATGAACAATGTTATAACAATTTATTTGAAATGAGAATCATATGATCAAATGATTGCATCTTATAATTTATTTATATGCAAGATGCAATAGTCCTCTTACTTTATACTATAAATAATATATTGTGCGACAACACCCAAAAGATCATATTATCGGTTTTCTTATAAAGTATAAACAGATGCTCACAACCGAGATAGACAGGGACTCTCTATCGGGATGGTTGTAGTGTGGTTTGGTATTAGCTTGTCTTGACTATAGAATCACATTAGTGCACTTGTGTGTATTGAGCAGGGCCGCTTGAAATCGTTCGACTTATACTGATTTATAGAAGAACTTGATCTCTGTTATTATGGATGTTCGTGCTCTTAATCCCTATACAATAACCTCGACACATAGGGCAATATGTACTTCTTTGATTCATCAATAGGTGAGATTTACATATAATTAAATCAACAAATTTGGTGAGTTGGGAAGTAGTACTGTCTCTATGGTGTGCTGTTGATTGTAGAAGAAATCTGTGTCCGTTATAGGTTGATGATGTCCCCTTGAGGAGCTCATAAGGATTATCATGTAAACCCTGCAGGTGGATTTATTCCAGCATGATAATGAGGTTGAGTGGTATTACTCTCGGATGAGATATTAATTAATGGAGTTGTCAGTAACTTAATTAATTAATGGACATTGTATATCTTAAACATGGGGAGACTAACGAGCTCATAATAAGAAGGAGCTCATAATGTAATTATGGGATTAGAACGGTAGTGCTGTAATAATATTTTAGTGGTATATATTATTATTATTGGACTTAAGTATAAGCTTTGGGCTAAGCTTGGATACTTAAGCCCAATGGAGGCCAAACTCTAATTTCTCCTCCTGGTCCCTGCTGTAGCCCATATATAAGTCATCTCAGCTGTCCGCAAACCCTAATCTATGAGATTAATCACACCTAACACTGTGAGGAGGGTGAGGGAATAGCAGATTGAGAAGATCTCGAGGATCGTCGCCCACACGACGTCGAGATTGAACTTGAGAATACAACAGAAGACTGGAAGGTTGTTTGCTGCTGCTGTCCGCCACATTCTATGATTTTTATAAAATTATACAGATTTTAAAATAGGACGTGTGAATACTGACGGAAAGCCACGAAAGAGAAGATCGTTTTGGCGTATAGATCACTCAAATCCAATATCGGATGAGAGAGTTATGCCCAAAACGGTGACACTGCACAGGCTGGTGGCGAGAATTTATCGTCTTCAACATACCATGGTGAAAGGTAATACGTTTCTTGTTTACTTACTTCCGCTGCTTGTTAGAAACGTATGGAATTCTAACAGTTCACGTTAACCAAACGATCGAATGCTAATACCCATATGGTCGATCTCACCTTGAACTGATAAATCCATACGGGTTGATATTAAACCTCGACACTCTCGACTTTAGAAACAGAGAAACCTTGATCGATGAATGGACAAACGCCATGAAGATCGCATGAGGTGCACTAGAGCTGGATAAAGAAGGGTTTATAAGATTCCTAACCATGAGCCTGGAAGGATCAGTAAAGTGCGCCTGGGAGGTACTCTCAGACGAAGTCAAGAAAGAGGCTATGGAAGGTGAAGATCTAGGCAACATTATTGATCGCATGGCCAAGATCTTCAAGATCCACTTCATCGGAGTAGGTTACTTCGAAGGAATGGAAGAAGAAAAGAAGAAAAAGTATAGGAATGCCCTATACAGCCTAGAACTACTTGACATCTGTCACGTAGATGAGTACATCAAACTCTTCACAGAGTATAGATGGAAATCAAAGATCAAGTAGGAGGAAGTATTCCACCTATTCTTTGCCAAGATTCCAAGCCCATGGAGGGAAATGCTGATCAGAGAGTATGAACCATGTGAGCTGGATTCAATAGCAAGGAGGATGTCTTTTTTCAAAGCCAAGATTACAGAGTGGTACCATCAAGCCTCGCTACACAAGAACTACAAGAGATTAAGGGGAATCAACAAGACAGTACCCTTATGTTTTGAGAATAATGATCTTCCAACTATCATTGGAAGAAGTCCACGGAAGCAGAAAAGGATGAAGAAAACTCATCCTTACACACAAAGGAGCGGAGGATGGAGGTCCAGAAGATCAAGATCCTTTTGGTCCAAATAAAAGGTCTGAAGCTATAAATCAGGGCAGAGGTCTGGACCATCAAGGTGGAGTTCAAGAGGTCAAACCTCATCCTCAGGATCAAACCAGAGGAGTACCGGAAGAACTCCCACAAGAAAGATGTTCCGAAGAGCAGCTACACGAGCCAATGAAAAATTCATGGATTGTAACTGCTATACGTGTGGAGCTAGGGGGCACATCTCACCAAATTTCCTAGAGAACCAGAAACGGGGAGTACGACAGTTTGAAACAACTCTAGAAATGGAGGAAGCTATTTACTTCCAAGATCTAATACAGGTATATCAATTCAAAGATACACCCTCAGACGAGAGCATCTATGAAGAAGAATTCTTCAGCCAAGACGAATCTTTTGAAGATGAGTCGGAGTGAAGAAGAAAACTTCAGACAGGAGATGCAAGAAGATATGTCGGGATTCTTTTCCCAGACATCTATTTCTCATAAGACCCTTATGAGAATCATGAAGGAGGATCCAAGGCTTAACCTATACGATGGATTCACTGTAGGAAAGCTGGAGAAAATTTTTTCCAAGCTTCAAGAAGAGAAAGCATAACATCATATATAAGGTGACCGAAGGGGAAATTGCCATCCCAATGGAGCTCATAGGAAATATAATGGAAATGCAGCTAGTTCTCTATGAAGAGATTAGGAGGGAACTCAGTAAACTCCCAGAAAAGGTATCCAAAACCATGTCTTGGGTCCATATCCGAGCTATTCGGATCCTCATCAAAGCAACATTCAAAAAAAGAATCGATACACCAATCGATATTGCCGTCTTTGATAAAAGGATTAAGAATACGAGAGAAGCATGCCTAGGAGGACTCTCAGGAAATCTATATGCAGGAAAGGTGGCATCCTACATTTATCCAAGGATTGCATACAATCTGGCAGATAGAGATTTCAATAGGGCACTCACCCTTCATCAAGATTTCAAAAACAAAGACTTGATGAGAGAAGGGAATAGGCCTTACTCCCTCACATACAGTATCTCATATGCTCTGCCCAATACCCATCATTCGGATCTATTCCAAATGAAGGAGTATATTGAGATACCAGAAGTGTTCGAGAAAGTGGCTTACACAACTAGGCTAGAGATAATGGAGCTACCGCCAATCCACGATATGGATTTACGGATCAGGGATAAGCCAGTCTAGAATACGCAAAATAGCCTCAGATTCGAGCAAAGGAGGATTTCTTTCCAAGAAGATGGAATGATCAGTGAAAAATGGGGAAAAAAGCCAATCGTGGAGGTAATTCAGGAACCGAAAAAGTTCACAACTAAAGGTGAACTGAAATGCCCAGAAGGATGGAGAGGAGTCGAAGTAATATTCGATATCACTAGAAAGGAAAACTCTATTCCTTGTGATGTCTTGTATTATCTTCAACAACCAACAACTGGGAAATACCAAGGACAGCTCAAACTCGGTGATCTTGAGCTGATAATCGAGGGAGTTGCAAGAAGATTCCCAGAGCAACTAGTACTGGGATTGGAGTTTCTCGAGGATCACAAACCTTGGGAACGACTACAAGATGGAATGGAGTTTACGGTCAAGGGGAAAAGATATAAGGTTTATTAATAGAGGCTTGGGCTTATAAGCTCTGATCCACCCATGGCCACAAGTCCATTCTCGATATATATCACCATCGGGATGATATATAAGGAGCATCGTGCGGAATATTTTGCGGCATACATTGATTCAGGAGTCGGCATCTGCACAGCAAAAGAGGAGTCTTTCCTAAAGACTCAGGTGAAGAATTGCCATCAGTACTAGGAAAAAATTTCTCTCAAAGGGTATTAATCCTTAACAGAGGAATCAAACAAGCGGAGATTATGATCGGAGGAGCGGATCGTACCCCATGGTATAAGGTGAAAACCCCACCGATATATTTTCACGACACCAGAGCGGATATTCTGTTAGAAAATAATTTTCTACAGACATTCAAGCATTTTACCCAAGAAAACGCAACAAGAAGACTTATTTTCACAACCCTTTGTGAACATAAGATCATCGCACCAAGACTGCGTAATGCATTTCAAAGAAAAATGCCAATCAAATTTCGCAGCAAGCGTGATGATGAAGGGAAACTTAGCCATCCAAAGATGAATGATCGAAGAAAATATGGCGAAGCAGTCCTTCAAATGAGAACCGAGACTAGAGGGCTTGGGAGAAAACCTACAGAGAGACGTCACAATCAAAGAACAAACAACTTTGGAGGACGTCAAGAAGAAGATACAGAGGAACTTCAATGAGGATCCTCTAGCCTGGTGGGACAAAAACGAACTCAAAACTTCACTCAAAGTAAAAGAGAGAAAAGAGCATGAGTTCGTAAGGTACAAGCCTATCCTAATGAACCAAGAGGATCGAAAGGATATGCAGCTAATACTTAAGGAACATCTGGACCTTAAGTTGATATCACCAGGAGTATCTCCATATAGCAGTCCATGATTTCTGGTTCGAAATCATGGAGAAGTCAAGCGAGGGAAGCCGAGACTTGTGATCAACTATAAAGGGATTAACAACATCTTGGAGTTTGATGGATACTATATACCAAGTAGGGAATACTTAGTCAACTGTATCAAGAATGCCAATGTATTCTCAAAGTTTGATTGCAAATCTGGGTTCTACCAGATTATGATGGAAGAAGGAAGCAAGAAGTTCACAGCCTTCTCCACACCACAAGGCCACTATATCTGGAATGTCATGCCTATGGGCTTGGCGAACGCACCCCAGATGTACCAGAGGAAGATAGATAATCTATTCAAAGATTATTTCTCATTCATGTTCGTTTATGTGGATGACATCCTCATAGCCTCAAAAAAATGAAGGAGCATTTGGCGCATCTGGAAGTATTTCAGAGGTATGTCACAAGGAGGGATTAGTGCTTTCTGAAAAGAAAAACTGTATTAGCAACAAGGCAGATCGAGTTTATTGGAGTCGAGATCGATGAGTCCGAAATTATTCTACAGCCTCATATTGTAGAAAAGGTTCAAGGATTTCCTGAAGATTTCAAGGACAAGAAACAACTCCAAAGCTTCTTAGGAGTTATCAACTTTGCTGGAATGTTCATCAACAATCTAGCACAATACAGGAAGGTGTTCAGTCCTCTGTTGAAAAAGGATGCTGAGTTCAAGTGGGAGAAATCAAACCGAGCAATGGTAAAACAACTAAAGGAGGTTTGTAAGAAGCTCCCCAAGTTAGCTATACCAAATGATGAGGATGAACTGGTACTATATACAGATGCCAGTGACCATTGGTGGACAGCGGTTCTAACAAAGTCCACACCTAAAGGAGAGGTGCCATGCAGATACTGTAGCGGACTCTTTGCGGAGAACGAAGATAAGAGATGGCACATCAATGAAAAGGAGTCCTTTGCAGTTCAGAAAGCATTCAAGAAATGGCCGCTATTTCTTCTCGCGAAGAAATTTATCCTTAAAATTGATAACACAAGCATCAAAGCCTTTTTGAAAAATAAAATTGAATCTAAACCAGAAAAGTCTAGACTTTTAAGATGACAAGTAGAATGCCAATATTATGATTTTAATATTGTCATTATTAAATCTGTTGATAATGTTTTGGCAAATTTCCTGACGAGAGATGGAAGGAGCTGAAATAGACTATATCCTGACTATTTCAAGGTACCTGATGGATAACCTGGAGTTGCTCCAAAGGGAATTCGAGAATCTAGCACTCAATGCAACGCGTGCTGGAAAATTACAAGAAAGCGATCAGACCAAAGTGCCTAATCGCATACGAGTTTGTATTCGCAATAATGCGAGTCTCTTCGAGTCCTTACGAGAGCCACTCTTTCGGGCTGTTGATGGCAATAGCAATCGATAAAAGGAGAGTAGTCGAGAACGGGGCTCTAAACCCGAAGTAAGGGATTCAAGTACCCTTAGCACAAGTCCTAGATTGGAACCTCCAAAAAAGGAACCAGTCTAAGAAAAAATCGAAGACCTGGAGTCACATCTAGAGTCGACGAATCAACCCAGCACCTCTGGGTTTAAAGAGGAAGAGATCAACCTTAAGCCTATGACGGGCACTGTTAAGGTTGGTATTAACTTAGCTGATTTCTCTTATTGGCAGGAATACCAGGCCAGCTGGGAGAAATTAAATACCAGATAAGGAATCCGACCGAAGAAATGCCGGTGGATTATCTGGGAAATACCCCCGAGTTTGGATGCGAGAAGGCTCAAATCCAAATGATGTGAAATAATGGTATGATTTTGGAGCGCTAGCTTCAATATATACTGTTGCACCAGGTTTCCTAGAGCTTTCAAAACTTCCAGATTGGCTGGGAGAAAAGATTTTCAAGGCATGAGAAAACAACTCGACTCTATCCAGAGGAGATGTACTGGAACTTTACTTCACAAGTGCGGCTCCAGAACTAGTCGAAAAAGACAACCACGAGGCCTTTCATTTCATCAAGCTAAGAAGACCCGATGTTTCAGCATTAAATAAGATCAAGGAGTCTTCTGGAAAGGAACCAGTCTTGGTTCCTACATTTTCTGAAAAAACAGATCTCTACGCGAAGAGTGAGGGGTTTGTATGACTGCATCAAAGCAATGGTGGATGTGAAGTTCCCATTCAAGTTCGAGCATAAGTCTTTGAATGGGTCTTTTCTGTTGAATACTTTAATAGGGAAGAAGACAGTGTTTGCTGAGAAGGCCTTCCAAGAAAAATAAGAACTTCTCTGGAGAAACAAGATTCCGGTGAGTAAACAAACTCATCGGAGATATTGCAACATGGCCTATTTTGGGCAATAGACAAACAAAGTGTGCACCAGCTGTTCCACCCAAATCGAACCAGAGTTTGGAAAAGGAATAAATTGGGTATAGGGATGATCAGAACTGCTGAGCCACCCCCAGCCAAGGATACACATGGAAAGAAGAGGGTAAAATCCCTCCAGATTACCCAAGAGCCACGAGAATCATCAGACACCAAAGGAGACATATGACTCTTCAAAAAAGAAAGAGCCAGATGACTTTCTGAAAGGGCAAGGGACATGTGACCAACAAGGAGGATGGACCACAAAAGGGCATCCAATAAAGAAAAGGGACCAGCCAGCTGCAAAAGTTAGAATCCAATGGGAATGACGTAAGCAGTGACGTGATTAGCCATTTTATAGTAGGGATGACCAATTAAAATAATTTATCGAACCACAAGGAGGAAGGCGCTAGAGCTTAAGCGATCTCACGTTTCTTGTAATTTTATAGAGACGAATCATCAAAGGAGGTTGTTGAAATAAGTAAATAAAATCAATCAAAGCAAGCAAGCAAGCAATGATCAACACACAAGATAGATGGATGAAATGAGTGGTTTTTCAAGTTGAGTAAAAGTGAGATTAACAACAATTAAGAAGTGGAAATCATAGGATAAATGCATCAAATTCATATGATCATGGGTTTAGACTAAGGGCCAACACTAAGTTCACCTAAACTCCCTCTCAAGATGAATAAGATATGGAATCAAGCTCAATGGGTTGGTTCTCACTCAAAAAATTCCAACTAGGTACTAAGCTTGAGGTGAGAATCCCTTCACACGATTAATCAACCTCTTGATCAAACCAATCACATGTTCTATCAAAGGGTTTTAAACTCTAAAGGATTTCTCAATCTTTTTACAATTTATAATGTACATGAAGTGTTTGATGAAATGATTCACTTAATTATCCTAAGCATATAATTGATTTCTCAATCTAATCACATATCTAGACAACTAAACACACAAATCAACAAAATAAATCAAGTAATAAATAATCAATGATAGAAAATCAATTAACTCAATCAACATATGAATTTAAATACACAAATCCCAAAATTATCCAGCAACTCTCATGTTGCTAACTTCACAAGGGAGATTAGCCCACCATATTCATAAAGAAATTAACATAGACAATTAAATTCTTATAAATCATGATAAAACTATGAGGTTTAATACAAAGATTGAATGGAAACTCCCTTGATCTATCTTCAATAGTGATCTCATTCCCTTCTTTGCACTCTCCTCTCTTCCTTGATCTTTTTCCTTCACTTGGATGTAGAAATTGATGGTGGGATGATGGTAGATCCAAAGGATGAAAAATGGATGAAGATAATAGTGTGAAATGGAAGAAATGGTGTGTGAGGTGTGTGTGCAGGGTCCAAAAATCAAATCTCCCTTAAAATATTGAATAAATGGGTATTTATACCCCTTGGGAAGCTTCTAGAAGTTTTTGAAAATTTTCTGATCCCAACACCTACACGGCTCTGTGCAGTAATGGACACAGGAGTGGCCGTGTTGTGTTTTCTGATGCTCGCACACGGCCCTTCTGGACAGGGCCGTGTTTGGTACACGGCCCGTGTTCTGCACACGGCCACAGGGATGGCTGTGTAGGTGTTTCAGGCGACGGAGCACGGCCAATTCCGATAGGACCGTGTTCTGTACACGGCCCGTATTTTTGCTATCCTGTTTTCTTCACTGTTTTAAGCTCATTCACACACATTTCAATAAAAATACAAAACACAACCAAAGTACACCTAAATATGAAAAACTAATATGAAAACACATATAAAAAGACACTAAAATTTAGGTGAAAATATCACTCAACATAACGTCAGCACAATGACGTAAGCAGTGACGTCAGCCAAAGTAAAGAGGCTTTGAAATCCAGATTTCAAGTCCGAAGGCCTCTATAAATAGAGAGTATGAGGAAGCAGAAGGCATCAACCATTCCCCTCTGTTTTCTCTTTCTAAATAAACATTGTATCTTTCTTTCTTTCTTTGTATGAGTATTCTGAGTGTAGCTACAATAGGTAGCTAAAGGAGTTATCTCCTCTTATTCTGTGAGAATGAGTGTGTAATAAATTCTCCATTCCATAAATAAATAATCTTGGGCTACTGACCGAATTATGTAACCTTCCATTATATTTTGCAACCTTAGTCTCCATATTTTCCGACGAGAAATAGTAACAACATCCTGTACACCTGGTGAAGGAAATGAACCAGGGTTGTGCTGAGGTCCGCTGAAGGAACGAGATTGAACTATCACACTGCGGGGTGCGTGGTTGGTTGTGAGGAGCAGCTGTAAAACCTCCCGGATACTATATGGATTGACGATCGAAAAAGGTATTGTCACTATTTCTAAATAGTTAATTACGAGATTAATATTGTTTAATTAATGTATGTAAGCATGATGAGCCTGACATGGTCGTAATGGACTATGTCTATTTTGAGAAAAAAGAAAAATATTAAAATTGAGTTAAAATGAGTTTAAACCAACAAGGATGCCATGCTGGCAGCTGTGTAGGCCACCATAGCGGTAGCCGACAAGGTTACTAACACAAGGGTATTAAAGTCCAGAAAAGTTACTATTCACAGGAGAGAGAAAAAGTATTGGTATTAATTTAAAACTTCGAATTTTGGGTATTTTAAGTTTTCTCCCTTTCTAAATAATTATTTATGAAAAAAATAGTTAGAATCACTATAAACGTGTTGATCCGTTAATTGATACTCCAATTAATAAATAATATAGTGTACCAATAAATAATAATAGTGGTACAGTAGATTACTTTATAAATAATTTGTAGTATAAATAGAAAGTAACAACACTTTTAATTAAAAAAAAAATGATAATATATTTGATTACTTTAAACACTGTTTATTTTGATGGGTATTTAAAATGGGTGACTCTGTTGCCAATTTTTAAAATTTATATTTGCAGCTTCTATATGTAATTTAAAGTGGTATTCACAAGTTATTTCTTTAAAGTAATACAACTTTAAGTTTATTGTTTTTATTTAATAGAATAGTTGAATGTGAAGTGAATTTTAAATGATGCAATGATGAAATTGATTAATTTAGAGTTCATGCAACCATTCTAATAGTCATAAGCAATGTTTTTATAATTGGACTGAAGATCGAAGTGGTAACTCCAACGATTCGAGGTCAGACAGGTCCAACCGGTGGTTCAATCGAAAAATAAAAAATCACATATTTTTAATTATATTTTTAAAATAACTATTAAAAGAAATATATAATAAATAAAATTAATTAACAAAACATATATTATTAATTCAATGGAATAAGGACAATCACAATACACACCTAATCCTTATGGCCAAGGTGAAAATGATATAAACTCATGACAAAATCTAAAATGACTCTTAAGAATGATTCCAATGTTCTCAATTCTCAATAATTACTTATAAGACTATGAATTCCCTTAAGAGGTACTATCCTACATCTAAATTTCTTTTCTATGTACTGTGATCCTATATGTTGGTTTCTTCACTAGGTCAATTATCCAGCTATATTAATCCACATAGTATTCTATCATAAGTTTTCTAAGCATAAGAATGTCATGTCATATATAACTCTTCATACACTAACATTCATAATTCCAACAAATGAAATGATTTAATCAATTTCTCAAATACATAATTGGAATGATCATCCTAATCCCATGCAGAGGAGAATTAACCATAAAATTCAATCATAGAGATTAAGAAATGTAGAAAATAAGATAGAAATTATAGAAGCCCATTCAATACTAGAATTCAATTGCATAAATTCCAAATAAACCAAAATCAATTATGATTGTTAATCTCAAAATTAGCCAAACATAGTTTCCAAGATCACAAAGGACATTATTCTATTACAAAATAAGAAATAAGTACCATTGAATTTCTTCACTGCAATCTTCAACAGTACTCCATAGCTTCCTTATCAATTGAAATGGGTGATGGAGGAAATTAGTGAATTTGATGGATGATTATGGGTGGAATGGATGGTGAATGAATTGAGGGAGAAATTTTGTGAAAATGGGGTGTAAAAGTGTGTGTGTTAGATCTGGAAATGAAAAATAATTTTTTAAATGAGAAATAGAGGTTATTTATGAATTTTACACAAAAAATCGATCGAGTTTTAGTTCTTCGGTTGAGTTTTTCTTTGCGTAGATTGAAATCCGCAAAAGTTTTTGACACAAAAACTCGATCGAAGTTTTATGTTAGAATCCACTGTTTCACTGTTTTGGCTCATTCTTGCTCATTTCAACTCCGAATTGAGTACCATTTTTTTCCACATCTTTCTTTTCATATCTAGAACTCATTTTTACTTGAAAATCACATAAATTCTATCAAAGTACCAATTATCCAAATATTTATAAATACCAAGTATTATATTGTACTTAACACTCAAAACCAATCATATTTACATAAAATCATGCTATAAATGGAATCTTATATTGCTTTAAGCTCTTCAATCCCCAATTCGATCACCTTTATAAAAAATAATTAAACTTGAATTCGACTACACTTTGTATCCATAATCTCTCTTGGTTCGATATTTAATTTGGTCAATTGTGACTACTACAATAAAATTCACTTACTCCATAAATCGCATAAAGAAAATAGCTACCAGTCGTGTGTTGTGAGACCTGACTGAGTTTTCCTTATGGATGTAAAAGAGATCCGATTGGGGAGCTTTTAATGCCTTGCTCTATTTCTCTGTTCAGTATAAGAAGTTCGATTAATTTTTATGTAATCTTGTCAAGTGTGGCTTCCGATGTGGTTTTCAACCTGTGTATTTCTTGTTCGATCTCAAATTTTGATAATGCACTCATACAATTCTCTCATTATCATCTAGAACTTCGTATCACAATTTAGCCCAAAATGTATTTAAAATATGCAAGAATTCACAAACACAAATAGAAAAGTATAGAAAATATGTTCATATCCTATCCTAATCCTAGTGTATTAAAAGTACGAAATCATTGTAAAATATTTTATTCCCTTTTTATCCCTACTATTTCCTCCTTTTTACTTCATTGACCTTAATAATGATATTTACCTTAATTAAACTCCGTTTTTACTTGCTCCATGTTCCTTCATTCATTCAATCAAATGAATCGTTTCATTTCCCAATACTACCACAACTCTCTCATCAAGAACCTCTTCGCTCATGATGAATTCAGGAGTAGATGACAAACCGATCAAGTTCTTCTCCACCCCTAACCCCCACCCCCACCCCCAACAAGCAGTGAAGATCAATCGGGTCATAGAAAATCTCTGGCCAAGAGTAAAAGAAGAATCGGAAGAGATCTTTTGAGTTGGGTGTTTACCGTCAATGGCGGGGGAAGGGGCGGTGACCGTTGCCATGAACCCGGCTCCAGCCACTTCATTCGATCGCAAAAAGGTATCACAATTTTGCAATTCAATTGGTGCTAATTTATTTATCCGTATGATGCTCATCTTCGTTCCTTGAACTGGATTGGAGTACCCTTTCTTTTAAGCTCTTTCTTTGCTTGCTGTTTGATCTGATACTTTATCATATACCGATTACTATGAAACTTGTCATTTGTTAAGAAATGAGAATTAAACTTCTTGAGTTAAGGATTTTAGTCCATTTCGCTACATCAGGACCTTCTACTCTGTATAGAGATTTCTCCCTACCGAATCCCCATTTTCCAAAATGGTTCGATTTACTACTGCGCAATTCAATTTATAGAAGGAGGAATCAAACAACAATGAGTACAATGGAGAGATGGGTAGTAAAGCAGCGAACAAATTGGTACTGTTTGTATTGTTTTTATGTCAATTTGACGAGTGTATTTTGTTAGATAATATTGTTCGTAGTGTGTGTTTGTTTTATGAATACTATAATTATGCGGGTCACCTCTGGTAGCTGTACCCTCTTCTATTAAAATAGTTATTGTGGGCACAGTAGTTATGGTGGCTTGGGTTCTCAATCTATCCTATCTTCATTTTTAATTTAAAAGATCATATTCTTGATGTACATTTAGCTCAACATGAATTGTTCATTCAACTGCAGGAACCCAATAGAAGTGGAGGAAGTTCCGGAGGTGGAGGCAATAATGCTCCTGAAGGGAAAAAGATAGAGCATGAGCCTTTGGTCTACGAGAGTAAAGAGGTATTGCAGATTGACCTAATTTATGTACCAAATGTTTAAAACTAAGCATTAAGAAAGATGCTTCATTATCATGTTTACTTCAAATTCATTGACAGTGCTCTGTGTGTGTGTTCGTGTTTTCTCTTTGCGCTCTCTTTCTATGAACTTTTGTTTTACGAGGGAAAAAATATTTTTAAAGCTTTTTTGGAAATAGGAAATGTTGGGTCTGATCAGAGACCAGACCTGAGACCAGGTTTAATGCTCCTTTACCATTTCTGAAAAATAGTCTGGAAACTATGTATGTAATGAATTCAAGCCATGAGAGTGATAATAATTGACCGGAGATATGGTGCACAAAATCTCTTGGAGAGCTTAAGAAAAATATCAATGAGGCTATCTCTTAAAAGAAGTTGTTTGAATGATTAATATTGCTATATTTTACTTAGATATTATTGAAATTTTCATGATCTGTATTTCAGTTTGTGGGGATTGAAGAGAAACCAGGAAGTTGAAGAGAGATGCTCTAACAAAAAAAAGCGAAACAAGATTACAAGAAAATGTTTCAAGTAACCTTATTTTTCTTCTACATTCTATATCTACATTAATATCTTGAAAGCATGAAAGATTTTTATGATTCACCATAAAAAAACGGAAGTCAATATATTCAAGAATCTAAGGATTATGGAGGTTTGTCTTTGCCTTCTTATGACATATTGTTCTATATGCTTTGATTCAATAATCTATATTTTTGTTTTGTGCGTGTTTTGCTAATGGGTTGAATGTTTAATACCATTTGACGATAGTGTAGTAAAGCAATAGCTATGTTTGAGAAAAATAATCGTTTCCAAGCTATTAAACGATTTAAAGACAGTGAGTGTTTTCTTTATTTTATACTGAATAACCATTTGTCCGGGCCTATTAAGGAGCACCATTTTATCCTCCTCTGCTCCGGCTAGGCATGACCAAACTGTGATAGCATCCTGAGTTACATTAGAGGAGACAAAAAAGAGTGTTCAATAATTTTTGGTTGGTTAAATTAGAAAGTATGTTTGAGTGTCTTTACAAAATAAAATTTAAAATCAATAAATACTCTTTATTTTATCAAAAAATATAAAGATGATTTAGGAGTTGCCTAAGCACTTCTCCATTCCCCATACCCCATATAAATTTGAGGAATCACTGTTGAAGAACATATGCATGGGAATCCCTCATTTTTATATATCTATAATATGAGATGTATGGAATTGCTTATTGACAAGGTCTTTTGATGGTCAAGTATTTTGGTACAATAATCACGTCATGTATAAGACATTTTGGATGCTTCCTTGAAACTACGGCTGCTCTATCTTGGCTAAACCTGTTAGTTCTATCATCTGTTTCATCACTCTGTTATGTCTAGATTTAATATTTTATAGCGTATCCGTCTAATTATATGCATTTCATTTTTACTTGATTGAATTGGTGCAGAACAGACACCACAGGATGTTGAGCATGGACCACCTAAGTTATTTTTTAATCATTTTAAATGTTTGTTTCTTAGCTTAAATAGTCCATAATGGGGTATAAGGGAAAGGAACTTGAGCCTCTGGGAGCAGTTACTACTAGAAGTCAGTTCCTGGAACCAGATGATGAAACACTCATCTGATGTATCATTTATAAGACTTTTTCTGCTCTGAATGTATGAACCGTATCTTTTTCATGATTATTCCTAATCACATTCCTAACCTTGAAGACAAAGAAGCTACGAAAGCTATCACTCATGCTTTACTTGACCAAATATCAGATTTGGGCATATCTTTTATACTAAAGTTGATAAGTGGCATTTTGTTAGCTTTCTTGAATTCTTTGTATGTCAAGTAATGGTTTCAAAGTAAACTGTAAATTTGAGTACTATTATTAGATCTATTGCTAAGGACTCCAGCTCGAGTTCAATAGGAACCATCTGATACCCCTTATCTCTGCTATTGATTATTGTTTATTTCTATCCTTATTAACTTAGAAAATGAGAAATGGACAAGGTTAATTTGTCTAATGCTATTGAAATCAAAGTAATTGAATGACTATCATTTCAATTAAAGTTGATTCTTTTCATTTGCATAACATATTCTGATATTCACGCGCTTATTTATGGTATTTGCAATGAAGGAGTTTCAGAGGTTGAACTAAGAAAAGAAAGAGTTGATGAAGCTGTCAAAGATCTTTATGGTATTTCTCATGTCTGTTATTCAATGCACCTAAATGGGTACTTAGCGTCAACAACACCTAACTGCAGGGCAATGGAACTGTAAGCACTGTTTCAAAACCAATTTAAGCTCTTAATAACTCTCTATGGAAACTTCTGGATGTCGGTTGAGTAGCATAAACCGCTAATTGAAATCAAAAGGGTTTCCAGAAATGTTAAATTAAAAATTTTGGTGAAAAATAAGCTGAATTTAGTGATGTAGGGAAAGGTGGTGAGTGCAATGGTGATGAGCATGAGCTTCTAGAAGCTCTTGGCTATTGATTTAGGTACTGATTACAAGATTCGGAATTCAATGTTTCAATGTATACTTCTCTTTTCTGGTGTTTCTACTTTCTATATATGGTTATGGTCTAACTGATATAAAGTCTGAAGCAGGATTTTTTATTTACTAATTAATAGTGTTCTTCTGCAATGCTGCCATGGACGGTGAATATGGACATAATTATATGTATGTCAATTGTCAATCCTCTCCAATCCCTGAAATCGCAAATCATGGTATATAACTTTAATAATGTCAATATGAGGAATGAGCATTGGTCAAGAGAAGTACATTTCAAGGAAGATTTAGTAAATATGAAAATTTAAATTATAGAGCATTGTCACTTAAAGAAAGTGTTTCCAAAAACTTTCTTGCACTTTCAAATTTAAAAAGTTGTTTTCAAAGTTAGTGAAATCATCTATATAATCTTTAAAAATTCAATTAAATAAATTAATAGTATTAATTAACTAAGATTAAAAAATATTTATTATATTATATTTTAATTGTATTATATTTTTTAAAATCTATATAGATTTTTCTATATATTTTAAAACATTTAGAAAAATCTATAAAATTTATTTAGTTGTAAAGAGTGTAAACAAATTTTTGCAACCAATAACATTCCAAAAGTATAAGTTAGTTTTTACAATCAATATCATTTAATCATTTAAATTAAGTATCAAAAAAGAGAAAAAAGAAACACTAAACCCAACATCTTTATTCACCTCTCTCTAGATTACCCAAAATACTTATGCATCATCCATCTTTATTCACTTTCTCTCTACGTTCCCAAAATACTAATGCATCATCTCTGTGTATTTCTTCCTAATCTTCACCAAATTAGTTTAATACATATGAAGGATTAATTTCATTTTAAATTATAATTTATTTTAAAACATATTACAAATTACAATATACGAGCAACATACAATGCAAAACACTAACAATATTTTATTCATGTTTTCCATTTGAATTATTTAAAATAGTATTTATTTATTTTACTGACATCGGCACTAAATTTGCTTTCTTTGCTCAATCTTTGAAAGAAGCTCGCAAATCCTTTTCGTTACATGATTTTTTCTTCATATAAATAGATATACGATCTATGAGGCAATTCAGAATCCTTCGTTACATGATTTCTTCCTCATGTAATAAATAGATATAGAATTTATGAGGCAATTTAGAATATCACACATTGATCAATCAAAGAGAGATTCAACCACTAAAAAAATTATTTTTACATAATATATATTTCGAAAAAGTGATTTTTTTTTTAAAATTCAATGCACGTGAAGAAATATTCAAAACGTAAGAAGTATATATCTTAGTTAAACTAAATTAAAAATATTTAAATTATAAGTTATTTTAAAATATATTACAAAGTATAATGCACCGTTAACGTGCAACTCGCGTTTTGAAAATCTAGTTCCCCTAATTCCTAGCAAAATCATACAATTACAATGAACGAATCAGAATGTATGATTATCAAAAGTGCAATTAAGGCTCGAATTATAGTTCGTGCATGACGGCAATTGGAGCAGTCTAATCACTGAATGGAGGCTTTTATGATTTAATTAAGGGCCGATTAAATATCTCTAATTAATAAAACTCTTATGTTGAATGAAAACAAATATTAATTTTAAGATTAGTTATTATCACATAGATAATATAATTCAATATTACTTTTAGATGTAATTATATAATATTATTATTGTGAATTACATAATTATAATGTAAGTATGTTATAATTATCTCTATACCAGCTATAAGACGGATGCAACTTCTTCTTCATCAACCTCTTCGTCGTGAATATCAACCATTCAAGACCGATCTTCCAGAATTCCAAGGATCTATGGATGCAGATGCCTTTCTTGATTGGCTTTCCACAGTTGAAGAAGTCTTAACATATGCTGATATTCCCCATAATCACCGAACCCAACTGGTTGTTACAAGACTCAGTGGCATGAAATGTGGTAAGAATCCTCTCATTCCAGGATACCCTCAATCTGTTTGCTCCAATTTCAGTTTCTGATGCATTTCAACTTGCTATCATTTTGGAGCAAAACTTAACAGACGAAGCCCCAATAATTTTCCATTGTTCAATCCTCGAGGAGAACGTACAACTGAATCTTCAACACCAGTGACTACTGCATCGCCTACTCCACAATCTTCTCGGCCTGGTACTTGTTTCAAATGTGGGGAGCGCGGTCACTATATTTCCAATTGTCCGCGTCGTAATCGGGGCCTATTTCTCGGTGACCAGGCACAAGAAGATGTTTTGTTGGAGTTTGAAAATGCACTATATTCTTCTCCGCCTATCTATGATGAAGAACCACCTTCAGACACTTCTCCTGAACTCTTATATGGGGATTCTGGTACATCGTTGGTCATCGGCCGATCGTTCTTACAGCCGAAACAACCAGATTTATCAATGCGGCACACAATTTTTTAAACATCATGCACTATAAAGAGAAAAGTCTGTCGTTTCATGATTGATTCGGGATCATGTGAGAATGTTTATTGGATTTTTATAAAAGAAGAATAGAATGATAATGGGAGTAGACATAAGATAAATAAGTGGGGCAGTGATGTAAGACATCCCATTTTGTAGATGTGAGTTTAATTAGTTACTCCTCACACACACACTACAATACATGATACAATAACCTATTTATAGGGGATAATACTTAGTTGCTAAGTATTCTTAGTAACTAAGTAATCTTATATCTTAGTTACTAAGTATTCTTAATTACTAAGTAATATTTTTATCTTAGTTACTAAGTAATCTTTTATCTTAGTCACTAAGTAATCTGTTATCTTAGTCACTAAGTAATCTCTAGTAAATGTGCATCAACTATTTTAACACTCCCCCTTGATGCGCATTTGGATGATCCAAGCTTTTCTCGTAGTATCTCGAACCTTGATCTTGGTAGAGCTTTTGTATTGTTGGCTATTTGAGCCTTTTTTCTTCAACTTTCACTAGGTCTCTGTTGCCCAGTTTCTTGATCTTTCACCAGGTCTCTATTGCCCAGTTTCTTCGTCTTTCACTAGGTCTCTGTTGCCCAGTTTCTTCATATTTCACCAGGTCTCTGTTGCCCAGTTTCTTCATCTTCCACCAGGTCTCTGTTGCCTAGTTTCTTCATGTTTCACCAGGTCTCTATTGCCCAGTTTTGCTGACAGTTTTGTCAATTTTTTAGAAGATCTTCTTGTCTTCCTTCTTCATGTAGTTGTTGCACCCACTTGTCATACTCCTCTTTTAGTATATCTCAGGCTTCTTTGGATGTCTTTGCTCCACTGATCCTGGAAAATAGTGATTCTGCCACAGCCACCTGTTGTATGTAGATCGCCAAGTTGTCCTTCTCCTATTTTTGTTTAGTTTTCTTTGTCTATATTAGACAAAGATGTTTTGTCCGTTGAGACATGTTTTTGTTTAGTTTCCTTTGTCTGTATTAGACAAAGATATTGTGAACGTTGGGACATCGCATCCTTTATCAACAGTCTCCCAAATGACCTTGAGACATGAAGTATGTCTGCATTTGATGGCTCAACGCTGTAGCCTTTGTCTATGAAGGTTGGGATTGGTTTTTATAGGTATTGGATAGAGAGGACATTTTTGGAGGCTTTGGTTTGGGTAGTAATATGCGGAAGCTTAGTTTGAACCCAGTTAATGAACCAACCGGGCTCTGATACCATATTGGATTTTTATAAAAAAAGAATAGAATGATAATGGGAGTAGACATAGGATAAATAAGTGGGGCGGTGATGTGAGGCATCCCATTTTGTAGATGGGAGTTTAATTAATTAGTTACTCCTCACACACACACTACAATACATGATACAATAACCTATTAATAGGGGATAATACTTAGTTGCTAAGTATTCTTAATAACTAAGTAATCTTATATCTTAGATACTAAGTATTCTTAATTACTAAGTAATATTTTTATCTTAGTTACTAAGTAATCTTTTATCTTAGTCATTAAGTAATCTGTTATCTTAGTCACTAAGTAATCTCTAGTAAATGTGCATAAACTATTTTAACAATGTTATTGCAGAAGATGCAATAGCTAAATTGGAAATTACCCCAGAGAGGCATCCTAAGCCATATAATTTAGCATGGCTTCAGCATGGTACACGTGTTGCCGTAAACCAACGTGCTCTTGTTATGTTTTCCATTAGGGCATTTTATGTGGATGAAGTGTGGTGCGATATTGTCCCAATGGATGCTTGCCATCTACTATTAGGATGGCCTTGGCAGTTTGATAGAGATGTGTTCTATGAAGGTCGACGTAACGCTTACACTCTTTCTATGGGAAATAAAAAGTTCACGTTACTACCTTCAGTGCCTTCACTTCCATCACAACAATTTCCACGACTGTTATGTTGCTCAACCGTTCTGATTTTTACATGAATTAGAATCTGCTCCTATTTGCTTCATGTTGCTACCTCAGCCATTTTTGTTAGCAACCACCAAGTCTTCAGATCTCACTTCTCTTCTTTCCGAATTTGCGGATGTTTTCCCGGAAGAGTTACCAGAAGGCTTGCCACCTTTAAGATCGATACAACATCAAATCAATATGTCCCTGGCGCCTCACTCCCTAATCCACCCCATTATCGGATGAGCCCCAAAGAACATGAAGAACTCCGAAAACAAGTTGAGAACTTACTACAGAAGGGTTTGGTTCGTGAAAGTATTAGCCCATGTGCAGTGCCGGCTTTACTAATCCCAAAGAAGACTAGAGATTGGCGAATGTGGCAATAAACAAAATCACTGTGCGCTACAACTTTCCAATTCCTCGTTTGGAAGACCTCCTCGATCAGCTATCAGGAGCTCGTATTTTTAGCAAACTTGATCTAAGGAGTGGATACCATCAAATTCGTATCTGCCCAGGAGATGAGTGGAAAACTGCATTCAAAACCCGTGAAGGCCTCTTCGAATAGATGGTTATTCCATTTGGTTTATCCAATGTGCCAAGCACTTTCATGCGCGTGATGAATGAAACGCTTCGCCCTCTCATTGGCACATGCGTAGTGGTCTATTTCGATGATATACTCATCTATAGTCCTTCCCTTGAAACGTTCTTGGATCATCTTCGCTCAGTACTCGCTATTTTACGAAATGAGAAGTTGTTTGCTGCACCAAATAAATGTTCCTTTTTGGTAGAATCAGTGGTTTTCTTGGGTTACAGAATTTCATCAGAAGGTGTTCAAGTGGATGAGTCCAAAATTCAAGCAATTAATGAATTGCCATCACCGACTTCTATTACAGCCGCACGAAGCTTTCACGGCCTTGCATCTTTTTACAGAAGGTTTATTCGAAATTTCTCAGAAATTATAGCACCTATCACAACTGTGATGCAACACAAAGAATTTATTTGGACACCCGAGGCAGAACAGGCTTTCATTTTAATAAAGCAGAAATTAACTTCAGCTCCCATTCTCATCTTACCAGATTTTGCTTCACCCTTTGAGTTGAATTGTGATGCTTCCAAAGTAGCTATTGGTGCAGTGCTTAGTCAAGGAGGTCGGCCTGTTGCTTTCTTCAGTGAAAAGCTATCTGGAGCACGACTGCGGTATAGTACGTACGACATTGAATTTTATGCTATCGTGCGTGCTATCCAAAATTGGAGACACTATCTTTTTCATAGAGAATTTGTGTTATATTCAGATCATGATGCCCTACGACATCAGTCTACTCAGTCAACTGATGAGAGTGTAAATTCACATATTTTGGACTCTGATTTGCGTGGAAATGGAGTACGATTTAGTCTTTTATTGAGATGAATCAGTACATTTATGGAAAAGAAACGAATCAGAGGGTACAAGGGTTATTTGAGCATATTTTTATAGGAAAACAGGTGAAAAAGGCTCAGAATTGGAAGACACAATTTTGGAGGCAAGATTAGAGTGTTGTTCGACCAAGATAGCCTGTTCGACCAACATCAGTGTGGTCGAATAGAGGGTGACAAGTCGAGCAGATCGCCAAAACCCATCCAGAGAAGTAGCTCGACTTGGAGGTGTTGCTCGACCAACATCGGCTTGGTCGAGCAGATGAGAAGAAGTCGAACAAAGTGGATGAAATTTACAGTGAGCTCGTTCGACTTGAAGGGCTTGCTCGACCAACCATCAATGTGGTCGAGCAAGAGCTGTTTGGTCGAACAGAATGCCAAAATCGTCCAGAGAGCTTGCTCGACCAGTAGCTCCTTGTTCGACCAGTATGCCTTAGTCGAACGGCGTGTCGCTGATGCTATTTATGATAATTTCGGATGTCTTTTACCAAATTTGACGTGTGCTTCAAGCAAAGGCCCATCCTAAGCCCATAAGGAGGTCCTATGAGTATAAAAGAAGAGCCCTCGCAGTAAGAAAAGAGACACACACACAACACAAGACAACACACATCTTCCTTCATCCACCAAACCCTACCGTCATCCGAAGGGGTCATGAGAGAGGTTCATTTGGCGAGTCAAGTAAGATCATACCAACTAGCCATGATTGTTCCTAGATCAATCATGGGCTAGAACCACCTTGGTAGTTCTAGGGTTATGAAAGTTTTATGAGTTAATCGAATTTCCATGTGTAAACTCCGTACAACACTACTCGTGGTTTATTTTATATAAGATTATGCTTTTTCAATTCATACTCACGGTCATTTTGTGCATCATTAACTGTTATGTAGAGTCTGAATACATCTCTTGGTTATTGATTGAGTGCATTCACCGCTGAGCAGAATCATATGTTATAATTCTAAGTGAAGGGATCCCGAAGTCTTATTATAACTATCTTATATAGATACTTGTTAATTGAATTCGGGTTAATAAGTAGGATAAAGAGTATTACTTTATAGTACCTAAAAAGAGAGATCAAATTGGGTTAGAGTACTAAGTGCACGGGAAATAATTGATTATGATAGTACCTAGAAAGGGGGGGTGAAGTATATGTCTTGCTCCAAGGATATTCACACGTATCATACACTTGCTTACTTGTGTTTATAGAGTACGCTTGCATGGTTTAGTGATGCGTCCATAAACTATAAGGCAGAGTCGGACATCAATACATGAAAAGAAAATTAACGAATAAAACTAGATTGCCTGAAGAACTACTCCATTGCTTACTTGATCACAACTGAATTTCTACTATTGCTTGTTTATTTATCTTGCTATCTCAATTATATGTTATTTAGTTTCTTAATCAAACCAAATCAGATTTGCCAATGTAATCTTCGTTGACTAGAATATAATTGAATTGATAATAATCCGTCCCTAGGGTTCGATAATCACTTGGTCACCTATCGAGACAACAATTGATATCCTTATACTTGGGAATTATTTTGTGTGTTGAGAAAACGCTCATCAAGTTCTTGGCGCCGTTGCCAGGGACGACATTAAATATCTTTTGATTATATCTAGTTTAATTAAGATTATTTTATTCTTGTTTTCAATTTTTAACACTTATTCTTCTTAGGTGTATGCTCACAAGATCAAAGAAAGGTGAATTAGAGCCATATAATCCAGAGATTGGAGCATCGTCGAGGAAGAAAAAGAAGAAGAAGAGTAAGAACAAGAACATAGACCCAACTGAAGCTTTTAATTTAAGAGTTGAAGTTGACGTGCTGAATTCGCAAACGATTGAAGCTGCAACCGAAGATAATTTAGAAGAACAGGCAGTCAACATGGCAGCGAATCCTGATACACTTGACATCCGTGAAGTCTTTAAGAATAACGGAGGGGGCAATGCTAGGTTGTTAGGAGCGAGAGGAACCGGAGCCGATTTCGATTTACACCCTGCTCTTATCACCATAATTGAAAGGAGTCCCTTCTCTGGGGGAACATTTAAAGATCCTCAGCAACATCTTAATAAGTTCCTTGGGTATGCAAGTACGTAAAAAGATGCAGGAGCTCATGAGGATGCGAGGAAGATCATATTGTTTAAATTCTCGTTGAATGAAAAGGCAAGAGATTGGTACGATAATCTTGAGGCTGCTGAATGTGATACATGGGAGAAGTTGAAAGTGAAATTCTTGGAGTGATACATGCCACCTTCCAAGGTGTTCAAGATGAAGCAAGAAATCAATCAATTTTCTATCCATGGTAATGAGAAGTTTCATGAAGCTTGGGATAGGTTCAAGGACATGCTTCGTATGTGTCCTCAACATGGGCTATCTAAGGCCCAATATATCAGTATATTCTACAATGGGTTGGACTGCGACTCTCGAGTATTACTTGATACTTCTTCTAATGGAACATTGCTTACGAAGTCACCTATTGAGCCTGAGAAGCTTTTCGAGGATATATCGATGAACTCAAGGGATTGGCCGACTGATAGAGTGAGAGTCACTTATGTCCTTGGTAAAGTAGCACAGGTTGAGCACACTATGGTGAAGTCGGGGAGAAATGATGAGATCGTCTCTAGCTTGGCTAATATTAGTAAGCTACTAGAGTCTCAACAAAAGCAAATCACTAATTTATCTCAGAGAGTACCAATGATACAGCAGGATGGTAGCTATGAAGGAGCAAGCCAAGAGGAGATCGAGGAGGCAAACTATGTCATGGGTCAAAGTATTCAAGGAACTAGGTACTCGAATCAAGGAAACCGGAATTATCAGGGGAATTACAACAACCGTGGTCCCTCGGATAATTACCAACAACCTAGGAGGACGGAGTTTTCATAGAGCAATCCGAACAACGTGATGCAGCCTCCTATAGGTGTTGATCTGGGAGAAAAAGTGGAAAAAGGAAAGCCGAGTTTTGAGAATACTGTGAACAGGTACATGGCGAGGAATGATGCAAGAGTAGACCATCTCGAGGTCAAGTTAGAAAAGAAGATTGATGATAACCATAAGGATTTGTCTACGCAAGTGAAAGACCTCACGTTGTTGATGGGGAAATGGCTGGGAATGTAAACATATTGACTCAATCTATTGAGAAGGGGAAGTTTCCATCTCAAAGTATTGAGAATTCAAAGTCTTGTCATGCCATCACATTGAGGTCGGGAACGCAATATGAGGGTCCAATGCTGCCTGCAAGTCAAACCGAAAGAAACAGGAGAGTTACTCGACCAAATTAGAGTTGCTCAAACAGACTATCTAGTCGAGCAGAGGTCGAACAACTTCAAAAAAATAGAATTTTGATACTCTATTTTCTGACCAACCGTTAGACCAACACCATGCCGTTCGACCTGACCATCTTGGTCGAACAGAAGCATATGACGAGAGCTCGCGATCCGGTAACTTGTTCGACCAGAACCAATCTGTTCGACCACACCACATTGGTCGAACAGAGGTCGAGCAAGATGTTCTGGACCAGAGTATGCAATCAGACAGACTGCTCGACCAAAACCAAGTTGCTTGACCAAACCACCCTGGTCGAACGGAGGTCGAGCAGAATAGCTCAGAGTCTGATTCGATACCGAATGCGACACCTGTTGATCAGAACAATCCAGCTACATCTCAAGAGCATAATACCGAGCTTACAGTAGTAGAAAAGAAGTGGGAAAGAGCTAAAAGGTTGAGAGCCGAGAAAGATAAAGCGGAGAAGGTTGAACGTGATGAATAGGGAATTCCCAAAACAAAGATACCTCCGCCCTTTCCTCTCAAGCTAGTTAAGAAAGGATTAGAGGAAAAGTTCAAGAAGTTTTTAGAAATCATAAACAAAATAAGCTTGGACATTCTTTTCTCTGAAGCAATTTTGGAGATGCCGTACTATGCCCGTTTTCTTAAGGATATTCTTTTGAAGAAGAGAAGCTTGAACAGAATTGAGATGGTGAATTTGTCTGAGAACAGCAGCTCGATCATTCAAAGAAAGTTGCCACTGAAGTTAAAAGATCCGGAAAGCTACATAATCTTATGTGAAATTGGAAAGGGGTCGACACGTCGAGCCTTGTGTGATCTTGGGGCAAGCATCAATCTGATGCCGTTGTCCACTTTTAAAAGGCTTGATTTAGGGGAGTTAACTCCCACATCGGTGGCTCTACAGTTAGCGGATAGGTCTATGACATTTCCGAAAGGAGTAATCAAAGACGTTCTAGTAAAAGTTGAAAAGCTAGTCTTTCCTGTGGATTTTCTGGTGCTTGAGATGGAAGACGACAAGGATAATAATACATTGATCTTAGGAAATCCGTTCCTTGCAACCGCTGGAGCTATGATAGATGTGCAAAAGGGTGAGCTACGGTTGAGGATGGATAAAGAAGAAGTCCTGTTTAACTTGGACAAAGCAATGAAGATGCCGATGGAGATGCAATGCCACAGCATTGATGTAGTGGAGGAGATTGTGAATGAAGACATGTCTTTGATTCTGTTGAAGGATCCTCTTGAGACATGTTTGATGGAGTCTCTTACTTTTCCCACTACGGAGCTAGATGATCTCTCCAATGAGGTATGTATTGAATTTCTTGAAAACTTGATAGCTTTGGGTGATGACAGATATGAATCGTAAAAGACAAAGGTTGAAGAGGTCAAGTGGACTAGGAAGTACTTGCCTTTGGACAGAGAGAGTGCACCTCAAGAAGAAAAGAAAGAGGAGTTGAAACTGCTACCGGAGCACTTGAAGTATGCTTATCTTGGTGACAATGAAAAATATTCAGTAATTGTATCTTCTTCTCTTGATGATGATCAACTTGAGGAATTGTTAGATGTGCTTAGGAAGTATAAGTCTACGATTGGTTAGTCTCTTGACGATTTGAAAGGTATTAGTCATTCGTATTGCATGCATCGAATAAAATTTTTAGATGAGGCTAAAAATAGCATTCAGAATCAGCGGAGGGTGAATCCTGCTATTCAAGAAGTGATTATGAAGCAAATTCTAACGTGGCTAGATCCTGGAATTATATATCCTATTAGTGATAATCCCCATGTGAGTCAATTGCATATTGTAGTTAAGAAGAGGGGCATGACTATAGTGAAAGTCGAAGATGGTGAGACCTTAGCCACTAGGATTCCTACGGGATGGCGTGTGTGTACGGATTATAGGAAGTTGAATGAAAATACATGCAAAGACCATTTTTTCATTCCTTTCATGGATCAAATGCTTGATCGTCTTGCTGGGTATGAGTATTATTGCTTCTTGGATGGGTACTCGGGTTATAATCAAATCATGGTTGTACCCGAGGATCAAGAAAAGACTACTTTTACTTGCCCGTATGGAACTTTTACCTTTAGAAAGATACTTTTTGGATTGTGTAACACGGCTGCTATATTTCAGTGTTGCATGATGACCATATTTGATGGGTTGATAGAGAAGATCATGGAGGTGTTTATGGATGACTTTTCTGTATTCAGTTCCTCTTTTGATACTTGTTTATCTAACCTTGCTATTATTTTGAAGAGATGCCAAGATACTAATATTGTCTTAAATTGGGAGAAGTGCCACTTCATGGTAAGAGATGTGATTGTTCTTGGCCATCATATCTCAGCCAAGGGATTGCAGGTGGACAGAGCAAAGGTGGTGGCGATCGAGAAGCTTCCACCACCTACAAATGAGAAAGGAGTGTGGTCTTTCCTTGGACACACCGATTTTTATAGAAGATTCATAAAGGACTTCTCAAAATACTCCAAGCCCTTATCTCACTTACTTAAAAAAGATGTTCCTTTTGTTTTTGATGAAGAATATCTAACAGTTTTTCAGGTTTTGAAGGAGGCACTTATTACTGCATCTATCTTGATAACACCGGATTGGACTCAGCCGTTTGTACTTATGTGTGATGCGAGTGATTTAGCACTTGGAGTAGTGCTTGGGCAGTTGAGGGATAAGAAGTTTTGCGTCATTTACTATACGAGTAAGACTTTCGATGCGGCACAAAAGAACTACACGGTGACTGAAAAGGAGTTTCTTGTTGTAGTATATGCATTCAATAAGTTTCGACAGTACTTGGTTGGCATGAAGACGATAGTGTATACGGATCACTCTGCGATCCGATACTTGATGGAGAAGAAGAAAACAAAGCCAAGGATCATTAGATGGATTCTTCTTCTATAGGAGTTTGATATGGAGATCCGAGATAAGAAAGGTACGGAAAATGTCTTGGCAGATAACCTATCAAGGTTGGAGACAAGGGAACACAGTAATGATTCATTTGATTACATAGAAGAGATGTTCCCTGATGAGAAGTTCATGGCGGTGCTTGTTGAAGGGGCTGAAAAAGCATGTGTAGTGGCTGCCCAAGGGATGGATCCATAGTATGTGGATTATGTAAATTACATTGCTGTAGGAGAAATCCCGAGAGATCTCAATCGATATCAACTTACGAAATTCAAGCGAGATGTTGAGACCTTCATATGGTATGATCCGTTTGTTTACAAGATATATACGAATTCCATAGTCCGTAGGTGTGTGCCGGAAATAGAGATGGAGAGCGTTCTTGAGTTTTACCATGTACAGCCTAACCAGGGGCACTTCGGAGTGCAAAAGACGGCAGCGAAGGTACTTCAGTCAGCCCTTTTATTTGCCCGCTATAGAGTTCCTAGAGCATTGGTAAGTGATGAAGGGTCTCACTTCATCAATAAACTTCTTGAAAAGGTACTTAAGGATTATGGACTCAAGCATAGGGTCACTACACCCTATCACCCTCAAGCGAATGGACAAGCGAAAGTCTCCAACGCTAAGTGAAACAAATCTTGGAGAAGGTAGTCGGAACCAATTAGAAGGATTGGGCTATGAAGCTCGATGATGTTTTGTGGGGGTTCCGAACAGCTTATAAGACGATGTTCGATATGTCACCGTATTAAATTATCTATGGGAAGCCGTGCCACTTACTCGTAGAGGTTCAGCACAAAGCTTTTTG
This sequence comes from Pogostemon cablin, assembly GCA_023678885.1. Taxonomy (NCBI): domain Eukaryota; kingdom Viridiplantae; phylum Streptophyta; class Magnoliopsida; order Lamiales; family Lamiaceae; genus Pogostemon; species Pogostemon cablin. Next base: position 12,509,274 of record CM042983.1, read on the forward strand.
GGCTTTAAGAAGTTTGAACTTGTCCTTAAAAGATCAAAGGGAGTTGAGGATAACTCATATTAATTAATTGGATGAGTTTAGGAATCGTGCTTATAAGAACTCAGAGATTTTCAAGGAAAGAATGAAGAAATGGCATGATTCAAAGATCTCATACAAGGAGTTCAAGAAAGGTGATGAGGTATTACTTTTTAACTCTCGCTTGAAGCTCTTCACAGGAAAATTGAAATCAAAGTGGACGGGGCCATTCATTATCCATAGAGCCTGTGGAGGGGGGAGTTTTGAGCTTATGGCCAAGGATTGGGACATTATTGCGGCGAATGGGCATCGATTGAAGCATTACAAGTCGTCGGATGATGCTTGTGTCATCTTTGAGGATACCTTGCACTAGATTGGTACCGTCGTGACTCTCCGATGTTAAACATGAACGTCTATTGGGGGCCTTCCCTCCCGTTTTATTGCTTTAATTTCATTAGTGTGAGTAAGAAATTTTCATATTTGACGTGCTTATCTTTCGGAAATTACATCTCTTTACAAACTTAGTTTCGCCTATGGTTTCTATTAAGTTTGGGGGGTGTGATATACTTACCTCATTATAGAACGGAGAATATGATCTTTTCTTTATAATATTTGTTAGGGGAGTTGATTTTTTGCGGTATATTAAGACTTTAGCCATTTTTGATGCATCGATTTTTTTGCAATTTGCCTAGTGTTTAGTGTAGAGTGTTTGTTTTTAGTGTGATTGTGGAGTTACACTTGATGTTATATGGTTTCTCTAGCTTAATTTTTAGATATCTTGATACTTGATGTTGTCCTAGAGTTGAATATTGCAGGGAGATACGAGAAGGGTACGAAATTTAGGAAGATTGTGAGTCTGTTCGACCTAACAGTAGCTGTTCGACAAGGCTTTTTGATCGAGTAATGATCGAGCAAATGGCAAAAAACTTCCAGAGAGTTTGTTTGACCAATCAGTGGTTGTTCGACTGGGAGTATGAAATCGAACAATGGTCGAGCAAGACAGAGAAAAATAGGGGCTCGACTACACGTGTTGCTCGACTTCCAGATGCTATTCGACCAAGATTTACAGGTCGAATGGAGGTCGAGCTAGGCAATTTTAAAGGTCAGATCTGGGTCGTTCGACTTAGAAACGTTGTTCGACCACACCTAACAAGTCGAGTTGAGGTCGATCGGGGACTGGGAGCAGTTTTAAAAAGGTATCATTCCATTCGACACACCCACTTCCGTCACTCTTTCTCGAGCACCATTTCGTAACCATAAGTTCTTCTTCTTAACTTTCTTCCTATATTTTAATCCTCTCTTCCACACACTTTATATCCAATTTCGAGGGGTTGTAAGATCCAATCTTGGATTTTCACTCGAACTTGTGATGAGGTATTATCGCTCTTGTTCACCGCACGCACTCCATGTCAAACAAAGGTATGTTTTCTCTTCACTTTTTACTTGCGGATTGTGTTGATGATGATTAGTGAAGAATGGGTGAGTGGATTCATGCTAGATTTGGTTTGAATTGATTGTTGAATTGCTTGAGTTGTTATCCAAGATTGCATTCGGAATTCTTTGAAATGTGCTTTGTTAAATTGTGGAAATTTTGAGAAATTGATGTTGTATGAAGAATGGGCTTGAGTTTAATTTTGAGTTATACATATGGGCTCATTGAAATTAGGTATTGATGTGATGCAATTGATGATGGGATTTGAGCATGTTTTAAGTGTGAACGTAGTGAAATTTAGAGTTGATTTGCTAGTATGTTTGTGTGGAGTAGTATTGGATTACTTGAATCTTGATATTCTTGATTGAAAGTGTTGGTTTAGAGTTTGTTTGTGATTGAGGAACACTTGAAATTGAGTTGAATTGGATACATGAATTTGAAGTCTTGAGTAGGATTCATGATAGACTTAGGCTTGGTATTATTTATCTCTTTTTGTTGCGTATTGAAGTATAACTTTTGTAGGAAAAGAGATTGCTTCTTCCTCAAAGAGAAAGAGAAATAAGTCACCCCCGTTGGTGGAGATAGTCAAAAAGATTAAGATGGATAAAAGGAAAACGCCAAGGGATTTTGGAATCAAGATTGGTGGTTGGAAAGAGAAACAGGAGCTGTGGAATGCAATCTTGCTGAAGATAAAAAGGATGAGGTATCAAGACGATCGAGCCATGATGGACATGCACATCATCAATGACATTCGTTGGATGTTTAACTGAGTGGGCATCGCAGCATTCATGGAGATGAAGAGGGAGACATACTTTCACATCACTGCAAAAGTTTTGTGCACGCTGAGAGTGGAGCGTGGTGATGGATATCTTCCCTATGGCATTCATATGTAAATAGGTGGTCAGGGGCGGACTATATGGGCTCGTGAGTTCAACGAGAATATTGGCTGTGAGAACGTGGTTGGAAATGAGAGTGATGACTTCAGGGCAAATGATTTTTGAAGAGCTATAACGGGGAGAAAAGAGAACTACAATTCTAACACTTCTAAGGTTGCCTTCATTCGCAACCCCGTTATTGCCTATATGGATCTCATATTAGGAAATACATTGTTTGCAAGGTCTGAATGGAGTTGTATCCCGAGGGAAGAACTCTATGTCCTATGGTGCATACTCAACGGAGTTCGTTTTAACGTAGCAGCCTACTTCTTCCATCAGCTTTACAAGTTCTCCACGCACGATTTTCAGAGAGTAAACATTGGGGGGCTGATCACTATCATAGCGGAGTACTACAGGGTTGATTTGAGTAGATATGAGCCTGTTCGAGGGGATCCAGACTTGATCTTGACCTCATGTGTCAGGATGGGGCTTATTGAGAGAGTGGATGATGCTTGGATGTTCATTCGAGGGAAGAAGCCTCGAACACTTCAGTTTCCATTGGTGATAGCCGACCTTACTACTGTGAGGGACAACAATAATTGGTTGATGAACACGACGGTGCACACAGTGATCTCTGAGACGTGCTTGGGAAAAGGGAATTGGAGACTGCTGGCTGAGTTGAGGGAGCAAGGAGTCGGCTTGGAAGAGGACATGATTTTTATTGGAGATCCAGCTGATTTTGAGGAGGAGACACAACCACCACAAGCTTTTGATTATTAGGAGGACATGCCTCCGATGCATCCTTAGCAGCCGTTTAAGCAAGAATTCTTCGAACTGCCACCACCACAGCCACAACCACAGCCACAGGACTATTGATTGGCCCAAGATCTGTTCTATCGGGAGCAATTCTGACTAATGCATGAGCATTTCGCCACGCTCAATGCTAACCAGCAGGAAACAAACAGACAGCTGGCACTTGCGAATGCTAACTATGCTGCACTCAACACGCATTATGTTGAGATGGATGGACGGTTGAGGCAGTTACAGAATCATGGGCGCATGATGGATATGAATCTCGGTGCCTTGCATAGAGATGTGGACCGGATGCAGTTGGAGATGGGAGATAATGATGATGAGGGAGGTTCGGATGATGATGATGCTCCGGAGGATGATGAGCATCAGGTTTTTCTTTTCTGATTCTTCTCATCTCCCATTCTCTTTTCTACTTTACAGGTGCCGGCTTGGGTAATTGGGTGTAGTGGTGATTCATGCGTGGGTGGTCTGTATTTGATAATGATGATTTGTTAATGGCAAGCATGTCTATTTGTACTTGTAATTCATAAGAAATTGAGGTTGATTACATGCTTTGAAGAGTGATTAGGATTCTATTAACTTTGTGAGGATTTAAGCCTTTTGATCATGCTATACGCATGATTGTTCATTCTTGAGAGTCGTTTATATACTCATATTCTAGAACTTGACCTAGAGTCTTGTGTGAAATTTATAATTGATAAGTACTAGGAAGTGAACTTAGGCTGTTATTGTTAATCGAGTTACTTAGCCAAATTTAGCTTATCCTATATAATTATCTTTGCAAGCCCTTTTGAGCTTTTAAGCTTTTCTTTGGCAAGCCTTGATAATGAGTCATTTACCTTTTGAGCCTTAAACACCAATTACTAGTAAAGAGTGGAGGTAGACTAATGCTCGAGGAAACCTTGAAGAGGAGTAGAAGGAGAGATTTGGTGAAAGCAAATTCGAGAAACAAGAAGTTAAATCTTGTGAGGGATAGTGCCTGAAACCGGTATCCCAAATGCTAGAGAGGATAGTGCCCGAAACTGGTACCCTTATACTTGAAGAACACCGAAATTGGCGTGTGACGATGGAAAAGAAGTTGATTCAAGTAAAGATGGAGGAATGGTATATGAACGTGATCGTTACGACAAAAAAGTAAAGAGGGAGCAACTGAAAATAATATACCAAGGTAACTCTTTACTAGTAAAGTTAGTCAATTATCTATATTCTTCCACCTTAACCAAAGAGCCAACATTTCATCCTTGAAGCAAGTCCTTTGTGATCCTAGTATTGAGTCGATTATGGATGAAGTTTTGAGACCTTTGTCAAGCTTATGGTTACGCGAGTATATAAATTGAAATTGAGTGTTGATATCAACCATAAGGTGTATATCTTTTACACTTGAGTGAGAGAGTAAATACTTACCTGTGAGCTAGATGACTTAGCACTCATAGAAGTATTGTGATTGATTGATGTTTTTATGTGAATGAAAGGTATGATAGTTGCATGTTTAAAGTTAATATAATTGCATGTGTTCTGATATGTTGTACCTTGGATTACACTCTCTGGATTTGTCTGATTTTCGTTGCCTCGAGACGAGCAACATGTAAGTTTGGGGGTTTGATGAGAGTGTAAATTCATATATTTTGGGCTCTGATTTGCGTGGAAATGGAGTACAATTTAGTCTTATTGAGACAAATCAGTACGTTTATGGGAAAGTCACAAATCAAAGGGTACAAGGACTATTTGAGCATATTTGTATAGGAAAATAGGTGAAAAAGGCTCGGAATAGGAAGACACGATTTTGGAGGCGAGATTAGAGTGTTGTTCGACCAAGATAGCATGTTCGATGAACATCAGTGTGGTCGAACAGAGGGTGACAAGTCGAGCAGATCGCCGAAACCCATCCAGAGAAGTAGCTCGACTTGGAGGTATTGCTCGACCAACATCGGCTTAGTCGAGCAGATGAGAAGAAGTCGAACAAAGTGGACGAAACTTACAGTGAGCTCGTTCAACTTGAAGGGCTTGCTCGACCAAGCATCAATGTAGTCGAGCAAGAGCAGTTTGGTCAAACAGAATGCCAAAATCGTCCAGAGAGCTTGCTCGACCAGTAGCTCCTTATTCGACCAATATGCCTTGGTCGAACGGCGTGTCGCTGATGCTATTTATGATAATTCCGGATGTCTTTTACCAAATTTGACGTGTGCTTCAAACAAAGGCCCATCCTAAGCCCATAAGGAGGTCCTATGAGTATAAATGAAGAGCTCTCGCAGGAGGAAAAGGGACACACACATACACAACACAAGACAACACGCATCTTCCTTCATCCACCAAACCCTACCGTCATCTGAATGGGTCGTGAGAGAGGTTCGTCTGGCGAGTCAAGTAAGATCATACCAACTAGCCATGATTGTTCCTAGATCAATCATGGGCTAGAACCACCTTGGTAATTCTAGGGTTATGAAAGTTTTATGAGTTAATCAAATTTCCATGTGTAAACTCCGTACAACACTACTTGTGGTTTATTTTATATAAGATTGTACTTTTTCAATTCATACTCACGGTCGTTTTGTGCATCATTAACTGTTATGTAGAGTCTAAATACATCTCTTGGTTATTGATTGACTGCGTTCACCGCTGAGCAGAATCATATATTATAATTCTAAGTGAATGGATTCCGAAGTCTTATTAGAACTATCTTATATAGATAATTGTTAATTGAATTCGGGTTAATAAGTAAGATAAAGAGTATTACTTTATAGTACCTAAAAAGGAAGATAAAATCGGGTTAGAGTACTAAGTGCACGGGAAATAATTGATTATGATAGTACCTAGAAAGGGGGGTGAAGTATACGTCTTGCTCCAAGGATATTCACACGTGTCATACGCTTGCTTACTTGTGTCTATAGAGTACGCTTGCATGGTTTAGTAATGCGTCCATAAACTACAAGGCAGATTGGACATCAACACATGGAAAGGAAATTAACAAATAAAACTAGATTACATGAAGAACTACTCCATTACTTACTTGATCACAATCGAATTTCTACTATTGCTTGTTTATTTATCTTACTATCTCAATTATATGTTATTTAGTTTCTTAATCAAACCAAATCAGATTTGCCAACGTAATCTTCATTGACTAGAATATAATTGAATTGATAATAATCCGTCCCTAGGGTTCGATAATCACTTGGTCGCCTATCGAGACTACAATTGATATCCTTATACTTGGGGATTATTTTGTGTGTTGAGAAAATGCTCATCATCAACACTCTCTACTAGGCATGCTAAATGGTCGACATATTTGCAATAGTTCACTTTCGTCGTTCGGCACATATCTGGGGCATCGAATAAAGTGGCTGACACTCTTAGTCATCGATCATGTTTGCTAACGGAGCTACGCACCGATGTTATGGGACTTGATGATTTTCGTGAATTATACACCAGTGATCCCTACTCTAGTCACATTCTAAAAAATATTGAAGCAGGAATTGAACATCGGTTTCATCTTCATGATGGTTTTCTTTTTAAAAGCTTGGTACTTTGTATTCCAGATTGCAGCCTCCTTTTCAATTTAATCTCTGAGCTTCATGCTATGAGACATGTTGGTAGGGATCGAACAATAGAATTGGTACTTCACCGATACTTTTGGCCCTCTGCAAGACGTGAGATTGGCAAATTTATAGCAAGATGTCGTGTGTGCCAAGTATCGAAAGGTGTGGCATCTAATGCAGGACTCTATAGACCTCTTCCTGTTCCTCAACTTCCATGGGTGGCTCTAAGCATGGATTTTATTTTGGGTCTCCCGAGAACACAAAGAGGATTCGACTCATTTTTGTAGTCGTTGATCAATTTTCAAAAATATCGCATTTTATCCCCTGCAAGCGAACCACTGATGCCGTTCATGTTGCTCAGCTTTTCTTCAAGGAAATTTACCGCATACACGGGTTGCCTTTCTCTATTGTGTCTGATCGGGACACCAGTTTTGTGAGCCATTTTTGGCGTTCTTTGTGGAAGATGACTGGAACTACACTTCTTTTTAGCAGTGCATATCATCCACAAACGGATGGACAAATTGAAGTTGTCAACCGTTCTCTTGGTAATTTGCTTCAGTGTTTGGTTGGGGATAATTTGAAATCATGGAACCTGCAACTACCTCGGGCAGAATTTGCACATAATTCTGCCATGAATAGGAGCACTCGTATATGTCCTTTCCAGGTTGTATACGGGATTGTCTGAAGAGGCCCTACGGATTTGTTTCCTTTGCCTTCCTCTGTGAATTCTGATCGACGGGCTGCAAACATTATTGATGATATTGTCCGCATTCATGGCCAAACTAAATCTCAGTTAGAATCTGTTGTTGTTGAATATAAGGAATGCACAGATGTCAAACATCGTCATATTTTGTTTAAAGTTGGTGATCTGGTGTGGGCTATCTTAACCAAAGATCGTTTCCCTCAACATGAGTACAACAAACTGGCATCTCATAAAATAGGGCCCGTGGAAGTGGTGGAGGTCATTAATCCCAATGCTTATCGTCTTCGTTTACCTGCTTCTCTTCGAACTTCGGATGTTTTTAATGTGAAGCACCTTATGCCATTTGTCGGTGATAATGTTAGTGAGGATTACGCTCGTGAAGATTCGAGGTCGAATTATTTTCAACCAGGGGAGAATGATGAGGATGAGGATGACGCTGCATGAACATTTAATTGTTTCTTTAGTATTTAATTTCAGTATTTTGTTTGAATGTCGTTTTATATTCCCGTAACATTTAAAGCTTTTGAAGAAAGTTGTAGTATTTAATATGTTGCTTCTTGTAATTGGAAGGTCATTCAGAAATCTTATGAAAATTCTTATCAGAGAAATCTTTCCCTGAGTATTGTGATTCACCGGTATTTCAAATACGAAATCAATGGAGTTCACATCTGATACGCTTCTGCATCACTTATGCACATACTTTTTGCACAATACGTTATTTGAATTAAGGTTAATTTAGAAATATTGTTTTGAATTTTTGTAGTTAGTAGTTATGTTTTTTTTCAATGTAATTAAATGTAATTAAGCTCTAAAATGTGTATATTTTAGTAATAAATTCTAATTAAATTTTATTATTAATAATTTCACAAAAAATTTACCTATCCAAACGAAACAATTAAATTATACTCTCTCCGTCCAATTCAAAGAGGGTCTTTTTTTCATTTTGGTTGTCCCATTCAGAGGGTTTCCTTTCCTTTTTTACACACATGAGACCCACACACCCTCTCTAATACAATTAAAATATGGGGCCCACACTCCCACTAATACAACTATCCACTACACATTAAATAATAATATTCCTTAATCTACGTGCAGAAAAGCAAAAAGAACTCTTACCTGGGACGGAGGGAGGGAGTACATATTTATATGTAACAAATAATATTTTTTAATTTAAGACTAAATATTTTTAAAGAAATTTGTTGAGATATATACATCATCCTGAAGATACCTACTCATAATAATTATCCAACTTGAAGGAGCACAATTTCTTGAAATCAAAATGTAAATGATAAAATTTCATTGGCTTATGACCTTTCTATTATTGAAAAAAAACAAAAGAAAATGGCAGCCAAATATAAAGAGAAAAATGAATAATAAAAAATACAGATAGAATTGGACCAGAAATAGACAGAAAATGAAAGGAAATAAAGACTAGTGAAGGAAGGACTAATTGGGTTGAATAGAGCAAGTTGATAAACTAGTTGTCTCTCTCATTAGTATAGTGTTGGACAATTTGGAATTTAAAACCCACTACCTACCAATACATTTCCATGCTCTTCTAAGTAGAATTATACAAAGCAAAACAAGATTCTGAAACTGCATTTTTCTTTTTAATATTTTCAATGAATAATAAGTGATGCTCCTAATTAGAGTAAAAATAATAATAATTTCAATATAGTTTAAAATATAGTCTTATGTAGTTTTTTTTTTAATCATTATAACATTTTCATGAAGTTAATATTCTCTTTGAAGCGTTGTTGTTTAAAATATAATATTATGATGGTGCACAAGTGTTAATTTAGGTTCATTCATTCAAGCTATTTAATTAAAGTAGATTGATGATGAAACTTTTAAATAGATAGAATTAGAAAGTGAAGAAATAATTTAGTTAATTTAATAAAAAAATAGTGTGTAAATTTATTGAGATGTATGAAAAAAATGAGTATTATTTTAGGATTTATATAATTAATAAATGTAAGGTATACAATATTTTGTTGAATGGATAAAAAAGAAAAATGTAAGATATTGGGGACGGAGAGTACAGAAAAATATAAAATTTCTTAAACTACACATAAAAATATATGAAATACATATTGAAATAAAAGGACTGCTATTGGATTTTGGGTGTAAATAAGGAATTGAATATAAATTGGATGCAAGATATTTCCTCGTCCCAGTTAAACCTACGCGTTTTTTCATTTTAATTCGTCCCAATATAAAATGTGTATTTCCCTTTATGATAGAAGGGACACATACATATTAATTATTTCTCTTTTCATGGGCCCACATATCACACTAATATTCTACTCACTTTATAATAAAATATTATTTCTCTCACCTCACTACATATTAAAATATTGTATCTCTTAATTTACGTTCAAAAAGCAAACGCACACATTTCAACAGGACGGAGAGAGTATTATTATACTTCCATTGAAATTTTTTTAAAGTGTTAATCTCCTATAAATTGGGTTTACGATATAAACAATGTAGTTCCCATTAATCTGAACCCTAAAAATACATAACAACAATAGAATTTTTTAGAAAGGTACATAGAGTTATTTGCCTATTTTAAAAGCTCAAGTATGAATAGTGGTAAAATTATTTAAAAATGGAACATCTAAATTTACGTGAGAGAATCGAATGTGCGTAAGCATTTGACTTCAGTTTATAGAATGTGTACGTACGTGTGGTGATGGGCAACCCAAACTCAATTGATTTTTGCGTAATTAATTTGATAAGCTTCTCTAGCTTCCATGCAATTGCTTATAATTTACTTTAGATTAAAAAAAAGCAAATAATTTCTATGTTGCAACAAAAATATATTTATCTAGTCAAACTATTGAATTAAGACTAAAATTGTCATGTGGAAAATGATTGTAAAAGCATACAAAACACTACTCACCCTCCACGCCAAAACTTTCAATTTTACTTTATAACTTTCGACATCACTTCAAACTTACTAGTACTTCTTCATCCATCCATGCAGAATTTGAACACTTTATATTTCCACAAATTTTTGAACATGTTTAATATATAATAAAAGTATTCAATAAAATAATTTTCTAGTATATCTTAATTTTAAAAAATTCATCACTAAGTGACTTTACCGTAAATTTTCTGGGTCCGAATTACACTAGTTGTATAACCTTTTATTTTAGGTTGACATTTCAGATTATTAAAAAATGTGTTTAGAAGTTGAATGTTCGTGGACGACAAATTAACCATTAAAGGTGATTATAAGAGAAATCTTACATGAACTTCTAAATTAACATGAAATTATGTATATCAATTTTATTTTATTTTTAATAATATATGTGTCCAAAATTCATTTATTTTAGAACTTACTAATAGCCAAATAATTTGAAAAAGCAACGTAAGCTAATTTTTGTAGTAAGATTTATTTTGTTACACCAAATATAAGTAAATATAAAAAATTGTGACACTATCAAACATTATTACTATAACGACACAATGGAAATATTATACTACTAATAACTAAAGTTTTACATTAATAATGAGTTAAATTTAAAAAAAAAAGAAAAGAAAAATCTATCTTTTTTGAAATAGAAAACAAAATATTCTATTAGTAATAGGGGCAAAAAAATGAATTTAACTCCATAACTACATCCTATAAAAATGATGGCAAATAGTGATTTTTGGTATTCATTTTTAAATATCTCCTCCTTTAACTACACTTAATTTTATGCATGATATAATCTTAATCACATACTCCCTCCATCTCGAAACAAGGTATATATTTACTTTTTGCACGAAGATTAAAGAGTATAATATTTTAATGTATAATGAAATGAGAGAAATAGTATTTTAATGTGTAGTGAGTATTAGCGTAGTGTGTGGAGCCATATAAATATAATAATGATATTGTCTGAATCACATCAACCAAAATAGAAAATATATAATTTATTTTGGAACGGACTAAAATGAAAAAATTGTATACCTCGCTAGTTGTGGGATGAGGGTAGACTATATTCTGCACATAGTGAATCTGGTCTGAATTATTGATATCCGACCAATTAAAGGTGTGATGCATTATAGACTTATAGTCAGTGAATTTTCTGCACAGGTAAATTAAATTACTGATATTGGATCAGTTAAATTATTGATATCTAATCAATTAAAGGCGTACATTTTTCTTTATTGTTTTTACTTTTTGGTACAAACACAGAGTTTTACATTTCTTCACATGCTCTATAATAAAAGAAAATAAGATTTAAAAGAATAAAAAAATAATTTAAAAGTAAGAATAAAATTAATATACATAATTTTATTTTTAAGTATACTATACTCCACATACACTTTAAAATATTATAAAATATTATAGGAATAAAAGATTGTCATACATTATAAAATAAATAATGGAGTATAATAAATAATTTTTTAATGTAGGCCCCACTATTTATGAAATCTAGTATGCTTTAAAAATAAAAGTGTGGAACTGTTTTATGATACTCCCTCCGTCCCAGGAATACGTTCGCGTATTCTTTGGCACGGAGTTTAAGTAAATTAACTTTTTGGTGGTATGATGTAAGAAAGAGAGAAGGTATTTTGGGTAATTGAGTAGAATAAAGTGTAAGGGATTAACTTTATCATTATGTTAATCACAAACACCTTTTCTGCACATATTCCCATAAAAACGAATCAAACACATTTTTTGGCATTCACACTGGATTGTTAAAAAATAAAAATAAAAATCAAAGCATCAAAATGTTCATCTTCATTACTGTTCATACATAAAAAAATTCTTCACATTCATACAACTAATGACATGAACAGAAACAACCATAAATAGAAGAAATTTTACATTTCCCTCCAAACCTAAATGTAATTAACAAACTGAAAATTTTTAGTTTTCCCTCTAAAAATTAAGTATCCCTCTGCTCCAAAATATTCAGGAATTTTCAGCCTTCCCTCCAAAAATTCAGAATCACATCTTCTCCAAAATATTCACACTTCCCTCCAATATTAGCATGATAAATAGAGAAGACTTCATTAATCTGCATTAATTTCTCACCAAACAAATCAGCCAAAAAATATCAAAAAATTAAATGACTAGATCCCAACCAAATCTCACCTTAGATGATAGGAATAAGTTAGCACAATTTCTACTTGCCAACAGCACTAATGGTTCTGTTCACCATGGGAAGACAAAAGAGGCAGCCATATTATTTGGTGTGTGTAAAAGAACAGTTCAGAAAATATGGAAGGAAGCTCGTAAGCAAATTGCGCAAGGGACCTCGGTACAAATTAAATGTAAGATGACAGGAATATCCAAGAAGAAGAGTATACAACTTGATATGGAGAAGATGAAGAATCTTGCTTTTTCAAAAAGAAGAAACATAAGAACTCTTGCCAAAGAGTTAGGTGTTAGCAAGAGTCATGTTGGTAGATGGATAAAAGAGGGGCACATCATACCGCACACTAATGCAATTCACCCTGAGTTAAATCAGAAAAAGAAGCTCCCGAGGCTGAATTTCAGTTTAGGTGCATTAGTGCTCGATAGGGTTACAAGTAAAGCAAGGTTTGAAAGTATGCACAATGTGGTGCATATTGATGAGAAGTGGTTTTATATGACTACTGAATCTGTGAGATATTATATGTTACCAGGAGAAGAAGTGCCACATAGAGCATGCAAAAGTAAGACTTTTATTCCTAAAGTAATGTTTATGTGTGCAGCTTCACGACCACTAATTGCAAGTGATGGACAAGTAATTTTTGATGGGAAAATTGGGTTATTCCCATTCACATTTGTGGAACCAGCAAAAAGGAATTCAAAGAACAGGTTAAAGGGAACAATAGAGACCAAACCAATGGATTCAGTCACAAAAGAAGTCATCAAGGATTGCATTATTCACCAGGTTCTATTTTCATGCTTTAGGCTATATGTTATCGCAATTACAGTCATGAATAAGCATGCAAATGAATGAACATGACATGAATAAGCATGTGTAAACATACAAATCAATCATTATGCAGTTAAATCTCTTTTAAGTAATCATTAATGATCTCTTATGCATAAGTATACATAAATTTGCACATACATTCCCAATAAGAATGTTTAATTGTATATTATACAGATAATTCCAGCTATCAAATCAAAGTGGCCACAGAATGCAAGTAGGAGCATATTTATTCAACAAGATAATGCTAGAACCCACATTAATGACAGTGATTCAGATTTTAGAGAGGCTGCAAGTTCAGATGGTTTTGACATAAGAATTTTGTGTCAGTCACCCAATTCACCTGACACAAACATCAATGACTTGGGGTTTTTCAGATCAATACAGTCCTTACAAGTTGAGACATCAAGCTATACAGTGGATGAGTTAGTAAAAAATGTGTTGCTGGCTTTTGAAAATTACTCAGCTATCACATTAAACAAGGTATTTCTGAGTTTACAACAATCTTTGGTAGAAATCATGAAAGTTAAGGGGCATAACTCTTACAAACAGCTACACATGGGAAAGGACAGACTTATAAGGGAAAACAAACTACCAGAAAATCTTGAAGTGGATGTACAACTCATCAAAGACAGCATTCAGTATCTAATTGAAGAAGGAGAAATTGGTGACTTGCAATATGATATAGGAAGTCTAATGAGAGACCTAGGATATTGAAAGTACTATTAGTGTTTTTGGCAACTTTTTGAAGTTATGTTTTGGAATGTTTAAAGCCTAAACCATCACTATTTTGGACTCATGAAAGTGTTTAGGCTGTAAACATTCTTATCACTAATTAAATATATTGTCTAACTCCATATTTTGCAATCTAACTTGGAGTACCATTTTAAATGAAGCAAGGGATTGTAACAGTGGCATTCACATATGGGACAAACATATGACCTTAGTTTCTCATCTGCAGTTGAAAGTGAAATTTGTAGGTAAATATTTTCACTTTGAGAACGACTATTTTACAATGTGGAAACTGGAAAGCATTTATTGATTTCAGTCTAGAGTTGGAGTTTCAATTTGAGGAATTTATCTCAATAATTATTAAGGCAATGTTTGTTTTCAGACAAAAAAAAAAAATTTACTCAGATTATTAAGACATCATAACCAAAAAGTTAACAATTCCCATATTGCCAACATTCCAAAATATGCAAAGCTGGAAGTAAACATTCATAGATATGATAATTCATAAACATTCATAGATTGTGGTTCAAATCTGTTCCAAAATATAGCAAACATTCATAGCTTGCATCTTATAAACATTCCAAAATATCTATAGTTTCAATCTAAATAAGAAATAAATATAACGTAGGATCACAAGTGAGTTACCTCCAACCAGGAAGTAATATGCAAAGAAGTTCATATAACGGATCCGAGTCACCGGGGTCGAAGTCGACATTCTTTTGAGGTGGAGGACTGTAGTATGGTGCTTTATCTTTGGGCGACTCGATATTCTTTTGAGGTGGAGGACCGTAGTATGGTGCTTCATCTTTTGGCGACTCGACATTCTTTTGAGGTGGAGGACCGTAGTATGGTGCTTCATCTTTAGGCCACTCTAAAACCTTTTCAAAGTTGAGAAAATAGGGGTCCATGAACAGAGGATCCGTCAAATCTGGCCAACAATCGGATTTGGCATTCTTTTTATGCTTTTTAGGCGGAGGATCGTAATATGGCGCCACTTCTTCATACGACTGCACATTTTTCTCAAAGTTGAGAAAATCAGTGTCCATGAACAGAGGATCCTGCGAATCTGGCGAGTAATGAACTGCATAAACTGGATCACAGCCAGAAGCTTCCGATTCGACCATATCAGAGTCGATAGCTTCCGATTTGTGTAGATCTGATGCAGAATCTTGAAATATGACTTGGTCAACAAACAAAAAACCATTATAATCAGCAGAATCGTCCATAGGGGTTTCAGGGATGAAACTATCAAGATCAAAATCCATAACCAAACCAGACGCTATCACCAATTGGGAATTAGAGGGTTTCGTATCAAGTTTAGGGTTCATGCTGGAAATAGAGGATCGAGAAAGTTATTGGAAGAGACTGAGAGAATTATTTCCTTCAGAAAATAAAAAAAACCACATCGTTGTTTGGAACGGAGAAGTTCAATTCCAAAAGATAGTGAGAATTAAGGTTCATCGCAGTGATAAAATGAGAAGAGATGAAGATGAATTTTTTTTTTTGACGGATTGGGGATGAAGATTATTCAGAGTACAGCTTTGTTTAATTGCTTTTCCCCAGGTAGGTTGGTGGGTTTATTAATTCAATCTGTTTACGTATTTACCCAGGTGGGTTTATTAATTTAATCAATTGTTTACTGTTTAACTAATTGCAGAATCTTTGTTTAAGTGTCAATTAAAGAAGTGGCATTTTAGTAGTATTGTGAACTTTTAAGGTTTTAAATATTATGTATTTTTACCATTTATGGGGGGTGAATGTATTTTTGGGACGGATCAAAATGGAAAGGGCGAATGTATTATTGGGACGGAGGGAGTAATACTTTCTTGAAATGAATAAAGAGTCATAATACTTTTTAAAAAAATTATAGTTATATAATTAAAAATTGATAATGATACACTGAATTATTTCATAAATTATTCATATTTTAAATAAAAAATGTTTAATGGTGAGTACACTATTTATAAATAAAAATTAATAATATTTTTAATAAAATGTAATAATATAGTATCCTGATAAGATATCTATTTTGCAATTTTGATAGTCCATTTTAAAGGTATTTATTTTCTCTTTGAGAGTGATTGGTACCCCTTTGATCCCCACCCTTAATTACTTTTTGCTCTTTCATCAAAACATCAAAACCCACACATTGAAGGTGAAGAAAGAAGACTATACATTTCAAAATTGATGCCCCATTCCCACATTAGTCTTTGTCTTTCTCTTTTTGACAAAAGACTCCCACACATAGCAACACTTATTATTAATACAACTACTTATTTTATATATAATGATAATACTTTTTAATGGGTAAAAAATTAAATAATTACTGTATTGAAGTATATAGGGAATAACTAAAAACATTGAATCAATATTACTTGAATAGTTGCCCTTCAAAAAATAATGGATATTAAACACAGCACGTTTTCCAATCAATTCAAGACCACATATAGTCAACCAGAGTGGCTCATAGAGATGCATTATTGCATGCATGAGCTTGTAGCAGTACCCCAGAAACCGACACTTCCAATTTCCCAATTCCTCATCTTTTATACTCCTTCCGTCCCGTTTTAATGTTTACGTTTATTTTTTGCACGTTGATTAAAAAGTATTATATTTTAGTAGATAGTGAGTGGAAAAATATAATATTTAATATGAAGTGGGTAGGTGTATCAGTGTTGGATAATATATTAATTGTTTTTTGTGGGTTTCATATTCCTAAAAAGGAAAACGTAAATATTGAAATGAGACGCGCAAAATAGAAACGTAAACATTGAAACGGGACGGAGGTAGTATGTCCAAAATCTTTTGTAGTATATCACCTAGCTAGATCTAGTATTTGTGGAATTGAATTAATTCTTACCCCTTAAAATAACTTTGATTGGTTGTGCTCTCCCGTCTCATTTCAGATGACACACTTTTCATTTTGGGTTGTCCTACAAAAGTTTGCACATTCCTAAAAAAACAAAAAATCAAACATAATTACTCTTCTCCATATACTTTATTTACAAAAAAAAATCACATTTACCTGACACACATAACATACTTTATCATTTATTTATTATAAAAAAAATATCATAATACCCCTAAAAGTTATCACTTTTCTTAATCTTCGTGCCGAAAAAGGCATGCAAATTTTTGTGGAATGGAGGGAGTATTGTATATCAAACGTGATAAAAGATCACCTTATCTAAGGACCATTTAATTCATGTTAAAGTTAATATTACTCAATTTGCTTTAAAATTTTTTAAAAATTAGGAGTTTCCACACTAATTAATTGCAATTATATATATGAACTTATCTACCTTTGAGCTCGTTAATAAAAATTAAGTAATCTGTTGGGATAAAACCTCAGGTCCTCTGAAAAAATGAGTTACTATATCCTTTGAAACTAGTTAATAAAAATTAAGGAATCTGTTGGGATAAAACCTCATGTCCTTTGAGAAAATGAGTTGCTATATCCCTTGAAACTAATAAAAAGTTAAGAGAATTTTTAAACTCACACCCTACTAATTACATGTGTCTAAGTTTTATGTATTTCCATCGTCTCACCCAAATAACATCATTTTACTATATTGAGCGTCTCATCCAAATTGCACCATTTTTTTCTTTTAGTAAAAAGGGCCCACCAATGACCTACCACTACCCATCACATCTCTCTAATACATCAACTTCTTAATCTACGTGCAAAAAGTAAAAATGGTATTGTTTGCCCGGGACGAAGGGAATATTAACTTAGTGAATCTAACATTCCTAAAAGTTTAAATATGTAGGGAGAAATATATTGTTTAATATTTAATCAGTTGTTAGTATTCTTAGATGCCACTCGCGTACAGACGGGTTAATTAAACTGATGAAAACGTGTGATTTTTTTAATAATTGAAAGGTTACGAGGTTTGCACCCAAGACCATTTTAAGCGATTTAATTTGACACAAGCCATACTCATTAATTTATTTATTTTAATTAAATGGGTGTTTGTATCAGATACTTTGATTGGCGGATTAATTTAACTTGAACGTTAAATAAGTATTTTTTGATAATTGAGTGAAGTGAGATTTTAACCTTAAATCTTTTTTTACCCTCCCTCACTTGTATGTGTATTAGTATACTGCATAGAAGTATGATCTCTTCTAAAATGTGTGCAACTCAAAATCCTACGATTTCCGACTACTCCGATCTTGAGGATTCTGCTTGCTTCGTCTGAAAGCCATTTTCTAATTAGAATATGCATTACTTAACAATTCATCAAAATTAATTATTTTTTTATAATGCGAAAAATATACTACATCGGTCTCATAATAAATGTCACACTTTTCATTTCGTCTGTTTCATAATAAATGTCACACTCAAAAAATAAAAATATCACATCAACCTTTAATCTCAAAATAAATTTTAATTTCAAATCTCACCTATTACATATAACATGAAAAAAAAAAACAACACTACTCTCTATAAATTAATAAAGTTAATTAAAATATAAATTTTCTTAGACTCTGCGTTACACTTAATATAGGAGGGAGGGAGTATTCTTTAGGACAATACTTGCGTAAGACCCTTTCGTAAGACCCTTTCACGTGTGACTGTTCTTACATTTTTTTTAAACTAGTTTTTTTAGACGCGCGATTCATGTCGCACGCACGTCATACTTTGTAGTGGGGGTTTTTTATCTTTATGTATTTGTTTTTTTATTTTGAAAAGTTATTTTTAAACATAATAATGAATAATTTAAGTAAATTATCAAATTATTAATTGAATCAAAACTTCTTTATGAACAATATTTTTTGTCTTACAATGTTCATCCAATTTATCAATAATCGTTTTATAAACTATCAAATAAGTACTCCCTCCATCCCATTCAAATGGTTCCATTTTCTCATTTTGGGCGTCTCATCCAAATAGTTCTCTTTCCTTTTTTATACACATGGAACCATTGGAACCCACACACACCCACTAATACAACTACTCACTACACATTAAATAATAATACTCCTTAATTCACGTGCAAAAAGCAACAACAACCCTTTACATGGGACGGAGGGAGTAAATTGATGTATGTATATTTTTGTTTGTCCTGTTTCTTTTGATTTTTGATTTTATACTACTTTGAATCTTGCATCTTTACTCTTTTATTTTTAGGTAATAAATAAATTAAAAAGTATGTTATGTGTGTTAGGAGTGCTAGGTGAGAGTGGTAAATTTGTAATTAAGATGTCCTTTTAGGGTTAAAGATTGATGTAATGTTTAATTTTTTGAGTGATAGAGTTTAATGTGTGACGGACGAAAACTAAAAGTATATAATTTAACTTGGGACGGAAAGAGTATATATTTCTCTGTAAATCTTTTACTTGAATAATTTTTTTATTATTAAAATTCATTCACATCACTATACTAATTTTTTACGCAATTATCATGTTGTTGTGCTTTATTAAAATTTTCATATAAATTAATTGTTTAAATAAACGGAATATATAATTTAAAAAATTTATTTATTTATTTATTTTTACCTATAGACAATTATATATTAATATTTATTCTTAATTTTATTTGCTTATATATTATGTGAAGTACTTTATTATTTAATAATCCTTTTATCCACAAAAGTTTTTTTCTTTAACTGTGTATCAGTGTATGTATATTAAGTAAAATGAAATTTTCGGAAGTATTATGGTATTGTTCTAGTATAAATAAATGATAAAATATATTAGGTATGTTAGGTAGAGATATATATATTTTTTTAAATAAAGTGTATGAGAAATTATAATTGCTTTGATTTTTTTACATTTTTGGAAGCTGAAAAATTGTGAGTCTAACCAAAATAGAAATGGTGTTTTGTGAGTTGGAAGGAGTATGTATAATTCTTGTGATATTATTATAGGGCAAACACTCGTGTAAACCGAGTTCATGGTGTAAATCATGTGGTCCGGCCCATTTCAATTTTATTATATCCTATGTATTTTAGGATTTAAATTAAAGTAGGGCCACATGTTTATGCTATGACCTGGTTTATAGGAGACTAACTCTTATTATAGATTATCTAGATAATAAATTAACGATTCTAATTTTTTTAAAAAAAATCATTTTTAATTAATTGTGAACCCGGTTTATAAGAGACTAACTCTTATTATAGATTATCTTGATAATAAATTAACGATTCTAATTTTTTTTAAATCCATTTTTAATTATTTGTGATAAAGTGTAAGTATTTAAGATAAGAAATGATTGTGTAATATTGATTGTGAAAAATAGTTTATACTCTTCGATATTAACAGTGAAAAATTAGTAAAAGTTATTAAAATAATTCATCATACCAAAAGTATCATTTTAAATTTTAATTAATTTTCATACATTCATATCTATTTATCAATGTATGTAGTCCTTTGATCTTTTAAATATACTCCATTTCTTATTAAAAAAACATTGTTATACTTAAAATTATTTCTTAAGTCTATATTATAATATGAAACAAATAAATATTAGAAAGATTTCATATCAAAGTCACTTATATAAGCTCAAATATAGAGAAATACAATTAAAGAAGGTAATGTAATTAAACATAAAAACACAAAGGGCAATCAAATTATCTTTCTCATGGTAAGATGTTAGCAAGTATATATAGATAATAAAATACAACCAAGAGTCGCATGAAATATAAATTCAAGAGTTGCATTAAGTAGAAAATTAATTATTTTAGATAGTAATCCAAGAGTTGCTATTCATGAATAAAATTTAAATGAATCATGAATTATTAGTAAAAAATAAATTAATAAATTTATTAATATAATTAATAGGTAAAGAAAATAGATGAGGGCAAAATTGAAAAAAAAAAATGTTAACACTTGCTAAGACACTTTTAATATATTATGATTATGATATGATATGATTATGATATTTATAATCTATAAAATATCATAATATTACAATAAAATTAAGAAATAAGAACAAAAAACATCTCAAGAGTAAAAAAAACATAATATTATTTCCACTTGAGTTAATATCATAATAAGTAGTTTAACTCTTCCAATTCTCTCCTTATTTTAAATTTTATACTCATTGCAATTTAATTTTGTATAATTAATTTTCATTCAATTATTCATTTTCTTCAATTAAGTTTAGTATTTTAATATTTTATTGTAACAACAAATTTTGTATTTATAATAAAATAAACACAAAAGAATTACAACAATAATCCAGACGGATTGAACTTGAAAATTTAGGAACAATCTCTATCAATCCTCTGATTCTTCTCTCGAACCAATTTGGACTTTGACTTTGACTTGTTGACTTGTGTATTGAGTCGGATCTTCAGTTGAAGCTTGCCCGAACTCGGATTTGGATTTTATAACGTTAATCCAGAGGCGTCAAGCCTTTGTTTGGATTAAACGTACTTGATCCGAAGAACACTCGATCTGGGGGGCTTAGCACCTTAATCCCGGGTCGTATGTTGTTCTTGGCGCGAAGAACACCGAAGAACTCAGTATATGAAGAACGATTGATTTGGGGGGCTCCGCACCTTAATCCCGAATCGCTTGCCGTTCTTGACTTGAAGATGCTTGAAGATCTCAAGGGAGCGCTGCTTGTGTTCTTGATCTCTTCAGAGCGTTTATGTCTTCAAGTCTTTGAGTGTGTCTGTGATGAATGGAAGAGGACTCCTTATATAGATGAAGGAATAAGCATGCCCCATAAATAACTTGCAATCTGATTGGTCTATGACAGATTTGGCCTGGTTCTGCAGGCTTGGGCCATTCCAAATATATCACAGCCTGATTGGTCATTGCTTATTTTGACCTGATTCTGGAACCTTCCATGCTTTACTTAACTTAGGGGTCAAGTTTTACTTAACTTAAACCATACTTAATTTGTTGGGTATTTAATTAATTATCAATTATTTATTAATCTATTTTAGGAATTAATTTATTAAATCCCCAAAATAAAATATAATAAATTAAAATTGATATTTAATCAATAAAATCCACGTGTCGCCATTTGATTGGACCGTGAATTTTAATTGCTTACAAATGCCCCCTTGCGATTTGTTCACGTACAGAATGTCTTGTTGTGAAGGAATCGCAAAAGATTTGTTTCTTGTTCACCAAGATTTCATGAACCTTACCCAAAATTATCAAAGTTATTTGTAGTAAAGAATCTCCTACAATTTTGTAGAGCTTGCGCACCTCACAATAATCTCCATAATTATCCATGAGTCCACTAGTAATTTCCATAATTATCCATGAATAATTTTCATAATTATCCATGAATCCACTACTATATAAGGGTACTTCATGAACTCAATTTTTTTTATCAAAGCTATTCAACAAACAAGATAATCACTTCAATTCTTGGTTCTTTCTTCTCTTATTTGAATTTTCCTCTTTCTTTCCAAAGTGTAACATGAAGTGTTTCTAAATTTTTTTCTCTTCTTCAGCATTGGTCCAAGAGGCTGTCAAGACAAAACACTCAATCAAAACACATCATCCAAAGAATTCAATTTACAAGTGTAAGCTTTCAATTCCTTAATTTGCTCTTTTTTTGAACTGTTTATTCGTCTTGTTTGCTTGTTGCTCCTGCCTTCGACCAAGAACTTAGTAACATGCTTGTCCTCGCCCCTCTTTCTCTTCCGAGAAATCTACGGTGAGCCTCGTCCTCGCCCCTCTTTCTCTTCCGAGAAATCTACGGTGAGCCTCGTCCTCGCCCCTCTTTCTCTTCCGAGAAATCTACGGTGAGCCTCGTCCTCGCCCCTCTTTCTCTTCTGAGAAATCATCGGTGAGCCTTAATTTTTCCACGGCAGTCCTCGAGTGTTTGGCCACCATGCTGTTTGAGTGAGAACCGTGCACCAACAGTTGGCTCCCTTCTGGTCCCGTGTTCCTCATCACCACCAGCGGCTGCCATTCTTGCTACGTCAGTGTGCGACAACTATCGTCGTTGAAAATTGTAAGGGGATGACGGCTCCGATAGCGACAGTATAGCGGTTGAAACGGGGTTGGAAATGGCGATGGTGGTGCGTTGCTTTCCGGCGACTGCTCACCGTGGAGGCTGCTTGCTGCGGGCTTCAATGGTGCTGCTAGAAGGAGGGCAGCGGGTTTCGGCGATGGAACGCGTGAGCTGTTGCTCGGCGACGGGATGTGACAGTACGTGCTGGATGAGCATCTGTCGTCTTCGCTTTCGGCGACAGCGACGCGCACGGACGGCGGCTGCTATTTGGCAGCGCGTGCTTGGCGGATGCCCGATGAGGGAAGGTTGCGGCTGATACGGCAACAACAGCTCGCGCGTTCCAGGCGCTGCTGCTCACTTACGACGGCAGCGACGAGCACGACGGTGAGTTTCAGCGACGGGCAGCCCTTGATGCCGCCTCTGAGGACAACGACGCGGAATCAGCGATAGGCTGCAAAGGGAAAATCTGGCGGTGGCTACAACACCGTTCGCTGGTGAGGACCCGGCGCGACCTCTGGCGGCAGTCACCGGTGGTCGCGGGCATCGACGACGAGGGGTGGCTTGACGGGCTCCGATGGCTGGAGACCTGGTCCCGACGGCAACAACGCGCGCGATGGCGCGGTGACCGGGAATCGGCGACTGTGGCGACCGCATCGTGGTGGCGGCAAGCTCGGTCGTCCTTGCGTAGTGTTGACTGGTTCCGATGGCTAGAGTCTTCGTGAGGGGATACTCCGTCAAGGGGAACCGCGACAGCTGACGGTTGAAGTGGTCGCCGTCTTGGTCGGTGGAAAAACGGACAGAGCGGTAGATCTGGTCGATAACTCCGACGATGAACGATGCTATGTGTGAGTAAAAGGAGTGACTTTGCTTGATTGGAGAGAGAAAATGCTTGCTTTAAATCTCCAATTTGATTTCAGAAATCACGTGGCTTGCTGAATCTACCTGACTAATTAATTGGGCCTCTCAATCTTTGAAATTTGGGCCTAACTAATTAACCATGGGCTTAGGTTGCTTAACCTCCAATTAGAATTTTTTAATTTAATTTGGACTAATCAATTGGAGTTGCATTATTTCATACATTAACTTGGGCCTAAATTATTTAAACAATAAACATGGGCTCCATTCTCATAGACTTAAATTAAATTTAACTCATGCCTTTGAGTTTAAATTTAAACATGAATTAATTTAACTGTTTTCTTCAATATTTCAGGCTCCCTCCCTCTCATATGTTTAATTTATAATTTTGAATTTAATAATTAACTGACCCATGAATTTATTTCGGGTCTTATAATTAATTAAATCAAAGAAATATAAATTAATTTGAACGCCCTTTTGCTGATATATTCTCCCTTATCTCTTTTTCCTCTTCTTATTCATCACTGCATCTTTGGATTTTGCTTTACTGCCTTTTGATGCTTACTTGCTGCCTTTATACCTTAATTTGCTTCTTGCTTCACAAACTTGATGCGAACAAACAAAAACATGACTGAACTTAACAAAATGTTAAGCTGCCTACGTATCTCCCTAAAGAGAATCAAGTCATAACGTAGTTCAAAGGACATGTTTGGTTTGAATGGGGGGGTGCCGTGCACAGTTTATACTCATGCGGGCCAGGAGTGACTATTCTTTAACCACTTTAGACAAAGTAGGATATTTAATGCTTTAACCACTTAAAATATCTGAGTGGGGTGAATTAATAGTTTAACCACATATAATTACCTTTGGTGGGTGTCATGCACAGTTTATACTCATGTAGACCAGGAGTTCGTCATACACAGTTTATACTCATGCGGACCAGGAGTAACATGCAGTTTAGACTCGTGCGTCAAGGAGCGTTGTACATGTATTTGTTTTACGCGTAGTAGCATTTCAGGAACTTCCCATTTATGGGGCCAATGTTCACGCCATCTTCTGAGATCAACTTGTATGCGCCATTTGTGTAGGCTTCCTTCACAACATGAGGGCCATCCCACTTGGGTAGAAACTTATTTCCAACACGATGGGTGACTACTATAGGTCTTCTCACAGCAAGCACCAAATCACCAACTTGAAAAGAACGTACCCTCACCTTCTTGTTGTATGTTCTAGAAAGGCGAGATTGGTAACACTCAAGTCTTTGTTGTGCTTCCAACCTCTTCTCATCTAATGCTTCTAACTCTTGAAGACGTAACTTTGCATTTTCTTCCTCGGTGAGGCCTTCTAGTATGGCCATCCTCAAAGAAGGGATTTGCTTTTCGAGAGGCACAACAGCTTCAACACCATACACCAAGGAATACGGAGTGGCTTGAGTAGGTGTTCTATAGGTAGTGCGGTATGCCCATAAAGCTTCATTTATTCTTTCATGCCAATCTCTTTTCGACTTGGACACCACCTTCTTTAACAAACTACACAATGTCTTATTGAAAGCTTCGGCAAGACCATTAGCAGCTGCGTTATACATTGAAGATTTCTTTTGTTTGAAATCAAACTTCTCACATAGCTTATCAATCCAACTGTTGCTGAACTACTTTCCATTATCAGTGATGATGTAGCGCGGAACACCATATCTATAAATGATGTTGATCCGGATGAAATCAGCAATATTTTCTTTCTTCACTTCCCTTAGAGGCACAGCTTCGGCCCACTTTGAAAAGTAATCGGTTGCCACAAGAATGTAGAGATGACCACCAGATGACTTTGTAAGCGGCCCCACCACATCTAAACCCCAAGCATCAAAAGGCCACGAAGCGACTGTCAGATGCAAAGGTTCCGGAGGTTGATGAATCAAATTTCCATGGAACTGACAAGCTTGACATCTTTGTGCGTAATCCATGCAATCCTTCACCATGGTTGGCCAATAGTAGCCCATCCTTTTAATTCTGAAATGTAGCTTCGGTCCGGATTGATGAGCACCGCAAATTCCGGAGTGAGCCTCCTCCATTGCTTGAATAGTTTCTTCCTTACCCAAGCATCTCAAGAAAATTCCATCGAATGATCTTCTATAAAGTGTACCCTTGAAGTAGATGAACCGAGGTGCCCGACGCCGAATATCAACCCTTTGTCGTGGATCGTTAGGCAACTTATCATATTTCAAATAATCCACAAGTGGTTGGCGCCAATCTTCTTCTTCAATTTCGAAAACCTCCACCACATGATTTTCAACTTCTTCATAATCATCATCTTCAAAGATTGGTGGTACAACCCAACTTCTACACACCAGTATTTGAATTTGCATTTCTGGCATAGCTATAGTTGATGCTAACTTAGCGAGGGCGTCTGCTTGCTTATTCTCTCTTCTAGACAGATGCTTAATATTAACATCACCGAGATAACCCATAAGCTTTTGAGCATACTTGTAATAGGGGAACAACTCAGGCTTCTTCACTTCATACACTCCAATGAGTTGATTTATTACCAATAGCGAATCACCATACACTCTAAGGTGTAGCTGCTTTATATCAACAGCCATTTCCAAACCAAGTATGAGTGCTTGATACTCAGCCACATTGTTAGAGCAATTTTCTGTTAAGGAAAATGAGAAAGGTAGAACTTCACCACTGGATGTTACAAACACGACTCCCGCACCAGCTCCCTCTCTATGAGATGCTCCATCGAAATACATATTCTAAGGAGTAACTATGTCCACAGTGAAAGCATCTTCATCGGGGAGTTCATCAGATAGCTCCCATTCAGCAGGCATTGGATGATCAGCTAGAAAATCTGCCAACACTTGTCCTTTTACAGCCTTTTGAGGAACGTACACGATCTCAAACTGTTGAAGTTGGAGATACCATCTTGCAAGCCGATCAGAGAGTACTGGTTTTGACATGACAAATTTTAGTGGGTTGGCTTTCGAAACTAGCCGAACTGTGTGAGCTTGAAAATAATGTTTCAATTTCTGAATTACGAAGATAAGGGATAAGCAGATCTTCTCAATGGGTGAATACTTCAACTCGTTTGGAGTCATGGTTCTACTTAGATAATATAGAGCTCTTTCTTTACCATCATCATTTTCTTGTGCAAGTAAAGCTCCCACAGAACGCTCTTGAGCAGCTAGATAAAGTACTAATGGACGTCCCGGTATTGGAGCACTCAACACTGGTGCCTTCATCAAGTATTCCTTAATGCTGTTGAAAGCATTATTGCAAGCTTCATCCCATTCGAATATGCTGTCTTTCTTCATGAGATGACTAAATGGTTGGCATCGGCCAGCTAAGTTTGATATGAATCTCCTTAAGTATGCCAACTTTCCTTGCAGACTTTTGAGTTCATGTATGTTCTGAGGCACATGCATTTTCATGATTGCGTCAATCTTTTCTTTCTCAATCTCAATCCCTCGACGGCGAACAATAAACCCAAGAAATTTCCCGGATGAAACTCCAAATGCACACTTGAGCGGATTCATCTTGAGTTGATGCTCTCTTAATCGTTCAAACACTCGCCTTAGATCATGAAAATGATCTTTCTTTTCCTTTGATTTT
Organism: Pogostemon cablin; assembly: GCA_023678885.1. NCBI lineage: Eukaryota > Viridiplantae > Streptophyta > Magnoliopsida > Lamiales > Lamiaceae > Pogostemon > Pogostemon cablin. The sequence goes on from CM042983.1 coordinate 12,536,687, forward strand.
ACCACAATATCATCAACATAGCATTCGACAATCTTATGAAGCATGTCATCAAATATCTTTTGCATGGCTCGCTGATAAGTGGCACCAGTATTCTTTAAGCCAAATGGCATAACATTATTACAATATATCCCTTTCGGAGTACGAAAGGCTGTCTTCTCTTGATCCTCAGGAGCCAAACCAATTTGATTGTAGCCAGATGACCCATCCATAAATGAAAGGACCTGTTGTTGCATCAATCATGAGCTCAGTAATTGGTAATAGAAAGTCATCTTTCGGACATGCCATATTCAAATCTCGGAAATCAACACATACTCTGAGTTGCCTATTTTCCTTTCTTACCGGCACGATATTGGAAATCCACGTAGGATATTTGACTTCTCGGATCTTGCCTGTTTCAAGAAGCTTATTAACCTCATCCTCAATCAAAGGAATCAACTCTGGTCGAAATTGACGCTGCATTTGTTTAACCGGTCGAGTTCCCTTTTTAATGGACAAGTGGTGTACTGCGATTTTTGGATCTAAGCCTGGCATTTCTTTATGTGACCATGCAAAGACATCTCTGAATTCTCGCAAAAGGCTGACATACTTTGTTTCTTCCTCAACATTTAGCAGAGCACTTATGTAGGTAGGACGTGGGTCATTTTCATCACCTAAGTTAATTTCTTTCAACTCATCAACCGTGGCTTTCACTCCTTCTTCAAATTGTGGAGGGGCATCTTCAGCATCTACTTCCTCCATTTGAGAATCTTCCACAACAGTAATATGATTGGTGGAAGCTACACTTTCTCTATCATCACTATCATCTTTAGTAAAGATGATTCTTTGTACCTTATCTTTCAACACTCTTTCGCTTGAGACAGTCAAGATATTTCGCCAATTGATGCGAGAATGATTTCGACTCCGGAGTTTTCGGAGGTTAAGGGACTTGACATGATTTTGCCTCCTACACTTTCCTTTACAGGGTCCAAGCCTTTCGAAGACACTCCCAAGCCTTTCAAAAACAGATATTCTCTTGACTTCCCTACTACTTGCGTCAAACATATCCTCCGTGGATAAAGCTTCTCCCTCGGTGATATAATTTGTACTTGCTCTTCTAATTGCAATGCGGACTGGCTTTTGAGGGACATATCCCAAACCTGGTTTAGCCTTCTTGATAGTGTGACCATCATTTTTCAACATTTTCTGAGTAACATTGAGCCCATGTCCTGGTGGGTTGATAGTTTCTTGACACACCTTGCTCGCCATCGCTTTTTCACTTGGTTCATAACCAGCCTTCATAAGGAGTTTATAAGCTTGTGGACTATACGACTTGGTTATTTCGGCTTCAAACACTTCACCGTTTTCAGTCTTTGGTCCTTCAATAGGACGTGTGAATCCTTTGAGTGGTGGAGAAGAAAGTTTACTAGCATCAATTTTTGTTAAAGGCAACGTTAACTCTTCCGAGGTTTCAAGCCCTTTGCCTTTGTTCTCCTTGAGAGTGGCAGATGATGTACTACCTTCCTCATCCTTTATTTGTTTATTGCCCCCATTATCTTGCACAGGGGCTTCTTCACGCTTTACTTCCTTTGTACTCTTGAAGAAATATTTAGCATCTGCAAAGTAAGCTTCAGCTTCAGTAAACGATTTGTCGTCGCCGAACACCCTTTTCACATTATCACCTTCACTATATTTGAAGCACTGGTGTAATGTAGAAGGAATCACACCATTCTCATGTAGCCATGGGCGCCCCAAAAGCATGTTGTACGAAGTTTTTGCATCGATAACATGGAAGAGGACTGTTGATTTCATCTCATCAATTAGCAAATCAAGAACTATTGTACCGAGAGTTCTCTGCCCCTCATGGTTAAACCCTTGAATCATCAATCGGCTATGGTTGAGTTCATCCATTGGTATTTCTATCTTCTTCAACATTCTCAAGGACAAAATGTTCACTGCCGAACCTCCATCAACAAGTATGCGATTCACTCGCATCCCCTTAGTGTAACCAGTCACAAATAGAGGTCGATTATGAGATTGCATACCCAACAACATATCTTCATCCGTGAAGGTCACCTTCATGGAGTAAGCTTTACCCTTAGTTTTAAGTTGTTCGCTTTCATTGTCCTCATTCACGACATGACATGAGCCTTCATCATGACTTTCTTTTACAGAAGTGAAGTTTGTGTCTGCCTCATTTTCTAACACGATTTTCCCTTCCTTAGCTAGTTGCATTATCTTTTCCTTAAGAACGAAACAATCATGAATTGGATGACTCACCAACATATGATATTTGCAGTATTTTGGGTCATTAGTTCGGCCGGCTTCTTCTGGACGTTTCATCTCAGGAAGGTCAAGGAGATTATTTTTCATCAGATCATCAAATATGCCAGAAAGGTCTGAGTTCAGAAATGGATACTCTTTTTCTTGCATCTCCTTCAGAGTTAACCTTCTTTGCCCCCACTCTTGGGCAACTTGCCTCCCTTTGTCCTTTTCTTGCATCTCTTTCAGAGTTAACCTTCTTTGCCCCCACTCTTGGGCAACTTGCCTCCCTTTGTCTTCCTTTTCATTCTTTCGAACCTTGACCGTCATAATATTTGTGGTCATTGACTCTTTGTTGGAACTTTTAACATAGGACTTGCCCCCCTTTTTGAAATCTTGTTTATCTTTAAACCTGTAGGAGTCCGACATCGGTGAATGTTTGATTCCACTAGTAGCCATACTTAATTCCATGTCATGTGCCCTAGTAGCCAACTCTTCGAAAGTCTTAGGTTAAATTCCTTTGAGTATATAAAGGAGATTCCATTCCATTCCTTGGATACACATCTCAATAGCAGACTCTCCGGATAATCGGTCCTTGCAATTTAAACTCAAATTTCTCCATCGATTGATATAATCAATCACAGGTTCTTCCTTCAACTGACGAGTATTAGTTAACTCAGTCATACTAACAGTTCTCCTCGTGCTGTAGAAACGATTAAGGAACTCATGTTCCATTTGTGCCCAACTATCAATGGATTCAGCTTGCAAGTCGATATACCAATCAAATGCATTTCCTTTGAGAGAGCGAACGAACTGCCTTATCATATGGTCTCTATAAGTACCAGCGTCATGGCAAGTCTCAATAAAGTGTGCTATATGCTGCCTCGGGTTTCCCTTGCCATCAAACTATTGGAACTTGGGAGGCTGGTAGCCAGCTGGCAACTTCAAGTTGTCCACTCTTTTCGTGTATGGCTTGACATAAGTAACAGTAGGCTTGGAATTCTCCTCAAACCTTTCTTTTATTGTTCCAAGTATAATATCCTTGAGTTGATCCACTTGGAGCATTCCATCAGCTGAAAGTGGCAACGTTCCTTGAGTTTGCTCCTTTTCAATAGTCTGGCGCCTTGTGACCTCTTCCACTTCACTATCGTCCATGACTCCTTTTCCGTTTACACGGCTAGTCTCTGCGATGTCTCTTTTCATCAATTGGGAGATCTTTGTGTCTTGAGCTTCTATGTGTTTTGTGAGTCCCTCGATAGCTTTCATCATGTTTGCTAATTGTTCCTCAACAGTCGTGGCGCCTGCCATCATTACTGGAGCTGCAACGGAGTCAGATGAAGAGTTTGAAGATGCAGAATCTTCATCACTATCATCTTTCATAGGTAGTTATTTTCTCGAAGCCTCCTCAACCGAAGGGTTGGATCCAGATGAGACTTCCGAACGAGCTTTTTCTGACATGCTCCTCGTAACAACAGCAACATATTCAGTCAATGATTCTGAGAGCTTAGAAGCAGCAGTCCTACCTACAGTAATCCTGACAGGAGTCATATCGTACTTTCGAGCTCGTAGAGAGAAGAGATGAGAGGTAGAGACGGTCCCACTGGGCGTGCCAAAATTTGTAACAACAAATTTTGTATTTATAATAAAATAAACACAAAAGAATTACAACAATAATCCAAACGGATTGAACTTGAAAATTTAGGAACAATCTCTATCAATCCTCTGATTCTTCTCTCGAACCAATTTGGACTTTGACTTTGACTTGTTGACTTGTGTATTGAGTCGGATCTTCAGTTGAAGCTTGTCCGAACTCGGATTTGGATTTTATAACGTTAATCCAGAGGCGTCAAGCCTTTGTTTAGATTAAACGTACTTGATCCGAAGAACACTCGATCTGGGGGGCTTAGCACCTTAATCCCGGGTCGTATGCTGTTCTTGGCGCGAAGAACACCGAAGAACTCAGTATATGAAGAACGATTGATTTGGGGGGCTCCGCACCTTAATCCCGAATCGCTTGCCGTTCTTGACTTGAAGATGCTTGAAGATCTCAAGGGAGCGCTGCTCGTGTTCTTGATCTCTTCAGAGCGTTTATGTCTTCAAGTCTTTGAGTGTGTCTGTGATGAATGGAAGAGGACTCCTTATATAGGTGAAGGAATGAGCATGCCCCATAAATAACTTGCAATCTGATTGGTCTATGACAGATTTGGCCTGGTTCTGCAGGCTTGGGCCGTTCCAAATATATCACAGCCTGATTGGTCATTGCTTATTTTGACCTGATTCTGGAACCTTCCATGCTTTACTTAACTTAGGGGTCAAGTTTTACTTAATTTAAACCCTACTTAATTTGTTGGGTATTAAATTAATTATCAATTATTTATTAATCTATTTTAGGAATTAATTTATTAAATCCCCAAAATAAAATATAATAAATTAAAATTGATATTTAATCAATAAAATCCACGTGTCGCCATTTGATTGGACCGTGAATTTTAATTGCTTACATTTATATTATATAAGAGTCAACCGTAATAATCTTAATATTAATTGGAACTTTTGTAATTAATTCTCTTTAGGATATATAGATAATATTTTTTCACATTTTTACATTAAAAGAAAAAGCTAAATATATACTCTCATTCACTTTTTTAAATACCACTAACTTCGTATTATTACATATTTATTTATAACCACAAAAGACTACATCACCATAATTAAGTTAATAAAATAAAAAAAGAGTAGAATTCAAGTTTTTATATTAATAAAGTGTAAAAGCTCTCAAAAATAATACATTATATATATTTAATTTAACAATGCCGTCACGTTTTTTTTAGTATTACATACAATAACATGATGTTAATATTGATTAGTAATGGAAAATAACTCTTCACTATCCAAACAATGAAGAAAACAAAAATTAAAGATTGTTTGACATAATAGAAAAAATGTCATATGTAAATGTTAATATTACATTTTGTATAGATGGGCATCCTTGAAACATTTACATGCACGGCACCATCTTTCATTCTGAATAAATATTGTTTGCACATCATCCAAATAAATAAGTTTTACATGTTAAGATTACGGATTGCGATCTTAGGATCAACCACCACCACCATAGCCCTCATGCTCTACGAAACCCCTCTCAACTGAGAAACAATATAAAGGTAGTAAATAGGTGAAACTATACGGCATAAATCTGCATTAGTTAAGAAACACACAGATTGTTAAATAACAAGAAATAAAAAACAACAAATATATTATAATATGAAACAAATAAATATTAGAAAGATTTGATATCAAAGTCACTTATATAAGCTCAAATATAAAGAAATAAAAATTAAAGAAGGTAATGTAAACATAAGAACATAAAGGCAATCAAATTCTCTTTCTCGTGGTAATATGTCAACAAATATATATAGATAATAAGAATACAACCAAGAGTCACATAAAATATAAATTCATGCATTAAGTAAAAAATTAATTATTTTAAATAGTAATCCAAGAGTTGCTATTCATAAATAAAATTTAAATGAATCATGAATTATTAGTAAAAATTAAATTAATAAATTTATTAATATAATTAATAAGTAAAGAAAAATAGATGAGGGCAAAATTGGAAAAAAATGTTAACACTTGCTAAGACACTTTTAATATATTATGATTATGATTATGATAATTATTATTAAAAAAATATCACTCTCTTCGCCCATCAATAAGGTATTTATTTATTTTTTTGCATGTAGAATAAAAGGTATCTCTCCTTCTATCCCACAAACAAATTAACACTTATTAATTTTGTTCATTTTATAAACAAGTTCACACTTTCAAATGAAGAAATAACAAAATATCTAATAATCTTGTAACACACATTAATTTTGAAAATGTCATTCATTAACAACTCATGTAATTTACTTTATAATTTATTTATTATCTAAAATACCAAATAACCCCTAAAAGTAATTCAAAAAATAAAATTTCTAGAACTCCATATCTACAACTCTAAATTTCATTATGGGATAGAGGAGGTATTATTATTTTATACCCCATAGAATTGGTAATTGTAGTAGTGGTGAGCGATGATCTAATTGATATCTTTAGCAAGCGGAGAGAGTATTATTTTATTTATTAAAAAATTATTACATCCTTCGTCCCACAATAATTGTTATATACTAACTCCGTCCCTGAGAACCTTTCGTATTTTTCTCATTTGTTTGTCCCACAAAACACTACACATTCTCTAAAAGAAAACATCGCTTTATCCAACGACTCAAAAGTTACTTTAATTTTTAAATTGCCACTCATTTATCACACACATATCATTACTTTATATTTTTTTATTGCCTTATACTATAATACCCTCTAAAGTCAATAAAATTAGTTAAAAAATGCTACTTTTCTTAAACAATATGAAATAATAAATGCGAAGAGTTTTATGGGACGGAGAGAGTATTTTCAGTAGTTAAAACTTGTGTGTCTCAGTGACACCGTGCCCCCAAATCCCATGCTTTCTAAAAGATGCATCCTTCATCATTAAATGTTATACCCTTAGGGCTCGTTTGATACCTAATATGAGATAAGGTGGTAATACGGGGTAGGTATTATGTATGTTGATATAAGTGAGTAATATGAAAAAATGAGTTTGTTTGGTAGAATATATAAAGATTAAGATTATTATTGTGAAGGTGTTTAGTAGATAGTAGTAATATTAAGTATAAAGTGTAATTTTACTTTTATGCCCTTGTTAAATTTGTGGATTATTATATTTCTTTTTATATATATAATTAGTATTATTTAAATTATTTTGCATTCTATTTTATTTGATAGGAAGTATAATTCATGAAAGAGTGGCATCAAATTACTATTAAATTTTTTAAAAAAAAATCCCATGAATTTCTTATTAGAGAAACCAGAATTCCCAAATATTAAAAAAAAGTAAAAATAAATAATAAAAATGAAGAAAAGTACAGTTAATCGTCTTCTCAAAATTAAAATCATAAAATTTTAATCCAACAAAATCTCAATTCAAAAGATCTCCAAAATCTCAAACCTAAAAGATCTCTCGTTCATACTCTATCAATCTTCTTTTCAATAATAAAATCTTCAATACCATATCTCAATCCCAAAAATCTCTACATTGCCATTATCAGCAATTTCCTTGTAGCCTTGTTGATCTTCTTAAGAGAGAGATCACGTGGATCAATTTTGGGAAATCCAATTGGAAAACCCATTTGAATAAGATAACAGTTTACGCTGGGAAGATGAACGGATGAAGAAGAAGAGGGTAGAAAGATGGTCAAACTATTAAAAGAAAAGTTGATGAAGAAATGGACAAATAAGTAATTTTATATCTTTATATTGACATATTGTTTAAGTGGTAATACTAATATCTCACTTTCCACCGTATTAATTATGTAAGGAGAAATAGTGAAATCTACCGGGCCGAGACTTTAGTATTGGGCCCCTTAACAAACGTTTATAGCCTACCAAACTTAGTAAAAGAGAGTATTGCGTATCTCATTGCCCCATATTACTACCTATCAAACGAGGCCTTAGTATAAGAACTTATACCCTTAATTTTCTGAAGATTTTTTTTAATCATACATTTATATTACTCATATTTTAACCGATCTTTCCAATGAAAAAACTATCCCTTATATTAATTAAAATGTATATTCTTTAATATAAAATATTATATCTTATACACCTTGTGCACCCGAAAACACAAGAAACCAACTATCAGTTCAATAGTTATATTTTCCTTTTTAGTAGATGATCAAACCTCACAAATTAGTTAATATATCTTCTTGAGGCACACACAATACTAATACAACTACTCATCATATATTAAAATATTATATCTTTCAATCCATTAAATATTAAAAAACTATATTACTTAATCTCCGTGTAAAAGACAAACATAACCATTAGAACGGGATATAAGGAGTATCACTTTTTATTTATACTAAAAAATTATTCATAAAATAATTTATTGTACCACTATCACTTTTTAATAATCCGAGTATTATTTTTTTATTAAAAAATTATCATTTTTTATCTGTCTCATGAACTTGTTTACATGACCAGTTATTTAAATTAATTACTCCCTCCGATCCTCATGCATTTGTTTTTTTTCACGTATATTAAAGGATGTAATATTTAATGTGTAGATGAGGAGATATATATAATATTTTAATGTATTGTGGAAATTTATATTAGCGTTGTGTGAGGCCATAAAAATGGCAAAAAATTGTGTGCTCCCGGGCGCACGAGAGTACTTTCCGTGTGTTTTTAGAATTTTGTGTTAAATTGTATACCCTTTAGTGTAAAGATGCGTACCCTTTATCTTCTGAAGAAAAATAAAAAAATATTAATGAAAATTGTATACTCTTTAGAACAAAATGGTGTACCCTTATTAATTAAAATATATACCCTTTAGAACAAAATAATATACCCTTATCTATAATACTAAATTTTAAAGGCGCATGGTGTGCACCCGCGCACGAAAGCCTCACCCCATAAAAATATACCCAAAAAAAAAATGCACTATTGGTACAGATTAAAAAAGACACAACACACCTCTTTTGAAAAGTGGAATAGAATAATACTTAAAATTTTAATATGGCTTCTTTTACAATTAAAATTACAAAATGCACATCTTATAACTTACATTCATTACGATGTGTTATTTTAATGGTAAACTTAATTGCTAAATGAGTTTTTTTATTTTTCTCTCTTTTGTATTGATAGTTTGTGGAAGTATTTGCCTTGTAGTTCCCAAAATAATGAACACATTGTAAATTATTGGCTAAAACTTCAATAATTCATTCAATATACAGATATTAAAAATCAGGGGTTTTAATTGTAAATAAAATTGTGGTGGTGATCGGTGAGGTGTTGGATTGGACCAAATCCTCATTTCATTTCATTTTATTTTATTTTATTTTTTGACGTAACCAAATACTTATTCTTGTAAGAGTAATCTAACCGTTCAAAGGAGAATACGACATAGTATTGAACGCTCGTCACTCTAATAATTATTATTATTAAAAATAAATAAAAATCCCCACATAAACTCAGCTTCCAGGATTCCCCCCGCCAACCGCCCCAACCCACCCCCCCCTCAGCTCCCTTATTAAACCCACTTCCATCGCCACCACTCTTTCGGTGTTTAGCACACCGAAATCTCTCTCTCTCTCTCTCTCTCTTCCAACCTTCTCTCACCGTCCAACGATCTGCGGCGGAATTCTGGTTATGTTATGTTAGCTGACGGCCACGCAGAACCTGAGAGCCCCCCTTCCACCACCGCTCTCGGCTTCCCCCGCCTCCGATTCTTTCGCTACCGCCGCCTCAGGTAATCTCAACACCTCCATATAATACACCAATTCTAATGCCGTCGCCCAAAACTCAACGGAAAGGGGGTCACGAGAAGAACAAGAAGGGGAGGTTATCGGAGAAAGCATCGTCGTTTCATGGCAGAGCAGCCGGAGCTGCGGCGGAGATGCTTCCGCGGCCCAGAACGGTGCCGGACTTACTCGCCGGCAGAAGAGCCGCCGAGGAGCTGGCCGTGACACCGCCTAAGCTCACCAAGTTGCTGCTCAACGTTACGATACAGAGGAGCCTTGGCCCCGTGATGGTGTTGCTGCCTCTGGAGGCCACGGTGGAGGAACTGATATCGGCGGCGCTACGCCAGTATTTGAAGGAAGCGCGCCGGCCGGTACTCCCCTCCACCGATGCTTCCGCCTTCGACCTCCATTACTCCCAATTCAGCTTAGAAAGTAAAGCATTCACACACCCAATTGAATTTTTCTGTCAGGATTAAATTAAACAGTTTGTGTGCATTAGCATAAGCTAACAATTGATTGGATGTGGTGGTCAGGTTTGGAGAGAGGGATGAAATTAATGGAGTTGGGTTCAAGAAACTTCTTTCTCTGCCCAAAAACGACGACGACGGCGGAGGCCAGCGAGGGAAGTGGTGGCGCAAGCTGTTCGGAAGAAGCTGAGAAAGCAATCAAGAAGGGGTCCCCTTGGCTCAAATTCATGGATTTTTTACTGTAAATCAATTTCTGATTTACAGTCAACAATTTGTGTCATTTGATTAAGAATGTGTAAATGGATGGAAATTCTGGAATTTCCTAATTAGGGATATATTAATATATTTTACCAATTTATTTATAGAAAAAATCGAACTAGTAGTCCAGTAGTATGTGCCCAAGTGCATAGACGATCAAGTGAGATCCCCTATCCCACACTATGTTACATCTCATATTTAACGGGGTGGGATCAATTTGAATCTCCTGTTACATTTTTCATATTCTATTGGTATTTCATAAAGTAATAAAATTATACCCTATAATTTATCATTAAATCTTTGGGTTAAGTATTGAATTTTGGTCATTGATTATTACACGTGTCAAGATTCTAATATATGGAATATTAGATGAAATATGAGAGTGTAACAGGTGATCTCATTTGGAGTGGGATGGGGACAAGTGTCTCATTTTACACACCGGGTGGAATAGGGAATTTGAATGGATAGACGATAAGCTCGGGTGTGTTTTTATCCTCCATTTGTATCCAAAAGTAAATTTGACCACTTTATGGATTTTTCCGAATTTATTGGATTTTGAAGAAATTGAGAATTTGAGATGCTTTATTTATCTTGAAGGATAAAAAAGAAACTCTTTTTTTTTTTAAATTCTCCATCACATGATATATATAATAATAATTTTATTATATAAAAACACAAAATCATTGTGAGCACATTTGTAGTGACATTAAAATAAACCATCTGCTCGAGAGCTCGGCTCGACCCGACTCGTTAAAACTCGAGGTCAACTCGATTTGTGATTATTGGAGCTTGAGTTCGAGTTCGCCTTATACTTATTTTGTTAACGAGTCGAGCCGAGCTCGATTCGATAAGACTCGACAATAATAATAATAATAATAATTTAATAATAATAATAAATAATATTTAATTACATTAAATTAATTAAATAAGGGCTAGTAAGGCTAAATAAGGCTAAAAAACTTGACTTATTTTACTTAATGAGTCGAGCTTGGCTCGAGAATTACTCGTTCAAATTTGAATTCGAGTTTGTGTATAAATTCGTTTTTAATCGAGCCGAACTCAAGCTTGATAATTACTCAAACGCTGAGCTCGTTTAATATGTCTAATTACATTTACGCTTGAGGAAACATTGTTTGTGAATGCCATATTTACATTAGTAAACGTTTCAGGGTTTCTTATGGAAGGGGTGTCATCGAGTCGATATAAACTTTGGTTTGTTTGAATTTTGTTTTTAAGAAATAATCGAGTTGGTCATAAAAAAAATAAAAATTAATGAGCTCAAGTTCGAGCATGGGCTGTTTGTTAAAACTAGTTTATTTATGTTCGTGAACACTTTCTCATTACCATACAAATATTTTCATTGTGAATAATAAAAAAATATTTTGTTCGTGAACATATAATTATTAAGGAATATTGTTAAGATTACCTAAAATCTCTCGTTGTATATATTTATATTTAGAGTTGATATTTGGTGTACTTGGGTGGAAGCGTGTACCGTATGTGTATAACTTTTTATTCAATATTGTATACATGTTTTTTAATAATTATATACTTTTTTTACATTCAATTTTTCATTAAAAAAATTAGCACTCATATGTGTATAATTTTTTAATCAATAGTGTATACATGTTTCTTAATAATTGTATATTTTTTTAAACTCAAATTTTCATTAAAAAAACTAACAAAATTAAAAAAAAAATCACTAACAAAGTATATACATTTTTTTTTATAATTGTATACGTTTATAAAAGTGAGTGCACCATATCATGGGTGCACCCAGGTGCACAAAAGAATTAGCCATATATTTATTACGATTCTATATGGTATAATGAGACTAATATCTCCAACGGGAATCACGATCCTCTTAATTCATATGCTCATCTTCTACCCTAACATTAGTAGCCGCCGTTAAGATAATCGGTATATTAGAGTGTAAGAATTTGAGTTGTAGTATTTTTTTATTAAAAGAATAGTAATTTATTTTTCAAAAAATAATTTTTTATGTGCAGAAAAATAATTAGTAAATTAAAATGTATGTGTGAACCAATTCACATATATTTGTCTAATATTTATAAGCAAAGATTTGTGTACGTAAAAGCTTATGTGAGACGAATAGAAAGTGATAATTTCTGTAATGAAAAGTGATACTCCCTCCGTCCGGTTTTAAGGTGTCTATTTACTTTTTGCACGTAGATTAAGGAGTATTATTATTATATGTAAAGTGAGTTGTATTAGAGGGAAGTGGTGGGCCATATTGTATATTTTTTTACTAAATAGGAAAAATTGATACCTTTGAACCGGACGCAAAAAATAGTAAAATGAACACCTTATAAGCGGACGGAGGGAGTATTATATTAATAAAAAGGATAATGTTATTTCATGAACAATTTATAATATAAATGAAAAGTAATAATATTTTATATCGAAAGTAATAACTATTTTAAAAAGTGTAAAATGATGTCGTATTATACAAGTCCTACCCATATTTATTTTATTACAAGCTAAATGTTGAATCATTAACTTCACGGCAATTGGGTGTTTGTTGATTACGCGCATGCTTCATAATTAAATATTGATTTTAAATTTTGAGATGTAAGAAAGGACCTTGCCCCATGGACTAACACGTTTAACACTACAAAGATTTGAATTAGGGGCAGTTTAATTTTGGAGCCCGTTTAAGAATTTTTTATTACTTATTTTATAATTAATCTCAAATCTCATTAAGAAGGCCACTAAGAATAGTTTGAAATTTTTTTGGGCTAACTCGATCGATACTCATCTAAGGATGATAGTTTAATTAGATCAATTCTTTCTCCTACGTATTTTTATTTAATTAATAACATGAAATATGTATTACTCACCCCGTTTCAATTTGGAAATGATTTTTATTTTTGTTCATCTCAATACATTATTATTTTTAAAAAAAAAAGTAAAATCACTTAACTTAATATCTTTAAAATCACTTGACAATATTATTATACGCTTTTTTTTTTCATATAGATTAAGAAGTATACTAATGTGTTGTAAATTAAGTAATGTTAATATTTTAGGCTAATAATACTGTGAACCTGATGCAGGATATGGTGCACCTACTTTTAGAAAAATATACAATTATGAACAAAAACATATAAAATTATTAATAAAAATATATACACTTTGTTTATTAGTTTTTTAAATGAAAAATTGAGTGTAAAAAAATATACAATTATTAAAAAACATGTATACACTATTAAATAAAAAGTTATATACATATGAATGCTAGTTTTTTAATGAAAAACTGAATGTGAAAAAAGTATACAATTATTAAGTAACATGTGTACAATATTGAATAAAAAGTTATACACATATGAGTGCACCGAATATCAACTAAATATTTTAATATGTAACAGGTAACTGTATTAGTATTGTATGTGGATCCTATAAAATATATTAATTATTTTGTGTTGTCTCATTTACTTTAAAAAAAATGTATACTTTATTTTGGAATCTACTAAAATGAAAAAATCATATATATTTCAATGAAAATTAGGAAGTGATTGGTCAACATATATTGATCAAGATGTAAATTGAAAGATACACATTCATGCATCTATTCTCCAATATGTCTATTTCATGCAGGGGTATGATATAATTAGTCTAATCCAAAATAAATGACACAGCACAAGATATGCAAGCATAGTTTGTTTGTTGTGAGACCTTGGAAATAGTCTCATATATTAGTTCTGTGTAAGAATAAATATTTATAATATTTTAATAAAAAGTGATATTTAATTTATGGAAGAGAGTTTCTTATAAATCCAATTAATTAAGAGTTAAACAACAGTGCACCGGTACACTTAGATAATCTAAACAGTTAGATCACATTCTTATTTAATTAATCATAACCACCAAATAAAATAAAATAATTAAAATTTAATACAATAACTACCCACTACACCCTAACTTTTACCCTTTAAACCATTAGGTGCACTGGTGCACCGGGTGCACCACAGAATAACCCATTAATTAATCATGTACCTTATTTTTATTTTTATGAAATTAGTTTTTATTACATGAAAAATTATTTTTTGAATAAATAAATAATTATTTTTTTAATAAAAATATTATTCTTTTCAACAAGAATATAAAAAATCATAACAAAGAGTAGTATTTTTTTTTAATCAAAAGTGTAATAATTCACAACTCTAAAGAATAATTATTCATATACTAAAAAGTAATTTCCGTAAAATTAGGATACAATGTGAACTCAATTCATATAAGTGTTTTTCTTGATGAAAAATGATAACCATTGTATGAATTATTTCATAAGTAATTTTAGTATATACATGAAAAGTGATAACATTTAAATTGAAAAAAAAATTATTTAAAAAAAATCCTACAAAAGTGTTGCTATCAATTATATGTCACAATCGGACCAGATCGAACGGTTCGATTGATTGAATCAGATTCGAATTATCCAAAAAAATTATTTTTTAAGGTTAAACTGGGTTGGACCAGGTAGAACCAGAGAAACCGGTCTAACCCACTACAAAAAAAAAGTATTTATTAGAAACGGAATTTACCAATGGAATTCAATCCGTTGGTAATTATCAATGGATTAACAACCAAAATGAAAATTTTCTATTAGCAATGGAATGTCAATTGATTTATTTTCTATTTTACCAACAGAATTCAATCTGTTGGTAATTACTAATGGATTACCAACGGAATCTTTATATAAATTACCAACGGAATTTTTAGCAACGAATTATCAACGGAATTATTTACCAATGTAATTGATTTTTTATTGCTAAAGATTTACCAACCACCACTTTACCAACGAAAATTTACCAATGGATTTCGTTGCTAATCCGTTGGTAAATCAATTTAACAAAGAATTAAGGCTTTTACCAACGGAATATTCTGTTGGTAAAAAACAATCTTTTTGTAGTGACCAGTTTTATATATTTTATTTTATTTTTCATTTTATTTTTGTACATTTTTATTTTTATGATATTTTCTTTTTGAGACACTTTCTTATGAGATGGGTTTTTTGTGAGACGGTTGTGAGACGAGTCAACCCATTACTAAAGTATGCTTATTATATAGGGATAAAATATTTTTTTGGCCCGTAAGTTTTGCCATGTACAATTTTTGCCCAAAAAAATATAAGATTTGGGTATTTGTCCCAATATCTTTATAGTTGCGCCAATGTTGCCCAATTTTTTTCAGAATTTGACATTTTCACTAGAATCGATCACGTCCATGTCACGTGATTATCGGATTTGGCATTTCCCAGCGAATTTCCTGACCTAGCAACACAGTGGCATCCACATTAATAATAATAATATTTTATTGGTAATTTAATTTAAAAAAATACCCTCAATATCGATGAACTCAGTTCTCACGTGCCCTCCATGTGCTTCCATCATCTACGCAAACTCACTCTTCTTGTCAATCAGGGATCCCCTGTGTACCCTCTTACCACCATGGGTGGCAACTGTCGGATCTTCTCCTCCAAGGGCCTACCACCAACGAACGGATCACAATATACATGGCCTCGATCTGTACCCTCCGACAGTGCGAGCAACCATATGATATCGAAGCCATGCAGAGGAGGATGGGGGTCGTTAGCGTTTTTTAGCTCCGATTCAGTCCTTCGCACCCCACTGAAGAACGGATGGTTCATTATCAGCAAAGGCGGACCTATATTGGGGCGAAGGGGGGCACGTGGCCCCCCTGAGCATTTACAAATATTTATTATATATATTGTGAATTTTTTAAAATTATTAATTGACCCAGTGGTTTGATTGTTAGTTGAATAGTCCGAGGGTCGTAGGTTCGAACTCCTTCCACCACAGTTTCAATTTTCTATTATATATATTATTATATTTATGTATATTCTATTATATATATTATTTCTTTTTCCTTATATTTATATTTACTTTTTTTCCTTTTTCTATTATATTATATTTATGTATATTTATCTCTTAATACCGATGTACTATTATATTTTGGTGTTACATTCTATTACACGTTAGATTAGTGATATGTACGTGGAGAAAAATATGATTTTTTTTTATGGATTAGTAATATTTTTCTTTATTGTATAGATTTTATCTCTTACTTACGTATCATGCATCCAACACTTTCAATTTAATATCAAAATATAATGGGAGATCCAAATCGATATTACTTTGTATTATAATGTGGCCCCCTTGAGTGAGAATCCTAGGTCCGCCACTGATTATCAGTCTCGCGATTCTAATTGTGATCTGGAGATCAATATCAAGTGCACGCATCCCCGCGTGATAGATCATGTTGCCGACGACGCTGCTTTCCATTAGGAAAACCCTAGAGAATTCAGTGAATTCTTCGATCGAAGGGTTGGTGTCACGACCGGCAGAGTGCTTAGATTTTAGCCCACTGCACTTCGTCCATGAGGTCATCGTACGCCTCCAGAAGACGATTTTCCAATGCTAGGTATTACTCGACGGAAGCGATGAGGGAAGAAACGTGAGCAACTATACGGTTGCATGACTCGTGGAAGAATATGGAGTAGTGGCGCTCAAGAATATGAATTTTCCACTGTGGAAGTAGATGATGATGGGGAGCTTGGTGACGTGAGTAGGGTGGCGTGAGCGGAAGATCCAGCGGTTGTCGCCCATGGTGGTGAGAGGGTACACGAGGGATCCTCTAATTGACAAAAAGAGGGAGTTTGCGAAGATGGTGGAAGTACGTGGAGGGCACGTGAGAATTGAGTGCATTGATGTAGGGTATTTTTTAATTAAATTTTCAATAAAATACTATTATTGTTGTTATTAATGTGGATACCACTGTGTTGCCAGGTCAGTAAATTCGACGGAAAATGCTAAATCTGATAATCACGTGTCACACATGTGATCGATTCTAATAAAAATATCAAATTTTGAAAAAAGGGGACAACATTGGCACAATTATAAAGATATTGGGACAAATGCCCAAATCTTATCTTTTTTTTTGGTAAAAATTGTACATGACCAAACTTACGGGGCAAAAAAATATTTTTTCCCTATTATATAGGTAAAGTATGCTTATTTGTAGTTAAAGTATGTCAATAATGAATTATATTATAACACTCTTAAATTATACTTTAATTCATCATTTATCATACTTTAGAAAATATACTTTAACAATCATTAAGCATACTTTATCTATATAATAAGCATAATTTAACACGTCTCACAAACCGTCTCACATATATAATATCTCACAAGAGAGTTTGTCGACACAGTCTCTTGTGAGACATTATAAATATGAGACGGTTTGTGAGACATGTTAAAGTATGTCTATTACATTAATAAAGTATGATTAATGATTGTTAAAGTATGTTTTCTAAAGTATGATGGATGATGAATTAAAATATGATTTTAGGGTGTCATAATATGATTATTATTGACATATTTTAACAACAATTAAATATATTTTACATATATAATAAATATACTTTAATATTGGGTCAACCCGTCTCACAAAAACCCGTCTTACAAGAGAGTGCCTCTTTTTTTTTTTACTTTTGTATATTTTAGAATATAATATTTAAAATTTTAATTAAATTATGAATTATTGTATTAATTAAATGAACATAATATAAACTAAATTATGTATGAAGTATGAATTATAAATTATAATATTTTATTTTATTAATTAAATTATGTATGAATTATAAATTATAAATATTTTTATTTAATTATAATTTTATTTTAACTGATTTTTAACTTTGTAATACTCCTTTCGTCCTGTCCTTATGGTTACGTTTGCTTTTTGCACTGGGATTAATGAATATAGTATTTTAACGTATAATGAGGTGAGAGAAATAATAATTTAATGTAAAGTGGGTATGTGTATTAGTGAGATGTGTGGGTCAATGGAGAGAGAAGTAATTAATTTGTGTAGATCCCATATGCTAAAAAGGGAAATGTAACCATTAGAATGAGATGCCCAAAATGGAAATATTTAATTATTAGGATGGGACGGAGGGAGTATAATTTTGGTGTGGTTATATAATTTTTTTTTATAAATGATGATTCTATAAAATATATATTCTCTTTGTTCTATAAATATTGTTACATATACTATTTGCACGAAAATTAAGGAATATAATATTTTAATATGTAATAAATTAATATTTTAATGTACAGTGAGTAGTTGTATTAATACTTTATGTGAATCCCATGGATATATATATTAATTGTACGCTGCAAGTCAAATTCAATGGGCCCCTCAATTTTAATGAGATGAAATTATAGAGAAATGGGCCTTCAGTATGTTGGGCTCGCTTTTGGACATAGAGGTGGAGTGGGCCGGCATTTGTTGCTTGATTGATCAAGAATGTGGCCCTGAGTTGATTCGGAGAAATGGAGAACCACTTTTCCTGCATTGTTAATTTAGATGGGGTGCCATATGTTGGCAAGACATGAGAATTGAGAGGTGGACTTGTCTTAATAGGGTACATATTCATCCAATGGAGGAAGATCGCTGGAGTTGGAATCATTCAAGAGATGGCTTATTCATACTAAATCTTGAAGCTGGTTCAAAAGAGGTCGAGAACCCAGAAGCAAAACAAATGGCTTTTCGTAGTCTATAATCTGGAAACTATTACACAGTAGAATACCAACCAAAGACAAACTAAGCTAAGGAGATGTGGAATTATACAGAAATGATTAAATGAGAAATGGACTGAAGTTGCTCTGTGCTGCGTGGGGTGGAATTGTACCGGAGTGTTTGATGTCAACCAGATTAAAAACTTTTTGGTATATTCAATTATTAATTGTAATGGATAAGCATCTCTTGTGCTGCTTGATCTTTTTCTTTTTATAATAAAATTTGTTTGATATAAAAAAATAAAATAAAAATGCATCTCTAAACTCAGGTGAATATAACGACTAACAGCTAGCATAATATTCCATTCGTCTGCTAATAAGATATCTACACGAAAAAAAATATCAATTAATTATAATAGATATCACATCCTATCATTTTCTATATCTAAATGATTTAATTACAACATATATGATAGCCCAAATAATACAACATATCACATTTGATTTTAGAAGAAATGGACAACCGTGACCAAATTGAAGAAAAATTTTCCTTAAGATTAAACTTTTTATGTACCCAAATTAATTTAACATTTTTCTTTAATGACCCATATATAGTAGTAATTATTATAAAAATGTCCTAAATGACGAAAATGCCCGTGACTTGATTTGTGATTCAATTTAAAAGTTTTAATCGAGTCATAAATATACACAATCGAGTCATAATATGTGCAATCGAGTCATAAAAATATTTTTAATCGAGTCATAAATATAAGTAATCGAATCATTTATTTCAACCGAGTCAACAATTGAGTTAAGACTATTTTTGTAAAATTTGACATTTTAATATACCCTTAAAAATAGGGTAAAAAAACTTAAAAGAACACTTCTTTATCCTAGTTTTAAAGTTATTATGTTTTAAAACACACCGGATCTTCTGCACCATTTTAGTGCATCATCTTCTGTGCCACACATTATGTGATTGACACGTAAAATGAGGAAACAAATCCAATCACTGCCCCTAGGGTTTAAGGATTAGGGTATAGTTTCTCTCTCCTACGAGTCGTCAATCTAATGGTGTGACATAGGAGATGGTGTACCAAATGGCATAGAGTATCCGAGCCGGTTTTAAAATGCCTAAGTTTACATAAATATCTTTAACTTAATTTGGGATTCGATTAAAATAAATGACTCGATTATATATATTTTATGACTCAATTGTACATATTTATGACTTGATTGTACATTTTTTATGATTCGATTATAAATATTCATGACTCAATTATACATATCAATAACTTGATTGTAGCTTTTAAATCAAGTCAATGATATTTTTTAATTTTAGACATTTAAATATTTTATACTAAACATATTTATTAATAAAACTCCATTTTTTTATAATTAATCATTTAGGGTTTGAAATTTTACCTTTGATTTTATTATATTCCAACATATATAGCTGGCTTAACTTGTCAATCATTTCTACACCATATACATGTTTTAATATTTATTACGAATTATTCCTAAAATCATTTATTTTAAATAATTATAACTTTTTGATTGATCACGTGTTACTTAATTTTTATTAAAATATTATCATTTTTTATTCACTTCATTCAAATTTTTCTATATAGTATATGGCAAATACTAGTGTGCACCAGTTTTTAAGGTGCACCAAGTAACTCATATCCATTTGACCCATCATATATAATTAAATTTGATCCATATTTCATTATTTACCTTCTCACAACTTCACGCTCTCTGTTTCCTATTTATTCTCTCATCCTAATTCCTAATTTCTCTCACCTTTCATCCTAATTCCTAATTTCTCTCACCTAATTTTCGATTTCCTCCTTTTTTATAACACCTTAGGTAATTTTCTCTCTCCTCTTTTTTTTTTTAACACCTTAGGTAATTTTCTCTCTCCTCTTTTTTTTCCTTTAATTTTCTCTCTCCTCTTTTTTTCCTTTAATTTTCTCTCTCCTCTTTTTTTCCCCTTTATTAATGTATATATTTACCGTATTATGTATATGATTGTGTATATAACTGTATTACTTTTTTTAAAAGTAATGTATAAAACTAAAAATATTACAAAAAAAAAATAAAAAATAATACACTTATTAAAAAATATATATACATTATTGAATTACAATAAATACAACTTCCGATAAACATAGATTTGAAGAAGTTTTTAGAATCACAGTATTAGTGTATATGATTGTATGTATAATTGTATTATTTTTATTAAAGTAATGTATAAAACTAAATATATTACAAAAAATAAAAAACGTAATACACTTATTAAAAAACACATATACATTATTGAATTACAAAAAATACAGTTTCTAATAAACAAAGATTTGAAGCAACAAGTCAAAATTCAAAAACCAGCAAAGACAAGAAGGGCGTGAATTCTGAAAAATGAAGATGATGAAATTTCACTTGTATGGCCTCTCTTCACCAGCACCATCAACATAGGAAAAAGAAGAAATTGAAACAACATACCTATACCAGCCTAGCTTAATTAGGGAGGAGAGAGAATCGCTATCATCAATTGGAAAAAAAAAGAATCACCAAACTTAGATCTGTGGAGGTACAACGATGGAGGTGGCCGTGTGAAGTTTCAGATCGGTGTGGACAGAGGCGGTGGTGCTGAGGTTCAGATCGGTGTGGACGGAGGCCGCACGACAGATTCGAGGAGACCGAGGTGGCGGAGGTTGAGATCGGAGAAACTCAGATCTTAAAGTAGAGCGACGGAGGTGGCGGTGCGAAGGTTCAGATTGGTGGGGACGAAAGCGGCACGACAGAATTGAGGAGACTGAGGCGGTGGAGGTTGAGATCGGAGAGTACGGAGACCGCGGCAAATCTGAAAAGACGAAGGTGGCATGGAGGTTGTGATCGGAGGCGGCGTGGAGGCGGTGCGAGGGAGTGGAGCCGACAGAGAGATAAGAGAGTGGGAGGAAAGGAAATGAGAGAAGAGAGGGGGAGGAGAAGGGTCCAACACAGTGAGAATAAATGATCCGGGTATTTTGATATTATATACCTGACCCGTTTCTAAATATGAGTTTAATTTTTAGTGTACAATTGATGTACAATATATCAACTCATAGTATATATATGCTCCCTCCATCGATTGTATTTTAATTTGCATATTTTTTATTTTCGTCCGTCTCACCATTTATGCATATTAATACAAATGATAAAATTATAGTATCGTCACAATACAATAATAGATATTTTACTTTTTCACTTTTTAATTAAAAGTCAACAACTTAATTCACATTCTCATCGAATTATTCATAATACATCTATTTTATCTTGCATTATACATTTAAACATATTATTTTAAATTTAAACATATTCTCTTAATCCAATTAATACTGAGGGTGTTTGCAACATTAAAATAATTTTTAATACAAGAAGTCTTTTTCCATAAATATATAGATTAAACATTAGGATAATCCAATAAATTTAATTTACCCTAAGGTTTATGGTTCTGAGTGTAGATGTAGTCCAGGTGAGGTTCCAAGAGGATCCTTCTCTTTAAGCACTCTTCATCTTCATTCTCACACTTCTCCAATTCCATCACCTTCTGCCATGGATGTCAACCCAAAATCAATCACCTAATTAATTTATAATAAAATAAAATTAAAATTTTCATGAAATGAATATAGAAGAAATTACTTCAAAAGAATCCACAAATCTTCCAATTTCTGCATCAGATTCATTGCTGCTTACGTTCTTGATCTTTTCATCAACTTCTCCTGCACAAGATTGAAGTTCTCTTGCAGTGAACAATAATATTTAGTTGGAATTAAATATATATATATATATATATATATATATATATATATATATATATATATATATATATATATATATATATATATATAATTTACCTTGATTTGCTGAAATATTTCTTGCAGAGGATTGGGAGGTAGTAGTAATAATTAAGATATAAAAGAGGAAAAAGAGTTTGAAATTAGAGTTCATTGTTGAATAATGAGTAGAGTTGAGGTTGAATTAATATGTAATTAAAAAAAATGTGTGAATTATTTATGGTGGTTTAGAGGAAGAAGCAGGTTGTTGTTGGGTGTTGGAAGATGAAAGAGAGCATATGGCTTCTATAAATACATCCATCTTTGCCCATCAACTTTCTTTTTTCAGCATGGAGCCCCCATGTACTCACTTAATTGCCTTCATATAGGGTATAAAATAATAGCGATGTCATGTAGTATGATAAGGGAGATTTGTGTGTGATCGTTTGACAGAATGATATTTGTGAGACATATAAGAAATGATAATTTATACTCCCTCCGTCTAGTTAAATGAGGGTTATTTACTTTTTGCACGTGAATTAATGAGTATTATTTTTTAATGTTTAGTGGGTAATTGTATTAGTGGGGGTGTTAGTCCCATGTTTTAATTGTTTTAATTAGTGGGTGTGTGTGTTCTATGTGTGTAAAAAATGAAAAGAGACTTTTGGAGCAACGCCCAAATGAAAAAAAAAAAAGACTCTTTCAATCGGACTGATAAAGTACTATAATAAAGAGTGATACACAAATGATGGTGAAATTATTTTATGAACAATTTTTAGTATAAATAAAAAGTAATTACTATATTTTAAAAGAAAAAGAAAAATTACTCATAGGTACACACTTTGTACCCTAAATTACTAAGAGATACAATGAGTTCAAAAAATTACTCTCACATACAAAATATTAAAATAAAATACCAAATATAACAATAATTTATTATAATCCCATACACTTTTAAACAACAAACTCTAAACTCTTCACGCACCCAGTGCCACTGTCGCCGGCCACATGATCGCCTCTCCGCCGGTGACCAGCGGCGGCTGCCACCGTCGCTGGAGTTGCCGGAGCCGTTGCCGGAGAGTAGGAGTATATAATTTTTTCGTTGCACATGACACTTACGATTCACACTTTTTTGCTGCACACACTTTTTTTACTGCACATAACTTTTGCTGCACACACTTTTTTTACTACACACAACTTTTGCTGCACACGAACTTTTATGCTGCATACAAACGTTTATGTGCAGCACATTGTAGGGTAATATTGAAATATTACTATATATTTATGTAGTTAGTAGTAATATTTTTGTATTTTTGTATCTTATATAGTAATAAAGGAGTTTTTAATGTACGTTATAGTAAGTACCCCAAAGAAAAATAATAAACTCTGTATTAAAAAGTACTCCTTCCGTCCCATAAAACCCTTTTCACTGTTCTTATTTGATTGTTCTCACAAAACCTTCACACCCCAAAAAAAGAAAACATCACTTTATCCAACAAGGCAACAACCTTAAAAGTTATTTTAATTTCAAATTTGTCACTCAATTTTCATACATGCCATTACTTTATTTATTTTTATTACCTAAAAATATTACTATATCCTCCAAATTCAATAAAATTGATCAAAAGGTACAAATTTTCTTAAACAATAATGCTAAATATTTTTTGGGACAAAGAGACTAATAACTAATTACGAAAGTATAAAATAATTTCACCATGAAATGGTCTCACACAAGACTGCTCATATAGCAACATGCTGAATTTTACAGGGTAATGTGTTGCTTTATAAAAAAATTAATATAATGACATAGAATATCAACAAATATAAAATAAAATACTCCCTCCATCCAATGATACTTACACATTTTCTATTTTAATCCGTCCCAAAAATACTTGCACACTCTAAAAATGGAAACAACCACAATATCAATAATCTTACATTATTACAAAAATGTCACATTCTTTTTACACACAATCTAGTCAAAGTCAATTATATCATACATTTTATTCTCTTCGATTTTCCAAAATACACATTATCTTTCTTACAATATTACAACAAAAAGTTACTTTTCTTAAACTCCGTGCCACCAAATACGTGCATGTATTTTTGTGACGAATGGATTATTATGTTATAGAGTCTGAATATTACTCCCTCCGTCCCGCCCAAACGTCACTGGCTGCTTTTTGTGCGTAGATTAAGGAGTATCATTATTTTATGTGTAGTGAGTAGTTGTATTAGTAGTGAGTGGTGGGCCTTATGTGGGACCTTTTTACTAAAAGTGAAAAATGAAAACTTTTGAATGAGACGCAGAATATTGTAAAATTGGGACCTTTCGGTGGGATGGAGGGAGTAGTTGATGAGTGTGTTAATTCATGAATCTTGTGCCTGGATTTATGCTATTATGGAGTGTTTGAAGGTTGAAATCGGTTGTAAACCGATATATATTGTATGAGGTCACGAATCAGGTGTGTTGTAGCTATTTGAGTGGTTTTTCAAAGGAAATCGGAATGGAAGTATTGAAAACTGAAGAACGAAAGTCGAAGCCATCCGATTGGACGAAGCAGGAGTGCGATTTGACCTGAAGGAGATCAATTTGACTAGCCCTTCAGGTCGAATTGGCAGCATAATATGTACAGAAGGTGGATTCAACCACGACAGGGAAATTCGACCTGGGCATCAGGTCAAATTGAGGTCGAATCGATTGGCGGAGATGCCGATTCGACCTCGTCACTTCAATTCGACCGGGACAGTTGGTCGAATCGAGCACCTGGGACTTACAGTGTGTTGATTCGACCTGTAATTCGACTTGTGATGATTAATTCGACTTGTTTCTGAAGTCGAATTGAGGTTCGGGGACTTACCATATCTGTATTTTTACACCCTCAATGCGTGTGATCACTTAAAAAGCTCATTCTAGGCCCGGGAGACGCGATTACAAGTATAAAAGAAGGCTTATGCAGCAGTATAGAAAGACACCAACATACATCAAGACATGAAGACGTAGAGTTGAGAGGAGAGTCGATCGTCCATCATCCAGAGGGGCTGTGACAGAGTTCCGCTGGATATTCAAGTAAAATCGGTCCAACTAACCATGATTGTTCCTAGATCAATCATGGGCTAGAGCCGCTTTGGTAGTTCTAGGGTTATGAAGGTTTCATGAGTTAATTTGTGTTTCATGTGTAAACTCCATATAACACTACTTGTGGTTTATTTTATATAAGATTGCGCATTTTTAATCCATACTCACGATCGTTTTGTGCATCAATAATTATTGAGTAAAGTCTGAATACATAACTTGGTTATTGGTTGAGTGCATTCACTGCTGAGCAGGGTTTTATGTTATAATTCTAAGTGAAGGGATTCCGATGTCTTATTAGAACTATCTTATATGAATACTTGTTAATTGAATTATATTCGGGTTAATAAGTAGGATAAAGAGTATAACTTTGTAGTACCTATAAAGGGAGATCAAATCGGGTTAAAGTACTAAGTGCACGGAAAATAATTGATTATGATAGTACCTAGAAAGGAGGGTAAAGTACACATCTTGCTCCGAGGATATTCACACGTGTCATATGCATATTTACTTGTGTCTATAGAGTAGATTTGCATGGTTTAGTGATGCGTTCATAAACTACAAGGCAGAGTCGAACACCGTCACACGAAAGTATGAATTAATAAGTGGAACTGGATTACCTGACGAACTACCTACTATCTTACTTGATCACAACCTCCTAACTCTTCTTCTTGTTATTTTTATTTGCTATTTCAATTAATAGTTGTTACTCAATTTCAATATCAAAACCATTATAATTACCAACATAATCTTAGTTTACTAGAGTATAATTAAATTGATATTTATCCGTCCCTTAGGTTCGATATATAACTTGGTCACCTTCGAAACTACGATTGATATCCTTCATACTTGAGGATTAAATTGTGTGTTGAGAAAACGCCTATCAAGTTTCTGGCGCCATTGTCGGGGATGACATAAAATATCTTTTTGTTATTTTTAGTTTTATTAGGACTATTTTAATTCTTTTTTTACTATTTTACTCTTATTCTTTTCAGGTGTATGCTTACAAGGTCACAGAAAGGTGAATTAGAGCCATATAATCCTGAGATCGGAGCATCATCGAGGAAGAAAAAGAAGAAGAAGAGTAAGATTCAGAGCTAGAAAGAAGATCCAACTGAAGCTCTTAACCTTGGAGTTGAAGTTGACGTGCTAAATTCGCAAATGATTGAAGCTGCAACCAAAGGTAATTTGGAAGTAGTGACAGTCAACATGACAGTAAATCCGGATAATCTGGCCATCCATGAAGTCTTCAAGAATAATGGGGCTGGACACTCTGGGCTTCTAGGAGCAATGGGGGGCTAATGCGGACTTCGATCTTCACCCCACTCTTATTAGCATGATAGAAAGGAACTCCTTTTCAGGAGGGACTTTTGAGGATCCGCAGCAGCATCTAAACAAGTTCTTAGGTTATGCAAGTACTCAAAAAAATACAGGAGAACATGAAGATGCTAGGAAGATCCTCTTATTTAAATTCTCACTTATTGAAAAGGCGAGAGATTGGTATGACACTATTAACGCAGCTGAATGCACTACTTGGGAGTAATTGAAGTTGAAGTTCTTGGAAAGGTATATGCCACCTTCAAACGTGTTCAAGATGAAGCAAGACATTAACCAATTTGGTATCGGTGGTGGAGAGAAGTTTCATGAAGCTTGGGACAGATTCAAGGACATGCTTCGTAAGTGTCCACAACATGGGCTATCTAAAGCTCAATATATCAGCATATTCTACAGTAGATTGGACTGTGATTCTCGTGTGTTATTGGATGTTTCTTCTAATGGAGCATTGCTTACTAAGTCATCCATAGAGGCCGAGAAATTTTTTGAAGATATTTCGATGAACTCAAGAGATTGGCCAACTGATAGAGTGAGAGGCACTTACGTCCTTGGAAAAGTGGCTAAGGTTGAACATGCTATGGTGAAAATAGGTAGAGAAGATGAGATCGTCTCTAGCTTGTCGAATATCAACAAGCTACTTGAGTCCCAACAAAAGTAAATCAGCAATATATCTCAGCGCGTACCGATCATGCAGCAAGAAGTTATGAATGATGGACCGATCTAAGAGGAGATGGAAGAAGCAAACTATGCTATGGGCCAAAGTATTCAAGGGACAAGGTTTTAAAATCAAGGGAACCGGAATTACCATGTGATGAGTGTGTAAATTCACAAGTTTGGCATCATGTTTTGTGCTAGTTTTGGAGAGTTTTGAGGTGGAAATAGGTGGAAAACCTATATATATTGTGAATTAGCATGAATCAGGTGTTAGTGGAGCTATTTAAGTGGTTTTCATAGCAAAAACGGAGTGGAAGTGCCAAGAATCGAAGAGACGAAGTTGAGACCACGCGAACCGCCAAGGAAAGAGTAGGGTTCGACCTGATGGAGGAGGGTTCGACTTCTCCTACAGGTCGAACCAGCAGTGAAAAGTTTGCAGGAGGAAGGTTCGACCACGACTCAAGGGGTTCGACCTGTTCATCAGGTCGAACCATGGTCGAACCAGTTCGCGAGAAGATGGGTTCGACCACGATGTTGGGGTTCGACCTGACAGTTGGTCGAACCAGGAGCGGAAATTGTCCAGTGGTGAGGTTCAACCTGGGGTTTGACCAAAGAGACAGGGGTTCGACCTGTACAAGAGGTCGAACCAAGTGCAGAATGTGTCCAATAGCAGGGTTCGACTTGTGGTTCGACCTTTGGCCGGTGGTTTGACCTGTTTGACGAGGTCGAACCAAAACACGGAAACTTATCTTATCTGGATTTTCGAGGGCAAAATGCGTGGAATCACTTGAAAAGCCCATTCCAAGCCCTAGAAACGTGATTACAAGTATAAAAGGAGGCTAATGCAGAGAACAAAAAGAACACGAAGAGTACGAGAAAAGATAGGGATCGTCGCCAATAACACATTACAAGAGGAGAGTAGGAGAGCTGAGACAGAGGTTCAGCTGGAGTTTCAAGTAAGATTGGTCCAACTAGCCATGGTTGTTCTTAGATCAATCATGGGCTAGAGCCACTTCGGTAGTTCTAGGGTTATGAAGGTTTATGAGTTAATTTGTATTTCGTGTGTATACTCCGTACAACACTACTTGTGATTTATTTTATATAAGATTGCACGTTTTTAATCCATACTCATAGTTGTTTTGTGTATCAATAATCGTTGTGTAGAGTCTGAATGCATGACATGGTTATTGGTTGAGTGCGTTCACTGTTGAGTAGGATTTATTGTTATAATTCTAAGTGAAGGGATTCCGAAGTCTTATTAGAACTATCTTATATGAATACTTATTAATTGAATTGAATTCGGGTTAATAAGTAGGATAAAGAGTATAACTTTATAGTACCTAAAAAGGGAGATCAAATTGGGTTAGAGTACTAAGTGCACGGGAAATAATTTATTATGATAGTACCTAGAAAGGGAGGTAAAGTATACGTCTTGCTCTGAGGATATTTACACGTGTCAAAAGCTTATCTATTTGTGTCTATAGAATAGATTTGTATGGTCTAGCGATGCGTCCATAAACCACAAGGCAGAGTCGGACATCGACACACGAAAGTATGAATTAACGAACTACCTATTATCTTATTTGATCACAACTACTATTTTCTTGTTCTTGTTATTTTAATTGCTATTTTAATTATTACTTAGTTTACAAACCAAAATTACAATTTTCAACATAGTCATAATTGCTAGAAAATAACTAAAGTGATATTTATCCGTCCTGTGGATTCGATATTTAACTTGGTCACCTTTGAAACTACAATTGATATCCTTCATACTTGGGGATTAATTGTGTGTTGAGAAAACGCCCATCAAGTTTTTTGCGCCGTTGCCGGTGACGGCTTAAAATATCTTTTTGTTATTTCTAGTTTATTAAGGCTATTTTTCTTGTTTTGTTGTTTTAATTCTAGTTCTTTTTAGGTGCATGCTCACGAGATCAAAGAAAGGTGAACTTGAACCCTACAATCCTGAAATTGGAGCATCGTCAAGAAAGAAGAAGAAGAAGAAGAAGAGCAAGGCAAAGACTATTGATCCAACTGAAGCTCTAAATTTTGGAGTTGAAGTTGACGAGCAGAATTCGCAGACGATTGAAGCTACAACTGAAGTTAATTCGGGAGTAAGAACAGTCAACATGGCAGTGAATCCGGATAATCTAGCCATCCGAGAGGTTTTCAGAAACAATGGGGCTGGAAATTTTGGGCTTCTAGGAGCAAGGGGAACTAATTCAGCTTTCGATCTTCATCCCGCTCTTATTAGCATGATAGAAAGGAACTCCTTTTCAGGAGGGTCTTTCGAGGATCCGCAGCAGCATCTGAACAAGTTCTTGGGCTATGCAAGTACTCAAAAAGACGCAGGAGAATATGAAGATGCAAGGAAGATCCTTTTGTTCAAATTCTCGCTTACTGAAAAGGCGAGAGATTGGTACGACACTATCAACGCAGCTGAGTGCACCACTTGGGAGCAACTGAAGTTAAGGTTCTTGGAGAGGTACATGCCACCTTCAAAGGTGTTTAAGATGAAGCAAGACATTAACCAATTCGCTATGGCTGGAGGAGAAAAATTTCAATAAGCATGGGATAGATTCAAGGACATGCTTAGGAAGTGTCCTCAACATGGGCTATCTAAAGCTCAATATATCAGTATATTCTACAATGAATTGGACTGTGATTCACGAGTGTTATTGGATGCTTCCTCTAATGGAGCATTGCTTACAAAGTCATCCGTAGAGGCCGAAAAATTATTTGAAGATATTTCGATGAATTCGAGGGATTGGCCAACTGATAGAGTCAGAGGTACTTATGTCCTTGGTAAGGTAGCTAAGGTTGAACAAGCAATGGTTAAAACAAGTAGAGAGGATGAGATCGTCTCTAGCCTGTCCAATATCAACAAGCTACTTGAATCCCAACAGAAGCGAATCAGCGAATTATCTCAGCGCGTACCAATCATGCAGCAGGAGTTAAAGAATGAGGGACCAATCCAAGAGGAGTTGGAAGAGGCACACTATGCCATGGGTCAAAGTATTCAAGGGACTAGGTATCTAGATCAAGGAAACCAGAATTACCAAGGGAACTATCGAGGAAACTTTAATAATCGTGGTCCCCCTGGTGGTTATCAACAGCCTAGGAGGTCGAAGTTCTCATGGAGTAATCCGAATAATGCGATTCAACCTCCGATGGGTGTTGAACCGGGTGCTAAGGTGGAAGAAGGGAAACTGGGTCTTGAGGATACTGTGAACAGGTATATGGCCAAGAATGATGAAAGAGTTAACCGCCTTGAGGCCAAACTTGAAAAGAAAATTGATGCAAACCATGAGGTTATATCTAAGCAGGTGAAGGACCTTACGTTACTGAGGGGGGAGATGGCAGGAAGTGTTAACAAGCTTACTCAAACTATTGAGAAGGGAAAGTTCCCGTCTCAAAGTATTGAGAATCCAAGGTCCTGCAATGCCATCACATTAAGGTCGGGAACGCAGTACGAGAGACCTATGAGGCCGGAATCAAATTTGGACATGTCTAGGGCAAGGTTCGAACATGGTTCGACCAACATTGAAGGTCGAACCATACAGGGGAGGTCAAACCAACACACTGGACACGATCAGGAAATATTGCAGCATCGGTTCAACCAAACTGCAGATGGTTTGACTTGTCCCACAGGTCGAACCATGGTCGAACCCGACAACTCAGAGCACTCTGTTTTTCCAGAACACCGGTTCGACCAAACCAATCTTGGTTTGACCTATTCAACAGGTCGAACCCAGGTCGAACCGCACCACTTGGAGCACTCTGTTTTGTCACAGCAACAGTTCGACCACGACGGTCATGGTTCGACCTATCAAACAGGTCGAACCTTGGTCGAACCGGATGGTGGAAAAAGTACAGTAGGCCGGTTCGACCTAGGTACCCATGGTTCGACCTGTTTCACAGGTCGAACCAAGGTTGAACCTCAAATTCAAAAAGAGAGCCATTGTCCAGAAGGTAGGTTCGACCAGTACGTACATGGTTCGACTTGTTCCACAGGTCGAACCCTGGTCGAACCCCACCAGAAATTGCCTATTGCCACTCCGAACACTCTCGATGATGTTGATGCTACTCCAGTGGTTCAAAATGAGCAAAGTACAGAGATAATAACTGAGAAAAAGTGGGAGAGAGCCAAGCGTTTGAGAGCCGAAAAGGAGAAAGCGGAGAAGATTGATCGTGATGAATGGGGGATTCCCAAAATAAAGATACCTCCGCCGTTTCCTTACAAGCTTGTGAAGAAGGGATTGGAAGAGAAGTTCAAGAAGTTTTCAGAGATAATGAACAAAATAAGCTTGAGCATTCCTTTCTCAGAGGCAATCATGGAGATGCCGTACTATGCCCGATTTCTAAAGGATATATTGTTGAAGAAGCGGAGCTTAACCAGAATTGAAATGGTGAATTTATCTGAGAATTGCAGCTCAATCATCCAAAGGAAGCTGCCGTAAAAGATGAAGGATCCGGGGAGCTTCACTATTCTATGTGAAATCGGAAAGGGGCCGGCACGACGAGCTTTGTGCGATCTAGGGGCGAGCATCAATTTGATGCCTTTGTCCATCTTTCAGAGGCTTGGTTTGGGTGAGTTGACCCCTACAACAGTGGTTCTCCAATTGGCGGACAGGTCGATGACGTTTCCAAAAGGTATAATTGAAGACGTTCTCGTCAAAGTGGAGAAGCTAGTCTTTCCTGTGGACTTTCTTGTGCTAGAGATGGAAGAAGACAAGGATAATATCCCTTTAATCTTGGGGAGACCTTTCCTTGCTACTGCTGGAGCTATGATTGATGTTCAGAAAGGAGAGCTTAGATTGCGGATGGACAAAGAAGAAGTTCTTTTCAACTTGGACAAAGCAATAAAGATGCCCATGGAGTCTCAGTGCTATAGTATTGACGTGGTGGAGGAGATTGTGAAGGAGGATATGTCTCTGATCCTGTCAAAGGATCCTCTTGAGACATGTTTGATGGAGTCTCTTACTTATCCCACTACGGAGCTTGACGGACTCTCCAACGAGGTATGTATTGAATATCTTGAGAACTTACTTGCTTTGGGTGATGCTAGGTATGCATTGGAGAAAGCTAAGGCTGAAGAAGCGAAAGGGTCTAGGAAGTACTTGCTGTTGGAGAGAGAGAGCACTCCGATGGAAGAAAAGAAAGAGGAGCTGAAACCGTTACCGGAACACTTGACGTATGCTTATCTTGGTGACAATGAAAGAGATCCATCAGGTGATTCGGATTTCATGAGGAAAATTGACTCGGAGGAGTCTACACGGCCATGGGATGAAGGTAATTCTAATGATCATATTTTTGTGAGCGAGAAAGGTGCCGTGCTGATTGTAGACAAAGGAAGAGAAGATGATGCCTACTTGAAGCCTCCTAACTTACCACCGGATACCAACAAATTTGAAAATCCTTACTCTAGTTCTTATCCTGGCTTTGATCTTGATGGAGATAGGAGTTATTCCAAAATTGAGTGGAAGATTGACAGGAATGAGAAGAGAAAGTGTGAGACAGTAGATTCTACTGATCGTATGGTGCATAAGAATGGTAAGGTGGAAAGTGTGAATGATAAGAAGAGAAGAAAGTATTGGAAGGTGAGGATGCGACATGATCATCCTCTGATCAAGTAGTCTACAAAGCGGTAATCCGTCGTGACTCTCAGACGTTAAACATGAGCGCTTGTTGGGGGCTTTCCCTCCCGTTTTATTGTTTTATTTCTTTCGTGTGAGTAAGAAATTTTTATATTTGAAGTGCTTACTTATCGGCAATTACATCTCTTTGCAAACTTAGTTTCACCTATGGTTTCTACTAAGTTTGGGGGGGTGTGATGTACTTCCTCAATAAGCACAGATAGTATAATCTTTTCTTTGTGATGTTTGTTAGGGGAGTTGGTTTTTGCGCCATATTTAAAATTTTAATTGATTTTGATGTGACGATTTTTTACAACTTGCCTAATGTTTAGTGGGTTTTGGTTGTGTTTTCTTTTACGGAGTTACTCATGAATGATATATTGTGGAATAATTTTTGATGAAGTTGTGCTCTAGTTGGTACCTAATGATTCGTATTGAAGTTTGAAGTGTGTAGGGATTGAAGAACACTCAGTTGGGAAGCTTAGAAGGGTGGTTCGACCAAAGCTAGGGTAGGTTCGACTAGTGCTAGGAAGTCGAACCGAGCAGAGGAAGTCGAACTGACGCAGAAAATCATCCAGTGAGGTGGTTCGACCTGATCATTCTTGGTTCGATCTGTCTAACAGGTCAAACCAAGGTCGAACCCGGTGACTTAAAATTTACAGTATGGTGGTTCGACCTGAGCCATTATGGTTCAACCTGTTTAGAAGGTCGAACCTGAGGTCGAACCAGTCCGTTCAAAGCACTCTGTTTTTCAAGTGGTAGGTTCGACCACGACAATCATGGTTCGACCTGTTCAGAAGATCGAACCCAGATCGAACCTAAAAGGTAAGTTTGTCCAGAAGGTAGGTTCGACCTCGTCGCTCGAGGTTCGACCTGTTCCGCAGGTCGAACCCGAGGTCGAACCCAGTCAGGTACGCATTTTAAGTTGTTTTTTTTGAAGGGTTCGATTATTCTTTTTGTTCACCAAACCTCGAACCCTCCCCGAACCTTAACACCCTTGCACAAATTCGTTAATTACACTTGATTTTACACCGATTACACAACATTACACTCTTAATTCTTGAATTGGGCGCGGATTTGGGCAATTTTCGTCGCGAATTAGGGCTTTAGTCGCACATTTTGAGTGTTGTGTGCCAATTGTCGATTGTTAACCATGGGCAAGACTAAAGGTACGTTTTTTCAACTCAATTACCTTAGGATTGAAGTTTATTGCAAGAAATGTGTTGTGGGTAAGTTGATTAATGATGATTTTGGTTGAAATTCATGGTGATAATGGATATTGTTGAGTTGATTCATATGAATTCATGTTTATTGGTTTGAGATTGCTTGATTATGGATAGAACTTGAGTTTTATGTGGATTGATCAAGGTTATGATACATCTAGATGAATGAGCATGTTAGTTAGGTGTGAATTGTTGATAATTGGAGTTGTTCATGAAGTTCAATTGTTGAAATTCTTGTTGAATAGCTTGAATTGGTTGATGCATGCTTGTTGTTTATGATTTGAAGATTAAAGGTAGTGTGATTGAAGATGTTTTGAGCATGTTAATTAAGCAAGTGATGTTGAGATGATAGTTGGGTTGATTAAGCATGGATGCTTGAAGTCTTGAGTAGAGTATAGGATATGCTAGTCATATACTTGTGTTCTTGTCTTGTTGGTTGTATTGAAGTAGTTATTTTCAGGAAAGAGACAAGGATCAAGTAAAGGGAAAGGTAAGGCGGATGAAGCAAGATCGAAGAAGAGGAATGACAGGCCTTCGAATGTGGACACAGTGACAAGGAAGCTGAGGCTACAAGATTGTTTACCCGAGAACTTCAGAATTCAAATGCAAAACTGGGATGAGATTAAAGAGAAGTGGGAAGAAGTCTCGGACAAGATAGCTCATACTCGATACCAAGATGATGAGGCGATGAGGATAATGAGAATCGGGAATGACATTTTCTGGATGTTTGATCAAGTGGGTATCCGGAGGTTTATGGAGTTAAAGAGGCCGACGTATTTCCATGTTACAGCGGAAGTAGTCTGCTCATTCGAAATGGTGAAGGACCCGCTTGGGTACCCGTATCAGTGTACGTTTCAGCTTGGTGGAGTGAGTAGGAGATGGACGTCTGAGGATGTTAATGAGCTATTTGAGACGCCTTTGGGAATCTCTCGCTTGGAGAATGGTGTGTTCAATGCTAATAGGTTTTAGAGAGAGATTACAGGGGAGATTGGAGATTATAAGATTAGGCAGGCTCGTGGTTCCTCAATAAAGAATCCAGTTTTGAGGTACATGGATCGTGTCTTGAGCAACACGTTGTTCGCCCACTCAGAGGGAAGTGTTGTGTCTAGAGGAGAGCTTTATGCTTTGTGGTGTATGCTTAATGGGGTGCAGTTTAATGTTGGAGCGTATTTCATTGCACAGCTACATCGATTCAGGACCATTGGTTTCAAAAGGTGAATATTAGAGGGTTACTGACGATCGTGGCTGAGCATTATAATTTAGATTTCACCGGCATCACACCAGTTAGAGGAGAGCCCGATTTGGCGATGTTTACTTGCGTGAAGGGAGGATTCGCACATTTCCGAGATGGAGATTGATTCTTCACGAGGGGACTCAAGCCCTTCGAATTCATGTTTCCCTTCGACGTGAGTAACTTGACAACTATTCGGGTTGCGAGGAACAAGTTGATGGATTCTCTTGGACACAACGCCTTATCTGTGGCAGCGAGGTCGGGTGGTATTGGAGGACTGTATCGCAGATGTGTGCGGATGGTAGGATGGCAGAGTTACAGCAGATTGTTGATCAAGGAGAGTTCCGTCCACCACAGCAGTCCGAAGACGAGGAGTATCAAGAAGAGGAGCAGCAGGATGAGGAGATGCCGATACAGCACGACACACATCAGCATGAGCCAGCACCGCAGCAGCAGCAGCAGCGGGCTATCCCGAATGATACACGGGAGCAGCTCCGCCTTATTCATGAGCAGCTGGTCACGATCGTTGCTAGCCAGCAGGAGACAAACCGACAACTCGCACTCGCCAACGCCAACTATGCTATGTTGAATGAGAGGTACACTGCCTTGAAAGAGAAAGTTGGTAGGTTGGGTGATCGAGTTGATTACTTGGATAGACACATCGGTGATTTGCACCGGATTGTGGAACGGAGGCTTGATGATGAGGATGATGATGCTCCGGAGGAGTAGTTTTTCAGGTTTTCTTTGGTTTCCTCTGATTCATCTTGATTCCCTTATTCTTCTTTTTATCTTTATAGGTTGGGGTGTGATTCATGCGTGAGTGGAATGTATAAGTGATATCTTGTATGATTGATTGGGTATAAGCTTATTGATTTTTGTGCATTCATATGTTCATGTGTAATTTCTATTGATGAAAAGCATGTATTATTTGATAAATATATTGAGTTATTGTGAAATTGATCTTAATTATGTGCTATGAGGAGTACTAGGATTCTAATTACCTATGTGAGGATTTGAGCTTTGATAATCATGCTTGATCATGATTATTTTATTCTTGAGAGGATCATTCATATGAACGTATTCTAGAACTTGGCTTGGAGTCTTGTGTGAGACTTATGATTGATAAATTGCTAGGACATGATCTTAGGCCATTATTTTGTGATTAAGTTACTTAACCAAATTTATCCTTCCTAATGATTTTATTAACCTTTGGATGCCCTGTTGAGCCGTTAAAGCTTTTTCTTTGGTAGCCGAAGTAAATAACCTTATAAACCTTTACTTGAGCTTTGATTAACCTATTCATTGGTAGAGAGAGTGGAGGTGAGTAAGTGTTGCAAGAAGAAAAGGAAGATAGAATATGGATGGATGAAAGAATATGGTTAAATCTTGTTTAGGGGTAGTGCCAGAAATTGGTACCCTGATTGTTTTTATACATGGTGTGTGAAGCTTAGCAGCTGACGGCCTATACATGAGAAGAAGGGTAGTGCCTGAAACCGGTACCCGAATTGTTTAAAAAGATGATGTTGATGCCATGAAAAGAAGGAAAATTCAGGAATTTTACAAGTTCAAGAGACGACATTGGAGGAGAACTTGCTGTAAGAAGAAGAAATCGAGAACCTCAAAGGTAACTCTCTACTAGTGTCTTAAGTCACTTTACCTAAATTTTCCTACCTTTTTCCAAAGAGCCAACATTACAACCCAAAAACAAGTCCTTTGTGATCCTAGTGAAGAGTTGATTATAAGTTGATTTTTGAGACCTTTGCCACGCTTATGGTTACGCGTGAATATGGATTGATATGAGTGTTTATATTAAGCTATGTAGTGCCTCACGCACTTGAGTGAAAGAGAATAAATACTTATCTTGTGGGCGAAATTACTAAGTACTCCGAATGGTGTGTGATTGAATTAGTTTTGCATGAGTGATATATATGAGGCAATTAATACTTGTTTGATTGAATGAAGTTGCATGTGTGATATGTGTTGTACTTGATCTTGGTGAATTATACACAACTCCTGTGGTTTGATTTGGTTGCCTCGAGACGAGCAACATGTAAGTTTGGGGGTTTGATGAGTGTGTAAATTCACAAGTTTGACATCATGTTTTGTGCTAGTTTTGGAGAGTTTTGAGGTGGAAATAGGTAGAAAACCTATATATATTGTGAATTAGCATGAATCAGGTGTTAGTGGAGCTATTTAAGTGGTTTTCATAGCAAAAACGGAGTGGAAGTGCCAAGAATCGAAGAGACGAAGTTGAGACCACGCGAACTGCCAAGGAAAGAGTAGGGTTCGACTTGATGGAGGAGGGTTCGACTTCTCCTACAGGTCGAACCAGCAGTGAAAAGTTTGCAGGAGGAAGGTTCGACCACGACTCAAAGGGTTCGACTTGTTCATCAAGTCGAACCATGGTCGAACCAATTCGCGAGAAGATGGGTTTGACCACGACGTTGGGGTTCGACCTGATAGTTGGTCGAACCAGGAGCGGAAATTGTCCAGTGGTGAGGTTCAACCTGGGATTCGACCAAAGAGGCAGGGGTTCGACATGTACAAGAGGTCGAACCAAGTACAGAATGTGTCCAGTAGCAGGGTTCGACTTGTGGTTTGACCTGTGGCCGGTGGTTCGACCTGTTTGACGAGGTCGAACCAAAATGCGGAAACTTACCTTATCCAGATTTTCGAGGCCAAAACGCGTGGAATCACTTGAAAAACCCATTCCAAGCCCTAGAAACGTGATTACAAGTATAAAAGGAGGCTCATACAGAGAACAAAAAGAACACGAAGAGTACGAGAAAAGATAGGGATCATCGCCAACCACACATTACAAGAGGAGAGTACGAGAGCTGAGACAGAGGTTCAGCTGGAGTTTCAAGTAAGATTGGTCCAACTAGCCATGGTTGTTCTTAGATCAATCATGGGCTAGAGCCACTTCGGTAGTTCTAGGGTTATGAAGGTTTCATGAGTTAATTTGTATTTCGTGTGTATACTCCGTACAACACTACTTGTGGCTTATTTTATATAAGATTGCACGTTTTTAATCCATACTCATAGTTGTTTTGTGCATCAATAATCGTTGTGTAGAGTCTTAATGCATGACATGGTTATTGGTTGAGTGCGTTCACTGTTGAGCAGGGTTTATTGTTATAATTCTAAGTGAAGGGATTCCGAAGTCTTATTAGAACTATCTTATATGAATACTTATTATTTGAATTGAATTAGGGTTAATAAGTAGGATAAAGAGTATAACTTTATAGTACCTAAAAAGGGAGATCAAATCGGGTTAGTGTACTAAGTGCACGGGAAATAATTGATTATGATAGTACCTAGAAAGGGAGGTAAAGTATACGTCTTGCTCTGAGGATATTTACACGTGTCAAAAGCTTATCTATTTGTGTCTATAGAATAGATTTGTATAGTCTAGCGATGCGTCCATAAACCACAAGGCAGAGTCGGACATCGACACACGAAAGTATGAATTAACGAATGAAATTGG
This sequence comes from Pogostemon cablin, assembly GCA_023678885.1. Taxonomy (NCBI): domain Eukaryota; kingdom Viridiplantae; phylum Streptophyta; class Magnoliopsida; order Lamiales; family Lamiaceae; genus Pogostemon; species Pogostemon cablin. The sequence goes on from CM042983.1 coordinate 12,576,011, forward strand.
ATGGCTTGACGAACTACCTATTATCTTATTTGATCACAACTACTATTTTCTTGTTCTTGTTATTTTAATTGCTATTTTAATTATTACTTAGTTTACAAACCAAAATTACAATTTTCAACATAGTCATAATTGCTAGAAAATAACTAAAGTGATATTTAGCCGTCCTGTGGATTCGATATTTAACTTGGTCATTTTCGAAACTACAATTGATATCCTTCATACTTGGGGATTAATTGTGTGTTGAGAAAACGCCCATCACCATGGGAACTACAAAAATCGTGGTCCTCCGGGTAATTATCAACAGTCTAGGAGGCTCGAGTTTTCATAGAGTAATCCTAACAATGCAATTCAAGCTCTGATGGGTGTTGATCCAGATGCAAAAGTGGAGGAAGGAAAGCCAGGTTTCGAGGATACGGTGAACAGGTACATGGCTAGGAATGATGCTAGAGTGGATCGTCTTGAGGCCAAGTTAGAGAAAAAGATTGATACAAACCATAAGGATTTGACTACACAAATGAAGGACCTTATATTGTTGATGAGGGAGATGGCAGAAATTGTTAACAAGCTCACTCAAACTATTGAGAAAGGGAAGCTCCCGTCGCAAAGTATTGAGAATCCAAAGTCCTGCAATACCATCACATTGAGATCTGGAACACAATACGAGGGACCGATGAGGCCGGAATTGAAATTAGATACGCCAAGGGATCAATTCGACCCCAATTCGACCAACATCACAGGTTGAATTCAACAGGGGAGGTCAAATTGGACGACTGGATGTGATTTAGAAGCATCAAAGCCTCAATTCGACCAAAACTAATTTAATTCGACCTGGGGGCCAGGTCGAATTGAGGTCGAATCCACCCTTCCGGAGCACTCTGTTTTATCAGAAACTCGATTCAACCAGCAGCAGTTCAATTCGACCAGACCTTCAGGTCGAATTGAGGTCGAATCGGAGGGCAGAAATCTTACAGTGAGCCGATTCGACCAGGGGGACTTCAATTCGACCAGACCTTCAGGTCGAATCCAGGTCAAATCAGAGATACAGGGTGAGAATCGTGTTCCAGGTGTGCAATTCGACCACTACATGCCCAATTCGAACAGAGCACTGGTCGAATTGAGGTCGAATCATCCCATACTGCACCAGTTTCTTCACCGAACACTCCTCATGATGTGAACATTACTCCATTGGTTCCGAATGAGCAAAATACTAAGACCATAGCAGAGAAGAAGTGGGAAAGAGCCAAGAGGTTGAAAGTCGAAAAGAATAAAGCGAAGAAGGTTGAGCGTGATGAATGGGGTATCCCCAAAACAAAGATACCTCCATCGTTTCCTTATAAGCTGGTTAAGAAGGGATTGAAAGAGAAGTTCAATAAGTTTTTAGATATCATAAATAAGATAAGCTTGAGTATTCCTTTCTCTGAGGTAATATTGGAGATGTCGTACTATGCCCGATTCCTTAAGGATATATTGTTGAAAAAGAGAAGCTTGAACAGAGTTGAGACGGTGAACTTGTCTAAAAATTGCAGTTCGATTATCCAAAGGAAGCTGCCACAGAAGATGAAGGATTCGGGAAGCTTCACTATCTTGTGTGAGATTGGAAAAGGGCCAGCACGACGAGCCTTGTGCGATTTTGGGGCAAGCATCAATTTGATGCCATTGTCTATCTCTCAAAGGCTTGGTTTGGGGGAGTTATCTCCTACAACAGTTGCTCTACAATTGGCGGATAGGTCGATGACATTTCCAAAAGGTATCATTGAAGAAGTTCTTATCAAAGTGGAGAAACTAGTCTTTCCTGTGGATTTTCTTGTACTTGAGATGGAAGATGACAAGGATAACATCCCTCTTATCTTGGGAAGACATTTCCTTGCTACTGCTAGGGCCATGATTGATGTTAAAAAGGGGGAGCTTAGGTTGCGGATGGATAAAGAAGAGGTCATATTCAACCTTGACAAAGCAATGAAGATGCCTATGGAGTCACAATGTCATAGTATTGACGTGGTGGAGGAGATTGTGAAGGAAGATATGTCTTTGATCCTGTCTAAGGATCCTCTTGAGATATGCTTGATGGAGTTTTTTACTTATCCCACTACGGAGTTTGACGATCTCTCCAATGAGGAATGTATTGAATATCTTGAGAACTTACTTGTTTTGGGTGTTGACAGGTATGAACTGGAGAAATCTAAGGTTAAAGAAGTGAAGTGGACTAGGAAGTACTTGCCACTGGATAGAGAGAGCACTCCGATAGAAGAAAAGAAAAAGAAGCTGAACCCGTTCCAGAACACTTGACGTATGCCTTTCTTGGTGACAATGAAAAATACCCAACAGATGATTCTGAATTTTAATGGAAGATTGACCAGGAGGTGTCTAGACAGCCATGGGAAGAAGGAAATTCTGAGGATCATATACTTGTGACCAAAAAAGGTGAGGTGTTGAGTGTAGCCAAGAAGAGGGAAAAAAAGTATTTGAAGGTGAGGATGCGAGAAGACCATTTTTCGATCAAGTAGTCTACTAAGTGGTAATCCATAGTGACTCTCCGACGTTAAACAAGAGCGCCTGTTGGGGGCTTTCCCTCGTGTTTTATTATTTTATTTCATTCGTGTGAGTAAGAAATTTTTATATTTGAAGTGCTTACTTATCGGCAATTATATCTCTTTACAAACTTAGTTTCAACTATAGTTTCTCCTAAGTTTGGGGGGGTGTGATGTACTTAACTCAATAAGCACCGATAGTATAATCTTTTCTTTGTAACGTTTGCTAGGGGAGTTGATTTTTTGCGGTATGTTGAAACTTTAATCGGTTTTGATGTGTCGATTTTTTTTCAATTTGCCTAGTGTTCAGTGGTGTTTTGTTCCGTGTTTTGTGTTGTTTGCAGAGTTACTCATGAATGTTATGTTTTAGGATTGATTCTTGATGAAGTTATGCTCTTTTTTGGTACCTAATGTTCGTGTGTTGAGCTTGAAGTATGTAGGGGATGAAGAAAACTCGATTTTGGAGCATCAAGGAGCCAATTCGACCTGAGGCATCGCAATTCGACCAGAGGCCTAGGTCGAATCAAGGTCGAATCGAAGTGCAAAATCTTTCAGGGAGCCAATTCGACCACGACAATTCCAATTCGACCAGCAGCTCAGGTCGAATTGAGGTCGAATTGAGGACCTGAATCTTACAGTGTGTGGATTCGACCTGAGGCATTCCAATTCGACCAAGAGAGCAAGTCGAATCAAGGTCGAATCGAAGGAGAAAGTTGTCCAGAAGGTCAATTCGACCACGTAGAATTCAATTCGACCTCTTAGGCAGGTCGAAGTGAGGTCGAATTGGGCCAGGTAAGTAAGTTTTAATTCTAATTTTTGAATCATTCGACCACTTTTTGCACACTATCTCCACTCGAATTCATCCCTAATCGAAGAACCTTGCATCTAATCTTCAATCCTACATGATTTCGCACCGATTACACTACACTCCACCCTTAATTTCTTCAATTTGTTGTGATTTTGGGTGAATTTAGTCGCAATTTAGGGTTTATCTGCGCGAATTTGAAGAAGTTCAATCACTTTGTCGATTTTAGCCATGGGAAGAACAAAAGGACAAGGAAAAGACAAGGGAAATGAGGTGGAAGTTAAATCAAAGAAAAGGCAGGATAAGCCTACTCGTGTGGATAATGTGACAAAAAAGTTGAGGCTTAAGGAGAGGTTGCCTGCGAACTTCAAGATTCAAATGAATGAGTGGGATGAGATTAAAGAGAAATGGGCTGAAGTTTCAGAAAAGATCGCTAGAACGAGGTACCAAGATGAGGATGCTATGCTCATAATGAGGATCCGGGATGATATATTATGGATGTTTGATCAAGTTGGGATCCGGCATTTTATGGAGCTGAAGAAGCCGATATATTTCCATGTGATGGCTGAGGTTCTGTGCTCGATTACGATGGAGAAGGATCCTATAGGGTATCCTAATGAGTGTACTTTTCAGCTCAGGGGAGTGATGAGGACGTGGTCTGTGGAGGAGTTCAATGTACTATTTCAGACTCCTACAGAGATTGCTCGGATGGAGAACGGTTTCTTCAATGCCAACAGGTTTTGGCGAGAGATTTCTAGAGGGGATGTCGACTATAAGACACAGGACGCTCGTGCCTCGATGATCAAGAATCATGTGCTCCGGTATATAGATAGAGTGTTGAGCAACACGCTGTTTGCCCGCTCTGAGGGGAGCTGTGTGTCGAAAGGAGAGCTCTATGCTCTATGGTGCATGTTGAACAGGGTGAAATTCAATGTGGGTTCATATTTTATCTATCAGCTGAATCGGTTTAGAGTCTATGGGTTTCAGAAGGTGAATATCGCAGGATTGCTCACAACCGCGGCTGAGTATTATCGCATGGACTTCACCGGCATTACACCTATTTCTGGAGAGCCTGATTTGGTTATGTTCTCTTGCGTGAGGGGAGGATTTGCGCATTTCCGAGATGGGGATTGGTTCTTTATAAGGGGACCTAAGCCCTTCGATTTCATGTTCCCCTTCGATGTGAGTGACATGACTACCATTCGTGAGGAGAGGAACATGTTGATGAGCTCACTGGGATACACTGCCTTGTCCGTTACTGTTCGGACGAGAGGAGATTGGAGGGCAGTGGCCCGGATGTGTGCAGCTGGTATGGTTGAGGAGTTGCAGCGGATTGTTGATCAAGGAGAGTTCCGGCCACAGCAGCCACCACCACAGCAGCCACCGCCACAGCAACCACATGGAGAAGAGGACGAGCATCAGGAGATGGATATCTCAGAGCAGCACGAGAGGGTTCCTCATCCCATTCCGGTGGTGCCACAGCAGCAGCAGTAGGCTGGTCCAGATGATTATACACGAGAACAGTTCCGTCTCTTGAATGAGCACCTGGCCACGATCAGAGCGGATCAGTAGGAGACAAATAGACAGCTGGCGCTCGCTAATGCAAACTACGCCACGCTTAATGATCGGTACAGGGCCATGGATGAGCGGGTTGGTAGAGTGAGTGATCGTGTTGACTTGTTGGATAAACACATTAGTGATCTGCACCGAATTGTGGAGCGGAGGTTTGATGAGATGAGTGAGGACGATGATGATGAGGATGATGATGCTCTGGAGGAGTAGAGCTGCAGGTTTTTGTGTTATCTGATTCATCTCATCTACATTCTTCTTTTTATCTTTACAGGATGGGTGTGTCTTGCGTGAGTGGCATGTATTATATTGTTATATTTGATCGTCTTAGATGTGGATTGTAAGGATAGATTGAGATGCATGAGTTGGGATTTGTAGAGATGCTTGTATGATTGATTTGATATATGGGTTCATGGATTTTTGTGCATTTATATGTTCATGTGTTAATTTTCATTGATGAGAGCATGTATAATTTGATAAGTATGTAAAGTTCTTGTGAAAATTGATCTTGATTATGTGCTATGAGGAGTACTTAGGATTCTATTTACCTATGTGAGGATTTGAGCCTTTTAATCATGCTTGATCATGATAGTTTATTCTTAAGAGAATCATTCATATGAACGTATTCTAGAACTTGCCTTGGAGTCTTGTGTGAGACTTACAATTGGTGAATCGCTAGGATATGATCTTAGGCAATTCTTGATTATTTAAGCTACTTAGCCAAATTTACCTTCCCATTGATTATGTATACCTTTGGTAGCCCTGTTTGAGCCTTTAAAAAGCTTTTTCTTTGGCAAGCCGAATAAAAGAGCCTTATTTAACCTTTACTTAAGCTTTGTTGAGTACCCTATTCATTAGTATAGAGTTGAGGTAAATAAGTGTTGCAAGAAGAAGAAGGAAGATAGAATAAGGTTGAGTAAAGTAAGAGAAGTGTATGGTTAAATCTTGTTTAGGGGTAGTGTCTGAAACTGGTACCCCGATTGCTGTTTAAAAAGGGTAGTGCCTACAACCGGTACCCGAGTTATCAAAAGAAGAATGATGTTGATGCAAGGAAGAGAAAGAAAATTCAAAAATTACAAGTGCAAGAGAAGAAATTGGAGGAGGATATGTAGCCGAATGAAGAAAGCGAGAACCTCCAAGGTAACTCTCTACTAGTGTTTGAGTCACTTTATCTAAATTTTCCTACCCTTTCCAAAGAGCCAATATTACAACCCAAAAATAAGTCCTTTGTGATCCTAATAATGAGTTGATTGTGAGTTGATTTTTGAGACCATTGTCAAGCTTATGGTTACGAGTGAGTATGGATTGAGTATGAGCGTATACTTTAGCCTGTTAAGTGCAACTAGCACTTGAGTGAGAGAGTAAACACTTGTCTTGTGAGCTAGATGACTTAGTACTCCTTATTTTGATTGCATTGCCTAGGGACGAGCAACATGTAAGTTTGGGGGTTAGATGAGTGTGTTAATTCACAAATCTTGCACCTGGATTTGTGCTATTATGGAGTGTTTGAAGGTTGAAATTGGTTGTAAATCGATATATATTGTATGAAGTCACGAATCAGGTGTTGTTGGAGCTATTTGAGTGGTTTTTCGAAGAAAATCGGAGTGGAAGTGTTAAAAACTGAAGAAAGGAAGACGAAGCTATCTAATTGGGCAAAGTAGGAGTGCGATTCGACCTGAAGGAGATCAATTTGACCAGCCCTTCAAGTCGAATTGGCAGCATAATATGTACAAAAGGTGGATTCGACCACGATAGGGGAATTCGACCTGGGCATCAGGTCGAATCGATTGGCGGAGATGCCGATTTGACCTCGTCACTTTGATTCAACCGGGGCAGTTGGTCGAATCGAGCACCTGGGACTTACAGTGTGTTGATTCGACCTGCAATTTGACTTGTGATGATCAATTCGACCTGTTTCTGAAGTCGAATTGAGGTTCGGGAATTTACCATATCCGTATTTTTACACCCTCAATGCGTGTGATCACTTAAAAAGCCCATTCCAGGCCTGGGAGGTGCGATTACAAGTATAAAAGAAGGCTTATGCAGCAGTATAGAAAGACACCAACATACATCAAGACGTGGAGATGTAGAGTTGAGAGGAGAGTCGATCGTCCATCATCCGGAGGGGCTGTGACAGAGTTCCGATGGAGATTCAAGTAAGATCGGTCCAACTAACCATGATTGTTCTTAGATCAATCATGGGCTAGAGCCGCTTCGGTAGTTCTAGGGTTATGAAGGTTTCATGAGTTAATTTGTCTTTAGTGTGTAAACTCCGTACAACACTACTTGTGGTTTATTTTATATAAGATTGCGCATTTTTAATCCATACTCATGGTCGTTTTGTGCATCAATAATTGTTGTGTAAAGTCTGAATACATAACTTGGTTATTGGTTGAGTGCTTTCACTGCTGAGCAGGGTTTTATGTTATAATTCTAAGTGAAGGGTGATGAGCGTTTTCTTAATACACAATTAATCCCCAAGTATGAAGGATATCAATTGTAGTTTCGAAGGTGACCAAGTTAAATATCGAATCCACAGGACGGATAAATATCACTTTAGTTATTTTCTAGCAATTATGACTATGTTGAGAATTGTAATTTTGGTTTGTAAATTAAGTAATAATTGAAATAGCAATTAAATAACAAGAACAAGAAAATAGTAGTTGTGATCAAATAAGATAGTAGGTAGTTCGTCAAGCCATCCAGTTTCATTCGTTAATTCATACTTTCGTGTTTCGATGTCCGACTCTGCCTTGTGGTTTATGGACGCATCGCTAGACCATACAAATCTATTCTATAGACACAAATAGATAAGCTTTTGACACGTGTAAATATCCTCAAAGCAAGATGTATACTTTACCTCCCTTTCTAGGTACTATCATAATCAATTATTTCCCGTGCACTTAGTACTCTAACCCGATTTGGTCTCCCTTTTTAGGTACTATAAAGTTATATTCTTTATCCTACTTGTTAATCCGAATTCAATTCAATTAACAAACATTCATATAAGACAGTTCTAATAAGACTTCGGAATCCCTTCACTTAGAATTATAACAATAAACCCTGCTCATTAGTGAACGCACTCAACCAATAACCATGTTATGCATTCAGACTCTACACAACGATTATTGATGCACAAAACAACTATGAGTATGGATTAAAAACGTGCAATCTTATATAAACTAAACCACAAGTAGTGTTGTACGGAGTATACACACGAAATACAAATTTAACTCATGAAACCTTCATAACCCTAGAACTACCGAAGTGGCTCTAGCCCATGATTGATCTAAGAACAATCATGGTTAGTTGGACCAATCTTACTTGAATCTCCAGCTACACCTCTGTCACCACCCTCCGGATGGATCACCAATCTCTTCTCTTGTCTCCTCTTATTATTCTCGCGTCGTCGTCATTTTCTTGACTGCATGAGCCTCCATTTATACTTGTAATCACGTCTCTAGGGCTTGGAATGGGCTTTTCAAGTGATCCCACGCGTTTTGGCCTCAAAAATCCGGATAAGATAAGTTTCCGCATTTTGGTTCGACCTCGTCAAACAGGTCGAACCACTGGCCACAGGTCGAACCACAGGTCGAACCCTGCTACTGGACACATCCTGCACTTGGTTCGACCAACTGTACAGGTCGAACCACTCCCTCTTTGATCGAACCCCAGGTCGAACCTCACCACTGGATAATTTCTGCTCCTGGTTCGACCAACTGTCAGGTCAAAACCCAACGTCGTGGTCGAACCCATCTTCTCGCGAACTGGTTCGACCATGGTTCGACCTGATGAACAGGTCGAACCCCTTGAGTCGTGGTCGAACCTTCTTTCTGCAACTTTTCAATGTTGGTTTGACCTGATGGAGAAGTAGGAGAAGTCGAACCCTCCTCCATCAGGTCGAACCCTACTCTTTCCTTGGCGGTTCGCATGGTCTCAACTTCGTCTCTTCGATTCTTGGCACTTCCACTCCGTTTTTGCTATGAAAACCACTTAAATAGCTCCACTAACACCTGATTCATGCTAATTCACAATATATATAGGTTTTTCACCTATTTCCACCTCAAAACTCTCCAAAACTAGCACAAAACATGATGCCAAACTTGTGAATTTACACACTCATCAAACCCCCAAACTTACATGTTGCTCGTCCCAAGGCAACCAAATCAAATCACAGGAGTCATGTATAATTCACCAAGATCAAGTACAACAATATCACACATGCAACTTCATTCAATCAAACAAGTATTAATTGCTTTATATATATCACTCATGCAAAACCAATCCAATCACACACCATTCGGAGTACTAAGTAATTTCGCTCATAAGATAAGTATTTATTCTCTTTCACTCAAGTGCGTGAGGCACTATATAGGTTAATATAAACACTCATATCAATCCATATTCACGTGTAACCATAAGCTTGGCAAAGGTCTCAAAAATCAACTTATAATCAACTCTTCACTATGATCACAAAGGACTTGTTTTTGGGTTGTAATGTTGGCTCTTTGGAAAAAGGTAGGAAAATATGGACTTAGTGACTTAAGACACTAGTAGAGAGTTACCTTCGAGGTTCTCGATTTCTTCTTCTTACAGCAAGTTCTCCTCCAATGTCGTCTCTTGAACTTGTAAAATTCCTCAATTTTCCTTCTTTTCATGGCATCAACATCATCTTTTTAAACAATTCGGGTACCGGTTTCAGGCACTACCCTTCTCCTCATGTATAGGCCATCAGCTGTTAAGCTTCACACACCAAGTATAAAAACAATCGGGGTACCAGTTTCGGGCACTACCCCTAAATAAGATTTAACCATATTCTTTTCATCCAACCATATTCTATCTTCCTTTTCTTCTTGCAACACTTACTCACCTCCACTCTCTCTACCAATGATTAGGTTAATCAAGGCTCAAGTAAAGGTTTATAAGGTTATTTACTTCGGCTACCAAAGAAAAAGCTTTAACGGCTCAACGGGGCATCCAAGGGTTAATAAAATCATTAGGAAAGATAAATTTGGCTAAGTAGCTTAATCACAAAATAATGGCCTAAGATCATGTCCTAGCATTTTATCAATCATAAGTCTCACACAAGACTCCAAGCCAAGTTCTAGAATACGTTCATATGAATGATCCTCTCAAGAATAAAATAATCATGATCAAGCATGATTAAAAAGCTCAAATCCTCACATAGGTAATCCTAGTACTCCTCATAGCACATAATTAAGATCAATTTCACAAGAACTCAATATACTTATCAACTAAACATGCTTTTCATCAATAGAAATTAACACATGAACATATGAATGCACAAAAATCAATAAGCTTATACCCAATCAATCATACAAGATATCACTCATACATTCCACTCACGCATGAATCACACCCCAACCTAAAGATAAAAGGAAAAATAATGGAATCAAGATGAATCGGAGGAAACCAAAGAAAACCTGAAAAACTAATCTTCCGGAGCATCATCATCCTCATCATCAAGCCTCCTTTCCACAATCCGGTGTAGATCACCGATGTGTCTATCCAAATAATCAACTCGATCACCCAACCTACCAACTTTCTCATTCAAAGCCGTATACCTCTCATTCAACATAGCATAGTTGGCGTTGGCGAGTGCGAGCTGTCGGTTTATCTCCTGCTGGCTAGCAACGATCGCGACCAGCTGCTCATGAATAAGACGGAACTTCTCCCGTGTATCATTTGGGACAGCCCGCTGCTGCTGCGGTGCTGGCTCATGCTGATGTGCGTCGTACTGCATCGGCATCTCTTCATCCTACTGCTCCTCCTCGGGCTGCTCTTTATCTTCGGGCTGCTGTGGTGGACGGAACTCTCCTTGATCAACAATTTGCTGTAACTTCGCCATCCTACCATCTGCACACATCTGCGATACCGTCCTCCAATCACCACCCGACCTCGCTGCCATGGATAAGGCGTTGTGTCCTAGAGAATCCATCAACTTATTCCTCGCAACCCGAATAGTTGTCAAGTTACTCACGTCGAAGGGAAACATGAATTCGAAGGGCTTGAGTCCCCTCGTGAAGAACCAATCCCCATCTCGGAAATGGGCAAATCCTCCCTTCACGCATGTAAACATCGCCAAATCGGGCTCTCCTCTAACTGGTGTAATATCGGTGAATTCCAAGTTATAATGCTCAGCCACGATCGTCAGTAACCCTCCAATATTCACTTTTTGAAACCCAATGGTCCTGAATCGATGTAGCTGTGCAATGAAATACGCTCCAACATTGAACTGCACCCCATTAAGCATACACCACAAAGCATAAAGCTCTCATCTAGACACAACACTTCCCTCTGAGCGGGCGAACAACGTGTTGCTCAAGACACGATCCATGTACCTCAAAACTGGATTCTTTATTGAGGAAGCACGAGCCTGCCTAATCTTATAATCTCCAATCTCCCCTGTAATCTCTCTCCAAAACCTATTAGCATTGAACGCACCATTCTCCAAGCGAGAGATCCCCAAAGGTGTCTCAAACAGCTCATTAAAATCCTCAGACGTCCATCACCTACCCACTCCACCAAGCTGAAACGTACACTGATACGGGTACCCAAGCGGGTCCTTCACCATCTCGAATGAGCAGACTACTTCCGCTGTAACATGAAAATACGTCGGCCTCTTTAACTCCATAAACCTCCGGATACCCACTTGATCAAACATCCAGAAAATGTCATTCCCGATTCTCATTATCCTCATCGCCTCATCATCTTGGTATCGAGTACGAGCTATCTTGTCTGAGACTTCTTCCCACTTTTCTTTAATCTCATCCCAGTTTTGCATTTGAATTTTAAAGTTTTCGGGTAAACGATCTTGTAGCCTCAGCTTCCTGGTCACTGTGTCCACATTCGAAGGCCTGTCTTGCCTCTTCTTCGATCTTGCTTCATTCGCCTTACCTTTCCCTTTACTTGATCCTTGTCCCTTTCCTGAAAACAACTATTTCAACACAACCAACAAGACAAAAACACAAGTATTTGACTAGCATATCCTCTACTCTACTCAAGACTTCAAGCATCCATGCTTAATCGACTCCAACTATCATCTCAACATCACTTGCTTAATTATCATGCTCAAAACATCATCAATCACACTCTCTTTAATCTTCAAATAATAAACAACAAGCATGCATCAACCAATTCAAGTCATTCAACAATTGAACTTCATGAACAACTCAAACTATCAACAATTCAAACCTAATTAACATACTCATTCATCTAGATGCATCATATCCTTGATCGATCTACATAAAACTCAAGTTCTATCCATAATCAAACAATCTCAAACCAATAAACATGAATTCATATGAATCAACTCAAAAATAGCAATTATCTCCATGAATTTCAACCAAAATTGACGTCAATCAACTTACCCACTACACTTTTCTTGCAATATACTTCAATCCTAAGGTAATTAAGTTGAAAGAACGTACCTTTAGTCTTGCCCATGGTTAACAATCGATAATTTGCACACAACACTAAAAAACGCGACTGAAGCCCTAATTCGCGACGAAAATTGCCTAAATCCGCGCCCAATTCAAGAATTAAGAGTGTAATGTTGTGTAATCGATGCAAAATCAAATATAATTGACGAATTTGTGCAAGGGTGTTAAGGTTCGGGGAAGGTTCGAGGTTTGGTGAACAAGAAGAATGATCGAACCCTTCTAAAAACACAACTTAAAATGCGTACCTGACTGGGTTCGACCTCGGGTTCGACCTGCGGAACAGGTCGAACCTCGAGCAACGAGGTTGAACCTACCTTCTGGACAAACTTACCTTTTGGGTTCGACCTTCTGAATCAGGTCGAACCTACCTTCTGGACAACTGCTCCTCGTGGTTCGACCTGGGTTCGACCTTCTGAACAGGTCGAACTATGAATGTCGTGGTCGAACCTATCACTTGAAAAACAGAGTGCTCTGAATGGACTGGTTCGACCTCAGGTTTGACCTTCTGATCAGGTCGAACCATAACTGCTCAGGTCGAACCACCATACTGGATGATTTAAGTCACCGGGTTCGACCTTGGTTTGACCTGTTAGACAGGTCGAACCTAGAATGATCAGGTCGAACCACCTCACTGGATGATTTTCTGCGTCGGTTCGACTTCCTCTGCTCGGTTCGACCTCCTGGCACTAGTCGAACCTCTCTTGGCTTTGGTCGAACCACCCTTTTAAGCTTCCAAACTGAGTGTTCTTCAATCCCTATACACTTCAAACTTCAATACGAATCATTAGGTACCAACTAGAGCACAACTTCATCCAAAATTTGTTCTACAAAATATCATTCATGAGTAACTCCGTAAAAGAAAACACAACCAAAACCCACTGAACATTAGGCAAGTTGTAAAAAATCGTCACATCAAAATCGATTAAAATTTAAAATATGGCGCAAAAACCAACTCCCCTAACAAACATCATAAAGAAAAGATTATACTACCGGTGCTTATTGAGCTAAGTACAACACACCCCCCCAAACTTAGTAAAAACCATAGTTGAAACTAAGTTTGCAAAGAGATGTAATTGCCGATAAGTAAGCACTTCAAATATAAAAATTTCTTACTCACACGAATAAAATAAAGCATTAAAACGGGAGGAAAAGCCCCCAACAAGTGCTCAAATTTAACGTCGGAGAGTCACGACGGTACCAAATCAGATCAAGGTATCCACAAAGATGACACAAACATCATCCGGCGACTTGTAATGCTTCAAGCGATGTCCATTCGCCGCAAAAATGTCTCCATCCTTGTCAATAAGCTCAAAACTCCCCCTTCCTAAGACCCGATGAATCATGAACGGTCCCGTCCACTTAGACTTCAACTTGCCAGCAAAAAACTTCAACTCCACCAAACTGTTGCTCTCTCACCAATGAAATCAAGCCCATTTTAAACTCAAAATTGTTAGCATGAATTGGTGGTCCCATCATTTGTGGAATTGCCCTTGGCATGAAGAAGTCCCGTATCACTCTTTGATCATTTTGAAATCCATGTTGAACCGGAGGTGGAGGTGGTGGCACATAAGCTTGTTGTTGAGGAGGATAAGGTTGTTGAAAACCTTGTTGAATCATCGCTTGTTGCACAAGTTGTTGAATATAAGCTTGATTGTTTATAGCTCCATGATTTTGATAGGCTTGTTGAGGAGGATTCTCATTGAATTGATGTGCGTTGTCATGCACGTTCATATTGTGTCCTCCTTCCCCATCATGCTCTATCCCAACACGATTGTCACCTTGAAAATTCTCCATTGAATTACTATTTTTGGTTTTGTTCTCTCTTCTCTTTCTCCTCAAAGTGTTTTCAAGCTCTAGATCAATTGGTTCGACTTGCTTCCCTTTTGACCTCGTTTGCATACACCTTCAAGACAAGAAAAATTAGAACAAATTTTCACAAAGCAAATACAAGTAATAAATACAAGAAAATAAATGTCTCTAGTAAGATCGCTTTAAACGTTCCTTCTTTAAGCTACTAGCAACTGTTACCTCCCCGGCAACGGCGCCATTTGATTAGCCATAACTTGTAGTTGGGTTGACCAATTCAAGAATTTATCGAACCACAGGGAGGTCGATGCTAGCACTTAAGCGATATCACGTTTATCACGATTTTATAGAGACGAATCATAGATGGGATTGGTTGTAAACAAATAAATGACAAGTAATCAAAGCAAGCAATGATCAAACGAACAAGATGATGATGGAAAGTGGTTTACCAAATTGATTAAAAGTGAGATTAACAACAATTAAGAAGTGGAAATTCTAGGAATTATGCATCAAATTCATATGTGTCAAGGATTGAAGACTAAGGGCCAACACTAAGATCACCTAAACTCCCTCTCGGAATGAATAGGATATGAATATCAAATAGCTCAATGAATTGGTTCTCACTTAAACAATTCCAACTAGGTACTAAGCTTAAATGAGAGTCCCTTCACACAATTAATCAATCTCTCGATCAAACAAATCACATGTCCTACCAAAGGGTTCTAAACTATGAAGGACTTCTCAATCTCTTCACAATCTATAATGCACATGAAGTGTTTGATGAAATGATTCACTTAATTATCCTAAGCATATAATTGATTTCTCAATCTAATCACATATCTAGAACAAATAAACACACAAATCATCAATACAATTCAAGCAATTAATAATCAATGGTAGAAAATCATAGATCCAATCAACATATGAATTAAAATACACAAATCCCCAAAATTATCCAACAACTCTCATGTTGCTAATCTCACAAGGGAGATTAGCCTATCATATTAACAAGGAAATTAACATAAACATTAAGATCCTTCAAAAACATGATGAAACTATGAGGTTTAATACAAGAAATGAATTGAAACTCCCTTGATGTCACTTCAATGGTGGTTTCTTTCCTTCCCTTGTTATCTTCCTCTCTTCCTTGCTTCTTTTCTTCAATTTGATGATGATTTTGATGGTTGGATGATTGTAGATCCAAAGGATGGTGAATGGATGAAGATGATGGTGTAAAATGGAGGAAATGGTGTGTGAGGTGTGCGGGGAAGGTGGAATTTCGGATCTCCTCAATAAAATCTGAATGGAGGGGTATTTATACCCTTTTGGGCCTTCTAGAAGGATTCAGATTTTTTTCTGATCCCAGACACGACACGAGTCGTGTGGCGCAACACGGCCATGAGGTGCCCGTGTTGCGTGAACTGATGCTCCCGCACGGCCTCTCCTTACAGGCCCGTGTTGGCTACACGGGTCGTGTGCTGCAACACGAGTCGAGCTCCGCAACACGACCAAGTGGTGGTCGTGTTGGATGAATAGATGTTGCCGCACGGCCATTCTGGACAGGCCCGTGCTAGCTACACGAGTCGTGCACTGCGACACGGCTCGTGCCACCGACATGGCCAGTCGTGTTGCTGCTGCCCTGATTCCTTCACTGTTTTGGCTCGTTCTCCCTCGTTTCAACTCCAAATTGACATCCGCTTTTTCCTACATCTTCCTTATCATATCTAGCATCCAATAAAAAGTGAAAATAGTAGGTTTAAGCTCATTCACACACATTTCCATGAAAACACAAAACACAACCAAATAACACATAAAATACGGATAAAATAATACGAAAACACATATAAAAAGACACTAAAATCTAGGTGAAAATATCACTCATCACACCCCCAAACTTAAAGTGTTGTGCGTCCCCGCACAACGAAAATGATAAACCAAGGAGAGTGATTTTCACCTAGGAAAAGACTAAACGAACATAAGTAACAACACATCAATAATAATAAGAGTCACAATTTATGCTAAGTCATCCTACAACATTAGATTCATGACATGAAGAATTAACAAGTTCAATCTAAAGAGAATGATAGTATAATACAGTCCCTTTTTAGTCCAAGCCTCACATAGATATCAATTTCACTCAACACTCTTTAAAGTAGGTAAATCAACACTCATCAATTGATTGGCTTGACTCGCTATAAGCTTGCTCGTGGACTACATTCACAAACCACCAAAGTTTCAATTAGTAATCAAAAAGGTCTTTAATTAGGATGTAATGATAGGCTCTTTGGTAGGGTATGGAAGATATGGATAATAGTGACTAAGCAAGTGTAAGTAATCGAAGAGATGGCCAATTTCTCCAACTTCTCCACTTTTCTTTCTTCCTTTCTAAACTTTGGTAATCACAAGCACTAATCATCAACTTTCCTTAGATTTTTATCTTCTTTTAATGCATGCTTCCTTCTTTGAACTTTTAAGTACTTGAGCATATTGTTATTTCTTTGCTCATTTTCTTGTTTTGGGGTTGCATGTCCATTCTTTCTTGTGCTCTTTTTCATCCTTTTTCTTGCTTGTTTACCATTTCCTTTTTTTCTTTTTCTTCCTTATCAAACCTTTCTAGTTACCATCTCCTCAATCACCCACACAAATGGTATGTATGTAAGGCTTAAGTGGGTAATCATGGCTTGTAATGTGCTTATATCACAATAAATAGGCTTTAAGGCTCAAAGTGGTTGACTAGGGATGATGTTCATGGTAGGAAAATATATGGTAATGACTATAATAACAAGGATGGCCTTAGATCATGTCACTAATCTCCACAAATTGGGCTCGTTCCTATAGTCCTTGAGCAAATTCTAGCTTATCAAACACAACCAATCCACTCATGAAGAAAAATACCATGTATGCACGGTTGAGGCTCAAACGCTCACAAGCTTGTGCTCGGACATTAAGAAACTTATTACACCACATCCATCTCAAAATTGAACAAGTTAAGTAAAACATGTCACAATTCGAAAGTGTAGAGATTCTTAATCATAACTTGTCATCACTTAATTCGAAAGTGGAGGGGTATTTATACTCCTTGACAAGCTTCTAGAAGGATTCTGAATTTTTCTGATCCCTGACACGACACGAGTCGTGTGGCGCAACACGGCCATAAGGTGCCCGTGTTGCGTGAACTGATGCTCCCGCACGGCCATCGCTTACAGGCCCGTGTTGGCTACACGGGTCGTGTGCTGCAACACGAGTCGAGCTCCGCAACACGACCAAGTGGTGGTCGTGTTGGATGAATAGATGTTGCCGCACGGCCATTCTGGACAGGCCCGTGCTAGCTACACGAGTCGTGCACTGCGACACGGCTCGTGCCACCGACATGGCCAGTCGTGTTGCTGCTGCCCTGTTTCCTTCACTGTTTTGGCTCGTTCTCCCTCGTTTCAACTCTAAATTGACATCCGCTTTTTCCTACATCTTCCTTATCATATCTAGCATCCAATAAAAAGTGAAAATAGTAGGTTTAATCTCATTCACACACATTTCCATGAAAACACAAAACACAACCAAATAACACATAAAATACGGATAAAATAATACGAAAACACATATAAAAAGACACTAAAATCTAGGTGAAAATATCACTCATCAACGCACGACTCCGAAACTCATCCAAAAGATTGATGTGAGTAATCCTCAACTCCTTCACATCCTTGAGAGTCAAGTTTAAGCTTCGCAAAGCCCAAAACGCTTTGTGTTGAATCTCTACAGGTAAGTGGCACGGCTTCCCATAGACAATATGATACGGGGACATATCTAACACCGTCTTGTACGCGGTCCGGAACCCCCATACGACATCATTGAGCTTCCAAGCCCAATCATTTCTATTGGTTCCGACCACTTTCTCAAAAATCTGTTTGACTTGACGGTTAGAGACATCCGCTTGCCCATTCGCTTGAGGATAATAGGGTGTAGTGACCCTATGCTCATACCCTTTAAGCACCTTCTGAAGAAATTTATTTACGAAATGCGTACCTCCATCACTAACAAGTGCTCTAGGGACTCCAAAACGGGCAAAGATATGCTTCTTCAAGTAAGATATAACAGTTTTCGAATAATTCAAGCGAGTAAGAATCGCTTCCACCCACTTAGAAACATAATCCACCGCAAGTAAAATGTAGAGAAATCCATTAGATGGGGGAAAAGGCCCCATAAAATCGATACCCCACACATCAAAAATCTCGACCACTATGCTTGGCTGAAGCGGCATCTCGTCTCTCCTACCGATATTTCCCATGCGTTGACATCTATCGCAAGACGCCACATAGGTCTCACAATCCTTGAACAAGGTAGGCCAATAAAGAGCGGACTGAAGTACCTTGGCTGCTGTCTTTTTAGCGCCGAAGTGCCCCCCGTTAGGTTTTGCATGGCAAAACTCGAGAACACTCTCCATCTCCATCTCGGGCACACACCTACGGATGATAGAATCCGTGCAAATTTTGTACACAAACGGATCATATCATATGAAAGTCTCAACATCCCTTTTGAATTTAGCAAGTTGATATCGGTTGAGATCCCTTGGAATTTCTCCCACAGAAATATAATTAACATAATCTGCATACCATGGCTCAACTCCCTGCGCAGCCACCACACACGCTCGCTCAGCCTCTTCAACAAACACGGCCAAGATCTTTTCATCTGGAAACATTTCCTCAATATACTCGAAAGAATTATCACAATGTTCCCTAGTCTCCAACCTCGAAAGGTGATCCGCCAACACATTATCAGAACCTTTCTTATCCCGGATCTCCATGTCAAACTCTTGAAGTAAAAGAATCCACCTTATTATCCTAGGCTTCGTCTCCTTCTTTTCCATCAAGTACCGAATCGCAGAATGATCCGTGTACACAATAGTCTTCATGCCAACCAAATACTGACGAAACTTATCGAATGCGTACACAACCGCCAAAAACTCCTTTTCAGTCACCGTGTAATTATTTTGTGCCATATCGAAAGTCTTACTTGCATAGTAAATGGCGCAAAACTTCTTTTCCTTCAGCTGTCCAAGCACCACTCCAAGTGCTACATCACTTGCATCACACATTAGTACAAACGGTTGAGTCCAATCCGGTGTGATCAAGATAGGTGCAGAAATAAGCGCCTCCTTCAAAACTTGAAAAGTTGTTAGACAATCATTATCAAACACAAAAGGAACATCCTTTTCAAGTAAGCGAGATAAGGGCTTAGAGTATTTTGAGAAGTCTTTTATAAATCTCCTGTAAAAACTGGCGTGTCCAAGGAAGGACCGCACTCCTCTTTCATTGGTCGGTGGTGGAAGCTTCTCAATCGCCACCACTTTAGCACGATCTACCTGCAACCCTTTAGCCGAGACATGATGCCCAAGAACAATCCCATCCTTCACCATGAAGTAGCACTTCTCCCAATTCAAGACAAGATTATTCACTTGGCATCTCTTCAAAACAGTAGCTAGGTTAGACAAACAACTATCAAAGGAGGAACCAAAAACAGAAAAATCATCCATGAACACCTCCATGATCTTCTCTATCAACCCATCAAATATTGCCATCATGCATCTCTGAAAAGTAGCAGGCGCATTACATAACCCAAATGGCATTTTTCGAAAAGCAAAGGTCCCGTAGGGGCAAGTAAAAGTGGTTTTTTCTTGATCCTCGGGGGCAATCATAATTTGGTTGTACCCCGAGTATCCATCCAAGAAACAATAAAACTCATACCCTGCAAGACGATCTAACATTTGATCCATGAAAGGAAGAGAAAAATGATCCTTACACGTGTTTTCATTCAACTTCCTATAATCTACACATGTACGCCATCCCGTAGGAATCCTTGTGGCTATCGCTTCTCCATCCTCAGCTTTCACGACAGTCATACTCCCCTTTTTAGCAACTACATGCAATGGACTCACATGGGGAGGGGGACTATCACTAATAGGATATATGATTCCGGCATCCAACCACGTAAGAATTTGCTTCCTAATTACCTCTTGAATCGCGGGATTAACCCTCCGCTGATTCTGAACACTTGCCTTTGCCTCGTCTAACAATCTTATCCTATGCATACAATACGAAGGACTAATTCTTTTTAAATCCTCAAGAGACCAACCAATCGCAGATTTATACTTCTTAAGTCCTCCAGTTGATCATCATCAAGAGAAGAAGATACAATTACGGGATATTTTTCATTGTCGCCAAGAAAGGCATACTTCAAGTGTTCCGGCAAAAGTTTCAACTCCTCTTTTCTCACCTCCATCGGAGGGCTCTCGTTATCCAAAGGCAAGTACTTCCTAGTCCACTTGACTTCTTCCACCTTAGTTCTTCCTGATTCAAACCTGTCATCACCCAAAGCAAGTAAGTTTTCAAGAAAATCAATACATACCTCGTTGGAGAGTCCGTCAAGCTCTGTAGTGGGATAAGTAAGAGATTCCATCAAACATGTCTCAAGAGGATCCTTTGACAGGATCAGAGACATGTCCTCCTTCACAATCTCCTCCACCACGTCAATACTATGACACTGCGACTCCATGGGCATCTTCATTGCTTTGTCTAAGTTGAAAATAACTTCTTCTTTGTCCATCTGCAATCTAAGCTCTCCTTTCTGAACATCAATCATAGCTCCAGCAGTAGCAAGGAAAGGTCTCCCCAAGATTAAAGGGATATTATCCTTGTCTTCTTCCATCTCTAGCACAAGAAAGTCCACAGAAAAGACTAGCTTCTCCACTTTGACGAGAACGTCTTCAATTATACCTTTTGGAAATGTCATCGACCTGTCCGCCAATTGGAGAACCACTGTTGTAGGAGTAAGCTCCCCCAAACCAAGCCTCTGAAAGATGGACAAAGGCATCAAATTTATGCTCGCCCCTAGATCTCACAAAGCTCGCCATGCCGGTCCCTTTTCGATTTCATATAGAATAGTGAAGCTCCCCGGATCCTTCATCTTTTGTGGCAGCTTCCTTTGGATGATTGAGCTACAATTCTCAGATAAATTTACTGTTTCAATTCCGGTTAAGCTCCACTTCTTCAACAATATGTCCTTTAGAAATCGGGCATAGTACGGCATCTCCATGATTGCCTCTAAGAAAGGAATGCTCAAGCTTATTTTGTTCATTATCTCTGAAAACTTCTTGAACTTCTCTTCCAATCCCTTCTTCACAAGCTTGTAAGGAAACGGCGGAGGTATCTTTGTTTTGGGAATCCCTCATTCATCACGATCAATCTTCTCCGCTTTCTCCTTTTCGGCTCTCAAACGCTTGGCTCTCTCCCATTTTTCTCAGCTATTATCTCAGTACTTTGTTCATTCCGAACCACTGGAGTAGCATCAACATCATCGAGAGTGTTCGGAGTGGCAACAGACAATTTCTAGTGGGGTTCGACCAGGGTTTGACCTATGGAATAGGTCGAATCATGTACGTACTGGTCGAACCTACCTTCTGGACAACGGCTCTCTTTTTGAATTTGAGGTTCGACCTGGGTTCGACCTGTGAAACAGGTCGAACCATGGGTACCTAGGTCGAACCGGCCTACTGTACTCCTTCCGCCATCCAGTTCGACCAAGGTTCGACCTGTTTGATAGGTCGAACCATGACCGTCGTGGTCGAACCGTTGCTGTGACAAAACAGAGTGCTCCAAGTGGTGCGGTTCGACCTGGGTTCGACCTGTTGGATAGGTCGAACCAAGATTGGTTTGGTCGAACCGGTGTTCTGGAAAAACAGAGTGCTCCGAGTTGTGGGGTTCGACCATGGTTCGACCTGTGGGACAAGTCGAACTATCTGCAGTTTGGTCGAACCGATGCTGTAATCTCTCCTGATCGTGTCCAGTGTGTTGGTTCGACCTCTCCTGTATGGTTCGACCTTCAATGTTGGTCGAACCATGGTCGAACCTCGCCCTAGACATGTCCAAATTTGATTCCGGCCTCATAGGTCCCTCGTACTGCGTTTCCGACCTTAATGTGATGGCGTTGCAGGACCTTGGATTCTCAATACTTTGAGTCGAGAACTTCCCCTTCTCAAGAGTTTGAGTAAGCTTGTTAACACTTTTTGCCATCTCCCCCATCAGTAACGTAAGGTCCTTCACCTTCTTAGATATAACCTCATGGTTTGCATCGATTTTCTTTTCAAGTTTGGCCTCAAGGCGGTTAAATCTTTCATCATTCTTGGCTATATACCTGTTAACAGTATCCTCAAGACCCGGTTTCCCTTCTTCCACCTTAGCACCCGGATCAACACCCATCGGAGGTTGAATCGCATTATTTGGATTGCTCCATGAGAACTCCGGCCTCCTAGGCTGTTGATAACCACCCAGGGGACCAC
This sequence comes from Pogostemon cablin, assembly GCA_023678885.1. Classification (NCBI taxonomy): domain Eukaryota; kingdom Viridiplantae; phylum Streptophyta; class Magnoliopsida; order Lamiales; family Lamiaceae; genus Pogostemon; species Pogostemon cablin. The sequence continues at coordinate 12,598,514 of CM042983.1, forward strand.
GATTATTAAAGTTTCCTCGATAGTTCCCTTGGTAATTCCGGTTTCCTTGATCTGGATACCTAGTCCCTTGAATACTTTGACCCATGGCATAGTGTGCCTCTTCCAACTCCTCTTGGATTGGTCCCTCATTCTTTAACTCCTGCTGCATGATTGGTACGCGCTGGGATAATTCGCTGATTTGCTTCTGTTGGGATTCAAGTAGCATGTTGATATTGGACAAGCTAGAGACGATCTCATCCTCTCTACTTGTTTTAACCATTGCTTGTTCAACCTTAGCTACCTTACCAAGGACATAAGTACCTCTAACTCTATCAGTTGGCCAATCCCTCGAATTCATTGAAATATCTTCAAACAACTTTTCAGTCTCTATGGATGACTTTGTAAGCAATGCTCCATTAGAGGAAGCATCCAATAAAACTCGTGAATCACAGTCCAATCCATTGTAGAATATACTGATATATTGAGCTTTAGATAGCCCATGTTGAGGACACTTCCTAAGCATGTCCTTGAATCTATCCCATGCTTATTGAAATTTTTCTCCTCCACCCATAGCGAATTGGTTAATGTCTTGCTTCATCTTAAACACCTTTGAAGGTGGCATATACCTCTCTAAGAACCTTAACTTCAGTTGCTCCCAAGTGGTGCACTCAGCTGCGTTGATAGTGTCGTACCAATCTCTCGCCTTTTCAGTAAGCGAGAATTTGAACAAAATGATCTTCCTTGCATCTTCATGTTCTCCTGCATCTTTTTGAGTACTTGCATAGCCCAAGAACTTGTTCAGATGCTGCTGCGGATCCTCGAAAGACCCTCCTGAAAAGGAGTTCCTTTCTATCATGCTAATAAGAGCGGGATGAAGATCGAACGCTGAATTAGTTCCCCTTGCTCCTAGAAGCCCAAAATTTCCAGCCCCATTATTTCTGAAAACCTCTTGGATGGCTAGATTATCCGGATTCGCTGCCATCTTTGACTGTCCTTGCTCTTCTTCTTCTTCTTTCTTGACGATGCTCCGATTTCAGGATTGTAGGGTTCAAGTTCACCTTTCTTCGATCTCGTAAGCATGCACCTAAAAAGAACTAGAATTAAAACAACAAAACAAGAAAAATAGCCTTAACAAACTAGAAATAACAAAAAGATATTTTAAACCGTCCCCGGCAACAGCGCTAAAAACTTGATGAGCGTTTTCTCAACACACAATTAATCCCCAAGTATGAAGGATATCAATTGTAGTTTCGAAGGTGACCAAGTTAAATATCGAATCCACAGGATGGATAAATATCACTTTAGTTATTTTCTAGCAATTATGACTATGTTGAGAATTGTAATTTTGGTTTGTAAATTAAGTAATAATTGAAATAGCAATTAATAACAAGAACAAAAAAATAGTAGTTGTGATCAAATAAGATAGTTGGTAGTTCGTCAAGCCATCCAGTTTCATTCGTTAATTCATACTTTCGTGTGTCGATGTCCGACTCTGCCTTGTGGTTTATGGACGCATCGCTAGACCATACAAATCTATTCTATAGACACAAATAGATAAGCTTTTGACACGTGTAAACATCCTCAGAGCAAGATGTATACTTTACCTCCCTTTCTAGGTACTATCATAATCAATTATTTTCCGTGCACTTAGTACTCTAACCCGATTTGATCTCCCTTTTTAGGTACTATAAAGTTATACTCTTTATCCTACTTGTTAACCCGAATTCAATTCAATTAACAAACATTCATATAAGACAGTTCTAATAAGACTTCGGAATCCCTTCACTTAGAATTATAACAATAAACCCTGCTCATTAGTGAACGCACTCAACCAATAACGATGTTATGCATTCAGACTCTACACAACGATTATTGATGCACAAAACAACTATGAGTATGGATTAAAAACGTGCAATCTTATATAAACTAAACCACAAGTAGTGTTGTACGGAGTATACACACGAAATATAAATTTAACTCATGAAACCTTCATAACCCTAGAACTACCGAAGTGGATCTAGCCCATGATTGATCTAAAAACAATCATGGTTAGTTGGACCAATCTTACTTGAATCTCCAGCTACACCTCTGTTACCACCCTCCGAATGGATCACCAATCTCTTCTCTTGTCTCCTCTTATTATTCTCGCGTCGTCATCATTTTCTTGACTGCATGAGCCTCCTTTTATACTTGTAATCACGTCTCTAGGGCTTGGAATGGGCTTTTCAAGTGATCCCACACGTTTTGGCCTCGAAAATCCAGATAAGGTAAGTTTACGCGTTTTGGTTCGACCTCGTCAAACAGGTCGAACCACTGGCCACAGGTCGAACCACAGGTCGAACCCTGCTACTGGACACATCCTGCACTTGGTTCGACCAACTGTACAGGTCAAACCACTCCCTCTTTGCTCGAACCCCAGGTCGAACCTCACCACTGAATAATTTCCGCTCCTGGTTCGACGAACTGTCAGGAAATCTCTAATATAGCGAAGAAAATCTCTTATGATAAGCTCATTATGAATATTTGGATGTCTATCATAATGATAAGCTCTAATGATAAGCTCATTATGAATATTTGGATGTCTATCATAAAAGATTTTTTTGGATATTTGAAGTTATCTTTTTTTGAGATTATCTACTTGCAGTGAATATTGAAATATGGGGTGAGATATATATATATATTCTAATAAAATCTCATGAGAATTCATAGATGGATTACTGGGAAATTGAGATAATGCAAAAGATAAAAAAGTCAAAGTATGGTTTATAGAGAGAGAGTTCGAAAATGTGAAGTCCTTTAATTAAATTGGGCCGGTAGTATATTTCTCTCTTGGGCTCAGGCATTGTTCCTATTATGGGTATGACAAGTAACCCGCTGTGGACCAAAAATTAAAGTGAAGGCTTAATCAATAATTGAAAAAAGAGGCGAAGGAAGAAGAATAAAAGTGTTGCAATTTGTCCACTTTCACATAAATTTCAGTGAACAAAATGCAAGGGGGCATTTGTAGGCAATTAAATTTTATTGCCTAATAAATAAAGATGCGAGGAAAATATATTAAATATTAATTAAATATTTATTAAGGAATTTAAATAAATTCCTAAAATAAATAAATAAATAATTGATAATTAATATAATTATTTGAGTTCAAATCCAAGTCAAATGGGCTCGATCCAAGTCAAAAGAGCCTCATTCAAGTTAAATAGGCCCACATCAAATTCAGCAGGCCGAATTAAGTTAAAAAGGCCCAAGTCAAATCCAGCAGACTTATTTAAATTAAATAGGCCCGTATCCAGTCCAGCAGGCTTAATTAAAGGAGAAAAGCCCAACATATCTTTTGAAGGAGAAAATATCTCTCAAGTGGTTATTTTCTCTACCTATAAATAAGGACCTTCAGTCCTCATTCCATTCACTCTGAAAATCCTGAATACCTGAAGAACTCTGAAGATTCAAGTGAAAATCAAGTTCGATCAAGATCCGGTCAAGTGAAGTTCAAGTCAAGATCAAGACCAAGTTCAAGATCAAGATCAAGTCGAAGAACACTCAAGATCTTCAAATCAAGTTCAAGTCATCTTCAAGTTAAGAACAGCCTCCGATCAAAGACCAAGGTGCTAAGCCTCTTTGATCCGGCGTTCTTCATATCAAATTCATCCATCTGTCTCCGTGAAATCAACGTTCTACCAAATTGAGTGTTGTACTTCACAACAAATCTTCAAGTCAATGTTTGATCCGAACAAAGGCTCGACACCTCCGGATAAATATTTTAAAGCTTCAAGTCAACCCCGAGCTCGGACAAGCTTCATCCGAAGATCCGGCTCCGAAAGTTGAAGAAGTCAAGAAATCAACTCAAGAGAGGAATCAGAGGATAAATAGAAGCTGTTTACTTACATTCTCAACTTCAATCCATCTTGGATTTTCATTGTAATTTCTTTTGTGTTTATTATTTTATAAATACAAAATTTTGTTGTTACAAATTTTGGCACGCCCAGTGGGACAATTTCTACCTCTCATCTCCTCTTCGAGCAAAGTAAGATGGTTCCGCTAAGAGTCAAAGTCAACAGATCAACTTCTGTCTTCAAGTCTTCAGAATTACAAGTTGAAGACGTTAATGTGACAACTAGAAGTATGTCAACGAAAGCACGGTCTGAAGCCTCTTTGGAGATAAATTCTTTAGTGGGAGTTATCCCCAAAGGAATACCTTATGATGCTAAAGACGAGGAGGACAACCTTGTTGGCTCAACTCATCTATCTGAAGAAAGTCCATCATCAGATTCATCCATAGCCTCGACGATGGCAATAAACACTTCGTCTATCGAAGAACAGTTGGTAAGCTTAACTGAATCCATTGCTGCACTTGCCAAACAGAACCAAGAACAAAGTACTTTGATTTTCAAACTGATGGAGAAAATGGCTGGTGCTGAAACTAGCCATGCAAATGAAAAGCAAGAATAAGATGCTGAAAATGAAGTAAATAACTCCGCGAAACGCCAGTCGACGGGGAAGAAGGTGATTGAAGAAGAATTAAATGTTTCCCATGATGGAATGGTTCCTATCAGCCAGCTAAAAAGTATTATACTTGGGACAATGAAGGACCAATTTGAAGAGAGCTCCAAACCTTCATTCATGTATGCTAAACCTTTTACTAGAAGGATTGACAACTTGAAGATGCCACCGAACTATCAACCTCCCAAGTTCCAACAGTTTGATGGAAAAGGTAATCCAAGGCAACATATAGCACATTTCATTGAAACATGCAATGATGCTGGAACTGACGGAGATCATATGGTGAGACAATTTGTTCGTTCTCTAAAAGAAAATGCTTTTGAATGGTACACCGACCTGGAGGCTGATTCTATAGACAGTTGGGATCAGATGGAATATCAATTCCTTAATCGCTTCTATAGCACTAGGAGAACGGTTAGCATGATAGAGTTGACTAACACTCGTCAGTTAAAAGAAGAGCCAGTAATTGAGTACATTAATTGATGGAGAAATTTGAGCCTAAATTGTAAAGATCGATTGTCTGAAGTTTCTGGCATTAAGATGTGCACAGCAGGAATGCAATGGAGCCTTCGTTACATACTTCAAGGGATCAAGCCTAAAACCTTTGAAGATTTAGCCACAAGAGCTCATGACATGGAGCTAAGCATGGGGATAAGTAGAGTTGTTGAACCACCGATTCCCGGATCCTACAAGTATAAAGAAAAGCAAGAGGCCAGGAAAGGGGGCAAACCCTACAACAAATCTTCTAAAAAGGAGTCCATGGCGACAAATGCACCAACTGTCAAGTTTCGAAGGAATGAGAACGAAAAGGATGATAAAGTGAGGAGTGATCCCCAAGAAAGGGGGCAAAGAAGATTGACCTTGAAAGAGATGCAAGAAAGGAAGTACCCATTCCTTGATTCAGATGTCCCATGCATATTTGATGATCTGTTAAAAGATAAACTTATCGAGCTTCCTAAAATGAAGCGACCAGAAGAGGCGGGACAAACTGACAATCCGAAATATTGCAAGTATCATAGACTGGTGGGTCATTCTATTAAAGATTGCTTTATCTTTAAAGACAAAGTTATGTGATTGGTTGAGCAAGGGAAGATCTTTCTAGATGAAGATGCAACTGCAAACTCTATTTCTGCAGGCGGTGATTCTTCATGTCATATGGCAAGCGAAGCTCAGCTATTTAAGGGTGAATTTGGGAATGAAAGTGAGACCCATGTTATAAAAATAACCTTCACCGAGGAAGACTTACTGCTCGGTTCACAATCTCATAACCGACCTTTATTCGTAACTAGTTATACTCAAGAGCAAAGGGTTAATCGAATATTGATTGATGGAGGTTCAGCTGTCAATATCTTGCCCTTATCCACGCTTAAGAAGTTAGGAATTCCTACCAACGAGCTCGGCAGTAGTCGATTGACAATTCATGGGTTCAATCAAGAAGGCCAGAGAACACTTGGTACAACGGTCTTGGACTTAATGATAGATGAGATGGTCTCAACAGTTCTGTTTCATGTCATTGATGCTAAAACATCATATAACATGCTCTTAGGACGCCCATGGTTGCATGAAAATGGAGTGATTCCTTCTACGCTACATCAATGCTTCAAATACTGCGATGGAGGCAACATAAAAAAGGTGCTTGGCGATGAAAGGCCATTCACAGAAGCTGAGTCATATTTTTCAGATGCTAGATATTTTCTGAAGAGTAGCAAGGCTGTCAAGCCAGAAGGAAGTTCATCGCAAGAGAAAGGTGACTATAAACAAGAAAGAGATAATGCAGATGATGTTTCATCCACAAAGTCTATTGAAAGTAAACAGTTGATCAAGACTGTAGAAGGGTTGACTCTAACTAAGGTTGACACTAAGAAGCCCTTTCCTCCTCCACTCAAAGGGTTCACTCGCCCAATTCAAGGAGCTAAAACTGAGCATGGAGATGTATTCGAGGCGGCAGTTTCCAAATCATATAGCCCACAAGCTTACAAACTTCTTGTGAAAGCTGGTTATAACTCTCAAGAAAAAGCTATGATGAATGAACAGTCTCATAAGACTCCTAGTGAATATAATACCACTCAAGAGACATTGAAGAGTAATGGTCGCACTTCCAAGTATACTAGGACAGGGTTGGGATATGTTCCACAGAAACCTGTTCGCATTGCGATCAAAAGGGCAAACACAAACTACATCACTGAAGATGAAATTCTTTCTGAAGAAGAAGAGTCTCATGAAGAGGATAGAAAGGCAGAAAGAATCTCAGTATTCAAAAGACTCAAACCAGTTGGAGCTAAAAGGACTTCTAAGTTCCCAAGGTTCCTAAAAATACGTAGTCGGATCCCATCTCGCATGAAAAGACAACATTTCCTGACTATATCATGTGACACGGTGTTGAAAGCTAAGAAGCGAACAATAATCTTCACCCAAAGTGAAGAAGATAATCGGGAAAGTGTAGGCTCATCAGATATTGTTCATTCCGTTATCATGCAAACAAATCTACACAATGCAGAAAGAGATCTACGAGGCAAGATTGTCGAAATGAGGAGAGATGGTTATGTAGTAGAGAGTATTGTTAAAGTCGGAGAAAATGAACAAGTTAGGTCTAATCTGTGTTTTCAAAGGCAAGAATTCCTGGAAGGAGTTGCCGAGGTAAATCATGTTACTATACGAGAGGAGACCTCAGCTGAAGAGGAAGATGCTGATGATGCTCCTCCCGAATTTGAAGAGGGTGTCAAAACTACTGTTGACCAATTAAAGGAGATTAACTTGGGTGATGCTAATGACTCACGTCCAACCTACATAAGTGCTTTGTTGACAGCCGATGAAGAAAAGGGTTATATTGAGCTTCTTCAAGAATTTAGAGACGTGTTCGCCTGGTCATTCAAGGAGATGCCCGGATTAGATCCAAAAGTGGCGGTTCATCATCTAGCAGTAAAGGAAGAAGTCAAGCCAGTTAAGCAGATGCAGCGTCGATTTCGACCAGAGCTGGTTCCATTGATTGAAGCTGAGATTAATAAGCTCCTTGAAACGGGAAAGATACGAGAAGTCAAGTATCTCACTTGGCTCTCTAACATTGTACCAGTAAGGAAGACAAATGGGCAACTTAGAGTGTGTGTTGACTTCCGTGACTTGAACTTGGCATGCCCAAAAGATGATTTTCCACTACCAATCACAGAACTTATGATTGATGCAACGACCGGGCATGAAGTGCTTTCATTTATGGATGGATCATCTGGTTACAATCAAATTAGCCTAGCTCCAGAAGATCAAGAGAAAACAGCCTTCTGCACTCCTAAAGGAATATACTGCTATAATTTTATGCCGTTTGGCTTGAGGAATGCTGGCGCTACGTATCAACGAGATATGCAAAGGATATTCGACGACATGCTTCATAAGAATGTCGAATGTTATGTGGATGACATTGTAGTGAAATCAAAGAAGAAAAAGGACCATCTTAAGGATCTAAGGCAAATATTTGAGCGTCTCAGAAAATTTCAACTCAAGATGAACCCGCTTAAGTGCGCATTCGAGTCTCTTCTGGTAAGTTCCTTGGATTCATTGTCCGACATCGTGGCATTGAGATTGACAAAGTAAAGATTGATGCGATAATGAAGATGCAGGTGCCCCGAAACATACATGAGCTCAAGAGTTTGCAAGGTAAGCTGGCGTACTTAAGAAGATTCATAGCAAATTTGGCTGGCCGATGCCAACCATTTAGCCATCTTATGAAAAAATACAGCCCATTTGAATGGGATGAAGCTTGCACTAATGCATTTAATAGCATTAAAGCATATTTGATGAAGCCACCAGTGTTGGTTGCTTCAATAGCCGGACGTCCATTAATTCTCTACATATCTGCTCAAGAAAAATCAGTTGGAGCCTTGCTTGCACAAAATAATGATGAAGGAAAGGAGTGTGCGTTGTACTATTTGAGTTGAACAATGACTCCAAATGAGTTAAAGTACTCACCAATTGAGAAGCTCTGTCTTGCTCTCATATTTGCGATTCAGAAGTTAAGGCATTACTTTCAAGCTCATACTGTTTACTTGGTCTCGAAGGCCAACCCATTAAAGTTCGTAATGTCAAAGCCAGTGCTCTCTGATAGGCTCGCAAGGTGGTATCTCCAATTGCAGCAATTTAAAATTATCTACGTCCCTCAAAAAGCGGTGAAAGGGCAAGTGCTGGCAGATTTCTTGGCTGATCATCCCATGCCTGCCGAATGGGAATTGTCTGATGATTTTCCCGATGAAGATATATTGGCTATTGAAATCACTCCTCCTTGGAAGATGTATTTCGATGGAGCTGCTCACAGAGAAGGAGCCGGCGCCGGAGTAGTATTTGTAACCTCAGATGGAGGAGTTCTGCCATATTCATTCAGTCTAACTGAAAATTGCTCTAACAATGTAGCTGAATATCAAGCTCTTATACTTGGTTTGGAGATGGCAGTGGATGTAAAGCAGCGACACCTTAAGGTATATGGAGATTCGTTGTTGATAATCAACCAGCTGCTTGGCTTATATGAGGTTAAGAAAGCTGAACTACTTCCGTATTATAACTATGCTCAGAGGCTTATGAATTTGCTTGGAGACGTAGAGATTGAACATTTACCAAGGAGCAAGAACAAGCAAGCCGATGCTTTGGCAAAGCTAGCATCAACCATAGCAATGCCCGAAGCACTTGTTCAAGTACCGATCTGCAAAAGTTGGGTGGTACCTCCCTTCTTCGAAGATGAAGATGGTGAAGAAGTTGAGTATTGCGCCATAGAGGTTTTTGATATTGAGAAAGAAGACTGGCATCAACCGTTCGTGGATTACTTGAAGAATGATAAGCTTTCTAATGATCCACACCTAAAGGTTGATGTCCGACGTAGAGCACCACGGTTCTTCTATTACAAAGATACACTCTATAAAATATCGTTTGATGGTATTCTCTTAAGATGCTTAAGTGATGAAGAAGCTCTTCAAGCTATGGAGGAAGCTCATTCTGGAATATGTGGCGCCCATCAGTCTGGACCCAAGTTACATTTCAGAATCAATAGGATGGGATATTACTGGCCTTCTATGGTGAAGGATTGCATAGATTATGCACAAAAATGTCATCCATGCCAGTTTCATGCAAATCTCATTCATCTGCCTCCCGAGCCATTACATCCAACAGTTTCTTCGTGGCCATTTGATGCATGGGGCTTAGATGTGGTGGGGCCATTAACGAAGTCTTCCAGAGGCCATCTTTATATTCTGGCTGCCACTGATTACTTTTCCAAGTGGGCGGAAGTTGTACTCTTGAGAGAAGTGAAGAAAGAAAATGTGGCTGATTTCATCCGCATCAATATCATATATAGATATGGAGTACCTCGATACATTATCACAGACAATGGGAGGCCATTCAGTAACTCTTTTATTGATAAGCTTTGTGAGAAGTTTGACTTCAAGCAAAGAAAATCTTCTATGTATAATGCAGCAGCTAATGGGCTTGCCGAAGCCTTCAACAAAACACTGTGTAATCTGTTGAAGAAGGTGGTCTCCAAGTCAAAGCGAGACTGGCATGGAAGGATTCATGAAGCTTTATGGGCGTATCGAACTACGTATAGAACGCCTACTCAAGCTACTCCGTACTCTCTTGTATATGGGGTTGAAGCTGTGGTGCCCCTTGAAAAGCAAATACCATCTTTGAGAATAACCATGCAAGAAGGTTTAACTGAAGAAGAGAACGCACGACTGCGTCTCGAAGAATTAGAGGCACTTGATGAGAAGAGATTAGAAGCACAACAAAGACTTGAGTGCTATCAAGCTCGTCTCTCCAGAACGTTTAACAAGAAAGTAAAGATACGTTCTTTTCAAGTCGGAGACTTAGTCCTTGCTGTAAGAAGGCCTATTGTCATCACTCACCGAGTTGGAAATAAATTCTTGCCCAAGTGGGATGGCCCACATGTTGTGAAAGAAGTGTATACAAATGGTGCATGCAAGTTGATATCTGAAGATGGTGTAGGAATCGGCCCCATAAATGGCAAATTCCTGAAATGCTACTATGCGTAATCCAGTCAAATCCAAGGAATGCTCCGTGATGCATGAGCCTAAACTGCATGTTACTCCTGGTCCGCATGAGTATAAACTATGTACGACAAACTCCTGGTCCGCATGAGTATAAACTGTTCACGACACCCACCAAAGGTAATTATATGTGGTTAAACTATTAATTCACCCCACTCAGATATTTTAAGTGGTTAAAGCATTAAATATCCTACTTTGTCTAAAGTGGTTAAAGAATAGTCACTCCTGGACCGCATGAGTATAAACTGTGCACGGCACCCCCCCATCCAAATCAAATCATGTCCCTTTGAACTACGTTATGACTTGAACCTCTTTAAAGTGGTACGTAGGAAGCTTAGTTCTCGCTAAGTACAATCATAATTTATGCTATTTGCATCGAGTTTGTGAGGCAAGCAATAAGTTGAAAAGGAGAAGACAGTGATTGAACGCAAGTTCGGATAAAGAAATTCAAATTATTGAAATGGAGATGTTCAAACTCTCGGAATGTTGAAGTGATTTCAAATTCTTGTGGTGGTGAAGAAAATCCAAAAAGTGGCGAAGACGATCCAAATTGTTGCATCGTAAAAAACTGCAAAATATGTGGATTAAAAAAAATAAATTGTAAATGCCAATGACAAAGACAATGATGCAATAAAATGCTTCTACTATGGCTCCAAATTAATTCAAGTTTATAAACTTAATTAATTATAGGGCCTATGAGTCAGGTTGGAAGTTTTGAATTCAAGCCCATTATGAATTAAGGTGGGCTCAAGCTAATTATGAAAGTTTATTGCAGTAAAAATTATTTCAAGCCCAGGTTAGTGTTAAAAGCAATAAGCCCATGTTGATTGAATTATTTGGGCTCAAGTGAGTCAAAATTGGCCCAAATAAAATCAAAATTGGTTGGTGGTGGTCATGAAATCAATCTCTCTGCAGAAGGAAGATGTTATAACTTCAAACTCCTGAAATAAAGAAGTCATGACAACAACAGCTCGCCTTCACTTCAGGAAGCTCGCCCTCACCAGAAAACACTTGAGCTGTCTGGTTCATCACCGTCCACCACCATCGGCTTGTAGCCGTCATTGCCATTGGCCGTTTGCAATCATATACAGTCAACCACCACATCACCGTGCGCGAACCGCCCGTTGTAGGAGAGAGCCACCACGCTGGTCGAATCTGTCTCGCACCACTATCACGCTGGACGGATCCACTAGCGAGCCACCATGGGTGGTCTCGTCGTTGCCTGTCGACTATGATAAAGCCATCTACTCGCCGTGACGACGCACAAGGCTGCTGGATCTGCCTTGGCCTCGCTATCACCATTGGCCGCCGGAAATACGACACCGTCAGCCAAGCGCTGAAGAGCCACCGACCGCCATCAACAGCCGTGACCTCCGAAGCCTCCGGGTCGACTTCGCTACTGCCGAACATGACTGCCACCAAAAATCACACACCTCACCGCTTCTGGCCAAAACCCGCCACCATCGGAAGCCCGTCAAACACCACACAGGGCCGATCGAAGCCACCTCGAGCAGTCAACAAAGGAAGCCGCAGCGAGCAGTTGCTAATTCCGCAGCGGGCAGTCGCCGGAAGTGGGCGCTAGTTAACGCCCGTCGTCGATTCTGCACTGTTGCCATCGGAGTCGATGCCAGTCCCATCGATCGTTTAACTTCGACAAATCACCACGCGCAACCAAGTTGCGCCGGAAAGTTCGCAGGCTGCTGCTGTCAGTTCACGCCGCTGTGGACCACCGTCTTCACCGCCCAAGTCCAGCCGCCACTCGCCGCGCCTCGCCATCGATCCGACGTGCTGCCACCGCCTGTTCCACGCTCTACCAGAAGCGCAGCATAGCCGGAGATCCACCTGCATAGCCGGAGTCGTCTTCCCCGCCTTGCCCGTCACTGTGCCGACGCTGTGAATCACCACGCGAGGTTATCATCTGCCATCAATCGCTCTCCCGCTCTTCAAATCAATGCTGCCGGAGGCATGAGCTCGATAAGCAGCCACCATAGGTAGTCTGCCATCGATCGCTCTCCCGCTCTTCAAATCAACGTCTTTGAAGGTGAGAGCCCAACAAGCAACCACCATGGGTGGTCCGCCGTTGACTACTCTCCACCTCAATGTCGTCGGACATGAGAGCCCAACAAGTAACTACCATGGGTAGCCTACCATTGATTGCTCTCCACCTCACGGTACGAGCCCGACAAGCAACCACCATGGGTGGTCCGCCGTCGATTGCTCTTCACCTCGACACTATTGGTCTAACTTCAGCCTTCAAATCAGTCTTCGGAGGTCTGTAACACCTCTCCACCCACTTCCGTCGGAGGTGCGAGCCCAACAAGCAGCTACCATGGATAGCCCGCTGTTGACCGCTCTCTACCTCACAGTGTGAGCCCGACAAGAAACCACCATGGGTGGTCCACCGTCGATCGCTCTCCACCTCGACGTCACTAGTCTTGACTCCTTGTGTATGTTAAGGTCTTCTCTTCTCGTCTCTTTTGCGTGGAAAGGAAAGAAAGAAAAAAGGCGAAAGCAAAGAAACATGTATATGCAGAGAAAAAGAGCAAGAAATAAAAAAGAAAAGTAATAAAAAAAAACGAAAGAAAAACATTACATATGGTATGAAGTGTTGCAAGATGAAAGAGGAATGGGTGAGAAGAAGATAGTCACTTTGATAATTGATGAAGGCACCGTTGAATGTGGAAGCAAGAACCTGCAAAGGAAAAAAGGGAATGTTGATTAGCTCATTAGTTGTCAACTATGATGTGAAAAACTGAAGTTGGAATCCTTATATAGCGAAGGAAATCTCTAATGATAAGCTCATTATGAATATTTGGATGTCTATCATAAAAAAAAAATTTGGATATTTGAAGTTATCTTTTTTTGAGATTATCTACTTGCAGTGAATATTGAAATATGGGGTGAGATATATATATATTCTAATAAAATCTCATGAGAATTCACATATGGATTACTGGGAAATTGAGATAATGCAAAAGATAAAAAAGTCAAAGTATGGTTTATAGAGAGAGAGTTCGAAAATGTGAAGTCCTTTAATTAAATTGGGCCGATAGTATATTTCTCTCTTGGGCCCAGGCACTGTTCCTATTATGGGTATGACAAGTAACCCGCTGTGGACCAAAAATTAAAGTGAAGGCTTAATCAATAATTGAAAAAAGAGGCGAAGGAAGAAGAATAAAAGTGTTGCAATTTGTCCACTTTCACATAAATTTCAGTGAACAAAATGCAAGGGGGCATTTGTAGGCAATTAAATTTTATTGCCTAATAAATAAAGATGCGAGGAAAATATATTAAATATTAATTAAATATTTATTAAGGAATTTAAATAAATTCCTAAAATAAATAAATAAATAATTGATAATTAATATAATTATTTGAGTTCAAATCCAAGTCAAATGGGCTCGATCCAAGTCAAAAGAGCCTCATTCAAGTTAAATAGGCCCCCATCAAATTCAGCAGGCCGAATTAAGTTAAAAAGGCCCAAGTCAAATCCAGTAGGCTTATTTAAATTAAATAGGCCCGTATCCAGTCCAGCAGGCTTAATTAAAGGAGAAAAGCCCAACATATCTTTTGAAGGAGAAAATATCTCTCAAGTGGTTATTTTCTCTACCTATAAATAAGGACCTTCAGTCCTCATTCCATTCACTCTGAAAATCCTGAAGAACTGAAGAACTCTGAAGATTCAAGTGAAAATCAAGTTCGATCAAGATCCGGTCAAGTGAAGTTCAAGTCAAGATCAAGACCAAGTTCAAGATCAAGATCAAGTCGAAGAACACTCAAGATCTTCAAATCAAGTTCAAGTCATCTTCAAGTTAAGAACAGCCTCCGATCAAAGACCAAGGTGCTAAGCCTCTTTGATCCGGCGTTCTTCATATCAAATTCATCCATCTGTCTCCGTGAAGTCAACGTTCTTCCAAATTGAGTGTTGTACTTCACAACAAATCTTCAAGTCAACGTTTGATCCGAACAAAGGCTCGACACCTCCGGATAAACGTTTTAAAGCTTCAAGTCAACCCCGAGCTCGGACAAGCTTCATCCGAAGATCCGGCTCCGAAAGTTGAAGAAGTCAAGAAATCAACTCAAGAGAGGAATCAGAGGATAAATAGAAGCTGTTTACTTACATTCTCAACTTCAATCCATCTTGGATTTTCGTTGTAATTTCTTTTGTGTTTATTATTTTATAAATACAAAATTTTGTTGTTACACACATTATTCATCTAATTAGATGCCCGTCTATGGATCTGTCAACCATTACTTTATAAGAATTAAAAAAGACCAATAGGAATATGCTTGGTGGATCATGCAAGTTTAAGACATATCATAAATCCAACCATGCATCATGGAACTATTTAAATTGGTTTGATATATTAAACATTTTAAAATGTCACAATCTAAACTTTACTTCCACTAATTGGTCATTAATTATCCAATCCATTTGTGGTGGAGATATTCTAAATTATATGTGACTGGTTGAAATCTAGCTAATTTTAGTTTGCTCACTTAAAAAAATTAAAACAAATAAATAAATAAATAAGAAGGAAAGTTTACTCACCCGTTTTACACACTAGATCAAGTCTTGTTACATTTTTTGGTACATCTATCTCATGTCTTACATGTAATGAGTAACATGTATGTCGGAAGAAATCTCAACCTTTTTTTTGGGATTGATATTTTTCTTTTAAGGTAGATTTTTATTTTATACTACGACTAACTCACCGTATTCCATTTAACCTCTTGCCTGAGGGCTCGGACGGAACGGACAAACCCTCCAATAAGTCTATTGGAATTGGCTATGTATCAATGAAATCTCATCATCCATACATAACGAATTGGTGTGGTATATTCATATCATAGTATATGAACAGTAAGAAATAGCATTCTTATTGAGACTAGAACTCATAGGGAAGAAATTTGATTTATGGATGGAATCAAACATACAGTATTTACAGATAAAAGTATTCAGTTATTAGGGAAAAATCAATATATTTCTAATGTCGAATCAGGATTAACTAGGACAGAACTAAATCATTGGATTGAACTCTTCTTTGGTGTCAGGGTAATAGTTATGAATAGTCATCGACTTCTGGGAAAGGATAGAAGAATGAGACCCATTAATCATCCAACGATTTATAACAGAAGATATAACACCAAAATATAGTAGGAGAACCAGACCGCCTTTTTATCATACATCTTCTTTTCAATTTGAAAGATAGTATGTAATACGCTCTTCGAATGAAGTTAAATTTCACACTCTTTGTTTTCATCTGTCCCACATTAAATTTCACCATAAAAAAGAAAACATCACATCAATACTCAATGTTAAAAGTACATTTTAATTACAAATTAATTTACAACATAGCGTATTTTATTATTTATTTATTACCTAAAAATATTACATTACCCTTTAAAAGTAAAAAAAAAAATTAGTCAAAAAATATTTTTTCTTAAATTTCATGTCTACCATGATAATAGAGAATAAATTGGGATGGAGAAAGTATTATATACATGTAATTTCTTCCCAAATATTTTAGCCACAATAGTATACTCTTTTTATAAAATAATAATCCATCTGTCCTACTAAACTCTTCACTCTTCCTTTGTAAATTATAAAGGAAGAGTGAAGAGTTTAGCGGGATGGAGGGAGTATTAATAATAATAATAATAATAATAATAATAATAATAATAATAATAATAATATTATTATTATTATTATTATTATTATTATTATTATAAAAATAAGTCTTGTAATTTAAAGAAAATGACGCTAAAAAAGATACTCACTCCGTCCGCTTTTAAGGTATCTATTTTACTATTTTTGGCGTCCGATTCAAAGGTATTCATTTCCCCTATTTAGTAAAAAAGTACATAATATGACACCTTAAAATCGGATGGAGGGAGTATTTTTTTAGCAATCGATTGATTTCTGTTTTTGTTTTTCAATGTGTTACCAATAAAAATTACCTATGTACTTTAGTAATCGAATGCACCAAACTTATAATATTTTTATCAACAAAATAATTATTGTTTACCAATAAAATTATTATATAAATTGTAAATGAATGTTACTAAAAAAACTCCTTTTTTATTAATAAATAAATTGAATTACGTTGGTAATTATCAATAGATTGCTAATAAAAATAACATTTGTCTTTTGACAACGCGATGCTAACCGATCATTTATAATGTTTTTACCAACATAATAATATCTATTTTTATTCAATTATTTATAAATGTAGACATTTCAAATTTTAAAAGATACTAATTTTCTTGCATCTGGTTCACATACGCTATAGTGGTTTATGTCTTATTAGACCTTATGATTTCATGCTTATTCTTAAAATTTAGAATATTTAAGAGTATAATTATTGTTGTTTCAACCGATTATAAACAAAGAAGATTTATCATACACCTTAATTCACATTAAACTAGCTTAATCAAAGAATGTGAGGATGTTTCCTTACAAAATTGATATCCTACATATGTTTTGAGTTTAAGTATGAATAAAAAAGATTGATATAGTATTTGGTAGATTTAATAAATTCTATTTAAAATAATGTTAATTTATACTCCATCTATCCCACATAAAGAGTCAATTTTTTCCATTTTTGGTTTCCACCAAAAGATCTTATTTTCTTTTCTACACATATGGACCCACACACACCCACCAACACAATTAAAATATGGGATACACATTCCCACTAATATAACTATCCACTACACATTAAATAATAATACTCCTTAATCCACTTGAAAAAACAAAAGTTATCCTTTTTTTTTTTTTTTTTTTTTTGATACCGAGGTTCCGGGCTTAAGTTATCGAGTGGAAGGGAGGAAGTGGAATATTTGTTTTAGGATTTAAGTAAAATAAATATTGTTAAATTAGTTAATTAATTGAAAACAAGTTGCAGTTTGATAATAAAACAGGGTATTTTTTTTTGTATTTACCTTTTTTTTAATTTTAAAATATATTTTAATTTAGTAAATGAATAATCTATCTAACAAATTAAGTTCTATCGGATGATCACACATCCATTTTGATATCTGTACATGTGCATGCACTTAAAAGGGACCTTGCCTGAAATTGCTTCCCACATGTATGCAACACTAACTGTTTGGTGGCAACTCCACTCCTAAGTGGAACCACCCTTTAATTTAATTAATTATTTACCATATTATAATTTGGTTTTTAATCATATTTTAGGATATCTAACCTAACCTTCTATTAAAATCTGGATAAATTATTGTACGGAATCATTCTATTTATGAAACTTCTTTTATTTTCTAATTTATAATCTATTTTGAGCCTATAATTAATATCAGACCTTAGGTTTAATATTAATATTAATTTTAAAAAATATAATTGTAGTTAAGATGGTTGCCTCAAAGATTTTAAATGGAATAGATTCGTGCTACTCCCCCTAAAATCTATACAAATTGTGTAATACTGATACACCCTTCCCTATGCACCCAATGTTAATTCTAAAATGAATCGAATTCAAGCCTAGTCCAAATGGATCCAATTAAGCCTCGTTTGGCTCGTCTAAAGTACATGATGCCGAAAAATGACTACTATTAGAATTGTGTGACTAGATTTAACTTGATTTGTAACTAGATTTACAATTTTTAATCGAGTCATAAATATATGCTATTGATTATAATTTTTAAAATCGTTCTTTCTGATATCTCTGAACTGTTGTAACCATATTTCATGTGTATCATTCTTCAACAATATAAACATTATCTTTTCACAAACCTTTAATGGTATCAGAGTAGGTTGTGATCTCCCACCAAATATCACTCTGCATCTGTGTATCATGTCTGCTCCACACACCATCTGTAATGCCGACGATCCAAACACTCCTCTGGTCGTCGTTACACTTTTGATCTTCTCAAATTAAACGCCACCAATTATCTCTCGTGGAAACTACAGATTGAGGCCACCCTCGTTGGATATGGTCTTTTCAAAATTTTGGATGGTAAACATCCTTCACCACCAGCCACCATAACCAACGCCACTGTCACCTCTCCAAATCCTGCTTATTTGACATGGATTCGTCAAGATAAACTTATTTTTGGTGTACTTATTGGTACGCTGGAACCCACTTTAGTTCCACTCATTTCTCGATCTAATACACACAAAAGAGTTTTGGGATACTCTTTCTAACACTTTTGCTCATCCAACCAGTGAGCTGACCAGTCTGTCTCAGAAACCGTCTAAAATGTTGTCTCTAAAATATTCTATCTCAAAATTCGTCTCTTAGTTGAACCGATTGTCTTAGATCACTTTTTTTTTCTAAGTGTAGTTATTAGTAAATTGGGTTATGCTGAAATGAGAAAAATGCAGAACTATTCCCATTTAAATGAAATAATTTGTTTTTGCACTTGAACAATCTTAAATCAGATTCAAGCATGATTATTATTAATTTTTTTAAAAAATTAAATGATTTAACTTCAATAAAAATATGACACATTACTATCATATTCTTAAAATTTAGAATTTACTACTACTATAAAACTTTAAAATTTATTACATTTTCTTTTCATCATTGATTCATTAAATTGGTCCATTTGAATGTACACAATATAAATTCTTTCTGTACAAATGAACCAAAGTGAAAGCAGATGATTAATAAATAAAAAAGAAGTGAATTAAGATACAGTAAAGTTTTGCTGCAGCCACCTGGCCTGGAGTTGAAGGCCTGCATCTCTGAAGGCATTCATGGCAGATTTATAAAACCTGGGATCCAACTTGCTCCCTGCCATCTTAATATCCTGCAACACCTCCACCACCTCCTCCACTCGATTCAGTTTCGAGAACACCGCCACCATTATCGCCCCCATTGCTCTGTCGATCTTCCCGCCTGTCAACTTGAACTCCTCGTAGTACTTGCTGCACTTCTCCAGCTCTCTCGCCCGATGGTACGCGCTGATCACTGTTGTGTAGCTCACCCGATCTGCCTCGATTCTCCGCCGTTTCATCTCCTTCCATGTCCTCTCCACCTGCTTTAAGTTCATGGCCTTCCCGTTCATCTCTAGAAGTGAGTTGTACGTCCACAAGTTGGGCTCACACCCTCTCTCTTTCATCTTCCCCACCAGCTTCATTGCATCTTTTGTTCTTCCCATCTTACCTGTTTAAATATCACCAGGTTAATGCAAATTAAATTATCACACCTACTCAAATTGTAGATTAGCCCTCATTTTTTAAAAATTTGCAAACAAAGTCACAGCCTTCAATGTATGTTACGTTTTGGAGTTGATCTAAACTAATACTCCTTAAATCATCCTCAACACAAAACTAAATAAAATAATTAAAAATAAATTCAATAACTAACTACTACACCCTTAATAAACCATAGTGCACAATGTCATGTACCCTACAATCGGTCCGAATTTCTTATGTTATTTTAGTGTTCATCTCCTGATCTATACCTTTAAATGAGTGACATGTGGGAGAGACGGTACTATATCCTAAAAGAAAATATCAATCTTATTGGCAATGATCAGATTTAATTTTCTTACTTACAAGTGTACCCTACATTTAGAACTAAATGTAAATTTGTAGTTTTCCCGCGAATTTACATTTGAATTTCGATTTTTATTACCATGTTCATTAATTTAAAAGTTAACATACATTTAAATTGGTAATTTTATTTATAACATTTTAGAAGTTAAGCTACATAATTTGTAAGGTAACTTAATCATTTTTAGCAATTTTTGGCGATTAGATCAAATATTAAATGAAAAACATGTAGATACCGTAGGCTACGATCATGCTAGAATATGCAACCACACACTTATGGAAGCCCTTCTTCTCCATTTCGCCAAACATGGTCTCGGCCTTATGGTACAGGCCGAGACGAGTGTACAGGCTAATGATCGAGGCGTAGGTGACTTGCCCCGGCTCGCACCCACGCCCGATCAGATCCTCGTACACCTGCGTGGCGGCCCTCACCGATCTCTGCTTCGAGAAACCATTAATGATCGCACAGAAAATGCAATCGGATACTCTTATCCCGACCCGCTGCATAGCCGCCACGACGTCGAGTGTCTTCTCCACAAAACCATCTTTGTTGTAGCGCAATACGAGCTTCAAGAACAAAGCTGGATCCCTCAGCATTTTCTTTCGTTCTGCTTCGTGCATCATCTCCTCTGCCATTTTCACTTCTCCGGAAGTTGCAAATGAGCTGATCAATGAAGAGTAATGTGAATGATCCTCTTTGAATCCCTTCTTTTGCATTTCTCTAAAGTACTCAAGTGCTTCATATTCTCTCCCCTGCTTCCCCAACGACTCCATTAAAATCCAATAAATCCGACCGTAATACGATGAAGATGAACTTGTGGCTTCTAACATTCTTCTACCTTCCAAATCTTGAAACACTGCAATGGCTCTCTCATGGTGTCCTAATTTGAGAAATGCTTCCATTACTCGAGAATAACAACAAGGGTCAGCATTTAAGCCAGCAGTTTTCATTCTTTGAAACAGAGCAACAGTTGTGCTGTACATATGCAGCTGATTATACCCCTTCATTGCATAATCATAAGCCAACACACCAATTTCACCATCACTGTGTGAAAAAACTTGCAGCAAATTATTCACAATTTTCAATTTCCTAGCCTTAATACAGCTACTAATCAATCTACAACACGTGAGTTTATTGGGCAAAACCTTGAAATCCCTAACATCTTCGCAAAACTGTAATAACATGCCCCAATTCTTCGTACGGATCAAGTACCTGCTCACGAGCTTCATCGTGTAACTCTGAGGTTTAAACCCTGGCTTTTCTCTCGCCTTTTGATAATAATCGTACCCTACGTGTTCGGTTTGGGGATCCTTAAGCAAACTGCAGATTAAACCATTTAATTCTCTGTAATCCTCGCGCGAATCGCTGGATTGGAAATTTTGAAGCTTCAGAGCTAGCTCGATCACCGGAGCAGGGGCGTCGTCTTCGAGAAGATGTGGACATGATGTGGAAGAGGAATCTGCTGTTACACCTCGTGAATTTGAGTTCAACGAGGTTGAGGGGAATTGGATTTTCGTTTTACTTGTGTGGTGGTAATGGTGTGAGGATTGGAGAGTTTTTCTGCTGATTCCGGCGGCGGCGATTGACCAGTCTAATGAATTGGCGACGGCCATCGGAGATGGAGAACCGCCGCAGGCAGTTTTAAACCAGAAATAATTTATTTTGTTTATAATTTTTATTTAATTTTTTTATTTTTTCTGTCACTCTGATGGTTTATCATTCGCCATAACCTTATCGAGATTTTTGCTTGGATGGCAACTTGCGCTCCCACTAAGAGACGGACACGTGGAGAGGTGTGAACTATAAATATTTTTAGTTAGAATTAAATGAATTTATATTAGATTTATTATTATTTAATAAAATATTATTACTATTAACTATGGCAGAGACTTGTGTGAAACCGTCTCACATAAGGGCTTACGTAAGACGGCCAGAAAGTGATCACTTTTATGAAGGAAAGTGATAATTAATTAATAAAAAATGATAATGCTCTTTCATGAACAATTTATAGAGTAAATAAAGAGTGATAATATTTTATAGCGAAAGTGATGACTATTTTAAAAAATAAAATGTCTCACGTGAGACGGTCTCACACAAGACTTATCCATTAACTATTAGGGTAGGTCATGCGTGAGACCGTCTCAGGTGAGATCATTTTTCACTTTTTAAAATAATTATCACTTTCGCTATAAATCATTATCTCTTTCGCTATAAAATATTATCACTCTTTATTTACACTATAAATTGTTCATGAAAGAGCATTATCAGTTTATCACTTTGCATTAATTTATTATCACTTTCCTTTAAAAAAATTATCACTTTCTGGTCGTCCTTTACGTGAGATGGTCTCACACAAGTGTTTGTCTAACTATTAAGATACATACAATTAAATATAGGGTAGGTCTAGACCGTTTCACGTGAGACCATTTTTTACTTTTTTAAAATAGTTATCACTTTCACTATAAAATGTTATCACTTTTTATTTATATTATAAATTATTCATGAAATAACATTATCACTTTTTATTAATTTATTATCACTTTCGCGTATAGAAGTTATCACTTTCTGATCGTCTCACGTAAGCCCTTACGTGAGATGGTATCACACAAGTCTTTCCCTTGAATATATTACTACTATTGACAAAAAAAAAATTAGAGTGATATATTTAATATATCTTAAACTCAATTGAATATATAAAAATTGAATTTTTATTAATATATCTATTTGCCTATTTATCTATGCACATGACATATTAGAGTGAGGCAAACACTTGTGTGAGACCGTCTCAAGTAATGACTTACATGAAACGGTCAAAGAGTGATAACTTTAATATAGAAAAGTGATAATAAACTAATGAAAAGTGATAATTTTATTTCATAAACAATTTATAGTATAAATAAAATGTGATAACATTTTATAGCGAAAGTGATAATTATTTATAGCGAAAGTGATAACTATTTTAAAAAATGAAAAATAGTTTCACGTGATACAATCTCATGCAAGACCTATGGAGTGATATCTTTATTATACTAAACAAAGTTTTTTAGCTGGTTACGTGTCAACTTCTCCGCTCTCCATTGCTCGTGTAAATTTCTTAGATTTTTAAATTTAAATTATCTTTTCTCATGCTTTGGTGCTTTTTCTCTTTCACAACCCCTCTTCATCTTCTCTCATAAACCATCTTATTAAGGTTAATCATTATCATTATCTGAATGCGAAAATAGACTAGATATCACCTTCTCATATCTTTCAATTCAGATGAGATCTAGGACCATTCGGCTGGCGCCGCCTCCCCTATCTCCGCCTCTTTTGCTTTCAATTCATCCGAAGATAACACTCCCTAACTGTAAGAGATTTCAACTGCTTCTGTAATTTTCTTTTGGGAATTTCTTCGAATTATTGTTTTATTATTGTATTTAATAATGGATGTTGTGTTGATTTTTGCGGGTATAAACCCTAAACTCTTACTGTTTTCCTCTAATTTACATTTTTCTCAATGTTGTGTTTTGGGGCTTTCTTTGCAGTTCGTATTCATCGATCCTCAAATGGAAAACCAGTAATTTTTTTTAATAACCTACATTTTTACACTTCATTCGTTTTATCTTCTTTTGTTTGGGTTCTCATTCATTCTATTTAGCAATAACTTTTTTTTTCTTATCTAATTTTTCTTAATGTTTTATCCTAATTTACATTTTTTCCAATGTTGTGCCTTTGTGTTTCCTCTGCAGTTCATATTCTTCGATTTTCAATTGGAAAACCAGTAAGTTTTGTTAATAACTTATATTTTCACACATAGTTCGTTTTTCTTTATAAAATAAATGTGGCTCATTATTTTATTTTATTTACAGAAACTGAGAATCATTTGCTTATATTGGTAAGATCTCTTAGTGTTGAAATTCCTTATTGAAGTTATATCATAATTGTTAGTGTGGCTTTTCTTTTCTATTGTTGCTTTAATCTCCATCGAAAATGGATCAGGTATACATTGTCTAAATCCTACTCCTTAAGAATTCATTTGATACTTCCTTGAATTTGGGGTTCTTCAGTGTGGCAGCGACCCATCTTCTCTTTGGATTTCTTTTATTCCAACAGATTTCGAGTTATTACATGTAATTTCTTTGTTCCAACGTATTTCATTGGGTTATAAAATTAATAAACAGGCTTCTTGAAGTCAAAAGCGCCTATGGAATACGTGTTTGTTTGCGACATCATCACTGTCAGTTTGTTCGTTGTGGTTGAGGACTCATTTTTTATGTGAGTTTCATTTTAACTTTTCTTCATTGAAATTTTAGGATTTTAAAGGGTGCAGTTGAGATGTTTAGAGTGCTTCTAACCTTTACGTTTTTTTTTTCAAATTGCTTGAATTATATATTTGCATACTGTGGGATGTTACCGTATTACGAATTGTTAGTCCATGTTCATTAGGAACTCTATCATTATATTTAGTTTTCTGTGACACTTATGAAATCATTAGCTATAATTATTCTCTTCTGCCTTTTACATCATTTGAAGTTGTCTTCGAACATAATGATAACATTTTGATTGGTCTGATCAATTTATCTCTAGGGTGGAATATGCACTCTTCTTAACCATTTGTTTGCGTGTATAGGAGATTTAATTCTCAGGATGCTTATAGTTGATCCATTGAAGCAATGAGTATTCCTGATATTTGTGCAAACCCCTGTTCAAAGCTCATAAATTTTCTATGCTATATGGGGTGACACAGTTTGAGGGAAGATTAAAATTTGGGGGGAGAAAATCTTACAATTCGATATTTATTGTATTGAAAATTATATGCCTGCCAATTACTTTAGATCCATCTATTGGGGTAAAAAATGGCTTATAGCCAGTTATGGATGTAAAGAATTGATGATTGCCAACTCACTGTGCCAGAGTGAACTAGAAGGTATGTTCCAAATTACTGTTGCTTATTCTCTTTTCATCTTTCATGAATTTGTTTATTTTTATTTCCACCTGAAGTTAGATTCTGGGGTAGTGACAGCTTATCTATCTATATGAGAGTTTTCTCTATCCTAGGTGTCATCTTTTAAGCATTTCAATGCTGATGTGTCAAATCCACAGAATTCTATATCTCCCCTTTTATTCAATTATTTATTTTTATTCCTTATTCATGGTCTCCAGTCATCAATAAAATTCATAGAAAACGTTCTAATTAATTCCAATGAATGAAAATGGAGAGATTTTTGTTTTGGTAACCGAAAAAAAGAAAATTATTGAAGAATAAATGATACTGTATTGGTGCTATTGGAACGGAGGTAACGATGATGATCCACATGAAGCAGCGGCGATCGTTTACGTCTCTAGCGACTGAAGCTCAGTTCAAATTGAACAATGTTTTCTACCAAGGTAATTGCCAATCAGATCTTTTAAATTCAAGTAATCTGCATATTGAAAAAGAATCCGTCTTTTTTGCCTTGTGATTTTGAGCTTGGATTACTTGGGATGTGTATTTTGTGGTTTATCTTATTTTCTTATGGGGATTCATGTCGTATATGGGGAGCAGAATATATTGAGAGTAGAAAGCCATTCATGTGTTTTGTTCTGTAGATATATGGCACATATGTATACAACTAATGTCACATAAAGTGCTGCATTATGCACATCTGACTGTGAAGTTGATGAATCTTGATATAGTTAACTTGCTTCTATATTATTTATGATTCTCTGCTTTTTGTAGTTGTGTATCATTGTTATGCAATTGATGGCTGAGTCACTAAATGTGTCTAGAATGTTTTTAATGATTTTTTCTGCAAATTTCCTGATCTATTGTGGGTTACTTATGTTAATATGGGTTTGTAAAGATAAGAATGGTTCTCATGTAACAGAAACTGTTTTGAACTCTTTGGCAAGGCCCAAATGAATATTACACTAATAGCTAATCTGTTCCCTACCTACTTTAGACATCTTTTCGTGGACTAATTATTTCCTAATTAAAGTACTTGTCTTTCTTATGCCGGTGAGTGCATATTTACTTTTGTGGTTTTTATTCCTCTAATATTTTACTCCATAATAAATTAATTACCTTTACGATAGCATCAAACAGACCTTGCATATATGTGAAAATTAAAGAAATAAACGGATGGCAACATTGTGATCAATTTTTGCTGGCTTCTTTCTTGGATCCAATGGTCACGAAGAAATACACAGCGGTTTAGTAGTGGGGTCATTATATTACGATACATTGACAAAACTTCATAAAAACTCCTTTCTAGGATTATTCGATAAGCTCATTCTCTTCTCTATTTTTGTTTTCGGCGTTGAGGAGGTTTCATTCTCTCACCGGTCCTTTAATCTAGCCAATTAAGCAATGAACTCTAGGCAACTCTCATAACATCTAATAGATATTCATTAATGAACAAATCAGCATGTAAAGAGTAGAGAAATGCATAAGATATCTTTTAGTTGCAGTTTATAATTTGGAATATTTGTGGTTGCTCTCTGATGCATTGAGGTCACACCAGTATTGTAGTGTAGTGTGGGAAAAATTATTGAATCTCTATCAATGCAGGTGGTGAAAATCTGGTTGCAAAGGATGCGTAACAGAACAAAATCAAGCTACTATGTTTACGGCCAAGAATGCTTTATAGGAGTAATTTTTTTGGAACTTATTGGGAATACGTCAACCTAAAACTTTATCTAAGCAGAGCAGATGTTGATTAGAAATGGAGTATGCTTTTCCACCTCCTAACCTCTGTCGAAATCATATATATATATATATATTACCATAAAGCAAGGTTTTTGAGGTATCTTGATAGTGATTTAATGGTAAAAGTGGCATTTTCTCAATGTTTTTTATTTTATTATTTTTCTAAAATTTGATTGTACATAATTTGACTTAATGGTAAAGTTATACGGATCTCATGATTTGATTCTATGGAACTAAGTTAGGGAATGATGTCTCCTTATAATTTGATTGAAATACTTCTCTTGATCTTACCTTATTTAATTTTTTCTAATTATGTCAATTTTATTATAAGCTTTTTGGAAAATCTTTGATTTAAATTAACTACTTTACACTTAAAATGGCCTACATTAATAAAAAATTTAATTTCCTTTTACTATTATGAATATATATATTTAAATAAATGAATCTCACAATCGAGACATTAATATTTTGTTTAGTTTTTTTTATTACTTTTTAATTTTATTTATTTATTTAACTAATCATTTCTTAGATGGATAGTGTAGGTATAAATGGCATGGTATCGAGTTAAAATTGTGTTAAAATTGCAGCCCCAATTTGTGAAAGACATTTTATATTATTATTATATAATTATTTAAAAATATGCTCATTATTATATTAAATTTTGCAAGTAATATAGACTATTCAATTAAATTAAAATTGCAGCCCCAATTTGTGAAAGACATTTTATATTATTATTATATAATTATTTAAAAATATGCTCATTATTATATTAAATTTTACAAGTAATATAGACTATTCAATTAAATTTTTATACTTCTTTTTATTTGTTAAATCTTTATTCTATTTATTGTACATAAAAATATTATAAATTAAATAATAATTATATTCATAATAAATTATTTTATACTCAAATAATATTATTATTTTAATAAAATAAAATAAAAGTATAGAAGCTTTCTATATAGTTATGATATGTAAATAATTTATACAGTTATTAATAAAGTCTCACATATATCTACGTATAAAGTCTCACATATATCCACGTAAAATAATTTACTAACTGTATAAAGTCTCTTGTCACCAACTGTATTTATAGACTAACGATGCTTGCTTTGTTTGTGATATGTAACAATCAACAAAGTATAGAAGCTTTCCTGTGTACTACATTTTAATATGAGAATGTTATTAGTATTCCCAAATTTACTAAACATTGCTCATAATAATTAGATTAAAAATGTAAAGACATAAATACCCTCATGGAAGTGATATAATTAAGATTAGATATTATGTCCATTGGAGTAATCTATTAATATATGGTATGTTTGGCTGGAGCACTTGAACAATACATGGTGTGTTCGGTTAGAGTACTTGAACATGAATCCACACACATTCACTAATTCAATTAACATATGAGGTCTATATACTCACTAATACAACTATTTATTACATATTAAATCAATACTCCCTCCGTCCCACGTACTTTTACCCACTTTCCATTTTGGGGTGTCCCACATATTTTTACTCATTCCATTTATGGTAAAAATACATAATATTTTATTACTTACTTTTTACAATTTATTCATCATTCCCAACAACTTTATTTACTTTTCTTTTTTAATTACTAATTTATCTCTACTTTCTCTTATATTATATATTAAAAAAATAAAACGTCTTAATCTTCGTGCCCGTGCAAACGGGTAAAAATACCCGGGACGGAGGGAGTAATATTTTTAAATTCATGTGTAAAAAGCAAATATTCCTTTTGCCAACGGAGGAGGGAGAATTTTAAGTAATAATGTATAAAGTATGTTACGTATGTTAGAAAGGGGTATAGTTGTAAAATTAAAATATTCTTTAAAAATTTTGAATTGAGATGTTATTTTATTTTTTAGGAGGTAAACTCAACTATAGAATGGACGAATGATGAAAGAGTAAACTTAATCTTGAAATTAAGAGAGTAAAAGATAAAGAAAATTTTTATACCCATACATTGTTAATCACATGTTAAGCTTTATTAACTCACATATTAATTCAATGTGAACGAACAATCCCTTATTATGCATTCCTTTTATTATCTGTTAAGATATCATTTTGTTATTTTGATAGTTCATCTTAAAAATATTTAATTTTGTTTTAAAGCAAAATGAATTCATCAATAATCTACTTTTCACCACTAATACAAAGTTAACTTTATACTCCCTCTGACCCAATTTTAAGTTTATATTTTTTTGTTTTAAATTCAACTCCACACTTTTTATAAAAAGTAAAAATAACTAGCTAATGGAGTGTTTGGTTGGGCACTTTTAATGGTAAGGAATGGGAACAAAACCATAGGTGAATGTTTGTTTTTTGAAAGGAATGTGAATGATACCCAAAAATATTGGAATCTTCCATACCCAAGCAGAGGGGATGCATCAAATCCATTCCCATGTCAATAATACCCATAATCATTCCCATACCCATGTTTTATACCAAACACCCCCTAATACTCTTAACATATTTTAATCTTAAAATTTGTCTATCACATTTTATACATATAATATATTTTATTATTTATTATCAAAAAATACTATATTATCTCAAAGTAAGTTAAAAAATAATTTTTTTAACTTTATCTATATATACATACAAGTAGAATAATGGCTTCTAAAAGAAGATGCCGCCAAAAACAAGGAAAAAAAAAGAATAATAAAAATTAAAGAAATAAAATCTTTAGAAAATATTATTTTTATTGCATTTCTCCAAGTGAATCTTCTACAAAAAGATTTAAAATTTATCTTTATATACAAAGAGAACAAACTTAAACGGCAGCAGTGGAGAAATATATCTGCAATGGACGGCGGCGTTATGGTTTGGCATCGGCCAAGAAAGTAACGACACGGAACGACGGTGTTAACGATTTCGGTAGCTGCGGAATGGCGGTGTTAATGATTCCGGCAGCTTGCAGTGGTTCGGCATCGGCCAAGAAAGCAACGGAGCGGCGTTGTTAAAAATTTCGGCAGCTTGTAGTGATTCTTCTATGACGGCGGTGTTAAAGATTCCAGCAGCTTGCAGTGGTTCTTCTATGACCGCCGCTTTCCTTTGTGGCTTGCAGTGGATCTATGACAGTTTTACTTTTTAATTTTCGTGAAAAAAAAGGAAAAAGAAAACTTAAAAGACAAAGAAAAAGATAGACGATGAGAGTAATATCGGAAATTAAAGATCGGCAGCTTGCATTGGTTTTGGTACGGAACGACGGGCAGGTTGCAGTGGTTCTTCTATGACCGCTGAGAAAAAAAATACTTAAAAGACAAGGAAAAAGGATGAGAGTAATATCGGGAACTAAAGATCTATAATTATTGATAATAGACTCATACCAAAATTTGCAAATTGTATAAGCGGAACTAAAGATTTACAATAGTTACATACAAAATTTACAGATTTTTATGGGTTAATATTTTACACCCAAAAATCTAAAAATATAAATTTGGTATATAGAAGAAAAAAATAAAGTTCTACATGGAAATAGAATAAATATGTTACAAAAAAATATTGATGTTTTATATAGATGAAAAAAGAAAACGTTACGTGAAAAAGAGTAATAATAAGGCATATTAACTCATCTAAAATTAGTGAATATCTTAAACCTAAATGAATATATAGAATTGCACTTCGTTCTATATTGGATTGTAATTTGTTCTAAAAAGTATATATATTTTGTCTAAAAATATATAGAAGTAGATAGAAAAAAGAAGAGGACATATATCCTATGAGGTCATGATTACAAAACAATAAAATTATTACTTTTGAAAAAATATGAAAATAAAAATAAAAATAAGTTTACCTAGGTAAAATTAAAGAAGAGGGTGATTGAAAAATAAATAAAATTGTTGCTTTTAAGAAATATGGGTAAAATTGAAGAAGAGGATGATTATAAAACAAATAAAAATGTTGCTTTTATTTTTTTTTTCTTTCAAATTTTAGTTCTTTTTCTCAAATTTATTTTTTTTATAAAGAAAATGAGTCTTTCATGTTTAAAAATATTAAAAAAATGCACAAAATTTGAATTAAAAGTAGATATAAAATAATCAAATTTTGAATAAACGACAAAAAAAAGACTAAATTTAAAAAAAAAATGATTAAAATTAAAAATTGAAGAAAAAGAAATATCTAAGGATAGAATCAATTATATTTACAAGACCGATTATGGTATTTGGATTTGGATCCTCTCCGTAGTTAATTTCTCAATTTTGTAAATTTTATTTAATCTGCATTATCCAATTAATATTACAAATGTGAACTTGCCACGTCATTAGAAGAATAGAAATACAACGATTGGTGGTAGTTAAAAATCACGTAAATTTACAGAATAAGAAAGGGAGAGGATCCAAATCCATGATATTTTTCTTGGAGAAAAATATAATTTTCGTTTATAGGAGGTACAATCAATATGATAATATATATATATATATATATATATATATATATATATATATATATATATATATATAAATTTTAATAATAATATGTATTAAAATTTTAAAGAAAAAAAAGGCTTATTATTGGATGTTTGTGTAAAATACTGTAGTAATATGGAGTATTAAGAAAAAAAAGTATATTTTCAGTTTTATTGAAAGGTGTATATTAATAATATGAATAAAAAGAGAAAAAAAAAACACTTATTAATGTTTGTGACAATAATAACTTATTACTCCTAATAGTCAATCCAAATATTTTTTTATTTTAAAAATTTATTCAAACTTTTTTTAATGAATGTAACTTTTTTTATTTTAAATCTGTTTTATACCAAATTTATATCAAATAATTTTTTTTTCAAGATCTCTAATTTGACATATTACGAGTATAATAGATACCCAAATAATTTTTTATATTTTAAATAATTTGTAATTAAATTTTCTTATTAAATAATATATTTATAAAAAAATAAGTATATTATTATCCAAATTAAAATATTGGCAAAACCTCCTGCGCCCCGAGATACACCGTGCCCCATGGGAACACAACCCTCCCCCTTTATATTCTATTTAAATCTATGTATTGCTAGAGGTTTAAATTGCAAAGAGGCACGATATCCCGGGGCACAAGAGTCTCACTCAAAAAAATTTTAGTTGATTTATTTATTCTTAAATATTTAAAGGTTGGGGCACTACCAGTGAGATCATTTTATGATTGGGTAGACCGTCTCATATTTTTTAAAATAATTATCACTTTCGCTATGCAATGTTACTCCATAACTTTTCATTTATAAAATAGCATTATTATTGTTTATTAATTTAATACACTTTTTAGTACTCCATACTTTAATAATTAATTGATCTGTGTTACAAATCATCTCATAAACATTATATTAAAAAAAATATCTTTTAAACCATCACTTTCGATCACTACACATAACTTATTTCTAATACAATACATTATAGTAACTTTGAAATTTTTTAAGATTGATTGAGTAATTTTTTTATTTATTCATAATAAAATTATTTATTTTCCCGTGCATCGCACGAGGGCATTACTAGTTATATCTAAAACGTGAAAGATAAATTTGGGACGGAGTGAATGAATGATTAACTCATTGATGGGCATGAAAGCAGTATTAAGGTTAAAGAAGAGGAGTACAAACGTGATTATTGGGGTATTTCGATCACTCCATTTCATATTCCCTATTCACAAATGTTTGTAAAGGAGGAGAAGAAAAAGGAGTTTGAGGAACATGTGAAGTATCTAAAGAAAAAGTATGAAGAGAAAAAAAGGAAGAGCAACCCAAAGCAAGTGAATCGATGCATAAGTAGAGACCTACAAAAGTTGGTGATCTGGGGAAGTTCATAATTCCTTGTGATTTTGAAGGGAAAGAAACTCTTGATGATTGTATGACTTGGGGGCGAGCGTCAATGTGATGTCTCATGCTACTTTCAAGAAGCTTGAAATTGAAGAGCTCAAGCCTACTACTATCCGTCTTGAAGTGGTGAATGGAGAGGTCATTATACCATTAGGAGTTGTTGAAGATGTGGAGGTGAGAAAGTTAAAGGGTAGCTTTCCCGGTCAACTTCATGGTGTTGGAAGTGAAGGCGGATCCAAAAATTCCACTCATTTTAGGAAGACCTTTTCTAGCAACGGGAAGAACAAAAATTGATGTTGGAAGGGAGGAGCTATCCTTGAGCTCAAAAGGAAGAATGTCACATTCTTATGTAACAAAGAAAAAGGAACCAAGCCTCCGAATGTGCCTCCAGATGATTTTATGGATCAAGATTCTATTCTCTTTGACAATTTAAATTCATTTCTTCATGATTATATGAAAATGTCAAATGTTAACTTGTCTTCTTGTGATGTTGATAGGAAGAAAGCTTCGGAGCTCGATTGAAAAATAAACAAAGGAGAAAGTGGAAGTCCACTAGATTCACTTCTCGAAGATAACTTGATGCTTGTAAGCAAGAATGGTGAAGTTGAGCTAGTTGACGAGAAGAGGGCTAAGCAAATGTTCAAAGTGAGGATGCGAGGAGTGAGTGTGATGGATTGTCACTTGGCCCAAAGAGCATTAAAATTCCGTCTGGCATGAAGACGTTAAACTTAGCGCTAAATGTGAGGCAACCCATTCTTTTTATCTTTTGATGCTTGTTTTGTTGTTTGCATTTTGGTCTTGTAGGTGGATTGAGCTTGTAATAAAATGGATATTGAAGAAAAGAGAAGTGCTTCATGGATTCGAGTGGATATAACTCAATTCATGGTAATGCATATGCTTCTCTACAAGAAGATCATTGATGGAAATTACAACGGTAAGTCTCACCACTTTTTGCAAACTTAATTCTCAACTCTTATTTCGATTTAAGTTTGGGGGGAGAGTACGTGGTGTGACTCATCATTTGAGTGTGATTCTTGTATTTTTTGGGCAATTTTAAAAATTTTCTCATGCGTTTGGTATGATTTTAGTATGATTGGTTGTGTTGAAGTGCATGATGATCCTTATTTATATGCCAATTATTGAGCTAATAGTTTTTTATGAGCTTTTGAGCACAAATGATGTGTAATGGAAGCACGAGTTGAGCCCAGAGATCAAGTCGAGAGTCATTGTGCATGAAATTCGGAATCTCGTGCCAACCATTTTCATTACCAAATTCCTTTCTAAGGGAGTTCATTTTACATCTCATCACTTCTATGTGTTTAACATGCTTTGATATTGATTTGGATTGTGTTGGATTAGCATGCTACTTCATGTGTTATGTTTGTGGGAGTTTTACTTTTATAATTTAGGATTTCATTTTCAATCAAAGGTTTGGATGTGTGTGAGCTTTCTTGATCATGGATGTTATGAATGTATGCTTAATTTCTTATGGTGGTGATGTTTATTCTTGCATGTTATGTGTTGTTGTTTTGTTTCTTGTTTGGTGTGTCTTTCTCGTATATTTTGTGTGTATTTTTACTTTTGTCTAGGGATATTTGGTGGTTTATTTTTGGGATGTCGTGAGTCGTTTTTGAATGTGAGTGATGATATGTTGTTGTGATAAGTGATGACAAATTTGTTGGCGTTTGGATCTTTTGGTTAACGTGAACCGTTAGGGTTCCATGCAATTCTACAGTAGTAGAAGCATAAGTGTAGAATCGAATTACCTTTCACCAAGATTGATGTAGAGGTTGATCTGCAATAACAAACGATATTCCGATCTTCTGTTGTATTCCTAAGCCACATCTTGACGTTGGTGTGGACAACGATCTACAAGACGAACTCAATCTGCAGTTCTCTCTAATCTCAGGTGTTTAGGCGTGAATAATTAATTTACCGGACTGCTGAGATTGGTTGTTATATAGGCTACAACAGGGACCAGGAGGAGAAATTAGGATTTGGGCCTCCCATTGGGCTTAAGCATCAAAGTTTAGCCCAAAATTTATACTTAAGTCCAATAATAATAAAACATTCCACTAAAGAAATATTATTGCACTGCCACCCTAAACATGCACCCCGGTTCAGAACTGCCGATTCCAGTTCTGAACCGGCAATTTCGGTTCCAAGGTAGGGGGAACTGGAACCGAATTGAGGTACGAAAGTTTTGGTTCCAGAACCGACGATTCCGATTTGGAACCGCCGGTTCTGATTTTAATTTTTTTTTTTGGGTTTTAAGCGTAAAAAGTAAAAAAAATTTGAAAAACTGGCGGTTCGAACCAGAACCGCCGATTCGAAACTGGAACCATCGATTTTTTCCCAAATATGAGAAATCGAAACCGAACCTTCCTTAGACGGTTCCGGTTTTTTTGGCCAGTTCCAGAACTAGTGATTTCAGTTCTGGTTAAAACCGGCGGTTCCTCGGTTCGAACTGCTGGTTCCAATTTTTTGGTGCATGTCTATGCCACCCTAATCCCAAATTACGTTTATGGGCTCCTACTTATTATGAGACCGTTAAACTCCCCATGTTTAAGATTCAATGCCCATTAATTAATTAAGTTACTGACTACTCCATTAATTAATATATTTACCGAGAGTAGTACCACTCAACCTTATTATCATGACGGAATAAATTCACCTGCAGGGTTTACATGATAACCGTTATGAGCTCCTCAAGGGCACATCATCAACCAGTTCCGTTAGGACACGAATTCCTTCTACAATCAACAGCACACCATAGAGACAGCAGCATCTCCTAACTCACCGAGCATATTGATTTAACCATTAAATCTCACCCATTGATGAATCAAAGAAATAAATACTGAATTACGTATCGAGGTTATTGTATAGGGATTATGAGTATGAACATCCATAATAACAGAGATCAAGTTCTATTATATAGTCAGTATAAACTGAACGATCTCAACGACAATCCTATTCAATACACATAAAGCGCACTGGTACAACTTTATAGTCAAGACAGACTAATGCCAAATCACACAACAACCATACCGATAGATAGTCCACGTCTATCTCGATTGTGAATATCTGTTTATACTTTATAAGGAGCTGATAATATGATCTTCCGTGTGACGCCGCACACCACATTATCTACAGTATAAAGTAAATGTACTTTTGTAATAATATAATTACAAACGTTTGATCACATTATTCTTATTTCAAATATTGTCAAAACATTGTTCATACAAAAAGCTAGACTTTTAGTATACAATCCAACAATCTCCCACTTATACTAAAAGACTATGCTTCCTATTCGCTACCATACATCTGATTACCACTCCCACTACTTGACCATTAAAAGCTTTCGCCTTAAGGTCCTTATAAAAGGATTACTAGGTTATCATCCGATGCAATCTTGGCGACAACAACCTTCTCCTCATCATACGATTTCTCGTATTAGATAGTACTCGCTATCAATGTGTTTAATTTTCTTATGGACTCGTGATTCCTTCAAGTTTGCAACTGCACCATTATTATCACAATAAATTATGATAGCCTTGGACAAACTCAGAATCATATCTAAATCCATTACGAAGTTTCAAGAACCATACAAATACTTTGGCTGCCACAAGGCTCCAATATTATCCTTTTTCAATGGTGGAGTCCGAAATATATTTTCATATAACACTCCTCCATGGTATGAATCTACTTCTATTAAACACATAACCTTTGAGGTGAATTTACTGTCGTCCCTGTGATTTGAAAAATGCGAATCTAAGTAACCGTCAAGAAGTAATGAATTATTCAGGTAAGCTTACATATAATTTCCAGTCCTCTTTTGGTACTTAAAATATGTCTTACCATAATTCAATATTCTTATTCTGGATTACCTTGATACTTACTGACTATGCCATTGGCAATACAGATATCCTATCTTGTGCATAGCATTCCATAGATTAAGCTTCCTTATTGCCGAAGCATAGAAAACTGCCTTTATCTATTTTATCTTATTTTGCATCTTAAGACAAAAATCCTTAGATAAAATCACATGTTAAAACGAGTAAGGATTGTATCAATTTATGAAGCTTGAGACAAGCACAACATCCTATCTTGTGATCTTTATTACGATGATTGTAAGGATATAATTTGCTTCTCTTAAGTCCTTCATTTCTTACTGCTTTATTAGCCATACCCATACGCCTGACAATACTCTTTCATTGTTTCCAATGAGCAAGATACCATCTACGTACTTACAAGAAATACCACCACGTTTCCGCCACTCTTTTCAATACACAAGACCCATCCGTGCATTGATTAAATCTATATGACTGGATTTTCTTATCAAAACGGATGTTCCATGATCTTAAAACTTGAATTAGTCCATTGGTGGACACTTTTAAACTTACACTCAAAATACTCTTAGCTCTATGCAATGAATCATTCTGGTTGCTTCATCGTAGAGCCACTTACATCTATTGGCTTTTACACCATTTGATGGTTCTACAAGCTCCCAGAATTGATTTTGAATCCATAGATTTTATCTATAAATCATTGCAACTTGCTAAGATTTTGCATTTCGATCTTGTAGTGCTTTGTCGTGTCCATGGGACGATTTCATGTTTACTAGGGACTAAGCATCACGACTGTCCCAAAACATAAATCTTTCGGTTGTAAAATAATCCTCCCACTACGACAAGACACTACATGCAATTGTGTATCAGACGTGACACGCGATGCAGTTTACTTGTGGTATATCCTCTTGTAGTCTTGGTACTAAATTTGTGTTTCCGTTCTCACATCTTTAGAACAACTTATACATGGATTCATAATTTATTACATTGTCCTTTCTAAAATTTAGTGTTCGTGTTAACAATCACCCTTCGATCTTTTAGACTATTTAAATAAATCAACCTTCATTCTTCTAGGATATTCCACAAACAGACAAATATCATATGACATGTTGTTTCTAGGGCTTACCCATAAAAGAATTTAGTAATTTCAAATAATTCATCATCTATCTAACCTTTTCCATAAGTCTTATTCATTCTCTTCGTCACACCATTCTGCTGGGATTTGCCCGGTGTATACTCCTTGGGATTGAATCCCAACTTTTGATTAATAGCTCCTAACTATCCTAAGAGGTACTAGCCATCATGATTAAATCGTAATGACTTGATATATTTTCCATGACGCTTCATCGTATCAGTCATGCACTTCTTGAATTTAATCATAGTACTCAGATTTGCAGTGCATCAAATAAATATATCTTGTTTCTAGAATAATCGTCAAATAAAATGATGAATATTCATAATCACCTCTCGACAGGATAATCTAAGGATCGCTTAAATCAGAATGAACCATTTCCAACATATCTTTTCATGGCTCTATTCCCCTCTGCCTTGTATAGGCAATTTGATCATTTTCACTTCCAAGTAAGACTCACAAGTTCGATAGTTTCCACATCCAATAAACCTAATGGTCCATTTAAATCGTACTTAAGTAAATGATATAATCTTAGATGCCAAAAGTATGCTTAGTTCATCTTCGAAGATTCCTTTCTCTTACTAACATTAGAAGATGCATTATTAATTACTATTTGTTGCATCCGTGGGATAAACATGATTTATGAGTGTGCAAATTGTCTAACAACGTACCACTACGGATTATAACTCTATCCTTCATTATAATGACCACGTCATTTAAATGAAATAGAGTATCCATCCATAAATGTATAGAAACCAAAATAAAATTCTTTCTATGAAACGTACGTAAAGACAATTTCTCAAAATCAAACGTTTATTCATATCATAAGATAAATAAACAACTCCCATTGCAATAGCCACTACTTTCGTAGCTTTACCCATGTATACTATAATCTCATCATCACTTAATTATAAACATTTAGTGACTCCGGTATCTACACACAATGTGTCAGTAAACGCCATCACTAATCATGCTTCAACAACTAGTGAATAAGATCCTGATGAAAATTGATTTCCTTCACCACTTGTTTTGTCAGCAGTTTCCCCCCACATACAACTTCTTGTAATTCAGGTGAAACTTGCTCAAAATAACTATGCAATTGTGGAGAATAAATTGACCTAGGTTTCCCTTCAATTTCTACTCCAAGTATTTTCAATTCATTCATCAAGTTTAACCATGATCTCTTGCCCTTTTATTATTTCTCAAGTATCCAAAGAGTCGCATAAGACCATCATATTTCTATGAATCTCTCACCTCTTCATTAAAGACTTAATAGGAATTAGAGGGCATCAATAGTGAAAACACATTTTTATTTTCCTAAGCAATAAGAATTAAAACCAAGATTCTTTTCTAATCATTTATTTTGGACAAGTAAGTTTATTTTCTTATAGTTTACAATAAGTGAAATAAATTATTTGAAAATTCAGAGAATCAAGTAAATAAATACGACGATCAAACACTTCGAATTTAAATTTTATATTGATTCCCTCAATAAACAATATAAAATAAATTCACCGACATCTCAAGCACCGTGAATTTTCATGCCACGTTAGTGTGGGCGTATACAAACCCTAACATTCGCAAGAGAAAGTTTTACCCATTAATTTCATACGTCATAATTGACCTTATGACTCAATGATTAATAGTCGGTTGTCCTTTAGCCATGCAATTTTATAGCAGTGACTCTGTTGGGGAGGATACATATTAATTGCACCTAAGTGTATACAATTATTTGATACTAAGTACGTTACCAAAGCTTGTGTGCCTTACAGTTGGAGAAGTCCATACGTGCTCAAATAATTTTCTATAACCATCAATTATTAATTTGTATCAGTGATCCACAAATAAAACTCATCCGTTGGGGAGGAAGGCACTATAACCGACTCATAAGCTTACTTGCATCACTTACAAATAATAATTATTTCATGAAATTTATTCTAGTGATCCGCAAATAAAACTCATCCGTTGGAGAGGAAGGCACTAAAACGAACTCATAAGCTTACTTGCATCACTTAATAAATCAACAATGGAGGCCACGGGATCATGACCAATCCATCTCCCACTTAGTTATTTAACAAGAGGGTTTTTGCATGCATACAATATGACAGATATAATTATGCAAATAAGCTTGCTATTATTACG
This sequence comes from Pogostemon cablin, assembly GCA_023678885.1. Lineage (NCBI taxonomy): Eukaryota > Viridiplantae > Streptophyta > Magnoliopsida > Lamiales > Lamiaceae > Pogostemon > Pogostemon cablin. The sequence goes on from CM042983.1 coordinate 12,638,177, forward strand.
GCAAATAAGGCAATAAATCAAATATCACTTATAATCCAAATATATAATAACAATCGGCAAATAAAACAATTATATCAATTATATACAAGGAAATAAAAAATTGCCAAAAAAAATATTGACTTGATCAACACTCTTAAGCAATTAAGGAATGGCTTGCACAAGAAGTAGGAAGACAAAACTTGGGCCCCATGCCATCTAACCCACACGAACATCCAGACACAATCCTACTGCTTCATCCTTGCAAACGCCGGACTGAAGGCTGATCGCCGGAACCACGTCGCTGAGTCAGCCTGAAACCACCGCCTGTACCGGTGGGACTCCAGCCTGGCCATTGCCAGCCGGGAAAAAATTCACCGCTCAAAGCTCATCCCAATACTCGCTGGTGATCCACGTCTGTTGCTGTCCTCCATGTCACCTTCACGGATGTGCCATGCCATTCAAAACCACCAGTCGCACCACCGGGTCAAGTCACCGCTGCTTAAGCGAGCGCGCTAGGTTCCTGCCGCCAGCATCACACAAGACTCGCCGTTGGCGAGCTTTCTTTCAGGTGACCACACTCCTCGACGGCTACACGGATTCACTGGTTAGACTAAAGCTCAGTCCGCTCCCTAGCTTCGCCAGCCTGCCACGGTGGCTCCCGAATTAGACACTGCCAGCAAGCCTTACATCGGCACTCCCCGCCAACGCTTTAGCGCCGTCCGTCGCTAATCTAGCACGATTTTATCATGTCACCAGCGCCGCACAACCCATGCGCTATCAGTAACAACCACCGAACTGCACATCATCGCACGCCGTGACTGCCAGCCTCGTGCCTCCGATGTGCTGGCCAGCGACTGGCTCGCTCGGAACCAAAGCACTGACCCGATCGGAAAAGGCCTGGACTAAATCGAAAATAGGTCTACCTCACCTGGAACTGCCACGGGGACTCCAGTATACACGTGCCTGTTTCGAGCCATGCTCTACCTCCCATCACCAGTCAACTTCACCAACATCCACTGGCCAAGCAAAATTCACTCCAGAGCCGCCGTGAACAGATGTGTCGTGAAGTTTTGAGCGTCTGCCTCCATATTCTATCTGCTTCAAACCATCACCCATGCCACCGGCCGAAGCTCCAGTCATGTACAATGGTAGCAACACATACCTTTGGCGGTCCCGTCCAGTGAATTCACCGGCCTGTCCACCCCACGGCGATCACCAGCCAAACGACGAAGCCATCCAACATGAACAGTTGCGGCTCTGTCATCATCGACTATCCAGTGTTGTTCTGTTGCTTTCAAGACAGCCATGCCATTCACCATCGCACAGCCATGTATCGTAGGAAAACTTTCATTGTTCCACCACCAGTAAACAATCATCTGCCAACAACAGCCTTTCAAAACTAGTCACTGGTCATGACATTCATCCCCGGCAGGTATGAAACCAGCCTTACACCAACGGTCATAGCATCACCGTGTAAAACATTAAAAAAGTTTTGAAGATGACTCTCATTGACCAATTACCATCACGTTCGTCAACCATCAGGCTCCGCCAGCCACCAAACTGGCGAAGGCAGCCAGCCTTTCACCAGCCGAAAAAAAAAATGTACGATGAATTGTGTGTGCGGTGTCATGCAATTAGGGTTCCAACAAATTCAAGAATATACCCTAAATTCTAGCACCACATTATCCACTCAAACCCTTGCCTAACGTGACATATTTAGCCATAGAACCTACGCTCTGATACCAATTATTGGTATTTGAATCTTTTGGTTAACGTGGACCGTTAGGATTCCATGCAATTCTACAGCAGCGGAAGCATAAGTGTAGAATTGAATTACCTTTCACCAGGGTTGATGCAGAGGTTGATCTGCAACAACAAACAACCTTCCGATCTTCTGTTGTATTCCTAAGCAACGTCTTGCATATACAAGACGAACTCAATCTGCAGTTCTCTCTATTCTCACATGTGTAGGCGTGAATAATTAATTTACCGGACTGCTGAGATTAGCTGTTATATAGGCTACAACAGGGATCTAGAAGAGAAATTAGGGTTTGGGCCTCCCATTGGGCTTAAGCATCAAAGTTTAGCCCAAAACTTATACTTAAGTCCAATAATAATAAATCATTCCACTAAAGAATATTATTGCACTGCCACCCTAATCCCAGATTATGTTTATGGGCTCCTTCTTATTATGAGACCGTTAAACTCCCCGTGTTTAAGTTTCAATGCCCATTAATTAATTAAGTTACTGACAACTCAATTAATTAATGTATTTGCCGAGAGTAGTACCACTCAACCTTATTATCATGCCAGAATAAATCCATCTGCAGGGTTTACATGATAATCATTATGAGCTCCTCAAGGGGACATTATCAACCAGTTCCGTTAGAACACGGATTCCTTCTACAATCAATAGCACACTATAGAGACAACACCATCTCCCAACTTACCTAGCATATTGATTTAACCATTAAATCTCACCCATTGATGAATCAAAGAAATAAATACTAGCTTACGTGTCGAGGTTATTGTTTAGGGATTAAGAGTATGAATATCCATAATAACAGAGATCAAGTTCTATTATATAGTTAGTATAAACCGAAAGATCTCAACGGCAGTCCTATTCAATACACACAAAGTGCACTAGTTCAACTTGTCAAGACAGACTAATGCCAAATCACACTATAACCATACCAATAGATAGTCCCTGTCTATCTCGGTTGTGAACATCTGTTTATACTTTATAAGGAGCTGATAATATGATCTTCCGTGTGACGTCGCACACCACATTATCTACAGTATAAAGTAAATGGACTTTTGCAATAACATAATTGCAAACGTTTGATCACATTATTCTCATTTCAAATATTGTCAAAACATTGTTCATACAAAAAGCTAGACTTTTAGTATACAATCCAACAAAATTATGATTAAGAATCCCTACACTTTCGAATTGTGACATGTTCTATTTAACTTGTTCAATTTTGAGATGAATGTGGTGTAATAAGTTTCTTAAGGTCCGGGCATAAGCTTGTGAGAATTTGAGCCTCAACCGTGCATACATGGTATTTTTTTTCATGAGTGGATTAGTTGTGCTTGATAAGCTAGAACTTGCTCATGGACTATATGAATGAGCCCGATTAGTGGAGATTAGTGATATGATCTAAGGCCATCCTTGTTATTCATAGTCATTGCCATATATGTCCTTACTTTATACATCATCCCTAGTCAACCACTTTGAGCCTATAAGCCTATTTCTTGTGAATTAGCACATTACAAGCCATAATTACCCACTTAAGCCTTATATGTATACCCTTTGTGTGGGTGATTGAGGAGATATGATTTAAAAAGGTTTGATGAGATATTGTGCAAAAGAAGAAAGTAAATGGTAAGTAAGCAAGAGAAAAGATGAAAAGAGCACAAGAAAGAATGAACATGCAACCTTAAAACAAGAGAATGAGCAAAGCAACAACAAGATGCTCAAGAAAATAAAAGTTCAAAGAAAGGAATCATTCATCTAAAGAAGCTAAAAAAAAGGAAAGTTGATGATTAGTGCTTGAGATTTGAAAAGAAAAAAAAGGAAGAAAGATAAGTGAAGGTATGGAACAAAGTAGCTACCTCTTCGATTACTTACACTTGCTTAGTCACTATTATCCATATTCTTCCTACCCAACCAAAGAGCCTATCATTACATCCTTAATGAAAGTCCTTTTTGATCACTAATGGAAACTATGGTTGTTTGTGAATGTAGTCCACGAGCAAGTATATAGCGAGTCGAGCCAATCGATTAATGAGTGTTGTTTTACTTCATTTGATAGAGTGTTGAGTGATATTGATATCCGATGTGAGGCTTGGAACGAAAGGGATATATTACACTTTATTCTCTTGAAATTGAACTTGTTAATATTTTTTGCATGTTATGATTTTAATGTTGTAGGATGACATAGCATAGTTTGTAATTCTTATTACTATTGATGTGTTATTACTTATGTTAGTTTAGTCTTTTCCCAGGTGAAAATCACTCTACTTGGTTTATCATTTCTGTTGTGTGGGGACGCACAACACTTTAAGTTTGGGGGTGTGATGAGTGGTATTTTCACCTAAATTTTAGTGTCTTTTTGTATGTGTTTTCATATTATTTTATCCGTATTTATGTGTATTTTGGTGGTGTTATGTATTTTTATGGAAATATGTGAGAATGAGTTTAAATGTATGATTTTCAGGTAAAAATAGATTCTAGATGCTAAAAGGAAGACGTGGAAAAAAATGGATCTTAATTCCGAGTTGAAATGAGCAAGAAAATGATAATAGAAGAAAAACACGGGTTGAAGGAGAAACACGACCAGTCGTGCCGTGTTCGAGTTTCAGATTGCATTACAGAAGAAACATGGGCTTCTTAGGCCGTGCTAGGTGGCATGATCGTGTTCCTGAAGAATTCGAATTTTACACAAAAAGGCCCATTTCTCACTTAAGCCTGTGATCCAAATTTTGCCCTAATTGATCCTCCACCATTATAAATACCCTCATTTTCAAGTGGGTTCCACTAAATACACACCCATTTTTATTAAATACACACCCTTCTTTTATTAAATCAAAATATATAATTATAAAAGTCTAAAATATCCCAAATTTATTAAATACACACCCTATATATTTTAATCACATTATTAATCTAATAAACCCTAAATACATTAATAACTATCCCTTAATACTTTATACTCATGCGACTGTGAGATACAAATCTTATGAAACTGTAGATTTTATTTGCTCTACGATCTAATGATTTAAATGTGGCGATGGTTGGATATACGTCTTATGAAGGGTTTTTTACAGTCTTCTGATCTTTTGCAACTTTCTCCTCCAACTAAATTTAATTAATCTTTTTTGGCAGAAATCCTCCATCTCTCCAACCTTCACGTCACCCTCATCCTCTCATACTACGATGAACGACCACCTCATCCGCTCCTGTGTGGCTACCGTCACCGATAGCCTCCCGCCGGAACATCCCGATCGGTTGACCGCACCATGGAGGCTAGTCTGAAGCGTAGAGAATTCGATGGACCCTATTTTCACCACCTAATGGTCGACTAATGCACTAAAAGATGGCGGTACCAGGCGGCGTGTGGGTTGCCTCATCTTTGGCCCTTTGCATCTCCTCTCTTACTAGATTTTTCTCTCTCCAATAGTCACCAACATAGGAGTTTGAAGTGTAATAAGTGGAACTAGTTCTTTAAATTTGCAATAAAATCTCAAGAGCAAGAATGAATTCCAGATCGACGATCAGTATTAGGCGACTTGGTCGTGGTGGTGCATCGGGTTTTGCTTATTTGTCCTTGCATCGAAAAACACCTTTACTTTCTTCTCGTCGGCCAGTTTCATAATTAATCTATGACTTCTCATGAGGATTTAAGGCAATTAGCAATGTATGAATATTAAATTAAATAATTAATATTTGAGAGGTCACATGTAATAGTATGCGTGAAGGAATTAGATTAAGAACACAAACGGTAGAAGGGGTGTGTATTGGGATTTAGAGGAGATGTAAATTTTTAAAATTAAAAGGGCAATTTTAGAATTTTAAGGGGTGTGCATAAAATAAAATTAACATTTAAAAAATTAAAAGGGGTGTGCATTTAATAAGGAATGTGTATTCAATAAAAAAGGGTGTGTATTTAACAATACTCTTTTCAAATTTTGAAGGAAATTTTTTCAAATGGGTTTTACTTGCACACACACACATCACACACCATTTCCTTCATTTTTCACCATCATTTTCATCCATTCACCATCCATACCATCTATATTCATCCCACCATCCAATTCACCATATATTTGAGGAAAAGAAGTAAGGAAGAGAAGAGAATTGCAAGGGGACAAAGAAGATCATCATTGGAGACATCCAAGGGAGTTTTCATCCAAATATTGTATTGAAACCTTATTGTTTATCATATTTTGTAAGGATTTTAATGTCTATGTTAATTTTATTATGAATATGGTAGGCTAATCTCCCTTATGAGATTAACAATATGAGAGTTGTTGGATAATTTTGGGATTTATGTATTTAAATTCATATGTTGATTGGGTTAATTAATTTTCTATCATTGATGCTTTAGATCTTGATTTTATGATTATTTGTGTGGTTTGTTGTTTTAAGCATGTTATTAGATTGAGAAGACAATCATATGTTTAAGATAATTAATTGAATCATTTTGTCATACACTTCATGTGCATTATAAATTGTAAAGATATTGAGAAATCCTTTGGAATTTAGAATCTTTTGATAGAACATTCGATTGGTTTGATCAAGAGGTTGATTAATCGTATGAAGGGACTCTCATTTCAAGCTTAGTACCTAGTAGGAATTATTTTTTTTAGGTGAGAACCAATCCGTTGAGCTAATTGAATCCATATCCTATTCATCTCAAGATGGAGTTTAGGTGAACTTAATGTTGGCCCTTAGTCTCATACCCATGATTCATATGAATTTGATGCATTTATCCTAGGATTTTCACCTCTTAATTATTGTTAATATCACTTTTACTTAATTTGGAAAAACCACTCATCTTCTACTTATCTTGTTTGTTTGATCATTGCTTGCTTGCTTGCTTTGATTTCTTTTTATTTATTTATTTGAACAACACTCTATTGATGATTCATCTCTATAAAATTAAAAGAAACGTGAGATCGCTTAAGCACTAGTACTTTCCTCCCTGTGGTTCAATAAATTCTTGAATTGGTCAACCCGACTACAAGTTATGGCCAATCCCATGCCACCATGTCATTCTCTACAATATTTACATTTGTTAGTCTTAAACCAAATGAACATTAACTCTATAGTAAAATAGGGGAAAAAAGCACTATTATACCAAATAGGCAAATAGTAAGCGAGTGTTTGAAAAAAAAAAAAAAGAAGTTAAACTAAAAAAAGAAAAGAAGAATTAAAATTAGGAGCACTCACAAGCGTAAGGCGAGCAATCTTTTTGCTTGTCTTATTCCTAATCTATCCTCGAACTAGCCTACAATAAAATCAATTCAGAGTTTGGGAACTATAAATAATTTTAAGCATAAACTATACACTAATGATAAACAAATTTTGTCAAGCACAAATTTACGAAAGAGATTATTGTCCGACATGATTATATTCTTTCTTGACATGTTGCAAGATCCACAAATGCACAAATTGAGAAAAGGGGAAAGACACCATCCACATTTTATAATAGTTGATTTTTCACCTTAACTCATTCATTATGAATGAGTTTAAATTCCAGATTTGAACTTTGAAGTTTAAAAGTTGTTTTCACTATATTAATCACTTAATCATATGAATTTATTTATGTAAGAAGCTCAATGTGTGCCCTAACAATATTTAGTTTAATAGGATAATTATTTAGTAAGGGTAAAAATGTAGAAATGAAAAATGAATAAGGAAAAAGTTGGAAAAAAATATTTTACAAACTCAAATAAATTTTTACGACTCGTTTGATAGATAGTATGAGATAAGAGAGTATTGATGAGTGCGAAAATTCACAAGTTTGGCATCATGTTTTGTGCTAGTTTTGGAGAGTTTTGAGGTGGAAATAGGTGGAAAACCTATATATATTGTGAATTAGCATGAATAAGATGTTAGTGGAGCTATTTAAGTGGTTTTCATAGCAAAATTGGAGTGGAAGTGCCAAGAATCAAAGAGACAAAGTCGAGACCACGCGAACCGCCAATGAGAGAGGTGGGTTCGACCTGTTGGAGGAGGGTTCGACCTCTCCAGCAGGTCAAACCAGCAATGCAAAGTGACAGAAGAAGGGTTCGACCATGACTCGAGGGGTTCGACCTGTCTATCAGGTCGAATCATGGTCGAACCAGTTCGCGAGAAAGTGGATTCGACCACGACATTGGGGGTTTGACCTGACGGTTGGTCGAATCGAGAGCAAAAATTATCCAGTCGCATGGTTTATCCTGTGGTTCGACCAAGACGGAGTGGTTTGACCTGTACAAGAAGTCGAACCAAGTGCAGAATACTTCCAGTAGATGGGTTCGACCTGTGGTTCGACCTGCGGTCAATGGTTTGACCTGTTTGCTGAGGTCGAACCATCGTGCGGAAACTTACCTTATCCAGATTTTCGAGGCCAAAACGCGTGTGATCACTTAAAAAGCCCATTCCAATTCTAGAGACGTGATTACAAGTATAAAAGGAGGCTCATGCAGAAGAGGAACACACCACAATACAAGAGAGTTTTAGAGAGCGTAAGAACGTGAAGCACAAGAGGAGACTAGGAGGAGCTGTGACAGAGGTTCCGCTGGAAATTCAAATAAGATTGGTCCATCTAACCATGATTGTTCCTAGATCAATCATGGGCTAGAGCCACTTCGGTAGTTCTAGGGTTATGAAGGTTTCATGAGTTGATTTTTATTTCGTGTGTATACTCCGTACAACACTACTTGTGGTTTAGTTTATATAAGATAGTACGTTTTTAATCCATACTCATAGTTGTTTTGTGCATCGATAATCGTTGTGTAGAGTCTGAATGCATAACATGGTTATTGATTGAGTGCGTTCACTAATGAGCAGGGTTTATTATTATAATTCTAAGTGAAGGGATTCTGAGGTTTTATTAGAACCGTCTTATATGAATGTTTGTTAATTGAATTGAATTCGGGTTAACAAATAGGATTAAGAATATAACTTTATAGTACCTAAAAAGGGAGATCAAATCGGGTTAGAGTACTAAGTGCACGGGAAATAATTGATTATAATAGTACCTAGAAAGGGGGGTAAAGTATACATCTTGCTCTGAGGATACTCACATGTGTCAAAAGCTTATCTATTTGTGTCTATAGAGTAGATTTGCATAGTCTAGCGATGCGTCCATAAACCACAAGGCAGAGTCGGACATCGACACACGAAAGTATGAATTAACGAATGAAACTGGATGGCCTGACTAACTACCTATCATCTTATTTGATCACAACAACTCTTCTCTTGTTCTTGTTATTGATTTGCTATTTTAATTGTTACTTAGTTTAAAAACCAACAATTACAATTCTCAACATAGTCATAATTGCTAGAAAATAACTAAAGTAATATTTACCCGTTCCGTGGATTCGATATTTAACTTGGTCACCTTCGAAACTACAATTGGTATCCTTCATACTTGGGGATTAAAATTATATGTTGAGAAAACACCCATCAAGTTTCTGGCGCCGTTGCAGGGGACGGCGTAAAATATCTTTTTGTTATTTTTAGTTTATTAGGGCTATTTATCTTGTTTTGCTATTTTAATTCTAGTTCTTTTTAGGTGTATGCTCACGAGATCAAAGAAAGGTGAACTTGAACCCTATAATCCTGAGATCGGAGCATTGTCAAGAAAGAAGAAGAAGAAGAAGAGTAAGGCAAAGACTATTGATCCAACTGAAGCTCTGAATTTTGGAGTTGAAGTTGACGAGCAGATTTCGCAGACGATTGAAGCTACAACTGAAGTTAATTTGGGAGTAGAGACAGTCAACATGGCAGCGAATCCGGATAATCTAGCCATCCGAGAGGTTTTCAGAAATAATGGGGCTGGAAATTTTGGGCTTCTAGGAGCGAGGGAAACTAATGCAGCTTTCGATCTTCATCCCGCTCTTATTAGCATGATAGAAAGGAACTCCTTTTCAGGAGGGTCTTTCGAGGATCCACAGCAGTATCTGAACAAGTTCTTGGGCTATGCAAATACTCAAAAAGACGCAAGAGAACATGAAGATGCTAGGAAAATCCTCTTATTCAAATTCTCGCTTACTGAAAAGGCGAGAGATTGGTACGACACTATCAACGCAGCTGAGCGCACCACTTGGGAGCAACTGAAGTTAAGGTTCTTGGAGAGGTACATGCCACCTTCAAAGGTGTTTAAGATGAAGCAAGACATTAACCAATTTGCTATCGGTGGAGGTGAGAAATTTCATGAAGCATGGGATAGATTCAAGGACATGCTTAGGAAGTGTCGTCAACATGGGCTATCTAAAGCTCAATTGATGTATATTCTACAATGGATTGGACTGTGATTCATGATTATGGTTAATTTCATCTAGTTTTTAGTGTCTTTTTATGTTTATTTTCGGTTTATTTTATCCGTATTTTGAGTCATTATTGGTGGTGTTATGTGTTTCTTGGAATTTGTGTGTGAATGAACTTATAAATGATGAATCAGGTGAAAAACAGAACAAAAATGGAGTCGGGAGAAAAAGAGAGGAAAAACAACACAACACGGCCGGCCGTGTTGCATACACGGGCCGTGTTGCGTACACGGGCCGTGCTCCTCACACGGGCCTGTGCCGTTAGCCGTGCACGGAAGCCAGATAGCACAACACGGCCACCCCTGTGACCGTGTGCGGCGCACGAGCCGTGCGCTGCTTGAAGCGTACGTTGACAAGAAACCCTAAACACGACTCGGGCCGAACAGCAGCGAACGAGCCGTGTAGGTGTTAATTGTGCTGAAAAAAACTCAAATTCCTTCTAGAAGGCCCATGGGGTAATAAATACCTCTCCATTCAACATTTTGATGAGAACCCCTACGAAATTGAGCTGCCAACACACACCTCACACACAATTCTCTTCATATTACACCTTTTCTTCATCCATTCATCATCTATCATCATCCTTTCATCAATCCACCATCATTTCATCTCAAATCAAGTGAAGAAGCAAGGAAGATTGGGTGATCACCAAAGGAAGAAAGGAGATTCAATTGGATCCATTTCCAAGGGAGTTTTCATTCCAATTTTGTGTTAATCCTTTAGTTTACCATGATTTGTAAGAATTCTAATGTCTATGTTATGGATCTTATGAAGATTGTAGGCTAATCTCCCTTGTGAGATTAGCAACATGAAGGTTGTTGGTTAATTTGTAGATCTATGTAATTAAATTCATATGTTGATGGGGATATTTGATTTTCTATCGTTGGTGCTTACATATCTTGAGATCTATGATGTTTTGTGTATTTGATTGTTCTAATTATATGATTAGATTGAGAAATCAATTATGTGCTTAGGATAGTCAAGTGAATCATTTCATCAAACACCTCATGTGCATTATAAATTGTAAAGTGATTGAGAAGTCCTTTATTATTTAGAACTCTTTGATAGAACATGTGATTAGTTAGATTGAGAAGTCAATTAATTATATGAAGGGATTCTTTAATTGAACTTAGTACCTAGTTGGAATTGTTTAATTGAGAACCAACCTTTGAGCTATTTTGAGATTGTGCAAATGATCTACATCCTATTCATTTCGAGAGGAAGTTTAAGTGGTATATGTGTTGGCCCTTAGTCTCAACCCTTGATACATATGAGTTTAATGCATGAGTCTATGAGTTACCACTTCATTAGTGTTGTTAATCTCACTTCTACTCAATTTGGAAAACTACTCATTCATCATTTTATCTTGTCATTTGATAATTGCTTGTCTACTTTCATTGGTTTTCATTTAATTACTTGTTTAATCAAACATCCATCTATGATTCGTTTCTATAAAATCGTGATAAACGTGATCTCGCTTAAGTGCTAGCATCGATCTCCCTGTGGTTCGATAAATTCTTGAATTGGTCAACCTGACTACAAGTTATGGCTAATCAAATGGCGCCGTTGCTGGGGAGGTAACGGTTGCTAGTAGCTTAAAGAAGGAACGTTTAGAGCGATCTTACTAGAGACATTTTTTTCTTGTATTTATTATTTGTAGTTGCTTTGAAAATCTTGTTCTAACTTCTTGTATCTTGAAGGTGTATGCAAAAAAGATCAAAAAGGGAACAAGTTGAACCTATTGACTTAGAAATTGAACACACTTTTCGAAGAAGAAGAAAGGAGAACAATACCAAAAAGAGTGATCACATGGAAAACAATCAAGATGAACGTGGCAATGTTAGGAATGATGGAGGCGGAATGCAAAATTTACAAGATCAAGCCAATGCCAATCTTCCTCAACAAGCTTATCAACAATTTGGGGAGTTTAATAATCAAGCTTTAATTCAACAAATGGTGCAACAAGCTATGATTCAACAAGGGTTTCAACAAGCTTATGCTCCTCCATAACAAGCATATGTACCTCCACCTCCGGTGCAACATGGAATTCAAAATGATCAAAGGGTGATCCGGGATTTCTTCATGCCAAGGACAATACCACAAATGATGGGACCACCAATTCATGCCAACAACTTTGAATTTAAAATGGGCTTGATTTCATTGGTGAGAGAGCAACAATTTAGTGGAGCTCCGAATGAAGATCCTAATGCTCATCTAGCTCAATTCGTTGAGATTGCTAACACCGTGAAGATGAATGGGGTGAGTGAGGATTGCATCAAAATGAGGTTATTCCCGTTTTCTTTGAGGGATAGAGCAAGAACATGGCTGTCCACTCTTACTCCCGGTACGTGCAACACATGGGACGAACTTGCACAAATGTTCTTGAACAAGTATTTCTCACCTTCCAAGACACTTCAAATGAAGAGCTTGATTACTCAATTCAAGCAATTGCCTCAAGAAAGCTTTTACGAAGCGTGGGAAAGATTTAAGGAAATGCTACGCAAGTGTCCTCAACATGGATTTCCGGAAAATCAACAAGTGGGGTTTTTCTACCAAGGTTTGGTAAATGGTCAAAGAGTGCTTGTTGATGCTTCGGCAGGTGGATCCGTACTTGGAGTAACTCCGGAAAGGGCTATTCGAATTTTTGATGAAATTGCTACAAATGTCTACCAATGGTCATCGGAGAGGGTAAGTGGATGCTATGGGTTTGAGAGCCATGATAAAGGGCAACAGTTTATTGTGAAGAGTGTGAATGTTGAGCCACAAACGCCAAGCATGGAAATGATAGTAGCGGAGGTAATGAAGCAAATGAGTTTGAACAAAGAAGTGACTAATCAAGGAGTTAATATGGTTGATGGCCAAATGGATCAAAGTGTGCTTCCTCAAAATGGTGTTAGTGGGGAACAATGGGCTATGACAAGGCCACGTGTGGAGGATGTGCAATATATGCAAGGAAGAAACTATCAAGGTAATTATCAAAATAATTACCAAGGTAGTTTCAACCAAAATCAAGGAAATTACCCACCAAGGCAAGGTAGCTATAATAATCAAGCTAGTGGAAGCTCATACCCTCAACAACCAAGGAGGCAAGATAACTTCTCTTATTCCAACCCTAACAATGCGGTTGCCTATCCTCCGGGGTATCATCCAAGAGCTAAAGCGCCAAATAATGAAGGGAAGGTGACTACCGAAGAACTTCTTGAAAAGTTGATTGCTTCCAACTAAACTCAAGATGAAGTGAATGAAAGAAGATTCAAGGCTATTGAGGAAAATAATGAAAGAAGATTCAAAGCCTTGGAGTATTCATTTGGTCAAATTACTAGCTCAATGAGTGCTAATGAAAAAGGGAAATTTCCTTCCACCACCATTGTAAACCCAAAGGAACAATGCAAGGCAATTACCTTGAGGAGTGGAACCAATTATGATGGACCGTCAATGCCAATGGAAGATGATAAGATAGAAGAGAAGGAGGTGGAGAAAACCTTGGTTGAAGAAGAATTAGACGTTGAAAGTGAAGTTGAGGCTAAAATGAATGAGGAACCGGAATTGATTGATAACAAGATTGTTGAAAAGAAATGGGAAAGAACCAAGGCAATGAAAAAGAAGGAGGAGGAAATTGAAGTGGAAAGGGATAGTTGGGGAATTCCAAAAACACAAGTACCTATTCCTTTTCCACATCGATTTTTGAAGAAGGGCTTGGATGAAAAGTTTGCAAAGTTTTTGGAAATTTTCAAGAAAATCCACATTAATATACCCTTTGCGGATGCCTTGAGACAAATGCCCCATTATGCTAAGTTTTTGAAGGACATCATGTTAAGAAAGAGGAGTTTAATAGAGAATGAGACCGTCAATTTAACGGAGGAATGTAGTGCAATAATTCAAAGAAAGTTGCCTCCAAAGCTCAAAGATCCAGGGAATTTTGTTATTACATGTGAAATGGGCAAGAGTGAGGTTCATAAAGCTCTTTGTGATCTTGGGGCAAGTATCAACTTGATGCCTATGTCCATTTTCAAGAAACTTAGTATAGGGGAAGTGAAACCTACATCCGTTACATTGCAACTCGCGGATAGGTCTTTAACTTACCCTAGAGGAATAGTGAAGGATGTGTTAGTCAAAGTTGGAAAGTTTATATTCCCGGTTGATTTTGTAGTGCTTGATATGGACGAGGATGCAAATGTTCCATTGATTTTGGGGCGTCCATTTTTAGCCACGGGAAGACCTTTAATTGATGTACAAAAAGGGGAGTTGAAGTTGAGAGTAAATGAGGAGGAGGTGGTGTTCTCTTTGAAGAGTGCTATGAGGTGTCCAAATGAGAAAGAAGAATGTAGAAGGATCGACATGATTGATGAAGTTGTTGAAGAGAACCTACCATTCATCTTAGCTAAAGATCCTCTTGAAATGAGCATAAGCCATTCTCTTACCTTATCTCTAAACTCTAACCTTTCTTTTCATTGTTTAGAAGATGAAGATATAAATGATTGTTTACATGAATTGAATGATTGTAGGGAAATGCAAGAGGATGAAGCAAAGTTGGCGTACTATGGAAAGAGGGAATATCTTCCATTGGAGATAGAAAATGAGGAATCAAAAGTCGATAAAGGAAAGGAAGAATTGAAGCCTCTACCCAATCACCTTAGGTATGCGTATTTGGGGGACAAGAAGACATTTCCGGTAATTGTATCATCATCCATTTCCTCTCTAGAACTTGATAAATTGTTGAGAGTACTTCGAAGTCATAAAAGTGATATAGGGTGGAGTCTTGATGATTTAAAAGGAATAAGTCCTACCATTTGCATGCATCACATTAGATTGATTGATGAGAATAAATCATGTATACAACCTCAACGTCGTTTGAATCCTATTATGCAAGAAGTTGTTAGGAAGGAAGTTTTAAAATGGTTAGATGCAAAAATTGTTTATGCCATCTGTGATAGTCCTCATGTAAGTCCTTTGCATGTTGTGGCTAAGAAAGGAGGGTTAACCATTGTTAAAACGGAATTTGATGAAGAACTTGCAACAAGGGTGAAAACGGGGTGGAGAGTTTGTTGTGATTATAGAAAACTTAACGAAAATACTCATAAGGATCATTTTCCTTTGCCTTTTATTGATCAAATGCTTGATAGGTTGGTGGGATATAAGTATTATTGTTTTTTAGATGGTTACTCGGGGTACAACCAAATCATGATAGCTCCCGAGGATCAAGAGAAAACAACTTTTACTTGTCCGTATGGCACATTTGCTTTCTATAAATTGCCTTTTGGGTTGTGCAATGCTCCCGCTACCTTTCAACGATGCATGATGGCTATCTTTGGAGAATTGATTGAAAATGTTATGGAAGTCTTTATGGATGATTTTTCCGTGTTTGGATCTTCATTTGATAAATGCTTAACTAATTTGTCCATGGTCTTGCAGCGATGTCAAGATACGAACCTAGTCTTGAATTGGGAAAATGTCACTTTATGGTTCAAGAGGGTATCGTACTTGGACATCACATTTCGGAAAAAGGTATGAGAGTTGATAAGGCAAAGGTAGTAGCTATTGAACATCTTCCCCCACCAACAAATGAAAAAGGGGTTAGATCGTTTCTTGGCCACGCCGGGTTCTATCGACATTTTATAAAGAATTTTTCTAATATAGCCAAACCTTTGTGTAAATTGCATGAGAAAGATACTCCATTTGAATTTAATGATGAATGTCTTGATGCTTTTAGGGTGTTAAAGGAAGCTTTGATTTCTTCACCAATCCTTGTCTCTCTCAATTGGAGCAAGCCTTTTGAACTCCATTGTGATGCAAGTGATAGTGCCTTGGGAGTAGTGCTTGGACAAGTGCGAGAGAAGAAATTTCGAGCTATCTATTATGCATCAAAGATGTTCAATGCCAATCAAAAGAATTACACCACAACGGAAAAGGAGTTTCTTTCCGTAGTCTATGCTTTTGAAAAATTTCGTCCATACTTAGTTGGCACGAAAACCATTGTCTACACGGATCATGCTGTCATTAGGTATTTGATGAGTAAAAAGGATGCTAAATCAAGACTAATTCGTTGGGTGCTTTTATTGCAGGAGTTTGATGTGGAGATACGTGATAAGAAAGGAGTCGAAAATGTCATAGCCGACCACTTGTCACGATTGGAGAATGTTGATGAAAAAGGAACCATGGAGCTCATAAATGATATGTTTCCGGATGAAGAGATACTTCAAGTGGATTTTCACCGGATGTACACTTTGTGTGAGACCGGAAGACCGTGGTACGCGGATTTGGAAAACTACTTAGCGTGCGGTCTCAAGCCGGACCATCTTACCGAGTCAAAAAGGAAAAAGTTCTACCATGATGTTAAAGAATATTTATGGGATGATCCTTTGTTGTTTAAGAATTGTCCGGATGGTATCATAAGGAGGTGTATTCCGGAGGAAGAAAAAGTAAGTGTCATGGAGATGTGCCATAGTTTACCATGTGGAGGACACTTTGGGTTTCAAAAGACGGGAGCTAAGATCTTACAGTCGGGATTGTTTTGGCCAACATTGTTCAAGGATTGCAAAGAATACGTCAAGGGGTGTGATAGATGCCAAAGAATTGGAAGTATTGGACAAAGAGATGAGATGCCTATGAGGAACATCTTTGAAGTTGAAGTGTTTGATGTTTGGGGGATGGACTTCATGGGACCATTTCCGCCTTCCAATGGTTTTCTTTACATTTTGCTTGCGGTAGACTATGTGTCTAAATGGGTAGAAGCAATTCCTACAAGAACGAATGATGCTCTAGTTGTCAAGGCTTTCTTGAAGAAGAACATTTTTGCAAGGTTTGGAGTACCAAAGGCGATCATTACCGATCAAGGGGCTCATTTCATCAACAAGATCATTGAGAAGCTTTTGATAGGCTATGGAGTGAAGCACAAGGTGTCAACACCTTATCATCCGCAAACAAATGGTTTGGCGGAAGTATCAAATAGGTAAGTGAAGCTTGTACTTGAGAAGACAGTCAAGGGGAATAGGAAGGATTGGTCTTCTAAGCTAGATGATGCGCTTTGGGCTTATCGAACGGCTTACAAGACCGCTCTTGGTTTTTCTCCGTATAAACTTGTCTATGGGAAAGCATGTCATCTTCCGGTTGAAATAGAACACAAGGCTTTATGGGCATTGAGGAAGTTGAATCTTGAGGAGAAAGAATCCGGAAAGAAAAGATGTCTTCAATTGATTTAGCTTGAAGAATTTCGTGAGGAAGCATATTCAAACTCACGAATTGTCAAGGAGAAGCTTAAAAGATGGCATGATGAAAGAATCAAAGCAAAGGAGTTTATACCGGGGGATAAAGTACTTTTATTCAATTCTAGATTGAAAATGTTCCCCGGAAAGCTTCGTTCAAAATGGACCGGTCCATATGAAGTGATTGAAGTTAGAGAAGATGGATCTTTAATGCTTGAAGGATCGGATGGGAATTCTTTTATTGTCAATGGTCATAGGGTTAAGCATTACCATTCTCCCTCTCAAAGGGAGTTGGTATATGTTGACACCTTCTTTTCTTGAGATTCGTATCCTTTTGTAGTTGTACATAGTTTGTTTTGTTTTTTTAATATTTGGTCTTGCAGGTGGATGGTGCTCATGAGAGGAAGAAGTTTTACGATTACAAGACGTGATTCATAGGGTAAATATGGTATAGCTTACCACTTTTTGCAAACTTACATCGAAATTCTAATTTCGAAATAAGTTTGGGGGGATATAGAGTGGTATGATATTACTTGTATATACACTTATATACACTTGTATCTTGTGCTTAAATTTCAAAATTTTCTCGTGAGTTTGGTATGTTTTGGTGTGTTTTTGGTGGTGTTTTAGTGTCATGATCCATCTATTTTAATGCAAATTGTTGAACTAATGATGAGAATGAGTTGTGAGCATGTTTAGGAAGCATGGGGAATTGAGGAACAGGGGAATACACGACACGAGCCGAGTACAGCACACGGCCCTGTGTTGATTGGCCGTGTGCTGCAACCTTCATACACAACTCGGCCACATTCAGGCCGAGTAAAGAGCACGGGTCGTGTCGCGTTTCCAAGCACGGGTCGCGTTCCACACACGGGCCTGTACGGTTGGCCGTGTTCAGACGCCAGCAAGCAGAACTCGGCCACACCTATGGCCGTGTCCCACGCACGCCCCGTGTCGGAGCCAGAACACGAGCCGTGTAGCAGCGCACGGGGCGAGTCGTGTCTGAGTCAGTATTAAAACAGCCGAAAGCCATTTCATTCTCCACTCGCCCATAATTTCCATTCAACTCCGAATCACCAATTTTCACCCCGTTTTCATCCTAAAACACCATTGTGTGGTAAGATTGTTGGATTTAAGGTTCTCCTTTTAAATTCCAAGCACAAAATCGTTCAATTCTTACTCCAAATCCAAGGTATGTCCTTTTGAACCCTAGTTTTCAATTGAAATGTTCATAGGTGTAAATTGTTGTACGAAAATTGACACATATCCATGATTGTGAAACATGAATGTGCACATTTATATATTGGATTGTGATGGAGAAGAGTAGAAATTAGATGTTCATATTGGGTGTAATGGAGAAACTCTTGAATGTTAATTGATGAAGTTCATGAAATGGAATTGATTAATTGAAAATGTTTATTTGCCAAGAACATTGGTATGATATTGCTTAAATGAGTAATTGGGCATATACTCTTGTAGAATTTTGTTGAAAATTGCATTGAAAAAGTGTGTCTACCAAGTGTTCGATGAAATGCCAAAGTGAGTTTGAAAAAAAAAATTTGCATGATACATGTAAGAAGATTTAAGTTGTTGTGAATTTTGCTTATGTTTTGAACATGGGGTTTGAACAAGTTTGTTTGTTCTAGTGTAAACTTGGAGTTGATTTGAAATTATTGAATCTTGTAGATGGCGGAAAGAAGGAGGCGAACACGTAATGAAGACTTCATCATTGTGGAGACCAATGCTGAGCTGTCTGATTTGGATGCCAAGCTTATGGAGGCTGGAATTCACCCGGATAATTTTGGTGTAGAATTTGAAGAAGGATGGGAGAAGTACGTTTTGAGGTGGCAATCGCTCTTTCCGAAGATAAGACCAACAAGGTTTCAAAACACTGAAATAATGACAGGATTGGGGATAGAGACAGACTTGAGAAGGATGTTCAGGTTGAGAAATATGGAGGAGTTCTTCGATAAAAGGCCTCCCACCTATCAAGCTTTGACAGCGGAGTTTTTGAGCACTCTTCAAGTGAAGAAGAACAGGAATGGGTATCCAATCTCCATCTCCTTCCAACTAGACAATCAATGGAGATCAAAAGTTCTTGTTGATACGTTGAATGGATACATGGGATGTCCATCCTTCCCGTTTCATAACCATTTTTACTCGGGAGGCGGATTCAACCAACAGAATTGGTGGAACAAATTGGTGAATGATGGAACGGAACTACCAGATTACATCCCCAGTGCCTCGAAAGGGACAGCCATCAGAAATCCGGTGATGAGATACCTCGAGAAGATAGTGTCAAACACAGTGTTGGGGAGGTATGAAGGAGGATCAGTCGGGGAAAAACAGTTGTACCTGATGTACTGTTTACACCATGAGCTTAATGTGAACATGGCTGCCTATTTTATACAACATGCTGAGAGGGTAGTCAAGAGGCAAGCATCCTAGGGAGTGATGATTGGAGGGATTGTGACAATAATAGCTGAAGGCCTCGGGATTAACCTAAGGGGTAGAGAAGATAGAATGACATCTGAGGGGCTCAACTATCAACAGCTTATGCGAATAGAGTTCCTAGCATTGGTAGGATAAACATATTGTTTGAGACAAGAAAAAGGAGCTCCATTCCCTCTACCTGCTTCTGAACTCACCACGGTTTACACTAGAAGGACCAATGCTAACTTCGCAATGGCAAGTGCTCAACACTCTACAGTAGTGAGGGAATTTTATCGGAACAACAGAGAAGGGATGGAAGCAGTGTTGAAGCAAATATGGGTTGTGGAGAATAGAGAGCTAGACAAGCTGAGAGCGGAACCTGTAGCCATGGAAGAAGGTGAGGAAGAAGGCAACCAAGAACAACCAGTTGAATTTGAAGAGCAAGGCCCAGAAAATCCAATCTTTGAAGAAGAAGAAGAAGGTCCACAACAACAATAAAGAGGAATACCTAATGCAAGATGAAACTTCATGGATGAGGAGATTAGAGGAATCAGACAAACTCAAACTCTACATGGGGATTTGATAAGAGAAATCAGAGAGGAGCAACTGAGGCAAGGAGAGCAAATTAGGGCAATACACGCAGAGCAAAGGAGACGGGAGTATTATGAAGAGAATCTCCGGAGGCATCAGAACAACATGGAGGAGATGCTCACAATGATGTTCAACTTCCAATTTTCGTCCACGCCTCGTGCTCATATCCCGTGGGGACCAATAGCTCCTCCTCCTCCTCTGAACCCGGATAATTGAGGGAGTACTTTTAGTGCTCGCCACTTATTTAGTTGCTTTTGGAATAATTAGACATTTGATGGATTTGATACTTTTATTGTTATGTTTTGGGATGTTGCGTTTATTTCTTTAGTTTGCTTTTATTTTCAATTAAGGTGGGATGTAGTACTTTTGGGAGATTGATGATGATTTGGATGTTTTGTGTCTTTTGTTTCGTATTTTTGTTTGTTGATCTTTTTGTTTCGTGGTCATGTTGTTTTCATCTTTATTTGTGTTTGGTGAGTTTTGGTGGTTTGTTTAGGGAATGTGTAAGTCTTGATCATGAGTAGTAATGTG
Organism: Pogostemon cablin; assembly: GCA_023678885.1. NCBI lineage: Eukaryota > Viridiplantae > Streptophyta > Magnoliopsida > Lamiales > Lamiaceae > Pogostemon > Pogostemon cablin. The sequence continues at coordinate 12,658,957 of CM042983.1, forward strand.
AATTGGTAATGAAGATGACAACTTATGAGTAAGAATATCTACATTTTGGAATTATGACATTATCTATTTAATGTGTTCAATTATGAGATGGATTAAACGTAATAAGTCCTCGATAGTCTAATCACCAAATTAGTGAGTATTTGAGCCTACACCGTGTCTCCACGGGTGATCTTTTTATGAGAGAATCGATGATGTTGGATAAGCGAATACTTGCTCAAAGACTAGAGGAATGGGCCCAATTTGTGGAAATTGATGACATGATCTTAGGCCATCCTTGTATTTTTAGTCATTGCCAAATATTCCCCTCCCATAAGCATCATCCTTAGTTAACCACGTTGAGCCTTAAAGCCATTTTATTGTGAATTTAGCACATTAAAAGCCTTGATTACCCACTTAAGCTTTATATATATACCTTTTGTGTAAGTAATTAAAGAGGTGTGGATTAAAAAGGTTTGAGAAGATTGAAAAAGAAAAGAGGAATGGTGAACAAGTAAGAAAAAGGATGAAAAGAGCACAAAGAAGAATGAACATGCCACACAAAAATAAAAAAATGAGCAAGCAATAATATGCTCACGTACTTAAAAATTCAAGAGATGAAGCATGAATCAAAAGAAGCTAAAAATCTCCAAAGGAAAGTGATGAGTAGTGCTACCAAGGATCAACAGACAAGAGAGGAAGAAAGAAAAGTGGAATAATGAAAGAAAGTAGCTACCTCTTTGATTATTTACGCGTGTTTAGTCACTATTATCCAAATCTTTCTTACCCTACCAAAGACCCTAACATTACATCCTTAAATGAAAGTCCTTTTTGATCATTAATGGAAGCTTTGGAGGCCTATAAATTTAGTTTACGAGCAAGTATGAAACGAGTCTAGCTAATTGATCTATGAGTGTGATTTACCCTTGCTAAAGAGAGTTGAGTGAAATTGTTACCCTATGAGAGAATTGGACTAAAAAGGGCTATATTATATTTGATCCTCTTCTAATTGAACTTGTTAATTTATTATGTTGTGAATCTAATATTGTAGGATGCCTTAGCATGAGTTGTAGTCCTTAGTACTATGTTTATGCTGCGACCTGTGATCATTAGGGAGTTTCTCTAGATGAAATTGTACATTGTTCTTTATTTTCCATTGTTCGAGGACGAACAACACTTCAAGTTTGGGGGTGTGATTATGGTTAATTTCATCTAGTTTTTAGTGTCTTTTTATGTTTATTTTCGGTTTGTTTTATCCGTATTTTGAGTCATTATTGGTGGTGTTATGTGTTTCTTAGAATTTATGTGTGAATGAACTTATAAATGATGAATCAGGTGAAAAACGGAACAAAAATAGAGTCGGGAGAAAAAGAGAGGAAAAACAACACAACACGGCAGGCCGTGTTGCATACACGGGCCGTGTCGCATACACGGGCCGTGCTCCTCACAAGGGCCTGTGCCGTTAGCCGTGCGCGGAAGCCAGATTGCACAACACGGCCACCCCTGTGACCGTGTACGGCGCACGAGCCGTGCGCTGCTTGAAGCGTGCGTTGACCAGAAACCCTAAATACGACTCGGGCCGAGCAGCAGTGCACGAGCCGTGTAGGTGTTAATTGTGCTGAAAAAATCCAAATTCCTTCTAGAAGGCCCATGGGGGTATAAATACCTCTCCATTCAACATTTTGATGAGAACTCCTACGAAATTGAGCTGCCAACACACACCTCACACACAATTCTCTTCATATTACACCTTTTCTTCATCCATTCATCATCTATCATCATCCTTTCATCAATCCACCATCATTTCATCTCAAATCAAGTGAAGAAGCAAGGAAGATTGGGTGATCACCAAAGGAAGAAAGGAGATTCAATTGGATCCATTTCCAAGGGAGTTTTCATTCCAATTTTGTGTTAATCCTTTAGTTTACCATGATTTGTAAGAATTCTAATGTCTATGTTATGGATCTTATGAAGATTGTAGGCTAATCTCCCTTGTGAGATTAGCAACATGAAGGTTATTGGTTAATTTGTGGATCTATGTAATTAAATTCATATGTTGATGGGGATATTTGATTTTCTATCATTGGTGCTTACATATCTTGAGATCTATGATGTTTTGTGTGTTTGATTGTTCTAATTATATGATTAGATTGAGAAATCAATTATGTGCTTAGGATAGTCAAGTGAATCATTTCATCAAACACCTCATGTGCATTATAAATTGTAAAGTGATTGAGAAGTCCTTTATTATTTAGAACCCTTTGATAGAACATGTGATTAGTTAGATTGAGAAGTCAATTAATTATATGAAGGGATTCTTTAATTGAACTTAGTACCTAGTTGGAATTGTTTAATTGAGAACCAACCTTTGAGCTATTTTGAGATTGTGCAAATGATTTACATCCTATTCATTTCGAGAGGAAGTTTAGGTGGTATATGTGTTGGCCCTTAGTCTCAACCCTTGATACATATGAGTTTAATGCATGAGTCCATGAGTTACCACTTCATTAGTGTTGTTAATCTCACTTCTACTCAATTTAAAAAACTACTCATTCATCATTTTATCTTGTCATTTGATAATTGCTTGTCTACTTTCATTGGTTTTCATTTAATTACTTGTTTAATCAAACATCCATCTATGATTTGTTTCTATAAAATCGTGATAAACGTGATCTCGCTTAAGTGCTAGCATCGACCTTCCTGTGGTTCGATAAATTCTTGAATTGGTCAACCCGACTACAAGTTATGGCTAATCAATTCACGAGTGTTATTGGATGCTTCTGCTAATGGAGCATTGCTTACAAAGTCATCCATAGAGGCCGAGAAGTTGTTTGAAGATATTTCGATGAATTCGAGGGATTGGCCAACTGATAGAATTAGAGGTACTTATGTCCTTGGGAAGGTAGCTCAGGTTGAACAAGCAATGGTGAAAACAAGTAGAGAGGATGAGATCGTCTCTAGCTTGTCCAATATCAACAAGCTACTTAAATCCAAACAGAAGCAAATCAGCGAATTATCTCAGCGCGTACCAATCATGCAGCAGGAGTTGAAGAATGATGGACCAATCTAAGAGGAGTTGGAAAAGGCACACTATGCCATGGGTCAAAGTATTCAAGGGACTAGGTATCCAGATCAAGGAAATCGGAACTACCAAGGGAACTATCGAGAAAACTTTAATAATCGTGGTCCCCCGGGTGGTTATCAATAGCCTAGGAGGCCGGAGTTCTCATGGAGCAATTCGAATAATGCGATTCAACCTCCGATGGGTGTTGATCCGGGTGCTAAGGTGGAAGAAGGGAAACTGGGTTTTGAGGATATTGTGAACAGGCATATGGCCAAGAACGATGAAAGAGTGAACCGCCTTGAGGCCAAACTTGAAAAGAAAATCGATGCAAACCATGAGGTTATATCTAAGCAGGTAAAGGACCTTACATTGCTGATGGGGGAGATGGCATGAAGTGTTAACAAGCTTACTCAAACTCTTGAGAAGGGGAAGTTCTCGTCTCAAAGTATTGAGAATCCAAGGTCCTGCAACGCCATCACATTGAGGTTGGGAACGCAGTACGAGGGACCTATGAGGCCGGAATCAAATTTGGACATGTCTAGGGCAAGATTTGACTATAGTTCGACCAACATTGAAGGTCGAACCATACAGGGGAAGTCGAACCAACGCACTGGGCACGAACAGGAGGCATCGCAGCATCGGTTCGACCAAAATACAGATGGTTCGACCTGGCATACAGGTCGAACCATGGTCGAACCTGACAATTCGGAGCACTCTATTTTTCCAGAACACCAGTTTGACTAAATCAATGATGGTTCGACCTATCCAACAGGTCAAACCCAGGTCAAACCGCACAACTTAGAGCACTCTGTTTTGTCGCAGCAACGGTTCGACCACGACGGACATGGTTCGACTATCCAACAGGTCGAACCTTGGTCGAATCGGAGGGCAGAAGGAGTACAGTAGGTCGGTTCGACCTAGGTGGTCGTGGTTCGACCTACTCAATAGGTCAAATCCAGGTCGAACCTCAACTTCAAAAAGAGGCCAGTTGTCCAGAAGAGCGGTTCGACCATTACGTGCCTGGTTCGACCTGTTCCACAGGTCGAACCCTGGTCAAACCCATCCAGAAGTTATCTGTTGCTACTTCGAACACTCTCGATGATATTAATGCTACTCCAGTGGTTTAGAATGAGCAAAATACAGAGATAATAGCTGAGAAAAAGTGAGAGAGAGCCAAGCGATTAAGAGCCGAAAAGGAGAAAGCGGAGAAGGTTGATCATGATGAATGGGGGATTCCCAAAACAAAGATACCTCCGCTGTTTCCTTACAAGCTTGTGAAGAAGGGATTGAAAGAGAAGTTCAAGAAGTTTTCAGAGATAATGAACAAGATAAGCTTGAGCATTCCTTTCTCAGAGGCAAACATGGAGATGCCGTACTATGCCCGATTTCTTAAAGACATATTGTTGAAGAAGCAGAGCTTAACCGAAATTGAAACGGTGAATTTATCTGAGAATTGCAGCTCAATCATTCAAAAGAAGCTACTGCAAAAGATGAAGGATCCGGGGAGCTTCACTATTCTATGTGAGATCGGAAAGGGGCCGGCACGGTGAGCTTTGTGCGATCTAGGCACATCAATTTAATGCCGTTGTCCATCTTTCAGAGGCTTGGTTTGGGGGAGTTGACCCCTACAATAGTGGTTCTCCAATTGGCGGATAGGTCGATGACGTTTTCAAAAGGAATAATTGAAGACGTTCTCATCAAAGTGGAGAAGCTAGTCTTTCCTATGGACTTTCTTGTGCTAGAGATGGAGGATTACAAGGATAATATCCCTTTAATCTTGGGGAGACCTTTCCTTGCTACTGCTGGAGCTATGATTGATGTTCAAAAAGGAGAGCTTAGATTGCGGATGGACAAAGAAGAAGTTCTTTTCAACTTGGACAAAGCAATGAAGATGCCCATGGAGTCTCAGTGTTATAGTATTGACGTGGTGGAGGAGATTGTGAAGGAGGATATGTCTCTGATCCTGTCAAAGGATCCTCTTGAGACTGTTTGATGGAGTCTCTTACTTATCCCACTACGGAGCTTGACGGATTCTCCAACGAGGTATGTATTGAATATCTTGAGAACTTACTTGCTTTGGGTGATGCTAGGTATGCATTGGAGAAAGCTGAGGCTGAATAAGCAAAAGGGTCTAGGAAATACTTGCCGTTGGAGATAGAGAGCACTCCGATGAAAGAAATGAAAGAGGAGCTGAAACCGTTACCGGAACACTTGACGTATACTTATCTTGGTGACAATAAAAAAGATCCATCAGGTGATTCGGAATTCAAGAGGAAGATTGACCCGGAGAAGTCTACACGGCCATGAGATGAAGGTAATTCTAATGATCATATTTTTGTGAGCGAGAAAGGTGTCGTGCTGGCTGTAGACAAAGGAAGAGAAGATGATGCCTACTTGAAACCTCCTAACTTACCACCGGATACCAACAAATTTGAAAGTCCTTGCTCTCGTTCTTATCCTGACTTTGATCTTGATGGAGATAGGAGTTATTCCAAAATTGAGTAGAAGATTGACAGGAATGAGAAGAGAAAGTTTGAGAAAGGAGATTCTACTGATCGTATGGTGCATAAGAATGGTAAGGTGGTAAGTGTGGATGATAAGAGGGGGAGAAAGTATTGGAAGGTGAGGATGCAACATGATCATCCTCTGATCAAGTAGTCTTCTAAGTGGTATTCCGGCGTGACTCTCCGAGGTTAAACATGAGCGCTTGTTGGGGGCTTTCCCTCATGTTTTAATGCTTTATTTCTTTCGTGTGAGTAAGAAATTTTTATATTTGAAGTGCTTACTTATCGGCAATTACATCTCTTTGCAACCTTAGTTTCGACTATAGTTTCTAATAAGTTTGGGGGGGTGTGATGTACTTACCTTGATAAGCACCGATAGTATAGTACCGATAGTATAATCTTTTCTTTGTGACGTTTGTTAGGGGAGTTAATTTTTTGTGGCATATTTAAAACTTTAACCGGTTTGTATGTGTCAATTTTTTGTAACTTGCCTAATGTTCCGTGGTGTTTTGTTATTTCGTATTTTGAGTGATTGCGGAGTTACTCATGATTGATAAGTTTTTGAAGAACCAATTCTTGATGAAGTTGTGCTCTAGTTGGTACTTAATGATTCGTTTTGAAGTTTGAAGTGTGTAGGGATTGAAGAACACGCGTTTTGGAGCTTCCAGGGGTAGGTTCGACCAGTGCCAGGAGGTCAAACCCAACAGTAGAAGTCGAACCGTGGTGATAAATCGTCCAGTGAGGTGGTTCGACCTTCAAAAACATGGTTCGACCTGATCCTATAGGTCGAACCTAGGTCGAACCTGTGCTGCTGAAGTCTGGTTCGACCACGACGTACTTGGTTCAACCTGTTTAACAAGTCGAACCAAGGTCGAACTAGTGATTTGAAACATACAGTAGGGTAGTTTGACCTGATGCGTTTTGGTTCGACCTGTTCCAGTAGGTCGAACCCAAGTCGAACCTGAAGAATCATGAATGTTGAATGCTTGTATGGTTGATTTGGTTTATGAGCTGTTGATTTTGTGCATTCATATGTTCATGTGTTAATTTCTATTGATAAAAGCATGTATAATTTGATAAGTATGTAGAGTTCTTGTGGAATTGTTCTTAATTATGTGCTATGAGGAGTACTTAGGTATCTATTTACCTATGTGAGGATTTGAGCCTTGTTAATCATGCTTGATCATGATTGTTTTATTCTTGAGAGGATCATTCATATGAACGTATTCCAGAACTTGGCTTGGAGTCTTGTGTGAGACTTATGATTGATAAATTGCTAGGACATGATCTTAGTCCATTATTGTGATTAAGCTACTTAGCCAAATTTTGTCCTTCCTAATGATCATATTAACCTTTGGATGCCCCGTTGAGTCGTTAAAAACTTTTTCTTTGGTAGCCGAAGTAAATAACCTTATAAACTTTTACTTGAGCCTTGATTAACCTATTCATTGGTAGAGAGAGTTGAGGTGAGTAAGTGTTGCAAGAAGAAAAAGAAAGATAGAATATGGTTGGATGAAAAGAATATGATTAAATCTTGTTTAGGGGTAGTGCCTGAAACTGGTACCTCGATTGCTTATAACATGAAGCTTTAAGCTTAAGAGCAGCTGATTAATAAAGAAAAGAAGGGTAGTGCCTAAAACCAGTACCCGAATTGTCTAAAGAGATGATGTTGATGCACGAAAAAGAAGGAAAATCCATGAGAAGAAGAGGAGGAGTTGGAGGAGATATTGCAGCAAGAAGAAGAAATCGAGAACCTCCAAGATAACTCTCTACTAGTGTCTTAAGTCACTTTACCTAAATTTTCCTACCTTTTTCCAAAGAGCCAACATTACAACCCAAAAATAAGTCCTTTGTGATCCTAGTGAAGAGTTGATTATAAGTTGATTTTTGAGACCTTTGTCAAGCTTATGGTTACGCGTGAATATGGATTGATATTAGTGTTTATATTAGCATATATAGTGCCTCACGCACTTGAGTGAAAGAGAATAAATACTTATCTTGTGAGCTAGATTACTTAGTACTCCGAATGGTGTGTGATTGGATTGGTTTTGCATGAGTGATATATATGAAGCAATTAATACTTGTTTGATTTAATGAAGTTGCATGTGTGATATGTGTTGTACTTGATCTTGGTGAATTATACACGACTCCTGTGGTTTGATTTGGTTACCTCGGGACGAGCAATATGTAAGTTTGGGGGTTTGATGAGTGTGTAAATTCACAAGTTTGGCATCATGTTTTGTGCTAGTTTTGGAGAGTTTTAAGGTGGAAATAGGTGGAAAACCTATATATATTGTGAATTAGCATGAATAAGGTGTTAGTGGAGCTATTTAAGTGGTTTTCATAGCAAAATCGAAGTGGAAGTGCCAAGAATCGAAGAGACGAAGTCGAGACCACGCGAACTGCCAAGGAGAGAGGTGGGTTCGACCTGTTAGAGGAGGGTTCGACCTCTCCAGCATGTCGAACCAGCAATGCAAAATGGCAGAAGAAGGATTCGACCATGACTCAAGGGGTTCGTCCTGTCTATCAGGTCGAACCATGGTCGAACCAGTTCGCGAGAAAGTGGATTCGACCACGACATTGGGGGTTCGACCTGACGGTTGGTCGAATCAAGAGCAGAAATTATCCAGTAGCATGGTTCGACCTGTGGTTCAACCAAGATGGAGTGGTTCGACCTGTACAAGAAGTCGAACCAAGTGCAGAATACTTTCAGTAGGTGAGTTCGACCTGTGGTTCGACCTGCGGTCAATGGTTCGACCTATTTGCTGAGGTCGAACGATCATGCGGAAACTTACTTTATCCAGATTTTCGAGGCCAAAACGCGTGTGATCACTTGAAAAGCCCATTCCAAGCCCTAGAGATGTGATTACAAGTATAAAAGGAGGCTCATACAGAAGAGGAACACACCACAATACAAGAGAGTTTTAGAGAGCGTAAGAACGTGAAGCACAAGAGGAGACTAGGAGGAGCTGTGACAGAGGTTCCGCTGGAGATTCAAGTAAGATTCGTCCATCTAACCATGATTGTTCCTAGATCAATCATGGGCTAGAGCCACTTCGGTAGTTCTAGGGTTATGAAGGTTTCATAAGTTGATTTGTATTTCGTGTGTATACTCCGTACAATACTACTTTTGGTTTAGTTTATATAAAATAGTACGTTTTTAATCCATACTCATAGTTATTTTGTACATCGATAATCGTTGTGTAGAGTCTGAATGCATAACATGGTTATTGATTGAGTGCGTTCACTAATGAGCAGGGTTTATTGTTATAATTCTAAGTGAAGGGATTCCGAGGTTTTATTAGAACCATCTTATATGAATGTTTGTTAATTGAATTGAATTCGGGTTAACAAGTAGGATTAAGAGTATAACTTTATAGTACCTAAAAAGGGAGATCAAATTGGGTTAGAGTACTAAGTGCACGAGAAATAATTGATTATGATAGTACCTAGAAAGGGGGGTAAAGTATACATCTTGCTCTGAGGATACTCACACGTGTCAAAAGCTTATCTATTTGTGTCTATAGAGTAGATTTGCATGGTCTAGCGATGCGTCCATAAACCACAAGGTAGAGTCGGACATTGACACACGAAAGTATGAATTAACGAATGAAACTGGATGGCCTGACGAAATACCTATCATCTTATTTGATCACAACAACTCTTCTCTTGTTCTTGTTATTGATTAGCTATTTTAATTGTTACTTAGTTTAAAAACCAACAATTACAATTCTCAACATAGTCATAATTGCTAGAAAATAACTAATGTAATATTTACCCGTCCCGTGAATTCGATATTTAACTTGGTCACCTTCGAAACTACAATTGGTATCCTTCATACTTGGGGATTAAAATTGTGTGTTGAGAAAATACCCATCAAGTATATATTAGAATTGAGATTTCAATAAAGATAAATATCGGTATTATGAAAAACAAAGATTTTTTGATAAGTTGTATTAAAATTGAGATAATAAAAAGGTAAGATGTTTGATAGGAAATTAAAGAATTAAGATAAATGCTGAAATTTAATAATTAGATAGGAAATTACCTTTAAATTTCTTGTACTATTAATAAATTTAAGAAAAAAATACTCACTAAATACATTAACCATTAAATTATTAAAATTTATAATTATATGATTCACATTATATACAGAAAAATTAAAATACATATTTTTCTCTTTATTTTAAGATAGAAATAAATATAATAATATATATATTTATTTATATTTATAAAATAAAATATTAAATTTAATATATAAATATATATAGTTATTTAACATTTATAATATATAATTAATATATATTATATATAATTATTTGAATATATTCGCGAATATTCGAATCGAATATGAGTACGAATCATATTCGATTCGAATATTATTCGAACTAAAATAATTATTCGAAGTCGAATACTGATATTCAAATTCGAATACCGAATCGAACTCGAATTATTTGATTCATTTACAACCCTACCTTCCACTCCTTCCCCCCTTTCTCTCCCAACTTCTCTCACATTATCTCTTTATTCTTCCTTCAGTTTATCAATCTTTTTCATTCTCTCTTTCTCATATGTTGTCTTCTCTATCCCCTTCCTTCCATTCTCTCTCCCATCTTCTCTCTCTTTCCCATCTGCACTCCCTTCTCTATTCTCCCCTCTCTCCACTATCCTCCTTCTGTAAGTTAGCCCAACCACACTCTCTCCCTCATTCATCGGCTGGAAAAAAATTCTTTGGAAATGGAGTTATGGATCATTACAATCTTCGAAAAAAAATTCTAATAAAATAATCTATGAAAATTTTTGAAGGAAAGAGAGATGAGAGAAGATAGGGACATTTACGTAATTTTTCCTCTTTATATGTTTTTACTGTACATTGCGTAATACTAATATCATGCTTGAACTATGATTCTATTTATGAAGAAAATAATAATGTCTAATGGGCCATTGATGTATTATTGGGCCCCCATTAAAAATAATATTGCCTATCAAACACCGTAAAAAAAATACACCAAACCACATTAATCCCTAATATGGGATACCAAACGACTTAATATGATAGGATTAGAATAAGAGGGGGTATATCATGTAAATGACATTCTAATGTGCACTGCGCTGATACCGCAATTAGGGGTGGGCACGGGTCGGGTTTTGGGTTTTTTTGAGTTTCGGGTACCCAAAATTTCGAATTTGAAAATACATTATCCGAACCCGATCCGATATTTTATGAACCCGATATTTCGGGTACCCGATTCGGGTTACCCAAAAATACTTTATTTATTATTATTTTTATTAAGTATTCTTATAATAAATTAATTAGGTGTGATTTAAATAATATTTTTTTAATGTTTAATTTTTGAGGCAATATTTTATTTGATCTCTTTTATCATTTTTTTCTTCATTTTTAAATAAATTATAAAAAAATATAATAAATTCATATCATATCATAACAATACTTCATCCGTCCCGGAGAAGTTGGTATAATTTTTTTTGGGCACGGAGATTAAGGAGTATAATAATTTAATGTAAAGTGAAGTGAGAGAAATAATATTTAATATGTAGTGGGTAGTTGTATTAGAGGTGATATGTGGGGTCCATGAGAATTGATTAATTATTTTTGTGTTGGCCCATGTATTAAAAAAGAAATGTATCAACTTTAGTGGGACAAATCAAAAAGAAAAGTGTGTCAACTTCTATGGGACAGAGGGAGTATTAATTTTTATACTAATGTAAAGATTTAGATAGTATATTTTAATTATGTTGTGAGATATTTAAATTTATATATTTTTATATGTTATTTTTATCTAATTAATTAAAATATTTATACATTAAACTATATTATAATTTAAATTTAATGATATAAGGAGAATTCAAATTTAAATTTGATGAGAAAATGATGTAATAATACAAAATTATGTTTTTATTATGTAAAAATAATTGACAATTTAAAAATAAATAAATTTAATTAAGTAATGTTTAAAGGATAATAAATATTTTATGATTAAAAAATTAAGAATGCATCAAAATTTTAATATTTCATGAATCAAATTATTTTTTATAATTAATATAAGGTTGTAAAATAATTTTTGGGTACCCGATCAGGTAATTCGGGTTCATTTTTAATATCCTAAACCCGAACCAAAGTTATAGCTTCGGGTTAGGGTAAACCCGAAATTACCTAAAAAATCGAGTTTTTTCGGTTAATTTTTTTCTGATCGGGTACCTGAAATTCGAAAAAATGTCCATCCCTAACCGCAATAGGATATCCGGATGTGAACCTAAATGGTGAGCATTTCATCCCGAACGAGGGCAAAATTGAAAAGTGAAAAAAAATAAAAAAAATAAATCTATAATGCCATTGGAGGCAAATGATTCCCGCCATTATCATACGGCTCCTAAATTTTCTTAAACCCTATTCTTGAGCTTTGGATCGCAAAAATGGAGGAGGAAATCAAAGCAGAATTCACGAATAACGGTTTCACTTTCGACGACGAGTGAGATATCCTCCAGAAATGTGAGATTTTCTTCTCTCTCTTCTTTGTAATTGAATTATAGCTTCAAACAAGGTAGCCAGTTTGGAGTAATAATCCGGTATTTATTGGACTACCCGAAAGATTTCTATGACACATTTGTTTTCTTTTTAAATTTTTATGAAAATAGCCCAAATATTTAACTTTTTAACTTGTTATTCAGACCTTTGAATTATCAGGTCTAACATATTGCATACAGTACAAGCTCAGTGCTTCAGATCTTGTCTCTAGCTAGGAAGTATACTGCCTCAACAGGTTGAAGTTAAACTTGGAGAAATGAATTTATCATTGTCATTGTCTTTGTTGGTTGCTTCACATTCTGATGTTCTCAAATATTTCTCTGCGTGTATTATATTTCAAATTATTTTTAATTTAAGCAGGCCATGAGTTTAGAAACCCTATTTGACTAAACATGTGTGTTTTTTGAATGACAATAATAGATTCAGTAACAAGTTCTTCATTTAGCATTTACGTTTGATAAAATATAATGGAGCTTTTAAGTTGTAAGATCCTTAAGTTATGGTGACATTATATTTTTGTCACCTATATCTTATTATAGTGACGATAAATAAAAATCATCATTATTTTATTAGAAGGTATGGTATATTTTATCACAACACATGAGTTTCATCATATTATGTTTTGCAAACTGTGACAAATTTAAATTTTGTTATTCTTTTGGAAACACAATTTTCATTATTAATTTTTTCTTACTATCTAATTACTACATTGAATGACATTAGTAATTCCGTCCCATGTGACAAGAGAACTGCTAAATTACAAAAAAATAATAGAATTTAAAGTTGATGGAATATTTTTAATTCCAAAAATTTCACGATGTATTTATTTGTTGGAAAATTCCAATAGCAATTCCAATGATAAAGGAAAACATTGGAAAATTCCAACAGGAATTCAACTAATAATGAAAATGTAGGAAAATTTCAACAGCATCTATGAAGGTGTTGGAAATTTTTCGAATATTCCTATAAAAATTCCATAGAAAAATGGAACTATTGAAAATTTCCTACATATTCTAACGAAAAATAAAAACAATGGATGATTTCAATAGGGATTCCAATGAAAAATAAAAATTCATTAGCATGAAGCAGATCATCAAAATGCGTATATTCCAGAACATAAACCTGCTGAAACGCAAAAACAAGAATGAGCTTGCTCCACTACAACCTTAGACCTCAGCAACATAAAGATTCCATCCGAAAAATATACCAGCGGAGAATAAATACAGCAATTGTAGATCTGCTACTAAATCAAATAGTAGTAACTAGTAAAGAGGAACAAAAATAAGACATCCATCAGTTTGAAAGCAAACCAGCATAGAGTGAAGAAAAGTAGCATAAAACCAACCACAACAATCTCATTTCAACTAATAACTCAAATACTCAATCAACTGATCTGACAAGTTCTTAACTTGATCTTTCAAATGTGTAAATGTATGTCTCCAAGTGCTTGGGGCATAGATAAACCTTTGTCTTTTGGTACTCTTCTAAAAAATAGAGAAACATTTAAAAAAGAAAAAAGAAAGTTTGAGCCATATAATATAGAAATGGAGTCAAATAGAAATTAAAATACATGTATGCCTAGACTCTAAGAACATTAAATAATCTATAATTTGAATCTTAAAACATTAAGAGATCCACAAATTCTTTTGAGACTCACGAATCAAATTTGGATCGCGAAATTCTGTGAAAGAAAATATTTTGAGCGCAAATTTCAATCCCTAAAATATGTTTAATTTCTCAATATGTAAAAAAGCCCTTCTCTTCCTCTCAATCTTCCATTTTGCCCCCATCTCTCATTCTCCTCTTCTACTATTCGAGAAGTAGCACGGCAAATTGTCTTCTGCAATGAAAATTGATCCCCTGTCATCGTGAAATAAAAACCTTAGTCTTTTATTCATTCTTTTATCCTCCATCCAATGTGGTATTTTTATTTGGAATTTGGGTTTCTTTATTGCGAGCAAGAAAGGAGTAAAATAATAGGTATTTTCAAACCATTTCTAAACCCTCAGTTTCTTCTATGGTGGAAATTCACAAGAATTTGTAGTGGTGCATGGTAAAGTCCTCGATCTTCTCTGTCCTGGTGACAACAGTAAGCTCCAATCCCTCATATCTGTTGAAATCTCTTGCTTTATTTGCTCTTTAGCTCAATCTTACCGATGACGGGCTCGGATTCGAGCCTTTGTAATCCTCGAGTACAATAGGGAGCAAATTATTTTTGAAAAATCTTCTGGAAATGTCGACAAATTGGGATTTAGCTGGACAGTTATGGGTGGAATTTGTTATTGACCCTAAGGGTAGAGTTGTGAATTGAGTTTATTGCAATTAGGTATATAATGACTCACATGTCATTTTCTATACCACGTCTCTAACTATAAAACATTTATCACTGTCAGAGATATAAGGTATTTGGTATTTACAACATATTAAATTTTCTCTTCGTTTTAATTGTTTCGCACATTGATTAGCCATAACTTGTAGTCGGGTTGACCGATCTAAGAATTTATCGAACCACATGGATGAAAGCGCTAGTGCTTAAGCGATCTCACATTTTTCATAATTTTATAGAGACTCATCATCAATGGATTTGGTTGCAAAACAAGTAAATTAAATGGATTAAACTAAATATGTGAGCAATGATCAACAAACAAGACGGATGGATGAAAAGTGGTTTACCAAATTGATTAAAAGTGAGATCAACAACAATCCATAAGTGGTAATTCTAGGAATTATGTATCAATTTCAAGTGTTTCATGGATATATGATTAAGGGCCAACACTCGTTTCTTCTAAACTTTCTCTCGAAATGAATAGAACGTGAATCCAAATTAGAATCCCAAAATAGCTCAATGATTGGTTTTCATTCAAGCAATTCCATCAAGGTACTAAGCTTAAATGAGAATCCCCTCACACAATTAATCAACCTCTCGATCAGATCAATCGGATGTCCTATCAAAGGGTTCTAAATTCTAAAGGATATCTCTATATCTTCAAGACTTATAGTGCACATGAAGTGTATGATAAATTGATTCAATGAACTATCCTAAATATATAATTGATTTCTCAATCTAATCACATGTCTATGACAATTAATCACACAATTCAACAATACAATTCAAACAATTAACAATCAATGATAGAAAATCACAAATCCATTCAACACATGAATTAAAATACATAGATCCCCATAATTTAACCAACAAATCTCATGTTGCTAATCTCACAAGGGAGATTAGCCTACCATCTTCATAAGATAATTAACATAGATATTAAAAATCTTACAAGTCATGATAATCAAATAGGATTACTACAAAAATGGGATGAAAACTCCCTTGGATTGGCTCCAATGGCTATTTCCTTCCTTTCCTTATAATTTTCCTCTCTTCCTTGCTTCATCTCTTCACTTGGATGAAGAATTTATGGTGAGATGATGATGGAGTGAATAGATGGATGGAAATAATGAAGGATATGGTGTAAAATGAAGAAATTGGTATGTGAGGTGCGTGGGCAGCTGAAAATTTGGATCCAAGATTGATCAAATGTTGAATGGAGTGGTATTTATCCCCTTGGATATCTTCTAGAAGGAATCAGGAATTTTTCTCAATTTTAACACCTACACAACTCGAGTTCAGTACACGGCCCAAGTCGTGTCTAGAGTTTTTGGTCAACGATGAACTTCAAACAGCGCACGGCTCGTGTGCGGTACACGGCCACAGGGGTGGCCGTGTTGTGATTTTTGATGACTATGCACGGCCAAATCTTTCAGGCCCGTGCGCGGTACATGTACCGTGCGTGCTACACGCCTCGAGTACCAAACACGGCTAGCCGTGTTTGTGCTGCTTTGCTTCCTTCTTTCTCCCGACTCTATTTTCGCTCTATTTTTCACCTATTTTAACACGTATAAGCTCATACTCACACAATTTCATAAAAAACACATAACACCACCAAAATACACATAAATATGGATAAAACAATATGAAAATACACACAAAAAGGAACAAAAATTTAGGTAAAAATAACGACAATCACACCCCCAAACTTAAAATATTGCTCGTCCCCGAACAACGAAAATGATAAACCGAATGAGAGATTTTCACCTAGGAAAAGACTAAACGAACATAAGTAATAACACATCAATGCAATAATAACTACGAATTATGCTAAGTTATCCTACAACATTTAGATTCATGATATAAGAAATTAATAAGTTTAATCAAAAGAGAATAAAGTGCAATATAGTCCCTTTGTAGTCCAAGCCTCACATAGGTTATCAATTTCACTCGACACTCTTTAAATAGGGTAAATCAACTCTCACCAATCAATTGGTTCGACTCACCATACACTTGTTCGTGGACTCTATTCACAAACCACCAAAGTTTCAATTGATGTAATGATTGACTCTTTGGTAGGGTAGGAAGAATTTAGATAAAAGTGACTAAACAAGTATAAGTAATCAAAGAGGTAGCTACTTTCTTCCATTCCTCCACTTTTTTCTTCCTTTCTTATTCTTTGCAACATTCAAGCACTATTCATCACTTCTCTTTTGATTTTCAACTATTTTTTATTGTATACTCCCTTCTTTTGATTTTTAGTTTCTTGAGCTTCTTTGTCTCTTCGCTCTCTTTTCTTGCTTTTAAGGTCACATATGCATTCTTTTTTATGCTATTTTCATCCTTTTATATCATTTCCTCTTCTTCTTTTGTCATCTCATCACATCTTTCTAGCTACCATCTTCTCGATTATTCACACAAAAGGTATATATATATTAGGCTCATGTGGGTAATCAAGGCTTGTAACGTGCTAAATTCACAAGAAATATGCTTATAGGCTAAAAAATAGTTAACTAAGGATGATGTTAAAGGTAAGGAAATGTTTGGCAATGACTATATATGACAAGGATGACATTAAATCATATCATCAATCTCTATTAATCGAGTTCATTCCTAAAGTCTTTGAGCAAGTATTTAGCTTATCAAAACTCAATCGATCCACTCATGTAAAGGTATACCATGTATACATGGTCTAGGCACAAATTCTCACAAGCTTTTGCTTGACTTAAAAAGAACTTATTGCAACACATTCATCTTTTAATTGAACCAATTAAATAAAATATATCACAATTCAAAAGTATAGAGATTCTTAATTATGATCCGTTATCACTTATCACCACGATGTATCATAACTCGCATTCAAAAATGACTCACGACCTACCAAACAAACCACCAAAAAAAACCTTAACAAGAATAAAAATACAAACAAACACAAAACAAACAAAAGACAAAAACAAAAGCACAAAACACCACATAAAGAAATAAAGCATAACATTCACCCCATCCATGATCAATGCAAATACATCTCATCTCATCTCAACCTTAATTGACAATAAAATCCTAAATTACGAAATTAAAACATCCCAAAACAAGACAACTAAAAGTATCAAATCTAATACAATTCATTTCAACTAAAATAAATGGGCTAACAAAGTGACGAGCACTAAAAGTACTCCCTCAATTATCTGGACAAGGAGGAGGACGAGGCTGGCATGGTGCCCAAGGGATATAGGCACGAGGTGAGGCAGGGAATTGGAAATTAAACATCATCGTGAGCATCTCCTCCATATTGTTTGAATGTGCTCGAACATTCACCTCATAGTACTTTCTCCTACGTTGTCCTCGTGGATCTCCCAGATCTATACTCCTTGCCTCTACTGCTCTTCTCTCATTTGTCTTATTTGCTCTCCATGCATGTTCTGTGTGTGCCTTATCTCTCGAATCTCCCCTTCAAAGAAATTCCAGTTTGCATCTCCTATCCCTTGTTCCATGAACTGTTGTTGTTGCTGTTCTTCTTCAAACTGTGGAGGTTCAGGAGCATGTTCTTCAAATTCCACTTGCTGATGTTGAGGGTCTTCTTCATCCCCCTCTTCCATAGCAACAGGCTTAGCTCTCAAACTTGCCAACTCACGATTTCTTCAACACGTATTTGCCTCAGCACTGCTTCCATTCCTTCTCGATTCCTTCTATAAAATTCCTTCACGACAGTGGAGTGTTGACACCTGCCATTGGAAATTTTGCATTTTTCCTTCGAGAATAAACTGTTGTTAGCTCCAGAGCAGGTAAAGGAAATGGAGTTCCTTTGTCTTGCCTCAAGCAATATCTATCTCCTACCACAGCTAAAAACTCCATCCTTATTAGCTGGTTATAATTGAGCCCCTCACTAGTCATCCTATTTTCCATTCCTCTGAGATCAATCCCTGATCCTTGGGCTATCATTGTAACTATCCCTCCAACCATCACTCCTTGTGACGTTTGCCTCTTAGCTACTCTTTCTGCATGGCGGATAAAGTGGGATGCCATATTCAACTCAAGCTCATTGTACAAACAATACATAATGTAAAGTTGTTTCTCTCCTACTGACCCACCTTCGTAATGAGCCACAACTGTATTTGAGATAATCTTCTCCAAATATCTCATTATGGGATTCTTAATAGCCGTCCCCTTTGATGCACTAGGGATGTAATCTGCTGGTTCTGTTCCATCATTGACTAGTGACTTCCACCAACTTTGCTGATTGAAACCCCCTCCTTCATAAAAATGACCATGATTCTCACATGGGGGACATCCCATAAACCTATTCAACACATGGATGTGTACCTTCTCCCTCGTTATTTAACTGAAAAATTATTGATGCTGGAAAACCATTCTCGTTCTTCTTCACTTAAAGAGTACTCAAGAATTCAGTTTTAAGATGTTGATAAGTAGGAGGTCTCTTGTCAAAGAACTCCTTCATCCCTCTCCTACTGAACATTCTTCTCAAGTCAGCTTCTATCCCAAGCCCGGTCATAGTCTCCTGATTCTGAAATCTAGTTGGCTTGATCTTCGGAAATATTGCTTGCCATCTCAAGATATACTTTTCCGAGCCTTTCTCGAATTTTACTCCAAAGTACTCAGGATGTATCCTATCTTCCATCAATTGGGCATCAAAGTTGGCCATTTTTGCCTCAGTTTCCACAATAATAAAGTCTTCATTGCATTTTTGAACTCTTCTTTCAGCCATCTGCAATATTCAAAATTTTCAAATTACATTCAACTTCATTATAGTGTTGATAACTAAGCATAGAATCATAACTCGTTATTCAACTAAGTGTTAATCCTAATCATGCTTTGATGTTCCATGATAACACCCCTTTTCAAACTACAATCCGCATACTTAATCGTTGAAGATTTGGAACAAGCAACAACACAACATTCTTAATCAATCAACAAGAGTATACTTTCATATTCATGAGTTTCATCACATATTCACCTCATACTTGCATTAATTATCTAACAATATCAACAATGCTTCTTTGTTCATGTAAAGTCCTCAAATTGATTCAAAAATTCACTTAGGCACTTAATCGAACACTTGGTATGCACACTTTTCAAAGCAATTTTTCAAAGACAAATTAACACCCTTATTCCAAATCCTCAATACCTAAGATGTTTCATAAAAATACAATCATCATATAAGCACCATCAATTGATTTATCTCATCATATGCACCATGAAAATTAAAAAATCCCCAAATTCAAACCACATGAACCCTAATTGTTGCATTCTCAAATGAAATTATCAATCAAAACTTGCCAATTTGTATCCTATCATTCAAAGCATGTTTAGACATACTCTCATTCCAAAATCCATACCAAAACTTAGAAATTCAAACCTTCAATTTAGAACTAGGGTAAGAAACTCATAACTGGAATTTTCTTGATAAGAATGGAGTGAAATTGGTTTGAAGAATTGAAAAATATCACCTTAAATCTCACAACCTTACCACTCGTGAATGTTAGCTGATGATTTGGTGGTTTCGGAGGGGGTACAGATGAAATAAAGGGTTTGAGTGCAAATGGGACTGAAGGGGCTTGTTCAGAGTTCAACTTTTTAAATCTGACTTCAGACACAACACGCCACGTGTCTGGTACACGGCTACAACGGTGGCAGTGTTATGTTTTCGGACGACAGCGCACGGCCAAAACTTATAGGGCCGTGCGCGGTACACAGCCTGTGTAGCTGCACTGGACACGGGCCGTGTACGGAACTCACCCTCGATCTGGGTGAGTTCGGTTTTCTGATGACAGTACATGGCCAACCCTTACAGGCCATGTCTGTGTACGGGCCATGCACTTGCACCCTGTTTTCTTTAATATTTCAACTTTAAACCTTGCCTTTCCCTATTTTCATGCTTTCAATGTTCCCTATATATGCTCAAAAACTCATTCACATCATTAGCTCAACAATTGGTATAAAAAACAAAAGGATTATCAACTTCAACACCACCAAAACGGACCAAAACCATACCGAACTCGTGAGAAAATTTTCAAATTTGACTAAAAAATACAAGAATACATGCCAACATAGATTATAACATATCATACCACACCAAATCTCCCCAAACTTAAATTGAAACAAGAGTTTTGAAGTAATTTTGCAAAAAGTGGTAAGATATACCGTTACACATCAATGAAGCACTCCGTGTATCTTCAATACCTTTTCTTCGCATGAGCACCATCCACCTACAAGACCAAAAATGCAAAACAAGAAAAAAAATATTTACAAACCTAAACTACTAAAAGGATACAAGCTTTCAAGAGATGAAGGTATCCACATATACCAACTCCCTTTGAGAGGAAGAATGGTAATGTTTCACCCTATGACCATTAACTATAAAAGCATTTCCATCTGATCCTTCAAGTTTTATTGAGCCATCATCTCTCACTTCGATCACCAAGTATAGACCAGTCCATTTCGAACGAAGTTTTCCAGGGAATAATTTAAGTCTTGAATTGAATAATAGAACATTATCCCCCAAAATAAACTCCTTCGTTTTGATCCTTTCATCATGCCATCTTTTGAGCTTTTCCTTCAAAATCCTTGACCTTGAATAAGCTTCTTCTCTAAATTCTTCTAATTCAATCAATTGGAGATATCTTTTCTTTCCGGATTTTTTCTCATCAAAGTTCAACTTTCGAAGGGCCCATAGTACTTTATGCTCCAATTCTACGGGTAAATGGTATGCTTTCCCATAAACAAGCTTGTATAGAGAAAAACTTAGGGCGGTCTTATAGGCTGTTCGATAAGCTAAAAGGGCATCGTCAAGCTTAGAAGACCAATCCTTTCGACTTTCATTGATCGTCTTCTCAAGTACAAGCGTCACTTGCCTATTTGACACCTCCGCCAAGCCATTCATTTGAGGATGGTAAGGTGTAGAATCCTTATGCTTTACTCCATAGTCATTCAAGAGTTTCTCAATAATCTTGTTGATGAAATGAGATCCCCCATCACTAATCATTGCCTTTGGCACCCCAAATCTAGCAAAAATTTTCTTCTTTAAGAAATCCTTGACCACTAGAGCATCATTTGTCCTTGTCGGGATTGCTTCCTCCCATTTAGATACATAATCCACTGCAAGTAATATGTAAAGGTAACCATTGGAAGGCGAAAATGGGCCCATGAAGTCCATCCCCCATACATCGAACACCTCAACTTAAAAAATGTTCCTTATGGGCATTTCATCACGTTGACCTATACTTCCAATCCTTTGGCTCCTATCACACCCTTTGATGTACTCCTTAAATCTTTGAACAAAGTTGGCCAAAACAACCCCGATTGTAGGATCTTTGCTCCCATCTTTTGAAATCCAAAGTGTCCTCCACAAAGTGAACTATGGCACATCTCCATGAAACTTAACTTCTCCTCCTCCGGGATACACCTCCTTATGATCTCATCCAGACAATTCTTAAACAATAGAGGATCATTCCAAAAGTACTCCTTGACATCATGATAGAACTTCTTCCTTTGAGATTCGGTGAGAAGATCCGGTTTGAGGCCACAAGCTAAATAATTCACGAAATCCACATACCACGGCCTCCCTGTCTCACACAAAGTGTACATTCTTTGAAAATCAATTTGAATGATCTCTTCATCCGGAAATACATCCTTAATGAACTTCATGGTTCCCTCTTCATCAATATTTTCTAAGCATGACAAGTGGTCGGCTATGACATTTTCAACCCCCTTCTTGTCACGTATCTCCACATTGAACTCCTGCAACAAAAGAACCCAACGAATTAGTCTAGGTTTAGCTTCTTTCTTACTCATCAAGTACCTAATGGTGGCATGATCCGTATAAATAATGGTTTTCGTGCCCACTAGGTATGGACAAAATTTTTCAAAGCATAAACCATGGATAAGAACTCTTTTTCCATTGTGGTATAATTCTTTTGATTTGCATTGAACGTCTTTGATGCATAGTAGATTGCTCGAAACTTCTTCTCCCTCATTTGACCAAGCACCACTCCTAATGCATTGTCACTTGCATCACAATAAAGCTCAAAAGGCTTACTCCAATCGGGAGAGACAAGGATTGTTGAAGAAATTAGAGCTTCCTTGAGTACCTTAAAAGCATCAAGACATTCATCATTAAATTCAAAACGGAGCATCTTTTTCAAGCAATTTACACAAAGGTTTGGCTATGTTAGAAAAATTCTTTATAAAACGTCGATAGAACCCGGCGTGACCAAGGAACGATCTAACCCCTTTTTCATTTTTTGGTGGGGAAGATATTCAATGGCTACAACCTTCGCCCTATCAACTCTCAAACCTTTCTCCGATATATGATGCCCAAATACAATACCCTTTTGAACCATAAAATGGTATTTTTCCCAATTTAAGACTAGGTTCGTATCTTGACATTGCTGCAAAATCATTGAAAGATTAGCCAAGCATTTATCAAATGAAGACCCAAATAAGGAAAAGTTATCCATAAAAATCTCCATTATATTTTCAATCAATCCCCTAAAGATGGCCATCATGCAACGTTAAAAGGTGGTGGGGGTATTGCACAACCCAAAGGGTAATTTGTAAAAAGCAAACGTGTCATACGGACAAGTAAAAGGTATTTTCTTTTGACCCTCGGGGGCTATCATGATTTGGTTGTACCCCGAGTAACCATCTAGAAAATAATAATACTTGTATCCCGCCAACCTATCACGCATTTGATTAATAAAAGGCAAAGGGAAATTATCTTTATGAGTATTTTCATTAAGCTTCCTATAATCACAACACACTCTCCAACCTGTTTTTACCCTTGTAGCATGTTCTTCATCAAATTCCGTTTTAACAATGGTTAGACCCCCTTTCTTTGCCACAATATGCAAAGGACTCACATGCGGACTATCACTTATGGCATAAATAATATTAGCATCTAACCATTTCAAAACTTCTTTCTGAACAACCTCTTGCATAATGGGGTTCAAACAACGTTGAGGTTATATGCATGATTTACTCTCATCAATTAACCTAATGTGATGCATACAAATAGTGGGACTTATACCTTTCAAATCATCAAGACTTCACCCTATTGCACTTTTATGATCTCTAAGCACCCTCAACAATTTATCAAGCTCTAGAGGTGAAAGGGATGATGATACAATTACCGAAAAGGTTTTGTCGTCCCCCAAGTATGCGTACATAAGGTGATCGGGTAATGGTTTCAATTATTCTTTTCTTTTATCAACCTTGAGCTCTTCATTCTCTATCTCCAATGGAAGGTACTCCCTTTTTCCATAATACATCATCTTGGCTTCATCTTCTTGCATTTCCCTACAAGCATTCAAGTCATGTAAGCAATCATTTATATCATCATCTTCTAGACAATAAAAAGAAAAGTTAGAGTTAAGAGATAAAGTAAGATAATGGCTTATGCTTGTCTCGAGAGGATCTTTAGATAAGAAGAATGACAAATTCTCTTGAACAACTTCATCAATCATTTCAAACCTTCTACATTCTTCCTTCTCATCCGGATGCCTCATAGCACCCCTTAATGAAAACACCACTTCTTCTTCATTTACTCTCAATATCAACTCCCCCTTGTGCACATCAATTAAAGCTCTTCCCGTGGCCAAAAATGGATGTCCCAAAATTAATGAAACATTTGCATCCTCGTCCATGTCAAGCACTACAAAATCCACCGGGAATATGAACTTTCCAACTTTAACAAGAATATCCTAAACTACTCCCTTAGGATAGGTCAAAGACCTATCTGCAAGTTGCAATGTAACGGACGTAGGCTTTGCTTCCCCTATACCAAGTTCTTAAAGATAGACATAGGCATCAAATTAATACTTGTCCCAAGATCACAAAGAGCTTTGTGCACTTCACTCTTACCCATCTCACATGGTATGACAAAACTACCCAGATCTTTGAGCTTTGAAGGCAACTTCTTTTGAATTATGGCACTATACACCTCCGTCAAGTTGACGGTCTCATTCTCCACTAAGCTTCTTTTTCTTGCCATGATGTCTTTCAAAAACTTAGCATAGTGAAGCATTTGTCTCAAAGCATCCGCAAAGAGTATATTTATATGGATTTTCTTGAAGATCTCCAAAAACTTTGCAAAATTTTCATCAAGGCCCTTCTTCAAAAATCTATGAGGAAAAGGGATGTGCAATTAAGTTTTTGGTATCCCCCAACTATCTCTTTCTACTTCAACTTCATCCTCTTTCTTTTTCAACGCTTTTGTTCTTTCCCATTTCTTCTTAATAACTTCCGACTCAACCACATCCGTTTCATCATTTGCTTTTACTTCAACTTCACTTTCTTCCACAAACTCTTCTTCTACCAAGTTTTCCTCAACCTCCTTCTCTTCCACCTTCTCATCTTCCATAGGCATAGAAGGTCCCTTATAGTTTGTTCCACTCCTCAAAGTGATTGCCTTGCATTGCTCTTTTGGATTTACAATGGTGGTAGAAGGAAATTTTCCTTTCTCATTCGCACTCAACAAACTAGCAATTTGACCAACCGAGTGCTCCAAGGCTTTGAACCTTCTATCATTAGCTTCATCAATCTTTCTTCTTGTTTCATATTGAGCTTGGTTTGATGCGATCAACTTTTCAATGAGTTCTTTGATGGTTGTCTTCCCTTCATTATTTGGCGCTTTAGCTCCCGGATGATACCCCGGGGGATAAATAATCGCATTGCTCGGGTTTGAATAAGAGAAGTTATCTTGCCTCCTTTGTTATTGTGGGTATGAGCTTCCACTTTCTTGACTATTGAAGCCTCCTTGCCTTGGTGGGTAGTTTCCTTGGTTGTAGTTGAAATTACCTTGATAACTATTTTGATAGTTACCTTGGTAATTCTTTCCTTGCATATATTGTACATCCTCCACACGTGGCATTGTCATAGCCCATTGTTCCCCACTAATACTATTCGAAGGAAGCATACTTTGATCAATTTGGCCTTCAACCATATTAACTCCTTGATTATTCACACCTTGATTTAAGTTCATTTGTCTCATTACCTCCGCCGCTATCATCTCGACACTTGGCAAACTTGGCTCCACACTAGCACTCTTCACACTAAATTGTTGTCCTTGATCTAAGCTCTCAAATCCATAGCACCACTAACTCTCTCCGATGGCCATTGGTAGACATTTGTAGCAATCTTATCAAAAATACTTATAGCCCTTTTTGGAGTCACACCAAGTACGGATCCACCCGCCGAAGCATCAACAAGCACTTTTTGATCATTTACCAAACCTTGGTAGAAAAACCCCACTTGTTGATTTTCTGGAAAATCATGTTGTGGACACTTGCGTAGCATATCCTTAAACCTTTCCCATGCTTTATAAAAACTCTCTTGAGGCATTTGCTTGAATTGAGTAATTAAGCTCTTCATTTGAAGCGTTTTAGAAGGCAGAAAATACTTGTTCAAGAACATTTGTGCAAGCTCCTCCCAAGTGTTACACGTACCCAGAGTGATGGTAGATAACCATGTTCGAGCACGATCTCTCAATGAAAACGGAAACAACATCATCTTGATGCAATCATCGCTCACCCATTCATCTTTACGGTGTTGGCAATCTCAATAAATTGAGTTAGATGAGCATTAGGATCCTCATTCGGAGTTCTACTAAATTGTTGCTCTTGCACCATAGAAATCAAGCCCGCTTTAAATTCGAAGTTATTGGCATTGATCGGTGGACCCATCATTTGTGGCATTGCCCTTGGTATAAAGAAATCCCGGATCACTCTTGGATCAACTTGAGGCCCTCGATGCACCGGAGGTGGTGGTGGAGGTGCATAAGTATGTTGAAAACCTTTTTGAAGCATGGCTTGTTGCACCATTTGTTGAAATAAAGCTTGATTGTTAAGCTCCCCAAAATTTTGATGAGCTTGTTGAGGATGATTAGCATTGACTTGGGCATTGTCTTGCATATTTTGTACTCCGTTTTCATCATTCCTAACATCAACACGTTCATCTTGATTTTTCTCCATTGGATTACTCTTTTTGGTTTTGTTCTCCTTTCTCCTTCTCAGAAAAGTGTGTTCAATTTCTAAATCAATAGGTTCGACTTGTTTCCGTTTTGACCTTGTTTGCATACATCTTCAAAATAAGAGAAGTTAGAACAAGATTTTCAAAAGCACATACAAATAAATAAATAAAAAATTATCTCTATTAAGATTACTCAAAATGATCCTTATTCAAGCTACTAGCAACTATTGCCTCTCCGGCAACAGCGCCATTTGATTAGCCATGACTTGTAGTCGGGTTGACCAATCAAAGAATTTATCGAACCACAGGGAGGAAGGCGCTAGTGCTTAAGCGATCTCACATTTTCATAATTTTATAGAGACTCATCATCAATGGATTTGGTTTCAAAACTAGTAAATTAAATGGATTAAACTAAATAAGTGAGCAATGATCAACAAACAAGATGGATGGATGAAAAGTGGTTTACCAAATTGATTAAAAGTGAGATCAACGACAATCCATAAGTGGTAATTCTAGGAATTATGTATCAATTACATGTGTTTCATGGATGTATGATTAAGGGCCAACACTCGTTTCTTCTAAACTTTCTCTCGAAATGAATAGAACGTGAATCCAAATAAGAATCTCAAAATAGCTCAATAGATTGGTTTTCATTCAAGCAATTCCATCAAGGTACTAAGCTTAAATGAGAATCCCCTCATATAATTAATCAACATCTCAATCAAACCAATCAGATATCCTATCAAAGGGTTCTAAATCCAAAAGGATATATCTATCTCTTCAAGACTTGTAATGCACATGAAGTGTATGATAAATTGATTCAATGAACTATATTAAACATATAATTGATTTCTCAATATAATCACATGCCTATGACAATTAATCACACAATTCAACAATACAATTCAAACAATTAACAATCAATGATAGAAAATCACAAATCCATTCAACACATGAATTAAAATACATAGATCCCAAAATTTAACCAATAAATCTCATGTTGCTAATCTCACAAGGGAGATTAGTCTACCATCTTCATAAGATAATTAACATAGACATTAAAACCTTACAAGTCACGATAATCAAATAGGATTACTACAAAAATGGGATGAAAACTCTCTTGGATTGGCTCTAATGGCTATTTCCTTCCTTTCCTTGTAATTTTCCTCTCTTCCTTGCTTCTTCTCTTCACTTGGATGAAGAATTTATGGTGAGATGATGATAGAGTGAATAGATGGATGGAAATGATGAAGGATATGGTGTAAAATGAAGGAATTGGTGTGTGAGGTGTGTGGGCAGCTGAAAATTCGGATCCAAGATTGATCAAATATTGAATGGAGTGGTATTTAAACCCTTGGATATCTTCTAGAAGGAATCAGGATTTTTTCTGAATTTTAACACCTACACGGCTCGAGTTCAATACACGGCCCGAGTTTTGTCTAGGGTTTTTGGTCAACGATGAACTTCAAACAGCGCACGGCTCGTGCGCGGTACACGGTCACAAGGGTGGCCGTGTTGTGATTTCTGATGACCGTGCACGGCCAAATCTTACAGGCCCGTGCACGGTACACGGGCCGTGCACGCTACACGCCTCGAGTACCAAACATGGCTGGCCGTGTTTGTGCTGCTTTGCTTTCTTCTTTCTCCCGACTCCGTTTTCACTCCATTTTAACCTGTTTTAACATGTATAAGCTCATACTCACACAATTTCATAAAAACACATAACACCACCAAAATACACATAAATACGGATAAAATAATATAAAAATACACGCAAAAAGGCACTAAAATTTAGGTGAAAATAACGACAATCACACATCTAACTACTATTAGTTTTATTATGTTTTCCTTGAAGAATCTAGTATTGTTGAATTTTTTTATGGCGGTGCGAGAAGCTTAATATGGTACGTGAATCAATTAATGGAAGAAGAGCCCGGTGTCTTTTCTATCAAGATAAGTAAAATAAAAATATTGCAATTTACATTATTCCTTCTTATGCTTACAACCTTGCAATATATACTCCATGAATATGTGTACATGTATTCAATTACTTGTAGTTTATCAAAAAATAAAAATAAAAAATTGGTGATACTTCAATAGGATTTATGTTGTTGACACATTCATACCTTATTCTATGTATAAGCAATTCTAATATATTCATTTTGTATAGTGTGTAGTTGATTTTGTTTAATTATCGGGTGCATCTAAATAGAGATGAATTGGTCTGCTCTAATGTATATTATTTTTTTCCACTTGAAATGATGATTCTCTAAAATTAACTTTACAAAAAAAATATTTATTTTAGAGTATTTACGTTAATTCAATTCAGAAATTAGATTAGAATTCACAACTAGTTTCGGCCATTTGAGATGTTGCTAGAATAAAATTTGAAAAAAATTTATTTTCATCTAAAAGTTCCCTTGCTATGCATTTTTATAGAGAGTACTTCATACACTCTGTTAATTGAATGATATCCTTATTGTTAATAAAACGCGCTTTACATTTGCTATATTTTGGATGTTGAATATGCATCGTGCTTGTTGGTGTTGTATATGAGTTGATGATATTTTCAAGGATTCAGTAGAGTCTAAAGGAATAGACAGACAAACAAACAATGGCTTAAGTAGCCAACATTTTGATAACAAAAAAAAAAAAAAATATATATATATATATATATATATATATATATATATATATATTGGATACGATTTACACTTTTTTTAAAGTAAAGCCCAACTCACAACAGTTTCAATTCTTAGGGATTTGTTCTATAATATCCTTAATTTTTGCTAAAATTGCAATCTTCATTAAGTTGTGCATGAGCTTTGTGTGTGTGTGTGTGTGTATATATATATATATATATATATATATATATATTTCATTGATTAAGCCTTAATTGTTGGCTACATTCTTTTACCTTAAGCTATATTTTTAAAAAGATGTTCACAATTATTTAGCCCACATTGGCATATATAGACAAAAAAATCTCTATAATCTTTTTGGTGTCTAATGTAGTTCGAGTAATTTAAGAAATTCAAAGTTAAACAATATTCTATGCCTCTCAACAAGATATCACATTCAAAAATCTTTATGTTTGTTTTAATGTGGTGATCTCATGGGAAGATTTAGGGCCTTATTTCTTGGATATATATTTTTTCTTAATACGAACTCACTATTTAGGACTTAGAAGAAGAGCATGGACAATACTCTATGACATGAAAATTAATTAAAATGACGTGTGAGATCATGATTATTATCATTTCTTCCAACAGTTAGATTTTCTATTTTATTTTCAGCGAATGCCTTAAGAGATTAAAGTAATTGTCTAGAATGATTGATTAAATATCTACGATGTGTCTTGAATAAATTTGAGTTGATGATATACTTGTATATTTTCAGGTGAAACAAACAGCGAATAAGATTTAAGGTTAAAGATGAGTTTGAGATTCTTATTGCATGAACATATACACACACTACACATACATATAATATTTTTTAGTTTCAATTTTTTGCTCATGTATCTAAGTAACCAAATGTTTTAGGAAGTAAAATGAATGTCAAATACACATAATTTTTTTTATCTTCCTAACATAGTTTTAGCTTTTGAACATTTTTGTGTAGCTTGCAGTTGCTAGAAGCTCTTGACTGAAAGCTCATGCATGAATCAGATTGCACGAAGATTTGGGTAAGCATCTTTTTCTATAAGCTCTTGACTAGCCTTCCTTTTTTTTAATCTCTTCTTTTATTTTATAGTGTAAGAAAGATGCCAAAAGTGCATGAATGAAAAACTAACACCTTTGTCTATTATATATGGATTCATTGTTGGAATTTTATAATGTCTTCTGTTGTGCTTAGGTAGTCTATTGCTCTTGTGTTTAGGTGGTTGCAGTTTTCTTGTGTGTGTTTTACTAGAATTTTTTGTTAGATTGGATATTTTGTTTATTTAGTGAGATTGTTCTTTTTAGCTATTGATTTCTTTTTTGTGCTTTTGTACTAGGATTTCCAATTCTTATATTAAAATTTCAAAGCTTTGTTGTTTTCTAGATTTAAAACTTGGATACCTATGAGTGGCATAGCTTAAAGGTTTGATGTGCTGCAGCCTATTTCAAATTTCTACTTCTTTTACACTATCCTCCAGTCCAATGTGTTTAGAGGGCAAATAATGATGCTTGAATTATAATACAGATAATTAGATTCTTATATACAGATTTGTTGTTGGTTGCTCTATTGTTTGATATAATACAGTTAATTTATTACGTTATTATACTGCTCATATAATTAATTTTAGTTGCTTGTACCTATATTAGCCATACCCATAGTTTTCACTAAGGGTATTACTTTTGTGATATCTTGTACTTTTATAATTTGAATGTATTGTATTTTGTTCATTAAACTTTGAAATATATTTATTATTTTCATAAAGTAGTGAGTAAAAGTAATCAAATATGTGGCTAAATATATTTATTATTATTTCATGACAGCTCGAACATCACTAAAATATTAGTTTAATGAGCATAAAATTTTCTCATTAAAATATTAATTTATAATGTGACAAATTACTTCTTCATCATAAGATTAATTAGTGAAATGACAAACGTAATTTGTTATATCATTAACAATGACAAAAAATTTCATTATCGTATTAAAATATTCTAATGATAATTTTTCATGTCGTCACAAATAATATATATTCATAACGAAAATAAGTTGTCACTATTTCCACACATTTTAATGACAATAAATATTTTATCATAATATATTACTCTATAGTGACAAATAATATCGTCATTATATAAGATTTTCATTTCGTCATTGTTGTTTAAAGTTTTCATAACGAAATAATTCAGAGATGACAAAATAGTTGATTTAAATATGACAATAAAAACGTCATAAATAACTAATGAGGTTGATACTATAGAGAAAATCATCACAATAATTTAACTTTTTAGTGACAATACATGTTATCGTCATGTTAAATTTAACTTTAGTGATGAAATAACACATTTTACAATGAAAATTGTGATGACTTAATCGTCACCACAGGCTAAAACGACATAAAGTATTTTTGTCATCAAAACATAACATTTGGTGATAAATTAAAAAATTATCGCATAATACCGAATACGACGCACATATATGTGACGCTCAAATTTCGTTATCAAAATTCTTGTATGACAAAAAAATTCAATTTTCATGATGAAAATTTTGTCATCTTCTTGTAGTTATATTTCGAAATAGCACTTGAAAAAAATATTTTCAGCTCATCCTCAAACAAATCAAGAGCAAGCCCGCAGAAATATGGTAAAGGGTAAGCCTTAAAAGCTTTTAATGATTCCTATACCTTAAAGGTGGAGTATAAAGGATACTCCTTATTAGGAGATCACATATGTAAGTGTGAAGTTTGACCGCTTCAAATGAGAAAAACACTTATCAATCTAAGATAGTTTAGGGTCGAATTGGACACAACGTGAGAATGAAGAATATTAGAATTGTTATTCTGAGGGTGTTGTTGTCTTGGTTTACACAAAATGCTGACTAATTCAAGACATCATGTTCACTAAGCAACACGTAAATCAGATGACATTCTACTAATGAAGATTCAAAGACGGAAGCTACCTATCCTGATGCAATAGCAGTTCACCGAAATTTTTGATAGAGTATACATGCATTAATTACATTCAAGTGGGGGATTGTTGGAATTGGTTAAATATATAAGTGGGTCAACCCACGTTTGACCAATATTTCTGTAATTTTCATTTGTTGAAAATTGAAACCTAGAGGTTTCTTGCCTAGTGGGAGATCGACCACCTCTTAAGTATAATTTTGCATAATAGGATTCAATTTCGCTGTTGATAGCCTATTTCCATAAAAGAGCATCTGGACTGGACAATGCTTCTTGTATTGTCCTTGGTTCATTTTCTAGCATGTAGCTTATAAAATCATGATCAAAGAACTTTTCCTTTTTACTTATTTTGCTACGCCTCGGTTCTTCCTCCCCTTGAGGAGTGTCTTCTTCTATAACATCATGAGCTCTTTTGCGTAAACTCACTTCTTGATTTTTCTTTTTAGGAAATATGTTCTTAAAGAACACTGCGTTTCTAGATTCAATAATCAGTCCCTCATTCATTTCGGGAACTTCCAACTTGTGTACCAAGAATAGTATGCGCTACTATTGTATGCATAACCAATAAAGACTCAGTCAACTGTTTTGGGTCTTAGTCTTACTTGTTTTAGTTTAGGTACTTCAACTTTTACTACGCACCCCTACACTTTGAGATAACCTTGTGATGGGTTCCTTCCATTCCATAATTCATATGGAGTTTTATCTCTTTTCTTGTTTAGTAGTTTATTAAGAATGTGATTTTCGAAAAGCACAACTTTTCCCCACATGTTCTAAAGTAGGCCCGAGCTAATCAACATAGCATTCATCTTCTCTTTAAAAATTTTATTCAGTGTTGTTGAAACCTGATCGGACCGATCAGTTCAACCGATTGAACTTGAAATCGAGCTGGGAACCGATCCAAAAACACCCACAGAACTATTTTTTCTGTTGAACAGGAAAAAATTAGTTCAACCTTCAAACTAGTAATAACCGATTGAACCGGCAAAACTAAGACAATCAAAAACTGCTGATTTTGTATTCAAAAAAAATTAAATCACTGGTCTCAACTGCTATTCACGTCAACTTATTCATTTATAATTTTACGGAAAATTGATAATTGATATCTCCACAATCTCAATATCCAGAAATGATTACACTAAATCCAGAAAAAAAATGAAGAGGTCTTTATTCAAGGGAAACACCCGCCATCGCTGCCTTCACAAATCTTCATATCACCATGACAAACTTCTTGAATAATATCCCGAGTTGTTTACTAAGGGAGAGATAGAAAGAATTAGATAGAATAGGAAAATTGCAAAGAGAAAGCTTTAGAAAGGGAAAAAGCGGCTCCCAGCTCAATCGGATGGAGATAATAACTAATGCTCCTAACCCTGCTTCTATTCATTTCCACATAATCCAAAATTGTTAAATGGGCCTATGGGCTTTGCTTTAGTAAAAAAAATAGAGTGCCCTTTGGGCTTTTCTTTCAATAATATTCATGTTTAATAAAAGAAAATTTATTATATTATTTTTAATAATTATGTTAAAATATAATTAAAAATATATAAATCTAACTTTCCGGCTTAACCGATTCGACCGGTTGCACCTCAAATCATTGCCTTTAATGGTTCGATCTTTGGTCCGATTATAAAAATACTATTTCTATTTTTGCATTCGGCAACTTCATTAGATTGTGGTGAGTATGGTGTTGTGATTTGATGAATAATGTTGTTTTGTAGACAAAATTCTTCAAATAGGGCCACATATTCTCCACCTCTATCTCTTTGAATCATTTTGATTATTTTGCTAAGTTGATTTTCGACTTCATTCTTAAAGTTTATGAATGCATTTATTGCTTCATCTTTTTCTCTTAGGAGATATACATAGCAATATTTAGTGCAATCATCGATAAAAGAAATGAAGTAATTTTTCCCCCTCTTGTTTGTAAGAACTTTAAATCACATATATCAGTATGGATTAGTTCTAGAGGTGTTGTACTTCTTTCCACTAAGTGAAATGGTGCTTTGTCATTTTTGCTTCAACACAAATTTCATATTTTTTTATGGATCTAGTTCCATTTTTTGCAACAAATTTAAGTTGACTAATTTCCTTAGTGAATTTAAACTTGGATGTCCTAATCTATCGTGCCATAAATAGAACTCTCGGCCAAGTAAGAAATGATTTTTCTTTTATTTTTAAGATTGCGGTGTACAGTCATTACATTTAGTTTGAAGGGCCCCTTTTCAAGGTAGTCTTTTCCTACAAAAATATCACTTTTGGATAATACATATTTGTCAGACTCATACACTTGTCTAAATCCGTCTTTGAGAAGCAATGATCCAGACACTATGTACTTACGGATGTCTGGGACATGCATCACATCCACATGCTAAAGCTCTTTTCTCGAAGTCATCTTTAACATAATTCTGCATAGTCCAACAACTTCGGATGTTGCAGAATTTCGCATAAATAATTTTCTACCACTTATCGAGATATAGATAGAAAACTTTTCCTTGTCCCAACAGATGTGTCTTGTAGCTCCACTATCCACAAACCATTCTTGAGGATTATCCACAAGGTTTGCTTCAAAGACCACTGTGGCTAGGCTTAAATCAGACAGGTTAGCAGATACTGACTTCTCTTCTACTATATTAGCTCGGTTGTTGTTTTTCTTCTTTGGTTGATGACAGTATTTTGTCATATGTTCGCACTTGTCATAGTTGTTGCAATTTCCTTTAATTTTCAATTTAGGCTTTTGCTTTTTTTCATTCTGTTTTCTCTTTTTGTTTGCGTCGAATTCAACCAAGTTAACTCTTACCTCTTTGCTATACTTGATTTTGGACATCCAATTGTCTTCTTCGATTCTTAGTCTCACGATCAAGTTCTCAAGCCCCATTTTTTTTGTGCTTGAGATAGTTCTTATAATCTTTCCATGGAGGAGACAACTTTTCAATTAAAGCAGCAACTTGAAAGGATTCACTCAATTCCATACCCTCATCATGGATGTCATGTAGGATCAGTGGTAGTTCTCTAACTTGATTCAAACAGTCTTGGAGTCCACCCTTTTATACTCGTAGAATCGACTAACGATGAATTTCTTCATTCCGATATCATATGTTTTGTACTTCTTTGCAAGTGACTCCCATAGTTCTCTAGAAATTTTAATTTCTATATAGACATTATAAAGTGAGTCATCTAACCCATTTAGAGTGAAGTGACAGCACATGAAGTCATTATGTTTCCAGGCATGAACAACAATTTTTTTTTGCTCGTCAACTTCATCTTCTTCAACCGTTGGAGCAACTTCCATCAGATTACAGGTGAGGTTGAATGTTGTTAAGTAGAATAACATTTTTTATTGCCAAAGCTTGAATCCCATTCCATCGAATTTAGGCAGTCTCTCGGCGTGAACAAATGCAGTAGGAACAGTAGCAGATACAGTAGTACTATAGTAGTCATTTTTAAATACTAGAATTTTGTCTTAAGATTGTTGGGTATAGATGGGGAGTATTTAAATGGACTATGGATTACTTTTGTAAAGTCGAGTTAAGAGTTACACTCTTTCTCTTAAGACAAAATTGCTTCTTACTTCAGGTGCTTACGGACTATAGCAATCGCCTCTAAGATACGACTTTGAATAATGATCGGCGAACGAATGAATATTTTAAAATATTCGGATTTGGTAGGGTAAATTTAGAACTTATGGACTAGAATGTAATAACTTGATTTGCAATGAAGAATGTGAATGAATTTTGCAGAAAGTTTGGGGTCTATTTATAAGAGTTGAAGAGTTATGGTGGCCCCATGAAAAGATGTCTCAGATCGTTTTGTACCGTCCGATCGCGCCTCTTGATTAATATCAAGATCAGATGGGTCAGGATCACACTCGTTAATCACGTGCGCCCAGGTCTAACCCATTGGACCCTGGTTCGAGTATAAAATGAATGGTTCTATGTACGAGCATGGGTAGGGCTAGTTGCTTAATTGCTTGCACCACATTTAATTTGATTTAGTTAGGTGTGCTGGCACTTATAATGTGTAGAAAATTTCCATGAATTTTCCATGTTGGACAAGTTCCCTCCACCCTTTCTCTTTACTCTTCCTTCTTTCTTTTTTCTTATGATTAAATTATAAACTTCATGTATTAATTACTCATTCACCCGTAATTAGATTTGAGCAAAATTATACATTAAATTCATCTACTCGAAACTTAGTTTCTAATATGCAATTAATTTTATTTTCAACAAATTAAAATTTCAAGAATATTGTTCAAACGTGGGCTTAACCCACTTTTATATTTAACCAATTCCAACATAATTGGCAGCGGCGTCCATTTTTTGAGAATAAATATTTTGAGGGATGGAGGGAGGGAAAATGAGGGAATACGTATAGGTAACTTTCCTCGATT
Source organism: Pogostemon cablin (assembly GCA_023678885.1). NCBI lineage: Eukaryota > Viridiplantae > Streptophyta > Magnoliopsida > Lamiales > Lamiaceae > Pogostemon > Pogostemon cablin. The sequence goes on from CM042983.1 coordinate 12,695,366, forward strand.
TGTTATTAATTGGAAAATTAATTTTTGACTCATTTATATTATTTAAATAAAAAAATGTATAAATGAATTAAGTTATGTTTTTTTCTTATTATGGTAATAGTAGTGGTATCTAATTTTTCATTTTTCTTTAGTAAGAAAGTGTGAAATTTAAATGAAACTGAGGGCGTGGTAACTATTTATTTAAGAAAATGTTTTCACGTGAGTAGTTTCACACACAAGTGTTAAAATCCTCAAACGAACTTGATCTACTGTTACATATCTCTTATTATGAATATTCGGATGATTGAGACGTAAGATATTATAAAATATTTCCTCCGTCCCGCACTTAAGTTCACCGACACTGTGGATACGGAGTTTAAGAAAAATTATTTTTGACCTATTTAATTGACTTTTTAGGGGTATTGTGGTATTTTTAGGTAATAAATAAATTATAAATTATGTTATGTGTGTTAGGTGAGGGTGATATTTTTGAAATTAAAATAACTTTTGAGGTTGTTGGTTGATGTAAAGTTTCCTTTTTTGGATGGTGAACATAAGTGTGGGACGGACGAAAACGAAAAGTGTGAACATAAGTATGGGGTGGATGGAGTATATATCTAAATAACAAAATATTTTTCAGGAAAGATTGAGATTTTATGTATATAAATATCAGTTATCAACAGGAGATGCAATAATAATATGTCATGGAACATTCAAATGAACATAAGTAGTACCAATATGTAGTAGGCCATTCTATGCGAACCTAGAGTGTGACCTTTCATCAACACCGAATGAGGGCAAAATTGGAAAGTGGAAAAAAAACTTAAAAAGTATATAATACCATTGGAGGTAAATGATTCCCGCCATTATCATACGGCTCCCATAATTTGGGAAAAGGGTCAATTTGGCCCTTTATTTTATTTGTGGGGATCAAGTAAGCCCATAATCTTTTTTTTTTATTCGTCTAAACTCTTATCCTTTTATAATTGGATCAAGTAAGCCCTTTATCTTTCTGAAAAGATCAATAAAGCCCCTCATTTTATTCAATGATAGTAACTAAACCCTTCATCTATTTTCTAGCCCTTCAAACTTCTTTTTAATTACAATTAAATCAAATTGTATACCTATTGGCAAAAACTTGTGTGTGCCCGGGCGCACGGAAGCGCATTCCGTGTGCCTTTAGAATTTTGTGTTAAATTGTATATCCTTTAGTATAAAGATTAGTATGGATCCCTTGTGTTACACGGGTTGTAAAGTTATAATTTTAAAAATTATAATTCAAGTTTAATATAAATAATTGGGAAAATAGATTTTTTCGTCCGCTAACTTTCATTCGTTTTGAAATTAGTCCATTAACTTTTTTAATTTTGAAATTAGTCCGTTAATTTTATAACAATTTTGAAATTAGTCCAGTAACTTCATAAAATTCAATATTTTGGTCCTTTGACCTGATATGACAGGTCATTTGAATATTTTCACCCCAATTAATCTATATCTTATTTTTATTTAACCAATTTTATCTCACTTTTCATTTTTCACTTCCTTATACCAAAAAAATAATATTAATTTCATTACTAAAGTGGAGCAAATTTGACTAAATATTGATACTTCCTCCGTCCGATCGAAAGAGGGTATTTTTTTCATTTTAGTCGTCCATTCCAAAGATGACCACTTCCTTTTTTACACACATGAGATCCACACACACCCACTAATACAATTAAAATATGAGATCCACACTCCCAGTAATACAACTACACACTACACATTAAATAACAATACTTCTTAATCAACGTGCACAAAAGCAAAATGCCCTCTTTCGGGCGGACGAAGAGAGTATAATATAAATTCTTAGTGGAGGCTATTTTTTTAAAAATAGTATATATATATATTTTACACATTTTTTATTTTTATTTTTTTAGAATAACCTGCTAATGACCTATTGAAACGGACGATTTTGTTGAACTTGGTAAACATGATGGACGATTTTTAAAATTTTCAAATATAATGGACGATTTTCAAAATTCTGCAAATATAATGGACGATTTTCAGAAAGTGAAAAACTTATGGACTAAATTCAAAATTGGGCAAAGTTAGTGGATAAAAAAATCTATTTTACCTAAATAATTATTTAATTATAATATAATATAAATTTATATTGAAGAGTAAAATTCAATTTATATACACACGAATGTGAATTTGATTCATTTAGTAAAAATTTAATGTCGTTGTTAAATTGATTTACTAAAAATATAAAAAAATTATTGAATTAGTTTTCAAATTTTGTTATAATTGTTGTTGCAAATTAAATTAATAAAAAAATTAACATATATTAATATAATAATTATTTTTTTATTAAAGTTATATTAATAAAAAAATAAAAAAATAAATTCAATATAAATCAATTTGATGAAAAAAAAGAAATTTTAAAATTTTAATTTAAAAAATTATAATATTAATCATGAAAAAATTAATAACCTAAATAAATCAAAAAATTAAAAAATAATAAAAAATTTTAAAAGAAAAACATAAGTAAAACAATTTTCTTAAAAAAATTTATTAATTTTTTTAAAATATAAAAGAATTTGCATGAAATTAATCAATAAAAAATTTAAAAAATATATATATAATAATAAAAGATGGATACCTATTTTAGAGCTTGAATAGAGTGTATAATGAATGAATAAAGAGTTTTATTTATATAGGTGGAGAGTAGAATATTTGAATTGAATTTAAAGAATTTTTTTTTAATTTGATTTGATAATATCCATATGTATCCTACGAAAAATTTATGTAATCATTAGTAATTATTAAAATTGAAATTAGCCATGGAAATTTAATTTCATTGGTTAAAACACATTTAAAAAAATAAAACAAAAAGTTTAAAGAAAAATAACAAAAAATAATTATAAGAAATTTCAAAAATATAAAAGAAGGGAATTTCAAAAATATTTTTAGATAAACCCATTATTTATTTGAAATGGAAGAGTTAGCGGAAAAATTAATCGCTTCACATAAATTCACATGAAATAAAAAAAAATCATAAGAAAATTAATTCACGAAATAGGTAAAATTAATCATAAAAAAAGTTAATTACGTAAAAAAAATCAAAAATTAAAAAATTACATAAAAAAAGTTTAAATAAAGACAAAAAATAATTAAAAGATAATTTAAAAAGTATAAAAGAAAAAACAAAAATTATCCAATAAAAAAAATATTAAAAAAAAAAGAAAATGATAACTTTTTTTAGAAGGTGAAGATTGTTTGTCATGATAAATAATTTATGTGAACAAATGAATAAAGTGTCATATTATAGGTAGAGATGAATCATTTTTTTTTTTTTTATATTTCTAAATAAGATTTGATTTGATTTTTATTTGATATACTATAAAATATACATATTTGAATCTTAAAGAAAATTTATGTATTTATAACTAAATCAAAATATTAAAAATTACTAATATAAAAAATAAAATATCGAGTTAAAACCAAAAAAAATTAAATAAATAGAAAAAATAATTTAAAGAGAAATCATAAAGAAATTAATTAAAAAATAATAAAATTAACCACAAAAAAATTATTAACGTAAAAAATAAAATATTAAAAAATACAAACTAATAAAAAATACAAACTAATAAAAAAATTAAAAACAAAATAACAGAAGGTAAACAAAAAAATATTAATAAAAAAAGTTAATAAAAAAATATATAAAAAAAGCAGTAAAAATTAATTAATAAAAAAATATCACATCCATATTGGTTCTTTAAAAAAAACTTATTTACGTATAATTAAATTTAATGTTGGTGAGAATATATTAAAAAAGTTAAAACAAAAAAATTAAAAGAAAAATAATGAAAAATAATTAAAAAAAATATAAAATAAACGGAATGAAATTAATTAAATTTTCTTTTTCAAATATATAAATTTAATTACTCCAGAGAAAATTATAATAAAATAAATATATATTATTAAGAAAATCATTATTATAAATAAATATGAAGAAATCTTTATAAGAAAAGGAAAAAAATCATAACAATTTTCCAAACCATAAAAAAAAATTAATAGCATAAAAATAATCAAAAAATTACATACTAATAAAAAAACAGAAGTAAAACAAAAAAAAAAGATTTAAAGTGAAACCATGCATAACAAAATTAATTAATTTTTTTTAAAATTAAACATAAAAAAGTTAATTGCATAAAAGAATAAAACAATTAAAATATTACATACTAAAAAAAACTAAAACAACAAATAAAATTAATAAAAATAAAAATAATTAAAAGAAAATATAAAAAAAAGAAACGGTATTAAAAATATAATCATAAGTGAAATTATAAATGAATTAACTAAAAAAATTTGTAAAATTAACCATAAAAATTTTTAATTACGTAAAAGAATCAAAAGATAATAAAATTACATTAAAAAAACAGAACTAAACCAAAAAAAAATTGAATAAAAACAAAAAATTTTAAACATAAAAAAGAAAAACAGCAAAAATTAACTAATAATAATAAACGGATACCTTTTTTAAAAATTTGAAGAACTTTTTTGTTTGTTGTGATGAAGAAATTATGTGTGTAGAATTAATGAATAAAGAGTCTTATTTATAGGTGGAGGGGGGATAAATTATCTAAATCTTAAAGTAAATATATGTATTTATCTATATATATTTTTAATTAATAGTAATTAATTTTGATTTGATAATATCATATTCAAATCTTAAAATAATATATGTATTTATCTGCATTAAATTTTAATTAAATTTTTAATTAAAAATTAAAATAATTGAGATTAATTCTGGTGACGCAACCTCATCAAAATTAAACTCTCCTTTAGTATATTAAAGATATGTACCCTTTATTTTTTTTTTTAAATAAAAAATATTAATAAAAAATGTATACCATTTAGAATAAAATGGTGTACCCTTATTAATTAATGTATATATCATTTAGAACTAAATAATATACCCTTAGGCGCACGGCGCGCGCCTCACTCATACCTTTTTCTTCTGTAAAGTAACTTATATCCATTTTTAACCGACTATCTTATTTTCCTAAACCCTCTATTTTAATTTTTTGTTATTGGATATTTTCTATATATCGTTTTCATATTTATTTATTTATTTATTTATTATTATTATAGTGTGATAAATAAAATGTTATACTGTTCTTCCTTTATTTAAATTTTCTTTCTTGATTTTTTTTATTTTTAATTATTTAATATATATATTATAAATTACAAAATATTACATATATAAAATAATATTTCATGAATAATATGAAGAATAAAAAGTTATAACCTTTTTAATAAAAATTAATACCCAATAAAAAAAAGTTTAATTATGTATTCAATTAAATTATTTTATTAACAATTCACATGACAGATAAGAAGTTAAATTTTTTAATAAAAGTGATACCAAATAAAAAAAAATTGATAATCATACTATAATTCAATGCTCATTCAATTAAATTATCTAATTTGAATTACTTTAATTGTTACATTAATTATATATATATATATATATATATATATATATATATATATATATATATATCTTACTCTATATTATAAATGGATTTCAATCCAAAATTGGCCAGTTTTTTCGTTGTCGGTTACCATATTTCACACGTGGCAAGCCTTAATCTCAGCATTTCATACGTGTGTTATGGTGAGGAGAGAGACACGTACCACAACCTCCATCTGCCGATTCTCGAAATCCCCCTTTATTTTACTTTTACACCTTTCTAACTCTTACTTCCACATAAATAGGGTTCTCAATTAGGTTTTCCCCTTCTAATTTCATTTTGCCCGTCGCGCCGGCATGCTCCTCTTCGTCTCAACTTTTTTGTCATAGTATTGGTAAGCTCTCTGTCTCTCTGCCTTCCGTTCTTGGTTTCGTCACTTCTTCCTGTTGGATTGTATACTAAAAGTCTTGCTTTAGTATGAACAATGTCATAACAATATTTGAAATGAGAATCATTGATCAAATGATTGCATCTTATAATTTATTTTATATGCATGATGCAATAGTCCATTTACTTTATACTGTAGATAATATGTTGTGCGACAACACGCAGAAGATCATATTATCGGTTTCCTTATAAAGTATAAACAGATGCTCACAACTGAGATAGACGGGGACTCTCTATCGGTATGGTTGTAGTGTGGTTTGGTATTAGCTTGTCTTGGCTATAGAATCACATTAGTGCACTTGTGTGTATTGAGCAGGACCGCCGGAGATCGTTCGACTTATACTGACTTATAGAAGAACTTGATCTCTGTTATTATGGAAGTTCGTGCTCTTAATCCCTATACAATAACCTCGACACGTAGGGCAGTATGTATTTCTTTGATTCATCAATGGGTGAGATTTATAAGTATTAAATCAACAAACTCGGTGAGTTGGGAAGTAGTGCTGTATCTATGGTGTGCTGTTGATTGTAGAAGGAATCCATGTCCGACATAGGTTGATGATGTCCCCTTGAGGAGCTCATAAGGTTTATCATGTAAATCTTGCAAGTGGATTAATTTTCGGCATGATAATAAGATTGAGTGGTACTACTCTCGGATAAGATATTAATTAATTTGAGTTGTCAGTAACTTAATTAATTAATGGGCATTGTATATCTTAAACATGGAGAGACTGTCGGGCTTATAATAAGAAGGAGCCCAGAACATAATTTTGGGATTGGACGGGTAGTGCAGTAATAATATTTTAGTGGACAATATTATTATTATTGGATTTAATTAAAAGCTTTGGGCTAAGCTTGGTTAATTAAGTTCAATTGAGGCCCAACCCAATTTCTCCTCCTGGTCCCTACTGTAGCCCAATATATAAGTGAACTCAACTTCCTGGAACCCTCAGATTATTCCTGCGCCTCTTTTGGTGAGAGAAGGGAAGAGAAGCAGATTGAGAGATCCTGCAGACTGTTGCCCACACAACAGCAGGATCACACTTGGGACATACAGCAGAAGATCGAGAGGTGGTTCTCTGCAACGATCAACCTCTACACCAACCCAGAAGTATGGTAAACAGTTTAATTGCTTCCGCTGCTTATTGTTTATCTTTTATCCTAACGATCACGTTTGAACCACACGATCCAATTGCCAACAATTGGTATCAGAGCGTTGGTTTCGTGGTGATACGTGAGACGTTAGGAGGGGTTTTTTGTGATTATATGATTATGTGATATGATCTGGATGTAATCGCATGTTTTTGTGCTTATCGTGATTTATAATCAAAGTCAGATAGCATGTTTTAAGGGTTTGTTTAATTATGGATTATCATGAAATCCCTTTTGATTATTCTGCCCTTTGTGATCGTTATCGATGAATGTTCACACTGGATATCACACACACGTTGTTCGTGGCGGCTCGTGTTTCATGTCCTGATTATCAATACGCCCTTCATGGGTTGCAATCGGTGGAGAGAACGTGTGTGTAGCGTGATGTTAGGTCCTGGTCGGGTCGTTGTTGCTAGAACATCCGGCGTGAAGCCTCCAGGCGACGATCGGGACCCGATGGACGGATGTCAGGCCGACGGCGTGTGATGGCTGGAAGTCAGAGATCAGACCAGCGGCGCATGGTGGCTGGAAGCAGGAGTCAGCCGACGGCGCGTGAAGGCTGGTAGACGAAGCCGTGGCGACAGCAGTGTTGTGGACTGCGACGGTGCAAGCTTTGGATTGCCGTCGCTCGGCTACATGTAGGCGATCGGCGGCGGTCTGCCTGTTGTGGTGTTTGGCGGCGGTCATGGCTGATCGACGGCAACAGCATGAGCGATGCAGTGGTCATTTTTGCCTGTTGCTCGATTCCGGCGGAGGTTGCTTGCAGTGGTCATTTTTGCAACGGTGAAAGCTTGAAGAAGCCGATGATCTGCTGGGCGATCGTGGCGACTCCGGCGATCTGGGGTATCGTCATCGGATGTTGACAGCACGGCCGCTGACAGAAGCGGCGCCGAGATGCTGCGGTGTTTTATGCCGTATGGTGGCTACCGTGGGCGATCGATTCTGAGCAGCAGCCGGTTGGCTGTGGGCGCGGCCGCCGGGAGGGGAAGGCTGTCGGCGGCTGGGAGAACCAGCATCGGGAGCGGCTGCCCACGAATGCGGCGCTGCGGAACGGTTGGGCAGTTTGCGGCTGGTGGTGGTGAGGGCGCTGTGCGGCTGTTTCTTTCTAGGGCAGCAATTTTGTGTATGGACTGTGCTGCTAGGCAAGAAAATTGGGCTGCCCCCCTTAGGCCCAATTTTTGTTGATGTTGGGCTGGCTGATGGGCCCAAATTCAGTTATTTATAGAGTGCTATTTGGTTTGGGTTGCTGGACCATTGTGGGCTGCTCATTTTTTAATTAAATGGTTTTGGGCTGTAGTTATATGGCCCAATTTTAATTAAAATGGTAATGGGCTGCTAGCCAATATTAATTGCTGGTTTTAATTAATTGTGGGTAATGAGCCAAGTATGATAAATTAGTTATTTATTAATGGGCTTGATTAATTATTTTTGGGTTGAGTATATGGGTCATGGATAATGGACTTGATTAATTATTTGATCTGCTGCTCATTTTGTGCTTATTTATTGCTCTAGGGTCCAATTAATTGATCCACCATTTATGCAATTAATTATGATATATAATTGATTTAATTGTTTTAACTTGACAATTAATTGTTATATATGAAAGGCATGTTCTATGTGATTTATTTATTTAAATTGCTGTTAATAGAAGCATGTCTAAGTTGTATATTTTATTCTGCAATATTATATGCATGTTAAAACCCTCGGTATTAAATAACTAAGTGGGAGAGGGGATTGATAATTAATTCCCGCGGCCTCCATTATTGGTTTGTAAGTGATGTGAGTAAACTTGCGCGTCGGCATTAGAGCCTTCCTCCCTAACGGATGAGTTTATTCACGGATCACTAGTACAAACTTCTTTAAATAATTATTGTTTGTAATGTGATGCATATGGACTTGCGCGTTGGCTATAGTGCCTTCCTCCCTAACGGATGAGCTTATATGCGGTTCACTAGTACAAACTTATATAATTGATGGTTGTAGAAAGTTATCTGAGCGCGTGTGTACTTCTCTAACAGTAAGGCACATAAGCTTGGGCAGCGGACTTGGGATCAAATAATGGTGTACACTTAGGTGTAAATAATTAGTATCCTCCCCAACGGAGTCACTGCTATTATTTGCATGGCTAAAGAGGAACCGACTATTAATTATTTTGTCATAAAGTTAGGTTGACAAATGAAATTAATGGGTAAAACCTTCTCTTGTAAATGTTCTGGTTTGTAAACGTCCACCCTAACGTGGCTTGCAGACTCATAGTGCTTGAGATGTCGGTGAATTTTTTTTTTATATTTTTTTGAGGGAAATAATATAAAAGGATAAAATTCGAAGATTTGATCGGAATATTTATTTGAGATTCTCTGAATTTCGAATGGTTTTATTTCACTAATTATTAACTAAAAGAAATTATATTTACTTGTCCAAATTAGATGATTGGAAAAGAATCTTGTATTTTAAAATTACTGCTTAAGAAAATACATGTCTATTCTCACAAAGGACGTCTCATGATGCCTATTAAAGTCTCTAGTGAAGAGATGAGAGGTTCATAGAAATATGATGGTCTCATGTAACTCTTCGGATACTAGAGTAAATTAAAAAGGCAGAAGATCATGGTTGAATTGATGAATGAATTGGAAGAGCTTGGAATAGAAATTGAAAGGGAAACCTAAATCAATTTATTCTTTACAATTTGCCTGGATGTTTTGAGCAAGTTCTACCTGAAATACGAGAGGTTGTATATGGTAGGAAACTTCTAACAAAACATGTGGCAAAAGAAAGCCATTTTTCATCATTATGTGAACAAGTTTAATATCTTATTTACTAATGGTTTAAACATGATTAGTAATGGCATCTACTGACACGAAGTATGTAGATACTGGAATTACTAAATGTTTATCACTGAGTAAGAATAAGATTTTTAATAACATGGGTAAAACTACAAAGGTAGTGGCTATTGCAGTGTGAGTTGTTTATTTATCTCATGATAAGAATAAACGATTGATTATGAGAAATTATCTTCTCGTACGTTTCGTAGAAAGAATTTAATTTCGGTTTCTATGCATTAACGGATGGACACTTCATTTCATTTAAATGACATGGTCATGGTAATGAGGAATGAGGTTATAACCCGTTAAAATACGTTGGTGGATAAAAAGTATACTCTTGAATCATGTACATCCCACAAATGCAATAAATAGTAATTAAATAATGCATCTTCTAATATAAGTAAGAGAAAAGAACCTTCGGAAATGAACTAAACATACTTTTGGCGTCTATGATTAATTCATTTTACTTGAGTATGATTCAAAAGTTGATAGCCGATAGACCGTGAAGTTTATCTGAAGTGGAAACTATCGGACTTGCGAGTCTTGCTTGGAAGTAAAAATGATTAACTGCCTTTTTAAGGCTGTGGGGTGTAGAGCCAAAGATATATATGTTGGAATTAGTTCATTCTGATTCAAGCGAACCTAACAATATCCAGGCGAGAGGTGGTTATGAATATTCAAAGATTATTCTGGGAACCGATATATTTATTTGATGCACTTCATGTCTAAGTTCTTGGATTAATTCAAGAATTGTAAGGCTGGTACAGTGAGCGTCATGGAAAATATATCATGTCATTACGATTCAATCGTGATGATGAAGACCTCTTAGGATAGTTAGGAACTAATAATCAGAAGTTGAGATTAAATCTCAAGTTGACTACACCGAGCATGCCCCAGCTGAATGGTGTGATGGAAAGAAGGAATAAGCCTCTTATGGTTATTATTAGATAGATGATGAATTATTTGGAATAATTAAATTCATTTTATGGATATGCCATAGATACAGTAATTCGTGAAACGTTTGTCTGTATATGGGATATTCTAGAAAAATGGATAGTGATTTATTTAGTCCAAAAGATCGAAGGGTAATTGTTAACACAATAACCAGATTTTTGGAAAAGGACTATGTAATAAATCACAAGCCCATGTATAAGTTGTTCTAAAGGAAGTGAGAGGAAAACACTAAGTATAAGTACCAAGTGTACAAGAGGATATACCACAAGGTAAACTGCAACGCGTGTCACGTCTGATACTCAATTACATGTAGTGCCTTGTCGTAGTGGGAGGGTTGTATGACAACCCATATATATATGTTTTGGGAGAGTCGTGAGACTTGATCACTAGTAAACATGGTATTGTCCCACGAATACGACGTAGCACTACAAGATTAAAATGCGGAATCTTAGTAAGTTGCAATGTATGTTGAAATAGAATCTAAAGATTCTATATTAAGTCTGGGAACTTGTATGACCACTAAATGGTGTAAAAACCATTGCAAGTGATCATAGGAAATAAAAGAGGATCATACGGAAAGGTGAAAATCTTGGAAGAAAAGCTTGTTGCGAAAAGATGTACTCAGAAAGAAATGGTTCGATTATGAGGGAACATATTCGCTGGTAGCTATGCTTAAATTGATTCGGATTCTTTTATTTATTGCTGCTCATATTAAATTATGAGAGACAACAAATAGATGTCAAGACAGCTTTCCTGATTGGAAGTCTTGAGGAAAACATCTATGTGAAGCAACCAGAGTAATTCATTGCAAAGTACTAATAGCATTTTGATAGTAAGCTTAAAAGTGTCCGGCGATGGACTAAAGCAAGCTTTAAGATAGTGAAGCATCTGTTTTGATTAGGTAATCCAGTGGCATGGATTTAAATCAATGAGTGGATGAGTCTTGTGTGTTGTAAAGAGTGACGAAAACGTGGTGGTGTTTCTTGTACTATACTTAGATAGTATCTTGCTCATTGGAGACAATGAAAGAGTATTATCGGTCGTATGGGTACGGTTTATAAATCGGTAAAGATGAAGGACTAAAGAAAGGCAAAATACATCCTTTTGATCACGGTAATACGGATCACAAGAAAGGATGTTATGCTTATCTCAAGTTTCATAAAATGATACAGTCCATACTCGTTTAGCATGTAAATTTATCTAAGTGAATGTGTCTTTGAGACACAAGAAGAAGATAAAGTAGATGAAAGCGATTCCTTATGCTTCGGCGAATAAGGAAGCTTAATCTAAAGAATGCTATGAACGAAGTTGGATATCTGTGTTGCTGAACGCATGAACAGAAGGTATCAACGTAACCCGGAACAAGAATGATGAACTGTGGTAAGACATTTATAAAGTGCCTGAGAAGGACTGGATATTATATGTGGATTTACTAAACAGATTCACTACTTCTTGTGGATTACGTAGATTCAGATTTTTTAGTCAGATTGGACGGCAGTAAATTCTCCTCAAAGGTTATGTGTTTAATCTTAGGAAGTAGAGTCATAATGTGGAGGAGTGTTATATAGAAATATATTTCAGACTCCGGACTCCATCATGGAAAGATGATGAATTGGAGCCTATGAGGCAACCAAAGTATCTATATGACTCTAGAGACTTCATGATGGACTTTGAAGTGTTTCTAAGTTTGCCCAAGGTAATCACAATTTACATTGATGATATTGGTGCAGTTGCAAACTTGAAGAAATCACAAGTCCATAAGGCAATTAAACACATGGAGCGCGAGTACCACCTGTTACGAGAAATCGTATGATGAGGGGTAGGTTGTTGTCACCTAGATTGCATCGGATGATGACGTAGTAAACCATTTACAAGGACGTTAAAGCGAGAGCTTTTAATGGTCGCGTAAGTGGGAGTAGGAATCAGATGTATGGCGGAAGACATGACAGCATAGTCTTTTAGTATAAGTGGGAGATTGTTGGATTGTATACTAAAAGTCTTGCTTTAGTATGAACAATGTCATAACAATATTTGAAATGAGAATCATTGATCAAATGATTGCATCTTATAATTTATTTTATATGCATGATGCAATAGTCTATTTACTTTATACTGTAGATAATATGTTGTGCGACAACACGCAGAAGATCATATTATCGGTTTCCTTATAAAGTATAAACAGATGCTCACAACTGAGATAGACGGGGACTCTCTATCGGTATGGTTGTAGTGTGGTTTGGTATTAGCTTGTCTTGGCTATAGAATCACATTAGTGCACTTGTGTGTATTGAGCAGGACCGCCGGAGATCGTTCGACTTATACTGACTTATAGAAGAACTTGATCTCTGTTATTATGGAAGTTCGTGCTCTTAATCCCTATACAATAACCTCGACACGTAGGGCAGTATGTATTTCTTTGATTCATCAATGGGTGAGATTTATAAGTATTAAATCAACAAACTCGGTGAGTTGGGAAGTAGTGCTGTATCTATGGTGTGCTGTTGATTGTAGAAGGAATCCATGTCCGACATAGGTTGATGATGTCCCCTTGAGGAGCTCATAAGGTTTATCATGTAAATCTTGCAAGTGGATTAATTTCCGGCATGATAATAAGGTTGAGTGGTACTACTCTCGGATAAGATATTAATTAATTTGAGTTGTCAGTAACTTAATTAATTAATGGGCATTGTATATCTTAAACATGGGGAGACTGTCGGGCTTATAATAAGAAGGAGCCCAGAACATAATTTTGGGATTGGACGGGTAGTGCAGTAATAATATTTTAGTGGACTATATTATTATTATTGGATTTAATTAAAAGCTTTGGGCTAAGCTTGGTTAATTAAGTTCAATTGAGGCCCAGCCCAATTTCTCCTCCTGGTCCCTGCTGTAGCCCAATATATAAGTGAACTCAGGTTCCTGGAACCCTCAGATTATTCCTGCGCCTCTTTTGGTGAGAGAAGGAAAGAGAAGCAGATTGAGAGATCCTACAGACTGTTGCCCACACAACAGCAGGATCACACTTGGGACATACAGCAGAAGATCGAGAGGTGGTTCTCTGCAACGATCAACCTCTACACCAACCCAGAAGTACGGTAAACAGTTTAATTGCTTCCGCTGCTTATTGTTTATCTTTTATCCTAATGATCACGTTTGAACCACACGATCCAATTGCCAACACTTCCTACACCACATACGACCTCCACCTTTACAGTTTAGGCAATCCTAATTTTTTTTATTTTGCTTCCTTTCTTGTTCCCGTCGATAGGTTTCTTTCTCACTTGATCGCTGCATCTGCACAAACAAATATAGGTAATATCTAATTTTTCTTATGCACTGTTTCTGTTTCTCAACATTTTCGATTTCACTGCATGCAAATTGAAATTTCATACCAACCATATCATTTAATAAAACAATTAGTCAAAGGAATTTACACGAATGCTTTTATGTCTGCAATTTAGCCTCATATGTGCATCCTTTACTCCCACTAAGACCAGAGTACAGCTTAAGGAGGGCATATCAAAATTTACCCAGTTAATGAAACATGTTGAATCACTCTTCATAATTAGATTGATTAATAATCCGACAATGCAAAATGAAAGTATTTGCGTGTTAATATTTATCAAAACTATATGATATTCTTATTAACTGTGATTGCTCATTTTGCATCTATGGATAATTTTTGATTGCTTGTTAGCTTGTACATGCATTCCCTATGCATTTTTGCTTTTCTGTATCGACACTAGCGAGTTCTCCTTTTTGCCTCTCCGCTTTCTTTCGTGCAGAAAGTTCTCCAACTCATTGTGGGATTCAGTTACTAGGTTGACAAGCATCAACTTTAATGGAAACTCTTACATTTGCTTCTGTTCTTTGTTTTTCAACAGCTTTCTCCATTCACAGCTTCAATTGCACAAACATAGATAATATCCCCTCTTCATTGTGCTGTGTCTGTGTATCTTACATCTCCGCCTTAACTGACTGCGAGTTGGAATTCTACGGATTATATTGCTTGTGTTGGGCTTTTTTGGCCCCATCATTGATTAAAATTGGGTGGTTGTTATCTTAATTCCTGCCCTTCAATGAAGTTCCAATTAAGGGGAGCTTCCCCATCTAACAAAGTTTTCTATTTGCTCAATGGCATTGTTTGCTTCTTATAGTTTAATGTCATTTTTCCCCTTCAAAATCTACAACACTTTTTGTTTCCACCTTAAGTTACACAATGAAAGGCTTAATCTTATGTTTGGTGGATTGTTTCAAAAAATTATATGGCCTCCTTTGTATACTTTGAGATCTTGGAATGTGGTCATGTTGTCTTTAAGTGTTATCATGTGGATTAACAATTAAATTATGGCACTTTTTAGTGAAACTAAAATTTTAGGTGTACTAATAGCATTAGGATTAGGAGGAATAACAAGCTCAACCATCTACATTCATCATTAGATATACTTCGATAGCTCTCCCATACAATCAACGATAATTTGTTGTCTGCTTTGTGTCCTTTATAACTTTTAATATTTGTAAACCAAATGAACTGGTAATTGGTAGTTTCAGAAAAAGGCGAAAGTAATTTCGCTCATTTATAAATCCTTTTAAAATCAATCATATTTATTAGCATTAAGCATTAGTATAATTTTTTTCCCATAGATCACTAATTTGATACAAAAAGTTCACTTATTATTTTATATATTAAATTTCCTCCACAAACAATATAAAGTGAAAATTATTATGAAATTCTTGTGCATAGCATATTCTTTTAGTGGCATATGCAAGAAAAGTGAAGAACTCAGTTCAAAATAAAATATAAAGAGCAACTCTTCTAACTTAGCTAGATAAAAGAATATGAAGTCACATTTTCTATTTAATCTAAACCTCAAGTCAGCCACACTATAATTTCTAATATACATGTACAAACTCCCATACCAAATAAACTGGTAATGGATGGCTTTAAAACCGGATGAGAGCAAATTTCTCCTCATTTTTAAAGTAAATAGTTTTTCTTGCCTGCTTGTAGTGTGAGATAATGAGCCATTATAAATCACCATATGTATCCTTGTAACTTTGATTCTTACATTGAATTATGACAAATTGTTTCCTATGCAGCTTTTTTGAGAACAAAATTAACTGATCATTCTATAAGCCCTAGAAGCGTTTTTGTTGAGTTAATTTAGAAGCATAATGTGCCTAATGCAAATTTCAGAAATTTAGAAGCTTAAGAGAAATTGTGTATAATAAGAATAAAAATACATTAAAACGTTTTTGGGTGTACATTTAAAACATCTCTACTCATACCGGGTTATTGTATCTGTCAATTTTTTCTCCATCACCCAAAAAAATAAAATTGTGTCTTACGTAAAGTTGCTAGAGTAAGATTAACCTCTGGATTTGAAATCACACTCAACCAAGTAAGTTTCCTCATTAATGACACTTCCTTACTATAACCTATTTATTCTGGATTAATCTTTTGTTACTTAATCTGCTTCGTCAAGACGTCCTAAGCGTGTGGCAGACCAAACGATCTCTTAAGATAATGAAATGCAACATGCCTATGTTGGAAAATGGTTATCTGTTCCAGAGGGCACTTTGCAGCATGAACTTCATTTTGAGTCCCAAGGTTTGGAAATAGAATTAGAGGTTGTATCTATTTATTTAGATTCCAGTATTGCTGAACTTGAAAGAGATGCTTATCTGTGTTTGATTTATTATATTATAACTTCACCTTTTGAATTACATAAGTAATAGCTGATTGTATTAATAAAGATTAAATCATTATAATACGTATATAATTATCATAGAGATATATTAAAACTCACAAAATATGAGCTAACACCTCACTTCGTGAGGTGCACTTTCCTAATATATATATATATATATATATATATATATATATATATATATATATATATATATATATATATATATATATATATATATATATATATATATATGTATATGTATGTATATACTCCTATATCTTACATTTTATTTAAAAAATTTAAATAATAATTTTCACCTCATATTGTTATATTTATAAAATAATTATAAATATGTATATTTTAAAGTTATTGGATGATGAATTTTTTTTTACTACATAATGTAATTAATTCTAATTAATTAATATAATTAAAATTGAGTAAAACAAAAAACAATATTACATTTTGCTTATAAATATATATACTAAATAATAATAATTATGAAATAAAAGAAGAGGATTAAAGAAAAACTAAAACATTATAAAGCAAAAGAAAGGAAAGATGATAACTAATTAGCAGAAAATTAGAGCACGATGAAAGAGTCAATGTGTTGTGTTAGCACTTAATTATAATAGATAGAAATTTAGAAAAATTATGCTTGATATTAGTCAATAATTATTATATTAAGGAATGAAGATTTCGTAAAGAAATTAACAGTAATTATTTTTTAAAATATTTTTTCGATTATGTTAATTTTTAGTAATGAGGTCGTAATCTATTAAAATACAAAAGGTTTTTGGAGGTAAAATTTTTTTTTAACTTATGTTAATTTTTAGTAATGAGGTCATAATATATTAAAATACAAAAGGTTTTTGGAGGTAGAAAAATAGATAAGGGATTTATTTGATCAAAAAAAAATAAAATGAGGGATTTCCATGATCTTTTGTCCATATTTTAAAAGAAAAAGGGTTTAATTGATCCCATAAAAAAAGAATAAAGGCCTAAATGAATAAAAAATAAGTTAAGGGGTTTACTTGATCTTAGGAGGAAAGATGAAGGACCAATCTCCCCAAAATTTTATCTAAAACTAGGGCTGGACAAAATTATCAATTTTTCGGTATGCCGCTATTACCGAACCAAAATTTAACGAATTTAACAAAAATTTTGGTACACCAAAAATTTCAGTACGATATGGTGTCGTACCGAAATTTTCGATACGGTAACGGTAAATGATTTAGAAAATTTTCGGTATTTCGGTATATACCGAAATACCGTAAAAATATCAGTAAAATTTTAACTAGGATTTCCTCTTTGTGCTAGAAATATTTGTTTGAAGCTATGGTGATCATGTAGAGCAATTCCTACAGTAAATAAGCATATGATTATTAGTCATAATTCATTTTAGTGATATATATATTTATTTAGCAAGCATAAGTTGTAGATCTGATATTGTTTCATTTGAAAGATCCAAAAAAATGTTATTTTAAGAAAATGAGAGAGAGAATGAGACTTGTATGGCCGTAGAGAATGAGAAAATGAGAGATGTGGGAGACCAGACAAACATTAAACTTTCCCATTTTTTTTTAATTTTACGATTACAAAGCAAACATGGTAGTGATGGGTAATGATATATCAACTGTATAAGACATCATCTTGTTCATCTATCATGCATAATCCCATCCCTTCTACCAAACGAGCTGTAACTGTAGTCACTACACTGTAAACAACAAACAGGAAACAACAAATTTAAGAAACCCTAGCAGTAGCCGCTTTTCTCTTCTCTCCTCGATTGCCATTTTCGTTTCTCTCCAATATCAATTTTCGTCCATAGATGTGCCGGTGCCCATAGTCTCTCTTCTGCTTCTTCATTTCCATCACAGTCTCTCTCATCGATGCACAAACCCGTTACCCTTTTCTCCGCCGCCGCAGCATTTGGATCAGATCCAGTGTCTCCTTTGCCGCCGCGCTGCTAAAGAGTTCGCCGACGGGTTGGGCTTCTTCAAATCCGCCTGTGCTTCCACCAAGGACGCCGTTCTGATCTCCTCGGAATTTTAATCGCCGCCCTCAGACCTGACGAACATGCTCAATATCAGGTGCTCGACATGGTTTGAATTGGGGGTAATGAAGCCGTTTATTGATTCTGTTTCGCATTGGTCATATTACAATTGAGCATTTTGTATGTAGTTTCAAAATCGTCGTTGTTTTGATTCTTTTATTCTTTAGTATGTGAAGTTCACGCCAAATTGATTCCCTGATTTTTTTTGCTGCTATATTGATTTGGAAATATTGAATTTACATATGAGTCTAAGATTTTTATGAAATTTTTCCTGTTTGTAATAGTAAATGAATTTCATTACGCATATAAGCATATTAACTAATAACTAGTCTACTTTTTGGTGTTCATTGTTTGATGATGCTTTCTTTGTTTACAACACAGTATCAATCTCATCTAAAGCACACATTATATTGGTTGTGAATTAACTGTAAAGATGTGATTCTTACTACACAACTAAGCTGTACTCTTTTTTATGTTAGGCCATGAATTGACAATTACAGGGGCACTGGAAGTGCTGATTTGGCCAAGAATTAATGTTCATCAGTAAGGTGGAAGCTGCTAAAAGCTTTGATCTCTAGTTATACAACAATAATAATTCAGTATGGTGAATTGACAATAATTGTTGAACTCTTCATTTATGTTTATATACTTAATTATTAATGTAATGTATCCTAATATGCTATTGTAATTCGGTATTTCGGTAAGTATTCGGTATTTTTTTGCTTATATACCGAAATTTCGGTATACCGGAACTCGGTATACCGACATGGCCAGTATGGTATCGGTATAACTTTTATAATACCGATTATTTTGGTTTGGTACGGTACGGTATACCACCCCTATCTAAAACCCTATTCTTGAGCTTTGGATCGCATAAATGGAGGAAATCAAAGCAGAATTCACGAATAACGGTTTCACTTTCGACGACGAGGGAGATATCCTCCAGAAATGTGAGATTTTCTTCTCTCTCCTCTTTGTAATTGAATTATGACTTTGGACAATCTGGTGTAGCCAGTTTGGAGTAACAATCTGGTGTTAATTGGACTGCCCGAAAGATTTCTGTGGCACATTTGTTTTCTTTTTTAATTTTTTTTTTTGAAATATAGCCCAATTTAACTTTTTAACTTGTTATTTGGACCTTTGGATTATCAGGTCTAACATATTGCATACAGTACAAGCTCAGTGCTTCAGATCTTGTCTCCAGCTGGGAAGTATACTGCCTCAACAGGTTAAAGTTTAACTTGGAGAAATGAGTTTATCGTTGTCATTGTCTTTGTTGGTTGCTTCATATTCTGATGTTCTCAAATATTTCTCTGCGTGTATTATATTTCAAATTATTTTTAATTTAAGCAGGCAATGAGTTTAGAAACCCTATTTGACTAAACAGGTGTGTTTTTTGAATAACAGTCTATATTCAGTAACAAGTTCTTCATTGAGGATTTACATTTGATAAAATATGATGGAGCTTTTAAGTTGTAAGCTCCTCAAGTTATGGTGTTTGGTATCTTTAACTCATTAAAATAAGCTGCGGTTGTCATCTTT
Organism: Pogostemon cablin; assembly: GCA_023678885.1. Taxonomy (NCBI): domain Eukaryota; kingdom Viridiplantae; phylum Streptophyta; class Magnoliopsida; order Lamiales; family Lamiaceae; genus Pogostemon; species Pogostemon cablin. Next base: position 12,715,470 of record CM042983.1, read on the forward strand.
AAATTTTGTACAAATTTCTCTTTGACTTTATTTATAAATCATGAATTATCATTGCTGTATGTTCGTAATCTCTAAGGAGATTTTCATTTTAAAAAAAAATTCCTGCTGATGAAGAAGTTTCATTCTCTTGGTTGCTATGTCGCATCACCTGATGTGTCTGATTATGCTATTGTTAAAGGGGCCTAGATAGCACAGTACAAAGCTCACATATGGGTGCATTTTTGGAGCAACTACAGCGCGAACAGTTGGATAAAGTCAGAGGAAAAGAGTCCGGACTGCATTTGTACTCTAATGATGTAGCCATGTGAGTCTTGTTCTATAGTGCAGCTTCTCTATTGTTGTTTGCTATCAAAGATTTGCCTCATTTTTTAGAATTACATGAACTTCTTTGGGTTGGAACATTAGTAGCTCTACTCAAATTTTCTCCTGTTGTTTGAACCTCTAATGAAATGATTGTATTTTATTCTAATAACTTAGTAATTACTCCATTGTTAGTTTTAGGATGTATTCATATCAATTCTTTTATTGCTTTATGGACTAAGCAATAATTATAAACACTATGGTGGATGTACTGTTGTACTTTCAGTCCTTTCTCGAAGAATGCTATAAGCTAAAGCTTTTAATTATCACAGTTAACCTGGGCATTGTTCTTGAGTTCTTTCTCTTATGTGTCATACTTCATTCATGGAAATCTATTTTCAATTATGTCGTGTTTGCAATTTTAAACAGGATATTGAATGGTAATTATGAAGAAATAGAAGGCATACTTGATACTCCAACTGACAAACGCACATCAGCACATGAGAAGTTATCTGATTCAGCACAAAAAACAAATGGAAACAAATTTACCTTTGAAAAAACTATAGAATCAGTGACTCCTTTTGGATCAAGAAAGAATAAATTTGTCGTGCAATCCACGCTTAATGAGCATCCAAATATGCAAACCATAAAAGTTGAGGCGAATCAGGAAACTTCCGAAGATGAGATCATCAAGAGAATCCAACCTAACCAAGAATGTACCTTGTTGATTAACAGATCTCAACCAGAGCCAGGTTGCAGGTTCATGTATGATAGAATTGAAGACAAGGTATTATTGCCTTTGCTTAGTGAAGTATATGTAGCCTTTAGGATCTTCTTTTGGTACAAAAAGATCTTATTTATTCTTCTGTGACTTAGTTTAATTTCCTGGAAAATTGCATCAAAAAGCGAGCTACTGCTTATGCCTCTTCAGGGAGGTATGAAGAACCAGTTGACCCTTCTGTTGCTTCCCAGGTAATTAAGCTTCTCAAATTTTTTGGGATAGATTCTAGCAATTAAGTACTCACAAAAAATTAATGATATAAAAGAAATAATGAAATTTGAGATTTGAGGGGTTGTCTCTTCTGGGAAAGATCTAAGAATTAGGTCTGAGGGTGAAATCATAAAAATTAGTCTCCCCCAAAACATCCCTATCTCTGGTCTCTGTCAATTGTCATCATTAACACATTATATTTTTCAGAAAAGCATTTTTACTGTTGGCATGGTATGTTGTGAGGAAGAGGGCCGCTTGAAGGAGAAGCCTGTTTTGCTGCAAAGCAGGTATAAGTCATTCTTCCCATGTTATTCTTATCAAGTTGCATTCTCAAACTTCTATATTTTACTTGAAAACTATTGTGTGAGTTGTAAATTATAAGATATTGAACTGACATCTCAACCCTCCAAATTAGAGTTAGTGCTTTTGGTTTTCATGTTGGTTCAATCTCATACATAGCTAAGTATCTAAAGAGTAATTTTTCATGTACCAAAGAGTGATCCGTAAAATAGGGTTCACGTGTGAAGCCGATTCACACTAGTGTTTGCCTATACAGATAGCCCAAATCAAACATAGTCCAACAAGGGTTTTCCTGTGTTTGGGAAAATACAGTGACCCTAATTTATTTTTAAATGAATATCTACTTAATAAAATATCTTAATTTTAGAAGCTACTCCATATGATTTAATATATTTCCCAAAATTTTTTAGCTGTTTATTAGTTAATTAGATATCTTATAACCTCCAAAAACAATTTATGATAAGATCTTAAAGATATAGTTAATTGCTAACCTGTTAACACCCGATTGTTTCATAGAAAGGTCAGGTCTTTTACAAATATAAGATCTACATGCACTTTTTTTTTCCCTTGATGAAATGTTTGTTTGCTTCAGCATGCTTGATTTGGTTTTGGAGATTTGGATTGCGTTCTTATGAGTTTGTTGCTTGCTACTATGTTATGAGGCTTACGCCTAGTCTGGCATTGATAATTTAGTCAATATACCAACCAGTCATCAAAATATGTTAAAACTAAGGCCTTTAGCTTGTTACTTGTCAAATTTGGAAAAAACTGTTTATTTGCATTGAGAATCACCATTTTTGTGTTCATCTTATAAAATAAGAGTAAACAAAATATCATGAATGATGAATTAGAATATTTAGATATTTTACACTCGAATAACAAATTGCATACAATAGGAACATAAAGGTGTGATTTAAGAGTAGTTTTATCTTTTCCGGTGGAACCTTTTCTGAAATAATAGAGAGTTTTCATCTGCAATTCTATTTTTATTATTATTATTATTATTATTATTATTATTATTATTATTATTATTATTATTATTATTATTATTATTATTATTATTATTATTATTATTATTAATCTCCAAGTTAGGGAGAATAAGAATGAAGTTCATGTGGATATTTGTTATGTGACCAGGGACACCTGGATCTATAATTCATGATTGTTGGATTAGAATAAGAAAAGAAAGTACAAATATTACCTGTTAGAGCCTAAGAGATTCTAGTAATACCATGATACCAGACTGAACTTTCAAGAGTCCCAGAAGATGAATCCTCTATTATTTGCTGAAGTGAACAATATCCACCTTATTTGAATGAGCATATCATTGAACCAGGCTTGTTACCCTTCCATTTGTCAGGTGTGCCGTATATTTCCAAATGGTTTGTTTTAGATATGACCCTGTACCCTGGATCAGTTGGGATTTATCTTCTGCTCTAAGTGGTTATTCATAGCTTTACTCCAGCTTGAGAAACATTTTCTATTGATGCCTCAGCCTCTTTTATCCTAGCTTAACATTTAATGACTCTTGCACTTTGAACTCAGCAAATACCTCTCCAAGCGAAGGAAGAGAACAATGACCTAAACAATCAAGACTTCTTTAAACAGTAACTAAAAATATCCGGATTTTAAGATAACCTTTTCAAAGTGTTAAAATATGGTTCTATTTTCTTCAAAGGATACATCTTTTTTTTAAGTTCTATTTTCCCATACCCTTGGGGTTGTTATCAAGGTAAGGAAACTGATTGTTATTATTGGATAGTCCTTTTTTTTTTTTTTTTTTTTTTTTTTCTATTTATCAGCACACATGGTTATCTATAGGATTACCTGTTCAGGCCATGATGAAGGATTCTTTTCCTTCCTCCATTCCTCTCTCTCTCTATCTCTGAATTGGTGAGTAGTATCCTAACTTATATGTGCATTTATATCACAAGTTAGGTACCCAATCTTTCCTCTAACTGTGATATACAAATGAATTAACTGGGACCAGTGTAGAATTTTGTCCCATCGAGTCATCTATTCTAATGAATAATTTGAACAAAATGAAAGCCATAATATGGCCCTGTTTTCAATAGGTTTGTTAAGGGAGAGATCATTTCAGACATCTGATTTTAAGATACCAAAATTTAATGGAGAAGAAAAGAATTAGTGGTTTTCTTTTCGATTTATAAGGGCTGCTCTAGCACCATATTAGATAACAAGGGGATACTGATTAACTCTGTCCAGATAAAGCCTTGCAACTACTTTTGCACATGAAGAGAAAATCACAGCAATTGTGTTTCATTGCTACAAAACGCTTATTGCTTTTAAAAGTTACTTACTGATGGTACAAAATAAATACACAAATGATCCCAATTTATAGTATCCTGTTTCGAATAGGAAAATATTTGTGTTTATAACTACACTATCCAGAGATATTAAGAGTATTCGCATCCAAAATGTTCACCTTTCAACAATTGGTCAGTCGCAATCTGGATGCTTATTTGACAACTGTAAATTACCCATAATGAATATAGTTGTTAGAGGAGAGAGGGGCTCAAAGTCGCCAGGGCTAGACGCGGTCGCCTCTTATAAAACCTGACCTAATATTTTTCAACAATATATATCCTACTTGCAACATAGTTACCTAACTAAACAAAGGTAAAATCACTACATAATAACTCATAAATAATCTGATAACACATAGAACATCCATACATAATCATCTTCAAAGTTCAAACCTTCAACACAAATAAACAATAAGCTAATTAAATGAAGTCTTCAAATTTTAAAATGTAATTAAGTTATCACCCCCATAATCCTCATCATGATCCTTACTATATATTTTCTTGGTCTCTGTATTTGTGTTTCATATTTTCCCTTCTTTCTGTTTAATGTTCAATATTAATATTGCTGCATATTGTGTGTGTTTGTATTTGTGTCAGTGTTGAGCATTCTGGCGGGCAGCGTGTTCGTCTTGACTTGCAAAAGTTGAATCAATTCTCTATTTTCCCTGGCCAGGTTAGAGTAGGTTTGGTTTTTAGAAAAGCAAGTTTCATCTTTATTGATGTATCTTGTTGTAGAGTAGAACAGCTCTGATATTTATACTATGAAACAGGTGGTGGGTATTGAAGGCCATAATCCTAGTGGGCACTGTCTTATTGCAACTAACATTATTGATTATATTCCCTTGTCTGTTACTTCTGGCGAGCAATATCCTTCCAAAAGACAAGCTTTGGGTCACAAGCTGCAGCTAACACATCCCTCACAAGATTCACGGGTGCTGTCATTGGTACGTAAGTTCAAGCAATTGAATGAGAAAGAATCAGTGTATTTTGTACATTAGTCAGATTTAATTGTCTACTTTTGATTGCTTATTATGTGGCTATCTGCTGCTCTATACTTTACTTGCTCTTCCTTTTTTAAGAAGCATTAATTTCCTGTCTTCCTATTCACCCTCTTATTTAATGAGGTAGATTCGCAAGATAATTTTATAATATATCTCTATTTAATTGGCAGTCCCCCAAAATCTGAACTTAACAATGGGGGATGAAATACATTTTATGAATCCAATATGAGTGGGCATTGTATTATTTCCCAAGAGGCTCAAACGATGAATTCTGATTCATCCTTACATTTGCAACTAATGGAGTGTGATGTTATACAAGAGTTATTTTACATCATTTTATAGTTAATTACTTTACATGACTTGAATTCATTCATATATTGGTCAAACATAAGCTCCTAAGTCCTAAGTGCCTTTTCTTGGCTATCGGTTTTTCTTTACAGATTGTTGCAGCAGGCCCTTTTACTACGACTGATAATTTGTTATTTGAGCCTCTAACTGATCTTCTGGCCTATGCACGTCGAAAGCAACCTCAGTTGCTTGTCCTGGTAAGGACTTCCCTACTAATCATTTGCAACTTGGCTAATATTTTTGTCAAAATCTAAAAATAAAAGTGTTGCACTTCTTTTTGTCTGTTACAGTTAGGGCCATTTATTGATTCCGATCATCCCGAGCTCAAGAGAGGAACAGTCAGTCAGACCTTTGAAGATATGTTTCGCCTTGAGATCCTTGGAAAGGTTATATATGTCAAAAAGGTATATTAATCTGTTGCATTGACATTTGAACTAGTGTTTTTTCTGTTGTTTCTTATATAGCTCCAAGATTACGTAGAGTATATGGGTTCTACAGTGCACGTGATTCTTATGCCATCTATCAGGGATGCTAATCATGACTTTGTTTTCCCTCAGGTGAGCTATTTCTTTTTTAATCTTCTGTTTGTTTGCAACTGCTAAGTTCCATTATAATTGCGATCCTGCTCTAACGATGATATATCATTATTTTGACAGCCTTCTTTTAGCATTCATCCTACAGATTTCAGTCATCAGGTGCCAAAGATGCTATTTGACCTTGGATATCAATAGAAATATTATTTACATGACTTGACCAAATTACTTTGTTCATTAGATACACAGTGTCTCGAATCCAGGGATGTTCTCTGCAAATCAGGTAAGAAACAATTCTTCAAAAAAATCGTAGTAGTTTTTCTCTCAGGGATTTAGGGGACTTGCTCCATTCGTCTCAACTGATTGTTCACATTTCTTCATTTGTCCGTCCCAAGAAGGTTTTCACACCCGATTTTTGGTAAAAGTACACAGCACAAATAATCTATCACCTACACTTTACTTAAAAAAATGACATATCCACGTAAAAAAAATGACATATCCACCTAACACAACTCACTTTCTACTATTTATTAATCAGAAAAGACTAAATCACCCTAACAAAGTTAAGTTATTAAAAAAGTAGAGAAGTAAACGTAAATGTGAAAGCACTAATGGGGCAAGGGAAGTATTATTTATTTATTTATATATAAATAGAATTCATATTCTATACTGAAGGTACTTGCATTGCTGAGGCAATGAGTGCTACTATACACTAAGTTTAAAAGGCAAATTATAAATATTCTCAATGGATCTTTTCTGCACTAGAGCTCAAGACATCATGTAGTCCAAACATGGATATGCTTGAGTTGGAGGGCATAATGAACTTAAAATCTGCAATTATGAATGATCTAAAATATAAGGTGTAAAGTAGTTATTAGCTTAACAGGAGACACAACAATGTTGGATTCAATTGATTGACAGGTAAAAGTGGCTTGCTGCACGGTTGACATACTAAAACAACTCAGTGCTGAGGAAATCTGTCGCAATCCACAAGGAGGATCCAAGCAGCGATTAACGAATCTAGCTAAGCACATACTAAACCAAAAAAGGTATGCCATATTCATGAGATTTGTTTGTTTCTTTATTTTAATGTTTTGGTCCTTGTTCATATCGTTATTCTGTGGAGCAGCTTCTATCCGTTGTATCCACCTTCGGAAGAGGTTCCGTTGGATTTCTCACTCGCAGAAAAAGCACTGCATTTTTCGTCAATTCCAGATTTGCTCATACTACCTTCAGACCTGGCTCATTTTGTGAAGGTTAGAATCAGATTCCAAGCTTCTTTTTACCCAAGCTGGCTAAATAGAAAATGATTGAGCAGGATAAAGATGTGCATTCGTGTGTAACAGGTTGTGTCACTTGGAGATGAAAATAAGAAAGAAGAGGAAGTGAAGTGTATTTGTGTAAATCCAGGAAGACTTGTCCGAGGGGAAGGAGGGGGTTTCTTCTTCGAGATGAACTACGGAGGGAATCCAGAATCGTCGACTGCTTCGATCATCCGCATATGAACTGACCACCAACTGTATTTATAGACTAACGATGCTTGCTTTGTTTGTGATATGTAACAATCAACAAAGTATAGAAGCTTTCCTGTGTACATTTTAATATGAGAATGGCTATTCGTATTCCCAAATTTACTAAACGTTGCTCATAATAATTAGATTAAAATGTAAAGACATAAACACCCTCATGGAAATGATATAATTAAGATTAGATATTTTGTCCGTTGGAGTAATAGATTAATATATGGTACGTTTGGTTGGGGCACTCTAACAATACATGGTGTGTTCGGTTAGAGTATTTCGACATGAATCCACACACATTAACTAATTCAATTAAAATATGAGGTTAATATACTCACTAATACAACTATTTATTACATATTAAATAATACTCCATTCGTCCCATGTATTTTTACCCACTTTCCATTTTGGGGTGTTCAACGTATTTTTTACTCATTCTATTTATTAAAAAAAATAAAATATTTTATTACTTACTTTTTACAATCCCAACAATTTTAATTATTTTTTTTTACACTTTATTCATCATTCTCAACAACTTTATTTACTTTTTTTTAAATTAATAATTTATCCCTACTTTCTCTTACATTATATATTAAAAAAATTAAACGTCTTAATCTTCGTGCCCGTACAAATGGGTAAAAATACACGGGACGAAGGGAGTATTATTTTTTAATTCATGTGTAGAAAGCAAATATTCCTTTTGCCGATGGAGGAGGGAGAATTTTTAAGTAATAATGTATAAAGTATGTTACGTATATTAGAAAGGGGTGATAGTTTTAAAATTAAAATATTCTTTAAAGATTTTGAATTGAGATGTTATTTCATTTTTTAGGAGGTAAACTTAACTGTAGAGCGGACGAATGATGAAGAGTAAACTTAATCTTGAAATCAAGAGAGTAAACGATAAAGGGAATTTTTATACCCATACATTGTTAATCACATGTTAAGATTTATTAACTCACATATTAATTCAATGTGAACGAACAATCCCTTATTATACATTCCTTTTATTATCTGTTAAGATATCATTTTGTTATTTTGATAGTTCATTTTAAAAATATTCATCAATGATCTACTGCTCACCACTAATACAAAGTTAACTTATTACACCCTCTGACCCAATTTCAAGTTTATATTTTTTTTGTTTTAAATTCAACTTCACACTTTTTATAAAAGGTAAAAATAATTAGCTAATGGAGTGTTTGGTTGGGCACTTTTAATGGGAAGGAATGGAAATGAAAATGGGAATGATACTAAAAAATGTTGGAATCTTCCATGCCCAAGTAGAGGGGATGCATCAAATCCATTCCCATGTCAATAATACCCATAATCATTCCCATACCCATGTTTTATACCAAACACCCCTAATACTTTTAACATATTTTAATTTTAAAATTTGTCTATCACATTTTAATACATATAATATACTATTTTATTATTTATTATAAAAAAATACCATATTATCTCAAAAGTAAGTTAAAAAATAATTTTTTAACTTTATCTATATATACATAAAAGTAGAATAGTGAATTCTAAAAGAAGTTGCCGCCAAAAACAAGAAAAAAAAAGAAAAAAAATTAAAGATATAAAATCTTTAGAAAATATTATTTTTATTGTATTTCTCCAAGTGAATCTTCTAAAAAAGATTTAAAATCTGTCTTTATATACAAAGAGAACAAACTTAAACGGCAGTGGTGGAGAAATATATCTGCAATGGACGGCGGCGTTATGGTTTGACATCGGCCAAGAAAGTAACGACACGGAACGGTGGTGTTAACGAATGGCAGTGTTAACGATTCCGGCAGCCGCGGAACGACGGTGTTAACGATTCAGCAACTTGCAGTGGTTCGGCATCAGCCAAGAAAGCAACGAAGCGGCGATGTTAAAGATTCCGGCAGCTTGTAGTGATTCTTCTATAACGCCGGTGTTAAAGATTCCGGCGCTGTGGTTCTTCTATGACCGCCGCTTTCATTTGTGGCTTGCAGTGCATCTATGACCGCTTTCCTTTGTAATTTTCATGAAAAAAGGGAAAAAGAAAACTTAAAAGACAAAGAAAAAGATAGACGATGAGAGTAATATCGAAAATTAAAGATCGGCAGCTTGCATTGGTTTCGGCACTGAACGGCGGTGTTAACGATTTCGATTTCGGCACGGGTAGCTTGCAGTGGTTCTTCTGCGACCACTAAGAAAAAAAACTTGAAAGACAAAGAAAAAGGATGAGAGTAATATCGGGAACTAAAGATCTTTAAATGTTGATAATAGATGCATACCAAAATTTGCAAATTGTATAAGCAGAACTAAAGATTTACAATAGTTACATACAAAATTTACAGATTTTTATGGGTTAATATATTACACCCAAAAATTTAAAAATATAGATTTGCTATATAGAAGAAAAAAAAGAAAGTTCTACATGGAAATCGAATAAATATGTTAAAAAAAAATATTGATGTTTTATATAGATGAAAAAAGAAAATGTTACGTGAAAAAGAGTAATAATAACGCATATTAACTCATTTAATATTAGTGAATATCTTAAACCTAAATGAATATATTGGATTGTAATTTGTTCTATATTAAATTGTAATTTTTTTTAGAAAATATATAGATTTTGTCTAAAAATATATAGAAGTAGATAGAAAAAAGAAGAGGACATATATCCTATGAGGTCATGATTACAAAATAATAAAATTATTTCTTTTGAAAAAATATGAAAATAAAAATAAAAATAAGTTTACGTAGGTAAAATTGAAGAAGAGAATGATTGCAAAATAAATAAAATTTTTGCTTTTAAGAAATATGGGTAAAATTGAAGAAGAGGATGATTACAAAATAAATAAAAATGTTGCTTTTAATTTTGGTTTTTTTTCCTTTCAAAATTTAGTTCCTTTTCTCAAATTTATTTTTTTTATAAAGAAAATGAGTCCTTTATGTTTAAAAATATTAAAAAAATGCACAAAATTTGAATAAAAGTAGATATAAAAGAATCAAATTTTGAAGAAATGACAAAAAAGAAAAGAAAAGACTACATTAAAAAAATGATTAAAATTAAAAATTGAAGAAAAAAATGTCTAAAGATAGAATCAATTATATTTACAAGACCGATTATGATATTTGGATCTGGATCCTCTCCCATAGTTAAATTCTCAATTTTGTAAATTTCGTAAAATCTGCATTATCCAATTAATGTTACACTTGCCACATCATTAGAAGAATAGAAATACAACGATTGGTGGTAGTTAAAATTCACGTAAAATTTACAGAATAAGAAAGGGAGAGGATCCAAGAAAAATATAATTTTCATTTATAGGAGGTACAATCAATTTGGTGTACTATATATATATATATATATATATATATATATATATATATATATATATATATATATATATATATATATATATATATATATATATATATATATATATATATAATAATAATAATAATAATAATAATAATAATAATAATAATATGTATTAAAATTTTAAACAAAAAAAAGGCTTATTAGTGGATATTTATTGAAAGGTGTATATTAATAATATGAATAAAAAGAGAAAAAAAAACATATATTAATGTTTGTTACAGTAATAACTTATTACTCCTAATAGTCAATCCAAACATTTTTTTTATGTTAAAAATTTATGTTAAAAATTTATTCAAACTTTTTTTAATGAATGTAACTTTTTTATTTTAAATCTGTTTTATACCAAATTTATATCAAATATTTTTTTTTTCAAGATCTCTAATTTGACATATTACGAGTATAATAGATACCCAAATAATTTTTTATATTTTAAATAATTTTTAATTAAATTTTCTTATTAAATAATATATTTAAAAAAATATTATTATCCAAATTAAAATATTGGCAAAACCTCCTACGCCCGAGATACACCGTGCTCCCATGGGAACACAACCCTCCCAGTTTATATTCTATTTAAACCTATGTGTTGCTAGGTGTTTAAATTGCAAAGAGGCACGATATCCCGGGGCACAAGAGCCTCACTCAAAAAAAAATTAGTTGATTTATTTATTCTTAAATATTTAAAGGTTGGGTACCAGACAGATCATTTTATGATTGGGTAGACCGTCTCATACTTTTTAAAATAATTATCACTTTCGTTATAAAATGTTACTCCATAACTTTTCATTTATAAAATAGCATTATTATTGTTTATTAATTTAATACACTTTTTAGTACTCCATACTTTAATAATTAATTGACCCATCTTACAACTCATCTCATAAACATTATCTTAAAAAAAACTGTCTTTTAAAACATCACTTTCGATCACTACACATAACTTATTTCTAATACAATACATTATAATAACTTTGAAATTTTATTAAGATTGATTGAGTAATTTTTTATTTATTCATAATAAAATTATTTATTTTCATGTGCATCGTATGAGGGCATTACTAGTTATATCTAAAACGTGAAAGATAAATTTGGGACGAAGTAAATGAATAATTAACTCATTGATGGGCATGAAAGTAGTATTAAGGTTAAAGAAAAGGAGTACAAACGTGATTATTGGGGTATTCCGAATCACTGCATTTTATATTCTCTATCCACAAATGTTTGTAAAGGAGGAGAAGAAAAAGGAGTTTGAGGAACATGTGAAGTATCTAAAGAAAAAGTATGAGGAGAAAAAGAAGGAAGAGCAACCCAAAGCAAGTGAATCGATGCATAAGGAGAGACCTACAAAAGTTGGTGATCCGGAAAGTTCATAATTCCTTGTGATTTTGAAGGGAAAGAAACTCTTGATGCATTGTATGACTTGGGGGCGAGCGTCAATGTGATGTCTCATGCTACTTTCAAGAAGCTTGAAATTAGAGAGGTCAAGCCTACTACTATCCGTCTTGAAGTGGTGAATGGAGAGGTCGTTACACCATTAGGGGTTGTTGAAGATGTGGAGGTGAAAGTTAAAGGGCTAGCTTTCCCGGCCGACTTCATGGTGTTGGAAGTGAAGGCAGATCCAAAAATTTCACTCATTTTAGGAAGGCCTTTTCTAGTAATGGGAAGAGCAAAAATTGATGTTGGAAGGGAGGAGCTATCCTTGAGCTCAAAAGTAAAGAGTGTCACATTCTTATGTAACAAAGAAAAAGGAACCAAGCCACTGAATGTGCCTCTGGATAATTTTATGGATTATGATTTCTCTTAGACAATTTAAATTCATTTCTTCATGATTATATGAAAATGTTAAATGCTAAATTGTCTTCTTGTGATGTTAATAGGAAGAAAGCTCCGGAGCTCGATTGGAAAATAGACAAAGGAGAAAAAGGAAGTCCACTAGATTCACTTCTCCAAGATGACTTGATGCTTGTAAGCAAGAATGGTAAAGTTTAGCTACTTGACAAGAAGAGGGCTAAGAAAATGTTCAAAGTGAGGATGCGAGGAGAGAGTGTGATGGATTGTCACTTGGTCCAAAGAGCATTAAAATTCCGTCCGCCATGAAGATATTAAAATTAGCGCTAAATGGGAGGCAATCCATTCTTTTTGTCTTTTGATGCTTGTTTTGTTGTTTGCATTTTGGTCTTGTAGGTGGATTGAGCTTGTAAGAAAATGAATATTGAAGAAAAGAGAAGTGCTTCATGGATTCGAGTGGATATAATTCAATTCGTGGTAATGCATATGCTTCTCTACAAGAAGATAATTGATGGAAATTACAAAGGTAAGTCCCACCACTTTTTGCAAACTTAATTCTCAATTCTTATTTCGATTTAAGTTTGGGGGAGAATACGTGGTGTGACTCACCACTTGAGTGTGATTATTGTATTATTTATATGCCAATTGTTGAGCTAATGGTTTTTGATGAGTTTTTGAGCACAAATGAAGTGTAATGAAAGCACGAATTGAGCCCGGAGATCAAGTCGAGAGTTATTGTGCATGAAATTCGGAAGCTCGTGCCAACCATTTACATTACCAAATTCTTTTCTAAGGGAGTTCACTTTACATCTCATCACTTCTATGTGTTTAGCATGCTTTGATATTGATTTGGATTGTGTTGGATTAGGATGCTACTTCATGTGTTATGTTTGTGAGAGAAAACTTTTATAATTTAGGATTTCATTTTCAATCAAAAGTTGGGATGTGTGTGAGCTTTCTTGATCATGGATGTTATGAATGTGTGCTTAATTTCTTATAGCGGTGATGTTTATTCTTGCATGTTATGTGTTGTTGTGTTGTTTCTTGTTCGATGTGTCTTTCTTGTATGTTTTGTGTGTATTTTTACTTTTGTCTAGGAATGTTTGGTGGTTTGTTTTTGGGATATCGTGAGTTGTTTTTGAAAGTGAGTGATGACATGTTGTTGTGATAAGTGATGACAAATTATGACTAAAAATCTCTACACTTTCAAATTATGACATGTTCTATTTAACTTGTTCAATTTTGAGATGAATGTGGTGTAATAATTTTCTTAAGGTCCGAGCATAAGGTTGTGAGAATTTGAGTCTCAACCGTGCATACATGGTATTTCTTCATGAGTGGATTGGTTGTGTTTGATAAGCTAGAACTTGCTCATGGACTATAGGAATGAGCCCTATTAGTGGAGATTAGTGATATGATCTAAGGTCATTCTTGTTATTTATAGTCATTGACATATATGTCCTTACCTTATACATCATCCCTAGTCAATCACTTTGAGCTTATAAGCATATTTCTTGTGAATTTAGCACATTACAAGCCATGGTTACCCACTTAAGCCTTATATGTATATCCTTTTATGTGGGTGATTGAAGAGATGTGGTTTAGAAAGGTTTGATGAGATATTGTGCAAAAGAAGAAAGAAAATGGTAAGCAAGCAAGAGAAAAGATGAAAAGAGCATAAGAAAGAATAAACATGCAACCTTAAAATAAGAGAATGAATGAGCAAAGCAACAAAAAGATTCTCAAGAAAATAAAAGTTCAAAGAAAGGAAGCATTCATCTAAAGAAGCTAAAAAAATCAAAGGAAAGTTGATGATTAGTGCTTGAGATTTGAAAAGAAAAGAAAGGAAGAAAGATAAGTGAAGGTATGGAAGAAAGTAGCTAGCTCTTCGATTACTTACACTTGCTAGTCATTATTATCCATACTCTTCCTACCCAACCAAAGAGCCTATCATTACATCCTTAATGAAAGACCTTTTTGATCACTAATGGAAACTATGGTAGTTTGTGAATGTAGTCCACGAGCAAATATATAGCGAGTCGAGCCAATCGATTGATGAGTGTTGTTTTACCTCATTTGATAGAGTGTTGAGTGATATTGATATCCGATATGAGGCTTGGAACGAAAGGGACTATATTACACTTTATTCTCTTGAAATTGAACTTGTTAATATTTTTTGCATGTTATGATTTTAATGTTGTAGGATGACTTAGCATAGTTTGTAATTCTTATTACTATTGATGTGTTATTATTTATGTTTGTTTAGTCTTTTCCTAGGTGAAAATCACTCTCTTTGGTTTATCATTTTAGTTGTGTGGGGACGCACAATACTTTAAGTTTGGGGGTGTGATGAGTGGTATTTTCACATGTATTTTAGTGTCTTTTTGTGTGTGTTTTCGTATTATTTTATTCGTATTTATGTGTATTTTGGTGGTGTTATGTGTTTTTATAGAAATATGTGAGAATGAGTTTAAACTTATGATTTTCAGGTAAAAATAGATTCTAGATGCTAAAAGGAAGACGTGAAAAAAAATAGATCTTAATTCCGAGTTGAAACGAGCAAGAAAATGATAATAGAAGAAAAACACGGACTGAGGGAGAAACACGACCAGCCGTGGCTGTGTTCGAGTTTCAGATTGCATTACAGAAGAAACACGGGCTTCTTAGGCTGTGTTAGGTGGCATGACCGTGTTCCTGAAGAATTCGAATTTTACACAAAAAAGACCCATTTCCCACTTAAGCCCTAATTCCTTTGACCCTCCACCATTATAAATACCTTCATTTTCAAATGGGTTCCACTAAATACATACTCCTTTTTATTAAATACACACCCTTCTTTTATTAAATCAAAATATATAATTTTTAAAAATATAAAATATCCCAAATTTATTAAATACACACCCCTATATATTTTAATCACATTATTAATCTAATAAACCCTAAATACATTAATAACAAGCAATTATTCTTCAGTCAGGCTTAGGTGGCTTTTAAATCCCCTGGCCTTGTAGTTCCCATACCCCTGAGCCTAAGACTCTAGCCCTTATCATTCTTCTTCAACAGAGAGGTGTACAAAAGCATTTTGGAGGTTTTACGCTCTTTGTTCGGAAACAGAGTTAAAAGAGTAAGGTCCCAAAAAAACGTAGAGATGCTTGAGTTGAGCTATTGCGCCCCGGGGAAGGATCCAGGGATGATTAGTAGTAAATACCGTGGGATAACTTATTTTATTTGGCTTCCATTGCAAACAAGATTTTTATGCATTTTCGAATCATGAAACCCGAGAATTTTTTGATCAATCACTGATAAGAGTGAGGTTGGAAGACCAGCTTTTTCAGTAATTTCATAATTTTATTCTCCAAAATTGCCTAGATGTTTTAAGTAAGTTCCACCTGAATTACGAGAGGATGTATATGGTGGGAAACTTCTGACAAAACATGTGGCAAAGAAAAACCATTTTCATCATGATGTGAACAAGTTTTACATCTCATTCACTAGACGTTGAAGCCTAATTAGTAATGGCATCTACTGACACCTATGTGTTATACCAGAATTACTTAAAGAGTGTAACTAAGTGATGATGAGATTATATGGACATGGGTAATACTACGAGAGTAGTGGTTGTTGCAGTGGGAGTCGTTTATTTATCTAACGATATGAATAAACGATTGATTATGAGAAATTATCTTTACTATGTTTTTAATAGAAAAAAATTTCATTTCAGTTTCTATACATTTACAGATGGATACTCCATTTCATTTAAATGACATGGTCATAGTAATGAAGGATGGAAGTATAATCTGTTGTGGTATTGATCAGTGTGTAAATTCACAAGTTTGACACTATGTTTTGTGCTAGTTTTGGAGAGTTTTGATGTGGAAATAGGTGGAAAACCTATATATATTGTGGATTAGCATGAATCAGGTGTTAGTGGAGCTATTTGAGTGATTTTCTTAGCAAAAACGGAGTGAAGGTGCCAAGAATCGAAGAGACGGAGTCGAAGCCATGCGAACCGCCCAAGAAATAGGAGGGTTCGACCTGATTGGAGGAGGGTTCGACCTCTCCAGCAGGTCGAACCAGCATTGTTGAGCTTACAGAAGAAGGTTCGACCACGACTCAAGTGGTTCAACCTGTCCATCAGGTCGAACCATGGTCGAACCAGTTCGCAGAAAAGAGGATTCGACCACGATGTTTGAGTTCGACTTGCCAGTTGGTCGAATCGGGAGCGGAAATTGTCCAGTGATGAGGTTCGACCTGGGGTTCGACCAAGTCCTGAGAGGTTCGACCTGTTCAAGAGGTCGAACCAGTACAGAATTTTTCCAGTAGCGGGGTTCGACTTGGGGTTCGACCTGTGGCCAGTTGTTCGACCTGTTTGACAAGGTCGAACCTACGTGCGAGAACTTACCTTATCCGGATTTTCGAGGCCGAAACGCGTGAGATCACTTAAAAAGCCCATTCCAAGCCCTAGAGACGTAATTACAAGTATAAAAGGAGGCTCATATAGAGAATAAAGAGAGCTTTTGATCATCAATCATAAGAGAGACAAGAGTAGAGGTGGTGATCCATCCGGAGGGCTGTGACAGAGGTTCGCTGAAGGTTCAAGTAAGAATGATCAATCTAACCATGATTGTTCCTAGATCAATCATGGGCTAGAACCGCCTTGGTAGTTCTAGAGTTATGAAAGTTTCATGATGTAATTCATATTTCGTGTGTAAAACTCCGTACAACACTACCTGTGGTTTGTTTTATATAAGATTGCATATTTAATCCATACTCATAGTCGTTTTGTGCATCAATGATCGTTGTGTAGAGTCTGAATACATAACATGGTTATTGGTTGAGTGCGTTCACTACTGAGCAGGGTTTATCGTTATAATTCTAAGTGAAGGGATTCCGAAGTCTTATTAGAACTGTCTTATATGAATATTCATTGATTGAATTAAATTCAGGTTGATGAATAGGATGAAGAGTATAATTTTATAGTATCTAAAAAGGGAGATCAAGTTGGGTTAGATTCTAGACGTAGAAGATAATTGATTATGATAGTACCTAGAAAGGGGGGTGAAGTATATCTCTTGCTCCGAGATTATTCACACGTGTCAAGCGCATATTTACTTGTGTCTATAGAGTAAACTTGCATGGTCTAGTGATGCGTCCACAAACCACAGGGCAGAGTCGGACACCATCACATGAAAATACGAATTGCTAGTGAAACTGGATGACCCGACGAACTACCTACTATTCTTCTTGATCACAACTCACTTTTCTCTACTCTTACTATTTCTTTTTGCTATTTCGATTAGAAGTCATTATTCCTTAAACCTTTACAATTACCAAACATAGTCTAAAGTATACTAGAATATAACGAAATTGATATTTAACCGTCCCGTGGGTTCGATATTGTAACTTGGTCATCTTCGCGACTACAATTGATATCCTTACACTTGAGGATTAATTTGTGTGTTGAGAAAACCCCTATCAAGTTCTTGGCGCCATTGCCGGGGACGGCGTAAAATATCTTTTTTGTATTATTTCTAGTTTATTAGGACTATTTACCTTGTTTTGTTGTTTTCTTTCTTATTCGTTTTAGGTGTATGCTCACAAGATCAAAGAAATGTAATCTTGAACCGTATAATCTTGAGATTGGAGCATCATCAAGAAAGAAGAAGAAGAATAAGAGCAAGGCAAAGACAATTGACCCAATTGAAGCTCTGAATTTTGGAGTCAAGGTTGACGAGCAGATTTCGCAGACGATTGAGGCTACAACTGAAGTTAATTTGGAAGTAGGAACAGTCAACATGGCAGCGAATCCGCATAATCTAGCCATCCGAGAGAATTTCAGAAATAATGGGGCTGGAAATTGTGAGCTTTTAGGAGCAAGGGGAACTAACACAGCTTTCGATCTTCATCCCGCTCTTATTAGCATGATTGAAAGAAACTCCTTTTCAGGAGGGTCTTTCGAGGATCCGCAGCAGCATCTGAACAAGTTCTTGGGTTATGCAAGTATTCAAAAAGACGTAGGAGAACATGAAGATGCTAGGAAGATCCTTTTGTTCAAATTCTCGCTTACTGAAAAGGTGAGGATTGGTACGATACTATTAACGCAGCTGAGTGCACCACGTGGGAGCAATTGAAGTTAAGGTTCTTGGAAAGGTATATGCCACCTTCGAAGGTGTTTAAGATGAAGCAAGATATTAACTAATTTGCTATCAGTGGAGGTGAGAAATTTCATGAAGCGTGGGATAGATTCAAAGACATGCTCAGGAAGTGCCCTCAACATGGGTTATCTAAAGCCCAATATATCAGTATATTCTATAATGGATTGGACTGTGAATCAAGAGTGTTACTTGATGCTTCTTCTAATAGAGCATTGCTTACAAAGTCATTCGTTGAGGCCGAGAAATTGTTTGAAGACATATCGATGAATTCGAGGGATTGGCCTACTGATAGAGTTAGAGGTACGTATGTCCTTGGAAAGGTAGCTCAGGTTGAACAAGCAATGGTGAAAACAAAGAGAGAGGATGAGATCGTTTCGAGCTTGTCCAATATCAACAAGCTACTTGAGTCTCAACAGAAACAGATCAGCGAGATATCTCAACGAGTGCCAATCATGCAGCAAGAGATGATGAATAATGGAACCATCCAAGAAGAATTGGAGGAAACAAATTATGCCATGGGTCAAAGTATTCAAGGAACGAGGTACCCAAATCAAGGAAACCAGAATTACCAAGGGAACTATCGAGGAAACTTTAACAATCGTGGTTCCTCTGGTAGTTATCAACAGCAACCAAGGAGGCCCGAATTTTCATGGAGCAATACGAACAATGCAGTGCAACTTCCGATGGGTGTTGATCCGGGAGAAAAGGTGGAAGAAGGAAAGCCTAGTTTTGAGGATACTGTGAACAGGTACATGGTAAAGAATGATGAAAGAGTGAACCGCCTTGAGGCAAAACTTGAGAAAAAGATTGATGATCACCACAGAGATTTGTCCACTCAAGTGAAAGAGCTCACGTTGTTGATGTGTACAATTGCAGAGAATGTGAACACATTGACTCAATCTGTAGGCAAAGGGAAGTTTCCATCTCAGAGTATAGAGAATCCGAAGTCGTGTAATGCCATCACACTGAGGTCGGGAACGCAGTACGAGGGACCGATGAGGTCGGAATCAAAGTTGGAATTTTCTAAGCCTCGGTTCGACCAACACTCAGAGGGTTCGACCTGGCATACAGGTCGAACCATGGTCGAACCTCATCAGCAAGAGCACTCTGTTTTGTGGCAGGAACGGTTCGACCACGATCGTAATTGTTCGACCAACCCATCAGGTCGAACCCAGGTCGAACATCAAGAGGTTCGACCTCGGGGGCAATTGTTCGACCTCCAATGTTGGTCGAACCCTAATCGAACCTCAAGAGCAGAATGAGATCAGTCTTCCAGGAGAGAGGTTCGACCAATACAAACCTGGTTTGACCTCTCAAACAGGTCGTACAATGGTCGAACCTCGCCAAGATGTTTTGATTGATGCACCTGATGTTCCTTTTGATGTCGATGCGACTCCAGTGGTACGGAATGAGCAAAGTACAGATATAATAGCTGAGAAAAAATGGGAAAGAGCTAAGCGATTAAGAGCCGAAAAGGAGAAAGCGGAGAAGGTTGATCGTGATGAATGGGGGATTCCCAAAACAAAGATACCTCCACCGTTTCCCTACAAGCTAGTGAAGAAGGGATTGGAAGAGAAGTTCAAGAAGTTTTCAGAGATAATGAACAAGATAAGCTTGAACATCCCTTTTTCAGAGGCAATCATGGAGATGCCATATTATTCTCGATTCCTTAAAGACATATTGATGAAGAAGCAAAGCTTAACTGGAGTTGAAACGGTAAACTTATCTGAGAATTGTAGCTCAATTATTCAAAAGAAGTTGCCACCAAAGATGAAAGATCCGGGGAGCTTTACTATTCTATGTGAGATCGGGAAGGGGCCAGCACGGCGAGCTTTGTGCGATCTAGGGGCAAGCATCAATTTGATGCCGTTGTCCATCTTTCAGAGGCTTGGTTTGGGGGAGTTGACCCCGACAACTGTTGCTCTCCAATTGGCAGATTGATCAATGACGTTTCCGAAAGGTATTGTTGAAGATGTTCTTGTAAAGGTGGAGAAGCTAGTCTTTCCTGTGGATTTCCTTGTACTAGAAATGGATGATGACAAGGATAATGTTCCTTTAATCTTGGAGAGGCCATTCCTTGCTACGGCTGGAGCTATGATAGATGTTCGGAAGGGAGAACTTAAGCTGCGAATGGACAAAGAAGAAGTACTTTTCAACTTAGACAAAGCAATGAAGATGCCAATGGAGTCCCAGTGTTATAGTATTGACGTGGTGGAGGAGATTGTGAAGGAGGATATATCTCTGATCTTGTCAAAGGATCCTCTTGAGACATGTTTGATGGAGTCTCTTACTTATCCCACTACGGAGCTTGACGGACTTTCTAACGAGGTATGTATTGAATTTCTTGAAAACTTACTTGCTTTGGGTGATGACAGGTTTGAATTGGAAAGAATTAAGGTGGAAGAAGTCAAATGGACCAGGAAGTACTTGCCTTTGGATAACGAAAGCGCTCCAGTGGAAGAAAGGAAAGAGGAGTTGAAACCATTGCCGGAACACTTGAAATACGCTTTTCTTGGTGATAATGCAAAATATCCGGTAATTGTATCTTCTTCCCTTAATGATGATCAACTTGAGGAGTTATTAGATGTCTTAAGGAAGTACAAGTCTGCAATAGGGTGGTCACTTGATGATTTGAAAGGTATTAGTCCTTCGTATTGTATGCATCGGATTAGGTTGTTGGATGAAGCCAAGGCGAGTGTTCAAAATCAGCGTAGGGTGAATCCCGCAATTCAAGAGGTGATAAGAAAGCAAATCCTTACGTGGTTGGATGCTGGAATTATATCCTATTAGTGATAGTCCCCATGTGAGTCCATTTCATGTAGTTGCTAAAAAGGGGGGCATGACTGTAGTGAAAGCTGAGGATGGAGAAGTTATAGCCACGAGGATTCCTACGGGATGGCGTACATGTGTGGATTACAGGAAATTAAATGAGAACACGTGTAAGGACCATTTTCCTCTTCCTTTTATGGATCAAATGTTAGATCGTCTTGCAGGGTATGAGTTTTATTGTTTCTTGGATGGATACTCGGGGTACAACCAAATCATGATTGCTCCCGAGGATCAAGAAAAGACCATTTTTACTTGCCCCTACGGGACCTTTGCTTTTAGAAAGATGCCGTTTGGATTGTGTAATGCGCCTGCTACTTTTCAAAGATGCATGATGGCGATTTTTGATGGTTTGATAGAAAAGATCATGGAGGTGTTCATGGATGATTTTTCAGTTTTTGGTTCTTCTTTTGATATTTGTTTGTCTAACCTTGCTATTGTTTTGAAGAGGTGTCAAGAAACTAATCTTGTCTTGAATTGGGAGAAGTGCCACTTCATGGTGAAGGATGGGATTGTTCTTGGGCATCATGTTTCCGCCAAGGGATTGCAAGTAGATCGTGCTAAAGTGGTGGCAATTGAGAAGCTTCCACCACCGACCAATGAAAGAGGAGTGCGGTCCTTCCTTGGACACGCCGGTTTTTACAGGAGATTCATAAAAGACTTCTCAAAATACTCTAAGCTCTTATCTCATTTACTTGAAAAGGATATTCCTTTTGTGTTTAATGATGAGTGTCTAACAACTTTTCAAGTTTTGAAGGAGGCACTAATTACTGCCCCTATCTTGATCACACCGGACTGGACTCAACCGTTTGTACTTATGTATGATGCAATTGATGTAGCACTGGGTGTGGTGCTCGGGCAGCTAAGGGAGAAGAAGTTCTGCGCCATTTACTACGCGAGTAAGACTTTCGATGCAGCACAGAAGAATTACACGGTGACTGAAAAGGAGTTTTTGGCTGTTATGTATGCATTCGATAAGTTTCGTCAGTATTTGATTGGCATGAAGACGATTGTGTATACGGATCATTCAGCGATTCGGTATTTGATGGAGAAGAAGGAGACGAAGCCTAGAATTATAAGGTGGATTCTACTACTTCAGGAGTTTGACATAGAGATTCGGGATAAGAAAGGAACAAAAAATGTGTTGGCAGATCACTTGTCAAGGTTGGAGACTAGGGAGCATTGTGATAATTCTTTTGAGTATATTGAAGAGATGTTCCCTGATGAGAAGATCATGGCTGTGGCTGTTGAAGGGACTGAGCGAGCGTGTGTGGTCGCAGCGCAAGGTATGGATCCATGGTACTTGGATTATGTTAATTACATTGTCATTGGAGAAATTCCAAGGGATCTCAACCGATATCAACTTGCGAAATTTAGAAGGGAAGTTGAGACATTTATATGGTATGATCCGTTTGTTTACAAGATATGTGCAGATTTTATTGTCCGAAGATGTGTACCCGAGATGGAAATGGAGAGTGTGCTTGAGTTTTGCCATGCACAACCAAATGGGGGACATTTCGGAGCGCAAAAGACTGCAGCTAAGGTACTTCAATCCGCTCTCTATTGGCCTACATTGTTTAGAGATTGTGAGAGTTATGTGGCGTCTTGCGATAGATGTCAGCGCATGGGAAATATAAGAAGGAGAGATGAGATGCCACTGCAGCCTAGCATAATTGTGGAGATATTTGATGTATGGGGGATCGATTTTATGGGGCCTTTTCCCCCGTCGAATGGGTTTCTCTACATTCTTCTTGCTGTGGATTATATTTCAAAGTGGGTGGAAGCTATTCCTACTCGTGTAAATGACTCGAAAATTATTTTATCTTTCTTGAAGAAGCATATTTTTGCCCGTTATGGAGTTCCTAGAGCACTAGTTAGTGATGGAGGTTCCCACTTCGTCAATAAATTTCTTGAGAAGGTGCTTAAGGATTATGGTGTTAAGCATAGGGTTACTACACCCTATCATCCGCAAGCGAATGGGCAAGCAGAGGTCTCCAACCGTCAAGTCAAACAGATTCTGGAGAAAGTGGTAGGAACTAATAGAAAGGATTGGGCTATAAAGCTCGATGATGTGTTATGGGGGTTCCGAACAGCTTACAAGACGGTGTTAGATATGTCACCGTATCAAATTGTCTATGGAAAGCCGTGCCACTTACCTGTAGAGATTCAACACAAAGCATTTTGGTCTTTGCGACGCTTGAACTTGACCCTCAAGGATGTGAAGGAGTTGAGGATAACTCACATGAATCAATTGGATGAGTTTAGGAGTCGTGCTTACAAGAATTCAGAGATTTATAAGGAAAGAATGAAGAGGTGGCATGATTCTAAGATCTCATACAAGGAGTTCAAGCAAGGAGATGAGGTACTACTTTTTAACTCTCGATTGAAGCTTTTTGCAGGCAAGTTGAAGTCTAAGTGGACGGGACCGTTCATGATTCATCGAGCCTTAGGAGGGGGGAGTTTTGAGCTTAATGACAAAGATGGAGATGTTATCGTGGCGAATGGGCATCGGTTGAAGCATTATAAGTCGCCGGATGATGCGTGTGTCATTTTTGATGATACCTTAATCTGATTTGGTACCGTCGTGACTCTCCAACGTTAAATATGAGCACTTGTTGAGAGCTTACTCTTCTGTTTTATTGCTTTATTTATTTTGTATGAGTAAGAAATTTTTATATTTGACGTGCTTACTTTTTGGCAATTACATCTCTTTGCAAATTTAGTTTCGACTGTAGTTTCTCCTAAGTTTGGGGGGGTGTGATGTACTTACCTCGATAAGCACCGACAGTATAATCTTTTCTTTGTATTGTTTGTTAGGGGAGTTGGTTTTTGCGGCCATATTGAAATTTTAATCGATTTTGATGTGATGATTTTTTACAACTTGCCTAATGTTCAGTGGTTTTTGGTTGTGTTTTCTTTTACGGAGTTACTCATGAATGATGTCTTGTGGAACAATTTCTGAAGTTGTGCTCTAGATTGTACCTAATGAGTTGTGTTGAAGCTTGAAGTATGTAGTGAATGAAGAACACTCAGTTTTGAAAGTCAGAAGGATGGTTCGACCAACGCCAGGAGTGGTTCGACCAGTGACGGAGGTCGAACGAAAGCAGAGGAAGTCGAATCAGAGTCGAAAGTTGTCCAGTGAGGTGGTTCGACCTAAGCCATATTTGTTCAACTTGTTCAGAAGGTCGAACCTGAGGTCGAACCAGTCAGTTCAAGGCACTGTTTTCCAGAAAATGGGTTCGACCAATTCAAGGATTGTTCGACCTGATCAGCAAGTCGAACCCAGGTCGAACCGAGAAGAGCATTTGTCCAGAAGGTAGGTTCGACCTCGTCATCCATTGTTCGACCTGTTTAGCAGGCCGAACCTGAGGTCGAACCAAGCCAGGTACGCAACTTAAGTTCGATTTTTTGGAGGGTTCGATTACTTTTTTGAAACACCAAACCTCGAACCCTCTTCGAACCTCTACACCATTACACAAATTCTTCGATTACACTTGATTGCACACCGATTACACAACATTACACTTAGAATTTACGAATTGGGCGTGGATTTGGGCGATTTTCGTCGCAAATTAGGGCTTCAGTCGCGACATTCTTGTGTGTGTGTGATTTTGATCGGTTGTTCACCATGGGCAAGTCGATAGGTATGTTTTTCCAACTCAATTACTCTAGGATTGAAGGTTTAGGTATGAAATTCGATGTGAATAAGAGGATTGATGTTGAGTATGGTTGAATTTCATGGTGAATATTGATATTGTGACTTGTTTCATATGAATTCTTGTTTGTTGGTTGAGAATGTTTGATTATATATTGAACTTGATGGTTTATGTGAATTGATCAACAATATTGTGCAACTATTAGGACAACCATGTTAGTTTGGTTGAATTGGTACTCGAATTGGAGTAGTTCATGTTCTGAATTGTTGAAACTGTTATGAATTGCTTGAATTGTTGATGCATGCTTGTTGGTTATTTAAAGAAGGTTGATTGAAGATGTTTTGAGCATGTTGAATAAGCAATTGGTGTTGAGATGATAGTTGGAGTGATTATGCATTGATGCTTGAAGTCTTGAGTAGAGTATGTGATGTGCTAGTAAAATACTTGCTTTCTTGTCTTGTTGGTTGGATTGAAGTATTTGTTTTCAGGAAAGGGACAAGGATCAAGTAAAGATAAAGGAAAGGCAGAGGAGGAAAGATCGAATAAGAGGCATGACAGGCCTTCGAATTTGGATAATGTGACAAGGAAACTGAGGCTACAAGATATTTTACCCAAAAACTTCAAGATCCAGATGCAAGATTGGGATGAGATCAAAGAGAAGTGGGAAGAAGTTTCAGACAAGATAGCTTGCACTCGATACCAAGATGATGAAGCGATGAGGACAATGAGAATAGGGGATGACATATTTTGGATGTTCGATCAAGTAGGGATCCGAAGATTCATGGAGTTGAAGAGGCCGACGTACTTCCATGTTACAGCGGAAGTAGTTTGCTCATTTGAGATGGAGAAGGACCCGCTTGGGTACCCATATCAGTGTACGTTTCAGCTTGGCGGAGTGAGTATGAGATGGACGTATGAGGATTTCAATGAGTTGTTTGAGACGCCTTTAGAGATCCCTCGATTGGAAAATGCTGCATTCAGTGCAAATCGGTTTTGGAGGGAGATCACCGTGGAGATTCGAGATTATAAGATCAGACAGGCTCGTGCTTCTGCAATAAAGAACCCAATCTTGAGGTACATGGACCGCATCCTGAGCAACACGTTATTCGCCTGCTCGGAGGGGAGTGTTGTGCCTAGAGGAGAGCTTTACGCCCTGTGGTGTATGCTAAACGGGGTGCAGTTCAATGTTGGAGCTTATTTCATTGCGCAGCTGCATCGATTCAAGACCATTGGATTTCAAAAGGTGAATATTGGAGGGTTACTAACGATCGTGGCTGAGCATTACAACTTGGATCTCACCGGCATTACACCAGTAGAAGGAGAACCCGATTTGATGATGATCACGTGCGTGAAGGGATGATTTGCCCACTTTAGAGATGGAGATTGGTTCTTCACGAGGGGTCTCAAGCCTTTCGAATTTATGCTCCCCTTCAACGTGAGCAACTTGACAACTATTCGAGTAGCAAGGAATAAGTTGATGAATTCTCTCGGACATATCGCCTTATCCATGGCAGTGAAGTTGGGTGGTGATTGGAGAGTGGTAGTGCAGATGTGTGCTGAGGGGAGGATGGCTGAGTTACAGCAGATCATTGATCAAGGAGAGTTCCGTCCACCTCAGCCACAGCAGTCTGAAGAGGAGGATCAGGTAGATGAGCAGCCGGAGATGGAGATTCTGAAAGAAGAGCAGCATGACGCGCCTCAGCATGCTCCGGTACCGTAGCGGCAGTGAGCAGTCCCAGGTATACGGGAGCAGCTTCGCTTGATTCATGAGCAGCTGGTCGCGGTAGTAGCTGCACAGCAAGAGACAAACAGGCAACTCGCGCTCGCTAACGCCAACTACGCCACGCTGAACGAGTACTCTGCCTTGGATGAGCGTGTTGGTAGAGTGAGTAGTCGAGTGGATATGATGGATAGACACATTACCAGTCTGTGCCGAGCTGTGGAGAATAGGATGGATGAGGATGACAAAGATGATGATGAGGATGATGATGCTCCTAGGGAGTAGTTTCAGGTTTTCTTTTGGCTTCTCCGATTCATCTTATCTCCCATTCTTCTTTTTATTCTTACAGATTAGGGTGTGATTCATGTGTGAGTGGCATGTACTTGATATAGTTGATCTTGTATGAGTGATTTGTATATGGGTTGTTGATTCTGTGCATTCATGTGTTTACATGTTTATTTTCATTGAAAGAGCATGTATAATTTGTTAAGTATATGGAATTCATGAGGAATTGATCTTGATTATGTGCTATGAGGAGTATTAGGAATTGATTACCTATGTGAGGATTTGAACCTCTATCATGATTGATCATGATAGTTTATTTTTGAGAGAATCATTCGTATGAACGTATTCTAGAACTTGGCTTGGAGTCTTGTGTGAAACTTACAATTGAAGAAATATTAGGACATGATCTTAGGCCATTTTTGATTAATTGAGTCACTTAGCCAAATTTTACCTTTCCTAATGATTTTATAAACCTTTGGTAGCCCTGTTTGAGCCTTTTAAAAGCTTTTTCTTTGGCAAGCCAAATAAAAGAGCCTTAATTACCTTATTTGAGCTTTGAAAATACCCTATTCATTGGTAGAGAGAGTAAGGTGAATAAGTGTGCAAGAAGAAAAGGAAGATGGAATGCGGTTTAGTAAGAAAAGTACATGGTTAAATCTTGTTAGGGGTAGTGCCTGAAATTGGTACCCCGAATTGCTTATACATGGGGCTTGAAGTTTAAAAAAGCAGCCGAATGATGTTCGAGAAGGGTAGTGCCTACAACTGGTACCCGAGCGATCAAAAGAAGAATGATGTTGATGCAAGGAAGAGAAGGAAAATCGAAAATTGCAAGTGCAAGAGAAGAATTGGAGGAGAATATGAAGCCGAATGAGAAATCAAGAACCTCCAAGGTAACTCTCTACTAGTGTCTTAAGTCACTATGTCCAAATTTTCCTACCCTTTCCAAATAGCCAACATTACAACCTAGAAAAAAGTCCTTTGAGATCCTAGTATTAATTTGATGTAAGTTGCTTTTTGAGACCTTTGCCAAGCTTATGGTTACGCGTGAATATGAATTGATATGAGTGTTTATACTAGCCTATAGTGCCTCACGCACGTGAGCGAAAGAGAGTAAAGACTTATCTTGTCAGCTAGGTTACTTAGTACTCCGAATGGTGTGTGATTGGATTGATTTTACATGAGTGAAATATATGATGCAAGTAATTCTTGTTTGATTCAATGAAGTGGCATGTGTAATATGTGTTGTACTTGATCTTGTTGAATTATACACGACTCCTGTGGTTTAAATTGGTTGCCTCGGGACGAGCAACATGCAAGTTTGGGGGTTTGATGAGTGTGTAAATTCACAAGTTTGGCACTATGTTTTGTGCTAGTTTTGGAGAGTTTTGATGTGGAAATAGGTGGAAAACCTATATATATTGTGAATTAGCATGAATCAGGTGTTAGTGGAGCTATTTTAGTGGTTTTCTTAGCAAAAACAGAGTGAAAGTGCCAAGAATCGAAGAGACGGAGTCGAAGCCATGCGAACCGCCCAAGAAATAGGAGGGTTCGACCTGGTTGGAGGAGGGTTCGACCTCTCCAGCAGGTCGAACCAGCATTGCTGAGCTTACAGAAGAAGGTTCGACCACGACTCAAGTGGTTCGACCTGTCCATCAGGTCGAACCATGGTCGAACCAGTTCGCAGAAAAGAGGATTCGACCACGACGTTTGAGTTCGACTTGCCAGTTGGTCGAATCGGGAGCGGAAATTGTCCAATGATGAGGTTCGACCTGGGGTTCGACCAAGTCCTGAGAGGTTCGACCTGTTCAAGAGGTCGAACCAGTGCAGAATTATTCCAGTAGCGGGGTTCGACTTGGGGTTCGACCTGTGGCCAGTTGTTCGACCTGTTTGACGAGGTCGAACCTACGTGTGAGAACTTACCTTATCCGGATTTTCGAGGCCGAAACGCGTGAGATCACTTAGAAAGCCCATTCCAAGCCCTAGAGACGTGATTACAAGTATAAAAGGAGGCTCATACAGAGAATAAAGAGAGCTTTTGATCATCAATCATAAGAGAGACAAGAGTAGAGGTGGTGATCCATCCGGAGGGCTGTGACAGAGGTTCGCTGAAGGTTCAAGTAAGAATGATCAATCTAACCATGATTGTTCCTAGATCAATCATGGGCTAGAACCGCCTTGGTAGTTCTAGGGTTATGAAAGTTTCATGATGTAATTCATATTTCGTGTGTAAAACTCCGTACAACACTACCTGTGGTTTGTTTTATATAAGATTGCATATTTAATCCATACTCATAGTCGTTTTGTGCATCAATGATCGTTGTGTAGAGTCTGAATACATAACATGGTTATTGGTTGAGTGCGTTCACTACTGAGCAGGGTTTATCGTTATAATTCTAAGTGAAGGGATTCCGAAGTCTTATTAGAACCGTCTTATATGAATATTCATTGATTGAATTAAATTCGGGTTGATGAATAGGATGAAGAGTATAACATTATAGTACCTAAAAAGGGAGATCAAGTCGGGTTAGATTCTAGACGTAGAAGATAATTGATTATGATAGTACCTAGAAAGGGGGGTGAAGTATATCTCTTGCTCCGAGATTATTCACACGTGTCAAGCGCATATTTACTTGTGTCTATAGAGTAAACTTGCATGGTCTAGTGATGCGTCCACAAACCACAGGGCAGAGTCGGACACCATCACATGAAAATACGAATTGCTAGTGAAACTGGATGACCCGACGAACTACCTACTATTCTTCTTGATCACAACTCACTTTTCTCTACTCTTACTATTTCTTTTTGCTATTTCGATTAGAAGTCATTATTCCTTAAACCTTTACAATTACCAAACATAGTCTAAAGTATACTAGAATATAACGAAATTGATATTTAACCGTCCCGTGGGTTCGATATTGTAACTTGGTC
Organism: Pogostemon cablin; assembly: GCA_023678885.1. Classification (NCBI taxonomy): domain Eukaryota; kingdom Viridiplantae; phylum Streptophyta; class Magnoliopsida; order Lamiales; family Lamiaceae; genus Pogostemon; species Pogostemon cablin. The sequence continues at coordinate 12,745,512 of CM042983.1, forward strand.
ATCTTCGCGACTACAATTGATATCCTTATACTTGAGGATTAATTTGTGTGTTGAGAAAACCCCTATCAGGTATGTTGGCGGACAATTTGTACACTAAAAAATCATGTTTATACCACAGATGCAACAAATAGTAATTAATAATACATCTTCTAATCTTAGAGAAAGGAACCTTCGAAAATGAACTAAACATACTTTTGGCATCTAAGACTAGATCAATTTTGCTTGAGTAGGATTCAAAGATTGATAGACGATGGACCGTAGAGTTTTTTTGAAGTGGAAACTATCTAACTTGCGAGTCTTGCTTGAAAGTAAAAATGATTAACTGCCTTTTCAAGACTGTGGGGTGTAGAGCCAAAGATATATATGTTAGAATTAGTTCATTCTGATTCAAGCGGACCTAATATTATCCAGACGAGAGGTGGTTATGAATATTCGAAGATTATTATAGATACCGATATATTTATTTGATTCACTGCATGTCTAAGTTCTTTGATTTATTCAAGAATTACAAGGCTGGTACAGTGAAGCGTCATGAAAAATATATTAAGTCATTACGATTTAATAGTGATGGCGAGTACCTCTTAGGATAGTTAGGAGCTATTAATCAGAGGTTGAGATTAAATCTCAAGTAGTCTACACCAGGCATACCCCAACTGAATGGTGTGGCGGAAAGAAGGAATAAGACTCTTATGGTGATGTTTAGATAGATGATGAATTATTTGAAATAATTAAATTCATTTTATGGATATGCCTTAGAAACAGTAATTCGTAAAACGTTTATCTGTTTGTGGGATATCCTAAAAAAATGGACGGTGATTCATTTAGTCCAAAAGATCGAAGGATGACTGTTAACACAAACATCAAATTTTTAGAAAAGGACTATGCAATAAATCACAAGCCCATGTATAAGTTGTTCTAAAGAAAGTGAGAGGGAAAACATTAAGTATTAGTACCAAGTGTACAAAAGGATATACCATAAGGTAAACTGCATTGCATGTCAAGTCTGATACACAATTGCGTGTAGTACTTTGTCATAGTGGGAGGGTTGTTTGACAACCCGTAAAATATATATTTTGGGAGAGTCGTGAGACTTGGTCCCTAGTAAACATGGTATTGTCCCATGGATACGACGTAGCACTACAAGATTAAAATGCGGAATCTTAGTAAGATGCAATGAATGTTGAAATAGAATCTACGGATTCTAAATTAAGTCCGGGAGCTTGTAGCACCACTAAATGGTGTAAAAGCCATTGCAAGTGGTCATAGGAAATAAAAGAGGATCATACGGTAAGGTGAAAACCTTAGAAGCAAAGCTTGTTGCGAAAAGGTGTACTCAGAAAGAAATGGTTCGATTATGAGGAAACATGTTCACTGGTGGCTATGGTTATGTTAATCCAGATTTTTTTATTTATTGCTGCTCATATTGAATTATGAGGAATAGCAAATAGATGTCAAGACAGCATTCTTGATTGGAAGTCTTGAGGAAAACATCTATGTGAAACAACCAAATTGATTCATTGCAAAGGGCTAAGAGCATTGTGATAGTAAGCTTAAAAGTGTCCATCGATGGACTAAAGCATGCTTCAAGATCATGATACATCCATTTTTTTGAGGAAATCCAGGCATATGGATTTATTCAATGTATGGATGTGTCTTGTGTATTGTAAAGAGTGACAAAAATGTGATGGTATTTTTTGTACTTTACGTAGATGATATATTGCTTATTGGAGACAATGAAAGAGTATTGTCGGGCGTAAGGGTATGGTTGATAAAGCGGTATGATATGAAGGACTTAAGAAAAGTAAAATATATCCTTTTGATCACGGTAATACGGATCACAAGAAAGGATGTTATGCTTATCTCAAGTTTCGTGAATTGATACAATCCATACTCGTTTAGCATGTGAATTTATCTAAGTGAATGTGTCTTGAGACACAAAAAGAAGATAAAAGTGATGAAAGTGGTTCCTTATGCTTCGACGAATAAGGAAGCTTAATCTAAGGAATGTTATGCACGAAAATGAATAATTGTATTGCCAATGGCATAGACAGTGGGTATCAAAGGTAACCCGAAATAAGAATGTTGAACTGTGGTAACACATAATTTTGAAGTACATGAAAAGGACTATAAATTATATGTGGGCTTACCAGATAGATTCACTGCTTCTTATGAGTTACGTAGATTTGGATTTTTCAAATCAGATAGGGATGTCATTAAATCCACCTAAAAGGTTATGTGTTTAATTTTAGGAAGTAGAGTCATAATATGGAGGAGTGTTATATAGAATATATTTCAGACTCCGGACTCCATTATGGAAAGATGATAAATTGGAGCCTATGAGGCAGCCAAAGTATCTATATGACTCTATAAACTTCATGATAGACTTTGAAGTGTTTTTAAGTTTGCCCAAGGTTATCACAATTTATATTGATGATACTAGTGCAGTTGCAAACTTGAAGGAATCACGAGTCCATAAGGCAATTAAACACATGGAGCGCGAGTACCACCTGTCATGAGAAATCATATAATGAGGGAAAGGTTGTTGTCGCCTAGATTGCATCAGATGATGACCTATTAAATTCATTTACAAGGACCTTAAGGCGAGAGCTCTTGATGGTAGGGTAGTGAAAGTGGGAATCAGATGTATGGCAGAAGACATAACAACATAGTCTTTTAGTATAAGTGGGAGATTGCTGGATTGTATACTAAAAGTCTAGCCTTTAGTATGAACAATATTATAACAATTTATTTGAAATGAGAATCATATGATCAAATGATTGCATCTTATAATTGATGAGCGTTTTCTCAACACACAATTAATCCCCAAGTATGAAGGATATCAATTGTAGTCTCGAAAGGTGACCAAGTGAATATCGAACCCAAGGGATGGCGTATTATTAATTTAATTATTATCTAAATTAATTAAGACAAGACAATAAGATTTGATGGATTTAATTAACAACTACTAAACAAATAATTAAAATAACAAATAAAATAAAGTACTACTCGAAGAATACGAAAGTGGATCAAGTAGGAGAATAGGTAGCTCTTGGATAATACAGTTTTACTCATTAACTTTCCTTCCATGTGTCAATGTCCGACTCTGCCTTGTGGAATATGGACGCATCACTAAACCATGCATATCTACTCTATAGACACAAGTAAACATGCGTGCAACACGTGTGAATAATCTCGGAGCAAGAGATATAATTTCACCCCCCTTTCTAGGTACTATCAGTATCAATTATTTCCCCCTAGGATTGGTACTCTAACCCGATATGATCTCCCTTTATAGGTACTATAAAATTATCCTCTTTATCCTACTTATTAACCCGAATTCAATTCAATTAATAAGTATTCATATAAGATAGTTCTAATAAGACTTCGGAATCCATTCACTTAGAATTATAACTTAAAACCCTGCTCAACAGTGAACGCACTCAACCAATAACCATGTTATGTATTCAGACTCTACACAACGATTATTGATGCACAAAACGACTATGAGTATGGATTAAAAATGTACAATCTTATATAAACTAAACCACAAGTGGTGTTGTACGGAGTATACACACGAAATACAAATCAACTCATGAAACCTTCATAACCCTAGAACTACCGAAGTGGCTCTAGCCCATGATTGATCTAGGAACAATCATGGTTAGATGGAAACTCTCTTGTATTGTGTTGTTGGTGAAGATTGGACGTCTTCCTTGACTGCATGAGCCTCCTTTTATACTTGTAATCACGTCTCTAGGGCTTGGAATGGGCTTTTCAAGTGATCCCACGCGTTTTGGCCTCGAAAATCCGGATAAGATAAGTTCCCGCACGACGGTTCGATCTCAGCAAATAGGTCGAACCACTGGCCGTAGGTCAAACCCACCTACTGGACATATTCTGCACTTGGTTCAACCTCTTGTACAGGTCGAACCACTCCCTCTTTGGTCAAACCACAGGTTGAACCACGCTACTGGACAATTTCTACTCTCGATTCGACCAACCGTCAGGTCGAACCCCCAACGTCGTGGTCGAATCCATCTTCTCACGAACTGGTTCGACCATGGCTCGACCTGATGAACAGGTCGAACCCCTTGAGTCGTGGTCGAACCCTCCTTCTGCACACTTTGCAATGCTTGTTCGACCTGTAGGAGAGGTCGAACCCTCCTCCAACAGGTCGAACCCTCATTCAACTTGGCGGTTCATGTGGTCTCAACTTCGTCTCTTCGATTCTTGGCACTTCCACTTCGATTTTGCTATGAAACCACTTAAATAGCTCCACTAACACCTGATTCATGCTAATTCACAATATATATAGGTTTTCCACCTATTTTCACATCAAAACTCTCCAAAACTAGCACAAAACATGATGCCAAACTTATGAATTTACGCACTCATCAATAATTTATTTATATGCATGATGCAATAGTCCACTTACTTTATACTGTAGAAAATATGTTGTGCGACAACACGCGGAAGATCATATTATTGATTTTCTTATAAAGTATAAATAGATGCTCACAACTGAGATAGACGGGGACTCTCTATTGGGATGGTTGTACTGTGATTTGGTATTAGCTTGTCTTGGCTATAGAATCACATTAGTGCACTTGTGTGTATTGAGCAGGATCACTTGAGATCGTTCGACTTATACTGACTTATAGGAGAACTTGATCTCAGTTATTATGGATGTTCGTATCCCTATACAATAACCTCGACATGTAGGGCAGTATGTATTTCTTTGATTCATCAATGAGTGAGATTTCATATATTAAATCAACAAACTCGGTGAGTTGGGAAGTAGTACTGTCTCTATGGTGTGTTGTTGATTGTAGATGGAATCCATATTTGACATAGGTTGATGATGTCCCCTTGAGGAGCTCATAAGGTTTTTCATGTAAATCTTGCAAGTGGATTAATTCCAGCATGATAATAAGGTTGAGTGGTACTACTCTCGGATGAGATATTAATTAATTTGAGTTATCAGTAACTTAATTAATTAATGGAAGTTGTATATCTTAAACATGGGGAGATTTTCAAACTCATAATAAGAAGGAGTCCAGAATATAATTTTGGGATTAGATGGGTAGTGCAATAATAATATTTTAGTGGACTATATTATTATTATTGGATTTAATTATAAGCTTTGGGCTAAGCTTGGTTAATTAAATCCAATTGAGGCCCAATCCAATTTCTCCTCCTGGTCCCTGCTGTAGCCCAGTAAATAAGTCATCTCAGCTTCTGGAAACTAAGACTCTGCGCCGTTTTTGACGTGAGAAAATGAGAGAAGCAGATTGAGAGAATCCTGCAGATTGTTGCCCACACAATATCAGGATTCGACTTGGGACATACAACAGAAGATCGAGAGGTGGTTCACTGCTGTTTATCCTCTACATCAACTCAGAAGAAAGGTAAACTTTTATTTTACTTCCACTGTAATTGTTTACTTGTTTTCCTAACGGATCACGCTGAACCAAACGATCCAATAGCCAACAGGATGAAGATAGATGGAATGTGTAACACCCTACAATTTTTTCTATTTATGTGATAATATCATTTGTATTTTACGCATTTTTATAATTAGTGTTGGCTAGGAAGTCAGCCCGGTAAACTGATTCCATTCTATTTGATAATTATGTGGTAATTGTTTCTATATTTTAATTGTCTTTGCATTTTTATTTGAGATATTTATAATAATAATGGTGATAATATGTGAATATATGTGTATAAATATTTACGTGCAATAATCTTGATATATAATTAAATTGTCTTATGTGTATAAATATATTAATTGTTAATTATTAAGTATCACACATGTTCTCGTAATAATAATAGTGGTAAAAAAATATATACGTGTGTGTTTTAATTTATAAATGTATCATATCTTAGTTATTAAGTATTTCCCGTATAATGAATAATAATAATAATAATAATAATAATAATAATAATAATAATAATAATAATGAAATGGCATCTAGTGGCTAATTGATGATCATATAAATCTATTGGTTTGAAATGCAATAATGTGGCTACTCCCTATTTCAATTGGTTGTCAAAACACAATTTTTCACTAATTATTTAAAATGGTGGTGAGTTTGTCTACAGTTACCACTATATATAATGGTTAATACTCCCTCAATTCATAAAGCTCAGCACATTTTATAATATGATTAATCAAGGGAGAGTTTATTAGTAATAAGGAAAAAAGAGAAAGGAAGGAAGATAGAGAGAGTTGCCGATATTTGTGGTGTGAGTAAGCATTATCTTTATCGGGGTTGAGGTAAGTAGAGGTTCAACTACAATATATAAACATGCTGTGTGTGAATTACTTGTGATTAATGTGTGCTAATTATATTATGGATTATTTATAATTAATTTAATTACGTTATGAATTATTTGGGATTAATGTGGTACAAGTTGTAGGTTTATGTGATTTGAGATATTATCGTTGTTTTATATTTATTGTTCTATGTGATCAAAGGTTGTTTTAAATGAAGATCTGTGTGATCTTAGATAAAGTAATTATTTTGTTTTAATTAAATGTTGATTTTGATGTCTTAATTAATATGCAATGCATATATAGTTTCTCCTACTTGCACACCATGCACAATCACGAAAATTGTTTTCCCCAAAATTAATAAGATACTAATGGTGTGTGCGGTCACTATATATGCACTGAGTGGCGGAAGGAGCAACCTGGGGAAACCCAGAGTAGGCTACCTAGAGTGGGCCACCATCTTGAATTATTGTGAGATAGGGAGTGGTGTTCAGTGAGGGGACTTCCGAGCAGTAGGGGGACTGTTGGTGATGGACCCTAGCGGGCTGTAAGAAAAGGTGGATACTCGGATTGCACCACGTGGGACTCTGTGGAGGGAGATGATTCTTGGTGGCGGGACAAGTGACGAGAGATAGGAAGCTTGTCGAGCCACGAGATGATACTCCTCACAGCAGTTCCATATTTATATTGTGAAATTGATAAATCGAGTGATGAGCTCATTTTCGGTGCATATCATAAGTGTGTCGTGGGGATCCCGCAACATGAACAGTTTTCAAAATAAAAGAGACCAACTAGAAAGATTAGAAAAATAAATGCGTTTTCATGCACTATCATGGATGATTTCTACTTACTGAGTCTTATCTCACTAGTTTATGCATTGTAGGTAAATTACATACGTTGCTGGTAGTTGGGGTCCCGTCAGATCCTGAGAATTGTATACATGGATGACGACCTATTGGCTGGGCAGGTGTAATGAGCTGTCTTGTGAAAATTGTATTGTATTGTATAAAAAAAAAGGAAATGAATATTTATTTTTATTTATCGATTTAAGAAAAATGGGTCGTGACAGGGCGATATAATACCTGAGAATTTTCCTATTTATGTGATAATATAATTTGTATTTTACGCATTTTTATAATTATTTAATAATTATGTGTTAATTATTTCTACATTTTAATTATTTTGTATTTTTATTTGAGACATTTATGATAATAATGGTGATAATATGTGAATATATGTATGCATAAATATTTACGTGCATTAATTTGTATGTATAATTAAATTGTCTTATGTGTATAAATACATTATTTCTTAATTATTAAGTATCACACGTGTTCTTATAATAATAATAGTGGTAAGAAAATATGCACGTACGAGTATTAATTTGTAAATGTATTATATCTTATTTATTAAGTATTACACGAATATTCGTAATGGATACTAATAATAATAATAATAATATTGTATTTACTATTAACAGTAAGTATAATAATAACAATAATAATAATAATAATAATAATAACATAGTAACACCTACGTGGCCTAATACATGTTAATAGAATTAGTGGTTGATAGTCATTTACGTGTTTCAACCCTACCCAATGACTAAACTGTCTTATCATCACTATAAATATTAACCAACCCATTTGGGAAAATGATCATTAACATGGAGAAAAATGGCATCAGCCGTTTAAAAAAATAAATAAATAAATAAAAGAGAAAAGGAAAAAAAAGTGAGAGAGAGAGAAAAAAAGGAAGAAGAAGAAGAAGAGAGAGAGAGAGAGAGAGGTGGAGGAAAGAGAGGGAGAGTGCTAGCGTGGTTGTCGGAACATGAGAAATGGAAGATTAGTTACAGTTCTTCACGAGGTCTAATGTATTATTGCTATTTGGAGTCCAGGTAAGTAGATGTCCAACTACAATGCATAAACATGTTGTGTATAAATTATTTGTGATTAATGTGTGATAATTATATTACGAATTATTTGTGATTAGTTTAATTACGCTATGTATTATTTGTGATTAATATGTGATACAAAATGTATATTTATGTGATTTGAGATATTACTATTATTTCATATTTGTTGATTTATGTGATCAAAGATTTGTTTTAAATGAAGATCGGTGAGATCTTAGATGAAGTAATTATTCTATTTTAATTAAATGTTGATATTGATGTCTTCATTAATAGGTGATGCATATTTAGTTTCTCCTACTTGCATGACATGCACAATCATGAAAAGTATTTTCCCCCAAAATTAATAAGATACTAATGGTATGTGCGGCCACTATATATGCACTGAGTGGTGGAAGGGGTGACCTAGGAAGGAGCGACCTGGGGAAACCCAGAGTAGGCTACCTAGAGTGGGCCACCGTCTTGAATTATTGTGAGAGAGAGTGGTGTTCAGTGAGGGGACTTGCGAGCAGTAGGGGGTCAGTTAATGATGGACCCTAGCGGGCTGTAAGGAAAGGTGGATCCTCGGACTGCACCACGTGGGACTCTGTGGAGGGAGATGATTCTTGGTGGCTGGACAAGTGACGAGCAGCAGGAATCTTGTTGGGCCACGATATGATAGTCCTAACAGCAGTTCCACGTTTATAATGTGAAATTGATAATAGAGTGATAAGCTCATTTTCGGCACATATCATAAGTGTGTCGTGGGGATCCCGCAACATGAACGTTTTTCATAATAAAAGAGATCAACTAGAAAAATTAAGAAAAGGGCGATGGCCTTGAGAAATGCATTTCAATGCACTGTCATGCATGATTTATATTTACTGAGATTTTATCTCACTAGTTTATACATTGTAGGTAAACTGCATACGTTGCTAGTGGTTGGGGTTCCGTTAGATCCAGAGAGTAGTATACATAGATGACGACCTGTTGGCCGGGCCGGTGTAATGAGCTGCTTCGTGATCATTCTCGAAAATGTTTTGTATAAAAAAATGATGAAATGAGGTGAAAGGAATATTTATTATTGTTTATTATTGGTGAGAAAAATTGGATCGAGACAGAGTGGTATCAGAGCACGATCATGGTCCTGTAGACTATCCATGTATATAATCTCGGAATCTGGGGTACACCACTAGACTATTAAGTTCTATTTAAGAATTTCATATATGTGATTTTGTATTAACATGATCGTTGTCTCATTTATTACAAATGTAATGACTATAAAATGCTGAAGTAGAGTGAGATTAAATTTCTAGGACAAAATTTTTATAAGGTGGAGAGGATGTAATACCCGAGAATTTTCCTATTTATGTGATAATATAATTTGTATTTTATGCATTTTTATAATTATTTGATAATTATGTGTTAATTGTTTCTACATTTTAATTATTTTTGCATTTTTATTTGAGATATTTATGATAATAATGGTGATAATATGTGAATATATATATGAATAAATATTTACGTGCATTAATTTGAATATATAATTAAATTATCTTATGTGTATAAATACATTGTTTCTTAATTATTAAGTATCACACGTGTTCTTATAATAATAATAATAGTGGTAAGAAAATATGCTCGTATTCGTATTAATTTATAAATGTATTATATCTTAGTTATTAAGTATTGCACGTATATTCGTAATGGATAATAATAATAATAAAAATAATAATAATATTGTATTTACTATTAACAGTAAGTATAATAATAACAATAATAATAATAATAACATAGTAACACCTACGTGGCCTAATATATGTTAATAGAATTAGTGGTTGATAATCATTTACGTGTTTCAATCCTACCCAATGACTAAACCGTCTTATCATCACTATAAATATTAACCAACCCATTTGGGGTAATGTTCCTTAACATGGAGAAAAATGGCATCAGCCGTTTAAAAAAAATAAATAAATAAAAGAGAAAAGGAAAAAAAGAGTGAGAGAGAAAGAAAAAAAAAAGAAGAAGAGAGAGAGAGAGGTGGAGGAAAGAGAGGGACAGTGCTAGCGTGGCTGTCGGAACACGAGAAATGGAAGATTAGTTACAGTTCTTCACGAGGTCTAATGTATTATTGCTATTTGAAGTCCAGGTAAGCAGAGGTCCAACTACAATGCATAAACATGTTGTGTGTAAATTATTTGTGATTAATGTGTGATAATTATGTTACGAATGATTTGTGATTAGTTTAATTACGTTATAAATTATTTATGATTAATATGTGATACAAAATGCATATTTATGTGATTTGAGATATTACTATTATTTTATATTTGTTGGTTTATGTGATCAAAGATTGTTTTAAATGAAGATCGGTGTGATCTTAGATGAAGTAATTATTCTATTTTAATTAAATGTTGTTATTGATGTCTTTATTAATATGTGATGCATATTTAGTTTCTCCTACTTGCATACCATGCACAATAATGAAAAGTATTTTTACCCAAAATTAATAAGATACTAATGGTGTGTGCGGTCACTATATATGCACTGAGTGGCGGAAGGGGCAACCTAGGAAGGAGCGACCTGGGAAAACCCAGAGTAGGCTACCTAGAGTGGGCCACCATCTTGAATTATTGTGAGAAAGAGTGGTGTTCAGTGAGGGGACTTTCGAGCAGTAGGGGGTCAGTTGGTGATGGACCCTTGCGGGCTGTAAGGAATGGTGGATCCTCGTACTGCACCACGTGGGACTCTGTAGAGGGAGATGATTCTTGGTGGCGGGACAAGTGACGAGCAACAGGAAACTTATTGGGCCATGAGATGATAGTCCTCACAGCAGTTTCATATTTATAATGTGAAATTGATAATCGAGTGATTAGCTCATTTTCGGTACATATCATAAGTGTGTCGTGGGGATCACACAACATAAACGATTTTCATAATAAAAGAGATCAACTAGAAAAATTAAGAAAAGGGTGATGGCCTTGAGAAATGCATTTCAATACACTGTCATGCATGATTTCTACTTACTGAGATTTTATCCCACTAGTTTATACATTGTAGTTAAACTGCATACGATGCTAGTGGTTGAGGTTCCGTTAGATCCTGAGAGTTTTATACATGGATGACGACATGTTGGCCGAGCCGGTGTAATGAGCTGCGTCGTGATCAGTCTCAAAAATGTTTTGTATAAAAAAATGATGAAATGAGATGAAAGAAATATTTATTATTGTTTATTATTGGTGAGAAAAATTGGGTGTTGACAGAATGGATGATGAATGGATGAAGATGATGGTGTGAAATGAAAGAAACGGTGTGTGATCTATGTGTGCAGCCTCAAACACACGAAAGTGTGATCAAACATTGAAGTATTGATATTTATACCCCTTGGGAAGCTTCTAAAAGGATTCTGAATTTTTTCATAGATTTGCACCTACACAGCTCGTGTGCTGTAACAGGGGACCGTGTAGGTGTTTCTAATGATGGAATGATGAGTGTGTAAATTCACAAGTTTGGCATCATGTTTTGTGCTAGTTTTGGAGAGTTTTGAGGTGAAAATAGGTGGAAAACCTATATATATTGTGAATTAGCATGAATCAGGTGTTAGTGGAGCTATTTAAGTGGTTTCATAGCATAATCGGAGTGGAAGTGCCAAGAATCGAAGAGACGAAATCGAGACCACGCGAACCGCCAAGGAGAGAGGTGGGTTCGACCTGTTGGAGGAGGGTTCGACCTCTCCAGCAGGTCGAACCAGCTTTGCAAAGTGTGCAGAAGATGGGTTCGACCACGACTCGAGGGGTTCGACCTGTTTATCAGGTCGAACCATGGTCGAACCAGTTCGCGAGAAGTGTGATTCGACCATGACGTTGGGGTTCGACCTGACAGTTGGTCGAACAATGAGCAGAAATTATCCAGTGGTGCGGTTCGACCTGTGGTTCGACCAAAGAGGCAGTGGTTCGACCTGTACAAGAGGTCGAACCAAGTGCAGAAATTATCCAGTAAGTGGGTTCGACATGTGGTTCGACCTGTGGCCAGTGGTTCGACCTATTTGCTGAGGTCGAACCGTCGTGCGGGAATTTACCTTATCCAGATTTTCGAGGCCAAAACGCGTGGGATCACTTGAAAAGCCCATTCCAAGCCCTAGAGACGTGATTAACAAGTATAAAAGGAGGCTCATGCAGTCAAGGAAGAACCACCACGATCATATATCGTCCATCTTCACCAACAACACAATACAAGAGAGTTTCCATCTAACCATGATTGTTCTTAGATCAATCATGGGCTAGAGCCACTTCAGTAGTTCTAGGGTTATGAAAGTTTCATGAGTTGATTTATATTTTGTGTGTATACTCCGTATAACACTACTTGTGGTTTAGTTTATATAAGATTGTGCATTTTTAATCCATACTCATAGTTGTTTTGTGCATCGATAATCGTTGTGTAGAGTCTGAATGCATAACATGGTTATTGATTGAGTGCGTTCACTAATGAGCAGGGTTTATTGTTATAATTCTAAGTGAAGGGATTCCGAGGTTTTATTAGAACCGTCTTATATGAATATTTGCTAATTGAATTGAATTCGGGCTAACAAGTAGGATTAAGAGTATAACTTTATAGTACCTAAAAAGGGAGATCAAATCGGGTTAGAGTAATAAGTGCACGGGAAATAATTGATTATGATAGTACCTAGAAAGGGGGGTAAAGTATACATCTTGCTCTGAGGATACTCACACGTGTCAAAAGCTTATCTATTTGTGTCTATAGAATAGATTTGCATGGTCTAGCGATGCGTCCGTAAATCACAAGGCAGAGTCGGACATCGACACACAAAAGTATGAATTAACGAATGAAATTGGATGGCCTGACGAACTACCTATCATCTTATATGATCACACCTACTCTTCTCTTGTTCTTGCTATTTATTTGCTATTTTAATTATTACTTAGTTTACAAACCAACAATTACAATTCTCAACATGATCATAATTGATAGAAAATAACTAAAGTAATATTTAGCCATCCTGTGGATTTGATATTTAACTTGGTCACCTTCGAAACTACAATTGATATCCTTCATACTTGGGGATTAAAGTTGTGTGTTGAGAAAACACCCATCAAGTTTTTGGCGCCGTTGCCGGGGATGGCTTAAAATATTTTTTTATTATTTCTAGTTCAATAGGGCTATTTATCTTGTTTTGCTGTTTTAATTCTAGTTCTTTTTGGGTGCATGCTCACGAGATCAAAGAAAGGTGAACTTGAACCCTATAATCCTGAAATCGGAGCATCGTCATGAAAGAAGAAGAAGAAGAAGAAGAGCAAGGCAAAGACTACTGATCCAACTGAAGCTCTTAATTTTGGAGTTGAAGTTGACGAGCAGATTTCGCAGACGATTGAAGCTACAACTGAAGTTAATTCGGGAGTAGAGACAGTCAACATGGCAGCGAATCCAAATAATCTATCCATCCAAGAGGTTTTCAGAAATAATGGGGCTGGAAATATTGGGCTTCTAGGAGCGAGGGGAACTAATGAAGCTTTCGATCTTCATCCCGCTCTTATTAGCATGATAGAAAGGAAATCCTTTTCAGGAGGGTCTTTTTAGGATCCGCAGCAGCATCTAAACAAGTTCTTGGGATATGCAAGTACTCAAAAAGACGCAGGAGAACATGAAGATGCTAGGAAGATCCTTTTGTTCAAATTCTCGCTTACTGAAAAGGCGAGAGATTGGTACGACACTATCAACGCAGCTGAGTGCACCATTTGGTAGCAACTGAAGTTAAGGTTCTTGGAGAGGTACATGCCACCTTCAAAGGTGTTTAAGATAAAGCAAGACACTAACCAATTTGCTATGGGTGGAGGTGAAAAATTTCATGAAGCATGGGATAGATTCAAGGACATGCTTAGGAAGTGTCCTCAACATGGGCTATCTAAAGCTCAATATATCAATATATTCTACAATGGATTGGACTGTGATTCACGAGTGTTATTGGATGCTTCTTCTAATGGAGCATTGCTTACAAAGTCATCCGTAGAGGCCGAAAAGTTATTTGAAGATATTTCGATGAATTCGAGGGTTGGCCAACTGATAGAGTTAGAGGTACTTATGTTCTCGGTAAGGTAGCTCAGGTTGAACAAGCAATGGTGAAAACAAGTAGAGAGGATGAGATTGTTTCTAGCTTGTCCAATATCAACAAGCTACTTGAATCCCAACAGAAGCGAATCAGCGAATTATCTCAGCGCGTACCAATCATGCAGCAAGAGTTGAAGAATGATGGACCAATCTAAGAGGAGTGGGAAGAGGCACACTATGCCATGGGTCAAAGTATTCAAGGGACTAGGTATCCAGATCAAGGAAACCGGAACTACCAAGGGAACTATCGAGGAAACTTTAATAATCATGGTCCCCCGTGTGGTTATCAACAGCCTAGGAGGCCGAAGTTCTCATGGAGCAATTCGAATAATGCGATTCAACCTCCGTTGGGTGTTGATCTAGGTGCTAAGGTGGAAGAAGGGAAACCAGGTCTTGAGGATACTGTGAACAGGTATATGGCCAAGAACGATGAAAGAGTGAACCGCCTTGAGGCTAAACTTGAAAAGAAAATCGATGCAAACCATGAGGTTATATCTAAGAAGGTAAAGGACCTTACGTTGCTGATGGGGAAGATGGCAGAAAGTGTTAACAAGCTTACTCAAACTCTTGAGAAGGGAAAGTTCCCATCTCAAAGTATTGAGAATCCAAGGACCTGCAACACCATCACACTGAGGTCGGGAACGCAGTACGAGAGACCTATGAGGCCGGAATCAAATTGGGACATGTCTAGGGTAAGATTCGACTATGGTTTGACCAACATTGAAGGTCAAACCATACAGGGAAAGTCAAACCAACGCACTTGACATGATCAGAAAGAATCACAACATCGGTTCGAGCAAACTGCAGATGATTCGACCTGGCATACAGGTCGAACCATGGTCGAACCTGACAATTCGGAGCGCTCTATTTTTCTAGAACACTGGTTCGACCAAATCAATCATGGTTCAACCTATCCAACAGGTGGAACCCAGGTCGAACTGCACAACTTGGAGCACTCTGTTTTGTCGCAGCAACGGTTCGACCACGACGGACATGGTTCGACCTATCAAACAGCTCGAACCTTGGTCAAACCGGGAGGCGGAAGGAGTACAGTAGGTCGGTTCGACCTAGGTGCCCGTGGTTCGACCTACTCAACAGGACGAACCCAGGTCGAACCTCAAATTTAAAAAGAGAGCCGTTGTCCAGAAGAGCAGTTCGACCATTACGTGCCTGGTTTGACCTGTTCCACAGGTCGAACCCTGGTCGAACCCATCCAGAAGTTGCCTGTTGCTACTCCGAACACTCTCAATGATGTTGATGCTACTCCAGTGGTTCGGAATAAGTAAAGTACAGAGATAATAGCTGAAAAAAATTGGGAGAGAGCTAAGCGATTGAGAGCCAAAAAGGAGAAAGCGGAGAAAGTTGATCGTGATGAATGGGGGATTCCCAAAAAAAAGATACCTCCGCCGTTTCCTTACAAGCTTGTGAAGAAGGGATTGGAAGAGAAGTTCAAGAAGTTTTCAGAGATAATGAACAAAATAAGCTTGAGCATTCCTTTCTCAGAGGCAATCATGGAGATGTCGTACTATGCCCGATTTCTTAAAGATATATTGTTGAAGAAGTGGAGCTTAACCGGAATTGAAACGGTGAATTTATCTGAGAATTGCAGCTCAATCATTCAAAGGAAGCTGCCGCAAAAGATGAAGGATCTGGGGAGCTTCACTATTCTATGTGAGATCGGAAAGGGGCCGGCACGATGAGCTTTGTGCGATCTAGGGGCAAGTATCAATTTGATGCCGTTGTCCATCTTTCAGAGGCTTGGTTTGGGGGAGTTGACCCCTACAACAGTGGTTCTCCAATTGGAGGACAGGTCGATGACGTTTCCAAAAGGAATAATTGAAGACGTTCTCGTCAAAGTGGAGAAGCTAGTCTTTCCTGTGGACTTTCTTGTGCTAGAGATGGAAGAAGACAATGATAATATCCCTTTAATCTTGGGAAGACTTTTCCTTGCTACTTCTGGAGCTATGATTGACGTTCAAAAAGGAGAGCTTAGATTGCGGATGGACAAAGAAGAAGTTCTTTTCAACTTAGACAAAGCAATGAAGATGCCCATGGAGTCTCAGTGTTATAGTATTGAAGTGGTAGAGGAGATTGTGAAGGAGGATATGTCTCTGATCCTGTCAAAGGATCCTCTTGAGACATGTTTGATGGAGTCTCTTACTTATCCCACTACGGAGCTTGACGAACTCTCCAACGAGGTATGTATTGAATATCTTGAGAACTTACTTGATTTGGGTGATGCTAGGTATGCATTGGAGAAAGCTAAGGCTGAAGAAGAGAAAGGGTCTAGGAAATGCTTTCCGTTGGAGAGAGAGAGCACTCCGATGGAAGAAAAGCAGGAGGAGCCGAAACCGTTACCGGAACACTTGACGTATGCTTATCTTGGTGACAATGAAAAAGATCCATCAGGTGATTCGGAATTCAAGAGGAAGATTGACCAGGAGGAGTCTACACGGCCATGGGATGAAGGTAATTCTAATGATCATATTTTTGTGAGCGAGAAAGGTGCCGTGCTGACTGTAGACAAAGGAAGAGAAGATGATGCCTACTTGAAGCCTCCTAACTTACCACCGGATACCAACAAATTTGAAAGTCCTTGCTCTCGTTCTTATCCTGACTTTGATCTTGATGGAGATAGGAGTTATTCCAAAATTGAGTGGAAGATTGACAGGAATGAGACGAGAAAGTTTGAGAAAGGAGATTCTACTGATCGTATGGTGTATAAGAAGGGTAAGGTGGTAAGTGTAGATGATAAGAGGAGGAGAAAGTATTGGAAGGTGAGGATGCGACATGATCATCCTCTGATCAAGTAGCCTTCTAAGCGGTAATCCGTCGTGACTCTCCGAAGTTAAACATGAGCGCCTGTTGGGGGTTTTCCCTCCCGTTTTATTATTTTATTTCATTTGTGTGTGTAAGAAATTTTTATATTTGAAGTGCTTACTTATCGGCAATTACATCTCTTTGCAAACTTAGTTTCGACTATAGTTTCTACTAAGTTTGGGGGTGTGATGTACTTACCTTGATAAGCACCGATAGTATAATCTTTTCTTTTTGATGTTTGTTAGGGGAGTTGGTTTTTGCGCCATATTTAAAATTTTAATCGATTTTGATGTGACGATTTTTTACAACTTGCCTAATGTTTAGTGGGTTTTGGTTGTGTTTTCTTTTACGGAGTTACTCATGAATAATATTTTGTGGAATAATTTTTGATGAAGTTGTGCTCTAGATAGTACTTAATGATTCGTATTGAAGTTTGAAGTGTGTAGGGATTGAAGAACACTCAGGTTTGAAGCAAAGCCAGGGTAGGTTCGACCAGTGCCAGGAGGTCGAACCCAGCTGAAGATATTGAACTAGCAATGCAAAAATCGTCCAGAGAGGTGGTTCGACCTCATGCAATATGGTTCGACCAGATCAACAAGTCGAACCAAGGTCGAACCAGTGATAGCAGAATTCCAGAAGTGCGGTTCGACCACAACGTTCTTGGTTCGACCTATTTAACAAGTCGAACCTAGGTCGAACCGATGACATGAAACCTACAGAAGCATGGTTCGACTTAAGCCGATATGGATCGACCTGTTCCAGCAGGTCGAACCCGAGTCGAACCGAATGAGAAGGTGTTCAGAAAGTTGATTCGACCGCGATGAAGTTGATTCGACCTCTTCCACAGGTCGAATCAAGGCCGAACTAAGGCAGGAAAGTGTGTTCTTAACTCCGTCCTTCTACGATGCATGAGTTGGGCTGTGTTGATACTTGTATGGGCTGTTGATTTTGTGCATTCATATATTCATGTGTTAATTTCTATTGATGAAAAGCATGTATAATTTGATAAGTATGTAGAGTTCTTGTGGAATTGATCTTAATTATGTGCTATGAGGAGTACTTACGATTCTATTTACCTATGTGAGGATTTGAGCCTTGTTAATCATGCTTGATCATGATATTTTATTCTTGAGAGGATCATTCATATGAACGTATTCTAGAACTTGGCTTGGAGTCTTGTATGAGACTTACGATTGATAAATTGCTAGAACATGATCTTAGGCCATTATTTTGTGATTAAGCTACTTAGCCAAATTTTATCCTTCCTAATGATCTTATTAACCTTTGGATGCCCCGTTGAGCCGTTAAAAATCTTTTCTTTGGTAGCCGAAGTAAATAACCTTATAAACCTTTACTTGAGCCTTGATTAGCCTATTCATTGGTAGAGAGAGTTGAGGTGAGTAAGTGTTGCAAGAAGAAAAAGGAAGATAGAATATGGTTGGATGAAAAGAATATGGTTAAATCTTGTTTAGGGGTAGTGCCTGAAATTGGTACCTCGATTGCTTATAACATGAAGTTTTAAGCTTAAGAGCAGCTGATTGATAAAGAAAAGAAGGGTAGTGCCTAAAACCGGTACTCGAATTGTCTAAAGAGATGATGTTGATGCACGGAAAAGAAGGAGAATCCATGAGAAAAAGAAGAGAAGTTGGAGGAGATATTGCTGTAAGAAGAAGAAATCGAGAACCTCCAAGGTAACTCTCTACTAGTGTCTTAAGTCACTTTACCTAAATTTTTCTACCTTTTTCCAAAGAGCCAACATTACAACCCAAAAACAAGTCCTTTGTGATCCTAGTGAAGAGTTGATTATAAGTTGATTTTTGAGACCTTTGCCAAACTTATGGTTACGCGTGAATATGGATTGATACGAGTGTTTATATTAGCCTATATAGTGCCTCACGCACTTGAGTGAAAGAGAATAAATACTTATTTTGTGAGCTAGATTACTTAGTACTCCGAATGGTGTGTGATTGGATTGGTTTTGCATGAGTGATATATATGAAGCAATTAATACTTGTTTGATTTAATGAAGTTGCATGTGTGATATGTGTTGTACTTGATCTTGGTGAATTATACACGACTCCTGTGGTTTGATTTGGTTGCCTCGGAACGAGCAACATGCAAATTTGGGGGTTTGATGAGTGTGTAAATTCACAAGTTTGGCATCATGTTTTATGCTAGTTTTGGAGAGTTTTGAGGTGGAAATAGGTGGAAAACCTATATATATTGTGAATTAGCATGAATCAGGTGTTAGTGGAGCTATTTAAGTGGTTTTCATAGCATAATCGGAGTGGAAGTGCCAAGAATCGAAGAGATGAAGTCGAGACCACGCGAACCGCCAAGGAGAGAGGTGGGTTCGACCTGTTGGAGGAGGGTTCGACCTCTCCAGTAGGTCGAACCAGCATTGCAAAGTATGCAGAAGATGGGTTCGACCACGACTCAAGAGGTTCGACCTGTTTATCAGGTCGAACCATGGTCGAACCAGTTCGCGAGAAGTGTGATTCGACCACGACGTTGGGGTTCGACCTGAAAGTTGGTCGAACTAGGAGCAGAAATTGTCCAGTGGTGCGGTTCGACTTGTGGTTCGACCAAAGAGGCAGTGGTTCGACCTGTACAAGAGGTCGAACCAAGTGCAGAAATCGTCCAGTAAGTGGGTTCGACCTGTGGTTCGACCTGCGGCCAGTGGTTCGACCTGTTTGCTGAGGTCGAACCGTCATATGGAAGTTTACCTTATCCAGATTTTCGAGGCCAAAACGCATGGGATCACTTGAAAAGCTCATTCCAAGCCCTAGAGACGTGATTAACAAGTATAAAAGGAGGCTCATGCAGTCAAGGAAGAACCACCATGATCATATATCATCCATCTTCACCAACAACACAATACAAGAGAGTTTCCATCTAACCATGATTGTTCTTAGATTAATCATGAGCTAGAGCCACTTCGGTAGTTCTAGGGTTATGAAGGTTTCATGAGTTGATTTTTATTTCATGTGTATACTCCGTACAACACTACTTGTGGTTTAGTTTATATAAGATTATGCGTTTTTAATCCATACTCATAGTTGTTTTGTGCATCGATAATCGTTGTGTAGAGTCTGAATGCATAACATGGTTATTGATTGAGTGCGTTCACTAATGAGCAGGGTTTATTGTTATAATTCTAAGTGAAGGGATTCCAAGGTTTTATTAGAAGCGTCATATATGAATATTTGTTAATTGAATTGAATTCGTGTTAACAAGTAGGATTAAGAGTATAACTTTATAGTACCTAAAAAGGGAGATCAAATCGGGTTAGAGTACTAAGTAGACGAGAAATAATTGATTATGATAGTACCTAGAAAGGGGGGTAAAGTATACATCTTGCTCTGAGGATACTCACACGTGTCAAAAGCTTATCTATTTGTATCTATAGAATAGATTTGCATGGTCTAGCGATGCGTCCATAAACCACAAGGCAGAGTCGGACATCGACACACGAAAGTATGAATTAACGAATGAAACTGGATGGCCTGATGAACTACCTATCATCTTATTTGATCACAACTATTCTCTTGTTCTTGTTATTTATTTGCTATTTTAATTATTACTTAGTTTACAAACCAACAGTTACAATTCTCAACATAGTCATAATTGCTAGAAAATAACTAAAGTAATATTTAGCCGTCCCGTGGATTCGATATTTAACTTGGTCACCTTCGAAATTACAATTGATATTCTTCATACTTGGGGATTAAAGTTGTGTGTTGAGAAAACACCCATCATGGAACACGGCCTCCTCTCACAGGGCCGTGTTCCGCACATGGCCGGCCATGTTGGTGTAGCTCCTATTTTTCTTCTTCCATTTTGGCTCGTTCTCCCTTGTTTCAACTCCGAATTAAAATTCGCTTTTTTCCACGTCTTCCTTTTCGCGTCTAGAATCTATTTTTACCTTAAAATTATATATTTAAGCTTATTTTCACATATTTCTATAAAAATACAAAACACAATCAAAATACACATAAATACGAATAAAATAATACGAAAACATATAAAAAAACACTAAAATCTAGGTGAAAATATCACTCATCACAAACGTACTTGTTGAGGTGCGTGGTCCGATTAGAGTTGCCGACATATTGAGGGATCTGGGGGATTCGAATCTTCTTAAAGGTGGTGGCCGCGACGATTCGATGGGTGAATAGAGTTCTTCTGAATTCTGGGTCAGGGATGTTATGTGGCCCGACACTATTCTTTATTTCCATTTTGTCGAGATGCTTTCTCATGGCCTCCAGTTCTGAGTTATGCTGTCGCTTGAACTGGGCCAAGGGGTCCTCCCCCGTACTTTCTCCCATCTGTTCCTGTTGGGACCTGATCGGTTCGGGGCCGCGACGATCCTTAGCAATCACGCACCCGATTGTGTATTCAGAAGCTGTGCTGGCAGTGGAGTTAGCGCGGGAGGATGCCTGCCTTCATTCTCGACCTTCGTCCACTGCTCTTTGGGCCTTTCCGGGCTCATTGTGGGTGTTCTTCGGGCCCATTCGCTCGTGTACCGACTTTCTCGGCAGAGTTCGTTCATGCTGCTGCTCATCTGTTCATTCCGCCGTGCTATCTTCGGGGTCAAAACTCAATCTTCGCTGTCACTCTTTTGCTCGGCCGGTCGCTTTCTCTTCATCTGCCTGAGAAGGTCAAAGTATTTTTTGTAGAAGTCGATCTCGATATCATCTTCTTCTGAGTTCACGTCGTGAGGCGGGATCTCCTTCTCAACTGTTCGAGAAGGATTCGGCGGCTCATGGTGTTGGCTAGTCGTCACACCGTCTTGCTGGGGGTTGTTTTCTCTCTACCGGTCGTTATTTCGATCAAGCCAAAATAGTGATCGAAGTCGGCCCTTCCTCTATCTCCAAATGTAGATAGCAAGTTTAATTCCTCTATTAATGATTGGTCGATGTGGCTGTTTAATGTGTGATTAAGGGATTAGTCGTAATAATCTAACATAATAATAGGAGAGAAAGATCAAGGATTCCCCCAATGCGATCTTGTGCCTTTTTTGGAGGTGAATATTGTTGTCTATTCATTTGGGGCGTGCTGATGAGAGTGAAAATAAGCGTATTTTAATATCCAATTTAACACCTTTTTGATTGATATTATAGTCTTATATGAGCACAATTGTCTTATATTCGATATATGTAAGAATTATGTGCACTTGAGGTGTTTTATTGTGTTTTAGGTAGAAAAAGGATCAAAAGAGCCAAGTTGAGAAAAGGTGCAATTTGTGCAAGAATGCTGATAAACGCACGTCCAACTTGTGTAATTATTTTGTATTGATATGGAGCTCTAAATTGGATTTGTGATACATGGTTGGAAAGCTATAGAAGAGAGGGTCGTTTTGGTATAAAGAACATCCCAATCAGATTCCGAACGAGAAAGTTATGAGCAAAGTGGTGACGTCGCACGAGCTGTGCCGAACAGAACTGATATGCTACATTCCATGGCTTGTTACAGATACAATTCTTAGATTTTTGGTGATATCTTTATATTCAGAGAAAGCCAAGGAAAAGAGGATCATGTGAGCGTAAAAATCACTCAAATTGGAGGTCGGACGAGGAAGTTATGCTTAGAATCGTGAAGTCGCGCAGCTATTGGCGAAAATTTCCTAGAATTTCCGAAAATTACCTTATTTATCCGGATCTCTTTTACCAAATTTAACTCATGTTTCTTACCAAATTTGACATATGCCTAAATTTGGGTCCTTTCCAAGAGCTACAAGGAGAGCTCACAAGTATAAAAAGGGGTGTAGATCACATCATAAAGAAGGGGGAGGAACACAACACAATACAAGAGAGGAGAAGAGAGACCACAACATACAACACCCCACAAGGGGGGATCACCCCCCAACCATCATCCTTTTCTCCATCCATCCATCACTTTGAAGATTCGTTTGTGGAATCAAGGGGAGAACCAAGAGAAGGATTCAAGAGCAAGAAGGATGCGATGACGCCACATCTAGGGTTTATTCGTTTCCTAATTTATCTTGTATTTTTTGAACATCCGGGTAAGATCTATCCAACACCCATGATTGTTCTTCGCAACATCATGGGCTAGAGCCTTTTTGGTAGAACTAGGGTTGTGAAGGTTTTATATAGTTAATTGAACTTCCATGTGTACACTCCGTACAACACTACTTGTGGATTTATTTTATATATGATTGTGTCTTTTTAATTCATACTCACGGTTGTTTTGTGCATCATTAACTGTTATGTAGAGTCTGAATACATATCTTGGTTATTGATTGAGTGCGTTTACTGCTGAGCAGGATTCCATGTTATGATTCTAAGTGAGGGGACTCCGAAGCTTCATTAGAACTATCATATATGAATACTTATTAATTAAATTGAATTCGGGTTAATAAGTAGGATAAAGAGGATAATTTTATAGTACCTATAATGGGAGATCATATCGGGTTAGAGTACTAATCCTAGGGGAAAATAATTGATACTGATAGTACCTAGAAAGGGGGGTGAAATTATATCTCTTGCTCCGAGGTTATTCACACGTGTTACACGCATGTTTACTTGTGTCTATTGAGTAGATATGTATGGTTTAGTGATGCGTCCATGTTCACCTAATTTTATAGCACTCACGAGCAAAAATACTCGATCGTTGTAGTAGTATATCCCAAGAAAAATTATCAATCCAATAAGGAGTTATTTTCGTACTAGCAAAATACGTGAGCTCATGTTCATTGTTGTTTTTGTAAAGATGATCGGGGGATTTGAGATTGGATAACAACTAAAACAAGAAGCAAGTAAATAAGATAGCAAATAAGATAAATGACAAGTAAAGAAAATGGGTGCTTAAGTTCAAGTATGGAAAAACATGGGATTAGAAACATCCAAGCACACTCGATTCATATTATCATGCAAACGGAATTCAACTCAATTGATGTAGACTAAGGGTGATCACGATTGTATCCTAAGCTCCCTTTCGGGTTACAAAGGTTGTTGATCCATTTTAGACTCCCAAAAGCACTTAAGATCAAAGCCCAACATTAACCCCTTCCATCTAGGTACTAGTTTGATTAAACTCTCCCTTTTTGTGTACTAAGGCCAACGAATGGATTGGTTCCCCTCATTGAATTCAAATATCCTTTCGGTCAAACCCAAACTCAATGTCTATTCATGCCTTCCTAATACTATAGAGGGTCGTTTCCGTCTCACTCCAAGCAATACATACATGAACATCATGATAGCATTTAATTACCACAAATAATCCATTGATCAACAATCCATTAAACCAATAAACATTCATGAATAACAAACCATGCCATCACAACATCAAGACAATTAAACTCCATGAATAGAAATCAACATCAATTAAATCAAAAACCAATTTAATCCACATGATAATATAAATCTAATATGCTCTTCATATTCCTAATCCCACTAGAGGGATTAGCCTAACATGATAAAAGTAACAAAACAATTAAATGATTCATTACAATTATCCATAGTCTAAGATCTAAAGAAATACAAAATGAATGGATTCTTCCCTATCAATTTCTTGAAGAGAATCTTCTATTCTTCTTGATCTCCACCTCTAGCTCTTGATTCCTTGAGATCTCTCACACCCAATGGAAGGGATGAAGTTTTTATGAAGAATTAATGGAGATGATGAAGATGGATCAAAATGGATGAAGGTGGATGAAGATGATGGTGGGAAATGGAAGAAATGGTGTGTGAGGTGTGTGTAGATGATAGGATTTCGGATCTCCTGCCAATTGTTGAATAAAGGGGTATTTATACCCCTTTGGAGGCTTCTAGAAGGATCTGGAAATTTCTGCAGGAAAATACCCAACACGAGTCGTGCTCTGTAACACGGCCACGGGGTGGCCGTGTTGTGTCTTCTGATGCTGCCGCACGGCCTCGCCTTACAGGGCCGTGTTACGCAACACGGCTCGTGTGCTGCAACACGAGTCGTGTGTTGTAACACGGGCACAGGTGTGGTCGTGTTGGCTCTTCTGATGTCGCCACACGGCCACCTTCTTACAGGGCCGTGTTGGTGACACGGCTCGTGCTCCCGACTCGACTCGTGCAACTGGACACGACCTGAAGTTGCCCGTGTTGAGTGACTAGATGTCGCCACACGGCCAACTCTTACAGGGCCGTGTTGGCTACACGGCTCGTGTGCTGGCTCCTGCATTTCTTCACTGTTTTGGCTCGTTCTCCCTCGTTTCAACTCCGAATTGAGATCCGCTTTTTCCTACATCTTTCTTATCATGTTTAGCATCCAATAAAAAGTGAAAATCTTACGTTTAAGCTCATTCACACATATTTCAATAAAAATACAAAACACAACCAAATAACATATAAAATACGGATAAAATAATACGAAAATACATATAAAAAGACACTAAAATTTAGGTGAAAATAGCTCTAATCAACCCCCCAAACTTAAGGTGTTGCTCGTCCCTGAGCAACGAAAATGACAAATCAAAAGGAGAAATTTTCACCTAGAAAAAGACTAAACGAATATAAACAATAACACATCGTTAGCAATAATAACAACAAACTATGCTAAGTCATCCTACAACATTAAAATCATGACATGAGAAATTAACAAGTTCAATCAAAAGAGAATAAAGTGTAATATAGTTCCTTTTAAGTCCAAGCCTCTCAATGGATATTAATGTCTCTCAACACTCTTTTAAAATAGGGTAAATCACACTCATTAATCGATTGGCTCGACTCACTATAAGCTTGCTCGCGGACTATATTCACAAACCACCAAAGTTTCAATCAATGATCAAAAAGGTCTTTAATTAGGATGTAATGATAGGCTCTTTGGTATGGTAGGGAAGATATGGATAATAGTGACTCAACAAGTGTAAGTAATCAAAGAGATGGCCAATTTCCTCAACTTCTCCACTTTTCTTTCTTCCTTTCTTATCTTTACAATCTCAAACACTATTTATTAACTTTCCTTGGATCGAGCTTCTTTTGATGCATGCTTCCTATCTTTGAATTTTTGTTTACTTGAGCATTTTGATGTTGTTTTACTCTTTTCTTACTTTGAGGTTGCATGTCCATTCTTGTTTTGCTCTTTTCATCCTTTTTCTTGCTTGTTTACCATGTCCTTTTCTTCTTTTGGTAATCAATCAATCATTTCTAGCTACCATCTCCTCAATCACCCACACAAAGGTATATATAAGCTTTGACTAGGTTATTAAGGCTTG
Source organism: Pogostemon cablin (assembly GCA_023678885.1). NCBI lineage: Eukaryota > Viridiplantae > Streptophyta > Magnoliopsida > Lamiales > Lamiaceae > Pogostemon > Pogostemon cablin. Next base: position 12,771,828 of record CM042983.1, read on the forward strand.
TAATGTGCTAAATTCACAAGAAATAGGCTTATAGGCTCAAAATGGTTAACTAAGGATGATGTTCATGGTAGGGAACATATATGGCAATGACTATAATAACAAGGATGGCCTTAGATCATTTCACCAATCTCTACTAATCGGGCTCGTTCCTATAGTCCTTGAGCAAGTTCTAACTTATCAAACACAACCGATCCACTCATGAAGAAATACCATGTATGCATGGTTGAGGCTCAAATGCTCACAAGCTTGTGCTCGGACTTTAAGGAACTTATTACACCACATTCATATCAAAATTGAACAAGTTAAGTAAAACATGTCACAATTTGAAAGTGTAGAGATTCTTAATCATAATTTGTCATCACTTATCACCACAACATATCATCACTCACATTCAAAAATGACTCACGACATCCCTAAACAAACCACCAAACATCCCATGACAAGAATGAAAATACACAAAACATACAAATAAGGACTCAACAAACAAGACACAACAAAAACACAAAACATGCAAAAACACAAAATACCATCATCCATAAGAAACTTAAGCACACATTCATCCCAACCTTTATTGAAAAGGAAATCCTAATTTACGAAAGTAAACCTCCCACAAACATAACAAATGAAGTATCATGCTAGTCACAACAATCAAAATCAATTCATTTCAAGTAATAAAATGATAAGGTGTAGAGTACTCCCTCAATAGGCATTTGGTAAGGAAAGCGTTAGCTCCAAGCTCCATCTTGCTTCCAATACCTCTCATTCATGCTCAAGCACTCAACAAACACCATTATTTCAACAATTTCATTATAAATATGGACTATCATGCACTTCAACACCACCAATCATGCCAAAATCAACCCAAACTCATGAGAAAAATTTTAAAATTTACCCAAATTTTACAAGAATCATACATCATACTCAAGTGGTGAGTCACACCACACACTCTCCCCCCAAACTTAAATCGAAACAAGAGTTGAGACTTAAGTTTGCAAAAAGTGGTGAGACTTACCCTTGTAGTTTCCATTGATGATCTTCTTGTTGAGAAGTAACCGCATCCATACGACTCAAGCTAAATCCACCACGCACTAGCACCCCCCAAACTTAACTCGAGACAAGAGTCACGAATTAAGTTTGCAACAAATGGTGGAACATGTCAACTTGAATCCATGAAGCATTTCTCTTTTCTTCAATGTGCATTTTTTTTTTCCATGAGCACAATCAACCTACAAGGCCAAAACAAACAAACAACAAAAACAAAGCAATAAAGATAGTGATGGGGTGCCTCCCATCGAGCGCTAAGTTTAACGTCTTCAAGCTAGACGAATGTTTAGCTCATCTTTCACATAAAGTATCCACAAAGAGGGTCTCCCTTTGTGATGGATCCACATAGTGCTTCACACGATGACCATTGACCAAGAACTCTCCCCCGTTCTCATCTATAACCTTTAGAGCTCCCCCATCAAGTACTTCCTTTACCACATAAGGTCCTCTCCATTTGGACTTCAACTTGCCCGGGAAAAGTCTTAGTCGAGAATTGAATACCAACACCTTCTCACCCTTTTCAAAGCTCTTCTTCCTCAAACGAGCATCATGCCACCTCTTGGTTTTCTCCTTAAAAATTCTTGAATTTTCATAAGCATTTTCTCTAAATTCCTCAAGCTCATTCAATTGTAAGAATCTTACCTTCTTCGAAGCTTTCATGTCAAAATTCAACTTCTTAATGGCCCAATAAGCTTTATGCTCTAACTCCACCGGAAGATGGCAAGACTTACCATAGACAATTTGAAAAGGAGACATACCAAGAGTGGTCTTGAATGCGGTTCGAAAGGCCCACAATGCATCATCAAGTTTATTTGACCAATCCTTTCTACTCACACTCACTGTTTTCTCCAAGACTTGTTTGATTTGTCGATTAGAAATTTCAGCTTGACCATTCGTTTGAGGGTGATACGGAGTAGACACTCGATGCTTTACTCCATAAGTCTTGAGAATGTTCTCCATGAGCTTATTTATGAAGTGACTACCCCCATCACTTACCAACACTCTAGGTACTCCAAATCTTGTGAAGATATGCTTCTTTAGAAACCCCATGACCACTCTAGCATCACTTGTTCTTGAAGGTATGGCCTCAACCCATTTCGAGACATAGTCAACCGCCAATAGGATGTATAGGAATCCATTAGATTGAGGAAATGGTCCCATGAAATCGATGCCCCACACATCAAATATCTCCACTTCTTGAAAGCTCTTAAGGGGCATCTCATCCCACTTGGAGATTCCTCCCATCCTTTGACATCGATCACAACCCTCTACAAATTTCTTACAACTCTTGAACAAAAATGGCCAATACAACCCCGATTGTAAGACTTTTGCAGCGGTCTTTTGAGCTCCAAAATGGCCTCCACTAGGTGAAGAGTGGCAAAACTCCAACACACTATTCCATTCTTCCTCGGGCACACATCTTCGCACAAGAGAATCATTGCACATCTTGTACAAGAATGGATCATCCCACAAGTAACTTTTAACATCATGAAAGAACTTCTTGGATTGATACTTATTAAGCTCATAAGGCCTCCTTCCACTAGCCAAGTAATTCACATAGTCCGCATACCACGGACTTCCTTCTTCCTCCACTAAAGCCTCAATTTGATAGCAATCACACTCCAAGATTTCTTCATCGGGAAAAACCTCTTTGATTAACTCATAAGTACCTTCACAATGCTCCCTCGACTCTAACCTTGAAAGATGGTCGGCTATCACATTCTCCGTGCCCTTCTTATCTCTCACTTCAATATCAAATTCTTGAAGAAGTAGTACCCATCTTATCACCCTTGGCTTTGCATCCTTCTTTGCCATGAGATACTTGATAGCGGCATGGTCGGTGTATACAATAGTTTTCGTGCCTACCAAATAAGGACGAAACTTATCAAATGCGTATACTACCGCCAAGAACTCTTTTTCGGTAGTAGTGTAGTTCCTTTGAGCCGCATCAAATGTCTTGCTTGCATAGTAAATAGCTCGGAATTTTTTTTCTCTTAGTTGCCCCAAAACTACTCCAAGAGCTACATCACTTGCATCACACATCAATATAAATGGCTCCTTCCAATCGGGGGTGATCAAGATGGGTGATGAAATTAAAGCTTCCTTTAGCACCTGAAAAGCATTTAAACAATTATCATCAAACTTAAATGGCACATCTTTTTCAAGGAGATGAGATAGAGGTTTAGAAAATGAAGAAAAATCCTTGATGAATCTACGATAGAACCCGGCATGACCAAGGAACGATCGTACTCCCTTCTCATTTGTTGGAGGTGGAAGCTTCTCTATAGCAACAACTTTGGCTCGGTCAACTTGCAATCCCGTTGAAGAGATGTGATGTCCAAGTACAATGCCATCATTTACCATGAAATGGCACTTCTCCCAATTCAACAATAAATTAGTGTCTTGACATCGCTTCAAAACAATAGCAAGGTTAGACAAACAATTATCAAAAGAAGAACCAAACACCGAAAAGTCATCCATGAAAACTTCCATTATATTCTCAATTAATCCTTCAAAGATAGCCATCATACACCTTTGAAAGGTGGCCGGTGCATTGCAAAGTCCAAATGGCAATCTTCGAAAAGCAAATATTCCATAAGGACAAGTGAAAGCGGTCTTTTCTTGGTCTTCGGGTGCTATGAGAATTTGGTTATACCCGGAATACCCATCAAGAAAGCAATAAAACTCATACCCGGCCAACCTATCCAACATTTGATCTAAGAAAGGTAAGGGGAAGTGATCTTTACGTGTGTTTTCATTAAGCTTTCTATAATCAACACACACACGCCATCCCGTCACCGTCCTAGTGGCTATGGTCTCATCTTTATCGGTCTTCACTATAGTCATACCCCCTTTTTTAGATACTACATGCAACGGGCTCACATAGGGGCTATCACTAATAGGAAAAATCATATCGGAGTCTAACCACTTAAGAACCTCTTTTTTTACCACTTCTTGCATGATAGGATTAAGTCTTCTTTGGTTTTGAACACAAGCTTTCCCTTCATCCTCAAGTCTTATCTTATGCATGCAAATTGTTGGACTAATTCCCTTCAAATCATCAATACACCAACCAATAGCCGACTTATGCTCTTTAAGGACATTAAGCAATTTATCAAGTTGACTAGAAGTTAGAGATGATGATACAATTACCGAATAAGTCTCATTTTCACCAAGGTAGGCATAAGTAAGATGATCGGGTAGAGGCTTCAACTCCACCTTCTTTTCCTTTTTCTCTTCTTGCTCGAGTGAATCTCTAAGTGGTAAGAACTTTTCATTTCCCCTTGATATGGCGGCTGCAACCTCTTGAGCTTCACTACAATCACCTAGATCAAGCAAACAATTAATCAATTCTTCATTTAAATCAAGAGAAGTAGTAGAAATATTAGAAAGAGATAGAGAATTGCTCAAGCATAGTTCAAGTGGATCCTTGGTTACAATGGAAGGCCAACTCTCCTCGACACTTCCCTTTACAACATCCACACTTTTACATTCTTCATCATTCATTGGATATTGCATGGCCTTGTGTAAAGAGAATACCACTTCCTCATCATTAACCCTCAACTTCAATTCTCCTTTGTAGACATCAATAAGAGCTCTCCCGGTAGCAAGAAACGGTCTCCCAAAAATCAATGGCACATTTTCATCCTCCTCCATATCTAGAACAACAAAATCCACCGGAAAGACGAACTTATCAACTTTCACCAACACATCTTCAACTACTCCTTTTGGATGTGTCATAGATCTATCCGCCAATTGAAGTGTGATGGAAGTTGGCTTTACTTCACCTAATCCAAGCTTCTTGAATATGGAGAGAGGCATTAGATTAATGCTTGCACCGAGGTCACAAAGAGCCTTGTTCTTCTTGTTCTTTCCAATTTCACATGGTATAATGAAACTACCCGGATCCTTCAATTTTTGTGGAAGTTTCCGTTGTAGAATGGCACTACACTCTTCGGTTAGATTAACCGTTTCATTGTCCACAAGACTTCTTTTCTTTCCCATAATGTCCTTCAAGAAACGAGCATAATGAGGCATTTGATCCAAAGCATCGGCGAAAGGCATATTGATTTGAATCTTCTTGAAGATTTCAAGAAACTTTTTGAACCTCTCATCCAAACCCTTCTTCAAAAACCTTTGAGGAAAAGGAACCGGTACTTGAGTCTTGGGTATTCCCCAACTATCTCTTTCAACTTCAACTTCCTTTTCCCTTAACTCCTTTGCCTTTTTCCACTTTGGAATTCTCTCTATCTTCTCTTCATCTTTCTTTTGCTCAACAATTTCTTTTTTCTTGCTTACTTCCTCCATTTCAATCTCTTCTTGCACCAACCCTTCTTCCACCTTGCTTTCCACTTCCCTTTCAATGACAATACTATCTTCTTTAGGCATAGGAGGTTCCTCATACTCTTTTCCACTTCTAAGAGTGATAGCTTTGCAATCTTCTTTAGGATTGGTTACCATGGTAGATGGAAACTTTCCTTGTTGGTGTTGAGATCCCACGGAAGAAGCAATTTGACCCATTTGATACTCAAAAGCTCTCATCCTATTGTCGGATTTCTTCTCATTTTCCTCCATTCTAGCCTCCATCTTTTTTATGAATGTTAGCAATGTCTCTTCAACCGATGCTTTCCCCTCTCCATTTGGTGGTTTAGCACTTGGATCGAATCCCGGAGGATATGACACGGCGGCTTGAGGATTAGAGTAAGAAAGATTTTCATGCTTCCTCGGAGCTTGATAATTTCCACTTGATTGATTGAAATTGCTTCCCCGAGCTTGTCCTTGATATCCTCCTTGGTAATTACCTTGATTAGAAGGATAGTTACCTTGGAAATTCCCTTGATGATGGAAATTCCCTTGGTAATTTCTCCTATCTAAATAGGCAACATCTTCTACACTTTGCATAACCTTGCTCTCATCATTCACCATAGAACTTGTGCTTCCCCCTTGGCTTACTCCTTGAGTGATCAAATTCAATTGCTTTGTTAAAGCTTGAATGCTCTCATTGAATTCTTTCATTCCCTCACTTTGGAACATATCACTCTTCACTTTGTTCACACTCTCCACTTGAGCTACTTTTCCAAAGGCATAACCTCCCATTACTCGCTCGGAAGGCCATTGATAAGCATTCATCGCAATGTCTTCAAAAATATCCATGGCTTTCATAGCATCCACTCCAAATATAGACCCTCCGGATGAGGCATCTACATGCATCCGATTTTGTTGATTCAACCCTTGGTAAAAGAAAGCCACTTGTTGATTCTCATGAAAATCGTGTTGAGGACACTTTCGGAGCATCTCTTTGTAGCGTTCCCATGCTTCATAAAAATTTTCATCCGGAAGTTGCCTAAATTGAGTGATAAGGCTTTTCAATTGGAGCGTCTTTGAAGGAGGAAAGTACTTGTTTAGGAACCTTTGCTCAAGATCTTCCCATGTATTACAACTTCCCAAAGGAATTGTATTGTACCATGCTTTAGCCTTGTCTCTTAAAGAGAAAGAGAACAACCTCATTCGAATCGCATCCTCCGACACTCCCTTCATCTTGACGGTATTTGCAACCTCCAAGAAAGTAGATAGATGAGTGTTCGGGTCTTCAAGAGGACCTCCCCCAAACTGATTTGCTTTAACCATGTTGATCAATCCGGTCTTGATTTCATAATCATTGGCTTGAACCGGAGGAACCATATTGTGCACGGCCCTCGGTTGGAAGTAATCCCGAATTGCTCTAGGCCTTGGCAACTCTTGTTGTTGAAATATCCTTTGAGCTTCTTGATTGGCAAGCAATTGCATATACTCTTGATTTTGAGCAAAGACATTCCTCATTATCTCCGCTTGATTCTCTTGCACTTCTTCTTGCACCCTCCTTTGATCTTGTAAAGGATCTTGGGGTGGGTCATAATTAATATTGTCTCCCCGTTGATTCTCCATATTTTTGTCTTTTCTAGCTTTACGCCTCTCTCGTTTCCTTTGTCGTGCGGTCCTTTCAATCTCCAAATTCAAAGGAATGATCGATTGATTTCCCTTTGATCTTGTGATCATAAAACACCTACGAAAAGGCCAAGAGTGAGACCACAAACACAAATAATAAATAAAAGAAAATAAAAAGAATCCTTATCAAGAACAACTAAAACAATAACAAAGTACTCGACTAGTCCGTCAAACTCCCCTTTGGCAACGGCGCCATTTTCTTGTTCACCTAATTTTATAGCACTCACGAGCAAAAATACTCGATCGTTGTAGTAGTATATCCCAAGAAAAATTATCAATCCAATAAGGAGTTATTTTCGTACTAGCAAAATACGTGAGCTCATGTTCATTGTTGTTTTTGTAAAGATGATCGGGGGATTTGAGATTGGATAACAACTAAAACAAGAAGCAAGTAAATAAGATAGCAAATAAGATAAATGACAAGTAAAGAAAATGGGTGCTTAAGTTCAAGTATGGAAAAACATGGGATTAGAAACATCCAAGCACACTCGATTCATATTATCATGCAAACGGAATTCAACTCAATTGATGTAGACTAAGGGTGATCACGATTGTATCCTAAGCTCCCTTTCGGGTTACAAAGGTTGTTGATCCATTTTAGACTCCCAAAAGCACTTAAGATCAAAGCCCAACATTAACCCCTTCCATCTAGGTACTAGTTTGATTAAACTCTCCCTTTTTGTGTACTAAGGCCAACGAATGGATTGGTTCCCCTCATTGAATTCAAATATCCTTTCGGTCAAACCCAAACTCAATGTCTATTCATGCCTTCCTAATACTATAGAGGGTCGTTTCCGTCTCACTCCAAGCAATACATACATGAACATCATGATAGCATTTAATTACCACAAATAATCCATTGATCAACAATCCATTAAACCAATAAACATTCATGAATAACAAACCATGCCATCACAACATCAAGACAATTAAACTCCATGAATAGAAATCAACATCAATTAAATCAAAAACCAATTTAATCCACATGATAATATAAATCTAATATGCTCTTCATATTCCTAATCCCACTAGAGGGATTAGCCTAACATGATAAAAGTAACAAAACAATTAAATGATTCATTACAATTATCCATAGTCTAAGATCTAAAGAAATACAAAATGAATGGATTCTTCCCTATCAATTTCTTGAAGAGAATCTTCTATTCTTCTTGATCTCCACCTCTAGCTCTTGATTCCTTGAGATCTCTCACACCCAATGGAAGGGATGAAGTTTTTATGAAGAATTAATGGAGATGATGAAGATGGATCAAAATGGATGAAGGTGGATGAAGATGATGGTGGGAAATTGAAGAAATGGTGTGTGAGGTGTGTGTAGATGATAGGATTTCGGATCTCCTGCCAATTGTTGAATAAAGGGGTATTTATACCCCTTTGGAGGCTTCTAGAAGGATCTGGAAATTTCTGCAGGAAAATACCCAACACGAGTCGTGCTCTGTAACACGGCCACGGGGTGGCCGTGTTGTGTCTTCTGATGCTGCCGCACGGCCTCGCCTTACAGGGCCGTGTTACGCAACACGGCTCGTGTGCTGCAACACGAGTCGTGTGTTGTAACACGGGCACAGGTGTGGTCGTGTTGGCTCTTCTGATGTCGCCACACGGCCACCTTCTTACAGGGCCGTGTTGGCGACACGGCTCGTGCTCCCGACTCGACTCGTGCAACTGGACACGACCTGAAGTTGCCCGTGTTGAGTGACTAGATGTCGCCACACGGCCAACTCTTACAGGGCCGTGTTGGCTACACGGCTCGTGTGCTGGCTCCTGCATTTCTTCACTGTTTTGGCTCGTTCTCCCTCGTTTCAACTCCGAATTGAGATCCGCTTTTTCCTACATCTTTCTTATCATGTTTAGCATCCAATAAAAAGTGAAAATCTTACGTTTAAGCTCATTCACACACATTTCAATAAAAATACAAAACACAACCAAATAACATATAAAATACGGATAAAATAATACGAAAATACATATAAAAAGACACTAAAATTTAGGTGAAAATAGCTCTAATCAGTCCATATTCCACAAGGCAGAGTCGGACATCGACACATGGAAGGGAAGTTAATGAGTAAAACTGGATTATCCTAGAGCTACCTATTCTCATACTCGATCCACTTTCATATTCTTCAAGTGATATTTATTTTATTTGTTATTTTAATTACTTGTTTATTAGTTTAATCATCCTAAACCTCAAACTTAATTGCCAACTTGTCTTAATTAATTTAGATAATAATTAAATTGATAATACGCCGTCCTTTGGGTTCGATATTCACTTGGTCGCTTGCTTAAGCTGCAATTGATATCCTTAATACTTGGGGATTAATTTTGCATGCAAAGAAAACGCGCATCAAGTTCTTGGCGCCGTTGCCGGGAACGGTTGTTATTATTGATTTTATTATTTCTAGTTTGATTAAGATATTTTTTTTTTTTATTTGTGATTATTTATTTCTATCTAACCTTGAATTTTTTCGAGTTACTTGTGCGCTTGAAAAAAGGAGAGGAAGGAAAGGAGTAAATAACACATTGAGCTGAACATGGCCGAAGCAAGACAGAATCCGGATAATGTTTCTATTCGTGAAATTTTCACGAACTTTGGGAATGTCAACATGGGGTTGATAGGAGCAAGGGGGGAAGATGATGATTTGAGATACATCCTGCTCTTATTAACATAGTAGAGAAGAATCCCTTTTCTGGAGGTTGTTTTGAAGATCCATATCAGCATCTCCGAAGATTTCTTGGTTATGCAAATACTCAAAAGGGCAGTGGAGCGAATGATAATACTAGGCGGATTGCCTTATTCAAGTTCTCTTTAATTAATAAGGCGGAAGCTTGGTATGAGACCCTTGATCTAGCCGATTACAATACATGGGACCAACTGCAGCAGAAGTTCTTGGAGAGATACATGCCATCCTCAAGGATCTTAAGGATGAGGCAAGAGATCACCCGATTTGTTATGAATCAGGGTGAGAAATTTGATGAGGCGTGGAATAGGTTTAAAGACATGCTCAGGATGTGTCCACAGTATGAAATGCCGAAGGCTGAATACATAAGCATCTTCTACTATGGATTGGATTGTGAGTCGCGTGTTTTTATTGATGCATCATCAGGAGGAGCGCTGTTATCAAAGACAGCACTTGAAGCAGAAAAGTTATTTGAAGACATCTCTATGAATTTACATGACTGGCCAGTAGAGAGAGATAGAGGATCATATGTACTTGGCAAGGTGGCGCAGGTTGAATATCAAGTGAAGCCGAATAGGGATGATTAGATCGTCTCTAGTCTAGCTAACATCAACAAGCTACTAGAGTCCCAGCAGAGGCAGATTACAGAGTTGATGCTAAGGGGGCCTAGTATGAAGCAGCACGAAGTGAAGAGTGATGAAGATACCTTCAATCGATACATGGCTGAGAACGATGCAAGGGTTGACCACATCGAAACTAGAATGAATGTTGATCATGCAGATTTATCTAAGCAGATGAAGGAGCTTACTTTGATTATGGGGCAGATGACCGCGAACGTGAATCAATTGACACAAAAATTGGAAGATAAAGCCATCACGTTAAGGTCTGAAACACAGTATGAAGGAACGATGGAGCCAAAATCGAAATCTGAAGCCAAAGGAGCCCGATTCGACCCTGATTCGCCAACACAAGAGGTCGAACCATGCAGGATAGGTCGAATTGGAGCACTGGACACGATCAGGAGAAGACTCAGCATTGGTTCGACCAAGCTCCATCTGATTCTACTTGGCTAACAGGTCCAACCTTGGTCGAACCCGACCATTCTGAGCACTCTATTTTTTCAGAAGACCGATTCGACCACAGCCTTATTGGTTCGACCTGGATACCAAGTCTAACCCTGGTTGAACCGCAACAAGCGAAACACTCTATTTCAGATCATCATCGGTTCGACCACGTTACTCATGGTTCGACCACACCTACTGGTCGAACCCAAGTCGAACCCTGCCAAATTGCACCATTTTCCTCGCCGAATCCTTTACATGATGTTAATGCTACTCCCTTACCATCCCAAGGACGGAATACTGAGCTTACAATGGAGAAGAAGTGGGAAAGAGCAAAGAAGTTGAGAGCGGAGAAGCTTAGACTGCAGATGGATAATGAAGATGTGGATAAAGAGGTTGATCATGCAATTAAGATGCCCATGGAGACTCAATCATGCAAGAGCATTGATATGGTTTCTAACTTGTTTAATCTTGATTTTTCTAAGACAGGTGATTCTGAATTTAAGTGGAAGGTTGACAAGGAGGAGTCTAGACAGCCAAGGGAGGAAGAAAATTTCAATGATCATATTTTTGTGACCAAGAAAGGTGAGGTGTTGAGTGTAGACAAGAAGAGGGAAAGAAAGTATTTGAAGGTGAGGATGCGAGAAGACCGTCCTCTACCATCGTGACTCTACGACGTTAAACATGAGCGCCTGTTGGGGGCTTGCCCTTCTGTTTTATTGCTTTATTTCTTTCGTGTGAGTAAGAAATTTTTATATTTAAGGTGCTTATTATTCGGCAATTACATCTTTGCAAACTTAGTTTCAACTTACGTTTTTACTAAGTTTGGGGGGTGTGATGTACTTACCTCATTGAAGCACCAAGAATATAATATTTTCTTTGTAATGTTTGCTAGGGGAGTTGATTTTTGCGGTATATTGAAACTTTAATCGGTTTTGATGTGTCGATTTTTGCAATTTGCCTAGTGTTCAGTAGTATTTCTAGTGTGTGGAGTCGATTACATAGTCAAATAATTCTTTCTTATAGTTCTCCTATTTTATTATTGATGAATCCTATGATGATGAGTTTGTTTGAGCTTTGATGATAGAAAAAGGTAAAAGAGTGGCAAGACGAGTTCTACATTGAGGCTTTGACTCGAGGAGCTCGTGCGTATGTTGAAGAAAAATCAGGTGCCCTCGTTTCTTTTTTTTAATTTTTATATGTGCTTTTAATTCATAGGAGTGGAAGGATTGTGTTTATGGTGGTGATCCATGTGAGCTTATTTTTAAATTATCTTTGAAATTCATATGCTCTTGAAATTGATGAAGGAAGCGTACTTGAGTTATATTGTGATATGAAGTTCTATGTGTACTTGTGGGATATTCCTACCATGAAAAGTGCTCTGTTACTTGTTAAAAACCCATGTGAGATTTTGAGCCTCGTTGATCATGTACATAATCACATGATATTTCTTTTCTGGTGAGTATCGTTCTTGTGTGTGTATTCTAGAACTTGCCTCTTGTCTTACTTGAAACTACATGTGTGTTAGATGATGGGAGATGATTTTAGGCCATCCTTGAATTTATGAGTCATTTAGCCAAATAATTTCCTACCAAATAATTATATATTCGTAGTTAACCCCGTTGAGCCTAAAAGCCTTATTTCTTTGGCAACCTACGAAGATAACCACTTTGATATCCTATTTGAGCCTTAAATTCCTATATTTAGTGTAGAATTAAATGATGTCAAAGTGTGTTAATGGTGCTTGATAACAATTTGGGAAGGAATGAAATTGGTGTTGAAATTAATAGTGATGGATTATGATAATGCATCTAAGGAGAAGCATGGAGTAGTGCTTAAATCTAGTACTCCATGGAATCAAAAATCCTAGGGTAGTGCTTAAATCTAGTACCCTATGGAGGATGCGTGAGGTAGTGCCTGAAACTGGTACCTTGAGAGAAAAAGGATGTGCTTGAGACAAGAAAAAGTATGTTGAGCTTGAAGGAAAGAAGAGAAAAAAAATTAGAAGAGCATGAAGCTGGATAGCCTTGAAGTGTAAGAATCTGCAGTACAAAAGATCTCCGGTTTTAATTCTCTACTAATTGAGTCACTTTATCCATATGTTTCCTACCCTTACCAAAGAGCCAACATTACATCCAAAAGAAAAGTCCTTTCTGATTCCATTGTCGAATCATACTTTTAGTGGTGAAGAGCTTGAGACGTTTGGCAAGCTTATGGTTACGCATGCACTTGAATTGAATTTGAGTGTAAACACCTTAACCCATAAGTTTACATCTTCTACACTTGAGTGCGAGTGATATATACTTCCCGTGAGAGCTTGTCAATGGAGCATTTGAATTGGTGGTGATTGTCTTAACTTGTATGCTTTGAATTGATTATTACACGTGATAAGAGTTGCATGACCTAAGTTGATGACAATTGTATTTTGAATGAGGTATTGGTCATAGTCCTTATTTCCCCGCTAATTTTCTTACTCTTTCTCTTTATCTTTATTTTGTTGCCTCGGGACGAGCAATGGGTAAGTTTGGGGGATTGATGAGAGTGAAAATAAGCGTGTTTTAATATCCAATTCAACACCTTTTTGATTGATATTGTAGTCTTATATGAGCACAATTATCTTATATTCGATATATGTGAGAATTATGTGCACTTGAGGTGTTATATTGTGTTTTAGGTAGAAAAAGGATCAAAAGAGCCAAGTTTGAGAAAAGGTGCAATTTGTGCAAGAATGCTGATAAACACACGTCCAACTTGTGTAATTATTCTGTATTGATATGGAGCTCTGAATTGGATTTGTGATATATGGTTGGAAAGCTACAGAAGAGAGGGTCGTTTTGGTGTAAAGAACATCCCAATCAGATTCCGAACGAGAAAGTTATGAGCAAAGTGGTGACGTCGCACGAGCTGTGCCGAACAGAACTGATGTGCTACTTTCCATGGCTTGTTACAGATTCAATTCTTGTACTCTCCTTGTAGGTCGAACAGAACTGATGTGACCTGTATTTAATTCTTGTCTTATATTCGATATATGTGAGAAGAAGTGGGAAAGAGCAAAGAAGTTGAGAGCGGAGAAGCTTAGACTGCAGATGGATAATGAAGATGTGGATAAAGAGGTTGATCATGCAATTAAGAAAGTTATGAGCAAAGTGGCTTGACGTCATCCAAATCTCCGGATATATCGTCAGGTCACATCACATTAAATACAAATACTGTAGGCATTAAATGTCATAGTCTCATGCGGCTATTCCTATGATTTGTTTTAGGATACACCCTATGTCAAATCCTAGGGGATATCTTCTTAGCTCCTAGATTAGGTGGAGCAAGTGGCCAAGTGGGGTATTAGAAGGACTCGTCCCAGCTAAGAGAGTAGGAAGTACGCGCTCGGCTGTCATATAATAGGGGGCTATTGGCATTGGGCTCAATATTCGTACAATCTTGTTGGTCCCAATAATGAGTGGCCCAATTTCTTTACGGAGGCCCAGTAAATTAGGTCATATTACACCACTAATAAAATTACCCACTACATATAAAATAATAATATTTTTAATTCACGTGAAAAAATAAATGGACACATGCGGAAGGAGGGAGTAATAGTTCGGTTCGGATCTTCTATTACATTTGGTATTACATCTCCTGTTACAAACCGTTGAATGATTGACACGTAGGATATACTAATCTATACCCTAACAATCAATCCTAGGGGGAAAAGTTGACATTTTTCTCTCTGCATAGGTGTTACTCATCTAACACATGTAACAGGAGATGTAACACCAAAATATAAGACGGTACTGCTTTGTTTAAAAAAAAAAAGTGAATTGCCTATACACGTGTGTTCCAAAACAGAGATGATTCACAGTTGACACATGGTATGTATTTTTTAATTTTTTGAAAAATAGAAATATGTGATGCATCAATCATCTTCGAACAAATGGAACAAGCAATCCACTCCAAAAAAATGGAAATAAAAATGAAAATGAAAATTTACAAAATAAGAAAAAAAAAGTACAACAGTGATGATGTGTAGCATGAAAAGTAAGTATAGAGGTTTAATGGGAGGGCGTCCACGGCGACATATCCATGGGATAGCTTCCCAGAACCCTCAAGAACGACGTGAATTCCTGCACCTCCGCCAGCGCGTTCTGCGCCCTCGCCTCCGCCATCGACGCCTCGAAATCCACATAGAATATGTACTCGAAGTGCTTGGCGTCCCCCTCCACCCGGATCGGGCTGTTCCGGTGCGGCCGCGACTCGATCTTCGTCAGGCTGATGTCCCGGAATGCGAACGCCGACAGCACCTTGAACAGCACGCTCGTCCCCTTATCGTGCGCGAACACTATGCTCGTCTTGAACGGCCGATCCGTCCTAGGGACGATCGGTTCTCGGGCCAGCATCACGAATCGGGTCACGTTCCCGGAGTCGTCCTGGATCCCGTCCGCCAAGATCTGCAGCCCGTACAGCTCCCCCGCGCGAGCCGACGCAATCGCCGCCGTGTCCCTCAGCCTGTTCGCCGCGATGTACTCAGCGGCGCCGGCGGTGTCGTCCACCGCTTCGCGGGCGAAGGTGAGGCCCATCTGGGTCAGCGTGTGCTCGCATTGGGAGAGGGCTTGCGGGTGGCTTATTACCCGGGTCAAGTACTCTTTTCTGACTCCGGGTAGGGTCAGGAGGCAGTGGTGTACGGGTAGCTGGACTTCTCCGACGATGTGGAGGCGGTGGCGGAGGAGGAGGTCGTAATTACGGTGGATTGACCCGCCTAAGGAGTTTTCCACCGGCAACACGGCCCTGTCGGCTATCCAGAGCTCCACGGCTTGAAATGCCACTTCGAATTGATCGCAGGGGATGGCTTCGCAGTTAGGGTAGGCTTTTCCGGCGGCGGCTTCGCTGTAAGCTCCGGGAACTCCTTGGTAGGCGACGCGGAGGGTGGAGCCGTGCATCGGCGCCGGGGAAAGATCGGCGATGCTCAACGGCTTCGGCAGTGGCGAGGGGCTGTTGGATTGATCTTTCACGGGCACGAGTTCGAGCGAAGGGTGGCCGTTGACGGCGGAGAGACCATCGGCGCCGCCGCCGTTCCTCTCGGTATCTTGCTGCTGGGATACGACTTTACATGCGAGAATGGCGCAGGTGCTCTGCCATTCGTGGCGCTCCCTGCCGGCGCCGCCGTGGTATCCCGGCGACTGAGAGACGGTCGATATTGAACCGGCGTTGGCGGAGTCATACCGGGAGATGCATTGGATGAGTGTACGGGTCGGGCTGACCCGGATGCCCGGGGAGGATGACGTCCGGGTTATGGATTTCAGATCTATGGCTGAAGAAGGAGCGAGCGATTGCATGGTTTAGGGGTTAGAATGGAATTATGAGGAAATTGAGGGACAAAGGAAGAAAGACCAATTAGTGGAGGTGGTAGTTGTGCTGAGAAAGCGAGGGAGGGGGTTTTATATAGTGTGGTACTGTGTACAGTAAGCAATACACTTGGACGAAGGTGATGGATGGGGGAGTGATTTTGGGTGAAGTTGGCTTTAGTCAATCTCATCTCATACCTACTACGTTTTTTCTTTTTTAAATCTAAATTTCCGACAAATTTCTCCATTTGGATGTATTATTAATACATGCCCATGGCATGCACTCCACCCTGTACCTTGAATAGTGTTTTCAAAATGAACATCATATTTTCATTTTTTATACTCCCTCCATCAGTCCTAAAAGAGTCTTATTTTTAGATTTTGGATATACGTCTCTAAGATCATATTCCTCTTTTTATACATATGGATCTATTTACACCCACTAATACAACTAAAAATAAATTTCACACACTCATTAATATAATTACCCACTATACATTAAATAATAGTACTCTTTAATTCAAGTGCAAAAAACAAATGGATCCCTTTGTAGCAAACTGATGGAGTGTCATTTTTTATGTCACAAATAAATGGAAAAGAAGGGTTTAAGATTTTCTTTTTAGAGTATTGATCGTCGTCATTTTCACCTAGGTTTTAGTATCTTTATGTGTGTATTTTCGGATGTTTTTATCCGTATTTGTGTTAATTTTGGTGGAGTTATTGTTGTTTTGAGGAAAGTGGTACGAACTTATAGAATTGTGTAAATGAGCTTGAATATGTGTAAAACAGGTCATGGAACGGACAAAAAAACGGAGTCGGGAGCGAAAGGGAGACGAAGAATAGGCCAGGCAGCTGCACGGGCCTTGTGCGGAACACGGCCCTGTAGCAGCTGGCCGTGTAATGTCATCAGAACACGCTGCTCGCCCAGGGATTTGGCCGTGCGCTGGTGCACGGGCCGTGCGCTGCTGTACGCCCCGTGTGCGGAGCTCGGCCCTGTAAGAAGAAAGCCGTGTATTGTCATCAGAAAGTGCTACACGGCCATGATTAAGGCCGTGTATTGCAGCTCGAGCCATGTCCGGAAGCACGCACAAAAACGCCGAAGTAGGTGTGCCCTACACGGGCCGTGTACTGCAGCACGGGCCATGTAGGTGCAAAATCCTGTGAAAATTTCAGAATATTCCGGAAGCTTCTAGAAGGTCCATAAGTGATATAAAACCATGACTTGTGCGAAATTGAAGGGGGAATCATTTTTGGGAGCAGTTACACACATTCCACACCATATTTTTACACACATTCATCTCCATCTCTTCCACCCTTCACTTCATCCATCAACTCCACTTGATCTCCTCAAATCCATCCATTAATCCATCCATCCACCAATCTAAGAAGAGGAATTCATCAAGGAGTGAAGATTTGAGCATGTTGAAGGAGAGGAAGGCCTACATTGCAAGGGAAGTCAACTTACCTTTAATTTGTGATTTTCTTCATTATTTAGCTAGATTAGAGCATGCCATGGATTGTAATGAATTATTCATGATTTGTTGTGGCTAGTCCTCATGTGAGGCTAGCAATATGATTGGTTAGGAATTATGTAGATTTTGCACACCGCATGTTTGATGAAATGATTGTTATGAATATTTTCTATTATGAATGCTTATTCTCATTTGATGCATGATTTGTGTGGTTAAATTCTCTATGCATAATGTTAGGATGGCCATTCCAATATTGTGTATGGTGGTTTAATTGAATCATTGATTGTATGAGGTGACTTAGTTAGTATGAGGGGAGGAAAGCCATTCCCTCCAAGTGCTTAGAACCTCATAATAGGACATTATTGATAATCACTTGTGAAGTGTTTGATATGATGAGGGGAACCAAGCCAATTTTTATTTGACCTTAGAAAGGGAACACTAGGAAAACGTCTCTGCCCACTAGAGAAAATTCCTCGTGATAATATCTCTATACCGGTATATTAATATCCGTAAGTACCTATAGGAAGGGTGAGAATTGGAGACGCTCTTTGAGTGCCCTTAATATCATAACTTGAAAACCATCAATGCATGTGTGTGTGTGAGTCTATATAAGTCTTTTCCATGAGTGTTGCTTGCCTTGCATACTTCTTAGATTGCTCTATCATCATCCATCTTCCATGTCCATTGTATCCATCTATCTTTAATTGCTTTCTTAGTGTTAGTTTTTAGTGTTAATCATCCCATCCTTATTGATTCGTCTTACTAGAGAAAAACACTTCTCAAACATGGCTACCCACTTTCGCCCTTGGGTTCGATATCTTATAAATTTTGCACTTGGTCGCTTACGTGCTACACACGATAGAGTACACTTGCTCTAAATCAATTTAACCAAAATTGAAACCAAGTTCATGGCGTCGTTGCCGGGGCGAAAGCCTTTGGTGTAACGTGTTTTAATTTGTTAGCTCTACTTAGGACATTTTTTTCTTATTTTTGCATTCTATATTTGCTTTGAAAAATTGTGTTCTTACTTGTTCTTCTTGATAGGTACATCAACCTTGAAAGAAGTGACGAGATATTGTAGAAGGTCCCTTGAAGAGATGATGAACATTGACCAATTCTACAATAATGGAGAAAATGGGGGATGGCAACGAGCTTATAATGAGAGTACAAGCCAACCATATCAAGGATACATTTACACTCCATCAAGTTCCTACAATAATTTCTTCTCTACAAACATTCAACCAAGTTTTTCAAGTTATGAGCCTCAAAATACATACTCCATGCCTACTTCCAACTTTAATGGGGGACAAGTGTGGAACATGCCCAATTACCAAATGGGAAATGGAACAAGTATGCAAAATGGGTATGTCCAAGGAAATCTCCAAGAAGAGTGTCCGCCAAATGGTGAAGGAAAGTCTACAATGGAATATCAAATGGCTAAAGTGTTGGAATTCATTAAAGGGACTAAAGAAGGAATAGATGAAATGAAACATGAAATGAGACAACGAAATGAAGAAAGAAAGAGAAAAGTTGAGGAAGAGGAGAGGAGATTTGAAGCCATAGAACGTCAATTGACTCAAATGATAAGTGAACGGAACACTTTCTACAACATGGAGAATTTTGATGAAGAGAATGAAGAAAAGTTAGAGGTAGAAGAGTGTTCGGGGCATAATAAAGACTCGAGTGTTGAAGAGTTTTTAAAGGCTAAGGAAGAAAAGAAAGAGGTAAGTTTGGTTGAAGAAGAGTGTGTAGAAGGAAAGGATGTTTAAAACAAGTCAAAATGGAGAAGGAAGAAAGAAATAGTGCCAAAAGAAGCAAAGAGTGTAGAAAAGTTTGAATGTGACTATTGGGGCATTCCGATTACTCCTTATCCTATTCCTTTTCCTCAAAGATGTGTTAAAGAAGAAAAGAGAGAAGAGTTTGAGACTTACATTGCATTGAAAAAGAAGAATATGGAGGAAAGTAAGGTGAAAGATGAAGAGGTCAAATCTATGCATGAAGAGTATTCCATGAAAGTGGAGGACCTTGGAAATGATGTAATGCCTTGTGAAATTGAAGGAAAAATAACTCTTAATGCAAGGTGTGACTTGGAGAGGAGTGAAAATGTGATGCCTTATTCTACTTATAGAAGCCTTGATATGGGGGAACTCAAGCCTACTACAAGTTGTCTTAAGGGTAAAAATTGATCTTTTATTTTGCCTTTTGGAAAGGTTGAAGACGTTGTGGTTAAAGTGAATGAGATGGTTTTTTCGGTTGATTTTATGGTACTTGGTGTGGAAGCGGAGCCTCGAGTCCCGCTTACTCTTGGAAAAAATTCCTTTACAACCGAAAGATCTAGTGCAGATGAAGAAAAAGAGGAAGTCTCATTGAGCTCGGAGGACGAGAATGAATTACTATCATGCCATCAAGGAGGAAAGGATGAATCATATCTTAAGACCCCAAATGTGCCTCCGGATGAGTTTGAAAAGATTGAACAATCTTACTACATAGAAGCTTTGAATCCTATTGTGGAAAATTTTGTGAAGAATGGAAAGAAAGGGGATGAGGAAATAACGAGTATTGTTCAAGATGGTGAAAATGTTGAAGACTTGTTGGAAAGTGATGAGGAAAAGATAATTAGTGACTTCTTATCCTTGTTGGATGATGAAAGTTGTTGTGAAGAGGAGAAAGAGTTAGAACAAGATCATGAGGTAGAAAAAGGTGAAGCTTCGTTGAAGGCCAAGAACCCCGAAAAATTTGTACTTACATGTGAAATCAAGAATGGGAGAGACTTCAATGCTATAAGTGATCTTGGTTCAAGTGCAAATTTGATGCCTTTGGAAAATTTTGAAAAATTTGGCATTGAGCGGTTAAAGAAAACTCTTGTGGAATTTGAAAAGTTTAATTCTTCTCATGTTGAACTTGATAGGAATGAAGTTCCGGATATTGAATGGAAATTAGATAAAGAAGGATATTGTTGCTCTTGCAAAAAGAAAAAGCATCCGTTGTATGATTCTCCCGGAATGTCAAGTATGGTTAGTAAGAAGGGGGATACGGTCATAACGAACAAGAAGAGAGCAAAAAGGAAGTTTAAAGTGAAGATGAAGGCCGATTGGCCAAAGAATTTTTGTGGAGTTTAAAAGTTGAATTATGCGTCCGGCTTGAAGACGTTAAACTTAGCGCTAGATGGGAGGCAACCCATCATTTATTTTAATGCTTTCATTTAATTGCTTTGATTTAGTTTTCTTGCATTTTTTTTGTGTGTAGGTGGATTGTGCTCATGAAGGAAAACACATAAGGATGAGACGAGATGTGCTAGATTTTGAATGAAGATGTATGTCACACCACTTTGTTCAAACTTAAATTTAACACTTGTGTTAATTTAAGTTTGGGGGAAGAGTGTGTGGTGGCCATAATTGAATGTTGGCATGCACATACGTCATCACAAGGTACGTTTAAGATGATCAATGGTGGAAACTACAAAGGTAAGTCTCACCACTTTTTGCAAACTTAATTCTCAATTTGTTTCGATTTAAGTTTGGGGGGATAGTGCGTGGTATGCCTTACCACTTGTGTATGCTTGATGTATCATGTTGATAGAGTGATTATCTTGATTGTCTTGCCTTACCACTTGTGTATGCTTGATGTATCATGTTGATAGAGTGATTATCTTGATTGTCTTACCTTACCACTTGTGTATGCTTGATGTATCATGTTGATAGAGTGATTATCTTGATTGTCTTGTGAAAATTGGGTAAATTTTAAAATTTTTCTCATGAGTATTGGATTGATTTTGGTTAGTTTGGTTGAGTTGAAGTGCATGTTAGTTCATTATTTGATAATAATTGTTGTGCTAATGGTTTTGATGAGTTGTTGAGCATAAATGAAGTATAGTGGAAGCATGAAGTGAGCCCGAAAATCAATGTCGAGATTCGTGATGCATGCAATCCGAAAGCTCGTGCCAACCATTTCCATTACTAAATGCCTTTTCAGGGAGTTCACTTTACTACTCATCATTTTCCATTTTCTTAGCATATACTTGATTTGATTTGGATTGTTTGGATTAATATGCAACTTCTTGTGTTATGTACTTGGGAGGTTTACTTGCTTTATTTTTATTTTTGAATAAGGTGGCAAATCTTGAGCTTACATGTTATTGGAGGATTGAGGATATGTGCTTTATTTCTTTTGATGGATGGAATTTTGATTATTGCATGATTATGTGTTTTTGTGTTGTTGTTTGCTTGGTGAGTCTTTGCTCATGCATTTTGTTTGTAATTTTTATTCTTGTATAGGTGTGGTTTTGGTGGTATGTTTTGGGAAAGAGTTGAGTAATGTTTTTGAGTATGAGCTATGATGCATTGTTTGTGATAGGTGATGGCAAGCAAGTTAATGGTTTCTACTTGTTAAAATTGTGACATGGATTACATAATTTGTTCAATTTTGAGAAGTATGAAGGTTAATTGAGTTTCTTTTGGTCCAAGCAAAAGCTTGTGAGAGTTGAGCCTCAACCGTACCTCCATGGTTAATTATTGAAGAGAGGACCGGTTGAACTTAGACAAACTAGAACTTGCTCTTGGACTATAGGAACGAAGCCCGAATGGTTGAAATTTGTGACATGATCTTAGGCCATCCTTGTTGAATAAAGTCATAGCTATAAAATGTCCTTACCAAAAACATTATCCCTAGTAAGCCACTTTGAGCCTTTAAGCCTATTTCTTGTGATATAAGCACCTTACAAGCCTTGAAAACCCATTTAAACCTTATATATATAACCTATGTGTGAGTAATTGAGGATGATGATGATTTACAAGGGAAGATGTGGAAAAATATGCAAATGTATATGGAAAGACATGTTGGTCAAGAAAAAGGATGAAAGAGCTCAAGATAAAAGCAAGTGCAACTTCAACAAAAGTGAAAAAGGAGCAAAATAGAAAAATATGCTCAAGGAATACAAAAGTCAAAGACAAGAAGTATGCCATTCAAAAAGAAGCTCAATAAATCCAAGGAATGATGATGCTTAGTGCTTGTGATTAAAGTAGAAAAGAAAGGAAGCATGAAAGTGAGGACGTTGAAGAAAGGAATCATCTCTTCGATCAACCACACTTGAAAAGTCAGTATTATCCAAAGTTTCCTACCTTACCAAAGAGCCTAAACATTACATCCAAAGATAAAGACCTTTTTGATCACTTATTGAAACTAAGGTGGCTTGTGAACATAGTCCATGAGCAAGCCTATGGTGAGTCGATTTTAACCGGTTGATGAGTGTTGATCAAAACCTTACTTCAAAGAGTGTTGAGTGAATTTGATATCCTATGAAAGGCTTGGATTGAAAGGGATTTGATTACTCTTTTGTCATGCTTGAGATTGAACTCGTTAATCTTTCATGTTATAAGTTTGATTATGTAGGGATACTTAACTTGATTTTGAAGTCCTTATTACTTGTGATATATTGTGGTTTATGTTCGTTAGATGTTCTCTAGGTGAAAATTTCTCCTCTTGTTTATCATTTTTTTAGTTGTTCGAGGACGAACAACACTTTAAGTTTGGGGGGTTGATCGTCGTCATTTTCACCTAGATTTTAGTATCTTTATGTGTGTATTTTCGGATATTTTTATCCGTATTTATGTTAATTTTGGTGGAGTTATTGTTGTTTTGAGGAAAGTGGTACGAACTTATAGAATTGTGTAAATGAGCTTGAATATGTGTAAAACAGGTCATGGAACGGACAAAAAAATGGAGTCGGGAACGAAAGGGAGACGAAGAATAGGCCAGGCAGCTGCACGGGCCGTGTGCGGAACACGGCCCTGTAGCAGCTGGCCGTGTAATGTCATCAGAACACGCTGCTCGCCCAGGGATTTGGCCGTGCGCTGGTGCACGGGCCGTGCGTTGCTGCACGCCCCGTGTGCGGAGCTCGGCCCTGTAAGAAGAAAGCCGTGTATTGTCATCAGAAAGTGCTACACGGCCATGATTAAGGCCGTGTATTGCAGCTCGAGCCGTGTCTGGAAGCACGCACAAAAACGCCGAAGTAGGTGTGCCCTACACGGGCCGTGTACTGCAGCACGGGCCGTGTAGGTGCAAAATCCTGTGAAAATTTCAGAATGTTCCGGAAGCTTCTAGAAGGTCCATAAGTGATATAAAACCATGATTTGTGCGAAATTGAAGGGGGAATCATTTTTGGGAGCAGTTACACACATTCCACACCACATTTTTACACACATTCATCTCCATCTCTTCCACCCTTCACTTCATCCATCAACTCCACTTGATCTCCTCAAATCCATCCATTAATCCATTCATCCACCAATCTAAGAAGAGGAATTCATCAAGGAGTGAAGATTTGAGCATGTTGAAGGAGAGGAAGGCCTACATTGCAAGGGAAACCAACTTACCTTTAATTTGTGATTTTCTTCATTATTTAGCTAGATTAGAGCATGCCATGGATTGTAATGAATTATTCATGATTTGTTGTGGCTAGTCCTCATGTGAGGCTAGCAATATGATTGGTTAGGAATTATGTAGATTTTGCACACCGCATGTTTGATGAAATGATTGTTATGAATATTTTCTATTATGAATGCTTATTCTCATTTGATGCATGATTTGTGTGGTTAAATTCTCTATGCATAATGTTAGGATGGCCATTCCAATATTGTGTATGGTGGTTTAATTGAATCATTGATTGTATGAGGTGACTTAGTTAGTATGAGGGGAGGAAAGCCATTCCCTCCAAGTGCTTAGAACCTCATAATAGGACATTATTGATAATCACTTGTTAAGTGTTTGATATGATGAGGGGAACCAAGCCAATTTTCATTTGACCTTAGAAAGGGAACACTAGGAAAACGTCCCTGCCCACTAGAGAAAATTCCTCGTGATAATATCTCTATACCGGTATATTAATATCCGTAAGTACCTATAGGAAGGGTGAGAATTGGAGACGCTCTTTGAGTGCCCTTAATATCATAACTTGAAAACCATCAATGCATGTGTGTGTGTGAGTCTATATAAGTCTTTTCCATGAGTGTTGCTTGCCTTGCATACTTCTTAGATTGCTCTATCATCATCCATCTTCCATGTCCATTGTATCCATCTATCTTTAACTGCTTTCTTAGTGTTAGTTTTTAGTGTTAATCATCCCATCCTTATTGATTCGTCTTACTAGAGAAAAATACTTCTCAAACACGGCTACCCACTTTCGCCCTTGGGTTCGATATCTTATAAATTTTGCACTTGGTCGCTTACGTGCTACACACGATAGAATTTGATATCCTATGAAAGGCTTGGATTGAAAGGGATTTGATTACTCTTTTGTCATGCTTGAGATTGAACTCGTTAATCTTTCATGTTATAAGTTTGATTATGTAGGGATACTTAACTTGATTTTGAAGTCCTTATTACTTGTGATATATTGTGGTTTATGTTCGTTAGATGTTCTCTAGGTGAAAATTTCTCCTCTTGTTTATCATTTTTTTAGTTGTTCGAGGACGAACAACACTTTAAGTTTGGGGGGTTGATTGTCGTCATTTTCACCTAGGTTTTAGTGTCTTTATGTGTGTATTTTCGGATGTTTTTATCCGTATTTGTGTTAAGTTTGGTGGAGTTATTGTTATTTTGAGGAAAGTGGTACGAACTGATAGAATTATGTAAATGAGCTTAAATATGTGTAAAACAGGTCATGGAACGGACAAAAACGGAGTCGGGAGCGAAAGGGAGACGAAGAATAGGCCATGCAGCTGCACGGGCCGTGCGCGGAACACGGCCCTGTAGCAGCTGGCCGTGTAATGTCATCAGAACACGCTGCTCGGCCAGAGATTCGGCCGTGCGCTGGTGCACGGGCCGTGCGCTGCTGCACTCCCCGTGTGTGGAGCTCGGCCCTGTAAGAAGAAGCCGTGTATTATCGTCAGAAAGTGCTGCACGGCCATGATCAAGGCCGTGTATTGCAGCTCGAGCCGTATCCGGAAGCACACACAAAAACGCCGAAGTAGGTGTGCCCTACACGGGCCGTATACTGCAGCACGGGCCGTGTAGGTGCAAAATCCTGTGAAAATTTCAGAATGTTTCGGAAGCTTCTAGAAGGTCCATAAGTGATATAAAACCATGATTGGTGCGAAATTGAAAGGGAGATTCACATTAGATCAGATTGAGAGCAGTTACACACAATCCACACCACATTTCCTCACACACTAGATCCACAATCCATCTACACCATCTAAATCCATCAATTCACCTTGATCTTCATAAATCCATCCATGCATCCATTCATTTCATCATCTAAGAAGAGAAAATCAGATTTGTTTGAAGAATTTGGCATGATCAAGGAAGAAGGGGTCTACCTTCAAAGGGAAGCTCAATCTCTTTTATTTTGCTACTTTCTTCATTATAATGCTCATATGGAGCTTGTATTGGATTGTAGCCAATTGGCAATGAATATTTGTGGCTAGTCCTCAAGTGAGGCTAGCAATATGATTGGTTAGGAAATATGTAGATTTTTGCATTATTAAAGCTTGATGAATTGATTGTTATGATTACTTTCTATCATTAATGCTTATTCTCATTTGATGCATGATGTGTGTGGTTAAATTCTCTATGCATAGTGTTAGGATGGCCATTCCAATATTATGTGTGGTGGTTTAATTGAATCATTAATTGTATTAGGTGACTTGGTTAGTATGAGGGGAGGAAAGTCATTCCCTCCAAGTGCTTAGAACCTCATGATAGAACATTAGTGATGAACTAGTGAGGGGAACCAACTTATGATCATAGTACCCATGAGGGAATTGAGAGTAAGACAATCTTAGGAGATTTAAACTTGTAAAAGAGTTGAGAACCTAATCACCTTGGCCATAGGGGTTAGGGGTACAATTGTGATTGCCCTTAGTATCATAACTTGAAAGTCATAAATGCTTGAGTGAGTGTGAAGTCTACATAAGACCTTAACCATGATGTTGCTAGCCTTGCTCTCTTCTTTGATACACTTCATCCATTCCATCTCATCTTGCTACTTGATTTGATTGATATTTGTTATAATTAGTTGCTTGTCTAGTTCATTAGTTAATTGATAGAGTAATCATAGTTCTTAAATCAAAACCTTATCTTGATAATCCTTACAAAACATAAATCAATGAAAAATCCGGATACAACTTGAGTTTACCTTTTCCCTTGGGACGACAATACTATAAATTTTGCACTTGGTCACGCGTATACAACAGCGATAGAGTACACTTACTCTTGACATTTCACTAGAAATGCGGCTAAGTTCAAGTATAATTTATTTTTTCCTCTTACATGTCATTTGTAGATAGCGCGAATTAATTCTCCCGTGATTGTGAGTTGATGTGGCTGTTTAATTGAGAGAGAGGATCATCCGTGCTAATCCAACATAATAATTTAGTAAAGAATGCTCAAGGGTTTCCTCCAGGCGATCTTGTGCTTTTTGGAGGTAAATATTGCTGTTGTTTATTCGTTAGGAGCAAGCCCCATATAATGGTGAACTGACGTCATCCGTATATCTGAATTAATCGTCAGGTCACATCGCATTAAATGCAAACACTGTAGGCATTAAATATAATAGCTTCATGTGGCTATTTTAGTGATTTGTTTTAGGATATCCCTTGTATACAAATCTTAGGGGATATCTGTACAACTTCTAGGCTAGCTACAACTAGTGGCCAAGTGGGAGTGTGATCGTAGGACGTGCACAACCTTCGGCGGCCGAGAGAGTTGTGTACACGCGCCCGGCCAGAAGCATCTGCTTGGGCGCTCTCTTCTTTGACCCATGAGGAGGTTCCAGAATTGCTCTTGGGCCTTTATATTGTCCGGCCCAAGTTTTTCATTTTGGGCCCAATATAACGGACCCTACCATATCATTCATCTAACAAAGTAACACAGAAAATAATATACTAAAATGATATAGAGAATTCAAATCTATCAAAATGGGTTTAGTCCAAAACACATTATAATTTGCTTTTCAGGGGCTCAAATGAAGTATAATTCATTATACTATAATATGTGGTTTATATAATTTGCTTTTCAGGGGCTCAAATGAAGTATAATTCACTATACTATAATATGTGGTTTATTAAAGTAGATTTCGAATTCGAAAATGCATTAATATTTCGAATTAGTCAAGATTATTACTTTTAAATATGTTCAATCTAAACTATTACTAATAGATAAAAAAAAATGATATGTCTATTATAATCATAATTTAATATTCAAATCACAATAAAATTTCAAAATGTTATATAATTTTCTTTGTTATCACAAATGATTTTCCTTATTTCAAAGATTTCCCAATTATCTCGTCCATATTGGGTGAGAAAGAAAAACATTTACAGATTTTAAAGGGATCCAACAAAAAGCTTCAGCAGCTCCCCAATTCTTCATAAATCTCATTTTCGCAGAAATTCCCTTCCTTTTTGGGCTTCATTAGTGTTGTTGGGCGAGAGAAATCCTTCCGCAAAGATGTAAGGGGATGAGTGGATTTCGAACAAGATTAATCAGGATCAAGAGAGGTTGATATCAATGTCTAACATTGCAGGCTCGTGGCTGAAGCAGCAGCAAGTTATTGAGGGAGCTATTCCTTCTCTGACTCATGGAGGTTACGCAGTTGGGAGGGTGTTTCTTTAGTTTCAGTGGGAGTAGAATTATGATGATGAGAGCGTGGAAGGATACAGACAATAGTGTACAGTTATATACTAGTTGTGCAACAATATACAATATATTGTGCAAATATTTTAAAGGGATGTGCAACATTAATATAATCAATTGTGCAACATAAATCATTACAATTTAATGTACAAAAATATAACATGATTTATAAAAAATAATATATAGACATAATATATGTACTATAAAATTATATCCATTTGATAATTTTAAATTATTTACTTTTGTTAATTTTACTTTTGACAACTATGTTGTACGTATTTATAAGAAATGTGATTCACATAATAAAACCTAATTAAGTTATGCAGTCTTATTTAAAAGTTGTGCAAAAATATAACTAATTGTGCAACAATATCAAAGATTGTATAAACATCTCACTAAAATTATTTGAGCTAGAAAGTTGTGCGATCATTCTCAAATATATTTGAACATATTTTCTCCATTAAATCAAGATAGTATCTTGAACAGTCCTATGCTTCTAGTCAGTAGATTGGGTAGATTGGGTACTGTGCAAATCCTACAAATTAATGAATGAAAGAGAAATAAATTTAAGGATTCCATTGTGAAATTTTATATGTCATAATAATTATAATTTAAACTTGTAATTAATAGAAAATATACACTCCATTATATACCTAACCATAAATATCCCTAATATTTAACATTTTATTTTCTAATAGTATAATGAATGTAATATGGTTTATTAAAATATGGCTTCCATATTTTTAAATTATAATTTTAATAGTATTAAAGTATGATTCATTAAACTCATAGAATCATGAAGTATCATATTTTAGTGACTACACCGCCTATTGAGTCACACTTTAACAAACTTAAAATCATACTCCCTCCTACGTATTTATTCACACTTCTCATATCGAAGTGTTACGGGTATTTATTTACATTTCAATAATAACAAAAATATATTATACATCTTACCTACTTTTTATATATTATTAAAAATTTTAACAATTTTATTTATTTTTTACACTTTATTTACTATTTTCAATAATTTTATTCACTTTTTCATTTTAATTTACCAACTTAACGTTACTTTTTATTTCTTAATATCTGTGCCCATATAAACGTGAACAAATACGTGAAACGGAAGAAGTATAATAAATCACGTATTATACTTAATTCATATTATAGTTATTTTAAAATCATAACTTAATCAATCATTCATCGTATTCAAGGAATAATACTTTTAACCTTGGAATCATACTTTATTATATAAAAATTATATTTTAATAATTTGATCAAATCAGGCATTTATAAATTTATTTGTTTCACAGACACGTTTCGCTTAGACACTATCTTATTAGAGAGTACAAAATAAACATCTTTAATAGATTAGAGCTTGACAGAATAATTAGATATTTTGTTTTAAACCTTAACCTAGATCTGTAGCGTTTAATGTAGTTGGGCAAAAATGTGTGTGTAGTGAAATTAGATATTATACAAAATATCATTATAATCTGCTATTCTTAGCCACTCACTGGCTTTCATTATTATAATAATTACATTTTTTTTTTTTTTTGGAAAAATTCACATTTGATCCCATAAAAATTCCTTCAGTTCAATTATAGTCCCGTAGAAATATACCGGTCTCATAGCTAGCGGTTTTGGTCCCATAAGAATATTATAATCGAAAATTTTCATCCCAAATTAACTTATATTATTATAAACTACCAGATTTATATTATTTTCTGTGTTTCAAAATAAACATAGTCCGTTTTGGTCTTATTAATGGTTCAAAATATTTCGTCAACTATTAACAATTTAGATGAAAAATTCTTATGGGACTAAATCTGCCAATTTTGGGACCTTTTTGACATTAAGCAATTTTTACAAGACTAAATATAAAATTATCCCTTTTTTTTCTAATTACTCTTAATGTAGTTGGGCTCAAACATGTGTCACAGGAGATTAGGTAATAAGTACCAAAATCTACTACTAATCTTAGCCACTCACTGAATTATGTATTTTATTCTATCTATATGCCTATATAGTTGGGCATAAATAAGTGTTCGGTGAAATTAGATTATTAAGTACTCCACATTTTAACTTATAGGCACATTTATAGAAATTTCTTCTCTTTATTCGAAAATGAATAGTCCTTCCTCTCCTAATAAAAACCATACTCCTGCGTTAAAAAATAATATAAAATTGTCTATTACGTGAGAATGAATTAAAAAAAAAACATTTTGATAAAGAAAAACAATATATATATATATATATATATATATATATATATATATATCAAAATATATATATATATATATATATAAATATTTCAAGAAAAAATAAACATTTTATTAAAAAAATCAAAAGATTAGGTATGAGAATTACTTAACTCAAAGGAATATATTGCAATAAAAACACCTAGAGAAGTACATACAATTTATATGATTTTACTCTTATGATTAATCAACCAATCTTGAAATCTCCTTTGTACCTTAATCACCTAGCCAATTATATACCTTAATTTTTATCTCCACAAGTTTTTCCAAATCATATTTTCTCTATAAAAAATCATATTTTTTTTTTCAAAAGTAACCAAATGACATTCTCATACGAATACTATAAGATCCTTTCCTCTCTTTCCGAATAAGATTACTAAACTGGAGTAGATTATTTGAGGGATTCGATTAAAGAACCGTTTCCACACTCATAAACTTAATAGTTAATACCTTTCATCCAAATTTGATGAATAAAGTCACATTAAAAAAATATATGACAAACCATTTCTAAATGAGTATCAAAAAATAAAATTTTGACGCCAACTCCAACTGATAAGCTTTGTCTTTTTTTTTCAAGTAAAGTTATTGTTGGAATTCTTTCTCATAAAATTCTCTAAGCGTATACTTGAATTTGATATTACGTATTATTCCAACAAAATGAACATTTTCATTTGGTAATAATTTATTGGTCCATTACTTTTAGGTACAATTTATATCTATATTACTAGTAGGTACAATATCCAAATTAAAATATTATTCACTACAAATTGAACATATCAAATACCCCTTTTAACTCTATTATAAGTTTAATTGTATTCAAAAATTAATTAACCATTAATCTCTCTATGAAAATAGGAAATAGGTTGGGATTAGTTAATCCGATAAAAAAGAGTCGCACATGGTATTCAAATAATAGTTTTATCACATGGTATTCAAATACTCTGAGATTGTGTTCAATTTCAACCAATTCGGCGACATTGGGGGTGTTAATATTTTAATACTCAAATATTATTTTATTTTTTCTTTTCTTTTCAATTTTGATCATTTTTATTTAATTTTATCATTTTAAGTTCGAAATTTTAAATTTGTTCAGAATCCAATTTTGTATTTTATGAAAACGACTTATTTGCATATATTCTGAATACATTACTGAAAAATTCTGAATACATAGTGTTAATCTCATAAAGTTATTTGATAGATAAGATATGAATCCCCACCAACAAACATTGAAACAGTGATGAAGCTATTTTTGCACATCTATCACATTTTTGAATACATATCACAAAACATGAAAATCAGAAAATGCGAAAAATATAAAACAAAATAATTGAACCCCACATATACGAAAAAATAAAAATCCAAATATATGAAGAACTGAATACAGAGCAATTGAACCCTCATTGAACTCTAAAATCGAAAATAAAAAACTAGCAAAATAAATACGAGTCATTGAGTACGAAGAACCAAACATCCCAAAAATTTAGAACGATAATTAATTGAATGCGACTAATACAATTGAATCGAAAGACAACTTTGTAAATGGAAGAATTGAATACGAAGAACTAAATGAACCTTACATTGAACTCTAAAATTATTGTAGATGAAAAAATCCAACAAAATGAACACGAGATATTGAATATGCATAATTAAACATACTGCGAATTGAACACAAAAAATTGAATACATTATCAAATAAATCCCAGTATTCGAAATTCAATCTGCATACCTATTCTGCAGAACCATTTTTGGTGCACGCATACACACTGATTTCAATTTGTATACCCAATTTGAATAACTCAATCTGCATACACAATTTGAATACCCACAACTGGCACGAATTTTGACTGTGCTGGCTTGCGATGCGGGAACGACGAACAACGGTTGCAGGTTGACGGGTCTATTTTTGCGGCAGTCTCAGCGACAAATTTGTATTTTCGACAGTAGATGAGCAATTGCACGGTTGTCGATGCTGAAATCCGGTAATGGCTGTGGCAGCTCATGATTGGATCCAGCGAAGGAGCTCGCGATTTCGGCGGTTGGAGTGCGTCAGGATTCGATCGATGTCACAGTTAGTGGTTGATGTCGTAGGACATCAAAGTTTCGACGGGGAAACATCAGCGAAGGTTCGCGTTTACAGTTGGCAGATCTGATCAGAGGTCGTGGCTCACCAGTTATAAGGAAGTGAAAATAATTTTTTTTATTTATTTGGTGTTCTGCCAATTGCTATATAAAACATGATTATATTGCGTAAATTATGGATATTGTTACAGATTAGTGGGGGAGGTCGTATTAATAATTTCATCTCAATGTTTTGTATCCATTAGTAATATTATTATCACAATGTATCCATTAGTAATATTAATGTATATTTTGTATTAACTAGTAATAAATCCTAATTTATTATATTAATTTGATAAAAATTGATAATCATTCAAATAAATTACTTCATGAATATTTTATATTATAAATGAAAAAATGATTGCATTCTTAAAAAAAAGTGATAAGTAATTAAAATTTTTAAAACAATCTCTAGTGAGACTATATGAGACAAAAGGGTTGCTTTTCACCACATCATGATATTAAAAAGAGAAATACTGGTATGAGATCATATTACTTTTTATTAATTAATTGTCACTTTTTTATTAAAAATATTGTTATTTTCAATTATACTACGATTTTTTCATAAAATACAATAAAATCTTCATAAAATAATACTCGATAAAATTAATAATTTGTCTGATCCTAACTCGGGCCAGTTCAAATTCGGGTAAGGTAATACATTTTTACGAAATTCTAAAATATACTTAAGGTCCCAATGAAACTATAAATTAATAATTATTAAAAAGTTATATATATATATATATATATATATATATATATATATATATATATATATATATATATACTCCATCCCTCATTAAGGTTTACGTTTTCATTTTTGGTTCGTACTAAGTTAATTAAGATTTACATTTCCTTTTTTGTCAAGTTGGGCCCACACAAAATAATTAATTATTCCATATAGGGCGCACACACTACACTAATACAACTACCCACCTCACATTAAATATTATTTTTCTCACCTCACTACAAATTAAAATATTATATCTATTAATATACGTATAAAAAGCAAACGTAAACGTTAACTTGGGACTGAAGGAGTATATAAATTCAAGATATTCACAATTCACACATTATTGGAATATTTAATTGTATTTTTTATTGTATCTTTTTCATCTTCTTATTGATGTATTTATAGATATACTCAGTATTAACAATAAAATAATACAATTAACTATTTATTGTTAAAATGTAAATTGAAAATCTCCTAAAAGATTATATACTCCTCCGTCCCAAAACTATTGACACCTTTTTTGGGCACGGAGATTAAGGAGTACTCCCTCCCGCATCAAGGGTACATTTTATTTTTTTCATGTGAATTAAGGAATATTATTATTTAAAATGTAGTGGGTAGTTATATTAGTGGGAGTGTGGGCCCTATATTTTAATTGTATTAGTGGGTGAGTGTGGGAACCATGTGTATAAAAAAAAAGGGGACCCTTTGGGTGGGACAGTCAAAATGGAAAAAAGAGACCATTTGGATGAGACAAAGGGAATATAATATTTTAATGTAAAGTGAAGTGAGAGAAATAAAATTTAATGTGTAGTGGATAATTATATTAATGGTGAGTGTGATGTGTGTGTGTGGGCCTATGTATATAGTAAATTATTTTTGTGAGGGTCTCATATCCTTGAAAAGAAAATATATCAATTTTTGTGGGACAACCCAAAAAGAAAAGTGTGTTAATATCTTTGGAACGGAGGGAGTACTATATATTACTAATCAACATTTTCTTAATGATATAAGTACATGAAACATTTTTTATACATATTTATAATCTCTTTAAATTAATAAATTATTAGTTTATCGATTATATAATATTTCTTTAAATTAATAAAATTCACTAATCCTAACACTATTAATTTATAGAGATTTTACTCTAATTCACTTTATCAACAATTATCACTTTTATTAGCTGTGTAAAAAAATATTTGTCAAAAACTCCATATAAATTTATTAGTGACCATTCCCTTGAATTAAAAGAAAAAGATATGAGAAACTCTCTTGTGAGACGAATTTTTTGTGAGATGGGTCAACCGATTACTAAAGTATGCTTATTATATAGGTAAAATATGCTTATTTGTAATTAAAGTATGTCAATAATAAAATATAATATATCACCCTAAAATCATACTTTAATTCTTTAATAACCATTAAACATACTTTATCTATATAATAGACATACTTTAACACGCCTCACAAACCGTCTCACATATATAATGTCTTACAAGAGAATTTGTCAAAATTTATTTATGAATTTTGTGAAATTACTAATATTTAAATAATTAAATCTAAATGTTTATAGTAAAAATAATAACAAAAGAAATTTTACAAAATAAAACGTGACGTACATATCTTTAATATCTAGTATACAATAAAAGTGAATTCTTTTGGAACAATATAGTATAATCAAAGAACACATGTTGGTCCATTGTCTTGGCAATATATTTGACAGAGCTGGAAAAGGATGAGTCCAATGGTCATTTACAACTCAAATATACAAACTTCCTCTTACAATTTAAAAATTACACTTACCCCACCATCTTCCACCAATTTTCTACCAAATTCATCTATCCCAATTCCCACACAACCCCCACCCCTCCCCTATGAAAAGAAGAGAGAGAGAGTAAAGAGAAGATGAAAAGATGAAGAGAGAGAGAGTAGACAAAACAACTCCTCTACAGCTGCAAGACATGCACTTCCAAATTCAAATGAGGTAGCTGAGCAATGTATCCACGGAAAAACACCTTACAAAAGCTCCCACCACCCCTCCCCCGAGCCGACACTTACTCCCACCATCAGAGAGACGTTCCAAGCTCGAAGAAAACATAAAATTAGCACATCATTTCCTACAATCCGACCCATTTTACCCATCTGAAAAGTTTTCCGACTCTCAGAGGTAACTCGTAATCCTTGGATACAGCAGGCTCTCTTCTAGCAACCTCAGGTCCAGACCACACGTATACACCACGTTCTTGTCGACTCCCGGGTACTGTGTTATCGAGTACAAGAGCTACTAGGAATGCGACTACCATGTGAAGTGATAACAATGTATTCAAAACATAATTTAACTGCCATGTTAGAGATATAATTAGAATGAATATATACTCTAAAGAAGTTGAAAGTAAGAAACACATAAAATTGACACAGCTAACTTATCCCTCTGGATTTGGTGTGGATGGGGCCGTGAGAAGCCACGATATATGGCTGGAAGTAACTTGGAACGGATAAGTTAGAGTTTGGAGCAACTCCATACTGCTGAAAATAAGCTGGTACTGATAGGGAAAAGAATAGAGACAAGCCAACTATGATGATGTTTCTTGAACTCCCAGCCTCACTGTATCGTAAATATTGCCCACATAAAGCACAAGAGAGCTGCAACCATGACTTCAGGTATTGATGCAATAAACCCCCCAACTTTACCTGGAAACACTTAAAATAAGTAAAGCGCCACACAACTCCAAAAGCATCAATGGATTTCAAAAGAGATTTGGTCATATTGTTACAACCAAGATGGATAAGTGAACAGCAAAAGTAACCACATCAATGAGAAAATAAAAAAAGAAGTGTTGGGGGCATTCAAGATGATTGAAAAATATTCAGTACCCACTCTGGAAACAAGACATACCTACAAGAGATAAGACAATCAATACACATCCACCCAATTCTACGGCCCTGCGACTTCCCACTTTAGTAACAGCAATAGTATGAACATTCGCAGTCAAAGTTGTAGAGCCAGTCCCCATTCCCCACAGTCCAGCCAAAATGCTAGAAATACCTTCAAGACCAATTCCTCGACTTACAACACCACGTGTGGGGGGTCTAGATGCCACCAACAATGCTGTTGCATGATAAGAACCGACCTAGAATTAGGAAAAATTATCATAACAATCAAATAAAGTATTTACAACATTACCCAAAAAAATAGATCAACATGCCGCTACTAATAATAATAATCCAAAGGGTAAATTAGCCATGAGTGAAATGCACATTCTAAAAAATATGGTGACACAACACTGATTGTAATTTTCCATTGTTCACTAAAACTTAAGAACAAAATAATTACAAATACAAATACTATCTAACTGTAGCATTTCAGCGGAACATGCTTCAATCAAAGAAGTTACATTCTTGCACTTTTACACTTCCCCATAACATACATAGGGAAAATTATTTTACTTGCAAGTCATATCCATATTAGGTTATACAAGTACCCCACACTACCACAGCAATCTTTCCATATAAAGGAAAATTACCATAGCACAAAAATAATTAAAAGTAAAAATGGTAACAAAGGAATTAAAAAATAATAAGTTAATCTGAACCAAGATCAGTATACTATGACCAAAACATGTTGAAAAAAGAGAATGCTTCTCACCTCTGACATCTGAAAAGATGAATAATGCCAGACATCAAATCTGAAGCAGAATTACTAAAAATAGAGTTAGGCCGCTAATTACTAATTACTATGACTATTATTTCTATTGAACCACAAGTGAAATTGTGTATCATGTTTTACACACTGTCCACTATGTTCTAATCAGTGCAAATTCAAATCTAGCCATATTTCTTTGGGAAGAAAATAAAGATCATAGCAATAAGCAAATACCCATTGGTATCTGTTTCAGAATGCAGATTGAGTTTCATCCATATGGTGTGCTCATCTTTGTCATCTAGCCTTTAGTGGTCAATCTAGGAACTAAAATATTTATTATACTTCGCATTTACCAAGTGCAGGTTGCTGGAATATTTGTAGGCAAAGCTTTAGGAGAAACACTTTGCAATTTCAAATATTTATAACAATTGACCACAATTAAAGAATCTTATGCAGCTGAAAGAAATCTAAATAAGGATAATAAATGAGCAATGACAAAGATTAGACAGAAGTCTAAAAAAAGAGGAAACCAGTATTGACTCACAGTATCTACCGATGAAATTATAGACACCACACACATTACAACAGCCATCTTCCAATGAAAAACAGGTGTGCCCCATTGCAACGGATATGGAAATCTAAACCACGGTGAAGATCTCAATGCATGAGACGTATCAACTCGACAACTCTTCATCCTTGATACATGTCTTCTGCAGTGATCAGAAATTATATTCGAGGTCGGTATGTTCACATCACAACCTTTATAGTTATATGCACCAGCTTCAGTCAGAAGGAAGGCTGTAGCCCATGTTATAGCAAGAGCAAGTGGAACCTGAGTTTACACAAGCAAAAATTAGATTGGAGATGTATAACAGAAAATGTCAGCAGAAGCACAAATGCCACAACACACATACCGGAAAAAAATAAAAATAAAAGAATAAGAATCTTACTGCATAAATTAGAAATAAACGGTGACCCAAAACTGATATCTTGCGAAGATACTGCAAAAGAAGAGAGGAGTCACAAAAAAAAAAAAAAAAAAAGAAAAAAAAAAAAACAACCCAGCCCATGTTACAGTTTAAAAAACCTGCACGAATTAAAAGACAATTTCATACCCACATTTCCAAGAAAGAGTAGATGCTTAGTGCTTACAATGCATAATAGGAAATATTAAATAAAGGAAATCATGATTACATTCGGCAACTTACAAGGGAGAAGATAATAACTAACAGTATTTGCGCCACACCAATTTCAATACAGGTGCCTACTCGTGGGCAGCCATAGCTGTAGAAAGAAAGTCCAACAGCGGCAATAGTAGGGGATACAACTACTGGATTAATCAACCTGAAAAGGAGGGAAAAGCAGGGCAAACCGATTGAAGATGATTAATATTTTGCTTTATGTCATTCTGTTATATCATGAGCAACAGAAGTGCATCAATAAAGCTAAATCTTGGGGCTCAGATGAAAACAAAAATAAAGTGCAGCCCACTATCATAACTGGAGGATATAATTTACATAGAATATACAAAGATATAAAAGGGTTTTTTTTTTTTTTTTACATTTTCAGAGGTATTAACTTATGCATGAGGTTGATATATATATATATATATTTTCGGAGGTGTGGGTAGATGCACCCTATTGAAAATCAACGCAATCCAAAAACACATACACTCACAGCACATAAAAAATTTTAAATTTCCACATTTTGTAGTCTAGATATCCCCAACACAACTTGATAAAAAACAAACATATCCTCTAATGACATGTGACAAAAATCACAAATATTGAGTTGAGCCCATAGACTTAATTTATAAATTTTTAAATATGAAAAACTTAACAAAGCAAACTGTAGCAGGTCTGAAATAAGAAATCAAGTCTCAAATGACTTTAATATTTTTTTAATCGTCCTGAAGAAAGGTGAATTTAGGATGAGTTCAGACTTGGACCATCCTTATTATCATCCCTAAATAGAAGCGATGCACACAAGAGAATAATGCATACTAACAATTAACAAAAGACCTATGAGTTCACATATATAACTACATTGTTCTTCACATTCAACCAGAATCACAAAATAATTTGAGGGTTCAGTATCTTCATAATTTTGATTTGACCTGCAGGATCAAGTCTTCATAAAAATCACAGTTCTAATCACCGAGTAGCTAATTAGGATCAACATAATTATTCAAGAATAGTAGATGCTTAGCAGGCATCATTTTAACTCCAATAGCGTTCATCTTTACAGCTCAATTTGCTGCATTAATAATTGTACTTAATTCACAATTTTCTTTGACAAGAACATCTATTTTTTTCTCACAAAATGCCACCCAAAAGACCCAAGATCAGGAAATATGTTGAATGGTTTTGGCCTTTTGGGTTAATGAAAACCTTAATCAATGCAGTCAAAAGCGAAGAGGGGAAAAGATCTAGCGACAAAATTGTTTCTAAATACATAAATATTTTTTTTGTTGATCTGGTTACGACTTTACAAATTGGGTTGTAGGTGAAGTAACATGTTTAAGTTAGAACAAAAGCCTACGTAACTCCACAAAACAAAATATATGAGTATTTAGTGTGCTAGGTGTTTAATCCCTTAAATATGAAATAAATTGGCCTAGTTATAGAAATCAAAGCAACTTACTAGGCATTTCCCCTTAAGCCTAATCCTTGTAGCCCTTTACTTAAGTAATCCCCTAACTAGAATTCCAGGGTGGTCAGTCTCAAGGTGACTAAAGTGACACTTGGGATATATGGTGGTAAGAAGATCTTATTTTCTTCAATTATGGCAAATTGACTCCCCAAAACTTTTCATACCTTAAGAGCATGGACATGTTTCATGAACAAAAACCATGCAACAGTCCTGTATGACCTGGCTGGTTGATAATTAGTGGAGCCAGTTGTCTGTCTTTGTTGGTAGCAAGCTTCCTGAGCATGATTGCTTAGTACTATGAGCCTTAAAGGGGTTGCGTCATGAGTTGCAATCTAGGATTGACAGCATGAATCGGGTAGCCAAGCAGCAACTACTCAATACACAACAATTACCCCCACCCCTCTAGTGACAGCAATATTTCTTTAAAATGTGTATCCTGATGTCATCACAGGGATGGTTCAGACAACCACTCTACTTCTCATATTTTGTTCTCTACGGAGGTAGATATCTAAGAATTGGGTAGCTATGAATGCTTGTTCCTTATAGAAATCAAACGGTTCTCGTTTTATGATCTCAATTGGGATGTTTACCCATTTTACACTCAGATTCTTCTTTTTATAGAACTTTTACATAATATTAGAGTAATTAAATTACTAAAATCATGGTGAATACACATCAAATGTCCCTTAACAACAGATACATCATTTAAACAAGCAATTACAGTGAAATTCAGAAGTGAATTCTGTTAGATTTTTGAGTAATTCTTCTTGTACCTTATTAATATTGTCATCAAACCACTGTACCCCAAGAAGGCTTGGAAAGCTGAACCAATAATTATAGCCCCCTGTAGCTCTTTCATTATATGCTTGAAGTTCTGAGATTTCAATTAACACTTTTAATTAATAAGCATGGGCCACAAGATAGATAGCAAACAATATTACTATTGAAAAATAAAAGGTCACAATGTCAATTTAGCACTTCACATGTTTGAGTAAAAGCTCTTGCAAGATCCTTAAATACATAGACTCAGAGAACTATTTAGTTTCTCAGTGAGTTTTTCATTCAACACAGTGGAACTTTGTTTTTCACCCCCTTTTGGTTGTCCCAAAATTAAATATAGATATAATTCTACCTAAAGTAGAATGAAAACAAATTCAAACAGGTTTTCAAGCAACACTGACAAACATCAAGTATAGTTATGTCCAGAGTTTTCTTTCACACACACACACACACAAAAAAAAAAAAATCAAAACAATAACAAAAACAAACAAGTCATATTATGAAACCATGCAAAGGCCAAATACATACATTTCCATTTAGGCGCAAAAATTCAGGAGAATTGATAATTGCCAGGCCAGGGGCAAGAAAAACAAATGAAGGCCCCTGTATCAATGGCAACCTTGATCCAAAAGATGTATGCAAAAGAGTCGTCATTCCAGATACGAATAGAACAGTCGAAACCACATTTGCCGTGTCTTCCTACAAAATCACTTGCATTAGTTCAGTTATTTGAAAATAATTTAGAAAAAAAAAATGAAACTTAGTTTTATAAAAATAAAAAGGAATTACAGATGCTCACATATGTGCCCCCCATTGCTGGAACAATCACGAGAGGTATACTTATCACTGAGCCCAAAATGGAAAGATAATGTTGTAATCCATAAAAACCAATTGGAACTGAAAAAACAACAAAGAGTAACAAGTGTCACCATAAGAGAACCTTTCATCAGAATCACCCACTGTACAAAAGGATCAAAGAATACAAAATTACACAGAATTAAGAACCATAACCTTTTAATAAGTTATTGTGTTGTCCCTGAAATTACTCAATAATAAAGATAAATAAATTAGAAGCATGTATTCCATCGTTGTATTATTTAAGATTAGACTCTCTTCTTCATCATAACTTCACAAATGTTAAACCGATACAAACTAAAGGTTAAGGATTCCATCCTTCCAAACTTTAATACTGCATCATCAGCTTGAATAGGTAGCAAGGAATTTTCTTTGCTGCATTAATGAAAAAAGAGTCTCACCAAGACCAGGAGTATCTCTAAGCTCGTACTTCATATGCGATTGCCTCCCGAAAACCCCATCATCCTCCACCGTCAGAGGAAGTACATTTCCCGTGGTACCCTCCTCATTCTTGACAGCTCTCCGACTTCCCTCCGCCACCGCTGGAAGTCCATTCTGCCCTGAACTCTTGCCCCCATCAGAGTCCCTCCGCTTCCTCGCCGGCGGTGTCTTTTCCTTGTCTTTCTCTATCTTCTTGTCCTTCGCAGCCTCACCATTGGGCGTCGGTCGCCCGGACTCAAGGTCCAAGTACGTATCGTTGTCTCTGGTGTTCCTCTGCGCCTGGGCTGGGGGTTGTGGCAGGGGCATAGAGGTAATTTGGCCGGAGTCGCCAGAGAATTTAGGGCGGAAGCCAGTTCTCTTAGCCCAGGAAGACGGCGGCATTGCGGTGGAATCCGGTTCGGGTTTGGATGGGCCCATATTGCCAGAGCCGTAGTTCGCCATTTACTAAGAGCTAGCACAGTGGAGATAGATGCATGAATGATTACGCAGCCATGGATGAAGAGTAAGGAGAAATATTGTCCGAATGTGAATTGGAGAAGTGGATCTGAGGAAAGTGTTAGGGGGAAAAGATGTGAAGCTTTTAG
This sequence comes from Pogostemon cablin, assembly GCA_023678885.1. Classification (NCBI taxonomy): domain Eukaryota; kingdom Viridiplantae; phylum Streptophyta; class Magnoliopsida; order Lamiales; family Lamiaceae; genus Pogostemon; species Pogostemon cablin. The sequence continues at coordinate 12,814,118 of CM042983.1, forward strand.
AGTGTGCTACTTTGGAGACTGACTGAGTTGAGGGGATGGAGTGATGGACTCTTGCTGGCCTGAAATTGCATCACCACCTCAAATTTTTTTTTTTTTTAAAAAATTAAGAAATGTTGATTACTTTCTGCACTCCAATTCTAAACAACAGTAATACTCCCTCCGTCTTCCCAAAAGGTAGATATTTATTTTTTATCCGTGAATTAAGGAGTATTATTATTTAATGTGTAGTTGATAGTAATGTATGAGTCCCACAAATTTATTGTATTAGTGATATGTGTGGGTCCCATATATTTAAAAATGGAAATGTGAACCTTTGGTGCGGACGCCCAAAATGGCAAAATGTCCACCTTTCGGGCGGACAGAGGGAGTATTTCTTGTAGATTTTAAAATCCTGGATTTCAAAATTTACCACGGTTTAAAACCACTCCTATATAATCCCTCTATCCCAAATATATTCACACATTTTTCTTTTTGGATTGTCTCACAAAAATTGACATATTGTATTTTCTTTTTAAGAACATGGAATAAAAAAATTTATTATTTATTTACATGGGTCCACACACACATCACAGTCACTATTAATACAACTACCCACCACACATTAAATATTATTTCTCTCACTTCACTTTATATTAAATTATTATATTATTTAATCTCCGTGCCCAAAAAAAATGTGTCAATTTCTCTGGGACGGAGGAGTACTATACATATATTTTCCTCATGAAAAAAAATTACGTTTACTATTTGCACAGATGAATATTGTATTAGTGTTGTGTATGGCCTATAAAAAATAAAGTAATTGATTGTGTGGGTTCCATTTACAAAAAAAAAGAAAGAAAATGTAACTCTTATAGTGAGACGCCCTAATTAGAAAAAATATAACTCTTGTGACGGGACAGGAGTATATATTTTCTCACCTTAATTAAGGAGTATATTTTTTTCTCTTTATATCTCCTCTCTAATATATTTCTCTCTTCTCAATTATATAATTTCTCTCTTTATCTCTCCTCTCTCATCTATTTTTTTTACATATATTAATGCATTCTACACACCGATTTGACATAAAATAAATTAATATATTCTACATATTGATTTGACATAAAGTTGATGAGGGTGAAAATAAACGTGTTTTAGTGTCCAATTTAATACCTTTTTTTATGGGAATTGTTGTTATATATTAACACAATTGTCTTATATTCAATATATGTGAGAAAAATGTGCATTTGAGGTGTTTTATTATAATTTTGGGTGGAAAAAGGATCAAAAATGCCAAATTGGAGAAAAGGTGCAACTTGTGCAAGAATGCTGAAAAACGCACGTCCAACTTGTGTAAATTTTCTGTATTAGTGTGGAGCTCATAACTGATTTTCTGATACATTGTTGGAAAGCCACGGAAAATAGGATCGTTTTGGCTCAAGAATCACTCAAGCAACAAGATTGGACGAGGAAGTTATGCTCAAAATCGTGAGGTCGCGCAGCTGCCGACGAGAATTTCCAAAAATTTTCAAAAATTAGCCCATAATTCATTTTTCTTGGAGCACAATTAATCTCCTTATCACATAATCCTCCATGATTCACCCATATCTTTTATTTCCTTATTTCATTCCATTCTCACACCTATATATATTTTACATCATTATTCATGTGAGAAAGCACCGCAACACAATCATCTTACACCTACAAGGAGGGATCACCCCCAACCATCATCCACATCCTTTCCTCCATCCATCCATCATTTTAAAAATTCGTCTGCTAAATTAAGAGGAGAACCAAGAGGAGAATTCAAGACGGAGAAGGACGTGACGACGCCCATATCTAGGGTTTTATTCGTTTCCTAATTTATCTTATATTTTCCAGACTATGGGTAAGATCTATCCAACCCCCATGATTGTTCTTCGTAACATCATGGCTAGAACCGTTTTAGTAGTCTAGGGTTTTAAAGGTTTTATGAATTAATTGAATTTTCGTGTGTATACTCCGTACAACACTACTTGTGAAATTATTTTATATATGATTATGCGTTTTTAATCCATGTTCAGAGTCGTTTTGTGCATCTTCGACTGTTATATAGAATCTGAATATATATCTTGATTTTCGATTAAGCGCGTTCAGTGAACAGGATTCCATGTTATGATTCTAAGTGAGGGGACTCTGAAACTTCATTAGAACTATCATATATAGATACTTATAAATTGAATTGGATACAGATTGATAAGTAGGATAAAGAGGGTAATTTTATAGTACCTATAAAGGGAGATCATATCGGGTTAGAGTACCAATTGGCCAGGGAAATAATTGATACTGATAGTACCTAGAAAGGGGGTAAAATTATATCTCTTGCTCCAAGGTTATTCACACGTGTTATATGCATATTTACTTGTGTTTATAGAGTAAATTTGCATAGTTTAGTGATGCGTCCATATTGCACAAGGCAGAGTCGGACATTGACATATGGAAGAGAAATTAATGAGTGAAACTGGATTACCTTAGAGCTACATATTCTCCTACTTGATTCACTTTTGTATTCTTCTAGTGCTTTAATTTATTTTATTTGATATTTTAATTAATTGTTTAGTAGTTGATAATCAAACCTCAAACTTTATTGCCTTGTCTTAATTAATTTAGTACTCCCTCTGTCCCACTCAAAGAGTCTCTTTTTCCATTTCGATCGTCTCTCCCAAAGAGTTCACTTTCTTTTTTTACACACATAGGACCCACATACACCCACTAATACAATTAACATATGGGACCCACATTCCCACTAATACAACTACACACTACACATTAAATAATAATACTCTTTAATCCACGTGCCAAAAAGAAAAAATTACCCCTTTGGATTCGATATTTAACTTGGTCGCTTGCTTAAGCTGCAATTGATATCCTTAATACTTAGGGATTAATTTTGTGTGCAAAGAAAACGTCCATCAAGTTTTTGGCGCCATTGCCGGGGACGATTGCTATTATTAATTTATTATTTCTAGTTGATTAAGATTTTTATTTGTGATTATTTATTTCTAACTAACCTTAAATTTTTCTGAGGTACTTGTGCACTAGGAAAATGAGAGGAAATAAAGAAAGAAATAACACACAATGCTAAATATGATCGGAGTAAGGCAGAATCCGGATAATGTTACCATACGTGAAATTTTTAAATATGATGGGAATGTCAAGATGGGGTTGATAGGAGTAAGGGGGGAAGATGATGATTTTGAGATACATCCCGCACTTATCAACATGGTAGAGAAAAATTTCTTTTTCTGGAGATTGCTTTGAAGATCCATATCAGCATCTCAGAAGATTCCTTGGTTATGCTAACACTCAAAAGGGTGTTGGAGCTCATGACAATGCTAGGTGGATCGCCCTATTCAAATTCTCTCTGATTGATAAGGCAGAAAATTGGTATGAGACTCTTAATGCCACAAACTGCACTACATGGGACCAACTGCAATAGAAGTTCTTAGAGAGATACATGCCACCCTCAAGGATTTTAAGAATGAAGCAAGACATCACCCAATTTATTATGAATCATGGTGAGAAATTTCATGAGGCGTGAAATAGGTTTAAAAACACGATCAGGAGGTGCCTACAACATGGGATGTCTAAGGCTCAATACATAAGCATCTTTTACTATCGATTGGATTGTGAGTCGCGTGTTTTTATTGATGCATCATCAGAAGGAGCGCTATTATCAAAGACATCACTGGAAGCAGAAAAGTTGTTTGAATAAATCTCTATGAATTCACGTGACTGACCTACTGAAAGAGTAAGAGAATCATATGTACTTGGTAAGGTAGCACATGTTGAACATCAAGCGGTGAAGCCGAATAGGGATGATGAGATCATCTCTAGTCTAGCTAACATCAACAAGCTACTAGAATCCCAGCAGAAGCAGATTAGAGAGTTGACACAAAGGGGGCCTAGTATACAGCAGCAAGAAGTGAAGAGTGTTGAAGATATCTTCAATCGATACATGATAAGGAATGATGCAAGAGTTGATCATCTTGAGGCTACTATGAATGCTAATCATGCAGATTTATCTAAGCAGTTGAAGGATCTTACTTTGATTATGGAGTAGATGGCCGGGAACATGAATCAATTGACACAAACTTTGAAAAAGAAATGTTCCTGTCTCAAGGCATAACGAACACGAAAGAGTGCAAAGCCATCACGTTAAGATCCAAAATTCAGTACTAAGGTCCGATGATGCCGGTGGATTAAAACAGAGAAAAATAAGCCCGCTCGACCACAGCTCAACCAAACTATTTGGTCAAGCAACGTCTCACGGAATAGAGAAACGATTCTCTATTTTCAGGTCCACAGCTCGACCAAAATCACCTCGCTCCATCAGACTACTCTGGTCGAGCAGTAGTCGAGCAGCCCTCTGTAACTCTGAAGAATACTGATCAATGTACATGTCCCTTGCTCGACTAAAATAACCTTTCTCGATCAGACCATTCTGGTCGAGCTGAGGTCGAGCAGCCTCTGTTGGGACTGTACATTGCAAATCCGCGAAGGGGTACCTCGCTCGACCAGACCCTTCTGGTCAAGCTGAGGTTGAGCAACAACATCTGATCCAGTTTTTCATACAGAATGCTATACCTGATGTTCGGAGCAGTTCAGTACCATCACAGGAGCAGGATACAGATCTTAGACTGTGGATGAATAATGAAAATGTGATTTTTTTTCTTGATAAAGCAATGAAGATGCCCATGGAGACTCAATCATGCAAGAGCATATATGTGATTTCTAACTTATTTAATCTTGATTTTTCAAGGAAAGATGACTCTGAATTGATTGGAAGATTGACAAGGAGGAGTCTAGACATCCATGGGAGGAAGAAAATTTTGAGAATCATATTTTTTTGACCAAGAAAGGTGAGGTGCTGAGTGTAGATAAGAAGAGGGAAAGAAAGTACTTGAAGGTAAGGATGCGTGCAAGAAGACCGTCATCTGATCCAGTAGTTCAAAAAGTGATATTCCGTTGTGACTCTCCAACGTTAAACATGAGCGTCGGTTGGGGGCTTGTCCCTTCTATTTTATTGCTTTATTTCTTTCGTGTGAGTGAGGAGTTATTATATTTGAAATGCTCACATTTTGGCAATTACATCTCTTTTCGAACTTAGTTTCAAACTATGTTTTTACTAAGTTTGGAGGGATGTGATGTACTTACCTCATCTTATGAGCACTAAGGGTATAATTTTTCCTTTCGTTGGTTGTTTGTTTATTAGGAGGTTGATTTTTTGCGGCATATTAATATTTTAACCAGTGTTGCTATGTCAATTTTTTACAACTTACCTAATATTTAGTGTGTTGTTTTTATATGTTTCCTAGTGCTAGTGGTTGAGTTTTTAATTTTTTGTTTTTTTTATTTTTTTCTGGTATCTCCTATTTTATTATTGATGAATCCTGTGATGATGAGTGTGTTTGAGTTTTGATGATAGAAAAAGGTAACTAGGTGGCAAGATGAGTTCTACATTGAGGTTTTGACCTGATCGAGTTGAACAACTCAAGGAGCTCGTGCATACGTCGAAGAAAAATCAAGTGCCCTCGTTTTCTTATTCTAATTTTTATGTGTGCTTTTAATTCATGGAGTGAAAGGATTGAGTTTGGCTTTTGCTGATCCATGTGAACGTATATTTTGAATTGAGGCTGAAATTCACATGCTTTTGAAATTGATGAAGGAATTATACTTGAGTTATATTGTTGTATGATGTCTTATGTGTACTTGTAGGATATTACTTACCATGAAAAATGCTCTGTTACTTGTTAAAAAGTCATGTGAGATTTTGAGCCTTGTTGATCATGTATATAATCACATGATATTTCTTTTCTGGTGAGTATCGTTCTTGTGCGTATATTCTAGAACTTGCCTTGAGTCACCTTGAATATTCAAGATTAGTCTAGCAGATTATGAATATGATATTAGGCCATCTATGACTAGCCCATTTTTCCCCCATATTCTTTACTTGAATTCATTAAATCTCTTGTCAACCCATTTGAGCATTTTTAAATCAATTCTTTTAATAGTCAATAAAGCTTAATTGAAGAAAGTGGTGATTTGAGGGATGATAAGGATGATGAAGGAAGAATCTTAAGGATCAAAAGAAAAATTCCTGGAGTGATGCTCAAATCTAGTACTCCATGAAAACGAACACCCTAGGGTAGTGCTTAAATCTAGTACCCGATGAAGGATGTGAGAGGTAGTGCCCGAAACCGGTACCTCAAAAGAAAGAAAAAAAAGGAAAAAAAGGGTGAAGAAAAGGAGAATGATGGAGTTGAAGAGCTAGAAAAAGTTGAAAAAAATATGTTGTGCTTGAAGGAGAAAGATTGGAAAGTTTGAAGAGCATGTTGTGCTTGATTGAAGTGATGAGGAAGAATAAAAGATCGAGAGAGACTGCAGCTTGATTAGTCCAAGTTTTGAGTCACTTATCTATATATTCCCTACCTTTTCGAACGAGCCTACATTACAACCAAATTAAAAGATCTTTTTTATCCATGATTTGCTAGCTACAAGTAAAAAGAGAGTTGAGACAATGGGCAAGCTTATGGTTACACATGCACTTGAATTGAATTTGAGTGTAAACACCTTAACCCATAAGTGTACATCTTTTACACTTAAGTGCGAGTGATATGTACTTTCCATGAGAACATGTGAATGGAGCATTTGAATTAGTGTTGATTGTCTTATCTTGTATGTTATGAATTGATTATTACATGTAATAAGAGTTGCATGACCTAAGTTGAGCACAAATGTATTTTGAATGAGGTATTTGTCATAGTCCTTATTTCTTCGCTAATTTTCCTACTCTCTTTCTCTTTATTTCTATTTTGTTGCACCTCGGGACGAGCAACGGGTAACTTTGGGGGGTTTGATGAGAGAGAAAATAAACATATTTTAGTATCCAATTTAACACTTTTTTATGGGAATTGTTGTTATATATAAGCACAATTGTATAAATATTCAATATATGTAAGAAAAAGGTGCATTTTAGGTATTTTATTGTATTTTAGGTGGAAAAAAGATCAAAAATGCCGAGTTGGAGAAAATGTGCAACTTGTGTAAGAATGCTGAAAAACTCACATCCAACTTGTGTAAATTTTATGTGTTTGTGTGGAGCTAATAACTGATGGTGTGATATATGGTTGAAAAGCCACAGAAGATAACATTGTTTTGGCGCAAAAATCACTCAAATTGGAGATCGGATGAGGAAGTTATACTCAAAATCGTGAGGCCGCACAGCTACCGACGAGAATTTCCGAGAATTAGCCCATAATTACTATTTCTTGGAGCACAATTAATCTACTTATTATATAATCCTCCATGATTCACCAATATATTTTATTTTCTTATTTCATTCCCTTCTCACACCTATATATATTTTACATCATTATTCATGTGAGAAAGCAACAATCATCCTACACCCCATAAGAGGGGATCACCCCCAACCATCATCCAAATCATTTCCTCCATCCATCCATCACTGTGAAGATTTGTCTGTGGAATCAAGAGGAGAACCAAGAGGAGGATTCAAGACACAGAAGGACGCGACGACTCCTCCATCTAAGATTTTATTCGTTTCCTAGTTTATCTTGTATTTTTCAGACATATGGTTAAGATCTATCCAACCCCCATGTTTGTTCTTCGCAACATCATGGGTTAGAACCGTTTTGGTAGATCTAGGGTTTTGAAGGATTTTATGAATGAATTAAACTCTTTTGTGTATCCTCCGCACAACACTACTTGTGGATTAATTTTATATATGATTGTACTTTCTTAATCCATATTCACAATCATTTTGTGCATCTTCAATTGGTATATAGAATCTGAATATATATCTTGGTTATAGATTGAGTGCGTTCACTGCTGAACATGATTCTGTGTTATGATTCTAAGTGAGGGGACTCCGAAGCTTCATTAGAATTGTCATATATGAATGTTTATTAATTGAATTGAATTCGGGTTAATAAGTAGGATAAAGAGGGTAATTTTGTAGTACCTACAAAGGGAGATCATATAGGGTTAGATTCCAAATATAGGAAATAATTAATGCTGATAGCACCTTGAAAGGGTGTGAAATTACGTCTCTTGCTTCGAGGTTATTCACACGTGTTACACATATATTTACTTGTGTCTACAGAGTAGATTTGCATGGTTTTGTAATGTATTCATAGTCCACAAGATAGAGTCGGCCTGTACTTGAGAGGGAAGTTAAGTAGTAAAACTGGATTACACTAGAGCTACCTACTCTCCATTCTTGAGACACTTTCATATTCTTCCAGTGTTATTTTATTTTAATTGTTATTTAATTTTCAGCATATTAGTTTTTAGATTAAAACCCTCAATCCTTATTATCACTTGTCTTAATTAATTTAGTTAATAATTTAATTGATAATACGCCGTCCTTTGGGTTCGATATTTAACTTGGTCACTTGCTAAGTTGCAATTGATATTCTTAATACTTGAGGATTAATTTTGCGTGCAAAGAAAACGCCCATCAAGTTTTTGGCGTTGTTGCCGGGGACGGCTGTTATTATTGATTTTATTATTTCTAGTTGATTAAAACTTTTATTTGTGATTATTTATTTCTATCTAACTTCGAATTTTTCTGAGGTATTGTGCACTAGAAAAAGGAGAGGAATGAAGAAATAACACACAGTGCAGAACCTGACCAGACCAGGGTAGAATTCGAATAATATTTCCATACGTGAAATTTTTAAGTACGATGGGATTAGCAAGATGAGGTTGATAGGAGCAAGGGGGGAAGATAATAATTTTGAAATATATCCCTCTCTTATTAACATGGTGGAAAAGAATCCCTTTTCTGGAGGTCTCTTTGAAGATCCATATCATCATCTCAAAAAATTCATTGGTTATGCAAACGCTCAAAAGTGTGCTGGAGCTAATGATAATGCTAGGCGGATCGCCCTATTCAAGTTCTCTTTAATTGATAAGGTGGAAGATTGGTATGAGACTCTTAATGCAACAGACTGCACTATATGGGACCAACTGCAGCAAAAGTTCTTGGAGAGATACATGCCACCCTCTAAGGTGTTTAGAATGAAGCAAGAAGTCACCCAATTTGTTATGAATCAGGGTAAGAAATTTCATGAGGCATGGGATAGGTTCAAAAATATGCTCAGGAGGTGCCCACAACATGGGATGTCTAAGGCTCAGTGCATAAGTATCTTCTACTATGGATTGGATTGTGAGTCGCGTATTCTTATTGATGCATCATCAAGAGGAGTGCTGTTATCTAAGACATCACTTGAAGCAGAAAAATTATTTGAAGACATCTCTATGAATTCACGTGACTGGCCTGTAGAGAAAGATAGAGGATCATATGTACTTGGTAAGGTAGCACATGTTGAACATCAAGTGGTGAAGCCAAATAGGGATGATGAGATCGTCTCTAGTCTAGCTAATATCAACAAGCTACTAGAGTCTCAACAGAAGCAGATTACAGAGTTGACACAAAGGGGTCCTAGTATGAAGTAGCACGAATTGAAGAGTGTTGAAGATGTCTTCAATCGATACATGGCTAAGAATGATGCAAGGGTTGATCGTCTTGAGGCTATTATGAAAACTAATTATGCATATTTATCTAAGCAGTTGAAGGACCTTGCTTTGATGATGGGGCAAATGGCAGGAAATGTGAATCAATTGACACAAATGTTGGAGAAAAGAATGTTCCGGTCTCAAGACATAACGAACTCAAAAGAGTGTAAAGCCATCACGTTAAGGTCCGGAATGCAGTACGAAGGTCCGATGAAGTCGGTGGGCGAAAATGAAGAGACAACGAGCCAGTTCACCAAACATCTTGGTCGAACCATGGTCGAACAACATGGGGAAGAATAGAGAAATGATACTCTATTTTCTAGCTCGCAGTTCGACCAGACCTCTTTAGTCGAACTGTCGAACCAGCACCTATTAAGCTAAAAAATCGAGATAAGTTTACAGAGCCTTAGCTCGACCAAAACATTGCAAGTTGACCAAACCTTTTTGGTCAAACTACGGTCGAGCCAGCAATTTCTGAACTGAACAGACTGATCCCATTTTCAGGCAACTTGTTCGACCAAACTCATCTAGTTTGACCAGACCATTCTGGTCAAGCTATGGTCGAGCTTCATTAATCGAGCCCTGCTTTTGTACCGAATACTACACCTATTGTTCAGAACACTCTAGTACCATTAGTAAGTAAATAGTGGAGAAGAAGGGAGAAATAGCAATGAGGTTGAGAGCCGAGAAGCTTAGACTGCGGATGGATAATGAAGATATGGTTTTTTCTCTTGATAAAGCAATGATAATACCCATGGAGACTTAATCATACAAGAGCGTAGATGTGATTTCTAACTTGTTTAATCTTGATTTTAATAGGACATATGACTCTAAATTTGAGTGGAAGATTGACAAGAAGGAATTTAGACAGCCATGGGATGAAGGAAATTCCAAGGATCATATTTTTGTAACCAAGAAAGATGAGGTGCTGAGTGTAGAAAAGAAGAGAGGAAGAAAATACTTGAAGGTGAGGATGCGAGAAGACCACCCTCTGATCCAGTAGTCTACAAAGCGATATTTCATTATGACTCTCCGACGTTAAATATAAGCGCCTGTTGGGGTCTTGCCCTTCCATTTTTATTACTTTCGTGTTTCTTTTGTGTGAGTGAGGAGTTATTATATTTGAGGTGTTCACCTTTCGGCAATTACATCTCTTTTCAAACTTAGTTTCGACATACGTTTTTACTAAGTTTGGGGGGTGTGATGTACTTACCTCATCTTATGAGCACCGATGGTATAATTTTTCCTTTTATTGGTTGTTTGTTTGTTAGGGGGTTGATTTTTTGCGGCATATTAATATTTTAACCGTTGTTGGTATGTCGATTTTTTGCAACATACCTAATGTTTAGTGTGTTATTTTTGTGTGTTTCCTAGTGTTAGTGGTCGAGTTTTAATTTTTTTTCTTTTTTATTTTTCTAGTGTCTCCTATTTTATTATTGATGAATCCTGTGATGATGAGTGTGTTTGAGTTTTGATGATAGAAAAGGTAAAAGAGTGGCAATACAAGTTCTATGCTGAGGCTTGGCCTGATCGAGTTGAACAACTTGAGAAGCTCGTGAATGTTTTGAAGGAGAAAAGAATCAGGTGCCCTCGTTTCCTTATTCTAATTTTTATGTGTGCTTTTAATTCATGAGAGTGAAAGGATTGAGATCTTGGTTTTATGATCCATGTGAGCTTATATTTTTAAATTATGCCTAAAATTCATATATGCTTTTGAAATTAATGATGAAAGTGTACTTGAATTATATTGTGGTATAACGTTCTACGTGTACTTGTGGGATATTACTTACCTTGAAAAGTGTTATGTTACTTGTTAAAAATCCATGTTAGATTTTGAGCCTTATTCATGTACATAATGACATGATATTTCTTTTCTGGTGAGTATCGTTCTTTGTGCGTGTATTCTAGAACTTACCTCTTGTCTTGCTTGAAACTACATGTGTGCAAAGGCGGATACAAGAAGTTTAATTTGGGGGTACGACATAAAATTTATAAAATATTAAAATACATATAACTAAATATATATATATATATATATATATATATATATATATATATATATATATATATATATATATATATATATATATATATATATAATATATATATATTAATTACCATTACAATTGACACCGTCGAGTCTTCATCTTTTGGAAACGGTCTAACACAGTATCATCAGAAACTTGTAAAAACACATCATTCTCAATAAAAGTAACTAAACTATCATTTAGCAATTGATCACCCATGCTATTACGCATCTTATTTTTCACATATGTCATTCCAGAAAATACTCTTTCCACACTTGCAGTAGCAACCGGAAGAATCAACATCAACTTGATAAGCAAATAAATAGTTGGATAAGTTAAATGTTTCTTTGTCTCCACAAATACTCCCTCCGTCCCACATTAAGGTTTACATTTTTCATTTTGGGTTGTCCCACATTAAGGTTTACATTTTCTTTTTAGTCAACTTGGGCTCACACAAAATAATTAATTATTTCATGTAGGGACCACACACTACACTAATACAACTACCCACTTTATATTAAATATTATTTCTCTCACCTCACTACACATTAAAATATTATTTCTTTTAATCTCCGTGCAAATAGCAAATGTCAACGTTAACTCGGGATGGAGGGAGTATCATTGACAGGGCACCCAAATCATGCAAATCTTAAAATCTGACATCTCTTCGCATATCTTCAATAAATATATCAAGTTGACATTTTAGAGCCATCAAATCAATACTCGTAAACTCAGAAGGATATAATGAGGCAAGTTTAAGTAACCTTTTCTTATCGAAAGAAGAGAAACTGTCTTTAGGACTTAAGCAAGACATACATATGAGAAATGCTGTATTAACCTTATCAAATCGATCATTGAGTTCTCTAAGTTGTAAGTCAATCACAGCCATCATAATTTCAACTTAAAAATATTAGAGATTTGTCACCTGTCTAACAAAGTGCTTTGGTCTTCCTTGTGGAATATAAGAGGCATCCATATTGGGAACAACGATCTCATGTTTGATGCAAAATGAAGTGACCTTATCCAAGAGAGTTTCTCATCCATCTTCTCTTGTTTTTTTTGCAACATTTCCTTAGTTAAGATAACAAGAGACATAGCATTAACAATATCTTGATCTATTCTTTGCAAAGCAAGATACAAATCATTAGTATATCCAAAAAGAGAACATCAAATGCGCCACAAAAATAAAATCAAATATCTCCAAAAACTATGAATAGATTGAGCTTTTATCCTATCTTCTAAACTTGTAGCTCTCTTCCCAATCATCTCAAGCACATCAAGAATGGTAGGAAATTAGTGGATAATATTTAAAAAGTTTTATAATGATCTATCCCAACGAGTATCATCGGGTCTCCTCAAACCAAGTTCTTGATTCAAACCCGATCCACTTTCAATTTCTCCAATCTTCAACGCTTCAAGAACTTTTTTTGCTTGACTTTCTCGGATTAATTCTCTTCACTTACAAGAAACCCCAATCACATTCATAGGTTTACAATTACCTCAAAAAGACGACCACAATCATCATTATTCTTAGCAATAGCAACAAGTGTTAGTTGAAGTTGATGAGTAAAGCAATGAACATAGTAAGCACATGGTGCATCGTTCATAATCAAAGTTTTAAAGCCATTTATCTGACCCTTCATGTTGCTAGCCCCATCGTATCCTTGCACTCGAATTTTTGATGGACTTAACGAATGTTCTACAAGCAAAGATACAATTGCACTTTTGAGTGATAAAGAAGTGGTATCACCAATATGTACTAATCCAAGAAATCTCTCCACTACCATTCTATTTTTACCATTGACACAACGCAAACAAAGAGCTAATTGTTTTTTTTGAAATATATCACTTGACTCATCTGTCAATATACCAAAATAGTCATCTCCGAGCTCTTCTATAATGCGTTTAGATGTCTCTTTGGCACAACAATTAATTGGGTCTTTTTGGATTATGGGAGATGTCATTTGAGTATTGCCAAGAGCATTCCAAAAGTTACTTTTCTAACATCCTCATTTTGCTCTACTAGCCATTTCAAAAGGTCAAGAAAAATTCTCCTATTTATTGATTCATTACTCTCATCATGCCCTCGACATGCCAATCCTTATCGTAAAAAAAAAATCTCAAACAAGAAAGTGAAGCCTTCAAATGAGTTTCATACTCACTTCGTATCACATCACTTGCATAACTAAAAGTATGTAAAATAGATTTTCTTTTTGAATCCCTTAAATTTACATATTTCTCATAAGCAAGATTGTGAGAACTTTTAACCCCACTAATATGCTTCTCAAATCTATTCGGTTTATTCCATGATTTAAATCCACTACTAACAAATGCATCTCTTCCCACACTAATGTAAATCTCATGCTTGAATAAATAATAACTAAAACAATATGCCGCATCTTTTTCAATACTATATTCAAGTCAATCATAGTTTTTGAACCAAATGGAACTAAACCGACGCATACCTCCAAGATCTCTTTGAGGAAAGTTATGATTTTTAGGTTGACAAGGTCCTTCAAGAATATATGCTCTCCTCACTGAATTTCGTTGATTCGGTGGATAATCCATTATATCTATTCTTTTGCTGGAATCATTAGGAAGAAGCTCAACATCATATATCGATTCTTCATCCTCCAAGGAGATTTTATTGTTATCAATTGAACCACTTGACCCTATTTGGCTCTCTTGAGTTTCTGGAGAATTAAATGATGGAGTTGAAGAAGACTCACAATTAAGAGGACCCCCGACATCTTTTGGTGAGGTAGAAGGAGCACCTTGGTTCATTTTTTTTAACATAAATTAACGAAGATCCAGTTGCTTTGTCATCGTCTTTTGTTTCTTTGATTTGAATTTATCCTTTGCCAAATTTCCTAAATGATTTAATAGTTCAGAAATAATTAAAGTCTTAATTTCAAATTTTCAATTTAATTAACAACTATTTACATTTTAATTCAATTTGCAATATTAATTTAAATTCAACAAATTATAATCAAAATATAATTCATATTATAAAAACTCATTCAAAAGAAATTATTACAATTTAAATTAAATTACATATTATAATAAAAAAAGAGTAACATAAATCCTAGTTAATTCAAAATATAATATATAAATAAAAATATCAAAACATAAATTAATTAATAAAAATAAATAATATATATACATAACATCTTACCAAATAAAATGTGCTGAAAATTCGAAAGAGAAATGAAGGATGACAATGTTGATTGTTGCAGTTGGAACTGGTCTGTCCAAACAAAACGCAGTCACCCAAAGAGAGAGTGGAATATGCAGTCTGCAGATATGTGTGATGTGGAATGTGGATTGGACAATTGAAATCAGGAAATAAAATAAAATTTTGGTTAATGGGCTTAACACTTAAGAAAGTTGGGCCTTTTATGGCATGGGCCATGATGATTTAAATTCTACTCCCACTTCCACGTCTACCAAATATGAGGGGTACAAAATAATTATTTTTTTGTGTTATATATTTATAAAAAAAAATTTTTTGTACCCAAGGTTTAAAATTTTCGGATATATCCACGATATTTCCACAATATATCCGTATTTGGAGTGTACCGATATCGATATTAGGGAAAAAGATATATATTTTCTGATATCGAGAATATATCAGAAAATATCGGTAACAATATCGATATCGATTTGACACAGTTCAAATTTTTTCAAATGTCGAGAAATATCGAGGAAATATCGCTGAAATATCGATAAAATATCGAGGATATATCAAAAATATCAAAAAATTATCCATATTTTAAAGAATTTTTTTTATGATTTTTATATTACTTTTACCAACTAAATACAATTTTTTTCATTAATTTGATCAATTTAAAAAAAATAAAAAATAGAGCACTTGCACGAAATTATTAAGAATGTTTTATTTATTCAATTAATTATCACTTATTATCACTCTTTATTAAAATTATTATTACGGAGTAAAAGACGAGTTTCCTTTCATGTATACAATGTAATAGTATATTCTGATTAAAAATACAATAATTTTGGTACTTTCAATTGAATCGGGACGGAGGAAGTATTTTATTGGGTACATAACAATATTATTGGCACATTCAGAACTATGTTCAGAATTTCTCTAATTTGAGGAGCTGATACCAATATTGTTTAGATCAAGATAACATCACTTGTTTTACATTTGAGCATCATAGATTATCATTTTTTGTATCAGTTATTAAGTATTGCATGACTTTAGACTATTTAAATATGTTGTAATTTATTTACTTATAATATATTATGAGTTTTAATGAGATTTTGAATTATATTTATATATTAAAATTAGTTAAAATATATTGAAAAGTTAAATAATTAATTTTCTCTTTTTTTAGTTTCTGTGATTTTTTTAATTTTTACCGTTATCAATATCGATATTCGATATATCCATCAATATATCCGTAATTTTGAAATGTAGATATTTTTACCGATATCGATATTTTAAACCTTGGCTGTACCCCCTTGTCCCATTATGAATCCGCCTCTGCAAAAAAAGAGAATATGAACAAGTAAAGAATCTGGCAGTTCACTCAACCGATCAATCAATCCCATAACTCGTATATTATGTCCTAATTTGTTCTGTCTTTTCATCTAATTAACTAGAAATTATCCATGAAATTTTAAAAGATTCTAATGTATTTCATCCAATCCTTTCACAATAATTAAAACAGCCGATGCCTAAAATTTGAACACACTTCGATGACATGAAAATTGGAATTAAAAATCAATAAAAATGCAACAATGACTAACATTTTGCATAACTGAGCAGCACATGATAGCATCACTGTGGTGCCAGAGCTGTTTTCAGAACAACTCCATCCACTTGTAAATAGGCCCGAAGGAGCTCTTCCCCTGTATAGAGCCTTAAACGTACAATATAACGAGTTTACGATATGCTGATTAAGTTGTATGACACTAGATGACACTCAATAAGATAAGAACCCACTCACATACGATATATGCTTTGAAGCCTGTGAAAGAGATGTGTAGAAAGTAGAGATGAGAGATGTGTGTGCAGATTGCGTATGACATGGTGGTAATTGCTTCCACCTTGAAGATGACAGGGTGGTCATTGCTTCCACTGTTGGAAGATATTTGGCAGGAATCTGATATACAGGGGCAGATATAGGAATTTTAATTTGGCCTACAACATAAAATTTATAAAATATTAAAATACATATAACTAAATATATATATATATATATATATATATATATATATATATATAAATTATAATTACCATTACAATTGACACCGTCGAGTCTTCATCTTTTGGAAACGGTCTAACACAGCATCATCAGAAACTTGTAAAAACACATCCTTCTCAATAAAAGTAACCAAACTATCATTTAGCAATTGATCACCCATGCTATTACGCATCTTATTTTTTACATACGTCATTCCAGAAAATACTCTTTCCACACTTGCAGTAGCAACCGGAAGAATCAATATCAACTTGATAAGCAAATAAATAGTTGGATAAGTCAAATGTTTCTTTGTCTCCACAAATATCATTAAAGGGTATCCAAATCATGCAAATCTTGAAATCTGACATCTCTTTGCATATATTTAATTAATATTCCCATATCTTGTGTGAGGAATTTTCTTTTCTTTCATATATATCATATCTATAATTATATACTCATATCTGTAATTATGGGCGGACATGTCCCTATATTAAAAAAAATTATTTTCACATTACATTCTTCATTCTTATGATGTCCGCTGCATGTCCGCTCACAATCTTGTTGTTGGATTGTATACTAAAAGTCTAGCTTTAGTATGAACAATGTTATAACAATATTTGAAATGAGAATCATATGATCAAATGATTGCATCTTATAATTTATTTTATATGCATGATGCAATAGTCCATTTACTTTATACTGTAGATAATATGTTGTGCGACAACACGCAAAAGATCATATTATCGATTTCCTTATAGAGTATAAACAGATACTCACAACTGAGATAGACGGGGACTCTCTATCGGTATGGTTGTAGTGTGGTTTGGTATTAGCTTGTCTTGGCTATAGAATCACATTAGAGCACTTGTGTATATTGAGCAGGACCGCCTGAGATCGTTCTTCTTATACTGACTATATAGTAGAACTTGATCTCTGTTATTATGGAAGTTCGTGCTCTTAATCCCTATACAATAACCTCGACACGTAGGACAGTATGTATTTCTTTGATTCATCAATGGGTGAGATTTATAAGTATTAAATCAACAAACTCGGTGAGTTGGGAAGTAGTGGTGTCTCTATGGTGTGCTGTTGATTGTAGAAGGAATCCATGTCCGACATAGGTTGATGATGTCCCCTTGAGGAGCTCATAAGTTTTATCATGTGAATCTTGCAAGTGGATTAATTTCCGGCATGATAAAAAGGTTGAGTGGTACTACTCTCGGACGAGATATTAATTAATTAGAGTTGTCAGTAACTTAATTAATTAATGGACATTGAATATCTTAAACATGGGGAGACTATCGGGCTTATAATAAGAAGGAGCCCAGAACATAATTTTGGGATTGGACGGGTAGTGCAGTAATAATATTTTAGTGGACTATATTATTATTATTGGATTTAATTAAAAGCTTTGGGCTAAGCTTGGTTAATTAAATTCAATTGAGGCCCAGCCCAATTTCTCCTCCTGGTCCCTGCTGTAGCCCAACTATATAAGTCATCTCAGCTCCTGTTAACCCTAAGTTAGTGCCTCATTTGACAGTTAGAAAGAACAGGACCAGATTGAGAGAATCCTGCGGATTGTTGCCCACACAACAGCAGGATTCGACTTGGGACATACAACAGAAGATTGAGAGGTGGTTCTCTGCAACGGTTCATCCTCTACATCAACCCAGAAGTACGGTAAACGCCTTTTATGCTTCCGCTGATTTTGTTTACCTGTTATCTTAACGGATCACGTTGAACCACACGATCCAATTGCCAACAATTGGTATCAGAGCATTGGTTTCGTGGTGAAACGTGATTCATTAGTTTATGTGATTAAATGATTTAATCTGGTTTTGATCACATGTTCTTTTCGTGCTTCTTGTGATTTATTATCGGTGAAAGCATGATATTTGGGGTTGTTATGTCTTTGATAATCCATGGAATCCTATTTGTACTATCTGCTTTTTATGTTCATCTAAATCAAAATCAGCAGAAAAGTGTTGTATGTGTGTTTATTACTGTTTGAGAAAGATAGATATATCATACACACCCCTATACACTCGACTGTTTGACTGTGAGAAAACATGAAAAGAAGTACGATTAGTAGCTAGTTCTGTCGACGGGAAGACAGACTGACAATTCCGGGCGAACCTCCTGGTGATTCTGGGCAAACCTCTTGGCAATTCCGGGTGGGTCCTTGGCGATTTAGATCGGGTCTGAGAGGACGTCTGCTGGCGGGCGGATTCCAGGCGATTCAGAGGCTGGTTTTGTGCGACGGTTGGACAATTCGAGGTAGATCCAGGCGGATCGGGGCAGATCGACGAAGATCCAGCGGCGCTGCTGGTGGTTGTCGGCACGAAGAATAATGCGACTGACGGACTGGTGGCAGGCGGCGCTCGGCGTCATGGCTACTGGATCTCTGTTGCACGGCTGGCGGCGACAAGGTCAGCGATGGCAGGTGACTGGGCGGCGCGTTGGACTCCGTCGCGTCTCGCCGGAGTGACGCATTTTGTCGATCCGGAAAGTCTGCTTGCGCGACTGTTGGTCGGCGATAGCGCGGAAGGCGGGCATGGCTGTCGAGCTCGAATCACTGATGGCTGTCGGTGTGGCTCCGATTGGCTGTCGACGGTGGCTGGCTGGCGCGGCGTTGCTGGAAGGTCTGGCGTCCGGTGAGGATGGTTGCAGGCACGTGTCGAGGGTCAGTCTCGATGGAGTCTTGACGGCGCGTCTCCGGCGGAGCTGTCGGGTCTTGACGGCGCCAGACGAACTCCGGCCGCCGGGAGCAGAGGACTGGCGGCACTGTTGGATCGCCGTGCGGCGGACGGCAGTGAGGGCTCCATCATTGCGACTGGAAGGATGAGGGGACGGCTGTTTTGGGGCAGCAATTGGTTTGGGCTGCCCCTTTGGGCCGATTATTATTTGTGTAGATATGGGCTTGTGTGGATATGGGCTTGTGTGGAAATGGGACAGAGGCTGCCTTATTGGGCTTGTTGCCTTGATGGCCCAATCAGTAATATATATATATATGGCTGCTCAATTAATTTTAATTTGATTTTGGGCTATTGGGCCCAATTTTAATTAAAATGGTAAATGGGCTGCTGGCCAATATTAATTGCTGGATTTAATTAATTGTGAGTAATGGGCCAAGCATGATAAATTAATTAATTATATTAATGGACTAATTTTGTGCTAGTGGGCTTGGTGGACTTAATTTAATTTTGGGCTAAGATTATGGGCCATGGATAATGGGCTTGATTAATTATTTAATCTGCTGCTCATTTTGTGGTAATTTGTTGCTCTTGGGCCCAAATTAATTGATCCACCATTTATGCAATTAATTATGATATATAACTGATTTAATTGTTTTAACTTGACAATTAATTGTTATATATGTAAGGCATGTTCTATGTGATTTACTTATTTAAATTGCTGTTAATAGAAGTATGTCTTAGTTGTATATTTTATTCTGGAATATTATATGCATGTTAAAAACCCTCGGTAATTAAATAACTAAGTGGGAGAGGGGATTGGTAATAAATTCCCGCGGCCTCCATTATTGGTTTGTTAAGCAATGTGAATAGACTTGCGCGTCGGCATTAGAGCCTTCCTCCCCATCGGATGAGTTTTATTCATGGATTGCTGGAACAGACTTCATTAAATAATTACGTTTGTAATGTGAAGCATATGAACTTGCGCGTTGGCATAGACCTTCCTCCCTATCGGATGAGTTTATATGCGGTTCACTGGTACAAACTTGTAATTGATGACTGTAGGAAGTTATCCGAGCGCGTGTGTACTTCTCCATCTGTAAGGCACACAAGCTTGGGCCGCGGACTTGGGGTCAAATAATGGTGTACACTTAGATGTAAATAATAAGTATCCTCCCCATCGGAGTCACTGCTTTTATTTGCATGGCTAAAGAGGAATCGACTATTAATTATTTTGTCATAAAGTTAGGTTGACAAATGAAATTAATGGGTAAAACCTTCTCTTGTAAATGTTCGGGTTTGTAAACGTCCACACTATCGTGGCTTGCAGACTCACGGTGCTTGAGATGTCGGTGAATTTTATTTTATATTGTTTTGAGGGAATCAATATAAAAGAATAAAATTCAAAGATTTGATCGGAATATTTATTTGTTATTCTCTAAATTTCGAAGGTTTTATTTCACTAATTGTTAACTAAAAGACATTATATTTACTCGTCCTAATTAGATGATTAGAAAAGAATCTTGTTTTGAATTTTACTGCTTAAGAAATTACATGTGTATTCTCGCAAAGGACGTCTCATGATGCCTATTAAAGTCTCTAGTGAAGAGATGAGAGGTTCATAGAAATATGATGGTCTCATGTAACTCTTCGGATACTTGAGTAAATTAAAAGGCAGAAGATCATGGTCGAATTGATGAATGAATTGGAAAAGCTTGGAATAGAAATTGAAAGGGAAACCTAAATCAATTTATTCTTCACAATTTGCCTGGATGTTTTGAGCAAGTTCTACCTGAAATACGAGAGGTTGTATATGGTGGGAAACTTCTAACAAAACATGTGGCAAAAGAAAGCCATTTTTCATCATGATGTGAACGAGTTTAATATCTTATTTACTAATGGTTTAAACATGATTAGTGATGGCACCTACTGACACGAAGTATGCAGATACTGGAATCACTAAATGTTTATCACTGAGTAAGGATAAGATTGTTAATAACATGGGTAAAACTACAAAGGTAGTGGCTATTGCAGTGGGAGTTGTTTATTTATCTCATGATAAGAATAAACGATTGATTATGAGAAATTGTCTTTACGTACGTTTCATAGAAAGAATTTAATTTTGGTTTCTATGCATTAACGGATGGATACTTCATTTCATTTAAATGACATGGTCATAGTAATTAGGAATGAGGCTATAATCCGTTAAAGTATGTTGGTGGATAAAAAGTATACTCTTGAATCATGTACATCCCACAGATGCAATAAATAGTAATTAAATAATACATCTTCTAATATTAGTAAGAGAAAGGAACCTTCAAAAATGAATTAAACATACATTTGGCGTCTATGACTAATTCATTTTACTTGAGTAGGATTCAAAAGTTGATAGCCGATAGACCGTAAGGTTTATCTGAAGTGAAAACTATCGGACTTGCGAGTCTTACTTGGAAGTAAAAATGATTAACTGCCTTTTCAAGGCTGTGGGGTGTAGAGCCAAAGATATATATGTTGGAATTAGTTCATTCTGATTCAAGCGAACCTAATATTATCCAGGCGAGAGGTGGTTATGAATATTCGAAGATTATTCTGGAAACCAATATATTTATATGATGCACTGCATGTCTAAGTTCTTTGATTAATTCAAGAATTGTAAGGCTGGTACAGTGAAGCGTCATGGAAAATATATTAAGTCATTACGATTCAATCATGATGGCGAATACCTCTTGGGATAGTTAGGAGCTATTGATCAGAAGTTGAGATTAAATTTCAAGTTGACTACACCGGGTATGCCCCAGCTGAATGGTGTGGTGGGTAGAAGGTATTAGGCTCTTATGGTTATGATTAGATAGATAATGAATTATTTGGAATAATTAAAATTCATTTTATGGATATGCCCTAGAAACAGTAATTCGTAAAACATTTGTCTGTTTGTGGGACATCCTGGAAAAATGAAGGTTGATTTATTTAGTCCAAAAGATCGAAGAGTGACTGTTAATACAATCACTAGATTTTTGGATAAGGACTATGTAATAAATCACAAACCCATGTATAAGTTGTTCTAAAGGAAGTGAGAGGAAAACACTAAGTAAAAGTACCAAGTGTACAAGAGGATATACCACAAGGTAAACTGCAACGCGTGTCACGTCTGATACACAATTACATGTAATGACTTGTCGTAGTGGGAGGGTTGTTCAACTACCCATAAAATATATGTTTTGTGAAAGTTGTAAGACTTGATCCCTAGTGAACATGGTATTGTCCCACGGATACGACGTATCACTACAAGATGAAAATGCAAAATCTTAGTAAGTTGCAATGAATGTTGAAATAGAATCTACGAATTCTAAATTAAGTCTGGGAACTTGTATGACCACTAAATGGTGTAAAAGCCATTGCAAGTGGTCAAAAGAAAATAAAAGAGGATCATATGGAAAGGTGAAAACCTTGGAAGCAAAGCTTGTTGCGAAAAAGTGTACTCAGAAAGAAATGGTTCGATTATGAGGAAACATGTTCGCTAGTAGCTATGCTTATGTTGATCTGGATTCTTTTATTTATTGCTGCTATGAGGAACAGTAAATAGATGTCAAAGACAGCTTTCCTGATTGGAAGTCTTGAGGAAAACATCTATGTGAAACAACCAGAGTGATTCATTGCAAAGTACTAATAACATTTTGATAGTAAGCTTAAAATTGTCCAGCGATGAACTAAAGCAAGCTTTAAGATCGTGAAGCATCTGTTTTGATTAGGTAATCCAGTGGCATGGATTTAAATCAATGAGCGGATGAGTCTTGTGTGTTGTAAAGAGTGATGAAACATGGTGGTGTTTTTTGTACTATACGTAGATAATATCTTGCTCATTGGAGACAATAAAAGAGTATTATCGGGCGTATGGGTACGGTTAATAAAGCGGTAGAGATGAAGGACTTAAGAAAGGCAAAATATATCCTTTTGATCACGGTAATACGGATCACAGAAAGGACATTATGCTTATCTCAAGTTTCATAAATGATACAGTCCATACTCGTTTAGCATGTGAATTTATCTAAGTGAATGTGTCTTTGAGACACAAGAAGGAGATAAAGAGGATGAAAGCGGTGCCTTATGCTCCGGCGAATAAGGAAGCTTAATCTAAGGAATGCTATGAACGATGTTGGATATCTATTTTTGCTAGATGCATGAACAGTGGGTATCAACGTAATCCAGAACAAGAATGATGAACTGTGGTAAGACATATATAAGGTGCCTGAGAAGGACTGAAAATTATATGTGGACTTACTGGACAGATTCACTACTTCTTGTGGATTACGTAGATTCGGATTTTTAGTCAGATTGGACTGTAGTAAATTCTCCTCAAAGGTTATGTGTTTAATTTTAGAAAGTAGAGTCATAATGTGGAGGAGTGTTATATAGAAATATATTTCAGACTCCGGACTCCATCATGGAAAGATAATGAATTGGAGCCTATGAGGCAGCCAAAGTATCTATATGACTCTAGAGACTTCATGATGGACTTTGAAGTGTTTCTAAGTTTGCCCAAGGTAATCACAATTTACATTGATGATATTGGTGCAGTTGCAAACTTGAAGAAATCACAAGTCTATAAGGCAATTAAACACATGGAGCGCGAGTACCACCTGTTACGAGAAATCGTATGATGAGGGGAAGGTTGTTGTCGCCTAGATTGCATCGGATGATGACCTAGTAAACCATTTACAAGGACCTTAAGGCAAGAGCTTTTAATGGTCGTGTAGTGGGAGTAGGAATCTGATGTATGGCAGAAGACATGACAGCATAGTCTTTTAGTATAAGTGGGAGATTGTTGGATTGTATACTAAAAGTCTAGATTTAGTATGAACAATGTTATAACAATATTTGAAATGAGAATCATATGATCAAATGATTGCATCTCATAATTTATTTTATATGCATGATGCAATAGTCCATTTACTTTATACTGTAGATAATATGTTGTGCGACAACACGCAGAAGATCATATTATCGGTTTCCTTATAGAGTATAAACAGATGCTCACAACTGAGATAGACGGGGACTCTCTATCGGTATGGTTGTAGTGTGATTTGGTATTAGCTTGTCTTGGCTATAGAATCACATTAGTGCACTTGTGTGTATTGAGCAGGACCGCCTGAGATCGTTCTTCTTATACTGACTATATAGTAGAACTTGATCTCTGTTAATATGGAAGTTCGTGCTCTTAATCCCTATACAATAACCTCGACACGTAGGGCAGTATGTATTTCTTTGATTCATCAATGGGTGAGATTTATAAGTATTAAATCAACAAACTCGGTGAGTTGGGAAGTAGTGGTGTCTCTATGGTGTGCTGTTGATTGTAGAAGGAATCCATGTCCGACATAGGTTGATGATGTCCCCTTGAGGAGCTCATAAGTTTTATCATGTAAATCTTGCAAGTGGATTAATTTCCGGCATGATAAAAAGGTTGAGTGATACTACTCTCGGATGAGATATTAATTAATTAGAGTTGTCAGTAACTTAATTAATTAATGGACATTTTTTATCTTAAACATGGGGAGACTATCGGGCTTATAATAAGAAGGAGCCCAGAACATAATTTTGGGATTGGACGGGTAGTGTAGTAATAATATTTTAGTGGACTATATTATTATTATTGGATTTAATTAAAAGCTTTGGGCTAAGCTTGGTTAATTAAATTCAATTGAGGCCCAGCCCAATTTCTCCTCCTGGTCCCTGCTGTAGCCCAACTATATAAGTCATCTCAGCTCCTGTTAACCCTAAGTTAGTGCCTCATTTGACAGTTAGAAAGAACAGGAGCAGATTGAGAGAATCCTGCGGATTGTTGCCCACACAACAGCAGGATTCGACTTGGGACATACAGCAGAAGATTGAGAGGTGGTTCTCTGCAACGGTTCATCCTCTACATCAACCCAGAAGTACGGTAAATGCCTTTTATGCTTCCGCTGATTTTGTTTACCTGTTATCTTAACGGATCACGTTGAACCACACGATCCAATTGCCAACACTTGTGATGTACCCTGCATGTCCACCATTGCATGTTCGCCAATAATTTTTTTTGTAAATATATATACAAAAAGTTTCATACGCCACCCGTAAATATAAGATATGATGTAATTAGAAATTAAAAGAATATGTTTCAAACCCATGTTCGCCGATAGGAAGTAATTAAAAAGTAAAAGGATAATGAGACACACACATCAACAAATCTTAATCTCCATGTCCGCCAATAGAATTAAAGAAAAATAGATAAATTTTTGCATAAAGAATATTTATCAAATTATTTTTTCTTAAAAAATAATGTTACCCACGTCAATAAACTCATGTCCGCCGATAGAATGTAATTAAAAATTAAAAGGATAATTGGACACACAACAACAAATCTTAATCTCCATGTCCGCCGATAAAATTAAAGAAAATTTTTTGCGTAAAGTATATGTAGGAAAAATGCACGTTCATATAAACACACAAACATACAAAGAGATTAATCTTACTTACCTCTCTCTGTAGATATAATGATGCAGCGAAAGAAAATGTACGAACTGATTGGTACTCACGTTGTTAAACGTGATCTCTGGATCAAATCTTCAACACGGGATTGAATGATAATATTTCCACGATATAGTATTAATTGTGGAATATGATGACTGGATTTACGTTGTGAATTCATGAAAGAAAACAAGAGAGAGATGTATTCAGTGTTCTGCCTTGCGCATCAACATTTTAGGATTCTGCGTTCTGCAATGCGTTTCAGCGTGTTTTATCATCTGAGCGTATCCGACAACTGCCTTGCGCAGTCTCTTTTATTCCTAAATAAAAGATGGGAGTTAAGAAATCAACTCTTAACTCCTGTCTCTCTCTTATCCATAATTTCATATGTGGAATATAAATAATATTATTTAATTAATTATTATTTACAGTATATTTATCAAATAATTTTTTGTTAAAAATAATGCTACCCACGTCAATAAATCCATGTTCGCCGATAGGATGTAATTAAAAATTAAAATGATAATGGGACACACACCAACAAATCTTAATCTTCATGTCCGCCAATAGAATCAAAGAAAAAAAATAATTTTTTGCAAAATTAAAAGTATAATGTGACACACATTAACAAATCTTAATCTACATGTCCGCCGATAGAATTAAAATAAATAAATAAATTTATGCGTAAAGTATATATAGAGCCTAAAATGTACCATATAACGAGTTTAGATTTAGTATTTAAGTTGTATAACAGTAGATGACACTCAAGAAGACATGAACCCACACATACGACATATGCTTTGAAGCCTGTGAAAGAGATGTGTAGAAAGTAGAGAGGGGAGATGTGTATGCAGAATGCGTGTGACATGGTGGTAATTGTTTCCACCTTTGAAGATGAAAATGTTGTCATTACTTCCACTGTTGGAAGATATTTGGCAGGAATCTGATATACAGGGGCAGATATAGAAATTTTTAATTTGGGGTACAACATAAAATTTATAAAATATTATAATACATATAACAAAATATATACATATATAAATTATAATTGCCATTACAATTGACACCGTTGAGTCTTCATCTTTTGGAAACTATCTAAGACAGCATCATCAAAAACTTGTAAAAATACATCTATCTCAATAAAAGTAACCGAACTATCATTTAGCAATTGATCACTCATGCTATTACGCATCTTATCTTTCACATATGTCATTCCAGAAAATACTCTTTCCACACTTGCAATAGACATCGGAAGAATCAATATCAACTTGATAAGCAAATTAATAGTTGGATAAGTCAAATATTTCTTTATCTCCTCAAATATCACTGAAAGGGTACCCAAATGATGCAAATCTTGAAATCTGACATCTGTTTAAATAATATTCTCATATCTTGTGTGAGGAATTTTCTTTTCTTTCATATATGTCATATCTATAATTATATATTCATATCTATAATTATGGGCGGATAGGTCCCCATAGCAAAAAAAAAATTATTTTCACATTACATTATTCATTTTTACAATGTCCGCTCAAAATCTTGTGATGTACTCTGCATGTCCGTCAATAATTTTTTTTAAATATATATACAAAAAGTTTCATGCGTCACCCGTAAATATAAGATATGATGTAATTAAAAATTAAAAGGATAGGTTTTAAACCTATGTCTGCTGATAGATGTAATTAAAAATTAAAAAGATAATGGACACACACCAATAAATTTTAATCTCCATGTCCGCCGATAGAATTAAAAAAATAAATTTTTGCGTAAAGTATATTTATCAAATTATTTTTTGTAAAAAATAATGTTACCTACGTTAGCAAACCCATGTCCGCCGATAGGATCTAATTAAATATTAAAATGATAATAGTACACACAACAACAAATCTTAATCTCTATGTCCGACGATAGAATCAAAGAAAAAAATTTGCGTAAAGTATATTTATAAAATGATTTTTGTTAAAAATAATATTACCCACGTCAAAAAATCAATGGCCGCTGATAGGATGTAATTAAAAATTAAAACGATAATAGGACACACATCAACAAATCTTAATTTTCATGTCCGCAGATAGAATTAAAGAAAAAATAAATTTTTGAGTAAAGTATATATGTATTTATATTCATCAAATGATTTTTTTAAAAAAAATAATGTTACCCACCTCAATAAATTTATATCAGCCAATAGGATATAATTAAAAATTAAAAGGATAATGAGACACACATCAACAAATCTTAATCTCCATGTCCGCCGATAGAATTAAAAAAAAAAAAAATTTTGCGTATTTATATTTATCAAATATTTTTTTGTTAAAAATAATGTTACCTACGTAAACAAATCCATGTCCGCTGATAGGATGTAATTAAAAATTAAAATAACAATGGAACACACACCAAAAATCTTAATCTCCATGTCCGCCGTTAGAATCAAAGAAAAAATAATTTTTTGCAAAATTAAAAGGACAATGGGATACACATTAACAAATCTTAATCTACATGTTCGCCGATAGAATTAAAATAAATAAATAAATTTTTGCGTAAAGTATATATAGAGCCTGAAACATACCATATAACGAGTTTACAATTTGTATGTGCAGATTGCGTGTGACATGGTGGTAATTGCTTCCATCTTTGAAAATGACAGGGTGCTAATTGCTTCCACTATTAGAAGATATTTGGAAGGAATCTGATATAAAGGGGCGGACATAGAAATTTTAATTTTGGGGTATGGCATAAAATTTATAAAATAATAAAATACATACAACTAAAAATATATATACTATAATTACCATTACAATTGACAACGTCGAGTCTTCATCTTTTAGAAACGATCTAACACAGCATCATCAGAAACTTGTAAAAATACATCCATCTCAATAAAAGTAACCGAACTATCATTTAGCAATTGATCACCCATGCTATTACGCATCTTATTTTTCACGTATGTTATTCAAGAAAATACTCTTTCCACACTTATAATTGCAATCGAAAAAATCAGTATCAATTTGATAAGCAAATTAATAGTTGGATAAGTCAAATGTTTATTTATCTCCACAAATATCACTGAAAGGGTACCCAAATGATGCAAATCTTGAAATCTGACATCTGTTTAATTAATATTCTCATATCTTGTGTGAGGAATTTTCTTTTCTTCAATATATATCATATCTATAATTATATATTCATATCTAATATTATGGGCGGACATGTCTTCATATTAAAAAAAATTATTATCACATTACAATCTTTATTTTTATGATGTCCACTGCATGTCTGCTCACAATCTTGTGATGTACTCTGCATGTCCGCCAATAATTTATTTTTTAAATATATATATAAAAAGTTTCATACGTCACCCGTAAATATAAGATATGATGTAATAAAAATTTAAAAGGATATGTTTCAAACCTATATCCGCCGATAGGATGTAATTAAAAATTAAAAGGAAAATAGAACACATACCAACAAATCTTAATCTCCATGTCCGCCGATAGAATTAAAAAAAATTAAATTTTTGCGTAAAGGATATTTGTCAAATTATTTTTTGTTAAAAAATAATGTTACCCACATCAACAAACCCATATCCTCTGATAGGATGTAATTAAAAATTAAAATGATAACAGGATACACAACAACAAATCTTAATCTCTATGTCTGTCGATAGAATTAATGAAAAAAATTAATTTTTGTGTAAATTATATTTATCAAATGATTTTTTATTAAAAATTAGTGTTACCCACGTCAACAAATCAATGTCCGCTGATAGGATGTAATTAAAATTAAAAGGATAATGAACATACACCAACAAATCTTAATCCCCATGTCCGCCGAAAGAATTAAAGAAATTTTTTTTTTGTGTAAAGTATATATATATTTGTATTTGTCAAATGATTTTTTGTTAAAAAATAATGTTACCCAAGTCAACAAATTCATGTCCGCCAATATGGTGTAATTAAAAATTAAAAGAAAAATGGGACACACATCAACAAATCTTAATTTCCATGTCCGCCGATAGAATTAAAGAAAAAAATAAATTTTTAAGTAAAGTATATATGTTTTTATATTTATCAAATGATTTTTTTAAAAAAAAATAATGTTACCCATCTCAATAAATTCATGTTAGCCAATAGGATGTATTTAAAATTAAAAGGTTAATGGGACACACACCAACAAATCTTAATCTCCATGTCTGCCGAGAGAATTAAAAAAAATAAAATTTTGCGTATTTATATTTATCAAATGATTTTTTTGTTAAAAAATAATGTTACCCACGTCAACAAATTCATGTCTGCTGATAGGATGTAATTAAAAATTAAAATGATAATGGGACACACACCAACAAATCTTAATCTCCATGTCCGCCGATAGAATCAAAGAAAAAAAATATTTTTTTATAAAATTAAAATGATAATGGTACACACATAACAAATCTTAATATACATGTCCGCCGATAGAATTAAAATAAATAAATTTTTGCGTAAAGTATATATAGAGCTTGAAACGTACCATATAACGAGTTTACGATTTAGTGTTTAAGTTGTATAACAGTAGATAACACTAAAGAAGACAAGAACCTACTCATACGACATATGCTTTGAAACCTGTGAAAGAGGTATAGAAAACGGAGAGGAGAGATGTGTGTGCAGATTGTGTGTTACATGGTGGTAATTGCTTCCACCTTTGAAGATGACAGGGTGGTAATTGCTTACACTGTTGAAAGATATTTGGCAGGAATCTGATATAAAGGGGCGGACACAGGAATTCTAATTTTGGACGCATAAAATTTATAAAAATATATATACTATAATTACCATTACAATTGACAACGTTGAGTCTTCATCTTTTGAAAACGGTCTAACACATCATCATCAGAAACTTGTAAAAATACATCCTTCTCAATACAAGTAACAAACTATCATTTAGCAATTGATCACCATGATATTACGCATCTTATTTTTCACATATATCATTTCACAAAAAACTCTTTCCACACTTGCAGTAGCAGCCGGAAGAATCAATATCAACTTCATAAGCAAATAAATAGTTGGATAAGTCAAATGTTTATTTATCTCCACAAATATCACTGATAGGGTACCTAAATCATGCAAATATTGAAAATCTGACATCTGTTCAATTAATATTCACATATCTTGTGTGAGGATTTTCATTTCTTTCATATATATATATCATATCTATAATTATATATTCATATTTATAATTATGGGCGAAAATATCTCTATATTAAAAAAAATATTTTCACATTACATTCTTCATTCTAATGATGTCCTCCGCTGCCGCCTGTAAATATAAGAAATGATGTAATTAAAAATTAAAAGGATAAGTTTCAAACCCATATCCGCCGATAGGATTTAATTAAAAATTAAAAGGATAATGGGACACACACCAACAAATCTTAATCTCCATGTCCGCCGATAAAATTAGAGAAAAAAATAAATTTTTACGTAAAGTATATTTATCAAATTATTTTTTATTGAAAAATAATGTTACCCAAGTCAACAAACCATGTCCGCAGATAGGATGTAATTAAAAATTAAAAGGATAATGGAACACACAACATCAAATCTTAATCTCAATGTCCGCCGATAGAATTAATAAAAAATAAATAAGTTTTTGCGTAAAGTGTATTTATCAAATAATTTTTTATTTAAAAATAATGTTACCCACATAAAAAATCAATGTCCGCCGATAGGATGTAATTAAAAATTAAAAGGATAATGGAACTCACACCAACAAATCTTAATCTCCATATCCGCCGATAGAATTAAAAAAATATATTTTAAAGTATATATGTATTTATATTTATCAAATGATTTTTTGTTAAAAAATAATGTTACACACATCAACAAATTCATGTCCGCTAATATGATATAATTAAAAATTAAAAGAAAAATGGGACACACATCAACAAATCTTATCAAATGATTTTTTTTTAAATAAAATAAAAGTATGTCCGCCAATAGGATGTAATTAAAAATTAAAAGGATAAAGGGACACATACCAACAAATCTTAATCTCCATGTTCGCCGATAAAATTAAAAAAAAAAAAATTTTTGCGTAAAGTGTATTTATCAAATGATTTTTTGTTTAAAAATAATATTACCCACGTCAACAAATCAATGTCCGCTGATAGGATGTAATTAAAAATTTAAAGGATAATGAGACTCACACCGACAAATCTTAATCTCCATATCTGCCGATAGAAAAAATAAAATATTTAATGTATATATGTATTTATATTTATCAACTGATTATTTGTTAAAAATAATGTTACCCACGTCAACAAATTCATATCCGCAAATATTATATAATTAAAAATTAAATGAAAAATGGGACACACATTAACAAATCTTAATTTCCATGTCTGCCGATAGAATTTAAGAAAAAATATAATTTTTAGATAAGTATATATGTATTTTTATTTATCAAATAATGTTTTTGTTAAAAAATAATGTTAACCACTTTAATAAATGCATGTCCGCCAATAGGATGTAATTAAAAATTAAAAGGATAATGGGATACACACCAACAAATCTTAATCTCCATGTCCGCCGATAGAATTAAAGAAAAAAATAAATTTTTGCGTAAAGTGTATTTATCAAATGATTTTTTGTTTAAAAATAATGTTACTCACGTCAATAAATCAATGTCCACCGATAGAATGCAATTAAAAATTAAAACGATAATGGGACTCATACCAACAAATTTTAATCTCCATATCCGCCAATAGAATTAAAAAATATATAATATTTAACGTATATATGTATTTATATTTATCAAATGATTATTTATTTAAAAAAATGTTACCCACGTCAACAAATTCATGTTTGCCAATATGATGTAATTAAAAATTAAAAGAAAAATGGGACACACAATAACAAATCTTAATTTTCATGTCCGCCAATAGAATTTAAGAAAAAAATAAATTTTTTTTGTAAAGTATATATGTATTTTTATTTAAAAAAATAATTTTTTGTTAAAAAAATAATGTTACCCACTTTAATAAATGCATGTCCGCTAATAGGATGTAATTAAAAATTAAAAGGATAATGAGACACACATTAACAAATGTTAATCTCCATTTCCGACAATATAATTAAAGAAAAAAATAAAATTTTAAATAATTTTTTGTTAAAAAATAATGTTACCCACATCAACAAATTCATGTCCGCCAATATGATATAATTAAAAATTAAAAAAAAAATGAGACACATATCAACAAATCTTATCAAATAATTTTTTTGTAAAAAAATAATGTTACCCACTTTAATAAATGCATGTCCGCTAATAGGAAGTAATTAAAAATAAAAAGGATAATGAGACACAAACCAACAAATCTTAATCTCCATGTCTGCCGATAGTATTAAAGAAAAAAATAAATTTTTGCTTAAAGTGTATTTATCAAATGATTTTTTGTTTAAAAATAATGTTACTCACGTCAATAAATCAATGTCCGCTGATAGGATGCAATTAAAAATTAAAACGATAATGGAACTCACACCAACAAATCTTAATCTCCATATCCGCCAATAGAATTAAAAAAATATATAATATTTAACGTATATATGTATTTATATTTATCAAATGATTATTTATTTAAAAAAATATTACCCACGTCAACAAATTCATGTTTGCCAATATGATGTAATTAAAAATTAAAAGAAAAATGGAACACACATCAACAAATCTTAATTTCAATGTTCGCCAATAGAATTTAAGAAAAAAATAATTTTTTTTGTAAAGTATATATGTATTTTTATTTATCAAATATTTTTTTTTGTTAAAAAATAATGTTATCCACTTTAATAAATGCATGTCCGCTAATAGGATGTAATTAAAAATTAAAAGGATAATGGGACACACACTAACAAATGTTAATCTCCATTTCCGGCGATATAATTAAAGAAAAAATAAAATTTTAAATAATTTTTTGTTAAAAAATAATGTTACCCACATCAACAAATTAATGTCCGCCAATATGATATAATTAAAAATTAAAAGGAAAATGAGACGCATATCAACAAATCTTATCAAATAATTTTTTTAAAAAAAATAATGTTACCCACTTTCATAAATGCATGTTAGGATGTAATTAAAAATTAAAAGGATAATGGGACACAAACCAACAAATCTTAATCTCCATGTCCGCCGATAGTATTAAAGAAAAAAATAATTTTTTTTAAAAAGTGTATTTATCAAATGATTTTTTTTAAATATAATGTTACTCACGTCAATAAATCAATGTCCGCCGATAGGATGCAATTAAAAATTAAAACGATAATGGAACTCACACCAACAAATCTTAATCTCCATATCCCCCAATAGAATTAAAAAAAATATATAATATTTAACGTATATATGTATTTATATTTATCAAATGATTATTTGTATAAAAATAATGTTACCCACGTCAACAAATTCATGTTTGCCAATTGATGTAATTAAAAATTAAAAGAAAAATGGGACACACATCAACAAATCTTAATTTTCATGTCCGTCAATAGAATTTAAGAAAAAAATAAATTTTTTCGTAAAGTATCTGTGTATTTTTATTTATCAAATGATTTTTTTTGTTAAAAAATAATGTTACCCACTTTAATAAATGCATGTCCGCTAATAGGATGTAACTAAAAATTAAAAGGATAATGGGACTCACACTAACAAATGTTAATCTCCATTTCCGGCGATATAATTAAAGAAAAAAATAAAATTTTGAATAATTTTTTGTTAAAAAATTATGTTACCCACATCAACAAATTCATGTCCGCCAATATGATATAATTAAAAATTAAAAGGAAAATAGAACACACATCGACAAATCTTATCGAATATTTTTTTTTAAAAAAAATATTACCCACTTTAATAAATGCATGTCCGTCAATAGGATGTAATTAAAAATTAAAAGAATAATGAGACACACACCAACAAAAATCTTAATCTCCATGTCCGCTGATAGAATTAAAAAAAATAAATTTTTGCGTAAAGGGTATTTATCAAATGATTTTTTGTTTAAAAATAATGTTACCCACGTCAACAAATCAATGTCCGCTGTATGATGTAATTAAAAATTTAAAGGATAATGGGACTTACACCGACAAATATATATGTATTTATATTTATTAAATGATTATTTGTTTATAAATAATGTTACCCACGTCAACAAATTCATGTTTGCCAATATGATGTAATTAAAAATTAAAAGGAAAATATGACACACATCAACAAATATTAATTTCAATGTCCGCCAATAGAATTTAAGAAAAAAATAAATTTTTTAGTAAAGTATATATGTATTTTTATTTATCAAATGATTTTTATGTTAAAAAATAATGTTACCCACTTTAATAAATTCATGTCCGCTAATAGGATGTAATTAAAAATTAAAAGGATAATGGGACATACACTAACAAATGTTAATCTCCATTTTCGGCGATAGAATTAAAGAAAAAAATAAAATTTTAAATAATTTTTTGTTAAAAGATAATTTTACCCACATCAGCAAATCAATGTCCGCTGATAGGATGTAATTAAAAATTAAAATGATAATGAGACACACATCAACAAATCTTAATCTCCATGTCCGCTGATAGAATCAAAGAAAAAAAAATTTTTTGGCAAAATTAATGGGACACACATTAACAAATCTTAATCTACATGTCCGTCGATAAAATTAAAATAAATAAATAAATTTTTGTGTATAGTGTATATAGAGCTTGAAAAGTACAATATAACGAGTTTACGATTTAGTATTTTAGTTGTATGACAATAGATGACACTCAAGAAGACAAGAACCCACCCATATGACATATGCTTTGAAGCCTGTGAAAGAGATGTGTAGAAAGCAGAGAGGAGAGATGTGTGTGCAGATTGCGTGGGACTTGGTGGTAATTGCTTCCACCCTTGAAGATGACGGGGTGGTCATTGCTTCCACTGTTGTAAGATATATGGCAGGAATCTGATATACAGGGGCGGATACAGGAATTTTAATTTGAGGGTACGACATAAATTTATAAAATATTAAATACATATAACTAAAGTGTTGTTTTTACTTTTTGCACGTGGATTAAGAAATATTATTATTTTATGTGTAGTGGGTAGTTGTATTAGTGGGAGTGTATGATCTATATTTTAATTGTATTAGAGGGTATGTGTGGGTCCCATGTGTGTAAAAAAAGAAAAACGACCCTTTGGATGGGACCACCAAAATGGCAAAAAGAGATTATTTGGGTGGGACGGAGTGATTATATAAATTATAATTACCATTACAATAGACACCGTCAAGTCTTCATCTTTTGAAAACGGTCTAACATAGCATTTTCAGAAACTTGTAAAAACACATCCTTCTCAATAAAAGTAACCAAACTATCATTTAGCAATTGATCACCCATGCTATTACGCATCTTATTTTTCACATATGTCATTCCAGAAAATACTCTTTTCACATTTGCAGTAGCAACCGGAAGAATCAATATCTACTTGATAAGCAAATAAATAGTTGGATAAGTCAAATATTTCTTTGTCTCCACAAATATTATTGAAAGGGTACACAAATCATGCAAATCTTGAAATCTGACATCTCTTCGCATATATTTAATTAATATTCTCATATCTTGTATGAGGATTTTTTTTTCTTTTATATATATCATATCTATAATTATATATTCATATCTATAATTATGGGTGGACATGTCCC
Organism: Pogostemon cablin; assembly: GCA_023678885.1. NCBI lineage: Eukaryota > Viridiplantae > Streptophyta > Magnoliopsida > Lamiales > Lamiaceae > Pogostemon > Pogostemon cablin. The sequence goes on from CM042983.1 coordinate 12,850,824, forward strand.
TATATTAAAAAAAAATCATATTACATTCTTCATTCTTATGATGTCCGTTGCATGTCCGCTTATAATCTTGTATGTACCCTGAATGTTCGCTAATAATTTTTTTTGTAAATATATATACAAAAAGTTTCATACGCCACCTTTAAATATAAGATATGATGTAATTAAAAATTAAAAGGATAGGTTTCAAATTCATGTCCGCCGATAGGATGTAATAAAAAATTAAAAGGATAATGGGACACACACCAACAAATCTTAATCTCCAAGTCCGCCGATAGAATTAAAGAAATTTTTTTTGCGTAAAGTATATTTATCCAATAATTTTTTATTAAAAAATAATGTTACCCACATCAACAAATCAATGTCCACCGATAGGATACAATTAAAAATTAAAAAGACAATAGAACACACACCAACAAATCTTAATTTCCATGTCCGCCGATAGAATTAAAGATTTTTTTTTTTGCGTAAAGTATATCTGTATTTATATTTATCAAATGAGTTTTTGTTAAAAAATAATATTACCCACGTCAATAAATTCATGTCCGCCAATATGATGTAATTAAAAATTAAAAGAAAATGGGACACACATCAACAAATCTTAATTTCCATTTCCGTCGATAAAAATTAAAGAAAAAATAAAATTTTTAGTAAAGTTATATGTATTTATATTTATCAAATGACTTTTTTGTTAAAAAATAAAATTGGTAAATGTTATTTCATTGGAAATATTTACGAAGTACTTATGTACAATGCGAATACAAGTTTTATCAATCTATCCAACCTACTTAAGCCAAAGGCCTAAGGTGAACAAAATACATCAAAGATTCATGTACAAAGATGATATCTGAAGTTTGATCTCTCTGCAATCTGATTCGGGGACAACATCCTCATGCCAAACTGTAAGGTATTTCTTTCCATCCAAATGTAGTAGACCATGGTAGCATATATGATGAAAAGAAGTCTTCTTGCATTGTTGTTGCTTCTAGTATCCTGTATTATCTTATGGAAAGTATCCGTGACTAAAGTAATCCTCCCTCTTCTCCATCCAATCCATCTTCTAATTTCATCCCAAATACGTTTGGTATAAGAGTACTGAAAGAAGAGATGCAATGTAGTCACCTGTGCACCAAACCCTGTCTTTGGTAGAAAATCTTTCTCTATGTACCAACCATTGCCTGAAACTATACTTTCTCACTATCCATCCATATCTGTTTGTATACGAAGCTTGAGTCCTACGTGTGATTTCTCCTCAAATATGTATACATCTGTTTGGCTCTAAAGTTCCCATTCTCATTGTATTTCTCCATTATACTAACAACTCCCTCACCCCCTTCATCATTACTCTCTATCACATTCCTCGTAGCTATCAGTGTTCTTCATAAATATGTAGAATTAGGTCCAGGGAAAACCACCATCCACTGGGAAGAAGTTAGGTAAACAGAGAAAATCCATTTTACACAGAGAGATGAAGCTTCCTTGTGTATGTCCCACAAGGCCTCTACTAAAAGAGCTTTGTTCCAAGCAAAGATGTCTTTCAACCCTAGCCCTCCTACATACTTAGGTTGAAGGAGATCTTTCCAGCACACCAGGCTCACCTTCGTACCCCATAAGAATCTACGAATCAAGATCTCTATCTTATTCACTACTACCACGAGAATATTGACAATACCACACCAAAAGGGTAATATGTCATAAATACCAGAAGTAATAAGTTCCAATGGACCCGTGAATGAGAGTAGTTTAGAATATCATCTCTGAATCATATTGTTAATATCATTTAATAGAGGCATTAAATCCTCCACTCCTATCCTCCTACTGCAAATAGGTATACCCAAGTATTTAAAATGAATGGTACCTCTATTAAATGGCAGAATCTGTACAATTTGATCACGGATGTGGTTAGGAACCCCTGATGTGATGAGGTTGGATTTCTGTGGGTTAACCACCAATCCGGACACATTGCCAAATTTCTCCAACAGTTGATGAAGTGTAGTAGCCGTTGTAATATTTTCATACCCCAGCACAAGTAAATCATCTGAAAAGATCAAGTGCTAGACCTCAAATCGTTTACAAATCCTAGAGTGAAATCTATACTCCCCCTTCTCCATGACTCTCTTCATCAATCTATTGAAGTACTCCATGCAAATGACGAAGAGGAGTGATGAAATAGGGTCACCCTGACGGAGACCTATTTTCCCCTTAAAGAACCCTTCCGGTTTGCCATTGATAAGCAAGGAGTACGAGGTGGTAGATACACATTGTTCAATCCATCTTCGAAACATGGTAAGGAATCCCAACCCTTCCAGCACATCAAAAAAAATCCCCAATGTACAGAATCATACGTTTTAGAGATGTCAATTTTCTTTGCCATTCTAGGAGAGATATTTCCATTTCTCCTTCCATATTCTCTAAAGATCTCCTCTGCTAAGAACTCACAGTCTCTTAATTTCCTACCTTTAATAAAACCAAACTGAGAAGGACTAATTAGGGTAGAAAGACATCCACGGAGACGATTGGCCAATATCTTAGAAATGATTTTATAAATAGTGTTGCAGCAAAAGATTGGCCTATAGTCTCAGACACCTAGTTCATGAGTTCTTCAGGATTAGGAAGACAAATGTAGCATTAATCTATTTGAGTAGTTTCCCTTTCCGAAAGAACTTAGTAACCGCGGCCACCACATCACTACCTACTACACTCCATGCACTCTGAAAGAAGGCCGAGCTATACCCATCTGGACCTGGAGATTTATTCTCATTAATGGACCATAATGCTTCTTTAATCTCTGCTTCCTCAATCGATATTTCAAGACTGACAGCTTCCTCCATACTCAACTTATGGCCCTGATGAGTTTGTTAATTCACGAATCTTGCGCCTGGATTTGTTCTATTATGGAATGTTTGAAGGTTGAAATCAGTTGTAAACTGATATATATTATGAAAAGGCATAATTCAGATGTTGTTGGAGCTATTTGAGTGGTTTTTCGAAGGAAATCGGAGTGGAAGTGTTGAAAACTGAAGAAAGGAAGACGAAGCCATCCGATTGGGCAAAGCAGGAGTGCGATTCGACCTGAAGGAGGTTAATTCGACCAGCCCTTCAGGTCGAATTGGCAGCACAACATGATCAGAAGGTGGATTTGACCACGACAGGAGAATTTGACCTGGGCATCAGGTCGAATCGAGGTCGAATCAATTGGCAGAAATGTTGATTTGGCCTCGTCACTTCGATTCGACTAGGGCAGTTGGTTGAATCGAGCACCTGGGACTTACAGTATGCCGATTCGACCTGTGATTTAACTTGGATGAGTCAATTCGACCTGTTGTTGAGGTCGAATTGAGCTTCAGGAACTTACCATATCCGTATTTTTACACCGTCAATGTGTGTGATCACCTAAAAAGCCCATTCTAAGCCCAGGAGATGTGATTACAAGTATAAAAGAAGGCTTGTGCATCATCATAGAAATACGACTTTATCAAGAAGACAAGGAGACGTAGAGTTGAGAGGAGAGTCGATCGTCCATCATCCGGAGGGGCTGTGACAGAGCTCCGCTGGAGATTCAAGTAAGATCGGTCCAACTAACCATGATTGTTCTTAGATCAATCATGGGCTACAGCCGCTTCGGTAGTTCTAGAGTTATGAAGGTTTCATGAGTTAATTAGTCATTCGTACGTAAACTCCGTACAACACTACTTGTGGTTTATTTTATATAAGATTGCGCATTTTTAATCCATACTCACGGTCATTTTGTGCATCAATAATTGTTGTGTAGAGTCTGAATACATAACTTGGTTATTAGTTGAGTGCGTTCACTGCTGAGTAGGGTTTTATGTTATAATTCTAAGTGAAGGGATTCCGAAGTCTTATTAGAACTATCTTATATGAATACTTGTTAATTGAATCATATTCGGGTTAATAAGTAGGATAAAGAGTATAACTTTATAGTACCTATAAAGGGAGATCAAATTGGGTTAGAATACTAAGTGCACGGGAAATAATTAATTATGATAGTATCTAGAAAGGGGGGTAAAGTATATGACTTGCTCCGAGGATATTCACATGTGTCATACGTATATTTACTTGTGTCAATATAGTGAATTTGCATGGTTTAGTGATGCGTCCATAAATTACAAGGCAGAGTCGGACACCGTCACACAAAAGTATGAATTAATAAGTGGAACTGGATTACCTGACGAACTACCTACTACCTTACTTGATCGCAACTCACTTATCTCTTCTTCTTGTTATTTTTACTTGCTATTTCAATTAATAGTTGTTACTTAACTTCAATATCAAAACCATTATAATTACCAACATAGTCTTGGTTTACTAGAGTATAATTAAATTGATATTTATCCATCCCTTGGGTTCGATATATAACTTGGTCACCTTCGAAACTACGATTGATATCCTTCATACTTGAGGATTAATTATGTGTTGAGAAAACGCCTATCAAGTTTCTGGCACCATTGCCGGGGATGGCTTAAAATATCTTTTTATTATTTCTAGTTTTATTAGGACTATTTTAATTCTTGTTTTGTTGTTCTAACTTTTATTCTTTTTAGGTGTATGCTCACAAAATCAAAGAAAGGTGAATTAGAGCCATATAATCCTGAGATCGGAGCGTCATCGAGAAAGAAAAAGAAGAAGAAGGATAAGAATAAGAACATAGATCCAACTAAAGCTCTTAACCTTGGAGTTGAAGTTGGCGTGCTAAATTCGCAAACGATTGAAGCTGCAACCGAAGTTAATTTGGAAGTAGAGACAGTAACATGGCAGCGAATCCAGACAATCTGGCCATCTGTGAATTCTTCAAGAATAATGGGGTTGGACACTTTGGGCTTCTAGGAGTAAGGAGGGCTAATGCGAACTTCGATCTTCATCCTGCTCTTATTAGCGTAATAGAAATGAACTCCTTTTCAGGAGGGACTTTCAAGGATCCGCAACATCATCTAAACAAGTTCTTGGGCTATGCAAGTACTCAAAAAGACGTAGGAGAACATGAAGATGCTCGAAAGATCCTCTTGTTTAAATTCTCGCTTACTGAAAAGGTGAGAGATTGGTACGACACTATCAACGCAGCTGAATGCACTACTTAGGAGCAATTGAAGTTAAAGTTCTTGGAAAAATACATGCCACCTTCGAAGGTGTTCAAGATGAAACAAGACATTAACCAATTTGCTATCGGTGGTGGAGAGAAGTTTCATGAAGCTTGGGACAGATTCAAGGACATGCTTCGTAAGTATCCACAACATGGGCTATCTAAAACTCAATATATCAGTATATTCTACAGTGGATTGGACTGTGATTCTCGTGTGCTATTGGATGCTTCTTCTAATGGATCATTGCTTACCAAGTCATCCGTAGAGGCCGAGAAACTTTTTGAAGATATTTAGATGAACTCAAGAGATTGGCCAACTGATAGAGTGAGAGGCACTTACGTCCTTGGAAAGGTAGCTAAGGTTGAACATGCTATGGTGAAAACAAGTAGAGAAGATGAGATCGTCTCTAACTTGTCGAGTATCAACAAGCTACTTGAGTCTCAACAAAAGCAAATCAGCGATATATCTCAGGGCATACCAATCATGCAGCAGAAAATAATGAATGATGGAATGATCCAAGAGGAGATGGAAGAAGTAAACTATGCTATGGCCTAAATTATTCAAGGAACGAGGTATCAAAATCAAGAAAACCAGAATTACCAAGGGAACTACAACAATCGTGGTCCTCCGGGTAATTATCAACAGCCTAGGAGGCCGGAGTTTTCATGGAGTAATCCTAACAATTCAATTCAACCTCCGACGGGTGTTGATCCAGGTGTGAAAGTGGAAGAAGGAAAGCCTGGTTTTGAGGATACGGTGAACAGGTACATGGCTAGGAATGATGCTAGAGTGGATCGTCTTGAGGCAAAGTTAGAGAAGAAGATTGATGCAAACCATAAGGATTTGACTACACAAGTGAAGGACCTTACATTGTTGATGGGAGAGATGGCAAAAAGTGTTAACAAGCTCACTCAAACTATTAAGAAAGGGAAGCTCCCATCACAAAGTATTGAGAATTCGAAGTCCTGCAACGCCATCACATTGAGGTCTGGAATATAATACGAGGGACCGATGAGGCCAAAATCAAAATTGGACACATCAAGGGCTCAATTCGACCCCAATTCAACCAACACTTCAGGTAGAATTCAACAGGAGAGGTCGAATTGGACGCCTGGACGTGATTTGGAAGCATCAGAGCCTCGATTTGACCAAAACCAATTCAATTCGACTAGGGGACCAGGTCGAATTGAGGTTGAATCTACCTTTTTGGAGCACTCTATTTTATCAGAAGCTCGATTCGACCAGCAGCAGTTCAATTCGACCAGACCTTCAGGTCGAATTGAGGTCGAATCAGAGGGGCAGAAATCTTACAGTGAGCTAATTTGACCAGGGGGACTTCAATTCGATCAGACCTTCTGGTCAAATCCAGGTCGAATCAGAGATACAGGGTAAGAATCATGTTCCAAGTGTGCAATTCGACCACTATATGCCCAATTCGACTAGAGCACCTGGTCGAATTGAGGTCGAATCACCCCATACAACATCTGTTTCTTCACCGAACACTCCTCGTGATGTGAACATTACTCCATTGGTTCTGAATGAGCAAAATACTAAGATCATTGCAGAGAAGAAGTGGGAAAGAACCAAGAGGTTGAGAGCCGAAAAGGATAAAGCGGAGAAGGTCGAGCGTGATGAATGGGGTATGCCCAAAACAAAGATACCTCCACCGTTTCCTTATAAGATGGTTAAGAAGGGATTGGAAGAGAAGTTCAAGAAGTTTTCTGATATCATAAATAAGATAAACTTGAGTATTCCTTTCTCTGAGGAAATATTGGAGATGTCGTACTATGCCCGATTCCTTAAGGATATATTGATGAAGAAGAGAAGCTTGAACGGAGTTGAGATGGTGAACTTCTCAGAAAATTACAGCTCAATTATCCAAAGGAAGCTGCCACAGAAGATGAAGGATCCGGGAAGCTTCACTATCTTATATGAGATTGGAAAAGGGCCGGCACGATGAGCCTTGTGCGATCTTGGGGCAAGCATCAATTTGATGCCATTGTCTATCTTTCAAAGGCTTGGTTTGGGGGAGTTATCTCCTACAACCGTTGCTCTTCAATTGGCGGACAGGTCGATGACTTTTCCAAAAGGTATCATTGAAGATGTTCTTGTCAAAGTGGATAAACTAGTCTTTCCTGTGGATTTTCTTGTACTTGAGATGGAAGATGACAAGGATAATATCCCTCTTATCTTAGGGAGACCTTTCCTTTCTACTGTTGGGACCATGATTGATGTTCAAAAGGGAGAGCTTAGGTTGCGGATGGATAAAGAAGAGGTCATATTCAACCTCGACAAAGTAATGAAGATGCCTATAGAGTCGCAGTGTCATAGTATTGATGTGGTGGAGGAGATTGTGAAGGAAGACACGTCTTTTATTCTATCAAAAGATCCTCTTGAGACATGTTTGGCAGAGTCTCTTACTTTTCCCACTACGGAGCTTGATGGTCTCTCTAATGATGCATGTATTGACTATCTTGAGAAGTTACTTGCATTAGGTAATGCCAGGGATGAACAGATAAGGAAGACCACTGCTGACATGGTGAATCAGAAGTCCACTGTTAAGGAGGAAATAAAGCTTGCTGCTAAGGAAGAGAAGCATGAGAGCAGGATAATTGAAGTGGTAGACGAGATCACAGGACCAAGTGTATCTCTTACTTTTCCTACTACTAACTCTAATGTGATATTTGATAATCTTTTGGTTACAGGAAAGATGGATGATCCATATGTGAAGCCTCCTAACATACCTCTGAATTTTTATTCTTATATTGGTATTGAAAATTCTAACTTATTTGATCCTTGTTTTGCTACGTAAGTTGAGCCAACAATTGAGTGGAGGATTGCCAAGAAGGAATCAAGCCATTCATGGGAGGAAAGAAATTTAAAAAGTTCTGTTTTAGTTACAAAGAAGGGTGAGATGATTGGTGCAGAAAATAAAAGAGGAAAGAAATACTTGAAGGTAAGAATGCGAGAGGATTGTCCTCAGATCCAGTAGTAGAGGTACCATCGTAACTCTCCGACGTTAAACAAGAGCGCCTGTTGGGGGCTTTCCCTCCTGTGTTATTACTTTATTTCATTCGTGTGAGTAAGAAATTTTTATATTTGAAGTGCTTACTTATCGGCAATTACATCTCTTTGCAAACTTAATTTCGACTATAGTTTCTACTAAGTTTAGGGGGTGTGATGTACTTACCTCGATAAGCACCGATAGTATAATCTTTTCTTTGTAACATTTGTTAGGGGAGTTTATTTTTTGCAGCATATTTAAAACTTTAATCGGTTTTTATGTGTAGATTTTTTGCAATTTGCCTAATGTTTAGTGGTATTTTGTTCCGTGTTTTGAGTTGTTTGCAAAGTTACTCATGAATTTTATGTTTTAGGATTGATTCTTGATGAAGTTATGCTATATTTTGGTATCTTATGTTCGTTTGTTAAGCTTGAAGTGTGTAGGGGATGAAGAAAACTTGATTTTGAAGCATCAGAGAGCCAATTCGACCAAGGAGGATGGTCGAATCCATGCTAACAGGTCGAATCGGGGAGCAAAAATTGTCCAGTAGCTTAATTCGACCTGAGGCATGGCAATTCGACCAGAGGCCCAAGTTGAATCAAGGTCGAATCGGAATGCAAAATCTTCCAGTAAGCCAATTCGACCACGACCGTTTCAATTCGACCAGCAGTTCAGGTCGAATTGAGGTCGAATCGAAGGAGAAAGTTGTCCAGAAGGTCGATTCGACCACGATGGATTCAATTCGACCTCTTAGGCAGGTCGAATCGAGGTCGAATTGGGCCAGGTAAGTGAGTTTTAGTTCCGATTTTTGAATCATTCGACCACTTTTTGCACACCATCTCCACCCGAATTCATCCCTAATCGAAGAACCTTGTATCCAATCTTCAATTCCGTTCATTTCTGCACCAATTACACTATACTCCACCCTCAATTTCTTCGATTTGTCGCATTTTTGGGCGAATTTAGTCACAATCTAGGGTTTACCCACACGATTCGAAGGAGATCATTACTTGTTTGATTTTGAACCATGGGAAGAACAAAAGATATATTTTCTCAACTCAATTAACCTAGGATTGATGTTCTATATGTTGATTTTGGTATGGATAAGTTGATTGAATGTGTTTTATTTGAGAATTCATGGTGATAGTTGAATGTGATGAACAATTTCATGTTAATACTTGTTTGGTTCGATTTGATTGCTTAATTGATGTTAGAAACTTGAGTTTTATGTGAATTGTTGGGTGATTAGAGGGTGTGATCGATGAGCATGTTGAATATGGGTTAGAATTGTTGAATTCGAGTAGATCTTGTGCTTGTTCATATCAAATTACTTGAAGTGATGGTGCATGCTTGTTGATGGTTATGATTGAGTGATTACTATGCTTGATTGGTGCTGGAATCGTGGTATATAAAGAAGGATTGAGTTTGGATGTGAATTGAACAAATTTGGCTTGGTTGATTATGCATTAAAACTTGAAGTCTTTAGTAGAATTGGATGCTATGCTAGTCAATTACTTGGTTTGTCTTCCTTGTTGGTTGTTATTGAAGTATTGTTTTCAGGTCAAGGTAAAGACAAGGGCAAGGAGGTTGAGGTTCGATCTAAGAAAAGGCAGGATAAGCCTACTCGTGTGGATAATATGACGAAGAAATTGAGGCTAAAGGAGAGACTGCCTGAGAACTTCAAGATTCAAATGAATGAGTGGGATGAGATTAAAGAAAAGTGGGCTGAAGTTTCAGAAAAGATAGCTAGAACAAGGTACCAGGATGAGGAGACTATGATCACAATGAAGATCCGGGTGATATGTTATGGGTGTTTGATCAAGTAAGGATCCGCCATTTTATGGAGCTGAAGAAGCCGACATATTTCCATGTGATGGCTGAGGTTCTTTGTTCGATCACAATTGAGAAGGATCATATGGGATTTCCTTATGAGTGCACCTTCCAGCTGGGAGAAATTATGAGGACATGGTCTGCGGAGGAGTTCAATGTGTTGTTTCAGACTCCTACAGAGATAGCTCGGATAGAGAACGGATTCTTCAATGCCAACACTTTTTGGCGAGAGATTTCTAGGGAGGATGTCGACTATAAGACGCAGGACGCTCGTGCATCGATGATCAAGAATCCTGTGCTCCGGTATATGGATAGAGTATTGAGCAACATGCTGTTTGCCCGCTCTGAGGGGAGCTGCATGTCGAGAGAAGAGCTCTATGCCTTGTGGTGCATGTTGAATGTGGTGAAGTTCAATGTGGGTTCGTATTTCATCTATCAGCTGAATCGGTTTAGAGTATACGGGTTTCAGAAAGTGAACATTGGAGGATTGCTCACAATGGTGGCTGAGCATTATCACATGGACTTCACCGGCATCACACCTGTTCGTGGAGAGCCTGATTTGGTTATGTTCTCTTGTGTAAGGGCAGGGTTTGCTCACTTTCGAGACAGGGATTGGTTCTTCACGAGGGGTCCTAAGCCCTTTAATTTCATGTTTCCCTTTGACGCGAGTAACCTGACTACCATTCGGGAGGAGAGGAACAGGTTGATGACCACATTAGGACATACCACATTGTTCGTGACTGTTCGGATGAGAGGAGATTGGAAGACGGTGGCCCAGATGTGCATAGCGGGTCTGATGGTGGAGCTGCAGCAGATTGTTGATCAAGGAGAGTTCCGGCCATAGCCACCACAGCAACCGCCACCGCCACAGCAGCATAGAGACGAGGATGAGCATCAGGAGATGGATATCCCCGAGCAGCACGAGAGGGTGCCTCGCCCCATTCCGGCAGTGCCACAGCAGCAGTGGGCTAGACCAGATGATTATACACGAGAGTAGTTCCGCCTGTTGAATGAGCATCTGGCCACGATCAGCGCAAATTAGCAGGAGACCAACAGACAGCTTGCGCTCGCTAATGCCAACTACACCACGCTCAATGATCTTGTTGAATAGACACATCGGTGATCTGCACTGGATTGTGGAGCGGAGGTTTGAAGAGATGGGTGAGGATGATGATGCTCTAGAGGAGTAGAGCTGCAGGTTTTTGTGTTCTCTGATTCATCTCATCTCCATTCTTCTTTTTCTCTTTACAGGTTGGGGTGTGTTCTTGTGTGAGTGGCATGTATTAAATTGATATATTTGATCTTGGATGTGGAAGGTGAGGATAGATTGATGCATGAGAGGGAATTGTAGAGATACTTGTATGATCGATTTGTTATGGGTTCATGGATTTTGTGCATTCAATTGTTCATGTGTTAATTTTCGTTGATGAGAGCATGTATAATTTGATAAGTATGTAGAATTCTTATGAAATTGATCTTGATTATGTGCTAGGAGGAGTACTTAGGATTCTATTTACCTATGTGAGTATTTAAGCCTTTTAATCATGTTTGATCATGATAGTTTATTCTTGAGAGAATCATTCATATGAACGTATTCTAAAACTTGGCTTGGAGTCTTGTGTGAGACTTACAATTGATAAATTGCTAGGATATGATCTTAAGACATTTTTTATTACTTAAGCTACTTAACCAAATTTACCTTCCCATTTATTATGTATACCTTTGGTAGCCTCGTTTGAGCCTTAAAAGCTTTTTCTTTAGCAAGCCGAATAAAAGAGCTTATTTAACCTTTACTTGAGCTTTGTTGAAAACCCTATTCATTAGTAGTAAGTTGAGGTGAATAAGTGTTGCGAGAAGAAGGAAGATAGAATGATGGTTAAGTGAAATAGGAAGACGAAGTGTATGGTTAAATCTTATTTAAGGGTAGTGCCAAAAACTGGTACCTCGATTGCTGTTTAAAAAGGGTAGTGCCTACAACCGGTACCCGATTTATCAAAAGAAGAATGATGTTGATGCAAGGAAGAGAAGGAAATTCAAAAATTGCAAGTGTAAGAGAAGAAATTGGAGGAGAATATGAAGCCGAATGAAGAAAGAAAGAACCTCCAAGGTAACTCTCTACTAGTGTTTTAGTCACTTTATCTAAATTTTCCTACCATTTCCAAAGAGCCAACATTACAACCCAAAAATAAGTCCTTTGTGATCCTAGTAATGAGTTGATTGTGAGTTGATTTTTGAGACCCTTGCCAAGCTTATGGTTACGCGCGAGTATGGATTGAGTATGAGCGTATATATTAACCTTTTAAGTGCAACTAGCACTTGAGTGAGAGAGTAAACACTTGTCTTGTGAGCTTGATGACTTAGTACTCCGAATGGTAATATGATTGAGTGATGTTTTGCATGAATGATATGTATGATACAGGAAATACTTGTCTTTAATTGGTGAAATTGCATGTGTAATATGTGTTGTACTTGGTGATCTCGTGAATTATACACTACTCTTTGGTTTGATTGCGTTGCCTCAGGACGAGCAACATGTAAGTTTGGGGGTTTAATGAGTTTGTTAATTCACGAATCTTGCGTCTGGATTTGTGCTATTATGGAATGTTTGAATCAGTTGTAAACCGATATATATTGTGAAAAGGTATGAATCAGGTATTGTTGGAGCTATTTGAGTGGTTTTTCGAAGGAAATTGGAGTGGAAGTATTGAAAATTGAAGAAAGGAAGATGAAACCATCCGATTGGGCAAAGCAGGAGTGCGATTCGACCTGAAGGAGGTTAATTCGACCAGCCCTTCAGGTCGAATTGGCAGCACAACACGAGCAGAAGATGGATTCGACCACGACAGGGGAATTCGACCTGGGCATCAGGTCGAATCGAGGTCGAATTGATTGGCAGAAATGCCGATTTGACCTCGTCACTTCGATTCGACCAGGGCAGTTGGTCGAATTGAGCACCTGGGACTTACAGTGTGCCGATTCGACCTGTGATTCGACTTGGTGGAGTCAATTCGACCTGTTGTTGAGGTGGAATTGAGCTTCAGGAACTTACCATATCCGTATTTTTACACCGTCAATGCATATGATCACCTAAAAAGCCCATTCCAAGCCCAGGAGATGTGATTACAAGTATAAAAGAAGGCTTGTGCAGCATCATAGAGAGACGACTTGATCAAGAAGACAAGGAGACGTAGAGTTGAGAGAAGAGTCGATCGTCCATCATCTGGAGGGGCTGTGACAGAGCTCCGCTGGAGATTCAAGTAAGATCGGTCCAACTAACCATGATTGTTCTTAGATCAATCATGGGCTAGAGCCGCTTTGGTAGTTCTAGAGTTATGAAGGTTTCATGAGTTAATTAGTTTTTCATGTATAAACTCCGCACAACACTACTTGAGGTTTATTTTATATAAGATTGCGCGTTTTTAATCCATACTCACGGTCGTTTTGTGCATCAATAATTATTGTGTAGAGTTTGAATACATAACTTAGTTATTGGTTGAGTGCGTTCACTACTGAGCAGGGTTTTATGTTATAATTCTAGGTGAAGGGATTCCGAAGTCTTATTAGAACTATTTTATATGAATACTTGTTAATTGAATCATATTCGGGTTAATAAGTAGGATAAAGAGTATAACTTTATAGTACCTATAAAGGGAGATCAAATTGGGTTAGAGTACTAAGTGCACGGGAAATAATTGATTATGATAGTACCTAGAAAGGGGGGTAAAGTATACGACTTGCTCCGAGGATATTCACACGTGTCATACGCATATTTACTTGTGTCTATAGAGTGAATTTGCATGGTTTAGTGATGCGTCCATAAACCACAAGGTAGAGTCAGATACCGTCACATGAAAGTATGAATTAATAAGTGGAACTGGATTACCTGACAAACTACCTACTATCTTACTTGATCACAACTCATTTATCTCTTCTTCTTGTTATTTTTACTTGCTATTTCAATTAATAGTTGTTACTTAATTTCAATATCAAAACCATTATAATTACCAACATAGTCTTGGTTTACTAGAGTATAATTAAATTGATATTTATCCGTCCCTTTGGTTCGATATATAACTTGGTCACCTTCGAAACTACGATTGATAACCTTCATACTTGAAGATTAATTGTGTGTTGAGAAAACACATATAGGCCCAAATCTAACATTTCTTGTTCCACACAACCAGACACTGAACTATCCTCACCATGTAACGATTGATAATAAGAGAGGAACCTATCAATCATTTCTTGATAGGATTTGGTAGGCCCCTGTTCAGTGAAAATCTGATAGATACCATTTCTAGCTCCACTACTACGTATAAGAGAGTAGAAGTACCTGGTTGATTTATCCTGATTTTTTATATGAGTATTCTTGAGGACTTGCGATAGAAAATCAGCCTCACAGTTCTCCAAATGCTTCTGTTTTTTTTAGCTCCTCAGCAATCTCTAAATGAAGATCATGATTTCTCAGGTCCGTCATAAAGAGAGATTGGAGCTGGATCAAACGTCCTCTTCCTCTATTCACTCTTTCTGATATGTGATTATAGTTCTGATTGTGAAGCTCCTTCAAGTGTTTCTTCAATAATTTCAATTTCTGACAGAGAGAGTATTGCTTTGTACCTGCATAAAAGACCTGCCAATGAACAGAAGTTAGTTGAATAAAATTATCATGGTTAGTCTAAAAATTGCAGAATCTGAACGGCTTTATAGAGTGAGGGTTAGGGTTATGGAAAGTAGTAATCAGTGGGCAATGATCGGAATGAATTCCCTGTGCCAGAAAAGAGGTATTAAGCTCCCAACCCATACTCCTCCAAATCTCGCATATCATAACTCTAACCAGTTTAGAGCAAACTGTCATTCGACCAAGTGTAGTAACACCTAGAGGATCGAGTATCCTCAATTCCCAATATAGAATAACTCTCATGAAACTCTCGTATCCCTAGGTAAAAGAATTGCCAGTTCTTTCGCTCTCAAATCTAACGCAGTTGAAGTCGCCTCCCAATAACCAAGGTAAGGTATTAGAATATAAAAGAGAGATGAGGTGTTGCCACAACGATCTCCTAGCAACATATCTATTATGGGCATAGATAATAGAGAGAGCAAATTCTTTTGCTGTAGTAAGAAAATGAATGCCGGCAATAATGGATTGATCAATGATAACAAGATTATCGAGCTGCACCCTCAAGGGATTCCAAATAACCAATATTCTGCCTCCATTACAACAATCGAAATTTTGAATACAATTCCAACTAGGAAAGATCCTACGCACAACATCATACACTGTACTGGACTTCAGTTTTGTTTCCACTACACTAATATTAGCAACATCATGATCTTACACAAGTTTTTTGAGTGCTTTGTGGGTTGGCGTGCGCCCCAACCCACGCACATTCTATATTAAAAGACTCATGAAGAATATTCAGAGGAAGTAATACCCTCCTCTGCAATCTTCTTGCTAATCCTATCTCCATAGTCCTCAAAGTTCTCATCATTATCATCATCAGTTTCTTCCTTACTGCCCAAGGATTTTGCTCTTTTATGCTTGTAATTCCTGCCAGTAGAGCCTGACGATTCA
Source organism: Pogostemon cablin (assembly GCA_023678885.1). Classification (NCBI taxonomy): domain Eukaryota; kingdom Viridiplantae; phylum Streptophyta; class Magnoliopsida; order Lamiales; family Lamiaceae; genus Pogostemon; species Pogostemon cablin. Next base: position 12,866,329 of record CM042983.1, read on the forward strand.
GCACTATATACCGGCACCCACGTTTGGTTGAATTTGTGTGACTTCGGCCTATCTTGAGCAGCTTGTGGTGTTTCTTCTATGTGATCGCGATCCGATCGAATATGTGGCGACAGATCCTCCAGGGTAGTAATAGAATCCAGAATGGCAAACTGATTGGCAAGGTTGGACTGAGGGTAGGATTTATGTGGATTGGGGCTTGGGAGTAGGATTAATAGAATTAATAGGAGTAGAAGAATTAGAATTGGGCCCAAGATTTATTAGTGGGATTGGGCTGGGGTGAGTATCAGGAGGGTTGGGCTTGGGGTTCGAGTTCGGGTTAATGGGATTATGATTAGTAGGATTGGGGTAAGGACGTTGGGCTTATAATTTGAGTTGGGATTAGGCCTAGGGTTGAAAGGGTTGGGCCTGCGGCCTCTGTGCGTATTTCTTTTATGTTTTCCAGGTTGAAAGGGCCTATCATCCTCCATACCTTGTTCTCCAATTCCTCGTTAGCCGGATTGCCCGCTTCCTGAAGAGTAATGTTACCCACTTCAATAAATTCATGTCCGCCAATAGGATGTAATTAAAAATTAAAAGGATAATGGAACACATACCAACAAATCTTAATCTCCATGTCTGTCAATAGAATTAAAGAAAAAAATAAAATTTTGCGTATTTATATTTGTCAAATGATTTTTTTGTTAAAAAATAATGTTACCCACGTCAACAAATCCATGTCCGCTAACAGAATGTAATTAAAAATTAAAATGATAATGGGATACACACCAACAAATCTTAATCTCCATGTCAGCCGATAGAATCAAAGAAAAAAATATTTTTTTGCAAAATTAAAAGGATAATGGGACACACATTAATAAATCTTAATCTCTATGTCCGCCGATAGAATTAAAATAAATAAATAAATTTTTGCGTAAAGTATATATGCAATTATATTTATCAAATAATTTTTTATTAAAAATAATATTACCCACGTCAACAAATTCATGTCCGCCGATAGAATGCAACTAAAAATTAAAAGGATAATGGGACACACATCAATAAATCTTAATTTCCATGTCCGCCGATAGAATTAAAGAAAAATAAATCTTTGCGAAAAATATACATGTAAATATATATCAAGTGATTTTTTTATTTCATACGTCACCTGTAAATATAAGATATACATGTAAATATATATCTTTGTGTAAAATATACATGTAAATATATATCAAGTGATTTTTTTTCATACGCCCCCCATAAAGAAAAAAATAAATTTTAAGATTTTCTTTGCGTGTCCGCCGATAAATTAACTGTGTACGCGATACATAGTTTTTTTTACACGGCGGATATGATTTTATTTAATATAATTTAATTTCTTTTTAAACATGGGATATGTATGATTGGGATTTGGTACGGATATCACTCGTCAACGGACATGCATGGTTTTCTTTATATATATGTGTGTGTGTGTGTGTGTGGAAATTAAAAAAAAATTGTGAATGAGTGTTTTTTTAACACGGCGAACATGATCTCGTCAGCGGACATGCATGGTTTGCTAAGAAAATTTGTTCGTTAGGTACGATATATTGAGATGATAAATATTAAAAAAATCATGTCCGATGATAAAAAAAGTATTTTTTTAATATGCCATGTGGAACATAAAATAAAAATAATAATAAAAAAATTAATCCATGTCCGATCCGGTGAACTGTTCAATTTATTTTTAAAAAAATAGCCTATTATATGTTCGTTATATCAGGTGATAAGAATTTAAATAATTGTGTCCGCTTATAATTTTTAATTTTTTAATTAATTTGTGTCCGCTGATAAAAAGATATTTGGTGATATCATTTTAAAAATTGATTTATTATTATGTAATGTCTAAAAGAACAATAAATTTTGACACATCTTGTGTCCTCCAACTTTACCTCTCATCTCGTTCTCAATGTTAAAGGGTGGGTCATCCCTTAAGGGCATTCATGGCATTATATGTATTTAGTGGGCAAATTAGATGTAATACAAATGATAGGACAATTTAGATGTAGCACATCCCATATAGGGCAAGATGTGGCATTTCCTAATAATATATATACATAACATCTTACCAAATAAAATGAGCTGAAAATTCGAAAGAGAAATGAAGGATGGCAATGTTGATTGTTGCCGCTGGAGCTGGTATGTCCAAGCGAAATGCAGTCGCCCAAAGAGAGAGTGGAATATGCATTCTGCAGATATATTTTACATTATTATTCATGTGAGGAGGAACCGCAACACATCCATCCTATACTACCCCACAAGGGGGGATCACCACCAATCATCATCCACATCCTTTGCTCCATCCATCCATCACTGTGAATTTTGTCTGTTGAATCAAGAAGAGAACCAAAAGGAGGATTCAAGACAGAGAAGGACGCGACGACGCCCACATCTAGGGTTTATTCGTTTCCTAATTTATCTTGTATTTTCCTGACTATGGGTAAGATCTATCCAACCCCAATGATTGTTCTTCGTAACATCATGGGCTAGAACCATTTTGGTAGATCTAGGGTTTTGAAGGTTTTTATGAATTAATTAAACTTTCGTGTATATACTCCGTACAACACTACTTGTGGAATTATTTTATATATGATTATGCATTTTTAATCCATATTCAGAGTCGTTTTGTGCATCTTCAACTGTTATATAAAGTCTGAATATATATCTTGGTTGTCGATTGAGCGCGTTCACTGCTAAACAGGATTCCTTGTTATGATTCAAAGTGAGGGGACTCCGAAACTTCATTAGAACTATCATATATAGATACTTATTAATTGAATTAGATTCGAGTTGATAAGTAGGATAAAGAGGGTAATTTTATAGTACCTATAAAGGGAGATCATATCAGGTTAGAGTACCAATTGGCCAGGAAAATAATTGATACTGATAGTACCTAGAAAGGAGATGAAATTATATCTCTTGCTCCAAAGTTATTCGCACGTGTAATACACATATTTAGTTATGTCTATAGAGTAGATTTGCATGTCTTAATGATACGTCTATATTCCACAAGGCATAGTCGGATATTGACATGTGGAAGAGAAATTAATTAGTGAAACTGGATTACCTTAGAGCTACATATTCTCCTACTTGATTCATTTTCGTATTCTTCTAGTACTTTAATTTATTTTATTTGATATTTTAATTAATTGTTTAGTAGTTGATAATCAAACCTCAAACTTTATTGTCTTGTCTTAATTAATTTAGTAAATAATTAAATTGGTAATATGCCATCCTTTGGGGTTCGATACTTAACTTGGTCGCTTGCTTAAGCTGCAATTAATATCCTTAATACTTGGGGATTAATTTTGCGTACAAAGAAACACCCATCAAAAGTCAAAGAGATAACTGAGTTTACATCATAAACCCTATGATGCCCTTAATTTAAACACTCTGGCAATCCCTAGCAATATAATAGAGATATATAGGATTGGAAGGAGGATCATAGGATTTACACCGTGAACCCAATTTACATAAGTATTTGTGAAAGTTAAAACCTACCCTTCAAAAACTCGAACCAAAACATAACACCCCGAATCAAACTCAAACTATTTATGATTTTCACACTTCACAAAACCTCACAAAAATCTAAGTTTCGATTCCAAAAATGAGGAGTTGGAAATCAAATCGGTCTTAAAATGGTTTTAGTTATAATTTGGAATCCTAGATTTCATTTAGAACCGCCGATTCCTATGTTATAAAATGAAGAATTGAAATCGAATCGAAATAATATCAATTTCTAAATTTATTGATTGGTTCAGATTTCGATTCCGATTCGGATAACGTTACAACATTTTTGTGCATCTCTATTACTTTCTCCATCCAATATTAAACTAAAACTTCTTTCCCGTTTTTCTCACATTTAATTTCATCAATTTCATCATATCAAATTCTATAATTCAAAGTATATTTAAATTTTAAAATTATCATTATTAAATACAGGTAATAATGGAGTATCATTTTTACATTTCTATTTTTGTCTGTTAATAACTCATCTTCATATATCATATAAGAAAATAACATCAAATTCAATAATTTTACGGTATTCTCTCTCGTTAAATAATAATATACCTTAATCCACGTGCAAAAAACAAAATGATATCTTTAAGTAGGATGGGGAGTATAACTTTATTTCAAATTTGTCATCAATACTTTACCCCATAACATACTTCACAATTTATTTATTACTCTAAAAATATCAATTGAACCTTAAAATTAAGTTAAAATATATTTTTTTTCTTATTATCTGTGATAGTCGAAGTATAAAGATAAATTGTAAACTGAGCAATTAATTTATTTACTTAGCTAAATATCTGAATAATTAAAAATGGAGAGAGTATAATCTATAATTATTATAAAATTTTAATATAATTCAAACTTTTGATGCACTGTATAAAGACATGTTGAAATATCAATAAAGCTATCCTTCGTTCCTCATAATGTATGCATGCTTCTTTTATATGTAGATTCATTAAGGAATGTCCTAGTACTTGGTTTCTTTGAATAAAAAGTAATAACTTACGGTTCAACTTATGTTTGTAAGGGGTCAAATACATGTTAAAAGCAGGATTCGGACCCCTATCCTGCAGCTATACGAACCCCCATCCTGAAACTACAAGCTCAGTTAGAAGGTCTTTCCACCCTTCCCCTCTACCACTTGAGTTACGTCCTGAGAGCAACCTTTTAATATTTGGTTATAAGGTTTGAGACTCATTTTTACTAAAAGGAAATTGATATAATATTTTTATAATATTACGTATCAAAATGAAAAAATGAATAGTTTGAAGACAAATACTTGTGTGAGACTGTCTCACATAAAGATTTACGTGAGATTACGTGAGACGGATAAAAATTGATAATTTTTATAATGAAAAAAGTGATATTCAATTAATGAAAATGATAACGTTATTTCATGAACAATTAATTTATAGTATATAAATAAAAAAATTATAACATTTTATAGCAAAAATAATAACTAATTTAAAAAGTGTAAAATTATCTCATCTAAGACGGTCTCACGCAAAACTTGCTCTAGGTTTAAAGGAGACTGAAGGATTATTTAATGTGTAGTGAGTATTTTTTTATGTTACTTTACCTTTAATCCCTACTTTTTAAATTAAAGTGGTGATATATTGTGTAATTTTGAATAAGTCTTTGGAGTTCGGTTATAAAGTGGGAGCTCCGTTTTTATAAAAAGGAAAATTATTTTTAATGAGACGGATCAAAATTATAAAATAGATAGACAAAGTCTCTTGTAAAATTATGCTAATATGTAACAATTAAAGAGACGTGTTAAAAGTTGTTATATAAGTAAATGTAGTATTTATTAGTAGTTAAAGTATTTTTTTATAATACGATAAATGATGCATTAAAATATAACTGTAGGATATTATAATATAATTTATTACGAACATACCTTATTTATATAATAGGCGACACGGGATGTCCTGTGACACTTTGGTGTGACATCTCTTATAACACCTCTTTATAGAATGACATGTGACGGGGTAGAGAAATTCAATCCCGATTGACTTAGGGTATAATTTATTTCCTGTTTTTTACGTGTCACTCATCCAATGAAATGACACAAGTGATATCATACTAAAGTGACACAGAGATCCGGACCCATAATAGGCAAGTTGTTATATAGGTAAAATGTACTCATCAATAGTAAAAGTATATTTTTCATAATATGATAAATAACACATTAAAATATAATTGTATGATGTTATAATATAATTTATTACGATTATATCTTATTTATATAATAAGCGTATTTTAATAATGAGTTGATTTTCCACATAACTTATCTCACAAGAGAAAGATCTAGGGAGTGCATTTTTCTTTCCCATACCATTACGGTACCTTGCAATAGCACAGTGGGATGGCATACCAAAGATTTTCTGCAAATCAAAAAAAAGTTGGCAAAGACAGAGAAGACGAATAAGAAGTAATAATATTTTTAGATAAAGTGATGCTCGAATTAATAAAAAATAATACTCCCTCCGTCCCACGTATTTTTACCCACTTTCCATTTTGGGGTGTCCCACGTATTTTTACCCATTCCATTTTTGGAAAAAATACATAATATTTTATTACATAATTTTTACAATCCCAACAACTTTAATTACTTTTTTACACTTTATTCATCATTCCCAACAACTTTATTCACTTTTTCTTTTCAAATTACTAATTTATCCCTACTTTCTCTTACATTATATATTAAAAAAATAAAACGTCTTAATCTCCGTGCCCGTACAAACGGGTAAAAATACCCGGGACGGAGGGAGTATTAATTCATCATGCAGTGAATAAATTCATAAATACTCCCTCCGTCCCTTGGTAAGAGTCTCATTTATTTTTGGGCACGTGGATTAAGGAGTACTATTATTTAATGTGTAATGGGTAGTTGTATTATTGGATGGGTGTGCCCCATGTTTTAATTGTATTAGTGGGTGTGGGTGGGTCCCATGTGTCAAAAAAAGGAAATGGGATCCTTTGGGTGAGACAACCAAAATGGTAAAATGAGACTCTTACCTAGGGACGGAGGGAGTAATTTATAATGTAAATAAAATATAACAACATTTTTAATCAAAAGTGATAATATCTTTAATAAAAAATAATAAATATTTAATAAAATGTAAAAACGATCTTACCCGAGACAGTCTCACACCACATTGTCCAAAGTTTCGACAAGTTCGGAATAAAATATATTTTTGCCCCCAAAAAAATATAAGATTTGGGCATTTATCACAATATCTTTATAATTGCACAAATGTTGCCTCGTTTTCTCTGAAATTTGATATATTTGCCGAAATCGATCACGTGCATGTCACGTGATCATTAGATTTGACATTTTCCAGCGAATTTGCTAACCTTGTGACACAGTGGCATCCCTGTCAACAATAATAATAACACTTTAATGATAATTTAATAAAAAAAATAAACTCTATCGATGAACTCAGTTCTCACATGCTTCCACCATCTTCGCAAACTCTTTCTTCTTGTCAATCAGGGGATCCCCCGTGTACCCTCTCACCACCATGGGCGGCAGCCGTCGGATCTTCTCCTTCGAAGGCCCACCACCAACGAACAGATTACAGTAAACGTGGTCCCGATCTGCACCCTCCAGCAGCGAGAGCGACCACATGAGATCAAAGTCATGCAAAGGAAGGATTAGATCGTTGGCGTTTTAAGCTCCAATTCAGTCCTTCGCACCCCACTGAAGAACGACTAGTTCATTATTAGACCCGCAATTCTAGTTGGCTGGAGATTGTTATTCAGTGCGCGCATTTCCACGTGATAGATCATGTTGCCGCCGATGCTGCTTTCTATTAGGAAAATTCTAAAAGAGTCGGCGAATTCTTCGATCTAAGGGTCGACGCCACGGTCAGTGAGTGCTTGGGTTTTAGCCCATTACACTGCATCCAGACGCCGTCAGAAGACGATTCTTTGGCACTAGGCTATATACGAAGGAAGTAATGAGGGCAGGGCATATGGTTGCATGATTCGTGGAAGAAGTTGCAGTGGTGATCAAGAACACGAATCATCCCCCGTGGAAGTAGATGATGAGGGGGAGTTTTGCGCGAGAGTGAGGTGGCGCGGGCAGAAAATCTGACGACTGCCGCCTATGGTGGTGAGAGGGTAACGGGGGATCTTCTAATTGACAAGAGTGAGTTTGCTAAGATGGTGGAAGCATGTAAAGGGCACGTAAGAACTTTGTTTATCGATGGAGGTTTTTTTTAAATTAAATTATCATTAAAATATTATTGTTATTGTTGATGGGATGTCACTGTATTGCCAGTTCAACAAATTTGCCGGGAAACACCAAATCCGATAATTACATGATATGCACGTGATCGACTCCAGCAAAAATATCAAATTTCGACGAAAACAGGACAATATTCGTGCAAGTATAAATATATTGGAATAAATAACCAAATTTTATTTTTTATTTTTTTAGCAAAAATTATATATGGCAAAATAAATATTTTATCCCATCGGAAAATGTCAAATCTAATGATCATGTAACATGCATGTGATCGATTCTGGTGAAAATGTCAATTTCCAGCGAAAACGAAACAACATTGACACAATTATAAAAATATATGGACAAATACTCAAATCTTCTCTCTTTTTTTAGGCAAAAATTGTACATGGTCAAACTTAGGGAAAAAAAATATTTTATCCCACCAAGTTCCATACATTCCAATACATAAGTACAACATACCAAAAATTCGATATTTTACCCAACCCTAAAATGTAGTACACTGGACAACGGATTCCACTTTTCATTTATAATAATTCAAATATACAAACATGCTCTACTATGTTCAATATTACAACACCGGAGACAATTCCACGACTGTGCTTCAATCCCCCCACCCCACCCCACCCCACCCCCAGAATGAAAAAAGAAAAGATAAAGAAGAAACAATGAAAGGGAAAGATACAACAATCAATGTACATAAACACATCTCATCTACAACATTGTACTTCCAAATCCCAATATGTTAGCAGCACCATGATTTGATCCGACACTCCCCCCAACCCCACACCAGAGAGACATTCCGATAAGCTCAACAAAACTTAGTATTAGGACCACCAAAATGTCGACATCATGTGCTACAACCCGACCCACTTAACCCATCTGAAAAGTTTTCCGACTCTCAGAGGTAACTCATAATCCTTAGATACAGCAGGCTCTCTTCTAGCAACCTCAGGTTCAGACCACACGTATACACCTCGTTCTTGTCTACTACCGGGTACTGTGTTATCAAGTACAAGAGCTACTAGGAATGCGACTACCATGTGAAGTGATAACAATGTATTCAGAACATAGTTTAACTGCCATGTCAAGACATATAGTAAGAATGAATAGAGAAATACTGATGAATTTGAAAGCAAGAAAACCATAAATTGAAACAGCTAACTTACCCCACCGGATTTGGTGTGGATGGGGCCGTGAGAAGCCACAATATACGGCTGGAAGTAACTTGGAACGGATAAATTAGAGTTTGGAGCAACTCCATACTGCTGGAAATAAGCTGGTATTGAAAGCGAGAAGAACAAAGACAGGCCAACAATGATGATGTTTCTCGAACTCCCTGCCTCGCTATATCGTAAATTTGACAAGCCCAATGCCGTAAGCATTGCCCACATAAAGCATAAGAGAGCTGCAACCATGACTTCAGGTATCGATGCAATGAACCCCCCAACTTTACCTGGAAACATAGAAAAGATAAATTGCCACAAAACTCTGAAAGTATCAATGAATTTCAAAATAGCTTTGGTAATATTACAATAAACTGTGTTATAACCAAGATGAATACTGAAGAGAAAAAGCAAGTGCATCATTGAATTAATTAAAGTGTGGAGCCAAAATAAAAAACAATAACAATAATAGTAGTATAAAAGTAAAAAAGCACATTGGGAATTAAAGAGGAAGTGAAAAAATATGATGTATCCAATTTGAAAATAGAAGATACCTATAAGAGATAAAATAATCAATACACATCCACCCAATTCTATGGCTCTGCGGCTTCCCACTTTAGTAACAGCAATTGTATGAACATTCTCAGTCAAAGTTGTAGAGCCAGTCCCCATTCCCCATAAACCAGCCAAAATGCTAGAAACACCTTCAAGACCAATTGCACGACTTACAACACCACGCGTGGGAGGTCTAGATGCCACCAACAACGCTGTTGCGTGATATGAACCGACCTAGAAATTAGGAATAATTATCATAACGATCAAATAAAGCATTTGCAATAGTTCAAAAGATATAGATAAATACTTCTTAGTGTTCTGCTACTAAAAATTATAATCTAGAGGGTAAATTTTGGCTCAGTGCCCCTTAAAATGTTCTCTCTAGTTTACAATCACATGTGGCATATACTTAAGAATATGGTGAAATAACACTGATTCTGAATTTCCATTAATCAAATTACTTAAAATTCAGATAAAAATATTTACAAATAGACATATTATACAACTGCAGTCTTACAGCTGAACATGCTTCAATTATGAAATTACATTCTTGCACTTTTACACTTTCCATGCCAGTAACATACATTGGGGAAAATATTTTAATAATGAGTCATATATCATCTAAGTCTATTAACCCTCCACAGTACTCTATCTTCCTAAATATAGAAATTTAACATAGCACAAAAAATTACAAAAATAAAATGCTAATTAAAAAAATAAAAATAAAACAATTAATCTGAACCGAATTTAGTCCACTGAATAAATCATGCTGAAAAGAACATATATGCATGCACAAAGCCTGCTTCTCATCTCTGACTTTGATAAATTATGCCAGACATCAAATTTGAAGCTGAATTCATAAAGGGATTACCCAAAAAGCTATGCCTCTAGTTCTTAAATTCTTATCAAGTTCTCCCCCATGCCCAATATGCCCCTAATCACTGCAAATCCAAATCTAGCAACATTTCTTTGAGTAGAACATAAGAACACATAGGGACGAGCAAAATTCTATCCGATGTGTTTCAAATGCAGATTAAAATCCATCTATATGGTATGCTCATCTTCATCTTCTAGTCCTTAGGATCAATCAAAGCACCAAAATAAGTTTTACAGCTTCCTATGTAACAAGGGAAGGTAGATGTGGGACTTTGCATGTAAAGCTTGTGGAGAAACACATAGTAATATATCATTTTTACATATTTTATATTAACTGAACACAGTTGAAGCAAGTGGGATCCACATGCAAAAGCCTCTAAAGCAGTCAACAGAAAAAAGAAAGGATACCATATGAGCAATGTATAAGAGTAGAGAGAAATCTAAAACAAGATGTAACAAGCATTGACTCACTGAATCTACTGATGAAATTATAGACACCACACACATCACAATGGCCGTCTTCCAATGAAAAACAGGTGTGCCCCATTGCAACGGATACGGAAATCTAAACCATGGTGAAGATTTCAATGCATGAGATGTATCAATCCGACAACTCTTCATCCTTGATACATGCCTTCTGCAGTGATCAGAGATTAAATTTGAGGTTGGTATGTTTATATCACAACCTTTGTAGTTGTACACTCCAGCTTCAGTTAAAAGGAATGCTGTAGCCCATGTAATAGCAAGACCAAGTGGAACCTAAGTGTATACAAGCACAAGTTAGATTGGAAATATACGAAAGAAACTGTCAGCAGAAGCATAGCACACATACCCAAAAAAAAAAGCAAACATAAGCTTACCGCATAAATTAGAAATGGACGGTGACCCAAAACAGATATTTTACGAAGATACTGCAAAAGAAGAAAGGAGTCACAATAAAAATGGTACAGTTCAAAACTTTGTACGAATTAAAATGCCAACATTCCAAACATTATATAGATGCTTACAATGTATATAGGAAAAATTAATTCAATAAAGAAAATCATGATTTCGTTCTGCAACTTACAAGGGAGAAGATAACAACTAACAATATTTGCACCACACCAATTTCAATACAGGTGCCTACTCGTGGGAAGCCATAGCTGTAGAAAGAAAGTCCAACAGCAGCAATAGTAGGAGATATAACTACTGGATTAATCAACCTGAAAAGGCGGGAAAAGCAGGGAAAACAAATGAAGACGAGTTAATTTTTTGTTTTATGTCATTCTGTTCTACCACGAGTAACAGTAAGTGCATCAATAAAGCCAAATCTTAGGGTGTAAATGAAACCAAAATAGTGAAAACAAGTGCAGCCCACTATTATAATTAGAAGTATAATTTAAAAAGATTTTTTTAATGCAAGTAAACTAAGAATTTCCTATTAAGATGACTCAAATATAATTCAAAATTCAAGAAACGGCATTGAAGCATATTTAAATTGGCAAAGCCACCTCAAAACATTATACCTGGAAAATGAAAAACTGTAAAAACTGACCGTTAAATATGAGCAGCATATTTCTTTTGGCAACATTTAATCCAAATGAAATTCTGCAGCTGCAACCTAGTGTAGTTCACTAAAGGTATTATGCACTTAGGGAAACCATCTACCTAAGGCGTGTGATTAGATCCAACTACTTTAATTCACGAACTAAATAACTGAAATTATTCATTCAAAGATCAAGTAATTATTTAATTTCCTTTCAACAACTTGCAATAAAATGGTACAAGAGATCAATATATCTTTTAACTGAAACAAACCAATCAGCAGATGCATCAAATACCGAAAGCAACATTCATAAGACATAACCTTAAAATCTTGCATGATATTAATCTATTGTTAGCTCATAGGTATGAACATAACACTCACTTTTCAAAAGAGAAGGGGAATCCGCAGATTTCATAAAATAAAAATGATGGATATTCATGTACAACATAAACTAAGCATCAGAAAGGCATTCATTCAAAAAACTTGACGTATATATTTAGTTCATCTTCATGAGTAAACATTAAACAACGATATAGTTATAAGGTCAAAGCAGCAATTAATTAACGTATCTGGAGTAACAAATGAATGAGAGGCGATTTGTCATTTGATTAATATAAATAGAGCCAAAATTACCAATTCTTATACCTCACATGGAAAATAAGTGATACGACATAAGCCCATCAAAGGTACCTCTGTAACCTATAAAAAAGTTTCTTGGATATTTCCCCACTATTACTCACTGTTTCCCACCGATTTGGGACCATAATCATGGACATATTCAAGTATAGCACTACTTGGTATTCAGATAAAACCTTAATAGGTCCAGAATATTATTCAATTTTGACAGCACTCATAACATGTCATTGTCTATATGACATTAATATATAATGGATGGCAACAGATAAGCCTGCCAAAACCCAACACCAATTTCACAAGGAACTATTTTTGTCTTGGGTTTTCCTGTTTTTGTAGTCCAGAATATGGGATTTCAAAATCCTGTAGTCTGGGTTCTCTAGGATTTAAATTCGGATTTTGAAATCCAAACAGCCAAAACACATTTTCATTTACTTTTACAAAACTTTAAATCAAAATTTCGTAGTCTAGATTTCCCCATGACTTGCATTTTTCAACAAAAAAATATTATAAAAACAACATATCATGAATTGACATGTGACATAAAGCATCACGAATAAGGAGTTGAGCTCATTGGACTTAATTATAATTTTAAAATATGAAAAACTTAAAGAGTGAACTGGAGCAGGCTGGAAATAAGAAATCAGGACTTTGTTCTTCTTATTCAATCAGCATCAATATATAATTTGTCAGGCTAAATTCATAATTAGGCTATGTTTCCTACATATAAATCAAGACTTACTTTGTAAACCAAAAATCTATCTGTTTTTGTCGGGTCATAAAGTCAAATTTCATATTCACAAATCCTACTCTATAATAACCATATTACCGTCTCATTTCAACTATATTTCTATAAATCAAATACACGCTATCTCTCGTACTTTTAACCTTCTCTCTCATACTCAATCAATCAATCATTATCACGTGACTTTTTACCCTATAACATTCACACCATCATTTACTTGTCAAATTCTACCCAAGTTGCAACCATAACTAGGGATGTAATCGAACCGAATCGAGTCGAACACTACTAGGTTTGAATATCATTTGTTAAGGAATTATCGAACTCGAGCCCGAGCTAGAACTCGTCAAGAAAAAAAATATCAAACTCGAGCTCGAACTCAAACTGTTTGTTAAGGCTCACGAACATGTTCATGAACATATAAAGTAACTTGTTTATGAACATGTTTTCATGAACATTTAAATATTTTTGTTCGTAAATATTAAAAGAAAGTTTAATTTATAAACATCTAATGTTATTCATAATATTAAATAAACAAACTAACAAAACATAATAATAAACGTTACTTAAATATTTAAATAATGACTTAAGTTATTATCATATTTGTGTGGTTTAATATAAAATATTTAATTATTGAATATTAATAAATAAATAATAATATATAATACTAAAAAATAATTATAAAATTTACGAACACATTTGCGAGCCATTAACGAACTCATTAACGAATATGTTCGCGAGCTTTCGAGCTGAACACCCTTAGGCTTGAGTTTGGATTGATAGACTATTCGAACTCAAAATTTAAGTTTGGTTTGGTTTGTTAAGGTTAACGAACGAGTTCGAACGAACACTTTATCGAACCGAGACCCGAATAGTTCGCGAACGGTTTGGTTCGCTTACATCCCTAACCATAACTCTATGGACCAAACATAATTGGTAAAGCAAATCACTTTTTTACTATTCATGGTTTACAATGTACAAGGCCAACAATAAATTCAAGCTAGGCTCAAACCAAACATAAACTTAGAGTTCTTTATCTTCATAATTTAATTCGACATCAGAATCAAGTATTCACAAAAATGACAACTTTAACCACTCAGAAACCTAATAAGGATCAAGGTGATATTCAAGGTTCGTAGATTAGATGTCCAGATGCATCATTTTAACTCCAACTGCCTTCAACATTACAGTTCAACTATTTAAGCTGCATTAATAAATAGTACTTAACTCCAACAAAAACCTTGATTCTATGGGAAGTACAACGCTAAACAGTTTAAGCAGTGCAATCCAAAGCAAAGCGAGGAAAGGCAAATTGTTTCTAAACATAACGAAAAAATTAATATGATTTTGTTGATCAGTTAACTTCCTCAACAACAAACATGGTCTTGTACATGACGTAACTAACGCTTTAAGTTAGACCTGACTACTCAGCTAAACCAGCTCAGGCAATATTTGTAAGGCATATAAGCTAGGGGGGCCTATCTTATTTCGAAACCATGGTTGATGGTGAAGGATTGATCCCCACTTATATACCCTCTCACACTTTTGTGAAACCGATGTGGGATATCATAACAATCCATCTACCTTCGGACCGGACATCCAAGAACGGCACATTCCAAGTGGCAATCCACAAGCCAAGGCCCACATCTGGGGTGCCAACCTCTGGGCCCACCATCGGGTAGCCTTCCTGCAAGCTGCAGCACATCGGGATCTGGCAGGTCAGACCAAATTGTTAGGCATCTAAGCTAGAGGGGCCCTAACTTAACCCAAAACCATGGCTGATGGTGAAGGGTTGACCCCCATATTTCCTTCTACACTTGCGTGTGAAATCGATGTTGCATATCGTATAAGTATTGCTAAAAAAATTGAGTATTTGGAGCGCTAGGTGTATAATCTCTTCTCTCTCTTTGGGAATCTAATCGCAATTTATTCAAAAACTTCTCGATGGTGATCTTGTTAATACCATTTATCTGGAGCAACCGCCGGACTTTGTTGCTCTGGCGGAGAGTCATAATATATATTATCTTCGTAAGTCTTAAACAAAGTCCTTCTACATGGTTTGGCACATTTACTAGTGTTTTCAAGAAGTTTGGTATGAAGCAAAGTAAGTCTGATGATTTGTTGTCTACATGCATTCTGATAGGGGTATTATTTTGATGGTTGTGTACGTGGATGATATTGTGATTACAGAAAGTGATTCGAAAGGGATTGCATCACTAAAAGCTTTCTTTTTCTACTCAGTTACTACCGAGGATTTGAGGACACTTAGATATTATATTAGTTTTAAAGTGAGCAGGAGTAAGGGAAATTTCTTATCTCAAAGAAACTATGTACTTGATTTACTTAAAGAAACTAGCAAGTTGGGAGCTAAGTCGTGTAGCTCACCAATGGTTCCCAATTTACAGCTTACAAAAGTTGGTGTGTTATTCGATCATCCTAGAAGATATGGAAGGGTGGTTGGAAAGTTGAATTATCTCAGGGTAAACCCAAATATTGCTTATGCTTTAAGTGTAGCGAGTCAATATATGTCATCACCAACTTTTGATCACTGGAAATCAGTAAAGAAAATTGTGTCTTATTTGAAGGGAATTTCCGAGTGTGGAATTGTGAATAGAGATCATGGTCATGTAAGATTGAATGTTTCCCCGATGCTAATTGGGCAGGGTCAAAGGAATGTCATAGAACTACTTCAGTATATTGTGTTTTCTATTTAGGAAACTTGATTTCTTGGCAAAGAAATAAACAAAAAGTGGTTTTAGGCTCAAGTGCAAAATCTGAATATAGAGTTATGGATAAATCTGTGTGAGAGATAGTTTGGGTACAATGAGTTCATGAACGCAGTGGGGTTGAAGGTCTTAATACTGGCCAAACTGTGGTGTGATAATCAAGCTGCCCTTCAGATTGCTTCTAAACCGGTCTTCCAAGAATGAACCAAAACATTGAAATTGATTGTCACTTTGTTCATAAGATAATATAGCGTGGACTGATTTCAACAGGAACATGTAGACTAAAGACCAATTAGGAGATATCCTCACACAATCGCTTAATCGGGTTTGGTTTTATTATTTTTGTAACAAGTTTGGATGATTAATACCTACGCTCCAACTTGAGGGGGAGAGTTAGAAATTATATGTATATATGGTATATATTTTGGTGATTTAATAGCTTATCTTGTATAGCCTTATCAATACTTAAATAGAGTACCCCTTAATCTTTGTGATAAACAAGAAACAATTCCTACAGAAAGTTTTCCACACACCTAATAACAAAGACAAAACATATGGAAGATAGCTAGGCTGGATGCGTGGGAGGCACGCACCTCCGAAACAGAGCCAGCCTCAGTCTAAAAGAGGCTCAATACTTGGAGCCCCCTGATGAATGCTTGTTCAGCCTAGATATCAATTGTTCTCTTTCTATCATGTCAATTGTGTGTTTTTACCCTTCTCACACTCAATTTCTTCTAGTTATAAAACTTTATCCATAATAGAGTAATTACACTACGAAAAATATGAATACAACAATGTGTCGTAACAATGGTTTATCATCAAAAAAGCAATTACAAAGAAAATGTGAAGTAAATCGATTAAAGTTCATGATAATTTCTTCTTGTACCTTACTATTATTGTCATCAAACCACTGTATCCCAAGAAGGCTTGAAAAGCTGAACCAATAATTATAGCCCCCTGTAGCTCTTTCATTATATGTTTGAAGTTCTGTGATTACAAACAACATTTTCAGTTAAGAAAATATGCCTATGTCATTACAATTGCAAAATGCATTATCACAATGGCAAATTTTTAGCACTTTATATGTTTAAATTATAATTTAAGAAAAATGATTTAATATACTTTTATCCTGGAAAATTCACCTAGTACCATGCAACATTACCATTAACTGGATAAGTAAGAGCTAGCCTGGTTATCATTTTGGCACACAGTCAGTTTTTCATTCTAGGCAATGTTTTTTAACTTCGTTTTAGATATTGTCCGCATGAATAGAAGTGTAAAAGATGTCTACAACTACTACCACCACCAGCACCTAAAACAAATTTTAGAACTTGTCATCAAGCTATTCCGACTTGCATAAAGTATAATTTTGCAAGAGTTACTACCATTGTATCTTTCCCGCATATTATTATCCCCATCCCCTCCCCAACCAAACCCGGCATCCACCCCCTTCCAAACAGTAAAGAAGCTATTAAACAAAGTGAAGGCTTAGTACATACATTTCCATTCAGGCGCAAAAATTCAGGAGAGTTGATAATTGCCAGGGCAGGGGCAAGATAAACAAATGAAGGCCCCTGTATCAATGGCAACCTTGACCCAAAAGATGTGTGCAAAAGTGTAGTCAATCCCGAAATGAATAGCACAGTAGAAACCACATTTGCTGTGTCTTCCTACAAAATCACTTCATCAGCTCAATTTATAATCTAAAGAACTTAGTAGAAGAAGGAAAACATGAAAATAAATAAATTATAAGTGCTCACATAGGTGCCACCCATTGCTGGAACAATCACGAGCGGTATTAATATCAGTGAACCCAAAATGGAAAGAAAATGTTGAAAACCATATAGACCAATTGGAACTGAAAATCAAAAAGGAACAAAGCTGTCACTTGAACAGAACACAAAACCCTATAATCAAAATCATCAACTATAAATAAGGATTAAATAATACAAGGCTTCACAGAATTAAGGTCTACATCCGTTCTACAAATTAAAAAATCATCCCTGAATTACATAATGGTAACATGTTGAGATGATAACTGCGATTCAACTCATCTTAGCATTATAACTTGAACGTTAAACACAAAAAAACAAAAGCTGCAGGGTCCCATACTTGGAATAGCATCATCAAATCAATAGCTTAAATATATTAGCAGCAAAATTAGTGTTGAAAAATGAGACTCACCTAGTCCAGGAGTATCTCTAAGCTCGTACTTCATATGTGAATGCCTCCCAAAAAAATCATCATCCTCCACCACCGTTTGCGGCAGCACATCCACTGGGACAGGGGCACCCTCCTCGTTCCTCGCCGCTCTACGACTTCCCTCCCCGACAGCTGGATGCCCATTCTGCCCTGAATTCTTGCCCCCATCAGAGTCCCTCCGCTTCCTCGCCGCCGGTGTGTGCTCCTTATCTTTCTCCTTCTCCTTATCCCTCACAGCCTCGCCATTGGGCGCCGGCCGCCCGGCCTCAATGTCCAAGGTAGTATTGGGCTCTCTCGGCGGGGCAGGGGGCTGTGGCGGCGGCGTAGTAGTAATTTGGCCGGAATTGGTGGCATTGGTCTCGCCGGAGAACTTGGGGCGGAAGCCAGTTCTCTTAGCCCAGGATGAAGGCGGCATTGCGGCTGATTCCGGGTCAGGTTGCCATGGAGCGGAGCGGGGGTTCTTGGTGGGGTCGGAGTTGGCCATTTGCTAGAGATGCAGAAATGAAGGCATGGGTGTAGTAGAATTTGGATCTGAGGGAATTTGTACTAGGGTTTAAGAGGGTGGAAGAAAGAGAGTGTATGCGACGGAAAGATATGAAGGGAGAGTGTGGGTGGTGTGCTTTGAAAGGAACGTAAAGAAGAGTGATGAGAGAGAGAGAGCCGTGAGTGTGAGAGTAACAACTAACAAGTGAGTGTCTGAGTGAGAGTGTGTACTCCAACAAACAATCGTAACAATTGATCTTGTTGTAAGAGATTCATAAAATTTATAAAGAGATATTATCACTTTATTTCACTTAAATATGGCTGATTCCACTCAATTATTATTTCAATGTTTTTTTCAGTTCTACTTTTGTTTCTTTTTATCTGATTTTGATTTTTTTTTTGTCAATTTTTTTTTAAATTTTACTTGGACAAAATGATCAAAATCAAACAAATATTACTATAATAAAAAAAATCAAAATTGATGATGAGTGTGAAAATATGTGTAATTTAGGAGCCGGTTTAGCATCGTTAAGTAGAATTTATGTTAGTATTTGAGTATCAAATGATTATATTGCATATGAGCTAAAGATGCATGTGAGGTGTTATTTTGGTAATTTTAGATGAAAAACGAGGATAAAAAAGAGTAAAATCAAAAGTTGAGATCAAAATCGAGAAGAATCACAGTTGGCACGACTCGTGGTAGCCGAAGAAGAGACTTGTGCCGCTTAGTCGGTGCATTTGTGCCGCACAGCTGTTAGACACATAAGTTGGGGAGCCCTAACTTCACCTAAAACCATGGCTGAAGGTGAAGGGTTGACCCTCACTTATATGTCTTTCCACACTTGCGTGTGGAACCGATGTGGGACATCATAACAATCCATCCCCCTTCGAACCGGACGTCCATGGACGGCACACTTCGGGTGGCAACCTGCATACCTAGGGCCCACAACCGGGGTGGCAACCCTGGGCCCACACATCGGGTAGCCCCTTCTCGTGGCCTGTCCGGATCCTACAGATCGGACCAAATTGTTAGGCACATAAGTTGGGGAGCCCTAACTTCACCTAAAACCATGGCTGAAGGTGAAGAGTTGACCCACACTTATATACCTTTCCACACTTGCATGTGGAACCGATGTGGAACATCATAATAACAGCTTGCGGGCACGAGGGTCGAGTGTTGCTAAGAAAATTCTGCACGTCTACTGAGAGTCACCAGCTCATGCCGCTCAGTTGCTGAGACAACCCGCATTCGTGCTATGTCCCATGCCGAAGGATTCCGCAAGCTCATGGCCGGCACAACTCATGTCGTGTTATGTCCAGGCACAATTTTTCTCATTTTTTCAGCCCATTCGTGTTTTGATGTTAAAAAGTTCACTTTTGAGATGAAGTCCGAGTTCTATTAGTCCTCAACTTTAAAAGGAATACTTGAAAAATTTTAGAAATAACTCTATTGTCACGACCCCCAATTTTTCTCACCCATAAATAATAATAAATATTCTTTTCATTTCATTTCATTTCATTTCTCTTTTTTTAATACAATTTTGAGACTGATCACAAAGCAGCACATTACATCGGCCCAACAGGTCGTCATCCATGTATATAACTCTCAAGATCTGAAGAAACCCCAACCACCAGCATCGTAATGAATTTTACCTACAATGCATAAACTAGTGAGATAAAATCTCAGTATATAGATCATGCATGAATCATGCATGAAAAGGCATTTCTCAAGGCCATCGTCTTTTCCTAGTCTTTATAGTTGGTCTCTTTTATTATGAAAATCGTTCACGTTGCGGGATCCCCATGACACTCTTATGATATGCACCGAAAATGAGTTCATCACTCAATTATCAATTTTAAAATATAAATATGGAACTACTCTGAGGACTATCATCTCGTGACCTAACAAGCTTCCTGTCGCTCGTCACTTGTCTCGCCACCAAGAATCATCTCCCACCACAGAGTCCTACTGGTGTAGTTCGAGGATCCACATTTCCTGACAGCCCGCTAGGGTCCATCACCAACTATCCCCTAGCTGCTTGGAAGTCCCCTCACTGAACACCACACTTTCTCTCATAATAATTCAAGACGGTGGCTCATAATAGTGGCCGCACACACCATTAGTATCTTATTAATTTTGAAAAAAATACTTTTCATGATTATGCATGGTATGCAACAAGGGCAATTAAATGCACATCATAAATTTTTTACGACATCAATATCAACATTAGATAAAACAACAAATAAATTTCGAATCACACAGATCCACTTCTAGAATAACAACTTCACACAGATCCATTTTTAGAATAATAACTTCACCTCGGATCACACAGATCCTTATAAATGATATCTTCTCAAATCACACAGATCTATATTCAACAGTTTCCGATCACACAGATTTATATAGGACAATAATATTATCTCAAATCACATAGATCTGCAACTTGTTTCACAAATTTATCACAAATAACTTAAAAATAATATTTAGTTGCATATGAATACCTACTTTCCTTAAATCATATAAATCCACAACTTGTATAACAAATTAATCACATATAATTCATGACATAATTTAATTAATCATAAATAATTCACACACAACATGTTTATGGATTGTAGTTGGACTTCTACTTACCTGAACTCCAAATAGTATAATGTAAACCTTGTAAAGACGGTAACTAATCTTAAATCTCCCATTCCGGCACGTATTCCCTTCCTTTCCTTTCTTTCTCTCTCTCTCTTTTCCTTCCTCCCTCCTCTCTCTCTCTTTCCTTTTTTTTCTTCGAAAATCCTCTATGATATGTTAATCAATCAAAATAGGTAATTGAGTATATATAGAAGTTGGAGTTAGTCGGTTCTCACCGCCTTCAATTTACTTCCTATATCTTACTTACTATTAATAGTAAGTACTCCCTACGTCCCGCACTTAAGTTCACCGACACTGTAGATACATAGTTTAAGAAAAGTTACTTTTTAACCAATTTTATTGACTTTTTAGGGGTATTGTGGTATTTTTAGATAATAAATAAATTATAAATTATGTTATGTGTATTAAGTGAGAGTGATATTTTTAAAATTAAGATAATTTTTGAGGTTGTTGGTTGATGTGAAGTTTTCTTTTTTGGGTGGTGAACATAAGTGTGGGACGGACAAAAACGAAAAGTGTGAACATAAGTATGGGACGGAGGGAATACTATTTATAGTTAATAGATATATTATTATTATTATTATCCATTACAAATATACGTGTAATACTTAATAGCTAAGATATAATACATTTACAAGTTAATACACCTAAGTGTATATTTTCTTACCACTATTATTATTATGAGAACACATGTGACACTTATTAATTAAGAAATAATGTATTTATGCACACGAGACAATTTAGTTATATATCGGGAGGATTACTACTAGGTACACAAAAAACCCTTAATTACTATGAGATACAAGCATACAAAAGTATTACTACTAACTACAAAAATATATAGTGATATTCCAATATTACCCCTATAAATGTGCTGCACATAAATGTTGTGTGCAACAAGTGTTCTTGTGCAGCAAGGTGTGTGGAGTAGAATAAAAGTGTGTATAGCAAAAAAAAGTGTGTGCAGCAAAAAAATATGGTGGTCCGGCAGAGCTCCGGCGGCGGCAGTCAACTGCCGATCAACGGTGGTCAACAGCCGTCAACGGCCTGTCAACGCAAGTCAACGGGCAATCAACGCCGGTCCGGCGGGTGGGTGGGTGAAGGGTAGGGTTGGTGGTTTAAAAGTGTATGGGTTTAGGGGTATATTTAGTATTTTACTTTAATATTTTATATATAATAATTATTATTTTAAATCAATGTATCTAGTAATAATTAGGGGTATAAAGTGTGTACCTAGTAGTAATTAATCCTTATATATCCAAACCAATACAAGTAAATATTTATGCACTTATATATATTCACAAATTATTACCATTATTATCATAAATGTGTCAAATAAATTCAGAGACAAATAAAATGTAGAAAATAATTACCACATAATTATCACATAATTATAAAAATTGTAAAATACAAATTATATTATCACATAAATAGAAAAAATTCTCGGGTATTACACCTATCACACCCATCACCTGCCACAATTCCAAATCAAGATCCATAACCCTATTCACCCATTCCGCACCTGGAGAATTCATCAACGTTTGTTACTTGAGAAGGAGAACGTAGAAAATTCAGAACGCTAAAGGTGAGATCAAAGAATCACGTCATTTATATGGTTCTTCGTATTCTTTTTTTTCTCTCTGAGTTATAGACCTATAAGTAAGTTTTCATATATAACCATGGCATGTAACACCATGGACGATTACTTTGATTTTCTATAGTTAAAGGAGTTTTGAAGGATTAAATCATGTTAGATTGATGATTTAAATTAGGTTATGAATTTTTTCAGAATTTATTCTCTTATTGATGCTTTGATTTTTAGACTAATATCTTTGTTCTTTGTTGATCTGTCCTCAGTCATATAGTATATGTCATTATCTTATGTATGTTTATAATTATTACTTGTGTCATGAGAGAATCATATTTGTTAAATAGTTATGAGTAGAGGAGATTTAACATATAATCTTTATTCATTAGAATAATTAATATTGAATATCTAATGCATCTATTATTTACTGGTCTATATGATTACGTTTCTTAGATGATTAGATGGGTAATTGAATTTTTGTTTTTAATTACCTATAAAAGGAGTGTATGTTAGGATATAAGTATCTGTCTTGGGAAAATATAAACATCGTAAATACCTAAGAAGAGAGTATAAATTATTCTTCTACATTTGAGGTTCTGAACTAGATTTACGCGTTAAGTGGTATTGACCCCATGATTAGCCATTTTTGTAGTTGGGATGACTAATTCAACAATTTATCAAACCACAGGGAGGCAGGTATTAGTGCTTAAGCGATCTCAAGTTTCTTGTAATTTTATAGAAACTAATCATCAATGGATAGGGATCAAACAAGTAAATAAAATAAATCAAAGCAAGCAATGATCAATCAAGTAAAATAGATGGATGAAGGGTGGTTTTTCAAGTTAAGTAAAAGTGAGATTAACAACAAGTAAGAAGTGAAAATACTAGGATCAATGCATCAAATTCATATGAATCATGGGTATAAGACTAAGGGTCAACACTAAGTTCACCTAAACTCCCTCTCGAGATGGATAAGATATGAATCTCAATTAGCTCAATGGATTGGTTCTCACATAAACAATTCCAACTAGGTACTAAGCTTGAAATGAGAGTCCCTTCACATGATTAATCAACCTCTCGCTCAAACCAATCGAATGTCCTATCAAAGGGTTCTAAATCCTAAAGGACATCTCTATGTTTTTAAAATCTATAATGCACATGAGGTGTATGACAATATGATTCAATTAATTATCCTAAATATGCAATTGACTTCTCAATCTAATCACATGTTTAAAACAACAAACCACATAAATCATCATAAACATTAAGATCTAAAGCATCAATGATAGAAAATCAATTAACCCAATCAACATATGAATTCAAATACACAAATCCCAAAATTATCCAACAACTCTCATGTTGCTAATCTCACAAGGGAGATTAGCCTACCATATTCAAAAGAAAATCAATATAGACATTAAGATCCTTACAAAACATGATGAACAATAAGGTTTCAATACAAAAGTTGGATGAAAACTCCCTTGGATGTCTCCAATGGTGATCTTCTTCTTCCCTTTGCAATTCTTCTCTCTTCCTTGCTTCTTTTCCTCAATTGGATGGTGATTTTGATGGTGGGATGAAGGTAGATGATATGGATGGTGAATGGATGAAGATGATAGTATGAAATGAAGGAAATGGTGTGTGATCTATGTGTTCAAGTGAAACCCTTGTGATCCTCTTTCCAATCTCCCTTCAAATGTTGAACTTGAGGCTATTTATACCCTCTCAAAGTTGGGCCACGAATTTAACATTAGTTGGGCTTTGTACACACACTTAC
Source organism: Pogostemon cablin (assembly GCA_023678885.1). Lineage (NCBI taxonomy): Eukaryota > Viridiplantae > Streptophyta > Magnoliopsida > Lamiales > Lamiaceae > Pogostemon > Pogostemon cablin. The sequence goes on from CM042983.1 coordinate 12,891,032, forward strand.
ACACATTGGCAGGTAAAAATCTAGATTTTTGGCCCAAAAACATGCAACTCGAGTCGAGTTACGTTGTGTGTAACTCGAGTTGACTTAGCTCGACTCGAGTTGGCAACTCGTGCATCCGTCTGTTCAGTCATGTCTTGAGGCTCTGAAACTTGAAAACCCTTCGGAAGCTAGCTTGACTCGAGTTGCAAGTCAAGTAGCGAATTGATAACTCGAGTTGGCTTACTGTATGATTTTTAACGTTGCCCTGCTCTGCACGACTTGCTGCTCGACCTGGACATTACCCAACACGACTCGAGTTGCAAGTTGAGTAAGGCCTTGCAACTCGAGTAAGCTCACTAGATAATTTTGGCAATTTTCGGACCCCAACTCGACTCGAGTTGTAAGTCGAGTTGGACCTTGCAACTTGAGTTGGGTCTCCTCAGCCCGTTTCTTGCTTGTTTCAGCTCTCATTTCCATTTTTGTTCTGTTTTCACCTGTATTACATACGTTTAAGCTCATTCTCACACATTTCCATGAAAACACATAACACAAGCAAAATACATATAAAATACGGATAAAATAATATGAAAACACATATAAAAAGACACTAAAATCTAGGTGAAAATATCACTCGTCACACTCCCAAACTTAAAGTGTTGCTTGTCCCCGAATAACGAAAATGATAGACCAATGGGAGAGATTTTCACCTAGGAAAAGACTAAACGAACATAAGTAATAACACATCAATAGCAATAAGAATCACAATTTATGCTAAGTCATCCTACAACATTAAACTCATGACATGAGGAATTAACAAGCTCAATTGAAAGAGAATAAGATATAATATAGTCCCTTTTGGTCCAAGCCTCTCATCGAATATAAATTTCACTCAACACTCTTTAAAGTATGGTAAAACAACACTCATCATTTGATTGTCTCGACTCGCTATAAACTTACTCGTGGACTATATTCACAAACCACCAAAGTTTCCATTAGTGATCAAAAAGGTCTTTAATTAGGATGTAATGATAGGTTCTTTGGTAGGGTAGGAAAAATATAGGTAATAGTGACTAATCAAGTGCAAGTAATCGAAGAGGTAGCTACTTTCTTTCATACCTTCACTTATCTTTCTTCCTTTCTTTTCTTAATTGATCACAAGCACTATTCATCAACTTTCTTTGAATTGAGCTTCTTTCAATGCATGCTTCCTTCTCGAACTTTTAGTACTTGAGCATTTTGTTGTTGCTTTGCTCATTTTCTTATTTTTGAGGTTACATGTCCATTCTTGTTTGCGCTCTTTTCATCCTTTTTCTTACTTGTTTACCATTTTCTTTCTTTTCTTTTCTTTTTCTTTCTTATCAAACCTTTCTAACCACCCTCTCCTCAATTACTCACACAAAAAGGTAAATATATAAAGCTCACGTGGGTAATTAAGGCTTGTAATGTGCTTATATCACAATAAATATGTTTAAAGACTCAAAGTGATTGACTAGGGATGATGTTCATGGTATGAAAATATTTGGCAATGACTATAAATGATAAGGATGGCGTAAGATCATCTCACTAATCTCCATTAATCGGGCTCATTTCTGTAGTTCTTGAGCAAGTTCTAGCTTATCAAACATAACCAATCCACTCATAAAGAAAACCATGTATGCACGGTTGAGGCTCAAATTCTCACAAGCTTATGCATTGGACCTTAAGAAACTTATTACACCACATTCATCTCAAAATTGAACTAGTTAAGTAAAACATGTCACAATTTGAAAGTGTAGAGATTCTTAATCATAACTTGTCATCACTTATTACCACAACATGTCGTCACTCACATTCAAAAATAACTCACGACATCCCAAAAACAAACCACCAAAATGACCCTAGACAAAAATAAGAAAACACACAAAACATATACGAAAAGACTCAACAAACAAGAAATAATCAAAAACACATAATATGCAAAAATAAAAATTCCATCATTATAAAATGAAGCATACATTCAAATCATCCAAAACAATTAAGCTCACAAACATCCCCATCTTTGATTAAAAAGTAAACCTCCCAAAACATAACACATAAAGTAGCATGCTAATCCAATCAATCCAAATCAAATCAAATTATGCTAAACACATAGAAGTGGTAGAGTATAGAGTGAACTCCCTTAATAGGCATTCAGTGGTAGAAGTTGTTAGCTCCGAGCTTAATTCGTGCTTCCAATACCCTTTACACATGTTCAACACCTCATCAAAACCATTAGTTCAACAATTTCATTAAAAATATGGACTATCATGCACTTCAACACAACCAATCGGACCAAAATCAAACCAAAACCCATGAGAAAATTTTTAAAATTGACCCAATTTTACAATAAGACCTCTCATCATCATTATATCAAGCACACTCATGTGGTGAGCCACACCACGCACTCTCCCACAAAACTTAAATCGAAACAAGTTGAGAATTAAGTTTGCAAAAAGTGGTGGGACTTATCCTTATAGTTTCCATCAATGATCTTCTTGTGGGTCATGTCCACCATGAATTGAGTTATGTCCACCACGCACTAGCCCCCTAAACTTAACTCGAGACAAGAGTCGAGAATTAAGTTTGCAACAAGTGGTGAGACATGCCTACTCGAATCTATGAAGCACTTCCCGTATCTTCAATACGCCATTTTCTCACAAGCACAATCTACTTACAAGACCAAAATACAAACAACAAAAATATGCATCACAAGATAAAAAGAATGGGTTGTCTCCCATTTAGCGCTAAGTTAATATCTTCAAGCCGGACGAAATTTCATGATCATTGGACCAAAGGATGGTCCATCACACTCTCTCCTCGTATCCTCACTTTGAACATTTGCTTAGCCCTCTTCTTGTCCACTAGCTCAATTTCACCATTCTTGCTTACAAGCATCAAATCATCATCAAGAAGAGCTTCTAATGGATTTTCTCTTTTTCCTTTGTCTAGTTTTCAATCGAGCTCCGATGTTTTCTTCCTATTAACATCACAAGAAGACAAATTAGAATTTGACATTTTCATATAATTATGAAGAAATGAATTTAAGTTGTCAAAGAGAAGAGAATCATGATCCATAAGATTATCCGGAGGCTTCAAATGAGACTTGGTTCCTTTTTGTTTGTTACATAAGAATGTAACTCTCCTTTTGAGCTCAAAGACAACTCTTCTTTTCCAACATTAATTCTTGCTTTTCCCGTAGCTAGAAATGGCCTTTCCAAAATAAGTGGAACTCGAGGGTCCGCCTTTACTTCCAATACCATGAAATCAATCGGGAAAGCTAGCCCCTTCACTTTTATCTCCACGTCTTCGACAACCCCTAGTGGCTTCACAACCTCTCCATTTACCACTTCAAGACAGATAGTAGTAGGCTTGAGCTCTCTAATTTCAAGGCTCTTGAAAGTAGCATAAGACATCACATTGATGCTTGCCCCCAAGTCACACAATGCATCAAGAGTGCCTTTCCCTTCAAAATCACAAGGCATTATGAACTTCCCTGGATCACCAACTTTCGTAGGCCCCCTTTTTTGCATCGACACACTTACTTCGGGTTGCTCTTCTTTCCTTTTCTCCTCATACTTTTTCTTGAGACATTTGACATGCTCCTCAAACTCCTTTTTCTTCTTCTCTTTTACAAATATTTGTAGATAGGGAATAGGGAATGGAGTGATCGGAATACCCCAATAGTCACGTTTGAACTCCTCTTCTTTTACCTTCTCCTCCACTTTCTTTTCCTTTTGCACCCTCTTCCACTTAGGTATCAATTTAGGCTTTTGCTCTTCTTTCTTACTTATCTCTTTATTTTCTTCACCAACCTTGCGTTCCACTAACCATTCTTCATCCTTTCATTCCTCTTCCATATCAACAAACAAATATTGAGCTTTCGGATTAACCTCAAGTGTGGTGGAAATTTTCCTTTTTGTTGAGCACTCAAAGAACTTGCAATTTGTCCAACATTGTACTCCAAAGTTTTAAACCTCTTTTCATTTGCTTCTTCGGCTTTTTTCAATGCCTCATCTCTAGCTTTGCTTGATTCATCTTGAGCTTTGTTTGATGCAATCAACTTCTCAATCAACTCTTCGGTTGTTGCTTTACCCTCTTGATTTGGTGCTTTAGCTCCTAGATGATACCCCGGAGGATAAGCAACCACATTGCTCGGGTTTGAATAAGAGAAGTTATCTTGCTTTCTTTATTATTGTGGGTAGGAGCTTCCACTACCTTGATTATTGAAACCTCCTTGTCTTGGTGGATAGTTTCCTTGGTTGTGATTAAAATTACCTTGGTAATTGTTTTCTTGCATGTATTACACATCTTCCACACGTGACATTGTCATAGCCCATTGTTCCCCACTCACAACCTTCGGAGGAAGCACACCTTGCTCAACTAGTGACCCTTCACCCATATTTGCACCTTGACTATTCATCCCTTGATTCAAGCTCATTTGCCTCAACACTTCGACGCTATCATTTCAACACTTGGCATTTGTGGCACACTTGGCTCAACATTCAAGCTCTTCACACTAAACTGTTGCCCTTGATCGAAATTTCTAGAATCTATAACATCTACTTACTCTCTCCGATGGCCATTGATATACGTTTGTAGCAATCTCATCGAATATTCTTATTACCCTTTTCGGAGTTATACCAAGTACAGTTTCACCCGTCGAAGCATCAACAAACACTCTTTGACCATTCACTAATTCTTGATAGAAGAATCCAACTTGCTGATTCTCCGAAAATCCATGTTATGGACACTTGCGTAGCATATTCTTAAACCTTTCCCACTTCATAAAAACTCTCTTGAGGCATTTTCTTGAATTTAGTAATCAAGCTCTTCATTTGAAGCGTCTTGGAAGGTGAAAAATATTTGTTCAAAAATATTTGTGCAAGCTCATCCCAAGTGTTGCACATACCCGGTGTAATGGTAGATAGCCATGATCAAGCTCAATCCTTCAATGAAAATGGAAATAACCTCATCCTTATACAATCCTTACTCACCCCATTCATCTTCACGGTGTTTGCAATTTCAATGAATTGAGCTAGATGAGCATTAGGATCTTCATTCGAGGTTCCACCAAATTGTTGGTCTCTCACCATAGAAATTAATCCCGCTTTAATTTCAAAGTTGTTGGCATTGATTGGTGGCCCATCATATGTGGCATCGCTCTCTGCATAAAGAAATCCCGGATCACCCTTTGATCATTGTGAATTCCATGTTGTATCGAAGGTGGTGGTGGTAGCACATACGCTTGTTGTGGAGATGCATAAGCTTGTAGAAAGCCTTGTTGCATTAGAGCTTGTTGCACCATTTGTTGAAGCAAAGCTTTATTGTTGAAAGCTCCATGGTTTTGATAGGCATGTTGAGGAGGGTTGGTATTGAATTGAGGTGTGTTGTCTTGCACATTTTGTCCTCCTTCCCCATCATGCTCTATTTCCACACGATTGTCACCTTGAAAATTCTCCATCTTATCACTTTTCTTGTTCTCTATTCTCCTTCTTCGAAAAGTTTGTTCAATTTCCATGTCAATGGGCTCCGATTGTATCCCCTTGACCTCGTTTGCATACACCTTCACAAAGAAAGAAGTTAGAACAAGATTTTCAAAAGCAAATAAGATAAATAATAAAAGCAAAAATGTCTCTATTAAGATCACTTAAAACGAACCTTCTTCAAGCTACTAGCAACCGTTGCCTTCCCGGAAACGGCGCCATTCGATTAGCTATTTTGTAGTTGGGATGACCAATTCAACAATTTATCGAACCACAGGGAGGCAAGTACTAGTGCTTAAGCGATCTCACGTTTCTTGTAATTTTATAGAGATGAATCATCAATGGATAGGGATCAAACAAGTAAATAAAATAAATCAAAGCAAGCAATGATCAATCAAGTAAAATAGATGGATGAAGGGTGGTTTTTCAAGTTAAGTAAAAGTGAGATTAACAACAATTAAAAAGTGGAAATCCTAGGATCAATGCATTAAATTCATATAAATCATGGGTATAAGACTAAGGGCCAACACTAAGTTCACCTAAACTCCCTCTCGAGATGGATAGGATATGAATCTCAATTAGCTCAATGGATTGGTTCTTACACAAACAATTCCAACTAGGTACTAAGCTTGAAATGAGAGTCCCTTTACACGATTAATCAATCTCTCTATCAAACTAATCGAATGTCCTATCAAAGGGTTCTAAATCCTAAAGGACATCTCTATCTCCTTAAGATATATAATGCACATGAGGTGTATAACAATATGATTCAATTAATTATCCTAAATATGCAATTGACTTCTCAATCTAATCACATGTTTAAAACAAAAAACACATAAATCATCATAAACATCAAGATCTAAAGCATCAATAATAGAAAATCAATTAACCCAATCAATATATGAATTCAAATACACAAATCCCAAAATTATCCAACAACTCTCATGTTGCTAATCTCACAAGGGAGATTAGGCTACCATATTCAAAAGGAAATCAACGTAGACATTAAGATCCTTACAAAACATGATGAACAATAAGGTTTCAATACAAAAGTTGGATGAAACCTCCATTGGATGTCTCTAATGGTGATCTTCTTCTTCCCCTTGCAATTCTCCTATCTTCCTTGCTTCTTTTCCTCAATTGGATGGTGATTTTGATGGTGGGATGAGGGTAGATGATATGGATGGTGAATGGATGAAGAAGATAGTATGAAATGGAGGAAATGATGTGTGATCTATGTGTTCAAGTGAAACCCTTGTGATCCTCTTTCCAATCTCTCTTCAAATGTTGAACTTGAGGCTATTTATACCCTCTCAAAGTTGGGCCACGAATTTAACATTAGTTGTGCTTTTACACACACTTACACATATTGGCAGGTGAAAATCTGGATTTTTGACCAAAAACATGCAACTCGAGTCGAGTTACGTTGTGTGTAACTCGAGTTGACTTAGCTCGACTCGAGTTGGCAACTCGTGCATCCCCTTGTTCGGTCGTGTTGCGAGGCTCTGAAACTTGAAAACTCTTTGAAAGCCAACTCGACTCGAGTTGCAAGTCCAGTAGCGACTTAACAACTCGAATTGGCTCACTGTATGATTTTTTAACGTTCTCCTGCTCCGCATGACTTGCTGCTCGATCTGGACATTACCCAACACGACTCGAGTTGCAAGTCGAGTAAGGCCTTGCAACCCGAGTAAGCTCACTGGATAATTTTTGGTAATTTTTGAACCCCAACTCGACTCGAGTTGCAAGTCGAGTTGGACCTTGCAACTCGAGTTGGGTCTCCTCAGCCCGTTTCTTGCTCGTTTCAGCTCCCGTCTTTATTTTTGCTCCGTTTTCATCTTTTACATATATTTAAGCTCATTCTCACACATTTCCATGAAAACACATAACACAACCAAAATACACATAAAATACGAATAAAATAATACGAAAACACATATAAAAAGATATTAAAATTTAGGTGAAAATATCACTCATCACCCCACTTGCTACATAGCATATTTAAGTGACTGCTACCATAGTTTCTGCAGAAATTTTGACCAATTATCTAGTGATTTGATTTGACTGATTTAAACTGAATTTGCTAGAGATGTCTTGTCTTCTCTCTTGAAACACTCGTGTTATTTTTCACTTGCATATTTTATTTTATTTTATTTATTTATTTTTCTACAAACATTAGTCTAATAAATTAATTACCAAAATTAAGAAAAACTCTTGCCTTAATTAGTTTTTAGTAGTGATAGAATTAGTAATCGTTATCATTTGGGTTCGATGTTTTACTTAGTTATATGCTGAGCTACAATTGATTCCTTCATACTTGAGGGTACACTTTTCAGTGCACAGAAATAAGTGAACAATTGAGAATGCAAGTAAAAAAAATCAAAGTTTGAATCATACTTACAAAAGTAAATATGATGTTAGAATCGGACATACTAATCTAATTTGTGGGCATAAGCCGCATGACTAGGATGTAGTGTGTAATACTCATCAACTCTAACGGCTAGATTAGTATGACTAAATGGAATAATAGGGAAATGGAATGAACTAATGAATTGAATAGTATTGAGAATGTAATAATTAAAAATTATTTTTATCATGATTGGTATGTTTAGGAATAACTCAAGTAATAGAATTTGTATTCCTTAATTAATTTTAATCTCATTAATAGTATTTTTATAATATTACATTTAAATTCAATTTATATAAAATATTAAATTAATTAAAATTTTAATGAAGATTATATATATTTTAATAATTATGGAAAATATTAAATTAAAAATAAAATAAAATATTATTATTTTTAAATTATAAATAAAATTTAAAATATAAATAAACAATTTATATATATTAAAAAATATTAAACTATGTTTAAAAAATTATATTTATATTTATATTACATGTATATATTCAATTTAATTAATAATATTAATTTTTTATATATAATTTACTAATTTTTATTTTGAATAAATATTAAAATAACTATATATATTTATATTTAAAAATTTTAAGAATTTAATTTAATTATATATTTTTTTATCGATTTGAATATATAAAAATATTTATTTTTTTAGATTTTTATATGATTTAATATTTTATTTTTATTAAATAATTTAATACAAATAATTTTAATAAGTATTACATGTTAAATAAAAAATAGTAACATATGTATATATATATTAAAATCGGTAACACATATATATATGTGTGTGTGGGGGGGGGGACTAGGGAATGGAATGGACAATACCATGGGGATGGAAGGAATGTCCATTCCCACAAATAAGAGAATACACAATCCTTTAAAATCGAGATTCATATTTTTAAAAACATACCAATCACAGGAATGGGAATATAATTAGGAATGACGATTTCATTCCCACCCCATTCCATCATACCAATCATGCCCTAAGTGCAGTTTTTTTTCTTCCTTTCATTATTCAATTTAATGATTAAATTTAATGTTAAAAAAATACGAGATCATCTCACAAAATAAATTAGTAAGATTTTTCCTTTTACCACTTTAGCTAGATTATTAGGACATCGTCAGGCTATATACATCACCCTCGAAAAAATCATCATTAATTTGCTTCAATGAATTTAAGAGATTAATTCAAAATATTTGCAATATAAAGATTTTTAGAATAAAGAAAGTGGTGAGATTAAATACATTCATGGAGGTAAATAAATAACGTATTCTCTAGCCGCAAAATAACACAAACCTTTTACACATATGTTTTTATCCCATTCTGCATTAAAAACATCAAAAGCTTATTCTGCATTAAGGCTGGAGTTAAAATTTTGAAATCATAGCTGATCAGAATTTCATGAAATCTAACTTAAAATAGCCACAAAAGCATGACATTAATAAACAAGGATTACATGAAATCTCACCTCAAATAGCCACAAAAGCATGACATCAATAAACAAGAGGAAAAAAGTAAAAAATCCTTTCCCTTGAGCCAATAAAATGATGAACTGTCTTACAATATTAGCTCTAATGGAGCTTAGAATAGCCAAAAATATCCACAAAAAAAACAAAAAAAATAAGAGAAAGAAACTTACAGTGAATGATGCACAGAGCTAGCTTACAATAAATGAATATGAAGGGGAGGCGACCGAGCAGTAGAGTTTCTAAGGGGGAAGTGTGGCAGTGGATAACTAGGGGCCGTTTACATGCGGGGCAGGGTTACCTATCTTTAGAGATAACCCAACCCTGCAGAGTGGGTCAACCCAACTTATCACTTGGAGCCACTTCTGTTTACTTGGAGGGTTGGAGGAGTAAATAATTACTAAATTATCCTTGACATTTATTTAGGGAAAACATGTGCAAATAATGAGAACGTCACGTCAGCACCGTCTTACAAGCAGAACATCATGATTCACGATGCACAACCTCCAGCTAGTTGCAAAATTACCATGCCGTCCTCCACCTCGTCGCCCATTCTTTATGCCCTGGACTGTTACGAGGTCACGCCATTTGCTTCACTATCTGCAGATTTTGATTTTCCAACAAATTCATCACTGTACGCGTGGCGATAGTGCAGTTTCTTCAATCCATCGGATTCAACGAAGCCTGTCCTTGAATACTCTCACCGAAAATAGTGCAGATTCTTCAATCGATCAGATTCGACGAAGCTCGATCTTGAATACTCTCACCAACGACCACACCCAATCAAACATCTCCGATGTTGTTTACTCACTCGAAGATCTGGGTTTCCCGCTGACAGAGGGTGGAAAGGAGAGAGGAAGGGAAGTGAAAAGAGAGTGACTTTTATGGAGGCTTTGGAGGATCTCAGACAAGCGATGGTGGATCTTCAGAGAAGGTTCAATTTACAGTGTCGATCTTCATTTGCCATATGTGAAATCAGATGTCAAAAATAGGGATTTTGACTTGGAAAAATGAGGATAATTTGATAATTTTCATCACTTAACCTGAGAGTCAAAAATTATCCGCTCAATTTGGACTGTTTAATTAACCCTCGCTACAGTGTAAATAGAGCTGGGCCGTCCAAGGCCCGGGTCACTTTTATAAAATTTAACACTCCAAGTAAACAGGGTGGTGCAAGATTAAATTGACAGTTAACATCGGTTAACCCTCTATGTAAACAGCCCCCTAGAGTTTTTGGGTAAAAAAGAAATTGAAATTTCAATAAATGAGAAGTAGGAGTACAACTGTTGTTGAAAAATAAAAAAAAGTTCTCTTACAATGTTAATGTCCTTTTTAATATTTTAGATTTATTCAACCCTAATTTTTTAATGACTTAGAATACACCCTCCATCTCTTATAAATTACACAAAGAAGTACTTCATACCAGTTTTAAGCACCCTGCTCATTTTTTTTTAACTTTCGATCCTTTTTTTATTTTTAATCCTCCTCTTTTCTTCTTCTTATATTATTATTATTATTATTATTATTATTATTATTATTATTATTATTATTATTATTATAAAATGGTAATGAAGGCTCTTTAATTATTATTTTTTTGCTGCACATGATACTTACTTTTTATTGTTGTACATGATATTTTTTGCTACACATAATATTTTTTTGCTTCGCATAATACATACAATTTATTTTGTACGCAACATTTAAAAAAAATAATTCTGCACATGACATTCTTGGCTGCACATTAACACTTTTGATGTACATAACATTTGCTGCACACGAATCTTTTTCAACACATCACAAAATCATAGGTTTATTAGTAGAAATACTTTGACTGAGTTTATGGATCAGAAACACATACAATGAATCAGATTTTAACAATCTACATAGAGTCTACCCTACATTACATCTCAATAAATTTTCAATCTCAAACACGTCAAGTTTGTGAAAGCAAAGTACTGGCAGTGGATCATAGAAAATTCATCACACTGTGATGTTGGAATGTAAGAAAAAATTACAAACCAACATCTTCTTCCATAACTCACTTCTGACTCCTAACCATTAACTCTAGCTTCTGATCTATGAACCATTTCTTCCACAATACATATAACCCACAAGCCATCATTAATTAAACTTATCACTTTGAATATCCCAATTCATCTTTAACTATTTTAAATACCAACATTTAGCAATATCAGAACTCATGAATTAGTAGATTGAGGTGGGCGAAGGCGGTGCCGAGGTTGCTGGTCTGCACAACGGTGATACTCTGATTTTGGGGCTAGATTGGTGATGGAGGATTTCACCAGATCGATCATCCCCTGAAGGCGTTTGGTGTAGTCCAGTATGGGTTTAAGGGTGTTCATGGTGACGTCGTTTTTCGTGATGGCACCATTGACTCTGGCGCCAACGATGAGAAAAAAAGAATCCACGGCGAAGATAAGAAGAAATCCAACGAATCGACAAAAATGACCCACGTCGGAGATAACGACGAGGGACAAAGAAAGGTACAACAATGCCCTAATTAGAAGTTGCCTCCAAAATTTGGTCGTGTCGAAGGAATTTGTGGAGAGAAGGAAGAGTTAGAAATTCATGATCTGTGCGTGATTTTTTGGTAAATTGCAGCACATGACACCGACAAGGGTAATTAGGGATTTTCTACCTTTTATTTTGTATCCGATGGTAATTATTTTATTTGAATGTATCTTATCAAAAATATGGATTATATTTTGTACCTAATAGTAACTATCCCATTTAAAATAACCATATTGTATTTAATAAAATATATAGTAATTCAATATATAAATAATAAATTTAAAGATTTAATAAATAAATAATATAATAAAAATACATATGTATTAGAAACTAAATAATTATTTCAAAATATTATGTTATAGAAATTAAATTAATTCATAATTAATTAGATAATACTCCTACAATTTTTATTTATTTTTACATATTCTCATACAATTATAAATTAATTTAAGTGGTACATATTAATTAAAATTATTTTATATAATGGTCAATCATAAAAAATACACTAGTTTAGAAAAATAGATATACCTCAATTTAAATAATATTTTATTTTATTCGTTCTAAAATTTAGTCTATTCGTCCTACATGATACTCTATTCGGCCCAACTACATATATCTATTCGGCCTATTTATACTTAATGAGGAAAAATTCAATTTCAGCAATCTTTTATTCTATTCAGCCAAAATCTATATATATTCGGCCTAAACTGCATATATCTATTTGGTCTACTTATACTTAATGTCGGAAAAATATTTAATTTCAGCAATCTTTAACTCTATTTGGCCTAGATTTTATCCATTCGTCCCATATCTTTCTCTATTCAGCCCAAACTGCATATATCTATTCGGGCTTCTTGTACTTTATGCCAAAAAATTCAATGTCAGCAATCTTTGACTCTATTTGTCTCATACTTATCTCTATTTGGTCCATCTATATTTGTCTATTCAGCCTATGTTTTTTCCTAAAAAAATAAGCCTATATTGGAAAAATCTATTTTTTAATACAATAAAATTACATAAATGAATATATATATATATATATATATATATATATATATATATATATATATATATATATATATATTATACTTTGCCAAGCATAAAAATGGTATTTCAAACATAAATTTTACATATTTTTTTATATTTGCACCTCAAATTTTCATTGATTCATTGATTGCAAAGTTCTTAAATAATATTAAAGAAAATTAAATTGGACTTCATCATTTGTAGAATGAGTGGGAATTATTTGCTACAAGTATTTTATAATGGTTAGTTTTTGGTAATGATGAAACAAGACACCAATGTCAGATAACCTATTCATTGATCAGATCATTCATGGTGATATATTATATTCTCACTCATGTGATTTGTGGGACCCAACGATGTTGTGTTTAAGTCCTAACTAATAAAAGTGAGTTTAATAAATTGTTTTCAAAGTAGATGGACAAAATAAACGTTCACATTTGAAAGTGGGTAAGTTGATACATTTCTACTATTTAATTTGCATATAAGAGATGGGTATAAACATATCATTTTAAGTTTTGCTTTAGAAACTCTTGAAACAGATTTTTTTAACAGCGTAAAGTATTATTATTGATAAAATAACAAAAGTAATGAGATATATCACAATACAATAGTATTTTAAGGCCTCGTTTCATAGGTGAGATGAGATAAGAGAGTATATATAGGAATTGAGATTTTAGTTAAGATAAATATGCATAATACAAAAGTGAAGATTGTTTAATAGGTTGTATTAAAATAGACATAACAAAATATTAAGATATTTGGTAGAAAATAAAAGAATCAAGATATATACTCAAATTACATTTACACCCTTTCTTTATAATTTTATATATTACTCCATTATTTATTAATTTATCACTTCTTTGCTCAACTCTCTCCCCCCACCCTACCACCACCATTTTCTCTCTCATCCCTACTAAAATGCACAACACATTCCTCCCCTCTCACCCCATCTTCTCTCTCCTCCCTCTTTCCCTTATCTTCTTCCTTCTTCCTCCTTTCCCCTTTCCCCTCCCACTTTCCTCGCACCCCATTTTCTCTCTCCTCCCCCTTTCCCATATTTTCTTTCTCCTTCCTCCCTTCCCCTTTCCCCTTACCTCCGTATATACACACACCAATCGATTACTTCACCATTTTCTGAAAAAAAAATTCTTTGAATATGGATTAACAATGAAGGGATAAACAAGAAATATGAAATATGCTTCTCACCTCCGTCAATCTGAATATGCTTCTCACCTTCTTTTCTCGCTGGAAATATGCAAAAATTTAAGGATAATATGTTGGGTTTTGCCGAATCCTTCTCAACTTAAGCGATAATCTCATTCACAAATTGCTAATCGATTAAAAAATTGCAATGAAAGGGATCAGAGGATTCTAATTCCGATTCTGAAGAGGGAAAAATTCTTATGAGGGAGAGAGAGAAACCGGTGGAAGAGAGAAAGAGTAAGACTGCGAAAGGGAGAGGACAACAATTTGTTCCTTCATTCACAAGATTAAATGGGTAATTTCAGATTGTAGTATGGAGTACTGTGAAAACCCATATTACTAATACTATGAGTTTGGCCATACATGTTATGTAAAAACCAACAGTATATAGCAACGGACTGAAGCTACAGTATCGAACCCTTCCTTTTTAAATATCAGCTATCAAACTCCATAAATGGCTATACAAAATATGTGAAAAGCCCCTAATACATGCTATCAAACAAGGCGTAAATGGTTTACATGAAAAGGAAAAAAATATATCAAATCATACCTAACTTCCTTTCAATACATATCACCATCCATCTATTAAAATTTAAAATGATTAAATCATATCGAAACTCTATTCCTATTGTAGGTCTACAACTAAGGTGCAAATGTTATGAATTCACCAAAATCTCCTTCAAGCTATATTTTCCTTGCCCTCCTTTCCACCAGGATCGAAAACTGATATTAATAGAAGAGGTATTCTTCCTTCTCTTAATCCAACTCCATACCTTACACTTTATTTCATTTAATGATTTTTTTATAATTAATAATTTTTTTGATATTTTTCTAATAATTAAAATTCATTGATAATTATTTTGAATTAACTTTTAACTCAAGTAAATATGGAGGGAAAAATAACTTAAAAGGTATTCTTCCTTCTGTTAATCCAACTCCATACCTTACACTTTATTTCATTTAATTTTCATAACATCTCATTTCCCACCTACAAATACAATATCATTCCACATTCTCCAAATTAACCAAACACTACATTCAAAACTAATAAAGCAATAGAATAACCGATTTTGACTGAAACAGTCCCCCAAACAACAAAAAATTACTTTCAGGGTTTTGTAATTTACGAAGGCTTTTATTGGTACTCTAAATGAATACTGCTCAAGTTTATTGGAGAACAATTGTGAAACAAAATTTTTAGGCTTTCAAGTATATTTACAAATTTATGTTTTCAAAATTATTTCCTACTCTAGCTATACGCTTCAGTTATCTCTTCATTCAATCTCGATTCTTTACAATCAAATAGTGAAAACATGACTCTAAACCAAAATTAAAACACTTCTTCAAGCGATATCCAATCTTCTTTTCTCCAACAGTGAATACATAAGTAAAAGATAAATTTTCAACTAAGGAAACAATCTAAAGAAATGAGTGCTCCCCAAAGTATTCGTTTAAAGATTTAGAGTTTTGTTCATTTGAAAACTTAGGGTTATTACTTGTGTTGACTTGAATGCACTTATTGTTGATGCCCTTCTTGATCACCCTTTTTCTTTATTTGTAACCTTTCTAAAATAATTTCTCTAAGAAGGTAATTATTCAAAACTTTGATCTTTGCCTGCATCCTTTGATTTTCATTTTCTAGTTGTTAATCATATACTTGTTAAAGAACTTTCACAAACCGAACTTGAGCAAAAGCATATTTTACTTATAAAAATTTTCTTTAATCCGAACTTGAGCAAAAACATATTTTACTTATATTAAATTTTCTTTAAATGAATTTGAGCTAGATTAGTTTTATTTGTTAACCAATTTTTTCCGTGTCAAACTCAAGTTAAACTTGTTTTATTGATTGACACTTTTTGAGTTGTAGTTGTTTTCTAATCGAGCCAAGCTTATTATTATAGTATGAAATTGAGACAAACTTGAGCCCGAATAAAACCCAATAAGCAAAACTTGAACTAGTGATACTATTGGTAAATTTGAAATCCCTTATGGCTTATAGTTCATGGTTAGCTTGAATGATGTTCCTAGCTTGTAGTATAGTAGATTTTGTTACTGATTGTTGGGTATATGAGGGTAGTATTTAAAACGGCTTATGGATTACTTTGGTAAAGTTGAGTTAAGAGTGACACTCTTTCTCCTTAAAAAAATACTCTGTACTTTAGGTGCTTACAGACTACAACAATCGTCCCTAAGATACAATGACTTTGAATTTCGGACTTGTAGAACAACAAGTCCAAAATTATTGGCAAACGAACTAATATTTTAAAACTTTCGGACTTGGGTAGGATAATTCTAGAACTTATGGGCTAGAATGTAATACTTGATTTGCAATGCAGGATCTGAATGAATTACCAAATGAATTTTGGGGCCTATGTATAAGAAATGAAGAGTTGTGGTGCCTTTTAAGATGGATGCCTTGATTTAATCTAGGTCGTTGGATCGTACCTTTTGATTTAAAATCCAATCCGATGCTCCAGATTGCACCCCATCATATTTGAATTTTAATTTTGAATTCAATTTTTTGGAGCCAAACCATCTTAGCCTCTTCCAACCACCTTGGTTCGAACCACGGCTGGACCATCAAACCACGAACCAAACATGGAGACTTGGACCGGACCCGTGCTGAGCCAAATCGGACCCGGCTGGTTTGAACCGGCCCACTCCACCTGCACCTAGGTCTTACCCATCGGACCCTGGTTCAAGTCCAAAATTAATGCGACTATGTACGGCTAGTGGCTCGGTTGGTTGCACCATGTGGTCCACACATTTAATTTAATTCAATAATATGTGTAGACAATAATAAGGAGTAGGAAATTTCTATGAGTTTTCCTATGTGAGACAAGTTCCCTTCCTTTCTTCTCCTCACTCTTCTTTCTTTATTTTTCTCTTGTAATTAAATTCCAAACTTCATGTGTCAATTACTCATTCACTCGAAATTGGATTTGAGGAAACTTATACATTAAATTCATCTTCTCGAAACTTAGTTTCCGAATATGCAATTAGTTTTTATTTTAGACAAATGAAAATTACAAGAATATTGGTCAAACGTGGGCTTGAACCACGTCATTATTTAACCAATTCCAACAATCCCCGCATGAATGTAATTAATGCATGTAGACTCTATCAAAAGTTCCGGCGAACTGTTATTGCATCAGGGTAGATAGCATCCAACTT
The DNA here is from genome assembly GCA_023678885.1 of Pogostemon cablin. Classification (NCBI taxonomy): domain Eukaryota; kingdom Viridiplantae; phylum Streptophyta; class Magnoliopsida; order Lamiales; family Lamiaceae; genus Pogostemon; species Pogostemon cablin. The sequence goes on from CM042983.1 coordinate 12,908,336, forward strand.
TGAATCTTAGTAGAATGTCATCGGATTTACTTGCTACTTAGTGAACATGATGTCTTGAACTATTCAACGTTTTGTGTAAACCAAGACAACAACACCCACATAATAACTATTCTAATATTCTTCATTCTCACGTTGTGTCTAATTCGGCCCTGGACCATCTTGAATTCATAAGTGCTTTTCTCATTTGAAGCGGCCAAACTTCACACTTATATAGGTGACCTCCTATAAGGAGTGTCCAGCTATACTCCACCTTTAAAGTATAGGAATCATTAAAAGCTTTTAAAGCTTACCCTTTACCACACTTTAGTAGGCTTGCACTTGAGTTATTCTGAGAATGAGTTGAACATATTTTTCAAGTGCTATTTTGGAACAATCATAACTTAGATGTCTTATTGAACCAAGTTCACGGGATCTCCGATCATCGTAGTTAAGTTACCGCAATTAACGTTCTTTAGTACGTGGATTTTAAACCCATTCTCATTACTACACTTGTCATTAGATCTCTACTTATGCCTTTCGTTAGCGGATCCGCGATATTTTTCTTAGATTTTACATAGTCAATGGAAATTATCCCACTTGAGATCAATTATCTAACAGTATTATGTCTCCTTCTTATGTGTAAAGACTTTTCGTTTTACATGTTGCTTTGTGCTCTCTCAATAGTTGTCGTGCTATCGTAATGTATCATTATAGGAGGCACTGATTTGCTCCAACAAAGAAATCTTCTAAGAAGTTTCTAAGTCATTCGCCTTCTTCACCAGCTTTGTCTAATGGAATGAACTCCGACTCCATTGTGGATCGTGCTATGAATGTTTGTTTAGAGGATTTCTATGATACTGCTCCTCCACCTATTGTAAATATGCAACCACTTGTGGTTTTGGAGTCTTTTGAATCAGTTATCCAATTAGCATCTGTGAATCCTTCGACCAAGACTGGATATCTTGTGTACAATATGACACAACTTAGAGTATGTTTCAAATAGTTAAGTACTCTTGTCAATGCTGTCCAATGTTCTTTATTTGGATTGTTTGTGAACCTACTAAGTTTATGAATAGAGTATGCTATATTCGAACGCGTACAATTTGTTAAGTACATCAAGCTTTTGATAATTCTTGTATATTTTTGTTGTGATATGGGTTCGCCTTTGTTTTTGGCTAGCTGTAGATTCACATTCATAGGAGTTTTAGCCGGGGTTAAGTCAAAGGCATCAAATTTCTTAAGTATCTCTACATAGTGAGATTGTGTTAAGACAATTCCATTAGGTGATCTAGAGATTTTTATCCCTAGTATGGCATCAGCCTCACCTATATTCTTTATGTTAAAATTCCTTTCAACATGTTCTTAGTATTCACAATCACTTTGTGATTACTTCATATTTGAGCATGTCGTCTACTTATAGACATACAATTACATATGATGTCATTGTTTAGGTGCTTGTTTTAATCTGTATAAGGATTTTATTAGCTTGCACACTTTCTTTTCTTAACCAGGGACAACAAACCCTTCAGATTATTCCATATATATCTCATCTTCTAATTCACCATTTAAGAAAGTTATTTTTACATCCATTTGATATATCTAAAGGTTATGCATTATTGCAATTGCGATGAGAACTCTAATGGATGAAATTCTTGTCACATGTGAATATGCATCGAAGAAATCATATTCTTCCTTTTGTTTGAATCCCTCAGCTACCAAACGAGCCTTGTATTTGTTAATTGAATCATATCCTTATATTTCTATTTTAGGATCCACTTACATCCTAAAGGTTTATTGTCCGGTGGGAGATCGACCACCTCCCAAAGTATGATTTTGCATTATGAATTCAATTTCTCCATTGATAGCCTCTTTCTAGAGAGGAGCATCGGGACTAGACAATGCTTCTTGTATTTTTCTTGGTTTATTTTCTAGCATGTAGCTTATAAAATTAGGACCAAATGACTTTTCCTTATTGATTCTTTTACTACGCCTTGGTTCTTCCTCCTTTTGAGGCGAACCTTTTTCTATAGCGTCATGAGTTCTTTTATCCGGACTCACTTCTTGCTTTTCCTTCTTAGGAAATATGTTCTCAAAGAACACTGATGAGTGTAAAAATTGCTAGAAAATATGATCCATTTCTATCTAGATTTTATATAATTAAGGTTAATTTTAGTGATTAATTTCTTTAATTCCTTGTTTTGTGGATAAAGATTCTATTGTTGGAATTTTTAGGTTTTATTATTAAAATAAGCTTTTACATTCAATTATGAAGACGCAAAAAAATGGGGCTCGATTTGGAGTTAAAACGGGCTAAAACGAAAAATGTGCGCAAGCTGAAAATTGTGCGGCCCAAACAAATTGAACAACCCATTTGTGATAAATTTTCAGCCCAAATTATTATCTTAATTGAGTCTTTGAAAGTTATTTATATATATTAATTAACTACTATCAAGTAAATTGGGGGAAAAAATGCCACATTTAATTTCTTGGAGCAGCAGCTAGTGGACCCATCTTCATTATTTTGTGGGGCTAATTATCCACTTCCCTCGCAGCCGTGTAAGAAATACAAATTGGGGAGCACTTTTGTTTTTAAAAAAAATATTATCAGCACATCTTATAAGAAGCTGGAAGTAGAACAAGAGAGGGGGGATTTTCATTGTTCACCATTCATTTTATTCCATTTGTTCTCTTCTTCCACCCATCAAACTCCACTAAACTCCGCCCATTTAATTAATTAAATTCTCCCATCATCTACTCCAAGTGATCAAGGAAGTAAGGGAGGATAAAAATTGCAAGAGAAGATAGAGGCTTTCATTGAAGAAATTTAAGGGAAGCATTTATTTTATTTTGTAATTTTCTTATGGTTTAATCATGAAATTATGTAAGACAATTAATTTTGTTTTACTTGATACTATGTTAGACTAATTTTCTTTGTGAGATTAGCTCCATGATTGGTTTGGATAATTTAATTTTTATGCAATTTAATTTTAATCTTAATTAGGCATTGTGTTATTTCTATCATTGATATTAATTGCTTGATGTATATGATTAATTGTCCTGGGAATGTGATTATATTGAGAAATCAATTATCTGTTTATGTTAGTTCATTGAATCATTTCATCATATACTTCATATGCATTAATTTAGAATGAGATAGAGACATCCTTCTAGATTTTAAACCATTTGATAGAACACCACGTTGGGTTAATCTAGAGATTGGTTAATTGGGTGAGGGGACCCAAACCATTAGTGAATTCATAATACCTAGAAAGAGAATATTGCATATGATTTAGTATCTAATTAGGGAACTCGTAGACTAATTAGTACCTATTGGGAGGTGTTTGCTTTGGTCTCGATCCTATGAGCTTTTTGGAGCCTTGTTGAGGGCCTATGATGAGAGTGTAAATTCACATGTTTTGGGCTCTGATTTGCGTTGAAATTGAGTACTATTTGATATTTTATTGAGATGAATTGGTACGTTTATGGGAAAGGCATGAATCAGAGGGTACAAGGGCTATTTGAGCATATTTGTATAGGAAAACAGGTGAAAAAGGCTCGGAACTAGAAAACACAATTTTAGAGGCGAGATTAAGGTGTTGTTCGACCTCTTATGGCTTGTTCGACTAGCAATAGGTGGTCAAACGGAAGGTGACAAGTCGAGTAGATTGCCAGAGCCCGTCCAGTGAGCCAGTTCGACTTGGAGATGTTGCTCGACTAACACTAGCTTGGTCGAGCAAATGAGAGGAAGTCGAGCAAAGTGGAGAAAACTTACAGTGAGCTCGTTCGACTTGGAGGAGTTGCTCGATCAAGATCAATCTGGTCGAGCAAGAGCGGTTTGGTTGAGCAAAATGCCAAATTTGTCCAGAACATTTTCTCGACCAAAAGCTCCTTGTTCGATTGGCATGCCATGGTCGAATGGCGTGTCGCTGAGGCTATTTATGATAATTTCGGATGTCTTTCACAAAATTTGATGTGTGCTTCAAGCAAAGGCCCATCCTAAGCCCATAAGGAGGTCCTACGTGTATAAAAGAAGGGCTTTCGCAGGAGAAAAACATACGAAGAGACACAACACAAGACAACACATCTTCCTTCATCCACCAAGCCCTACCATCATCCGAAGGGGTCATGAGAGAGGTTCATCTGGCGAGTCAAGTAAGATCATACCAACTAGCCATGATTGTTCCTAGATCAATCATGGGCTAGAACCACCTTGGTAGTTCTAGGGTTATGAAAGTTTTATGAACTAATCGAATTTCCATGTGTAAACTCCGTACAACACTACTTGTGGTTTATTTTATATAAGATTGTGCTTTTTCAATTCATACTCACGGTCGTTTTGTGCATCATTAACTATTATGTAGAGTCTGAATACATCTCTTGGTTATTGATTGAGTGCGTTCACCGCTGAGCAGAATCACAGGTTATAATTCTAAGTGAAGGGATTCCGAAGTCTTATTAGAACTATCTTATATAGATACTTGTTAATTGAATCATATTCGGGTTAATAAGTAGGATAAAGATTATTACTTTATAGTACCTAAAAAGGGAGATCAAATCAGGTTATAGTACTAAGTGCACGGGAAATAATTGATTATGATAGTACCTAGAAAGGGGGATAAAGTATACGTTTTGCTCCGAGGATAATCACACATGTCATACGCTTGCTTACTTGTGTCTATAGAGTATGCTTGCATGGTTTAGTGATGCGTCCATAAACTACACGGTAGAGTCGGACATCAACACATGGAAAGGGAATTAACGAATGAAACTGGATTACCTGAAGAACTACCCCATTATTCACTTGATCACAACCGAATTTCTACTCTTATTTGTTACTTATCTTGCTATTTAAGTTATATGTTATTTATTTTCTTAATCAAACCAACTCAAATTTACCAACATAATCTTAGTTAATTAGAATATAATTAAATTGATACTTATTCATCCCTTGGATTCGATATATACTTGGTCACCTTTCAAAACTAAAATTGATATCCGTATACTTGAGGATTAATTTTGTGTGTTGAGAAAATGCTCATCAAGTTTCTGGCGCCATTGCTGGGAAGACATTAAATATCTTTTGATTATATCTAGTTTAATTGAGATTATTATTCTTGTTTTTTATTTTTAACACTTATTCTTCTTAGGTGTATGCTCACAAGATGAAAGAAAGGTGAATTAGAACCATATAATCTAGAGATTGGAGCATCGTCGAGGAAGAAAAAGAATAAGAAGAGTAAGAACAAGAACGTAGATCCAACTGAAGCTCTTAATTTTGGAGTTGAAGTTGACGTGCTGAATTCGGAAATGATTGAAGCTGCAACCGAAGATAATTTGAAAGTAGAGGTAGTCAACGTGGCAGCGTATCCTGATACACTTGCCATCCGTGAAGTCTTTAAGAACAACGGAGGGGGCAATGCTGGGTTGTTAGGAGCGAGAGGGACTGGAGCCGATTTCGATTTACACCCTACTCTTATCACCATGATTGAAAGGAGTCCCTTCTCTAGGGAAACATTCGAAGATCCTCAGCAACATCTTAATAAGTTCCTTGGGTATGCAAGTAAACAAAAAGATGCAGGAGCTCATGAGGATGCGAGGAAGTTCATATTGTTTAAATTCTCGTTGAATGAAAAGGCGAGAGATTGGTATGATAATCTTGAGGCTGCTGAATGTGATAAATGGGAGAAGTTGAAAGTGAAATTCTTGGAGCGATACATGCCACCTTCCAAGGTGTTCAAGATGAAGCAAGAAATCAATAAATTTTCTATCCATGGTAATGAGTAGTTTCATAAAGCTTGGGACAGGTTCAAGGACATGCTTCGTAAGTGTCCTCAACATGGGCTGTCAAAGGCACAATATATCAGTATATTCTACAATGAGTTGGATTGCGACTCTCGGGTTTTGCTTGATGCTTCTTCTAATAGAGCATTGCTTACGAAGTCACCCATTGAGGCCGAGAAGCTTTTCGAGGATATTTCGATGAACTCAAGGTATTGGCCGACTTATAGAGTTTGAGGCACTTATGTCTTTGGAAAAGTAGCATAGGTGGAGTACACGATGGTAAAGTCGGTGAGAGATGATGAGATTGGCTCTAACTTGGCTAACATTAGTAAGCTGCTAGAGTCTCAACAAAAGCAGATCACTGATTTATCCCAGAGAGTACCAATAATGCAGCAGGACGGTGGATATGAAGGAGCAAGCCAAGAGGAGATCGAGGAGGCAAACTACGCCATGGGTCAAAGTATTCAAGGAACTAGATACCCGAATCAAGAAAACCAGAATTATTAGGGGAATTACAACAGCCGTGGTCCCCCGGGTAATTACCAACAACCTAGGAGGCCGGAGTTCTCATGGAGCAATTCGAACAATACGATGCATCCTCCTATTGGTGTTGATCCGTGAGCTAAAGTGGAAGAAAGAAAGTAGGTTTTGAAGATACGGTGAACCGATACATGGCGAGGAATGATGCGAAAGTAGACCGTCTTGAGGCAAAGTTAGAGAAGAAGATTGACGATAATTATAAGGACTTGTCTATGCAAGTGAAAGACCTCACGTTGTTGATGGGGAAAATGGCTGGGAATGTAAACAAATTAGCTCAAACTATTGAGAAAGGAATGTTTTCATCTCTAAGTATTGAGAATCTAAAGTCTTGTCATGCCATCACATTGAGGTCGGGAATGCAATATGAGGGTCCAATGTTGCCTGCAAGTCAAGCCGAATGAGACAGAGGAGTTGTTCAACCAGACTAGAGTTGCTCGACCAGACTACCTAGTCGAGCAGAGGCCGAACAACCTCAGGAAAAACAGAATTACAATACTCTATTTTTGATCAACCATTCGACCAACACCATGCCGTTCGACCTAAACATCTTGGTCGAACGGAGGTCGAACAGAAGCACTGCGATGAGAGTCCACGATCTGGGAACCTGTTCGACTAGAATCAATTCGTTCGACCAAACCACATAGGTCGAATGAAGGTCGAACAACGTGTTCTGGATCAGAGTATGCGATCAAACAGGCTGCTCGACCAAATCCAGGTTGTTCGACCAAACCACCATTGTTGAACTTAGGTCGAGCAACACAATTCAAAGTCCGATTCGATACTGAATGCGACCTCTATTGATCGGAACACTCCAGATACATCTCAAGAGCAGAATACCGAGCTTACAGTGGTAGAAAAGAAATGGGAAAGAGCCAAAAGGTTGAGAGCCGAGAAAGATAAAGCGGAGAAGGTTGAACGTGATGAATAGAGAATTCCCAAAACAAAGATACCTCCGCCTTTTCCTCTCAAGCTTGTAAAGAAGGGGTTAGAGGAAAAGTTCAAGAAGTTTTCAGAGATTATAAATAATAAGCTTGAACATTTCCTTCTCTGAAGCAATTCTGGAGATGTCATATTATGCTCGTTTTCTAAGGACATTCTTTTAAAAAAGAGAAGCTTGAACGGAATCGAAATGGTGAGTTTGTCTGAGAATTGCAGCTCGATTATACAAAGGAAGCTGCCAGCTAAGTTAAAGGATCCAGGAAGCTTCACTATCTTGTGTGAAATTGGAAAGGAGCCGGCACGTCGAGCCTTATGTGATCTTGGGGCAAGCATCAATTTGATACCGTTGTCTACTTTAAAAGGCTTGGTTTGGGGGAATTAACTCCCACATCGGTGGCTCTACAACTAGCGGATAGGTCTATGACATTTCCGAAAGGAGTGATCGAAGATGTTCTTGTCAAAGTTGAAAAGTTGGTCTTTTCTGTGGATTTTCTGTTGCATGAGATGGAAGACGACAAGGATAATACTCCCTTGATCTTAGGGAGACCATTCCTTGCGACCGCTGGAGCTATGATAGATGTACAAAAGGGTGACTACGATTGAGGATTGATAAAGAAGAAGTCCTGTTTAACTTGGATAAAGCAATAAAAATGCCGATGGAGATGCAGTGCCACAACATTGATGTGGTGGAGGAGATAGCTAATGAAGATATGTCTCTGATTCTTTCTAAGGATCCCCTTGAGACATGCTTGATGGACTCTCTCTTTTCCCACTACGGAGCTAGATGAACTCTCCAATGAGGTATGTATCGAATTTCTTGAAAACTTGCTTGCTTTAGGTGATGACAAGTATGAATCGCAAAAAACAAAGGTTGAGGAGGTGAAGTGGACAAGGAAGTACTTGCCTTTGGACAAAGAGAGTGCACCTCAAGAAGAGAAGAAAGATGAGTTGAACCCACTACCGGAACACTTGATGTATGCTTATCTTGGTGACAATGAAAAATATCCGGTAATTGTATCTTCTTCTCTTGATGATGATCAACTTGAGGAATTGTTAGATGTACTTAGGAAGTATAAGTCTATGATTGGTTGGTCTCTTGACGATTTGAAAGGTATTAGTCCTTTGTATTGTATGCATAGAATAAGATTGTTAAATGAGGCCAAGAGTAGCATTCAGAATCAGCGGAGGGTGAATCCCGCTCTTCAAGAAGTGATTAGGAAGCAAATCCTAACGTGGTTAGACGCAGGAATAATTTATCCTATTAGTGATAGTCCCCATGTGAGTCCATTGCATGTTGTTGCTAAAAAGAGGGACATGACTATAGTGAAAGTCGAAGATGGTGAGACTTTAGCCACTAGGATTCCTACGGGATGGCGTGTGTGTACGGACTACAAGAAGTTGAATGAGAATATATGCAAAGACAATTTCCCCCTTTCTTTCATGGATCAGATGCTTGATCGTCTTGCGGGGTATGAGTATTATTGCTTCTTAGATGGATATTCAGGTTATAATCAAATCATGATTTCACCCGAGGATCAAGAGAAGACTACTTTCACTTGCCCGTATGGAACATTTGCCTTTAGAAAGATGCCTTTTGGATTGTGTAATGCGCCTGCGACATTTCAGCGTTGCATGATGGCGATATTTGATGGGTTGATAGAAAAGATCATGGAGGTGTTTATGGATGACTTTTCTGTATTTGATTCCTCTTTTGATGTTTGTTTATCTAACATTTCTACTGTTTTGAAGAGATGCCAAGATATTAATCTTTTCTTGAATTGGGAGAAGTGCTACTTTATGGTAAGAGATGGGATTGTTCTTGGCCATCATATCTCGGCCAAGGGATTGCAAGTGGACAGAGCAAAGGTGGTGGCGATCGAGAAGCTTCCACCACCTACAAATGAGAAAGGAGTGCGGTCTTTCCTTGGACATTCCGGTTTTTATAGAAGATTCATAAAAGACTTCTCGAAATACTCCAAGTCCTTATCTCATTTACATGAAAAGGATGTTCCCTTCGTGTTAAATGAGGAGTGTCTAGCAGCTTTTCAGGTTTTTAAGGAGGCGCTTATTACTGCACCTATCTTGATCACACCGGATTGAACTCAGTCGTTTATACTAATGTGTGATGCGAGTGATTTAGCACTTGGGCAGCTGAGGGATAAAAAGTTTTGCACCATTTACTATGCAAGTAAGACTTTCGATGCAGCACAAAAGAACTACACGGTGACTGAAAAGGAGTTTCTTGCTGTGGTGTACGCATTCAATAAGTTTTGACAGTACTTGGTTGGCATGAAGACGATAGTGTATACGGATCACTCTGCGATTTGGTATTTGATGGAGAAGAAGAAAATGAAGCCGAGGATCAATAGATGGATTCTTTTTCTGTAGGAGTTTGATATTGAGATCCGAGATAAGAAAGGTACGGAGAACGTCTTGGTGGATCACCTATCGAGGTTGGAGACAAGGGAACATTGTGATGATTAGTTTGATTATATAGAGGAGATATTCCCTGATGAGAAGATCATGGCGGTGCTTGTTGAAGGAGCTGAAAAAGCATGTGTAGTGGATGCCCAAGGGATGGATCCATGGTATGCAGATTATGTCAATTACATTGTCGTAGGAGAAATCCCGAGAGATCTCAACCAATACCAACTTGCAAAGTTCAAGTGAGATGTTGAGACCTTCATATGGTATGATCAGTTTGTTTATAAAATATGTACGGATTCCATAGTCCGTAGGTGTGTGCCGGAGATGGAGATGGAGAGTGTTCTTGAGTTTTGCCATGCACAACCTAACGGGGGGCACTTCGGGGCTCAAAAGATGGCAGCAAAGGTACTTCATTCAGCCTTTTATTGGCCGACCTCGTTTAAAGATTGTGAGACCTATATGGCATCGTGTGATAGATGTCAAAAGATGGGAAACATAAGTTGACGAGATGAGACGCCACTGCAATCGAGCATTGTTGTCGAGATCTTCGATGTATGGGGGATCGATTTTATGGGATCTTTTCCCCCATCTAATGGATTTCTCTACATTCTTTTAGCTGTGGACTATGTTTCTAAGTGGGTGGAAGCAATCCCCACTCAAGTGAATGATTCACGAACTGTTCTATCTTTCTTGAAGAAATATATATTTGCCCGTTATGGAGTCTCTAGATCATTAGTGAGTGATGGAGGTTCTCACTTCATCAACAAGCTTCTTTCAAAGGTGCTTAAGGATTATGGAGTAAAGCATAGGGTCACTACACCCTATCACCCTCAAGCAAATGGGCAAGCGGAAGTCTCCAACCGCCAAGTGAAGCAAATCTTGGAGAAGGTAGTCGGAACCAATAGGAAGGATTGGGCTATGAAGCTCGATGATGTTTTGTGGGGGTTTCAAACTGCTTACAAGACGGTGTTGGATATATCACCGTATCAAATTATCTATGGGAAGTCGTGCCACTTGCCTGTAGAGATTCAGTACAAAGCTTTTTGGGCTTTGAGAAGATTGAATTTGTCCTTATAGGATCAAAGGGAGTTGAACATGACTCATATTAATCAACTGGATGAGTTTAGGAATCGTGCTTATAAGAACTCAGAGATTTTTAAGGAAAGAATGAAGAAACAGCATGATTCGAAGATCTCTTACAAGGAGTTCAAGCAAGGTGATGAGGTATTACTTTTCAATTCTCGCTTGAAACTCTTCGCAGGGAAATTGAAATCAAAGTGGATGGGGCCGTTCATTATCCATAGAGCATGCGGAGGGGGGAGTTTTGAGCTTATGGACAAAGATGGGGACATTATTGCGGCAAATGGGCATCAGTTGAAGCATTACAAGTCGCCGGATGATGTTTGCATCGTCTTTAAGGATACCTTGCACTAGATTGGTACCGTCGTGACTCTCCGATGTTAAACATGAGCACCTGTTGGGGGTTTTCCCTCCCATTTTATTGCTTTAATTTCATTAGTATGCATAAAAAAATTTCTTATTTGATGTGTTTATCATTCAGAAATTACATCTCTTTACAAACTTAGTTTCGACTGTGGTTTTTACTAAGTTTGGGGGTGTAATGTATACCTCATTATAGCACGGAGAATATGATCTTTTCTTTGTAATGTTTGCTAGGGGAGTTGATTTTTTGCAGGGTATATTAAAACTTTAGCAGGGTTTGATGCATCGATTTTTTGCAATTTGCCTAGTGTTTAGTGAGAGTTGTTGTTTTTGGTGTGATTGTGGAGTTACACTTGATGTTATATGGTTTCTCTAGCTTAATTTTTTGGATATCTTGATACTTGATGTTGTCTTGGAGTTGAATATTGCAGGAAAAAACGAGAAAGGTACGAAATTGAGAAAGATCGTGAGTTGTTCGATATAAAAAGAGTTGTTCAATCAGGCTGTTAGGTCGAGCGAAGTGTGAAAATCTTCCAGATGAGCTGTTCGACTTAGCCTTTCCAGCTCGACCATGAAGCTGGAGTCGAGCAATGGTTAAGCAAATGGCGAAAAACTTATAGAGAATTTGTTCAACCAACCAGTAGTTGCTCGATCAGGGGTATGAGATCGAATAAAGGTCGAGTAAGATAGAGAAGAATAGGGGGCACGATGAGGAAAGTTACTCGACTTCCAGCACCTATTCGACTGATCGGTGTCATTTTCACCTAGATTTTAGTGTCTTTTTATTATGTATTTTGTGTGTTTTTATTCATTTTGTATATCATTTGGTGGTGTTATGTGAAGATATGGAGATGTGTGCCTTGAAATGATAAATGTGTGATTTTCATGATTAAGTGCCTTAAATTGTGCTACATTTGTGAATATTTAGAGAATTAGTAAATTGGTGTAATTTGTGTGATTATCAGGTAAAAATGGATTCTAGACATGATAAAGAAGATGTGGGAAAAAACAGAGCTCGATTTGGAGTTAAAACGAGGGAGAATGAGTCAAAGCAAAATGCTGAAAAATGCACGTCCCACTTTTGTAATTTTTCTGTACTTTTTTGGAGCTCAAAAATAGAAGTGTGATACATGGTTGGAAATCCATAGAAAAGAGGATCGTTTTGGTATAAGGAACACTTCAACCGGAGCCCAAACGAGAAAGTTATGATTAAAATGGTGACGTCGCGCAAGCAGTTCTTACTCAGCACGGTTGTGCTACTTTGCATGACTTGTTATACCTTCAAATGTTGGAATTTTTCTCAGATCTATATATGGTTGAAAAGCCACGGAAGAGAGGATCGCGTGAGCGCAAGAATCACTAAAAACGGAGATCGGATGTGGAAGTTATGCGCGAAATGGTGAGACTGCGCAGCACGCGATACGCTACACGGCCCGTGTACCGAGCACGGCCCTGTAAGGCATGGGCGTGCTCGGACACCAGAAAACGCTACACGGCCACCTCCGTGGCCGTGTGACGCTGCACGGCCCGTGTAGGTTCAAAAGGCAGTTTTATGATCTCTAAATGTTCTAGAAGCTTCCATGGGGGTATAAATACATGTTTTGACCACAAAATTCGGGAGGAATCATTTTTGGATCAGTTTCCACACACACTAAACACCTAAAATCACACACATTCATCTCCATCTCTTCCATCCTTCACTTCATCCATCCAAACCACTTGATCTCCTCAAATCCATCCATTAATCCATCCATCCAACAATCTAAGAAGAGGAATTCATCAAGGAGTGAAGATTTGAGCATGTTGAAGGAGAAGAAGGCCTACATTGCAAGGGAAGCCAACTTACCTTTAATTTGTGATTTTCTTCATTATTTAGCTAGATTAGAGCATGCCTTGGATTGTAATGAATTTGTAATGCTATGTAGTGGCTAGTCCTCATGTGAGGCTAGCAATGTGATTGGTTAGGAATTATGTAGATTTTGCACACCACATGTTTGATGAAATGATTGTTATGAATATTTTCTATCATGAATGTTTATTCTCATTTGATGCATGATTTGTGTGGTTAAATTCTCTATGCATAGTGTTAGGATGGCCATTCCAATATTATGTATGGTGGTTTAATTGAATCATTGATTGTATGAGGTGACTTAGTTAGTATGAGGGGAGGAAAGCCATTCCCTCCAATTGCTTAGAACCTCATGATAGGACATTAGTGATGAACTAGTGAGGGGAACCAAGTCAATTTTCACTTGACCTTAGAAAGGGAACACTAGGAAAACGTCCCTGCCCACTAGAAAAAATTCCTCGTGATAATATCTCTACACCGGTATATTAATATCCGTAAGTACCTATAGGAAGAGTTAAGATTGGAGACGCTCTTAGAGTGCCCTTAATATCATAACTTGAAAATCATCAATGCATGTGTGTGTGTGAGTCTATATAAGTCTTTTCCATGAGTGTTGCTTGCCTTGCATACTTCTTAGATTGCTCTACCTTCATCCATCTTCCATGTCCATTGTATCCATCTATCTTTAATTGCTTTCTTAGTGTTAGTTTTTAGTGTTAATCATCACATCCTTATCGATTCGTCCTACTAGAGTAAAGCATTTCTCAAATACGGCTACCCACTTTCGCCCTTGGGTTCGATATCTTATAAATTTTGCACTTGGTCGCTTACGTGCTACACACGATAGAGTACACTTGCTCTAAATCAATTACCAAAATTGAAACCAAGTTCATGGCGCCGTTGCCGGGGCGAAAGCCTTTTGTGTAACGTGTTTGAATTTGTTAGCTTTACTTAGGACATTTTTCTTATTTTTGCATTCTAAATTTGCTTTGAAAAATTGTGTTCTTACTTGTTCTTCTTGATAGGTACATCAACCTTGAAAGAAGGGGAGAAGGAGCAAAACAAAAAATAGCAAGTGAAGAGATATTGTAGAAGGTCCCTTGAAAAGATGATGAACATTGACCAATTCTACAATAATGGAGGAAATGGGGGATGGCAACGAGCTTATAATGAGAGTACAAGCCAACCATATCAAGGATACATTTACACTCCATCAAGTTCCTACAATAATTTCTTCTCTACAAACATTCAACCAAGTTTTTCAAGTTATGAGCCTCAAAATACATACTCCATGCCTACTTCCAACTTTAATGGGGGACAAGTGTGGAACATGCCCAATTACCAAATGGGAAATGGAACAAGTATGCAAAATGGGTATGTCCAAGGGAATCTCCAAGAAGAGTGTCCGCCAAATGGTGAAGGAAAGTCTACAATAGAAGATCAAATGGCTAAAGTGTTGGAATTCATGAAAGGGACTAAAGAAGGAATAGATGAAATGAAACATGAAATGAGACAACGAAATGAAGAAAGAAAGAGAAAAGTTGAGGAAGAGGAGAGGAGATTTGAAGCCATAGAACGTCAATTGACTCAAATGATAAGTGAACGGAACACTTTCTACAACATGGAGAATTTTGATGAAGAGAATGAAGAAAAGTTAGAGGTAGAAGAGTGTTTGGGGGATAATAAAGACTCGAGTGTTGAAGAGTTTTTAAAGGCTAAGGAAGAAAAGAAAGAGGTAAGTTTGGTTGAAGAAGAGTGTGTAGAAGGAAAGGATGTTGAGAACAAGTCAAAATGGAGAAGAAAGAAAGAAACAGTGCCAAAAGAAGCAAAGCGTGTAGAAAAGTTTGAATGTGACTATTGGGGCATTCCGATTACTCCTTATCCTATTCCTTTTCCTCAAAGATGTGTTAAAGAAGAAAAGAGAGAAGAGTTTGAGACTTACATTGCATTGAAAAAGAAGAAGATGGAGGAAAGTAAGGTGAAAGATGAAGAGGTCAAATCTATGCATGAAAAGTATTCCATGAAAGTGGAGGACCTTGGAAAGGATGTAATGCCTTGTGAAATTGAAGGAAAAAGAACTCTTAATGCAAGGTGTGACTTGGAGAGGAGTGAAAATGTGATGCCTTATTCTACTTATAGAAGCCTTGATATGGGGGAACTCAAGCCTACTACAACTTGTCTTAAGGGTAAAAATGGATCTTTTATTTTGCCTTTTGGAAAGGTTGAAGACGTTGTGGTTAAAGTGAATGAGATGGTTTTTTCGGTTGATTTTATGGTACTTGGTGTGGAAGCGGAGCCTCGAGTCCCGCTTACTCTTGGAAAAAATTTCTTTACAACCGAAAGATCTAGTGAAGATGAAGAAAAAGAGGAAGTCTCATTGAGCTCGGAGGACGAGAATGAATTACTATCATGCCATCAAGGAGGAAAGGATGAATCATATCTTAAGACCCCAAATGTGCCTCCGGATGAGTTTGAAAAGATTGAACAATCTTACTACATAGAAGCTTTGAATCCTATTGCGGAAAATTTTGTGAAGAATGGAAAGAAAGGGGATGAGGAAATAACGAGTATTGTTCAAGATGGTGAAAATGTTGAAGACTTGTTGGAAAGTGATGAGGAAAAGATTATTAGTGACTTCTTATCCTTGTTGGATGATGAAAGTTGTTGTGAAGAGGAGAAAGAGTTAGAACAAGATCATGAGGTAGAAAAAGGTGAAGCTTCGTTGAAGGCCAAGAACCCCGAAAAATTTGTACTTACATGTGAAATCAAGAATGGGAGAGACTTCAATGCTATAAGTGATCTTGGTTCAAGTGCAAATTTGATGCCTTTGGAAAATTTTGAAAAATTTGGCATTGAGCGGTTAAAGAAAACTCTTGTAGAATTTGAAAAGTTTAATTCTTCTCATGTTGAACTTGATAGGAATGAAGTTCCGGATATTGAATGGAAATTAGATAAAGAAGGATATTGTTGCTCTTGCAAAAGGAAAAAGCGTCCATTGTATGATTCTCCCGGAATGTCAAGTATGGTTAGTAAGAAGGGGGATACGGTCATAACGGACAAGAAGAGAGCAAAAAGGAAGTTTAAAGTGAAGATGAAGGCCGATTGACCAAAGGATTTTTGTGGAGTTTAAAAGTTGAATTATGCGTCCGGCTTGAAGACATTAAACTTAGCGCTAGATGGGAGGCAACCCATCATTTATTTTAATGCTTTCATTTAATTGCTTTGATTTAGTTTTCTTGCATTTTTTTGTGTGTAGGTGGATTGTGCTCATGAAGGAAAACACATAAGGATGAGACGAGATGTGTTAGATTTTGAATGAAGATGTATGTCACACCACTTTGTTCAAACTTAAATTTAACACTTGTGTTAATTTAAGTTTGGGGGGAGAGTGTGTGGTGGCCATACTTGAATGTTGGCATGCACATACGTCATCACAAGGTACGTTTAAGATGATCAATGGTGGAAACTACAAGGGTAAGTCTCACCACTTTTTGCAAACTTAATTCTCAACTTGTTTCGATTTAAGTTTGGGGGGATAGTGTGTGGTGTGTCTTACCACTTGTGTATGCTTGATGTATCATGTTGATAGAGTGATTATCTTGTGAAAATTGGGTAAATTTTAAAAATTTTTCTCATGAGTATTGGATTGATTTTGGTTAGTTTGGTTGTGTTGGAGTGCATGATAATCCTTATTTTTATTGCAAGTGTTGAGCTAATGGTTTGTTGAGTGTTTGAGCATGGATGAAGGATAGTGGAAGCATGAATGGAGCTTGGAGCTAACGCTTTCATTATCAAAATGCCTATTGAGGGAGTTCACTCTACATCTTATCACTTCTAAATTGCTTGACATGAATTGATGTTGATTTGGATTGTAGTGGATTAACATGTTACTTCATGTGTTATGTACTTGGGAGGTTTACTTGCTTTATTTAGGTAGTTTACTTGCTTTATTTTTCTATTTTTGAATAAGGTGGCAAAAATCTTGAGCTTACATGTTATTGGATGATGATTTGTGCTTTATTTTCTTTTGATGGATGGAATTTTGATTATTGCATGATTATGTGTTTTTGTGTTGTTGTTTGCTTGGTGAGTCTTTGCTCATGCGTTTTGTTTGTAATTTTTATTCTTGTATAGGGTTGCTTGGTGGTATGTTTTGGGAAGGAGTTAAATATTTTTGAATGTGAGCTATGATGCATTGTTTGTGATAGGTGATGGCAAGCATGTTAATGGTTTCTACTTGTTGAAATTGTGACATGTTCTATTTAACTTGTTCAATTTTGAGATGAATTGAGGTGTAATGAGTTCCTAAAGGTCCGAGCAAAAGCTTGTGAGCGTTTGAGCCTCAACCGTGCATCCATGGTTAATTTCTTAATGAGTGGGTCGATTGAGCCTTGATAAACTAGAACTCGCTCATGGATTACGGGAATGAGCCCGATTGGTGGAGGTTAGTGAAATGATCCTAGGCCATCCTTGTAATTTTATAGCCATTGTCATATATTTCCTTACCCTATACATCATCCCTAGTTAGCCACTTTGAGCCTTTAAGCCTATTTCTTGTGATATAAGCACAATACAAACCATGATTACCCACTTAAGCCTTATATATATGCCTTTGTGTGGGTGATTGAGGAGATGATGGTCTACAAGGTTTGATATGAGAATTGTGCAAGAGAAAGAAGGAAATGATAAACAAGCAAGAAAAGGATGAAAAGAGCTCAAGCAAAATGCACATGCAACCTTCAAAGTAAAAAAGGAGCAAAACAACAAAAATATGCTCAAGGAATTCAAAAGTCGAAAGAAAGGAAGCATGCAAATTAAAAGAAGCTCAAGAATCCAAGGAATGATAATGATTAGTGCTTGTGATTAGAAAAGAAAAAAAAGGAAGATAGAAACGTGAAGAAGTTGAAGAAGTTGATCATCTCTTCGATTACTTACACTCGATGAGTCACTCTTATCCATAATCTCCCTACCCTTACCAAAAAGCCTAACATTACATCCAAAAATAAAAGACCTTTTTGATCATTAGTTGAAGCCTTGGTGGCTTGTGAATGTAGTCCGCGAGCAAGCCTATGGTGCGTCGGGTTCAATCGATTGATGAGTGAAAATTACCCTACTTCATAGAGTGTTGAGTGCATTTTGATACCCGTTGTGAGGCTTGGACCGGAAGGGACTTTATTACTCTTAATTTTCTTAGACTTGAACTTGTTAATTTTTTTATGTCATGATTTTAATGTTGTAGTATGACTTGATATGATTTGTAGTCCTTGTTACTTATGATGTGTTGTTGCTTATGTTCGTTAGGTCTTTCTCTAGGTGAAAATTCCCCCTCTCGTTTTTTCATTTTCGTTGCTCGAGGACGAGCAACACTTTAAGTTTGGGGGGTTGATCGGTGTCGTTTTCACCTAGATTTTAGTGTCTTTTTATTATGTATTTTGTGTGTTTTTATTCATTTTGTATATCATTTGGTGGTGTTATGTGAAGATATGGAGATGTGTGCCTTGAAATGATAAATGTGTGATTTTCATGATTAAGTGCCTTAAATTGTGTTACATTTGTGAATATTTAGAGAATTAGTAAATTGGTGTAATTTATGTGATTATCAGGTAAAAATGGATTCTAGACATGATAAAGAAGATGTGGGAAAAAACAGAGCTCGATTTGGAGTTAAAACGAGGGAGAATGAGTCAAAGCAAAATGCTGAAAAATGCACGTCCCATTTGTGTAATTTTTCTATACTTTTTTGGAGCTCAAAAATAGAAGTGTGATACATGGTTGGAAATCCATAGAAAAGAGGATCGTTTTGGTATAAGGAACACTTCAACCGGAGCCCAAACGAGAATGTTATGATTAAAATGGTGACGTCGCGCAAGCAGTTCTTACTCAGCACGGTTGTGCTACTTTTCATGACTTGTTATACCCTCAAATGTTGGAAGTTTTCTCAGATCTATATATGGTTGGAAAGTCACGGAAGAGAGGATCGCGTGAGCGCAAGAATCACTAAAAACGGAGATCGGATGTGGAAGTTATACGCGAAACGGTGACACTGCGCAGCACGAGATACTCTACACGGCCCGTGTACCGAGCACGGCCCTGTAAGGCATGGGCGTGCTCGGACACCAGAAAACGCTACACGGCCACCTCCGTGGCCGTGTGACGCTGCACGGCCCGTGTAGGTTCAAAAGGCAGTTTTATGATCTCTAAATGTTCTAGAAGCTTCCATGGGGGTATAAATACATGTTTTGACCACAAAATTCGGGAGGAATCATTTTTGGATCAGTTTCCACACACACTAAACACCTAAAATCACACACATTCATCTCCATCTCTTCCATCCTTCACTTCATCCATCCAAACCACTTGATCTCCTCAAATCCATCCATTAATCCATCCATCCAACAATCTAAGAAGAGGAATTCATCAAGAAGTGAAGATTTGAGCATGTTGAAGGAGAAGAAGGCCTACATTGCAAGGGAAGCCAACTTACCTTTAATTTGTGATTTTCTTCATTATTTAGCTAGATTAGAGCATGCCTTGGATTGTAATGAATTTGTAATGCTATGTAGTGGCTAGTCCTCATGTGAGGCTAGCAATGTGATTGGTTAGGAATTATGTAGATTTTGCACACCACATGTTTGATGAAATGATTGTTATGAATATTTTCTATCATGAATGCTTATTCTCATTTGATGCATGATTTGTGTGGTTAAATTCTCTATGCATAGTGTTAGGATTGCCATTCCAATATTATGTATGGTGGTTTAATTGAATCATTGATTGTATGAGGTGACTTAGTTAGTATGAGGGGAGGAAAGCCATTCCCTCCAATTGCTTAGAACCTCATGATAGGACATTAGTGATGAACTAGTGAGGGGAACCAAGTCAATTTTCACTTGACCTTAGAAAGGGAACACTAGGAAAACGTCTCTGCCCACTAGAGAAAATTCCTCGTGATAATATCTCTACACCGGTATATTAATATCCGTAAGTACCTATAGGAAGAGTTAAGATTGGAGACGCTCTTAGAGTGCCCTTAATATCATAACTTGAAAATCATCAATGCATGTGTGTGTGTGAGTCTATATAAGTCTTTTCCATGAGTGTTGCTTGCCTTGCATACTTCTTAGATTGCTCTACCTTCATCCATCTTCCATGTCCATTGTATCCATCTATCTTTAATTGCTTTCTTAGTGTTAGTTTTTAGTGTTAATCATCACATCCTTATCGATTCGTCCTACTAGAGTAAAGCATTTCTCAAATACGGCTACCCACTTTCGCCCTTGGGTTCGATATCTTATAAATTTTGCACTTGGTCGCTTACGTGCTACACACGATAGAGTACACTTGCTCTAAATCAATTACCAAAATTGAAACCAAGTTCACGACCAAGACATGGAGGTCGAACGGAGGTCGAGCAAAATGCTAAATCTATCCAGAGAAGTCATTCGACTTAGCAGGAGTTGTTTGACCATTACATGGTGGTCGAACGGAGGTCGAACAAGTCAAGGAAAAATAGGGGCTCGACTACATACGTTGCTCGACTTTCACGTGCTGTTCGACCAAGAAATTCAGGTCGAACGGAAGTCGAGCTAGGCAAATTTAAAAGGTCAGATCTGGCTCGCTTGACTTGCAAATGTTGTTCGACCATTCCTAGCAAGTCGAACCGAGGTCGAACGGATACTGGAGCAGTTTTTAAAAGGTATTTTATTCCATTCGACACACCCACTTCCGTCATCCTTTCTCGAGCACTACTTCGTAACCGTAAGTTCGTCTCCTTAACTTCCTTCCTACACTTTAATCCTCTCTTCCACACACTTCACATCCAATTTTGAGAGATTGCAAGATCTAATCTCGGATTTTCACTCAACTTTTGGGGAATTTTAGCTCTTGCTCACCACATGCACACCATGTTAAACAAAGGTACATTTTCTTCTCACTTTACTTGCGGATTGAGATGATTATGATTAGTAAAGAATGGGTGAGTGGATTCATGCTAGATTTCGTGTCGAATTGCTTGAGTTGTTGTTATAGATTGCATCTGGAAATTCTTGGATTGTGCTTCGTTGAATTGTGGAAATTTTGTGAATTTGATGTTGTATGAAGCATGGGCTTTGGTTTAGTTTCGAATTATAGATATGGGCTCATTGAATTTGGAAATTGATGAGATGCAATTGGTGATGGAACTTGAGCATGTTGAATTGTGACTTGGTGAAACTTTGAGTTGATTTGCTATTATGTTGGTGTAAAGTAGTGTTGGATTACTTGAATCTTGATATTCTTGATTGATAGTGTAGTTTAGAGTTTGATGATTTGGAAACACGTGAGATTGAGTTGAATTGGATACATGAATTTGAAGTCTTGAGTAGGATTCATGATAGACCTAGGCTTGGTTTTATCTCTTGTTGGTATATTGAAGTACAATTTTTATAGGGAAAGAGATTGCTTTTTCTTCAAAGAGGAAGGGAAACGAGTCATCCCCGTTGGTGGAGATCGTCAAAAAGATAAAGATGCATAAAAGGAGAACACTAAGGGATTTTGGAATCAAGATTGGCGAGTGGGAGGAGAAAGAGAAGCTATGGAATGCAATCTTGTTGAAGATAAGAAGAACGAGGTATCAGGATGATCGAGCCATGATGGATATGCACATCATCAATGACATTCGTTGGATGTTCAACAGAGTGGGCATCGCAGCATTAATGGAGATAAAAAGGGAGACCTACTTTCATATCACTGCGGAAGTATTGTGCACGCTACAAGTGGAGCGTGGTGATGGATATCTTCCCTATGGCATTCATATGCAAATAGGAGGTCAAGAGCAGACTATGTGGGCTCGTGAGTTCAACGAGATCATTGGCTGTGAGAATGTGGTTGGAAACCAGAGTGATGACTTCAGGGCAAATGATTTTTGGAGAGATATAACGGGGAGGCAAGAGGACTACAATTCCAATACTTCTAAGGTTGCTTTTATTCTCAACCCGGTTATTGCCTACATGGATCGGATCTTAGGGAATACTTTGTTTTCAAGGTCTGAAGGGAGCTGTATTCCAAGAGGAGAGCTCTATGTCCTATTGTGTATGCTCAATGGAGTTCGCTTCAACGTCGCTGCTTACTTTTTCCATCAGCTGTACAAGTTCACCATGCATGGTTTTCAGAGAGTAAACATTGGGGGGCTGATCACAATCATAGCGGAGTACTACAGGGTTGACTTGAGTAGGTATGAGCCTGTTCGAGGTGATTCGGATTTGATCTTGACCTCTTGTGTCAGGATGGGGCTAATTGAGAGAGTGAATGATGCTTGGATATTCATCCGAGGGAAGGAGCCTCGAACACTTGAGTTTCCGCTTGTGATAACCGACCTTACCACTGTGAGGGATAATCGTAATTGGTTGATGAATACGACGGAGCACACAGTGATCTCTAGGACGTGCTTGGGAAGAGGGAATTGGAGATTGTTGGCTGATTTACGAAGGCAAGTAATTAGCTTGGATGAGGACATGGTTCTTATTGGAGATCCAGCTGATTTCGAGGAGGAGGAGCCACAGCCACCACAAGCTTTTGATTATCAGGAGGACATGCATCCGGTGCAGCCACAGCAGCCATTCGAGTGAGAATTTTTTGAACCACCACCACCACAGCCTCAACCGCAGCCGCAGCAGGATTATTAGGTGGCCCAAGATCAGTTCTATTGGGAGCAATTCCGACTGATGCATGAGCATTTTGCCATGCTTAACGCTAACCAGCAAGAAACGAATCGACAGCTGGCACTTGCAAATGCCAACTATGTTGCACTCAACACACATTATGTTGAGATGGATAGACGGTTGAGGCAGTTGCAGGATCATGGGCGAATGATGGACATGACTCTCAATGCCTTGCATAGAGATGTAGACCGGATGAGGCTCAATATGGATGGTGAGGATGCGGGGAGTTTAGAGGAAGATGATGCTCCGGAGGAGTGATGAGCATCAGGTTTTTATTCTTTTCTGATTCTTCTCATCCCTCATTCTCTTTTCTACTTAAAAGGTGCTGGGTTGAGTGTTTGGGTGTAGTGGTGATTCTTGCGAGAGTGGTTTGTATAATGATTGAAATGATGTGCTTGGGATGAATTCATGTTATGAATGGGTTCTTATTGATGCATGATAATTTGTTAATGGCAAGCATGTTCTATTTGTACTTGTAATTCATAAGAAATTGAAGTTGATTGCATGCTTTGAAGAGTGCTTAGGATTCTATTAACCTTGTGAGGATTTGAGCCTTTTGATCGTGCTATACGCATGATTGTTTATTCTTGAGAGTCATTTGTATACTCGTATTCTAGAACTTGACTTGGAGTCTTGTGTGAAATCTATAATTGATAGATACTAGGAAGTGACCTTAGGCCATTATTGTTGATCGAGTTACTTAAGCAAATTTATCTTACCTTATTATATAATTATCTTTGCAAGTCTTATTGAGCCTTTTTCTTGGCAAGCCTTGATAATGAACTGTTTACCCTTTTTGAGCCTTTAACCCAATTACTAGTAAAGTGTTGAGGTAGACGAATGCTCTAGGAAGTTTTGAAGTGGAGGAGAGATTTGGTGAAAGCAAATTTGAGAGACAAGAAGTTGAATCTTGTTAGGGATAGTGCCTGAATCTGGTATCCCGAACGATAGAGAGGGTAGTGCCTGAAACTGGTACCCTTATACTTGAAGAACACCATAATTGGCATGTTGCGGAAGAGAAGTTGAGCTAAGTAAACATGGAGGAATGGTCTATGAATGTGATCGTTGAGATAAAGCAGTGAAGAGGGAGCAACTGAAAATAATATACCAAGGTAACTCTTTACTAGTAAAGATAGTCACTTACCTATATTCTTTCACCTTAACCAAAGAGTCAACGTTACATTCTTGAAGCAAGTCCTTTGTGATCCTAGTATTGAGTCGATTATGGATGGAGTTTTGAGACTTTTGTCAAGCTTATAGTTACGCGAGTATATAAATTGAAAATGAGTGTTGATATCAACCATAAAGTGTATATCTTTTACACTTGAGTGAGAGAGTAAATACTTACCCGTGAGCTAGATGACTTAGTACTCGTAGAAGTATTGTGATTAATTGATGTTTTTATGTGAATGAAATGTATGATAGTTGCATGTTTTAAGTTAATATAATTATATGTTGTACCTTGTGATTACACTCTCTAGCTTTGTCTGATATTCGTTGTCTCGGGACAAGCAACACGTAAGTTTGGGGGTTTGATGAGAGTGTAAATTCACATGTTTTGAGCTCTGATTGGAGTACTATTTGGTCTTTTATTGAGACGAATCGATATGTTTATGGGAAAGGCACGAATCAGAGGGTACAAGGGCTATTTGAGCATATTTGTATAGGAAAACAGGTGAAAAAGGCTCGGAACTGGAAGACACGATTTTGGAGACGAGATTAAGGTGTTGTTCGACCTCTGATGGCTTGTTCGACCAGCAACAAGTGGTCGAACGGGAGGTGACAAGTCGAGCAGATTGCCAGAGCCCGTCCAGTGAGCCAGTTCGACTTGGAGATATTGCTTGACCAACACTAGCTTGGTCGAACAGATGAGAGAAAGTCGAGCAAAGTGGAGAAAACTTACAGTGAGCTTGTTCGACTTGGAGGAGTTGCTCGACCAAGATCAATCTGGTCGAGCAAGAGCGGTTTGGTCGAGCAAAATGCCAAATTTGTCCAGAACGTTTGCTCGACCAGAAGCTCCTTGTTCGACTGGCATGCCATGGTCGAACGGCGTGTCGCTGAGGCTATTTATGATAATTTTGGATGTCTTTCACCAAATTTAACGTGTGCTTCAAGCAAAGGCCCATCCTAAGCCCATAAGGAGGTCCTATGTGTATAAAAGAAGGGCTTCGCAGGAGAAAAACACACAAAGAGACACAACACAAGACAACACATCTTCCTTCATCCACCAAGCCCTACCATCATCCGAAGGGGTCATGAGAGAGGTTCGTCTGGCGAGTCAAGTAAGATCATACCAACTAGACATGATTGTTCCTAGATCAATTATGGGGTAGAACCATCTTGGTAGTTCTAGGGTTATGAAAGTTTTATGAGTTAATCGAATTTCTATGTGTAAACTCCATACAACACTACTTGTGGTTTATTTTATATAAGATTGTGCTTTTTCAATTCATACTCACGGTCGTTTTGTGCACCATTAACTGTTATATAGAGTCTGAATACATCTCTTGGTTATTGATTGAGTACGTTCATTGCTGAGCAAAATCACATGTTATAATTCTAAGTAAAGGGATTCTGAAGTCTTATTAGAACTATCTTATATATATACTTGTTAATTGAATCATATTCGGGTTAATAAGTAGGATAAAGAGTATTACTTTATAGTACCTAAAAAGAGAGATCAAATCGGGTTAGAGTACTAAGTGCACGGGAAATAATTGATTATGATAGTACCTAGAAAGGGGGTAAAGTATACGTCTTGCTCCAAGGATATTTACACGTATCATACGCTTGCTTACTTGTGTCTATAGAGTACGCTTGCATGGTTTAGTGATGTGTCCATAAACCACAGGGTAGAGTCGGACATCAACACATGGAAAGGGAATTAACGAATGAAACTGGATTACCTGAAGAACTACCCCATTATTTACTTGATCACAATTGAATTTCTACTCTTATTTGTTACTTATCTTGCTATTTAAGTTATATGTTATTTAGTTTCTTAATCAAACCAACTCAAATTTACCAACATATTCTTAGTTAATTAGAATATAATTAAATTGATACTAATCCATCCCTTGGATTCGATATATACTTGGTCACCTTTTGAAACTACAATTGATATCCGTATACTTGAGGATTAATTTTGTGTGTTGAGAAAACGCTCATCAGCCTACAACTTAAGTGACTCAAGAGAGAGAGCTTAGGATGTATTAGTGATCGTTCCTATGCCATGTTCATGATAGATTAAAATTAATAGCATAATTACTTTATTTTCTATGCCATGATTGTTGTTATCTTATCCTTGCATCATTTGAGACACATTCATTCTTGCATCAATAATATTTTTATTAGTCTAATTGCATTTTAATTTCATGCTTATCTATCATATTCTTTCGTTGTCCTTATAAAATTAAATAAATTTGAGATCGTTTAGACTCTTATTGCTTGAATTCCCTTGGGTTCGATAATTTTTATTAATTGAGTATATTTCTACGACGATCGAGTATAATTACTCATGAGTGAAAAATATTCAATCAAACACTGTATTTCTAGATTCAATAGTCATTCCCTCATTCATTTCGAGAACTCTCGACTTGTGAACCAAGAATCGATATGCACTACTATTGTATGCATAGCCAATAAAGATGTAATCAACTGTTTTGGATCCTAGTCTTACTTATTTTGATTTAGGTACCTCAACTTTTGATAGGTACCCCTACACTTTGAGGTAACAGTATGATGGTTTCCTTCCTTTCCATAATTCATATAGAGTTTTATCTCTTTTCTTGTGTAGTAGTTTATTAAGAATATGGTTTATCAAAAATACAGCTTCCCCCAACATGCTCCGGGGAAGGCTCGAGCTAATCAATATAGCATTCATCATCTCTTTGAGAGTTCTATTTTTGCGTTCGACAACGCCATTAGATTGTGGCGAGTATGGTATCGTGGTTTGATGAATAATGTCATTTTGTAGATAAAATTCTTCAAATGGAGACACATTATCCACCTTTATCACTTCAAATCATTTTGATTCTTTTGTTAAGTTGATTTTGACTTCATTCTTAAAGTTTATGAATGCATTTATTGCTTCATCTCTTCCTC
Source organism: Pogostemon cablin (assembly GCA_023678885.1). Taxonomy (NCBI): domain Eukaryota; kingdom Viridiplantae; phylum Streptophyta; class Magnoliopsida; order Lamiales; family Lamiaceae; genus Pogostemon; species Pogostemon cablin. The sequence continues at coordinate 12,935,096 of CM042983.1, forward strand.
TTAGAAGATATACATAACAATATCTTGTGCAGTCATAGATAAAAGTTATGATGTAATTTTTCCCCCTCTAGTTGGTATGAACTTTAAATCACATATATCAGTATGGATTAGTTCTAGAGGTATAGTACTTCTTTCAACTGAGTGAAATGGTGCTTTTGTCATTTTTGCTTCAACACAAATTTTACATTTCTTTTGTGGATCTAGTTCCAATTTTGGCAACAAATTTAAGTTGACTAATTTTCTTAGCGAATTTAAACTTGCATGTCCTAATCTATTGATGCGCATTTTCTTTGCACGCAAAATTAATCCCCAAGTATTAAGGATATCAGTTGCAGCTTAAGCAAGCGACCAAGTGAATTATCGAACCCAAAGAACGGCGTATTATCAATTTAATTATTTACTAAATTAATTAAGATGAATTGGCAATAAAGTTGTGAATTTATTATAAACTACTAAACAAGGAATTAAAATAAAAAATAAAATAAATTGGGAACAAGAAAAATACAAAAGTGGATCAAGTAGGAGAATAGGTAGCTCTAGGAAAATCCAGTTTCACTCATTATTTTCCCTTTCGTGTGTTGATGTCAGACTCTGCCTTGTGGAATATGGACGCATCACTAAATCATGCATATCTACTCTATAGACACAAGTAAACATGCGTGTAACACGTGTGAATAACCTCGGAGCAAGAGATATAATTCCACCCCCCTTTCTAGGTACTATCAGTATCAATTATTTCCCTGGACAATTGGTACTCTAACCCGATATGATCTCCCTTTATAGGTACTATAAAATTATCCTCTTTATCCTACTCAATAACCCGAATTCAATTCAATTAATAAGTATTCATATATGATAGTTCTAATGAAGCTTCGGAGTCCCCTCACTTAGAATCATAACATGGAATCCTGTTCAGTGGTGAACGCACTCAATCTACAACCAAGATATATATTCAGACTCTATATACCAATTGAAGATGCACAAAACGACCATGAATATGGATTAAGAAAACACAATCATATATAAAATAAATCCTCAAGTAGTGTTGTATGGAGTTTACACACGAAAGTTCAATTAATTCGTAAAAACCTTCACAACCCTAGTTCTATCAAAAAGGCTCTAGCCCATGATGTTACAAAGAACATCATGGGTGTTGAATAGATATTACCCGGATGTCTGGAAAATTACAAGATAAATTAGGAAAAGAAATAAATCCTAGATGCGGGAATCATCGCGTCCTTCTCCGTCTTGAATCCTCCTCTTGGTTCTACTCTTGATTCCACAAACGAATCTTTAAAGTGATGGATGAATGAAGGAAAGGATGTGGATATGGTTGGGGGTGATCCCCCCTTGTAGGGTGTAGTATTGTTTTGGCCTCTCTCCAATCCAATATCTTATATTGAATAATGATGTAATCTACACCCCCTTTTATACTTGTAAGCTCTCTTTATAGGCCTTGGATGAGCTTTTACTTGAGACATACGTCAAATTTGGTAAAAGAAACCCGAAACTACCAAAAATATCACCAGCGACATTCTGCTCGACCAACCTCCACTGGTCGAGCAAAGCCTCCTGGTCGAGCAATGGTCGAGCAAACCTTCTGTAAGAATTTGGACATTTTACTCGACTAAACTTCATCCGCTCGACCAAGATGATTCTGGTCGAGCGAACTCCCGTGGTCGAGTAAGATTGTATCGTCTCACTGTTTCGCACATAACTTCCACATCCGACCACGAATTTGAGTAATTCTTGCGCTCACGTGATCCTCTCTTCCTTGGCTTTCTACCATATAAAAAAATAACAGAGAACCAACATTTGAATATATAACAAGTAATGCAAAGTGGCACAGTCGTTCTGTTTGGCACAGCTTGCGCGATATCACCACTTTGATCATAACTTTCTCGTTTGGAATCCGATTGGGGAGATCTTTACACCAAAACGACCCTCTCTTCTGTGGCTTTCCAATCATGTATCACAATTCCCATTCAGAGCTCCACAAGAATACAGAAAAATTACACAAGTTGAATGGAATGTCGCAGATGCTATTTTTGGAGTTTCGGGTTTCTTTTACCAAATTTGGCATATGTCTCAAGTAAAAGCTCATCCAAGGTCCATGAGGAGCACTTTACAAGTATAAAAAGGGATGTAGAGCACATCATATTGGAGAGATTAGTCATATTGGATTGGAGAGAGGCCACAACAATACTACACCCCACAGGGGGGATCACCCCCAAACCATCATCCACATCCTTTCCTCCATCCATCCATCACCTTGAAGATTCGTTTGTGGAATCAAGAGGAGAAACAAGAGGAGGATTCAAGATGGAGAAGGACGCGAAGACTCCCGCATCTGGGGTTTATCTCATTTCCTAATTTATCTTGTAATTTTCCAGACATCCAGGTAAGATCTATCCAACACCCATGATTGTTCTTCATAACATCATGGGCTAGAGCCTTTTCTGTAGAACTAGGGTTGTGAAGGTTTTTATGAATGAATTGAACTTTCGTGTGTAAACTCCGTATAACACTACTTGTGGATTTATTTTATATATGATTGTGCTTTCTTAATCCATATTCACGGTCATTTTGTGCATTTTCAATTGGTATATAGAGTCTGAATATATATCTAGGTTGAAGATTGAGTGTGTTCATCGCTTAACAGGATTTCATGTTATGATTTTAAGTGAGGGGACTCTGAAACTTCATTAGAACTATCATTTATGAATACTTATTAATTGAATTGAATTCGGGTTATTAAGTAGGATAAAGAGGATAATTTTATAGTACCTATAAAGGGAGATCATATTGGGTTAGAATACCAATTGGCCAGGAAAATAATTGATACTGATAATACCTAGAAAGGGGGATGAAATTATATTTCTTGCTCCGAGGTTATTCACACGTGTTACACGCATGTTTACTTGTATATATAGAGTAGATATGCATGGTTTAATGATGCGTCCATATTCTATAAGGCAGAGTCGGACATCAACACACGGAAGGGATATTAATGATTGAAAGTGGATTTTCCTATAACTACCTATTCTCTTACTTGATCCACTTTCGTATTCTTCTAAGTGCTTTTATTTTATTTGTTAATTAATTTAAATCTTTTAGTTGTTAGATTAAATCCTCAAACTTTATTGCCTTCGTCTTAATTAATTTAGTAAATAATTAAATTAATAATATGCCATCCTTTGGGTTCGATAATTCACTTGGTCACTTGCTTAAGCTGCAACTGATATCCTTAATACTTGGGGATTAATTTTGCATGCAAAGAAAATGCGCATCAAGTTCTTGGCACCGTTGCCGGGACGACTATTATTATTAATTTATTATTTCTAGTTGATTAAGACTTTTATTCGTGATTATTTATTTCTATCTAACCTTGAATTTTTTTGAGGTACTTGTGCACTAGGAAAAGGAGAGGAAGAAAAGGAACGAATAACACATTGAGCTAAACATGGCCGGAGCAAGACAGAATCCAGATAATATTGTCATACATGAAATTTTTGCGAACTATAGGATTGTCAACATGGGGTTGATAGGAGCAAGGGAGGAAGATGATGATTTTGAGATATATCCCACTCTTATTAATATGGTAGAGAAGAATCCCTTTTCTGGAGGTCGTTTTAAATATCCATATCAGCATCTCAAAAGATTTCTTAGTTATGCAAACACTCAAAAGGGTGCAGGAGCTAATGATAATGCTAGGCGGATCGCCCTATTCAAGTTCTCTTTGATTGATATGGCAGAAGCTTGGTATGAAACTCTTGATGCCACAGATTGCACTACATGGGACCAACTGCAGCAGAATTTCTTGGAGAGATACATGCCACCCTCAAGGATCTTAAGAATGAGGCAAGAGATCACTCAATTTGAAGCAGAAAAATTATTTGAAGACATCTCTATAAACTCACGTGACTGGCCTACGGAGAGAGTTAGAGGAACTTATGCAGTGGGTAAGGTAGCACATGTTGAACATCAAGTAGAGAAGCCGAATAGAGATGATGAGATCGTCTCTAGTCTAGCTAACATCAACAAGTTACTAGGATTTCAGCAGAGGCAGATTACAAAGTTGACACAAAGGGGGGCCTAGTATCCTGTAGCATGAAGTGAAGAATGTTGAAGATACCTTCAATCGATACATGGCTGAGACTGATGCAAGGGTTGACCGCATCAAAGCGAGAATGAATGAATGGATGAGATTGTATCTAAGCAGTTGAAGGACCTTACCTTGATTATGGGGCAGATGGCCGCAAATGTGAATTAATTGACACAAACATTGGAGAATAATGCCATCACATTGAGGTCTGAGATACAGTACGAAGGTCCAATGAAGTCGGTGGACAAAAATAACGAAGGCAAGGCTCCCGTTCGACCAAGCTTATGCTGTTCGACCAGACCTGATGGTCGAATGGTGGTCGAACGAGTTCCCAAAAACAAAATCACGATGCTCTGTTTTATGCCCCTCCATTCGATCAAAGCACTTCTGTTCGACTAGAATATCTTGGTCGAATGCTGGTCGAACAACATAGGAGGGAGATGACTTCACGATCACAACCGCCATTCGACCAGAGCATTACCGTTCGACCAGACCACCAAGGTCGAACGGTGGTCGAACAACAACTGGAGAAAGAGAGTCCACGATCAACAACTTTGTTCGACCAAACTCAGTCTGTTCGACCAGACACACTTGGTCAAACAGAGATCGAACAATTTGGTTCAATGCCCATTTCAATACCGAATGCTACACCTGTTGTTCAGAACACTCTAGAGCCATCCCAAGAGCAGAATAATGAGCTTATAGTAGAGAAAAAGTGGGAAAGAGCAGAGAGGTTGAGAGACAAGAAGCTTAGACTGCAGATGGATAATGAAGATATGGTTTTCTCTCTTGATCAAGCAATGAAGATGCCCATGGAGACTCAATCATGTAAGAGCATATATGTGATTTCTAGCTTGTTTAATCTTGATTTTAATAAGAAAGATGATTCTGAATTTGAATGAAAGATTGACACGGAGGAGTCTAGACAGCCATGGGAGGAAGAAAATTCTGAGGATCATATACTTGTGACCAAGAAAGATGAGGTGCTAAATGTAGACAAGAAGAGGGAAAGAAAGTACTTGAAAGTGAGGATCCGAGAAGACCGCCATCCTATCCAGTAGTTCTAAAAAGCAGTATTCCATCGTGACTCTTCGACGTTAAACATGAGCGCCTGTTGGGGGCTTTCCCTTCTATTTTATTGCTTTATTTCTTTCGTGTGAGTAAGAAATTTTTATATTTAATGTGCTTACTAATCGGCAACTACATCTCTTTTTAAACTTAATTTCAACTTACGTTTTTACTAAGTTTGGGGGTGTGATGTTCTTACCTCATTGAAGCACCAAGAGTATAATCTTTTCTTTGTAATGTTTGCTAGGGGAGTTTATTTTTTTGCGATATGTTGAAACTTTAATCAGTTTTGATGTGTTGATTTTTTGCAATTTGCCTAGTGTTCAGTGGTGTTCCTAGTGTGTGGAGTCGATTAGATAGTCAGTTGATTCTTTCTTATAGTTCTCCTATTTTATTATTGATGAATCTGTGATGATGAGGTATGCTTGAGTTTTGATGATAGAAAAGGTTAACTAGGTGGCAAGACGAGTTCTACGTTGAGGCTTTGACTCGCGGAGGGCGTGCGTACGTTGAAGAAAAATCAAGTGCCCTCGTTTCCTTATTCTAATTTTTATATGTGCTTTCAATTCAAGGAGTGAAATGATTGAGTTTTTGGTGATCCATGTGAGCTTATATTTCTTTAATTGTGCCTGGAATTCATATGCTTTTGAAATTGATGAAGGAAGTGTACTTGAGTTATTTTGCAATATGAAGTTCTATGTGTATTTGTGGGATATTACTTACCATGAAAAGTGCTATGTTACTTGTTAAAAACTCATGTGAGATTTTGAGCCTTGTTGATCATGTACATAATCACATGATATTTCTTTTCTGGTGAGTATCGTTCTTGTGTGTGTATTCTAGAACTTGCCTCTTGTCTTACTTGAAACTACATGTGTGTTAGATAATGGGAGATGATTTTAGGCCATCCTTGAATTTATAAGTTACTTGGCCAAATAATTCCCTACCAAATGATGTTTATCCGTAGTTAGCCTCGTTGAGCCTAAAAACCTCATTCTTTGACAGCTTACAAGAAATAACCACTTTGAGCTTCTGATTTTTTTTAGCCTTGATTGTCCTTCTAGAAGAGAATTAATGACTTTTCAAAGTGTGTTGATAGAGCTTGATAACAGCTTGGGAAGGAATGAAATTGGTGTTGAAATAGTGACGGATCTTGATAATGCATATAAGGAATCATGGAGTAGTGATTAAATCTAGTACTTTATGTAACAAAATACCCTAGGGTAGTGCTTAAATTTAGTACCCTATGGAGGTGCGAGAGGTAGTACCCAAAACTGGTACCTCAAGAAAAAAGAAAAAAAGAGAAGGAAAAAAATTGTTGTGCTTGAAAAAGAAAAGTCAAAAGAGTCGAGGAGGATGTTGTACTTAATTGAAGTGAAGAGGAAGAATGAAAGATCATGATAGGCGTGCTTGATTAATCTGAGTTTTGAGTCATTTATCCATATATTTCCTACCTTAACCAAAAAGCTAACATTACATCCAAAACAAAAGTCCTTTTTGATCCTATTATCGAATCATACTTTTAGTGGTGGAGAGTTTGAGACATCTGGCAAACTTATGGTTACGCATGCACTTGAATTGAATCTGAGTGCAAACACCTTAACCCATAAGTGTACATCTTTTATACTTGAGTGCGAGTGATATATACTTTCCGTGAGAACATGTTAGTGGAGCATTTGATTGGTGGTAATTGTCTTATCTTGTATGCCATGAATGGAGTATTACATGTAATTAGAGTTACATGACCTAAGTTGAGGATAATTTTATTTGTCATATTCCTTATTTCCCCGATAATTTTCGTACTCTCTCTCTCTCTTTATTTTATTTTGTTTCCTCGGGACGAGCAACAGGTAAGTTTGGGGGATTGATGAGAGTGAAAATAAGCGTGTTTTAGTATTCAATCTAACACCTTTTTGATGGAAATTGATGTTATATATTAGCACCAATATCTTATATTCAATATATTAGAGAAAAAGGTGCGTTTGAGGTATTTTATTGTGTTTTAGGTGGAAAAAGGATCAAAAGTGCAAAGTTGGAGAAAAGGTGCAATTTGTGCAATGATGCTGAAAAACGCACATCCAACTTGTGTAATTTTTATGTATTCTTGTCGAGATCTGAAGTGGATATGTGATATATGATTGGAAAGCCACAGAAGATAAGATCGTTCTAACGTAAAGAACACCTCAATAAGAATCCAAACGAGAAAGTTATGATCGAAGTGGTGACGTTGCGCAAGCTGTGCCAAACAGAACGACTGTGCCACTTTGCATGACTTATTATAGATACAAATGTTAGAGTTTCTACAAATTCTTCATATGGACAGAAATAAAAGGAAGAGAAGATCGTGTGAGCACAAGAATTAATCAAATCAGAGATCGGATGTGGAAGTTATGCACGAAACGGTGAGACGGCGCAAGCTTGTTCGACCAGTGAGAGTCCGTTCGACCAGAATCATCTTGGTCGAATGGAGGAGGAAAATCAAACAAAATGTGTAAAATCATACAAAGAGCTTATTCGACTTCCGTTCGACTTGGAGGCCTTGTTCGACTTCTGAAGGCTTGGTCGAACGGAATGTCGCTGATGCTATTTTTGGTAGTTTCGGGTTTCTTTTATCAAATTTGGCGTATGTCTCAAGTAAAAGCCCATCCAAGGTCCGTGAGAAGCACTTTACAAGTATAAAAAGGGATGTAGAGCACATCATATTGGAGAGATTAGTCATATTTGATTGGAGAGAGGCCACAACAATACTACACCCCACAAGGGGGGATCACCCCCCAACCATCATCCACATCCTTTCCTCCATCCATCCATCACCTTGAAGATTCATTTGTGGAATCAAGAGGAGAAACAAGAGGAGGATTCAAGATGGAGAAGGACGCGACGACTCCCGCATTTGGGTTTATCTCGTTTCCTAATTTATCTTGTAATTTTCCAGACATCCAGGTAAGATCTATCCAACACCCATGATTGTTCTTCGTAACATCATGGGCTAGAGCCTTTTCTGTAGAACTAGGGTTGTGAAGGGTTTTATGAATTAATTGAACTTTGTGTGAAAACTCCGTACAACACTACTTGTGGATTTATTTTATATATGATTGTGCTTTCTTAATCCATATTCACGATCGTTTTGTGCATCTTCAATTGGTATATAGAGTCTGAATATATATCTGGGTTGTAGATTGAGTGCGTTCATCGCTTAACAGGATTCCATGTTATGATTTTAAGTGAAGGGACTCCGAAACTTCATTAGAACTATCATTTATGAATACTTATTAATTGAATTGAATTCGCGTTATTAAGTAGGATAAAGAGGATAATTTTATAGTACCTATAAAGGGAGATCATATCGGGTTAGAGTACCAATTGGCTAGGGAAATAATTGATACTGATAGTACCTAAAAAGGGGGGTGGAATTATATTTCTTGCTCCGAGGTTATTCACACGTGTTACACGCATGTTTACTTGTATATATAGAGTAGATATGCATGGTTTAATGATGCGTCCATATTCTATAAGGCAGAGTCGGACATCAACACACGGAAGGGATATTAATGATTGAAACTGGATTTTCCTAAAACTACATATTCTCTTACTTGATCCACTTTCGTATTCTTCTAAGTGCTTTTATTTTATTTGTTAATTAATTTAAATCTTTTAGTTGTTAGATTAAATCCTCAAACTTTATTGCCTTCGTCTTAATTAATTTAATAAATAATTAAATTAATAATATGCCATCCTTTGGGTTTGATAATTCACTTGGTCGCTTGCTTAAGCTGCAACTGATATCCTTAATACTTGGGGATTAATTTTGCGTGCAAAGAAAACGTGCATCAGTGGACTCCCGTGGTCGAGCAAGATTGCGTCGTCTCACTGTTTAGCACATAACTTCCACATCCGACCTTGAGTAATTCTTATGCTCACGTGATCCTATCTTTCTTGGATTTTTATCCATATAAAGAACTCACAGAGAATTCAACATTTGAATATGTAACAAGTAATATAAAGTGGCACATCCGTTCTATTCGGCGCACCTTGCACGACGTCACCACTTTGATCATAACTTTCTCGTTTGGAATCCGATTTGGGAATTCTTTATGCCAAAACGACCCTCTCTTCTGTGCATTTCCAACCATATATCACAATTCACGTTCAGATCTCTACACAAATACAGAAAAATTACATAAGTTGGACGTACGTTTTTCAGCATTCATACACAAATTGCACATTTTCTCTAATTTTGCACTTTTGATCCCTTTTTTCACCTAAAACATAATAAAACACATCAAGTGCACTTTTTTCTCACATATATTAAATATAAGACACTTGTGCTAATATATGACAATAATATCAATCAAAAAGATGTTAAATTGGATACTAAAACACACTTATTTTCACTCTCAACATCTATCATGCCATATATTAAAACTCTTGGCCAAGTAAGAAATAATTTCCTTTATTTTAAGATCACGGTGTATAATAATTACATTTAGTTTGAAAAGTCCCTTTTCAAGGTAGACTTTTCCTACAAACAGACCATTTTTGGATAGTACATATTTGTCGGACTCATACACTTGTCTAAATTCAATTTTGCTAAACAATGATCCAGACACTAAGTTCTTGCAAATTTATGGGACATGCAGCACATCCACAAGTTGGAGCACTTTTTCCGATGTCATCTTCAATACAATTCTGCCTAATCTAACAATTTCAGATGTTGTAGATTTTTTCATAAATAATTTTTTACAACTTATTGGGAGGTAGGTAGAGAATATTTCCTTGTCCGAGTAGATATGTCTTGTAGCTCCACTATCCACAAACCATTCTTGTGGGTTATCTACAAAGTTTGCTTAGAAAACCACAGCGGCTAGGTTTAGTTCGGACATGTTGGCGGATATTGACTTCTCTTCTGCTAGTTTAACTCGGCTGTTGTTTTTCTTCTTTGGTTGACAACAATTTTTTCCCATGCATCTGGGCTTGTCACATTTGTAGCAGTTGCCTTTAATTTTCTTTGCAGGCTTTTGCTTTTTGTCATTCCGCTTTCTCTTTTTGTTTACCCCGAATTCAACCAAGTTAACTCTTGCCTCTTTGCTAGACTTGATTTCAGACTTTCGATTATCTTCTTCAATCCTTAGTCTCACGATCAAGTCCTTAAGTCCCATTTCTTTTTTTTTTTGTGCTTGAGATAGTTCTTAAAATCTTTTCAAAAGGGCGATAACTTTTCAATAAAGGCAGCAACTTGTAAAGATTCATTCAATCACATACCCTCGGTATGGAAGTCATGTAGGATCAGTTCTAATTCTCTAACTTGATCTAAAACATCCTTGGAGTCTACCATTTTGTACTCGAGGAATCGACCAACAATGAATTTCTTCATTTCGACGTCATCCGCTTTGTACTTCTTTTCAAGTGACTCCCATAATTCTTTAGAAGTTTTAATTTCTGCATAGACATTATAGAGTGAGTCATCTAACCTGTTTAGGATTGAGTGATGACATATGAAGTCACTATGTTTTCAAGCATAAATGACAATTTTCTTTTGTTCGTCAACTTCATCTTCTTTAACTGTTGGAGCGACTTTCGTCAGAAATCGAGCGAGGTTGAGTGTTGTTAAGTAGAACAATATTTTCTGTTGTCAACACTTAAATTTCTTTTCATCGAACTTAGTCGGTCTCTCGGCGTGAACATGTGCAGTAGTAACAGTAGCAGGTACATTAGTGGGCATCTTTAAATACTTAAATTTCATCTTAAAATTGTTGGGTATATGAGGATAGTATTTAAAAGGGCTTATGGATTACTTTTGATAAAGTCGAGTCAAGAGTTACACTCTTTCTCCTTAAGACGAAATTGCTCCGTATTTCATGTGCTTATGGACTACTGCAATCACCTCCAAGATACGACTTTGAATTTCGGACGTATAACAACGTGTCCAAAATTATCGGCGAACGAACTAATATTTTAGAACTTTTGGACTTGGGTGGAATAATTTTAAAACTTATGGGCTTGGTTGGTTGCACCATGTGATCTACACATTTAATTTAATTCAATAATGTGTGTAGGCAATAATAAGGAGTAAGAAAATTCTATGGGTTTCTTATGTGGGAGAAGTTTCCTTCCTTTCTTCTCCTCACTCTTCTTTCTTTATCTCTTTTTTTATATAATTAAATTGCAAACTTCACGTATCAATTACTTATTTACCTGTAATTAGATTTGTGCAAATTTATACATTACATTCATCTACTCGAAATGTAATTTTCGAATATATAATTAGTTTTCATTTACAACAAACGAAAATTATAAGAATATTGGTCAAATGTTGGATTCACACATTTTTATATTTAACAAATTCCAATACTGATATTATTAAAATTTATAAAGATATTTTTTTTCAATCCACCTTTTCTTTTTGTTTATATTTAAGTTATTGATAACTTATTAAAAAAGTATATAAACACTTATTTTTTAATGACGGCAAATTACTAATTAGATCAATGAGACAAAGATTTATATATATGCTCCAGTTTTTCTAATGATTTGTCTTTAGAAGTTAAAAATTGTTTATGGGATTTTGTTCTTCGGTTTGATTACGTTTTATGTATTTTTCTTAAAAAAATTTGAAAATGGTTAAATAATTGACTGATACCAATAATAACAGTACATGACCAACTCAATATATAAAAATCTAAAATATTATAGAAATTTTTAAAGACAAATTCTCTTGTGAGACATCCGTTTAAGTGAGACGGGTTTAAGACGGGTATCCAACTATAATTTAATCTATTTTCATTAATTAATAAATTAACTTAATCCCGTTAAATTTGATCGATTAGTTTATGAAGATGTATGAGAGAGAATGTATCTTTCCAAATTCTCTTCATCCCTCCATCGAGGAAAGAGAAAAATTTTGTCAAATTCAGATCATTAGTCCATTGCTGACTGGAAGAATAGAAACCCCTGGAAGAAGAGAAACAGAAATTTTAAACGCCTGGAAGAAAAGTTTGAGTTGGTGAAGAGTCTATGGCGGCGGTGGCGGTTGAAATGGATATCGGCAGTCGGTGTGGTGGCGGATGGTCGAGGGAGGCACGGAGGTGGTCTCTCGGGAGTGACGATGAAGGATTCTTCTAGATCCAAAAAGAGAAAAAGAAAAAAATATCATTCTTCTAATTTTTTACTCTATAAATCTCTACATCATCTGGATACAATTTCAATCAATGTATATTTTCATGGAAGTGCTGATAAAATTTATTTGTCACTTTATTTCTCCATGGAATTGCTTCTAAATTTATCAGAAGTTTTATTAATTTTGGTTTCACTCTGAAAAATATTTAAATCTGACATACTACAACACAAAAATATTGTAACATGTTTATATACTATAACACACAAGCGATATACTATAGGATAAAGTGATGAGACTTTAGCACGTTACACTTTAACACGTTTACATACTATAACTCATAAACGATATACTATAGGATAGACTGATAATACTTTAGCACATTTACACTTTAACACATTTACATACTATAACACACAAGCGATATACTATAGAATAAAGTGATGAGACTTTAGCACGTTACACTTTAACACGTTTACATACTATAACTCATAAACGATAGACTATAGGATGGACTGATGATACTTTAGCACATTTACACTTTAACACATTTACATACTATAACACATAAATGATATACTATAAGATAGATTGATGATACTTTAATACGTTTACGTGTGCGCACAAGAGATATGTTCACATTTACACTTTAACACATTTACATACTATAACGCATAAATGATATACTATAAGATAGATTGATGATACTTTAATACGTTTGCGTGTGCGAGATACTATAACGCACAAGAAATATGTTATAGGATGCACAACCGATATACTAAGGATAGAGTGATAATATTGTAGCACGGTTACGTTCGACATATTATCTAGTATTATATTACTTGCAATGTATATTATACCTCAAAATAGTCTTACTTTTTTTTCTATGTTAATTGCATTTACTACATTCTCTATTACATAATAAAAGTATTAATGCATACTTTAAGTTGCATATGCCATACTCTAACATAAATTAATGATACTTTACGTTTTAGGTGATAAATTATACTATAGTACTATAAAGCATCATAAATACAATATAATCAAAACCTGACATACTATAACACGTATACGGTATTGTAACCTAATAATAATACTTTACAATGATTTATAGTATACTAAAAAATAAATAAGCATTAATTAGTCATTATTATCCCATAAATTTAGGAACTATTAAAGATAAGGGTTTGACTAACCATAATTATATTATATTATATTTAATTAATTGTGGATAATATACTGAACCCGTCTCACACCTGTCTTTCTTATGACCCGTCTCACAAGAGACAAGCTCAATTTTAAAATGTTTCTTAATGCCCTGTTATTTGTAATAATATATACTCCTATGTCCCAATATTTATGCTCATTTATATGGCATACAGAACAATAAATGTTTTTTAAATATATAAGCTAAGAAAAAATAGAGATAAATTTGTAATTTAAAGAGAAAAAGTAATTAATGAAAATGATGAATAAAATATAAAAAGTTAAATAGAATTGGGCAAAGACTTGTGTGAGACCATCTCACGTAAGCCCTTACACGAGATAAATAAAATGTGATAATACATTATCACTTTCACTATAAAATGTTATCACTTTTTATTTATACTATAAAGTGTTCATGAAATAGTTTATTGCACAATTATCACTTTTTATTGATTGAGTACACTTTTCATTAAAGATGTTATTACTTTTTATCTGTCTAACGTAAAGACTTACATGAGACGATCTCATACAAAACTTACCATAAAGTTGTTGGGATTGATTAGTAAAGTATAAAAAATAAGTAAAATACTATATAATATATTTTTACTATTTATAGAACATGTATAAATACCTATAACACCTCAAAATAAAAAGCTTATATAAATATGTAGTCAGGAGGGAGTATTGCATATGAGTAGGGTATTGCATGTGCACTCAAATCCTTTAAGAAGAGAAGGCAACAAATCCTAAATAGTAAAACTCTATCCAAAAAAAATAAAGTTGCAACTTTAAAGGCAAATTATTAAAAAGATATCTTTAGCATTGTACATGTATTGAAATCTAATTTGGCAAAATGAGATAAAGTATTATGAATGGACTTTAGCCCAATTTGTTACTCCAAAATATTGAGAGAGAGAGAGAGAGGGACATGAGAGCTGGCATGGTGTGGATGTAGATGGATAATGGACATGCATGCCTGGACAAACAACGACAGCCTATTTTCTCTCTTTTTCTTTATACTCCCTCCGTGTGGATGTAGATGGATAATGGACATGCATGCCTGGACAAACAACGACAGCCTATTTTCTCTCTTTTTCTTTATACTCCATCCGTCCCATAAAAGTTGGTATAATTTTTTTGGGCACGAAGATTAAGGAGTATAATAATTTAATGTAAAGTGAAATAAAGTGAAGTGAAAGAAATAATATTTAATGTGTAGTGGGTAATTGTATTAGAGGTGATATGTGGGGCACATGAGAATATATTAATTGTTTTTTGTGTAGGTTCATGTATTAAAAAGGAAATGTGTCAACTTTAGTGGGACAAACCAAAAAGAAAAGTGTGTCAACTTTTATGGAACGGAAAGAAGTAAATTGTTAGCCCAACAGTAATTTATGGTTCGAATTCAAGGTATTCCATTTTATATTTAATAATTTTTTTCATTAAAATAGTACATTAAGGGATAAAGTTTTGCACTCCAAATCAAAATTATAACTCAAACCACCCTAACATTTACATAATACTCCCTCCGTCCCAAAAATATTGACACACTTTTCTTTTTGGTTTGTCCCACAGAAATTAACATATTTCCTTTTAAGTACATATGACTCACACAAAAATAATTTATTTATTAACATGGGACCACACACACATCACACTTACCACTAATACAACTACCCATTACACATTAAATATTATTTCTCTCACTTCACTTTACATTAAATTATTATACTCCTTAATCTCCGTGCCCAAAAAAAATGTGTCAATTTCTCCAGGACAGAGGGTGTATATTTTATGGGTTACACGTAAAAGTTTACATTTTCTCTTTTAACAGCGTGGATTCTACCTCTAGAAATTAATACCTTTAAAAGTTTTATAATATGACAAAATTTGTCACTAATTCAAATTAAAGTTGAGAACGTAAAAGTAAAAATACCTTTTAAATATACAAATAAAAATTCAAAAATGTCAACAATAATTTTATTTAGGGTTAATAAATAGTAGGTACAAACCGTATTTAATAATTATTAAGCGATACATTCGCTCCAGAAAATTACCAATAAATACATAATTATATTTTGTTTTTCCCATAATACATATACCTATGCGTATATTAGTGTGCATTGTTAAGATTGAAACAAAAATATGTTATTTATACAAATGTACATTAGTGTACATTCTATTGAGAAAGAAACTGAAAATACGCAATTAAATTGAAGAACCATACTATGTACATTAGTGTGCATTCTTGAGAGAGAAACAAAAAATACGTGATTAAACTGAAAAACCCTACGAATGTATATCAGTGTGCATCTTTAAGAGAAAAATGGAAAATACACGATTGAAATTATTGTTAAGTACATTAGTGTGCATTCTTAGAGAAAAATAGAAAATACGCAATTAAATTGAAGAACCCTACGAATGTACATTAGTGTGCATATTTGAAAAAGAAACAGAAAATACGTGATTAATTAAATTGAAAATAGGGTTTTATAATTATATCATTAAATCTCTCACCCATTGTTTTATTTGATTTAGCGTACATTAGTGTTCAATGAATCTAGTGTTAAGTGAAAACATTGAAATATTCAGCATTGTAAACAAGGATAAAGCTGAAAAAAGAATTAAACATTTAGATCAATGTATTTATTAATAATTAGGTTATATACACGCGTATCTATCAATAATACTCCCTTTTATATTTACTATGAGTTTTAGTTTATTATTGTACTATTTTGAATTTTAAACCGTATTTTTATAATTGTACGTCATATATACCCAAATTAACTTCTTTTTTTTTTAATTCTTGCTATACCTTAAAAATGACCATTAAATTTTTGCACACTTAACGATAATTTAAATAAAAATTGTAACACATGAAATTCATTTAAAGAATGAAATAATATTTGAAACATGGAAATGAAATAAATAATCACTTAAAAGATAATTTAATGGAGTATATATTTTGAACCTTTTCATATTAAATTTCTTTATACTATATATTAATATATTAAAGCAAAATATGTTTTCAAAATTTAAAATTTAAAATGTGAGGTAATATGATTAGGTTAATTGAATATTTATAATTTTCAAAAGTTTGTGAGGTGACAGAATATTATTGGTTGATTAAGTTAAAGGAGATCGTGAGTTCAAACTTCAACAAGTTTCTATTTTTTCCTTTCAAATGAAATTTTAAATTGAAGTGGGCTAAAAGCCTAAAATTTTAACTAAATAATTAGAATTTATCCACACAAATGATTTCATAATCCCAATACTCAAATGTCCTTCCAATTTTAATATGAATATAAGATAATGGCAATGACTTGTGTGGAGTTAGTCTACTAAATCCACCATTTACAGTCTCCTTCCTCCATCTTGAATGTGTTTTTTTTGCTGTTTCATCTAATTTCGTTTTCTTTTTTTTTTCGTATTATTCATTTTTTTATTTTGTTTTTTCTATTTTTTTATATTTAATTTTAGGAATATAATTATAATTTTCCCCCTTTTGGTTTAGGGTATATTTAAATATTAGAGTTTAGGGTTTATGGTATAATTGTAATTTTACCTTTGTGGTTTAAAGTATAATTTATCCCTAGGGTTTAGGATTTAGGGTATAATTGTAATTTTACCCTTGTGGTTTAGGATATAATTTATCCCTAGGGTTTAGGGTATAATAATCATTTAAGTATAATAAATATAAAAATAAAATAAAATACAACATTAATGAAGGGGGAGGAATTAATTAAGAAGAGTTGGGATCACATGTTCCACCCTACTCCGGCCCAAGTCACACTCTTAAGATAATTTTATTTAAAAAAAAAAAAGGATAAATTGTTATATTAATTTTAGGTGAAATAAGTGTTGATGATTGAAGGCTGAAGAAGAGGGATTCTCTTGTGAGACGAGTTTATATAAGACGGATAGTAAGATGGGTTAACTCGTCGTTAAAGTATATACTTGTTATATAAGTAAAATATGCTTATAGTAATTAAAATATGTTTATAGTGAATCATATAATATAATAATTTAAAAATATACTTTAATTCATTATTCATCATACTTTAAAAATACCTACTTTAACTATAAATTAACATATTTTACCTATATAGCAAGTATACTTTAATAACGGGTCGACCAATCTTATCAGAAGAATTTGTCGCTAAAGAAATATATGAATGGTTGTATTAAAAAAAAACATTTAAAAATATATAGATTAGCCGCACGCAATAAAGTTTTTAATTATTGTCCCTTGAGTTATACTTAATTTTCTCTTCTAACTCGTTCATTAATATGGCATATGAAACGTTAAACAAAAATGTATAAAAAATTCGAACCGAGTAAATAAATTATGACCAATAAAATAAAATATTGAGTAAAGTAATCATGCCCTATAAAGTAAAATATTACATCAACTATAACTGAAATTACAATTATAATTAAAAAAAAAACACTTTGATGGAAGAATTTAAGGAAGATTAAATATCTCTTTCATGTTCAAGTGGAATTTGAAATCAATGAACTTATAAATTTAAGATTTTAAAATAATGAATTTCAAATTATGAATTTGATTTTGATATTTTTTTAATTATTTTGACCAATTTTAAATTCAATTTTTATCACGTAAATTATAACTTCAATACCATCATCATTAAATAAATTTTCAAATAAACATAATTTGACATACATATTCATATCTAGTTACATCTTTTTATCATCCCCAAGAGTTGTTTGTGAAGAGTGGAATACATCCATGTTAGAAATTAAGGAACCCCAAGGGCCAAGTTAAAAAAAAAAAAAAAGAAAAAAAAAACATCAACAAAAATTAGATGTGATCATCATGCATGTACTGTATATTGTTCGCGCTGCCACTATCGCAGAACTATGCTTTCGTCGAGCAGAGGGTGTTCCCTGAGAAGTGATCTCTCCGGGAGAGGAGAGAGAATTTGGGCTCCCGACACGTGTCCCCGAGAAGTGAATCAACGGAGATGATGAGATAGAAGTGTGCGATGGGTTCGGGCCCGGAGAGGTGGTCGTGGATTTTTGAGTGGAGGTGGTGGTGGATTGATCTGCTGCCCTTCAGCTTTGTGGAAAAATCTTGGATTGGTGTTGAGATTGATGGATGTTGATTGAAGTTGATGGTGCCATGTTAGTGTGATGAGGATGTGTTGAGAGTATAAACATGTCACAGTGTTTTGAATGGATCGAAAGGTGGTGTATATGGATTGTTTGAATCACTGGAACATGAATTTGTTTGATCAGAAATGTGGACAGCATATTCATTCATTGATGCAAGATGTAAAGTCTCTCATGCTAAGAGAGAGAGAGAGAGAGAGATGGAGTGATGGTGTAATTAGTTTGAAAGAGAAGCAAGAAATGGAAGACGAAACAGACCCCTCCTTAAATTGAAGAATCCAAATCATAATTTGATTAAAAAAATTGTATTATGGGGGATTTTGCATTTTTAGGAAACTATATTTTTGGGTTGATAATTGTAAGATATTAAGTCTTTAACTTTTGCAATTACAGAACAATTTTAGGCTTCAAATAGCATGAATACTACAAGCCGCCTAATCCTCGTCAACCAATTTTATAAGGGCAAATTCCTTGTAGACAACTAGCAGCAACAAGTTGAGAACACACTTTGAAGTGCACTAGCAATGACTACCTTGCACGGAGGTAGAGATGAGAATTTCTTTTTTTTTTTTTTTTTTTTTTTGATACCGAGGTTCCGGGCTTACGCCCGACTAGTCCTCGAGGAAACAGTCCCGGCCACTCAGAACTGCCTCCAAGTAAATCGCGGTAACCACACAATGGATCACAGGTTCCTAATATCTTTAACTACTGCGCACAAGGAGTCGATCCCCAAGTGATTGCTCCATGCTGGTGATTGCTCCATGCTGACCCTTCCCCTAGCTCAGCCGCAGGTTCCCACCGAGCCGCAGGTTCCCACTGAGTTTCAGCCTCCCACACTGCCGCACGCGGCAAAAAGCACCCGTATAGAGGATGAAGTGAACACGACTGACGGCTCTGATAGAATTGTTGGATATTGCGGCCGTGAAATGTCATCGGAGATGAGGGATGCTCAAATTTTTTGAATTTGGCTCATGGGACACTACAAGAAAAATGCCAAATTTCAACGGCGAAAAACCATTGGAATATGTAAAAATACTGTTGGAATTCACTATTTCAACAGCTATTCCAACTAATTTTTTCCAAATACTGTTGGAATTCACTATTCCAATAGCTATTCCAACTAATTTTTTCCGTTGGAAAAGTGGCAGTTGGAATGTCATTTTTCCAACAACATTTTCAATGGTTTCTAAAATCCAATGATGAATCCAACGACATTTTTTTGTTGGAATTTTTTTATCTAAAAGCGATTAAAATATTTTTCCAACGGAATTTTCTTTTGGAATTACCGCTGGAACAAATTCCAACGATATGTAAAAATACTGTTGGAATTCACTATTTCAACAGCTATCCCAACTAATTTTTTCCAAATACTGTTGGAATTCACTATTCCAACAGCTATTCACTATTTCAACAGCTATTCCAACTAATTTTTTCCAAATACTGTTGGAATTCACTATTCCAACAGCTATTCCAACTAATTTTTTCCGTTGGAAAAGTGGCAGTTGGAATGTCATTTTTCCAACAACATTTTCAATGGTTTCTAAAATCTAATGATGAATCCAACGACATTTTTTTGTTGGAATTTTTTTATCTAAAAGCGATTCAAATATTTTTCCAACGGAATTTTCTTTTGGAATTACCGCTGGAACAAATTCCAACGATCTTCCAACTCCGTTGGAATTGTCCAACGAAAAACAAAGCATTTATTCTGATTTGAACCCTTGACCTCTTGAGTATATCAGTGTATCATCTACCAAATTAACTAATATATAATTTATGTTATAAATTGACATTTAAATTTATTAAAGTCTCTTTTTTCAATGGAATTTTCATTAGAATTTTCCAATGGCTTAAGTTTACTTGGAATTTCTATTGAAAATTTCCAACGGTTTATCAAGATATTGGAATTAGTATTGTAATTTTTCAATGGTTAAAATTTATATGAGAATTTAATTGGAACTTTCCAATAGTTTTAGGTTTTATAGGAATTTTCATTGAAAATTTTCAATAGTTTATTAGGCTATTGGAATTAGCATTGAAAATTTCCATGGGAATTTCGTTGGAATTTTCCAACGGTTTAAAGCTTTTATTGGAAAATTCGATGGAACTCTAAAATTTCCAACGGATTTGCTTTTCGTTGGAATTTTTCTGTTGGAATTTCACTATTTTCTTGTAGTGGGAAGACTCAACGTAACACTAGGATAAGTGACCAAAATCTAAAAAGAAATTAGAGTCAACAACTCACCAAAGGAACTTATTACTCAAATACTCTCACAAGCTCTTTTTATGCTGATTAGTGAAGGGAATAAACATTTTTATACCAAAGTAGGAATATCATCGAAAAGTAAGATCAACATTTTCTTCCATAATGAAAGACGACAAGAGACAATGAGAGAAGACGAATGAGGATCATGGTTTGAATAAGTAAAAGCAAAAGGAGATTGGACCCTATTTAATTAAAAACAATCTAAAGAAAAAGAAGCCAGCGATTAGGCCACAAAATAAGACCAAAGGGCCATCAAATGGTTGTGAGGTGTCTAATACCGTCTCCAAAACAATCTCAGATGACTAACTATTTTGTAGTTTCTTTTTTTTTTTTTACCAAAATACCAAAAAGAAAAGCCTTGAATAGGATACATGTAAGGGTAGGTCTTGCGTGAGACCGTCTCACGTGAGACTGTTTTTTACTTTTTAAAATAGTTATCACTTTCGCTATAAAATGTTATTACTTTCACTATAAAATGTTATCACTTTTTATTTGTACTATAAATTATTCATAAAATAATATTATCACTTTTTATTAGTTTATTATCACTTTCTTTTATAAAAGTTATTACTTTCTAACCGTCTCACGTACGAGTCTTTTCCTACATGTAAAGTAGTTACGGAAGTCCAAGACTGCAATACAGTTGTTTTTGGGGTTTGCTAGGAAACAGAAACACGTTGGTTGGGCCGGCCATGAGTTGGGCTACATCCTCCTTATTGGGCCCAACTTGTTTGGATAAATTTCTTCTTACGATTAAATACTAATATGGGTAATGACACCAAATGAGATCCTCTTTTTTTATTTCGCTGTCTCATTCTCTGTTTCACTTCATAAAGTGGAATTGTAAAATAGAATATTCAAATCGAATCAATACTCATTTATTATAATTATTTCCTAAATTAGCATTAAGTATATAAGGATTAGTTTGTTTGAGGTGTATATGAATTTTTTGAAAGCAAACTAGATTGTTTAAGGTGTATATGATTTTTTTGAAAGCAAACAAACGCGTATGAATCCCCTGTTCATTTGGTATTTCACTTCCTATTCTGTTATGAAATTGAGCAAACACTTGAAAATGATCACTCAAGACACTGTACTTACTTGTTTGTTGAATCACTCACGTTTCACACACACGGTGATAAACAAAATGAAAATGAAATGAAAAAGAGATCAACACAAGGATATATAGTGGTTCGGCATAGCCTACATCCACTTTCTTGAGAGAAGAATTCACTAAACAATGAAGAAGATGGTTACAAGAATACAAGCACCTGAAAACCCTAATTCTTAAGCTTATTTCTGACTGATATGTGAAGAAGATGTGTTGATGATTATTATTTCAGCTGTTATTCTTCTTCTTATATGGATGTGTATCTCACGTGTAGAATCCTTTCCATCCATTCACAATGTACACGCTTTAATCAGTTGTAACCAACTGATGAAAACTGTTGCAACCAATTTACTGAACTCAGGTTCGACCTGGGTTCGACCAGTAGATGAGGTCGAACCATGAAAGTCGTGGTCGAACCAAAACTGATCTGAAATAGAGTAACTTGCCTGACATGGTTCGACCAAGGTTCGACCTAACTTAACAGGTCGAACCTAATCTTAACAAGTCGAACCTTTGTCAATTATAACAAACTGTCTGTGGTTCGATCAAAATTCGACCTAGCTCATCAGGTCGAACCTTAGCTTAGCAAGTCGAACCCTTGTCAGTTACAATTAACTATCTGCGGTTCGACCAGGGTTCGACCTAGCTCATCAGGTCGAACCTAACTTTAACTATGTCGAACCTCATCCACCTTCCAGCTGATGCTACCATCACTTACTTCCTCCATCTGATCACATTCCTCCCATGCTTTCTGTAGTATATATGCAGTATGCATGGTCTACTTCATCACAATTCTCCACCTTAGACCTTGCATCTTCATGTTAGCTTCATCTTCTCCACCTTGCTGCTTTTATAAGGAGCAGCAACCTTTCCTTCTTTACTTAATTCAACTGAATCAAGTACTTACACAGCTCATACTTCTGAGCTGGTAAGGCTTTTGTAGACATGTCTGCAGGATTGTTATCTGTCTTGATCTTCTTGACACTCACAATCCCTTTGTCTATCATGTCCTTTATGAAATACAACCTTACATCAATGTGTTTGGTCCTTTCATGGTATCCTTGATGCTTGGAGAGATGCACTGCACTCTGATTATCACAATGTATCTCAACTGACTCTTGTTCAATCCCAAACTTACTCAGCATACCTGCCAACCACACTCCTTCTTTTACTGCTTCTGTAAGTGCAACAAACTCTGCTTCTGTGGTTGATAATGCCACTATATGTTGATGAGTTGCTTTCCAACTTACTGCAGTACCAAACAAGTTGAATACATAACCAGTAAGAGACTTTCTAGTATCAAGATTTGCTGCATAGTCAGCATCAACATATCCTACTACTGCCTTATCCCATGTTGTCATTTTCTGAAACTTCAAACCTGCTGTGATGGTTCCTTTAACATACCTGAGAGCCCACTTTACTGAACTCCAATGTAGTAAACCTGGATTAATCATAAACCTGCTAATCATACTCATCACATAAGCTAAATCTGGCCTGCAACATATCATTGCATACATCAAACTACCAACAACACTGGCATAAGGAACATTACTCATTTCAAACTTTTCTTGGTCTGTCTGAGAAGCTTGGAGTAGGGACATACTCACTCCTTGTTTAACTGGTGTAGCTACTGTCTTACTGAAGTTCATATTGTATCTCTTTAACACTTTGTCCAAGTATGATTCTTGGAACAACTTCAGCTCACCAACTGATCTATTTCTCTCAATCTGCATACCAAGGATCACCTTTGCTTCTCCAAGATCCTTCATATCAAATTTCTGCTTAAGTATTTCCTTTACTTCATTTATACCAGCAAGATCCTTGCAAGCTATGGGGATATCATCTACATACAAAAGTAAGTATGTATAATATCCACCTTTATTTCTAACATAAACACAACTGTCATGTAGGCTCCTACTGAATCCATTTGATGTAATGTAATCATCAAACTTCAAATACCACTGTCTTGGACTTTGTTTTAGACCATACAAAGATTTCATCAGTAAACACTTATTCTCAGCTCCTTAAATACTTACACCATCAGGAATCTTCATGTAGATATCCTCTTCAAGATTTCCATGCAAAAATGTTGTAGTCACATCCATCTGATGTAACTCAAGATCAAACTGAGTTACTAATGCCAGTAAGATTCTGATGGAACAATGTTTAACAACTGGTGAGAATATTTCATTGTAGTCAACACCTTCTTTCTGAGAAAAACCTCTTGCTACAAGTCTTGCCTTGTATCTAACACCTCATTCTTTGCTTGTAACAGGCTTCTTCTTATAGATCCATTTACAGCTTACTAACTTCTTGTTCTTTGGTCTGTCAACAATCTGCCAAGTCTTATTCTTATGTAGTGACAGAAGCTCTTCTTCCATAGCAACTATCCACTTGTCATTGTCATTCCCTGATATAGCTTCATCATATGTTCTTGGCTCATAATTCTCTATATCAGATGCAACATATAATGCATATGATACTATATCAGCTTCCATGTACCTTACTGGAGTTTTAATCTGTCTCCTTAGCCTATCCCTTACAAGTTGATAAGAACTTAGATCATACCTTGAACTGGATGAGCTAGGAGAGAAATCTTCCTTATTCTGAACAGCACTATTATTATCTTGATTAGACTGCTGAGCTTCCTTCTTTACTTGCTCTACCTGAGGCTCATCAAGATCTGTAGTAATTGATACTACAGAATTCCTTTCAACCAATGGCATCTTCTTTTCACTAAATGTGACATCTCTGCTAACAATAAACTTGTTAGCTTCATAACACCACAACCTGTACCCTTTTGCTTCTTGTGAGTATCTAACCATCACACACTTCACTGCTCTAGGTTCCAGCTTATCTTGCTTCACATGAGAGTAAGCCTGACACCCTATTACTCTTAGATGAGTGTAACTAGGTGTCTTTCCAGACCACATTTCTTCAGGTGGTTTGAATTTTAAAGCTGCTGATGGACATAGGTTGATCAGATAGGCTGCTGTAGTCACAAGTTCACCCCAAAACCCTTTGGTGAATCCTCCACTACTCAACATACATCTTACTCTTTCTAGCAAGGTCTGATTCATTCTTTCTGCAACACCATTTTGTTGTGGAGTTCCAGGTGTAGTCTTGTGCCTCTTGATTCCCTTTTCTCTACAGAAAACATTGAACTCTTCTGAAACAAACTCAAGCCCATTATCTGATCTCAAGCATTTCAACTTCTTTCCTGTCTGATTCTCCACCTCAGCAAGCCATTCCTTAAATGCAGTGAATGCTTGATCCTTTGTTTTAAGGATTTTCACCCATAACTTCCTAGAGTAGTCATCTATGAAAGATATAAAATATCTTCCACCTCCAATAGTTGGATTCTTAGATGGTCCCCATAGATCTGTATGAACATACTGAAGCTTCTCTGATGAAGTATGTTCACCTGAACCAAACTTCAACCTCTTTGACTTACTTAGAATACAGTCTTCACACTGATCCATCTTACAGGTTGAACTTATGTCTAGTAGCTTCTATCTTGCTAGCTCTTGTAACCCTCTCTCACTTACATGAGCTAATCTTCCATGCCACAACTTAACATCTTCTTGCTCTTGAGAAGTGTTCAACTGCCCAGTGACAACTGATCCTTCAAGAAAATAGAGATCAGAGCTCTTAACTCCCTTCATTACCACTGACTTATCCTTTATGATGGTGAGTACACCTTTCTTCACATGGTACTCACATCCCAAGGAGTCTAACATTCCTAATGATATCAGATTCCTTCTCAATCCTGGTACATACCTCACATTTGTGAGCAACTTAATGGATCCATCAAACATTCTAAATTTGACAGAACCAATACCTTCAATCTTGATGGCTTGATCATTGCCTAACAAGACTGATCCCTCATGATATGGTTTTAAATCAGTAAACCAATCCTTGACTGATGTCATATGAAAAGTGCAACCTGAATCTAACATCCACTGATCTGACACTTGACCAGAAACAACAACCAGAGCTTCAATATAATCTTGATCTTTGTTACCTCTATTTTCAGTCACCTGATTTGCATGGATTCTTTGATTTCCTCCCTTTTCAGCAATCTTCTTGGCCACCATTGCTTTCCACTTATGGCATTGCTTCTTGAAATGGCCAGGCTTGTTGCAGTGAAAATAGTTATTGTTTTCTTCAACTGCTGATGTACCTTGATTACCTCTGTCATATTTCTTCTTATCAGTACCAGACTTCTTATCATTCTTGTTCCACTTATGTTGTTTGTTGGCAACAAGACCTTCTCCTGCAACAGCATTATCTGATGTCTTATGGAGCACCTTTGCTTTGATTGCTAGAATCACTTGCTCCAGGGAGATTGATTCAACATTTCCATTCAACAATGTGTCTCTCAAACCTTCAAAAGGCTTAGGAAGAGCTGACATCAAAATGACAGCCTTATCTTCACTTGACAGAGCTACATCAATGTTTTCTAAGTCATCTACGATCTTATTGAAATCATCTAGTTGGCTTAGAATAGACTAATCTTCTGATACTTTGAAGGAGTAGAGTTTCTGCTTGGTGTACAGCCGGTTTGCCAATGTCTTTACCATGTAAAGATCAGCAAGCTTCTTCCACATATCTCTTGCAGATACTTCCTTGGAAACTTCCCTTAGAGCTTTATCACCTAAGCACAGAATGATAGCACTTCTTGCCTTGGACTGTTGATCTTGATCTGCAGCTAATGCACCAGCATCCATAGTAGCTGCTTGATCTGCTTGATCCGGAAGCGGTTTAACTGCATCAGCAAGCCCTTGTTGGATCAGTACAGCCTCCATCTTCATCCTCCACAGACTAAAATCAACTTTCTCTGTAAACTTCTCCACATCAAACTTAGTTATAACCATGATTCTTTCTTTCTTTTCTGGTATTGTGGCAGCTTCTTGTTCTTCCCACAGACGGCGCCACTTGTTATGAAATTGAGCAAACACTTGAAAATGATCACTCAAGACACTGTACTCACTTGTTTGTTGAATCACTCACGTTTCACACACACGTTGATAAATAAAATGAAAATGAAATGAAAAAGAGATCAACACAAGGATATATAGTGGTTCGGCATAGCCTACATCCACTTTCTTGAGAGAAGAATTCACTAAACAATGAAGAAGATGGTTACAAGAATACAATCACCTGAAAACTCTAATTCTTAAGCTTGTTTCTGACTGATATGTGAAGAAGATGTGTTGATGATTATTATTTCAGCTGTTATTCTTCTTCTTATATGGATGTGTATCTCACTTGTAGAATTCTTTCCATCCATTCACAATGTACACGCTTTAATCAGTTGTAACCAACTGATGAAAACTGTTGCAACCAATTTACTGAATTCAGGTTCGACCTGGGTTCGACCAGTAGATGAGGTCGAACCATGAAAGTCGTGGTCGAACCAAAACTGATCTGAAATAGAGTAACTTGCCTGACATGGTTCGACCAAGGTTCGACCTAGCTTAACAGGTCGAACCTAATCTTAACAAGTCGAACCTTTGTTAGTTATAACCAACTGTCTGTGGTTCGATCAAGGTTCGACCTAGCTCATCAGGTCGAACCTTAGCTTAGCAAATCGAACCCTTGTCAGTTACAATTAACTATCTGCGGTTCGACCAGGGTTCGACCTAGCTCATCAGGTCGAACCTAACTTTAACCATGTCGAACCTCATCCACCTTCCAGCTGATGCTACCATCACTTACTTCCTCCATCTGATCACATTCCTCCCATGCTTTCTGTAGTATATATGCATTATGCATGGTCTACTTCATCACATATTCCATAACTTATTTCCTATCAAAATTAAAATATTATATCACAGTTAATGACCATTAAACCCTTGGGACATGTGACGAAAATTTAAACATTAATCACGACACGTAGCAAGAATATAATACATATAATAAAATGAAACATAGAATGGAATATGTGATCACATTTGAAAACGAGCATATATTAAGTAGAACAGGACTATCGAGAAGATCATCTACAAAGTAAGGAGGCTCGACTCAACAATGGGGGCTTGCGACAGACCGCGAAGCCCGAGCTATGCAATGTGTCATAGAGTTGGCAGTAAGACATAATCTATACTCCCTCGTCCCACCCAAAGAGTCTCTTTTTGCCATTTTGGGCGTCCCTCCCAACGAGTTCCCTTTCTTTTTTTACACACATGGACTTACACACACACTAATACAATTAAAATATGCAGCCCACACTCCCACTAATAAAACTATCTACTACCTATTAAATAGTAATACTCTTAATTTAAGTCCAAAAAGAAAAAAACTACCATGTGATAAAAGGAGTATTTATTTTTATTTTTGATATGGTAAACTCTTATTTTATGTCAAATCAATTTATAAGGGTTGATTGGTCATATTTATAACAAAATATTAATTAATGTGATAGAAAATAGAAAAAATGAAGGAAATTGAATATTGATGCTTGTTTTGGGTTTAGGTAGAGTAAATTTTAATTTTATGTCAAATTAATGTATAAGAATAGAGAGTAATATATATGAAATAATAGGATATGATTCGTATAAGGTTTAGCTGAGATTTATATAATTCAATTTTACTAAAACTCATATTACAATAAGAAATGAATTAGATAATCTTACCTTAATTAAAAACCTTTAAAAAATTGAAAAACAAACAAAGCTTCGTTTAAAATAAGTATGAATCTTGAAAACTGCTACGTTTTACACGGATTTAAAGATCCTTTTCTAGGTTTAATGGTAATTTTTTATTATATAGCATTTTTAATCTATGAAACGTGAAAATTTGGTTAAGCTTGGGAAATTTGGATTAGTAATGAGACTGATAACTAATTGACTAAAGTGGGAAGCTTTAACAAACCCCAACTGGCAAGGAGTAAATTAAAGTGTTCCCACGTACTCGATTAAGTATTCCTCTTTATTAAAAGAAGAAAGACAAGAATCTAAACAAAAACGTGGGTTGTTAATAGCCATGGGAAATACTGTGCTACTTGTTAAATTTAACTTCTCACAAGTCTTTACCAAGAAAGTTTGAAACTTGATAAGAGGATGGAAAGACCTTCCAATTGAGCTTGATTACTACAGGGTAGGGGTTCGAATCCTGCCTTTGACATGAATTTGGCCCCTTGCAAGCACAAGTTTAACAGTGAGCCCTCCCTATAAGCCACTTGAGGCACATCTTGCGATTTACCTCCTCCACCAATCCCCAGGACAGTGACGGTGGGGCCCATAATGGTGGGTTACATCATTTTCAAGGAAGTTTCACTTTGAAGCAACCCCCCTCCTCCTCTCTCTCTTCTATATTGACACGCAACTCCCCCTATTCCCATCCTTTTCTACTACAACCTTCTCTCACACACACTATGTTTGCCAGTCTTGAAAGTTTTCCAAACTTTGTAGGCACCCAAGAAAAGCAAACATACCAAATTCTAAAGCAAGAGATATTTGAAACCAAGAGTGTAGTAGAAATACTAGTGGATATTGTAGCTTAATCAGTTGGGTCTATTGTTCCATAGAAGCTGGAGAAAGGAATATTAACATAGATTAAATCAAGATTGGTGTAGAAATGGGGAGTTTAAGTGCAGCCTTATTTCTGCCCTCCAAATTAAACTCAGAGGAGAAACTACCCTCTCTGTATGTTCACAGAGCAAGAAGGAGATCACCCAAAAACAGATCAACTCCCTCCATCATCCCTGTAAGTTTTCTTTTATTTAAAAATAAAAAAAATTAAATTAAAAAAAAAGTAATTATCATAATATAGAGTTGGGGTTTGTTTATCAATTATCAGGTTGCAAGATTATTTGGGCCAGCAATATTTGAAGCATCAAAGCTGAAAGTGTTGTTTTTAGGGGCAGAAAAGAAGCATCCAGGGAAGTCTCCAAGAACATACACTCTCACACACAGTGATGTCACCGCTAAGCTCACTCTTGCCATCTCTCAATCCATTAACAATTCTCAGGTATTATTACATAACCCCTATGATTGTTTAATCCTTTTAATTTGAATATCCAATTATGAAACATTGACAAATGAATTAATTGAAGCTTAATCTCTACATCATGATCAATTGTCATAATTAAATTCTAAAATTAAAGTATGCCTTAAATTTAAGAATAAATTAACTAATATCGTTCGTATTAATTCAATATAATTTGAATGTAATAATGATAAAATTTTGTAGACTTTGGTATAGTAAGAGAGTATTAACTCCGGTAATAAAGGAGGGAGTGTCCCATACCACTTTTTCTGATTCTACACTAACAATTAATTAGCATTAATTACGAAATTAATTACAAGTAATATAATTATATTTTTAAAATTAATATTCAACTCTAAAAATAAATATTAAATCCAATAATAATAATAAATCATAGACTACAAAGTTTAATATAAATATATAGTGTAAAAAAGTCATGAATTACTGTTCACAATTAACTATACATGCAAGTTATTAAAGTTGACTAATTAATACTCCATAATTAATTGAAAATAAATTAATAGGCATGTCTTATACAATACTTTGCCAAAATAATATTAATAACACATTAAATGCTCAATATAAAGATTTTCCATAATAATAATATATGGCGGCCTGTCAAATAAAATAATACAATATAATAACTAATAACGGACGAAAATTTTCTCTAATCCTTACAAATCCCTTTGGCTAAATTTAGAAAGATTTAATTAAAATAATTGAGGGAATGATTAGGATGATTGCGTGTAAAATTAATATACTTGTAGATTTTTAGGAGTTAGTGGCGTGTTTGGAAGGTTTTCTTTTCTTGAATAATAAAGGCATTTGACTAATATTTCATATTTTTATTTAAAAATATATTCTAAAGAGTGGAGTGGGCAATGGGTGTGCAGTTGCAGGGATGGTATAATAGATTACAGAGAGATGAAGTGGTGGCAGAATGGAAGAAAATCAAAGGGAAGATGTCACTTCATGTTCATTGCCACATAAGTGGTGGACATCTCCTCTTGGACCTTTTTGCTAGACTTAGATTCTACATTTTCTGCAAAGAACTCCCAGTGGTAATTCTTCTCTTCATCATTAAATTATCTCTTCTTGCTCCGAATTTAAAATGAATAAAGTATAAAGTAAATTACGTATAATATCAAAAGATAATGACATTTTTGAAAAAGTATAGTGAGATGCTAATTGTATGGAGTCTATTTCTATTTTCGAAAATATGTCAATTTTTATAAGATAAACAAAAGAAGAAAAATGTAACTATTTTATTGGGACATGAAACCTTGCCCATCCTTTTCTTCTAGATATTCTTGTCAAACTCATGGCATAATTAATTAACAACAATAATATTTTTGTGAATAAAAGTAATAACATTTTTAATTAAAAGAAAATTGATATTTAGAAATACTTGTTTGTAATATTATTGATTTAGAAATGAAATTGGATGAGAAAATTGATAGGTATTGAAGGCATTTGTGCATGGGGATGAAGACTTATTGAGATACTACCCTGAGCTGCAAGATGCTATGGTTTGGGTGTATTTCCACTCCAGTATTCCAGAGTTCAACAAGGTGGAATGCTGGGGCCCACTCAAGGTGGCTTCCACTCCTTCTGGTGGACCTGCACCCATAGAGGATAATTCCCACTCCCCAACTGATAACCATTGTCTACAAAGCAGTGCATTGGGTTTGGATCCCCTGCAGCCATGCCCACAAGATTGTTCATGCTGCTTCCCTCCAATCAGCTCCATCCCTTGGGCCCACCAAGAAAATCAGCTTGATCAGCCCACCATTCTCTCTTGATGTGTTTCGTGATTGTAGGAATATCTCTTACTAAAAATTAAGATAATCTATTTATAACTATACATGTTTATCATTTCGTATATTGTTTAATGTTGTTACATACATGTTCCATGTGTATATATACGTGACAATTCATTTTAGAATCATATGTATTCGGAGCATATATATATGTAAAATTTATGTTAGTTGCTCCTATTCATTGTTTGTAACAGCCCGGTTCGGATCTTCTATTACATTTGGTATTACATCTCCTGTTACAAACCCGTTGGATGATTGACACGTAGGATAGACTAATCTATACCCTAACAATCAACCCTAAGGGGAAAGATTTATATTTTTCTCTTCGCACACGTGTCACTCATCTAACACGTGTAACAGAAGATATAATACCAAAATGTAACAGAACATCCAACGCCGAAACAGCCTACGAAAAGAATTTTATGTTTGGGATGATCAATATATTTGTTTGGCAGAAACGATGGCGATGGACAAAAATATTCATTAGTCAATAGTGACACCATACAATCATGCAAAAACTATAGACACCTTCACCTATAATTTGAATTACACTCTCACATAGACATCACTTTCGCTTTAATACAGACATCCTAACCGACATACTCAATGATATACACATCTCTTAACCCATAATATCACTTATACACTCACCCTCACTACACGTATGTGTTAACTCCGACATCCGTATCAATATTTAAACTGATATACTTATCACACTAGAAGCATATGGAGGTGAAGGTAGGGGTACCGATATATTCCGATATCCATACCGATATTGGACCGACATCCTTATTAATATTGGAGCTGATATACTCACTCACACACTCACCACAAGATACATCTGGAAGGGTGGGTTGCAAGGGAGGGTATTATAGTCTTAAAAGTGTCACTTAGTTAAAATTGATATAAAAGTTATTTATTGTTGGTGAAGATATTGAAGTGTAAAATTTGGGTATATTTTCAATTTTCCCAAATAAAATTTTATTTTAAAGAAAATAAAAAAAAAAGCAAAAACTTGTGTGAGACTGTCTCACGTAATGACTTTCGTGAAACGAATAAGAAGTGAAAACCTTTATAATGTAAAGTGATACTCAATTAATAAAAAGTGATAACGTTGCAGTGAATTATTTTATGAACAAATTATAATATAAATGAAAAATAATAATAATTTTAACAAAGTAATAATTAATTACGAAAGTGTAAAATTATTTTTCTGTTAGATAGTCTCATACAAAACTTCCCTAATAAAAATATATTACTACAATAAATTAAAACCACAGGACCTATGAACTTAACTGTTATTTTTTATTTATTTTTTATTTTTAATACTCACTCGGTCCAATTGAAACGTACACGTTTTTTATTTTGATCCATCTTAATTCAAAGTGTGTATTTACCTTTTTGGTAAAGAGGACTTACAAATATTAATTACCTCTCTATATGACCCACATGTCATATTAATACACCTACCCATTTTACATTAATAAATTGTTTCTCTCACCTCACTACACATTAAAATATTATACTTCTTAATCAACGTGCAAAAAACAAATACCCACATTTCAACAAGACGGAGGAAGTAAATGACTTAGTGATATATATCTTAAATTCTAAAGATAAAATATACTCTAAACCACAATAGTAAAATTATAATTATGCCTTTATAATTAACCATACACCCCAGGGTAAATAATAAACTCTTGGGGGTAAAATATGCCCTTAAACATTAGGTAAATCACAAGATCAATAAAATTACTAATACTTCTAAAATTAAATAAAAAAAAAAAGGAAAAAAATAAATAAAAGTACATATAGGACAATTGAAAGTGTACGTTAAAGTTTAAACGAGGGAGGACGGTTCTACACTAACTTTTTGATAGGACCGCATTATTAAAATAATATCACAAAACACGTAATGTGATTCAAGCTGTTCATACAAAGACTTTGCCTACAATTTTATTAGCCAACAAAACCGTCCAAAAAATGGTGATGAATTTGTACAAGATGCATGAATCCAAAAAAAGGCAAGAGAATTTTAAAACGTGAACATTATTACGTGGTGCTAGGGTTGAAAGATCCCACAAGTAGGACTATGTATTATTTATATTTTGTGAATTACATTTAGGACAACATTTTCCAAGGGTCCCCTATAAGATGTTTTTTTATAACATGTTTGGGTATTTTTCCAACTCATCAATATTGTCTAGCAATTGTAGCCCTCACAATTTTACTCACATGTTTCATGCTTTTAATTTTATTACCTTTTGAGAATTATTGCACCTAAAATAATGTATTTTGAAGATATTTTAATTATGGGTGGTGTAAACTTTATATAGTACACTTATTAACATGCATCGTGTATAATGTAGGTATGAAATATTATAATGCAAAGTTGATATTTTGAGCATTCAGTACACGATTTTAATTTCTATGTATCTTATAAGTATTAGTAGTTTTATTTATGTATATTTTGATGAATGTATTTTTTTTTATATTTAATTATTTATTAAAAGATTAATAGGAAATTCGTTAAAAATTCAATAAAATTCGCCAACAACCCATATAAGTTTTTATTCATTATTAGATATATATTTTAAACAAGTGTATATTTATGAATTGAACGTGGGTGTATATGGCTACGGATGTAAACAAATCGAATCAAGTCAAATACTAAGATATTTAAATAATATTTAATTAAAATTGAATATTCATATTCGTATTTCATTATTAATGGAATTCGAAATCAGAATAATAAACAAACTATTCAAATATATATTTGAGTTTTAAAATTTTAACATTTGAAATTAAATATTCGAATTCGATTTGAAATTGTAAATTCATATTTAAAAATAAGGGTTAATTTTTTTGATGCACCGGTATCCGATCCGTAGATCGACTAATCCGGAAAAATAAGGGTTAATTGCAAAATAAACCTCAACCTTTATTTTTATTACAAATAAATTCCAATGAGAAATTGCAAAAAAAAAACCTCGACCTTTAGGTTTCGTGTAAAACGCACCTAACAGGCAGGAGAGGGTTGTCCGACGTATGACGTGGCGTTGACATTGCCACGTCAGCTTCCCCGTCAACTGTGAGTTTATTGCAGAAAAAATCTCAATCTTTACTTAAATTGCGATTTAATCCCAACCTTTAAGATTTTGGCAAAAAAAATCATCATATTTTTTTTTATTTTGTTTTTCAAATTGCACCCATAATATTTTATATTAAAATTTAAATTCTTAAAAATTATTAAATAAAATAATAAAGTTATTTTAGTTTTTAAAATATTTTATACATTATAAAATTTTTATAATTTATAAAATCAAAGTATTCTTGAACATATCTAAGTATTCTTTTGTAATTTTATGTCATATTTAATATGAAAAATTATATATATTAATTAGATGACAAAAAAATTATACAAAAAATAGTTTATAATTCATTTAAACTTATCTTCACACATTCCATTTTTATCCGTCCCATACTTATCTTCACCACTCAAAAATTAAAATATTACATCAATCAATAACCTAAAAAAGTTATCTTATTTTAAAAAATATCACTCCCACATAACACATACTATAATATACGTTATACTTTACTTATTACTTAAAAATACTACAATGCCTTTAAAAAGTCAATAAAGTTGGTCAAAAAATAATTTTTCTTAAACTACGTATCAACAATGTCGGTGAAGATAACTACGACACAGAGCGAGTAATAAAAAATTAATAAATAAAACTTTGTAAAAAAATTTAATATAGCCTTTAATTATGAAATTTTTATAATGTATAAAATATTTTTAAAATTAAAAGAATTTAAATATTTAGATTTTTTAATAAATTTTTTTACAATTTAAATATCAAATATAATAAATTTTACTCACATAATAAGATATAAAATTTATAATATTTTTTAATATATTATTTTATAGTAATATTTTTTTGAATTAAATCAATATCATATTGGAAGTTTATTATATTACGTAATAATTTTTTAGTATATAATTTTAATATAAAAAAATAAAATATCTGATGATCTTTTTTGCCAAAATCTCAAAGGTTGGGATTAAATCGCAATTTAAGTAAAGGTTGAGGTTTTTTTTGCAATAAACTGAAAGTTGACATGGAAGCTGCATGGTAAGTTCAACGCCACGTCGGACATCGGGCAACCCTCTCCTGCCCGTTGGGTGTATTTTGCACAAAACCTAAAGGTCGAGATTTTTTTTGCAATTTCTCAAATGTTGGGATTGTGGTAAGGCCTGGGTTATCGGGCCCTCACCTATCAAAAATGAAGTTGGGCCGCCTTCTCTGAAGTCCATTAAGAAAATGGGCCTAGGCCTGAGGCCCCCGATTACAAGGGCCGTGGAGCGCGTCTACCAGACCTCCCTTTGGAGAGGGTGACGATTCGGCTCTATTCTTCATGTTGGCCACTTGTTGAGAACTGTACAGATATCCCCTAAGATACCTGCATAGGGGATATCCTAAGACGGATCCTAAAAAGGATCACATGAAGATAATGCATTTAATGCTTATACTGTAAGCGTATATTGTAAAATGGCCTGGCGATTTATCCAGATTTGGGTGACGTCAGGTTACCCAGTATAAATATGGGGATATCCCATAGTAATAAATCACTCATTCACCCCCTCAAAAAAAAGGCACAAAACTGCCTAGGGGGCAATCCTCTCTCTACATCTTATGTTAGTTTAGCACTGATAATCCCTTTATTCACCTTTAACAGCCACATTACCCTACCATTAGAAGGGGATCAAATCGGATAAGCTACATTTGACGCTAGAGGAAGGGTCACGGCCCGCGCCTTTGCCGACTGCCACCCTTAATATACCCCAACCTAAATAGTGTCTGCGATGGCAGATGAACGGGACGAAGCCACCCCCAATAGGGTTCATGTGGCTACCAGTCGGCATCGGTAGGAAGACCTAAACCTCCCTCGAACTGTAGAAAATAAGATCCCGCCACGAGAGGCGAATCCGGAAGAAGACGACTCGCAGACCAACTTCCGCCAAAAATACTTCGACCTTCTTAAACAAATAAAGGGAAAGCGAGCGGCAGGGCCAAAGGCCGCCAGTCGGAGGCTAAGTTTCAACCTCGAAGAGAATTCAACGGAACAAACGAACGAGC
Organism: Pogostemon cablin; assembly: GCA_023678885.1. Lineage (NCBI taxonomy): Eukaryota > Viridiplantae > Streptophyta > Magnoliopsida > Lamiales > Lamiaceae > Pogostemon > Pogostemon cablin. Next base: position 12,972,055 of record CM042983.1, read on the forward strand.
AACAATGTGAATGGACTCCGCCTAGGAGGTCAATACACGAGCGAATGGGCCAAAAGGACGTACAAAAGGAACCTAGAAAGGCCCAGAAAGTGTTAGATAAAGGACGCGAATGGAGAAAGGCGGCATCCCATGCTAACTCGGTCACTAGTCGATCCCCCGCGCACACCACCGGACGCATAAGCGCCAAAGACTGAGTGGGACCAAACCCGATGAAGTCCCGACACGAGCAGACAGGAGAGAGCACGGGCGACGATAATGTCGCTCAACTCAAGCGACAGCATGATACAGAAATAAATGCACTGAGGAGACTACTCAATCAAATGGAGAGAAGAAATGAGGCCAGATTCCATAGCATTCTCGATCTGGAATCAGGGAGGACCCCATTCACCCATAGAGTCATCACGGCGGCCACCATGAAAAAAATAAGGATCCCACAGATCCCCCAATACGCTGGCGAATCTAGCCCAATCTTGTACCTCAATAAGTATGTTGGGTGGATGCTGGCACAAGGGTGTTCGGAAGAGGATCGATGTAAGATGTTCCCCTTAACGTTGGGAGATAAGGCGCACTCCTAGTTCAAATCTCTTCCCGTTAGCTCCATTGACTTATGGGCACAACTCGCCACGACCTTCTCATCCCATTTTGCATATTTGGGGCAGGGAAAGGAGCCAAAACAGAAGTTGGCTTGCCTACGTCAGGGATCAAAGGAGTCCCTGAAGGATTTCATGAAGAGATTCAATGAACAGCACGCCAACACGGAAGAGGTCTCGGATGAAACATCGACCATCTTGGCAACTGCCGCCTTGCTCCCAGGGTCGCTTATGTGGACTAGTTGCCAGTAGAAATTACTTAGCAGTTACGCAGCCTTCATGGCCTCGGCTCAAGTGTTCATCCATAGCGAAGTGATTCTCGAAGAATATAAGAAGTCTAAAGGCGACCTTAAATAAGGCGATAAGAAAAAGAAAAAAGGGGAAAGAGATTATAGGGCTCCGTCTTCCTTCGAACCATTCCCGGATGATGACCAAATTCAAGAGATGACCGAGGTACTCGAGCTCACTCATGAGGAGATATTTAGCAAGATACAAGACAACAACCTATTGAGCCCCCAGCCCAAGATACGAGCAGATCCAGCTAAGCTGAATAAAAAGAAATTCTGCAAATACCACAAGTCTATCAGCCATGACACCAACAAGTGTCGTGACTTGTTGGCCGAACTAATAAGGCTATTTGAAGATGGAAAGCTAGACCGGCTGGTGTCTGGCCCGAAACAGAAGGGAGAACAACCTTTTGCAATGGACGAACGGTTCAAAGGACCAGTCAATCCACCAGGACAGATTAGACCCGGAGACCGCCTGCCCACACCACCTCGAGAAGTATACATGATGAACGATAGCTACGTGAGAATGTCACAGGCCCTAACCACCTAGTCGCGGAGGAAATGGAAAGCCGAGTTGCAAGAACTCGACAGGTACCACCATGTATTTACTACAAGTCCTCGACCACCTCTACACGAAGCCGACGTATTCTTCTCTAAAGAGGATCTCGCCTAGATACAAACCCCCACAATGACCCACTAGTGATTTCGGCTGCCATCTCAGGTGTAAAGGTGCTCCGGTGCCTGGTCGATACTGGTGCGTACAAAATATTATATTCAAAAAGGCGTTCGAAGCCATTGGAGGACTCTCTCACCACAAGGCATCTTCGTTCAACGACGAGGTTCGAGACTTCGGTAATGCCATTACTACTCCCTTGATGCAGGCAGATCTTTTGATCTAAATGTTGGACAAAAGACAAGCAGTAAAAGCCCAGCACACTCTCGAATTTAAATTAGTGGACCTCCCGTCACCATACAATTGTATCCTCGGAAGGACATTTATCCACAAGTTCAACTCCGTCCCATCCACACTCCATCAATGTCTGAAGTTTGTAACCACTGACGGTCAAGTTGGCACCGTCAGGGGCAGCCAAAGAAAACCCAGGGAGTGCTCGTTCATTGAAAAGGGAGACGAACTCAATTACCACGATCCAAGTTTTCAATTAATGGTGATGGAGCAGCCGAATCAAGAGGAGGAGGCGGATCATGAAGAAGCCCCCCACTGGATGACCTGATAACCGCAGATCCAAAGTCGAGAAAGGACCAAAAATTCTGACCCTTCGACGACAAAGAATCAATCTACCCCCGATAATCGATGAAGATCTGAGATCGGAAAAGAAAAGGAAAAGAGGGGAACCCGCGCGAAGAAGTCGAGGCAATTAGGATGGAAACATGCAACCCGGACCTGGAATTGTATGTCGGGTCTCAGCTGGAAGAGCGGCACAGAATGGCCCTAATCGAATTTCTAAGGTCTAACCTAGACGTGTTCGCCTGGTCACCCAGCGACATTCAAGGAATAGACCCAAAACATGCGTGCCACTGGCTCAATGCGAACCCATCTTTTCAACTAGTGGAACAAAAGAAAAGGAAGTACAGCCCCGAGAAATACGAGATCATCGAAATGGAAACCAAGAAATTGTTAGCAAACAAACTAGTAAGGGAAGCTCTATTCCCCTCATGGATGGCTAACCCGGTCTTAGTGCAGAAGGCAAACAAGTCCTGGAGATTATGCATCGATTTTATAGATCTCAGCAAGGAATGCCCGAAGGACAGTTTTCCATTACCACACGTCGATCAAATGGTGGACGCCACGGCTGGCCACGAACTAATGAGTTTTATGGATGCGTATTCGGGTTAACACCAAATCCCTATGCACCCAGACGATATAGAAAAAATAACTTTCTATACCAAAAGGAACTTACTATGCTGGGTAATGATGCCATTTGGATTAAAAAACACAGGCGCCACATATCAAAGATTAGTGAACAAGATGTTCCAAGAAGATCTGAGAAGACTATGGAAGTATACGTGGACGATATACTGGTCAAAAGTGTGGCCATAGACGACCATGTACGCCACTTGAGCAAAGTATTTGACATCCTACGGCAGTATGGAATGAAACTTAACCCAAAAAAATGCACGTTTGGAGTATTCGCGGGAAAGTTCCTCGGGTACATGGTGAGTAAACCAGGAATAGAAGCAAACCCAGATAAAGTGAAGGCCATACAAGACATGGAGCCTCCCAAGCACTCCAAGGGTATACAAAGAATAGCCGGCATGATTGCATCTCTTAGTCGTTTCCTACCCAGAGCCTCCGATAAATGTAAACCCCTCATGGACGTGATCCGAAAAGAAAAATTCGACTGGACGCCTGCGGTCCAAAAGGCCTTTGAAGAATTGAAGAGCATACTGGCCAACGTACAAACCCTGTCAAAACCACAGCTGGGCAAACCTCTCAGTCTGTACTTAGGTACCTCAGAGACGGCGCTAAGCGCGGTGTTGGTCCGAACTGAGAAAAAGCAACATGAGCCGATATATTATATGAGTCAGATGCTTCATGATGCCGAACTCAGGTACCCCGCAGTTGAGAAGCTTGCTTACGCTTTGGTAATGAGCGCACGAAAATTAAGGCCCTACTTTCTGAGACACCCGATTGAGGTAGTGACATCCTTCCCACTGAGGCAAGTGCTCTCAAAACCGGACGTAGCAGGAAGACTGATGAAGTGGGCTGTGGAATTAAGCTAATTTGATATTAAGTACATACCTCGACTGGCGATCAAGGCGCAAGCCCTAGCCGAGTTCATAGAAGAGCTCACCATTCCTGTCTTGCCAGGAGAAATGATTAATAAGCCCTGGCATATGTCGGTAGATGGGTCGTCCACAACTTACGCCTCTGGAGTGGGTGTGGTGCTCACAAGTCCCACCGGAGAGATGTTCTGTTCGGCAATTAAGTTTGGGTTCCCAACAACCAAAAACGAAGCCGAATACGAAGCTTTACTTTCCAGCATGAGAATGGCATTGACCATTGGGGTCAAAAGAGTGATGATCTTCAGTGACTTGGAACTAATGGTCAATCAAATCAAAGGAGATTACGAAGCCAAAGATCAGCAGCTAGTTGGTTACCGCAAGCTGGTAATGGATATGATTTGAAAATTCGATCACATCTATATCACGCGGGTTCCCAGACTACAAAACACCCAGGCGGATGCATTGGCCCGCCTGGCGACTTCGAAAAATGCCGAACAACTGAGAAGCATCAGCGTAGTAAGACAAAAAGCCCCGAGTGATCAGGCGATCTGGCAAATCGACGAAGAAGAGACGTGGATGACTCCCATCAAATCTTTCCTAAAAGAAGGAAAGGAGCCGGAGGATAAAATGGAAGCTAGGCGACTACGACTCGGGGCCACCAGGTACATCATGATAAACGATGTGTTGTATAAAAAAGGGTACTTGATGCCGTTACTAAGATGCCTAAATAAAGAAAAAGCCGCCAAAGTGCTGACGGAGATTCATGAAGGAGTCTGCGGGAATCATTTGGGAGAACAAGCGTTAGCCTTGAAGATAATTCGCCAAGGATATTTCTGGCCTACCCTTAGGAAGGACGCTATCGAGTATGCTAGGTCATGAAAAAGTTGTCAAATCTACTCCCCCCATCATCAGAACTCCCTCCACCGAATTAGTTACTACAGCCGCCCCCTAGCCTTTCTCAAAATGGGAGATCGATCTGATAGGCATGCCCTGCAGAAGAGGTGTCAAGTACGTGGTAGTTGCCGTCGACTACTTCTCAAAATGGGCAGAGGCAGAAGTGTTATCCACTATTAACAAAACCAACACGATAGCTTTCATCTGGAAGAATATCATTTGCCATTTTGGCATACCTAATGCTATCATGAGAGATAATGGGAAGCAATTCGAGGGCATGCAACTCCGAAGATTTTGTGATGGATTAGGAATAAAAAAGATATTCTCGACACCTTACTACCTCCAGTCAAACAGACAAGTTGAAGCAGTGAACAAGGTAATCAAGCACACTCTCAAGATCAGGCTAGAAAGCCTCAAGAAAAGTTGGGCCCCGCAGCTACCCGGTGTTCTTTGGTCATACCGTACCACGGCCAGGATGTCGACTGGAGAGACCCCCTTCTCATTGACGCATGGTACGGAGGCGGTCATACCCGCGGAGGTAGCTTGCCCAACATTTCGAGTATCTCACGAGGAAGAAAACACCAATTCTGAGGCCATTGAATTTAACCTTGACCTATTGGAGGAACTTCGGATACAGGTAGCAGAGAGGCACGCGATATACAAGTCAAGGCTGGAATCTCAGTACAACAGGAAGGTACATCACAGGGAATTCATAGCTGGAGATCTGGTCATGAGAAAGATCTATCAACAAGGTGGTGGAGTGTTTGGTGCAAATTGGGAAGGCTCATACATGGTAACAAGAAATTTGGGTAATGGAGCATACGAGCTCGGCGATCTCAATGGCGAAAGTATCAAGCACCCTTGGAATGCTCAGAACTTGAAGCGTTTCTATGCTTGAGAATACTTAACCATATTGCCATTTGTATGAAATGTGGTAAGGCCACATGAGTATAAGACCATAATAAGCAAAAGTGCAAGGAAAAGTAAAATGCACATAATACCACAAAACCACTTAATAAAATATTATAACCCAAGGAACAAGTTCATAATACGCCCCAAGGAGGCTACAGGGAAGTCCAACAAGGATCCAATAACAAAAACCAGGAAAAAACATTAAAAGAGGCCTCCCGTCAAGCACTACCAGGACCAGCGCCGCTAGGTTCGGCACCACTAGGACCACCAGCTCCGCTGGGACCAACGCCACTAGGACCAGCACCACCGTCAAAAAAGTTGCAGAGACTCCTCATCCATGCCGCCAAATTGCCAGTTGAGCAACGCGTTCTCTTTCCCATTCCAATTCATGTTCAGCCAGATAACGAGCAACCTCCAACTGATGAACTTGGCTCTCAGCCAAACGAGCTCTCTCCCTATAGGTAATGGCTCGAGTATTAGCAGCGGTAATAAGCTACTCTGCCACCATAGCCTGTCGAGTCTCCGCCACCGAAGAGAGCCCTTCAGCAATAGTAGAGGATCCTGTGCTGAGGCCGACCCCCGGAGGGATGGACTGCCCAGATTCCATCACAAGAAGGAAGTGGCACAGGAAAGTCAGTGCATGTCCAACACTCACTAAAGCAGCATTTCCAATCTCATGAGGCCCAGCACTCTGCAACTAGTGAGACAACATGGGATTCCATGAATGAGCAGGAACGAAGTCGGCCTCCAAGACACTCAGCTTTGATTCAATGGCAGATGAGCGGTACCCATACTCCTCAGTCGTAACAATACATCCAAGGCAACCAGGGGAACACCTCCACCAATGTCGCCTTCCGTAGTGTGAGTTTTCCCTACCGGAGGAGTCCACTGTTGGGCACTACTATCAAGCCCTCCTCCTCGGAGGGTCGGGTCGCTTTCGGGGCAAAGAACCTGAGGCTGGCTGATGCTCGGCGGGTCTTCAATTGGATTAATTCGAACGTCGGTGCCCCGACTAGCACGATGAGTAGCCTCTAGAATGGTCGCCTCCAAAGTGTCACTTTATTGTATTTCAGCTTCCACCATAGGAGCTTTCCCCTTATCAGATAGACGAGCGCGTATCGTTTTGCCGATATCCACAGAAACCCTGCCCTGGGCCATCCCCATTACAGCCTTCTCAGTTCCATTAACATCGACAGCTACTAAACCACAGAGCCTAGTCCTACCCCTCGTAGTCATGGAAGTATCCTCAGTCACAACCAGACTCAGCTCGGTTTCTTGACGGGGTCTTTGAGATAGGGGATATGTGATCTGATCGGAAAAATACTCGTCAAGAGCGGTGTCCCAAGATGAGAAATTATCACTTACCCTCCCCTCGAAGCTTACTGGTGGAGCCCGAGTCAGATCTTGATAAAGATTTGCCCCTGACAGCCTTTTATCAGATAAAAGTGATAAGACATCACGGGGAAGAGTCATACGGTTGATTGCGTCGAAAGCTCGGCGAAATCCCAGAGACAGCTCTTCCTCAGTCGGTCGAAGCGGAGCTGCCAAAAGGTACAATGCAGAAGAGAAAAACACTAGTAAGAAATGATAAGGGGCACAGGAAAAAGAGGCGATAATAAAGCTTACAAGATTCGGGAGTCCCGAAGGCACATGGCACGGGCAAATAATTTCCAAGTGGGTCTAGGCATTCGAACCCCCGCACCCAAAACCATTGGTGCCTCTAATGCTGACCGCCAATGGAGTTCCTGTTAAATATAGGACGAATGCCTCGCTGCACCTGCAGATAGTAATGACCGTGGCAGCCTGGATCACAAACATAGCGATAAACGTAATCAATATCCCGGACGGAAGGAGAAGGGCATCCATTCTTGTGAAGCAATACTAGTAAACCTATCAGGTTAGCCCAGGCTGAAGGAATTATCTGCATGGGGGCTAGACCCCAATTGATCAACATCCGGCCGATGAAGTGAGCCAGAGGCATCCTAACACCGGCAGCAAACATACTCGTATTGAAGGTGGCATGGTGGGGCTCACCACTCTAAAGACGCTCACGCTGCCCAGGGATACCAAATTCAACCCCAGGATAACTGTATAGGATGAAGACCCCATCTCCTCACTCCGCATACTAGTAGAATAACCCCTCAAAGTAGAGTCAGTTACCGCACGGTCCCGACTGGAAAGACGACTCACGCTGTCAGGGTCAGCGGAATCCTCTAAGTTCACAAAAGAAGGGGAGGCCCGACTTTCAGTCTTGGGGACCATGCACTGCCGAGACGACCCCTCCCCATGAGGAATGGGCTCTCGAGGAATTTCGTAACGTGGCAGCGGCGGAATTGAACGGCGGCCACTCCTCGTGACTGAGGTAGCGGGAGGAGCCCTAGCATTACTGGCCTCCTCATCCTCTTCCGAACTGAGGAATTCTTGCGAGGATCTCGAATCAACTGCCATGAGCGGAGGAATTAGAACAACGAAAAGTAGACAAATGAGTATTAACAACCCAGGAAAAGGAACAATCGTCATTTTTAAGCTCAATAGAAAGAAAAGTTACAGGAAGACGAAAAGTTTGAGTGTGGCCTTAGGCGATCACCTAGCTAACCCCTTTTATAGAAGGAGAAAGTGGGGGCCCAATAACTGTCCCTCCCCCAGAACTCGAAGAGTCCAATTGAACGAGAGATCGTAGAGCATTAGATTAAGACACGTGAACGTAATCAGACTTAAGATCGTGGGAAGAATGAGGTCTGACGTGACAGTTCAAGAAAAAACTGGCGGCGAAGATATGAAGGATCCACCGCATTAAATGCGTAATTAATACATGTCACAGCCACTATTAAATACAATCATTGTCATTGAAGAACAAAAATACAAGGCAAGTGAAAACCAGCCAAAATAGAAATGTAGAAATTACAAAGGCATTCCATTCTAGAAACTAAGTCCCACCAGGAGGGTTAATCGTAGCAGGAGTAGGATGAGAAGGAGCCGCTGTGGAAGTCGACGCTGTAGATGGCTGAGAAGCCACTCGAATGGGAAAACCCGAAAAGCAGAAAAAGTCAGACATAAGTCCCAATGGAGCCAAATTCATCCCCTTTGATTCCCAGTCAACACCAACCGGCAACCCCGAGGTGGCAATACGGGCGTGCAGCATTTGGAGGAAATTTTCCAAAAGAACCATCGCACCAATCCCGTTAGCCAACCGTGCCGAGTGCGCCAGAGCCTTGGCAAAACTGACTATTCCAGCAATCTTCCTCTCGGAGTTGATTAAGGAGGAAAAGTCCGCCTCATATTTGTGGGTCAGGGCAACCGCCTCAGCCTCTTTGACTTTTAACTCCTCCTAATAGCCAGTCATCGACCTCTTTGCTTCATCCAACTCCTAGGCGAGCTGACTCTTCCTTTCCTCCGATTCCTTCAGGCTTCCTCGATGGCCCTCAATGACGCTTCACTCGGAAGAAACCTTCCTTTGACCAATCTCAACTCTTCTTGAACGGACTTTAAGGCATCCTCCAAAGCCTTACGCTGGCGGACTGCCTCCTCCATGACTGATTTAACCTCATCAGAATGCCTCTGCTCTACCTCCTCCATCTTTTCCCTCATCAGGGCTAGCTCAATTTCCCTCTAGCGACCCAGAGCCGCAGACTGAGCCACCTCCTAGCCTAGGCGAGCCAGGACGAGAGACGCTTGGCTAGAGTAGCTCAAAGCCCGTGCGTGATATTCGATCACCGCATGAATAAGATCATCAGGATTCAAAGCGCCGATGATATCACTTTCTTCTTAAGTAAAGCTAACAGGAGTAGACTCCATCGCTCTCAACATATATGCGGGAAGAGTAGGTTGATTGGGATCATACGGATTTGACCCGTATAGGCTGCGGAGCACTGGTGGCAGAGAACGAACCTCCTGAGTTGAAGCACCAACTTTAAAACCAAGGTAAGGGGTCTCAGTTGAAGGTACCCCTAAGGCGGTCCCACCAAAAAAGATGTCATAACTATCAGCCCGAATCCTCTTGCTCGGGGGCACGGAAGGCCCGCTAATAGGTGCCAACTGATCCTCCGTAGTAATCCCACTGGAACTCCCTGGACGCCGTTGCCCATACGTACGACTGGAGAAGAACAACCGAATTCTTGAAGTAAAAAATCCTCCGCATGCTACCCCTCCGAAGTAACCATCATGTCGCCAAACTCCTCTTGTGTCGCGGCACCCACGGGCTCACGACTCGCGGCGACATCCTCTTCCGCGTGAACACTAATTTCAGCATTCGGGGCAATCATTCCTTCCTGTGGGCCTTGGGGACTCGGCTCCATCGGGGAAGACTCGTCCACCTCTATTATTTCTGTTAAGGCGTCTGGCCTTACGGCCGCCTGATCCAGGGAGTCGGACGACCCTATAGGAATCACCGCCACCCCAATTAGAATGTCTGGGTCAGCGAGAGAGGTCCCCATGGGCTCCGAACTTGCACCAACATGAGCAGCCACAGTCACCACCGACGAAAGGATCGGGGCGCCTGAATCCCCTGCCCATACTTCTTCAAGAGCTCGTCGGTAATGATGCCTGTGTTTCTTTCCTGAGCACTCATTCTACTAATGACGCTCACTAGCTCCAAGAACTCTTTGGAAGGGGGGCCCAGGACGAGTGTCCCTATCTGAAAAATTAGGGTTAAAAATACAATGATTATACCTCTTAGACAAGCAAAAGACAAGAAATGAGAGCCGACATACCTCCGCGAGAATGAATTAGCTGGAAGGCCGAGGGAACCTTAATTTGCGGCGGCTTCCATACGCCCGATGCCCAGCACCACCATTCCTTCTAATTCTTTATGGAGGTAGACTTATCTGAGAGAGTCAATCCTCGAGAAGGGTTAAATCGATAAAACCCTTTGTGCAAATTTTCCTCCGAAGGATGGCATAAGTAGTCGATTTTCTTAGAAGATAGATGGCGATACCCCTTCTTACAAAATAGGAGTATAAACCCAATTATTGTAGCCCAGGCATTCGTAGAAAGCTTATGTGGCGCCAAATTCCAGTAATTAAGGAGCTCCGCTAAACAAGGATGAAGAGGCAGACGGAACCCTAGCTTCAGCATATGGACATTCACTGCCACTCGCCCCTGAGTCGGCTTACTCGCTTTTTCATGCTCAATCGGCATAATGAATTCCACTCTCGGTACCGTATATTTCGAAGATAATTTCTCGAATTGGTAACGAGGAATGGTGCAGTCTTGGAAGTGGACCCACATCCTATTGTGGGCCCTATCATGTGAAGCAATACATGCCCGGATGTTCTCTGGATCCGGCACATCCTCCGCTGTAGCAAATGAAGAGGGTAAAGAGTGGGTCGCCGTCGGAAGCCTTTGGCGCGACGAAGAAACCTTGGTCTCTTTCTGCAGATCTTGGAATGCCCTTTTTAGGGATTCCGATACTCCTTCTCCACCACTCGCCGTCCGCCGAGGGTCAGACTGGCCCATGGAATAATCACCAAGATCTATACTTCAAACGACTAAAGAAGGAGAGTCGGTGGGGGATTACGAATCAGAAGTAAAAACGACGAAAGAAAAGTAAGAATCAAAGAAAAGGAAGACCCCTTTTATAGCACACCCCCCAATCAACACCACCATTGACGGGACAACAATTAATGTCGAACACGTTTAATGATGAAAAAGTACATATTCAGGGATCTCGAAACGTTATTCAGGGATCTCGAAACGTCGCATCAGAATCCCTGGCAACCCTGGACGTCATCTCAATGGTTTGAAATTTAAAAATTAAACGCACACGTATGAATCGAGAAGGTTCCGCCTTCACCTGCCACGCGCCAATGATGACGAAACCTGGGGGCTAATGTGGTAAGGCCAGGGTTATCGGGCCCTCACCTATTAAAAATTAAGTTGGGCCGCCTTCTCTGAAGCCCATTAAAAAATGGGCCTAGGCCTGAGGCCCCCGATTACAAGGGCCGTGGAGCGCATCTACCAGACCTCCCTTTGGAGAGGGTGACGATTCGGCCCTATTCTTCATGTTGGCCACTTTTGAGAACTGTACAGATATCCCCTAAGATACCTGTATAGGGGATATCCTAAGACGGATCCTAAAAAGGATCACATAAAGATAATGCATTTAATTCTTATACTGTACGCGTATCTTGTAAAATGGTCTGGCGATTTATCCAGATTCGGGTGACGTCAGGTTACCCAGTATAAATATGGGGACATCCCATAGTAATAAATCACTCATTCACCCCCTCAAAAAAAGGCACAAAACTGCCTAGGGGGCAATCCTCTCTCTACATCTTATGTTAGTTTAGCACTGATAATCCCTTTATTCACCTTTAACAGCCACAGTACTCTACCATTAGAAGGGAATCAAATTAGATAAGCTACAGAGATTTATTTGCAATAAAAATAAAGGTTGAGGTTTATTTTGTAATTAACCCTAAAAATAATAATAACAAATTTTTATTTATAAGAGTATTTGTGTTATAAAAATAAGAAAATTTATTCTATAATTTTTTTAAATTTTATTTCTCATACGTATTTTAAATAATTGTTACGTATTAGAAATTATCACTAATTAACTACAAAATTACCATCAAATTAATAAAAATTATAATTAAATAATTTACATGATATATAAAAAGAATCAAGAAATATATTTTTTATTCCTCATTTCTTATAATAAATTAAATAAAAAAAATATGTATTTTTATTTATAAAATAAAATATTATATTATATATTTATATATTAAATATTATCGAATATTCAAGAATTTCGAATCGAATATAATGATATTCAAATTTGTATTTGAATGATATTCGAATCATAAATAGTATTTGTATTTTAATTCTTATTTGAATTTTCGAATTCGAATATTGATATACAAATACTCGAATTGAAAAACTTTGTTTATTTACATCCCTACAATTAGGTGTACATGATATTTTGTCTATTCTACAATATTATATAAAGATATGCTCCTTAGATATATCTATTTAATTACTTTTTGCTAATGAATTAAGAAGTATTATTATTGAATGTGTAGTGGGTAGTTGTATTAGTGCAGTGTGTAAGTTCATATTTTAGTTATTTTAGTCAATGTTGTCTTAATCGGACCATACTGGTTGGTTGAATCGAGAATTGGAGCTGGAACTGATTCATAAAACCTAAAAAGTAGATTCTAAGGTTGAATCACAGATTAAAATCGAAAAAATCAGTTGAATCGGTGTCCCTTTATATATATTTTTTTTATTTTTTTCAAATTTTTTTGATTTTTCTATTTATTTTCATGATTCTTCCCTTCTATTTTTATAAATTTTAGAACATAATATTTAATGCTTAGAGTTCATACACATAACACAATAATAATATACTCTCTCCGTCCCATTTCACTGTTTACATATTTTTATTTTGAGCGTCTCATTTCAATGTTTACGTTTCCTTTTTTGGAATATGAGACCCACCTAAAACAACTAATATATCACCATGGTCCCCACATCCATCACTAATACACCTACCCACTTTATATTAAATATTTTATCTTTCCATCCACTATCTATTAAAATACTATACTCCTTAATCAACGTGTAAAAAGCAAATGTAAACATTGAAACGGAACGGAGGGAGTATAATAAATTTTACCCTTTTTACTGAAGAATATTTGTCTCCAAAATAGTAATCTTCTACTAAATAAAAGAGTAATCCTAATGTCACGGTGAAACCGTTTTTGTGCTAGCATTTGTCTTTATTTTTTTTAAGTATATTAAGGAGTGTTACTATTTAATGTGTAATATTGAGTGTTTCATATATTTATTATGCACACACTTTCATAAACTTATATATTTATATAAATAAAAATAAAAATAATATAGTATACACTTTCTTAGTAATTTTTCTATTAATTTTTTAATGAAATACAAAATATAAAAAAAGGAAAAATCACTAATAGATACACACTTTAAACCTAAATTACTATGAGATACAAGGAATTCAAATTACTCTTACATACAAAATATTAAAAGTAAAATACCAAACATAACCTTATAATCCCATAAACTTTTAAACCACCAACCCTACCCCTCACCCACCCACCCACCGTTGACCCGCGGCCGGACAGCCATTGACCGGCGTTGACCGCCAGTAGAACAGTCGTTGACCGGTGGATGGACAGCCGTTGACCAGTGTTGATCGGCGTTGACCGCCGGCCGGACAGCCGTTGACTATTGAATAAAAATTTATACACATATGGATTCATATCTGTACCCAGGTATACAAGATGTCAACTCTTGTATTAATGGTGTTTGTATATCCTATTTTTTAAAAAAAGAAATAATTACTTTACAATGAAATCAGACAAAACAAATACGAGAGAACGAACAGAGTATATAATAAAATATTGAGTCCAATTGCTATGCACCGGGTGCACCGGTGCACGTGCACCTGGACGATATTAACCATTAAATTATATTTTAATTCGATCTCTACCATTAAATAAAATAAAATAATTAAAATTTTAAAATAATAACTACCCACTAGTCCCTATTTTTAAACTATTAACCCCTAGGAGCACCGGTGCACCCGGTGCACCACAGAATGAACCTAAAATATTTATATAAATATTATGCCAAGATATTAAAGTTGTTGGATGGATTCATGAGTAACTAATTCAGAGTGGCCAATCGGGAAACGAGTTTTTAAAAATCATAGTGAACCTCTAGATTTCATCATAAATAACAACTGATCTTTTAAAATAAATGTTATGTTTAAGAACATAACAAATTAAATGGTATTTATCTTTTTTATGGAAAAAAGTTGCATAAATCTCTGAAAATTAAGGTCCACAGATTACATGCAGTCATTCCAATAAATGAAAATAGGCATCTTAAAGCAAGAGAAAACTACTATTGAATTAATTGAAAATTATATGTAGAGAAAACTACAATTGAATAAATTGATGATGGCATCTCTATCGTTGTTTCTTTGCACAACAATTGCCCTAAAAATGTGTTTATATGTTGGTGTTCAATTTCAGATTGTTATGAAGCAAGATAAAGGAGATGATGGTGATGAAGAGTTGGTGGTGGGAGATGTTGAATTAGGACAAGATGATGTTCACAAAGTCACTTGGTGATGAAGAAATTTGTCTAGGCAAGGAAAGTTTATTCGATTTGTTGCATAACTCTTAAGATGATATAGTAGTTGAGATGCTTTGAAAAATATGTTTGGCATGTTGAGCCGTACGTATGAATGTGCTCATAATTTAATTTAATTTCTTCTTACAATAAGTTGATAATATAGATTTTTTTTTAAATTTCAAATGATATTCTCTTCTTGTTAAAAAAAAGGAAAAAAAAAAGTTTTCTAAGAATTTTTTTATAATTTGAAATGATCACATAATATGTAATTAAACCATCCACATTGCATGAGGGGCCAACTTTTTTTTATCAAACTCATTTTCACACATTTCCAAATTAATAAATTCAATTAACACTCTATTCATTTTTCAATTTAAACTCTTAAATTGGACCACCATTTCATCATTTTTCCTATACATAATTTAACTAAATATAACACTCTTATAAATTCATTTAAAATATTTTATATGTATTAAATATATTTTAAAATATAATTAATGATTATATTTAACAATTTATAACCTATGTGGTCTTAACTTTGAGGTTTATAACCTATTTTACCAATATAATTTATGATTTATTTTATTCTTAATTGTTCATGATATATATTAAAGTATAATTGTATTTTTGACCAATAATTAACTCATTTAAAAGATGGTACTAAAAATGGATCTTGGATCTCCTGTTACATTTTGGTGTTACATTTCCTGTTACAAACCGTTGGATAATTGACACGTAGTATAAACTAATTTATACCCTAACAATCAACCCTAAGGGGAAAGGTTGAGATTTTTCTCTCCATATACGTGTCAATTATCTAACGCATGTAACAGAAGTTGTAACACAAAAATGTAACAGGACATCCAACATCCATTTTTAGTACCATCTTTAAATGAGTTAAGATTGAGATGTTCTTGTGCAAAATATTGCAAATACAACCTAGCTAACCCCAAAATAGAATGCAGAATTATACTTTCAAACTAATACCCTTAATAAATCACTAGTAAGCAAATTCGTTGTAACCTGATTCTGTGAAAAGAAGTTCTGGTAAGCACCCGAACTGAATACAGTTTTCTTCTCTATAGAATAGATTTTATTGGCAATTGAAAGTTTTGAGGCCAAGTTAGTCTCATAAAATATTATATCTTCCAACTCATTAAATATTAAAATATTACTCCCTCCATCCAAAATTAATCGCACTGTTACTGTAGATACGGAGTTTAAGAAATATTACTTTATTGACTTTTCAACTCAACTTTGAGGGGTAAAATTGTCCATGCATTTTGGTTTATGTCTTGGATTAACTTTATCATTAAATTTAATCTAAATCATAATCCACTGAAAATAATAAAATAATAAAATAATCTAGAAAATTTAAAATTATAAAAAGAAAACTCTACAGTAAAAAAAAGTGGATTGTACAGCAGCTGTTATACATTTTACAACATTACAAATTACAGAAATTTAAATTAAGCCCTATTACAATTCATCTAGTACAAATTCCAAATATTACATGGAATAATGTCTGAAATTACAGCAACATTGTCTGTTCATCAAAATATATGATCTTCTAAAACAAAAAAAAAATTATTGAGGTGCCTTTCTTGAGGGGGGTGGACATACACTTTTGAAAATTGCAAAGAATGAAACAACAATAGAATTGAGATATTGTATATATGATGTGAATGAATATGAAATTGAAAAAACCCTCAGATTGTAACATCATCATTGAGATTTGTTTTCCTCCCAAATAATTTGTGGGGTAAGTTTTTCTCACCATTTGTAGTTTTAATTGTCATTTTCTATCAAACTTAAAATTTTCCTCTACTTTTTTCCCTCTAATTTGTTCCAACTAAGATAGGCCAAAATTTTGAAATTTTTCCTCCAACATCAGCACCATAAATAGGGGGTTGTTAGCACACATTAATGCACTCACTCAACATTTAATGGCTGGCCTAAAACCACACCTCTCTCTTGAAAAGAAAAATCAGATTGGGCAGTATCTACTGGTAAACAGCCATGATGGAAAAGTTGTGCATGGGAAGGTGTTAGAGGCAGTGCAGATCTTTGGTTATTCTAAAAGAACAGTCCAAAACATTTGGAAAGAGGCTAGGAATCAGATTCAACAAGGGTTGCCAGTCAACTTAATTTCCAAGCAAAAGGGGGTGCCAAGACAAAGAGAGTTCAACTAGATCCAGAGGAAGTGAAGAAGATAGCTTTTCCAAGTAGGGGTACAATTAGAGGGCTGGCAGGGAAGTAAAAAGTAAGCAAATCATCAGTTGGAAGATGGATAAAAGATGGACAAATAAGAGCTCACACAAATGCTATAAAGCCTGGCCTAACTCCAAAAAACAAGCTACAAAGGCTCAACTATTGTTTACATCAAATTCATCTTGATAGGGCGGTTAACAAGCTAATGTTTGATGGTATGTATCAAGTTGTTCATATTGATGAAAAATGGTTCTATATGACAAGGGAGAATGAGAGGTATTAAATGATTCCAGGGGAGGCAGAACCACATAGGACATGCAAGTCAAATAAGTTCATCACTAAGATAATGTTCATGTGTGATGTTTCTAGGCCAATATTTGGAAGTGATGGGGAAGTGTTGTTTGATGGTAAAATAGGCTTATTTCCTTTCTCAAGGATGGAGACAGCAAAGAGGAACTCTAATAATAGGGCTCGGGGGACAATGGTTACTAAACCATTTGATTCAGTGAACAAAGATGTTATCAGATCATTAATAATCAATCAGGTATAACCATTTACTCTTATTTTAGCTTTACACATAGTTATATGTCATTCCAGTTATAAAAGCTAAATGGCTACAAAATATGAGTAAGGAGATCATTATCCAGCAGGATAACGTACCACCTTATATCAATGACACTGATTTGGAGTTTGGAACAGCTGCAAGATCCGATGGTTTCAACATCAGATTTGTTAATCAGCCTCCATTCTCTCCAGATCTAAATGTGAATGACCTTGGTTGGTTCAGGGCCCTACAGTCACTACAAGTGAAGAGTGGAAGCTCTAATGTTGATGAAATGATCAACAATGTGAACCAGTCCTTTGAAAACCTAACAGCTGCTACACTCAACAATGGGTTTCTTAGCCTATAATCCTGCATAATTGAGATAATGAAGGTCGAGAGGGGGAACAACTACAACATATCCCATATGGGAAAGGCAAAGATGATTAGGGAAGGAACTTTGCCCATCAATCTTAAGATTGATCCTGATTTGGTTAAAGGCTGCATAGATAAGTTGGTTGAAGAACAGACTCTATACCAGATGGTGTATGACATTTCAGAGCTAGTGGAAGCATTAAGTATTTGATTATTGGGTAATGGTGATCTCATTTTGGTTTATGGCTACTAATAACAGTGTATGAGAAAGGGTTATGGGTATAAGGTGTCTTAGACTGATAGTTTAAGTTGTTTACAGTAGAAACAATGGATCATGTATTACATTTTGTTGTGTGAGTGTTGTTTAGGCTGTAAACATGATCATTTTTAAATGACATTGGAGGGAATATTCGTTGTGCTCTCAGAATATAATTTCATCATTGAGCTTGGTCTCCTAAAAAGGTTTATAGTGCCTATTGATTGCCAACAAAATACCCAAAGATATTTTGGCCTCCTAAATAGGTCGATAAACCCTAATGGTGACACTGAACTTCATCATGAGGGACTAGAGATACCACTTAAAGGGACTAATGTGGAAAGATTAATACTCGAAATAATATCCTCATTGGGTACAGGTCTCCTAATTAGGTTAAGAAACCTATGGTGACACTTAAACAATAGGGACATGGGAAAATTAACCCTCGAAATAATATCCTCATTGGGTCAGCCTAAAAAGATCACCTGAGAATTAGCCCTCGGAATAGCATCCTCATGAGGATAATTTTTCCCTACAATAAACCAGCAAGCTTGTGTGATTAATAATATATCTCACAGGGCCAAGAAAATATGGAATAAGCACTTACATGACTCACAGGGCCAACACATAGCATAAATGATCAATAATATGCCTCACAGGGCCAACAAATAGCATGGATAATCAATTACAGGCCTCACAGAGCCAACATAAAGCATGTGTGACCAATAATATGCCTCACAGGGCAAAGACAACATGGAATAAGCACTTACAGGCCTCACACAGGGCCAACACATAGCATGCATGATCAATAATATGCCTCACAGAGCCAACAAATAACATGGATAATCAATTAGAGGCCTCACAAGGCCAACATAAAGCATGTGTGACCAATAATATGCCTCACAGGGCAAAGACATCATGGAATAAGTACTTACAGGCCTCACAGGCCTAACACATAGCATGAATGATCAATAATATGCCTCACAGGGCCAACAAATAGCATGGAAAATCAATTACAGGCCTCACATGGCCAACATAAAGCATGTGTGACCAATAATATGCCTCACATGGCCAATACATAACATAGATAACCAATTAAAGCATGTAATGCCTCACAGGGCCAACACACTGAATGGAAAAGCAATTAAAGGTAGGCCTCAAAGGATAGAAATGTACCCCCACGCAGGAATCAACATACACAGCCATCTGTATGTGAATTCCTCATCAGTCCCCCTGTCCTCTTTATCCAACAGGCTAGACCTTCTGGCCAGAAAGGAGGCGACGGAGTGCCTTCGGTATCACGGGAAAACACAGGATCGGCGGGGGGTTCGGCTGCCTCTTCCTCCAAGTCAGAGTCCTCCACCACCTCAGAAGACTCCACAGGTTCAGATAACTCCGTCTCCGGCACCACTGTGTACTGGCTTCCTCCGACGCTCCCTCCGGCTAGCCCCATACTATCATCGACTGATTCGAGCCACAGACAGACTGGATCCATACTTGGGATCTCAAATCCATGCAACTCCGACTCAGATCCGGCGAAGATCTCAAATACCTCGCCGTCAGAATGAAGATCCCAAAAATTAAAGAGGTGGCTAGGGTTTGGGCTTGGAGGAGACGAAATGTCTGGCTGTGTATGCGATGCAAAACACTCATCCGAATGATTCCAGCCCTCATCCGGATGGGTTCTAACAGCGGCTTTCATCGACACACCAGATTGGAGGCAAGAAGAGGAAAAAAACGAACAAACAAACATGAGGGAGGCTAGAGTTTCATGGTGAGAAGAAGAAAGAGACGAACAGATTGGAGGCTAGGGTTTCATGGTGAGAAGAAGAATGAGAGGCTAGGGTTTCATTAGAGAAGAACGAGAGAGAGAGAGAGCAGTGTAGTTATAAGGTGTAATAGTATGGTTTAGGTTTATAAGTGGGTTGGGTTTAGGGTTATAATTGGGTTTGAGTTAAGTTAATTGGGCTCAAACCCATTACTTAATGAATTGAGTTTATGTTGTTAATTAGAGTGTCATTTTTATAAATATTTAAAAAATGGAGGATAAATTGGTAATTTGTTTTTGCTATTTTTGGAAGGTACAATCTATTTTGGGACGGATAAATATGAAAAGTGTGCGATCAATTTTGGGACGGAGGGAGTATATTCTTTAACTTTTACGATGACTGGAGGAGAGAGTATGTCGTCCTAACTTCAATTTCAAACTTTTTATTTTGGTCTGTTCAACTTTCAACTTCACAACTTCATAGAAGAAGAAGACCTTAATTGGTATTGCTCTGGCATACTTTAATTTCAATATTGTCATCACATTTTTAACATTTATAATATATTATTATTTATTTATCTCAAAAATATCAAATTATTTCAAAAGTAAATTAATAAGTAACTTTATTAATATGCACAAATATTAAAATTGAAAATGAAATCGGGTGGAGGAAGTATATCACAAATTCTAATTTAAAAGTGAATTACATAAAATAATTATTAATATTATTTAATAATTTATTGAAGCTATGGAATGGAGAAGTACAGTGGCCACCTCTAGAGGCGACTCTGCTTAATTATTTATTACTTTCATAAATAACATTTATTATTAAATTAAATAAATTAGCCTAATTGTATTCTATACTGTAATAATTAATTCATTTCGTAGTACAATAATTAAGGAATAAAACTTCAAGTAAAGTAACAAAACTAAAACAAAATATTAAACTTTATTAGTAAAATTTAAGATGTTAGAAATTTGTACCATTTCAAATTCAACTCTAGCAAAATATTTTAAATGGGCACTCAAACGTGCCCTTCACATGAGCTTAAGTTGTTAGAGTGTATTATTTAATATTTTAATCAAATACTCTAATACCTATTTATTTCTCTTTGTTATTTTAATACATAATTTTCTGTGTTATATCGTTGTATTGATGATACGTAAGAGACAGAAGAAAACTATACTCTATAAAAGAAAACATATATTCCCTAGCTAGGGACAATGATTGAATTTATTTCCCTCTTACGTATCAATCATATAACGTATGTCACATAAAATGATATAGGAAAATAACACAAAATATTCGGGGTGTCCTCATACAACCCATTATGTGTACTCGTGTTAATTTATTCTCAACCTCTTAATTCTAAGCTTTTAAACAAACACTTATATGAACGGTTTACACGTGAATCCTAAATTTATCAATTATTCTTTAATACATGAAAAATTACTTTTTTAAATGAAAAAAAATTACTTTTCAAATTCTTGCATACTCTAATTTATTGATTACTTTTATGTAAATAAAAAATTACTCTTCTAAATAAAAAATATTATTTTTTAAAAAAATAATTTTTATATATTAAAAAATAATTTTATAAAAATACAATTCACAATTCACATCAGACCCTCTCCAACTTTTATGAGTCTAATATCATATTAAATGACAACTTCGTCTAAAACCTTAAATTTTTTTTCTTAAAAGCACATTAAAGACTAAAACCTTAAATTGATATTTGTATCCCTTAATATTTTAATCGGAACAAATATTTTAATCAAAAATACACAAAACAGACAATTAAAGTTACCTTTCAAATTTGAAGACGTGATGAGAATAGATCTAACTTCCTCTTTGACCCAACCCAATTGGCCCAATTGATTTAATTTAATACTGGGCTTCTACAAGCTTTCTTTTTTTATTTTTTATATTTTTAATTTATTTTTTTATTATTGGATGAGTTGATATCAGGTGCACCTGGGTAAAAGGGTGCACCCATATGTAGGGCTGGGGAAAAATACTAAAATTTCGGTATACCGCACTTACCATATCGAAAAATACCAAACTTAGCGAAATTTTAGTTATACCAAAATTTTTGGTAAAGTATGATACCGTATTGAATTTTTTTGATACGGTAAATGTATGCAAAATTTTAAAATCGCGGTATTTTGGTATATACCGAAATACCATAAATTATTTTAGTAAGGTATATATACTTAAAAGAAATTCTAATATATTAAAACTATTGATCCATCATTGAATTTAGTGAAATTTTTGAGAACATACGTGTAAGCACTATAGGGTTTATTATTTTAAATTTAGAGTATAATTTTAATTATTTTTATTTTTCTTTTAATCTAAGAGTGTATATTAATTTTTAATTAATTAATTTAGAATCAGGTACATCAATCACTCATTAGGATTGAACTCTTACTTTTATTATGTTTTATTAATGTTTTTAAATTTGAACGTTTCAATGCTTACGTTTACTTTTTGCACGTTGATTAATGAGTATAGTATTTAATAGACAGTTGGTAGAAAAATATACTCATATTTAATGTAAAGTGTGTAGGTATATTAATATTGAATGTGGATCCAATGGTGATATATTAATTATTTTAGGTGGGTCCCATAAAAAGGAAAACGTAAAAATTAAAATGGAACGTCCAAAATAGAAATATGTAAAGATTGAAGTGGGACAGAGAAAATACTTAAATATCGGTAAGAAAAAGGTATACCATTTTCTTATACCGAAGTTTCGGTATACCAAACTATGGTATACCGAAACTTTCGGTATGGTAAAGGTATGATTTTTCTAATATCGATATTTTAGGTATGGTATACGGTATAGCTCAAAAACTTTGGTATACTATACCGCCCACCCCTACCCATATGTGTATAACTTTTTATTCTATTTTGTATACATGTTATTTTATTTTGTATACGTATTTCTTAATAATTGTATACTTTTTTCACACTAAGTTTTTCATTAAAAAAATTAGCATCCATATGTGTATAATTTTTTATTCAATAATGTATAGTACATGTTTTTTAATAATTGTATATTTTTTTACACTCAAATTTTCATTAAAAAAACTAACAATTAAATTGTACACATTTTTGTTCATAATTGTATATGTTTTTGTTTATATTTGTATACATTTTTTAAATTGGGTGCACCCTATCTTAGGATGCACCCGAGTGCACAGTATAATTAACCTTAGATTTACTCGATGATGCATGGATTGAATTTTATTACAACTATTTGTTTTTTATATTTATGTTAGTTATAATATTTATTTATCTAATTTTGAGTTAAACTGTAGTGCACCGGATTCATCGGTGCACCTAGATAATCTAAGTCATTAGATTATATTTATATTTAATTTTAACCATTAAATAAAATAAAGTAATAAAAAATAAAAACAATAAGCATCGACTTTCTATCCCATTTACCCTATAAATTCTCAGATACATTGGTGTAATAGATGCACCATAGAATAATCCTCTAATTTTATGTATTTTATAATTACTAAAACAGCTAATTTAACATTTTATTGATTGAATTTTTATTTGCTTTTTTTAATATTTATATTATAGATAAACATCTTTTTAAAGTTAATTTTATATTTATCATTTAAACTGTATGGTAAGTAACAATTTTTATTTGGTAAAAACTTGTGTGCTCCCGGGGACACACCGTGCCCCCATGAGAATACAAGAATTATTCTTGTGCTCCCATGGGGGCACGTGTGTCCCCGGGGACACATGAGACCAACTCTTTTTATTTTTATTAAATATTTTCTTCAACACTATTACTGGTAATTATTTTATTCTATAAAATTCCATCTCCTATACACTTAGGCTGCGTTTACATTCAGGGTTTAGACGGGTTATCCCTCCTCAGACCCCCTGGTTAAAATGCATTCCAGCTATATTTACATTTAAGGTTAATGGCAAGGGATAACCTCCGGGCCCTTGTCGGCCAGGTGTGAAATGCTGAGGTGGAGTATTTTGTGAGGGCTACGTTATCCGTCGAAATTGGGGCGGGCAGAAATAGAATGGAGGGTTATGCATCTGAAATTCCTATTTTGTCCCTATTTTGATGTCCAAAGCTCAATCGATAATTCCAAGAGTGGCGATTCACTACACGACGCCGACGCCGAACGCTGACAATGGAGGCGGCGAGAGGGGAGGCAAAGGTCGTTATCTTCTTCGCCAGTGGTATTAACCATCGGTGCAATAAATTTCTCACCTTAATCTCTCTCTTCCTTTTCTCTTCTCCCATCTGAACATCCGCATCCACAATCTCTCATCTTATTTTAATAATAGAATCCTCTCACACCCTCAATCTCTATCTCACTCACGTAACTAGGCCGGATCCCTTCCAATCTCTCTCATTTTTTACAGATCTGCATAGTCAAGGTATAAATCTTTCTTACTCCGATTGCTTCCATTGACTTTCATCCTCTCCACTTTTGGGTGTCGGTGGGTCTTAAGAACATTGTTATTTCTGCAACCCCTTTTCATATAACAGAATTCATGCTCTCAATTTCACCCCTCTTCCCTTCTGCAATACACTTTCTCCTTTTGAATGTACAATTGAACCTATATCTCTCATGGTTGTATTGTTTGATTTACTCGAATTGGAGTGTGATCTTAGAAAAATTGCCGGCGGAATTAGCAATGCTCAAATTGTGATTTGAAGATGACGATATATGATTGAAAGAAAAATAAATTGATATCTCTTATTTATTTTATTTTTTATATTATTTGATAAATGGTATTATAGTAAAAATCTTTAAAATAAACCT
Organism: Pogostemon cablin; assembly: GCA_023678885.1. Lineage (NCBI taxonomy): Eukaryota > Viridiplantae > Streptophyta > Magnoliopsida > Lamiales > Lamiaceae > Pogostemon > Pogostemon cablin. Next base: position 12,996,557 of record CM042983.1, read on the forward strand.
TCAATGTAAACACAATACTTCAACCTTAACTAAAGTAATTTAATTTCACTCAACCTTCACTAAACCTTCACCCAAGGTTTATAAACCCTAAACCCTACCCTTGATGTAAACGCAGTCTTAATGACCAAACATGTATAGTTACATAATCCTTTTACATTATGATTGATATATATTTCTTTTATTTCTTTCTAATCATACTTATTCATTCCATTCAAAAAATTCATTAAGTTACATTCCAAACTGGTTTATAATACTAGCATTACTCATTTCAACAACAATATAAAAAATTGAATTGATATCATGTGCATACTAGTACACCAGTTGATACCCTATGTATATATCCATATTTGTATTAATTTTATTCAATAATATATATGTGTATCTTAATAGATGTATTACTACTTTTTTTTATATTCAACTTTTTCATTAAAAATACTAATAAAAAATTGTTAAAAAATTGTATAAGTTCTTATTCATTAATTAATTAGTGTATACTCCATAAATTTATTGATAACTGTGTATGTATTGAATTTTGAGTGCACAAATTTAAATTCAAATTCAAATTCCTAGTAGTACACAAGAGGGCATGTCTAAAAAACCACATATCAAAATTTGAAAATTGATATTTTTAATTTAAAAGAGTATTCATCTTTTCAAAAAAGTAATTATTAGTTGAAAAAATTTGAGGAGTTCTAATTTTTTATTTAAAAAATTATTAGTTTATCCTTTTAAATAGATACGGATTTTAATAGCATAATTATTATACAATACAATTTATAGAATTATTGTTAGATACAAAATTATTTTCTTTATTACCTAATTTATCCTATTAACACCAATGTGCAAAATTAATTTAAAAGTGATGTTACAATTATCCTAAAATTCTTCCTAAATTTTCGACGTAGCCCATTTAAAGTATGAACATCTTATCACCAATTGAAAGCCCGATCAATTCCTTTCCTCCTTCGGGAAGAAGATTGCATCTCACAGAATCCCGGTGGAGGAACAGTAAAGTTGGGGCAGATCGGAGATTCATCGGCGACAAACGCAAATGTTCATCGTAGGAGAGAAAATTGGGATTTCGCAGCAATTGATAGAAGAAAATGCATTGTTTCTAATGGTTGATTTTGATAAATATAGGGTGTTTATTAATTAGGATTGCAAGTTTGGTTTATAATGTTATTAATCGCCCGATTCTTTTTTTTTTAACATTTGTATACTATTTTATTTAAATTAAACATGCAATAATGGAGTTAATTAGAGTTGGTTTCATTAATATCTTACGAAGACAATAGTGGAATTAATGGTCAACTGGAGATATAATTGATGCTCTGAATATTGACACAGTAGTTGTGCACCATTTTAAACATTGTTGTACACTTCACCCAAATTTCAATTGAATATTGGTGTAAACTTAATGTGCTGTCAGTGATTTCTTTTTTCTTTTATTTTTTTTTTGAAAAATCTCATCATATAAGTTGTTCCAAATTTCAATTGAACATTAACGTACACTTAATGTGAAGTCAGCAATATTTTTTTCCTCAAAAATCTCATCACATAAATTGCCTCAAATTTCAATTAAACATTGGCGTACTCTTAATGTGAAGTCACCGATTATTTTTTTTTCTCTCAGAAATCTCATCACGTAAGTTATCCCAAATTTCATTTGAACATTGACGTACACTTAATATGACGTCAGCAAACGGGAATGAATAGTAGGTACGTGAGATAATTTTTAAGAAAATTTAGGAGAAATTTTAGGATAATTGTTACATCCCTTTAGTGTGTACACTGATGTCCCTTTAGTGTGTACACTAATGTACATGTACTCTTTAATTGCGCTTTAAGGAGAAATTTTAGAAATAACCTTTATTCTATTTCTCTCTCCAAAGTGCACGCTAATGTACAGTAAAGTGAAAATTTAATAATTTTTTTTTAAAAAATTTTTAATGGCATGTTTTTTCCTCTACAAGAATTAAAGCACATTGATGTACAATGTGCACTCTTTAATCGCGATTTAATGCTTAATCGCGTTTTTATTCTCTCTTGATGATGCACATTGATGTTCAGATGGATATGAGTATTGTGAGTAAAACAAAATATTGATTTTGTATTTATGAGTAATTATCTAAAGCGAATGTATAATTTAATAATATTTAAAAAAGTTTTGTACCTACTAATTACTGATCACCCTAAAAATATTGTATGTGTAAACTTGATTTATACAAATTTTTTTTATCTGTGTTACAGAACATTCAAAACAGAATTTGAAAGTGACAATTAAAAATGGGATAAACTCAGAGAAAATCTCTTCCTTTACGGCTAAATAAAAGACAAATTGCCTTTCTCCAACTATAAAATCCATGTGAAAAGAGCACAGACGATGAAAACCATCAAGTTAACATCTGGCTTCACAACTGCTCCCACTGAAATCACTCTGTCCTCTGTAAATCCATCAAATAAAAAGTTAGTGTTATTTTTACTTTCATAACTTTCCTTGAATTAATTTAAGGGCGGTTATTGCACCCGAAATTGTTAAATGAATCTCAATTACTAAACGTACTCCACTAAAATAAAAAATTATATTTTTAAAATACTAAATACACCCATACAAAAACAATTCTACCCTTTTAATTAATTATACCTAAGTTAAAGAAAACCCAATTAATCACAAAATTAAAAAAAAAAAAAAAGAAAACCGTCATATTCTTCATAACCCAAACACCCAACTCAGCATTTCTATTACACCCCCCCCCCCCCCCCACCCACATTCCCACATTGTCACAACAAGATTCAAACTCCTTCGAATGTCCTCGTTTCTCAACACTATAAACAACCCCAAAACCTTGTAATCATCACTCGACTCATCGTAACCGAACCCACACCTCGAAAAATCAATATCAATCATTGAATCGTCTAACATTTTGGACAATTTATTGCACTTTCTAGTAGAAGAGTTCCACAACATAAAGTCTTTCATATACAGAAAAAAAACAAACAAGACCATTACAGCAACCCCCAAGGGTCTTAAATTTCCAGCCTTGAGTATTTTAATTGAATCATCAAATTCAAACGTATCAATGATGGTTCATCAAACAATGAGTGCCAAGAGCATTGCTTTAGTTCTGCAGCAAAGGGATAGAGTTGATACATGCAGAAAATGAGAGCGGGTGAGAGAATCATGTGGAATTTAGAAACGTCAATTTGATGACTTTCAAATCCACAAGTCTTCAAATGAAAGTCAATTTGATGACTTTCAAATCCACAAGTCTTCAAATGAAAATGAATATGGAAGTGTAAATATGTTCTTTAAAAAGGTTAGGGTTTAGAGTTGATCGTGATTTAGTGATTATAAGAGTAGGGTGCATTTAGAAATTTAACTGGGGTGCATTTAGAAATTGAATTATAATTAATTTTATTTTATTATTTATAAAAGGGTATTTACGTCTTCGCACATTATCATATTTTAATTCTATAAATTATTGGGGTTCATTTAACAATTCCAGGATGCAAATAGTTGCCGCTTCATTTAATTTTAATCAGGTATTTTTTCTTCCTTTTTAATTATTGTTAGTATTAATTTTTTTTTCTTTCTCGAATTTATCAACGAAATTCAATCTGTTGATAATAGATTACCAATAAAAATTACATTTTTCTTTTACAAACGAAATATCAATGAATTTATTAATATTTTTTTACCAACGGAGTAAAATCCGTTGCTACATTTTATCAATGCAATCAATATATACATTACTAACAGAATTATTAGCAACGAATTAATAATGGAATTGAATTTTCATTGTTAAAAATTTATCAATTACCATTTTACCAATGAAAAATTATCAACAAATTTCATTGGTAATCCGTTGCTAAACCAATTTAACATTAAAATTAAGGCTTCTGTTGATAAAAAAATATTTTTTTTAATGTACCTATAAATCTTAAGTGCATCTTTGTACCTGATATATCACAGAACAACCATTGAGTGATATTTGTTTTCGTTTTGAAAATTAGATTTTGATTTTCCAAACCCAAACAAAACCACTTATATATATCTACAAACCCGGTAGACTTCAACACACTCACCTTCTATACTTCTTTCTCTTCTCTCTTGTTTTTTTTTAATACTACTAATTTGAAATAAAATTAAAACTTATCTTACTAAAAGTTTATATATATATATGAATGAAGGATTATTTATTAAATTTTCAAAACCAAAATAGCATCGACATATTAAATTAAATATGAGCCGGTTTTCAAAACTGCAAACACAATTCTCCTCAAAATATCACAAAGAATTAATCAATGGTACAAGAATGCAACTAAGTAAGAACTCACTGCATATTTTAGGGTGGCAAACACATCTTAATCCGGCACCGCAGAATCCATCTGGCTTTTCACACTGGTTGCAAGGATTGGGCACATGATCTGGAATATCAAAAGAAATCCTTGTTCCCACTTCAAGTTTCCCTCCATTTCTATAAACCCTGCTGTAATAACTGCACTCCATCTCATTAGGACGAAAGCCCTCGTCTAGTTTTTCGACATCTTCGACGAACCAGCATGAGGAGAGCCTCTGTTCAGCCGAAGATTCCAACAACTTATTACATAGGATCAGAAGGGGGAGTTTGGATGTTTGATTCTTGCAGTTGAGCAGCAGTAATGAGTTGGGGGTGGAGGGAGGTGGGAATCCAGCTGACAGATGGTGGAAGTGAGATGTGGAAGAAGATGGAGGATGAGAGAGGACAAGAAGTTTGTTGGAGTAATCTATGGTGGAAATTGGGAACATGCCTATGGAGGTTCTGAAGTATAGCTTGTCAGATTTGCAAAGGATCATGTTGGTTAAGATGGAATTAGCGTGTGAGAATGGTTCTTGAATTTGGATGCTTCCACATGAGTAGCTTTGAGAGGTTTTTTGGGAAATTGATGCTTGTAAGAAGATGTTGAGAAGGAGGAGAAGATGGAGTTTGTTGAAGGCCTTCATGATTTGTTCATTTACTGAAGAGAGAGAGAGAGAGATAGAGGGGGGCTAAAAACTGAAGAACAAAGAATCTATCTGCTTTATCTTTTCTGATATGCACTGCTTTCTGCACCATCTTTATTCTTATTCGCTTGTTCCTCATTTCAAGAAAATTATTTTTCAAAATATATACTCCCTTTTCAAAAAAGTAATCAGCAAAGTCTTAATTCAATAGGAATGCTTACTGGTTAATGGATATACTTCTACAGTACTTCCAGTTTGTGAGCCAAAATGGAGTCTAAACATATTTTGTTATGTATTCCACTTTAACATTCATTAAGTAATGAATCAAGAAAGTGTTGACAAATTGACTTAAGGAATTAATTAATTCTTATCCATAAACATCAACACTTAGCAAACAGATACTTCTAAAACAGTACTCCTGATCATGAGAATTACACTAGAAGACACGACTTCAAAAACAAAGGAAATAAACTACTAATATTCAACATTCAAGAAAATCAAAACACACACATGACACGCACTGGAGGTGTAGTTTCTTATATCAAGATCACAATCAAGCAGCATCAACAGCAACAACAGCAGGTTTGACATTGACAGCAGGGAAATCAAGGAGAATAGCCTTGTCAATGACAGTGGAGAAAGTGGAGGAAAATTCCAAGTGATTTGGATGAGCAGCAAATGCAGTGAAATCTTCCTTACTACCAAACGTCATCAAGAAAGCATGCGTAAACCCTTGTCTTAAAACCTCCACACTCTCAACATCCTGCCCCCTGCACAACAATATAAACACAACTCCATTAATTTTTTTATGCACCAGTATCCGATCCGTAGACCGACTAAGCCAGAGCTTTGCGCTCTATATGGACTAACCCACATTTTAAGGCATCACCGCTAGGCCAATCCGCAGGGATAATATTTAATACACAGACGAAGAACATAAAATACGACTTACCAGACGAAGGATTTGACGGAGTCCATCTCGGAAACGAGTTTCTCTAGGCCCTTGAGAACGTCGTCTACGACGACGTTTTCCTTGAACTTGACCAAAACCAGATGGTTGAATTCAGACATGGATTTATGAGGTTAGAGAATTGAAGAAGAAGAACCGTTGAATATATAAGAAAATCCAAGAGTTAAAAGTAAGAGTCACAGCGATGGCCATTCGTACCATGTAGCCAGTCTCATCTTTTACAGACAATATCTGAGAGGCAATATTTTGTGAAAGTAGTGGTTTAATGGGGCCAACTCTCAGTCCACTACCCCCTCTGTAGTTTTTACATGTCCTTTTCACATTCATCTCAGTGGGTAGTGTACCTACAACCGTCCTTACTCGGTGTGAACCCGCTCCGTTGGCTCCGATCCAGTTATCCTATCAAACGGATTCGGAGTAACATACAAGGGTTTGTAGGTGCATCAGGTGTTGGGTATATTTGAGTTCAATCGGTATCATATGTTGACTACAAGATACAAAATAATAAGAAAAGAATTTGAGTCGAGGTAGGAGTTGCACTCTTTCTTCTTAAGATGAAAGTGTCCCGCTCTGGTGTTTACGGCTCAATAGCAATCATTTCCAAAATACAACGACCCACTTCTTGTGATTTCTTGTGATAGTAACACTACAAATCATAAAATACGACAAACCAAATTGTATATTATGTACTCAATTTAGAAGTAGAATAACTTAAGAATATACTACAAATTGTTTGGACAACTCGACTTCACTCGACTTCTTATGCCACAACATATGTATTTGAAAAGGTTTATGGGGGCGTTCTTCTAAGTGATCATTCAAGTAATAATGTTTTCGAACTTATGTAGGAGTAGTGACTCAAGTGATGCAAGTGTATATGGAAGTCTACGAATCATTCTTGAGTACTGGTCGATTATGTAAATAAATGGCCTATTTATAAATTTTAAGATAATTTTACGTAAATTCATGTCATCATTATATTTGATTTTGAGCTCAAATTCAAATATTCTTTTATGAAAAAACATAATTATTCAACAATCACATCATTTTATCACATTTTTTCATAATATATTTCAATTTATTAGACACAATTTTAAAATAATTTCTCCATCCACCTTAAATTTGCAACATAAGGTTTTTTTAAAACAATAAATTGAATTTGTAAAGTCCAAACAAGAGTTACATTTATGTTTTTATTGATTCATCAGAGTTGATGTTATGTAATTTGTAATGTAATATTATGTGTTTTTTTATTAGTACATTTTAAAATTTATTATTATGAGGTACACATTTTTTAGCCTTAATTACTCTTAGATGCATTGAAAAGAAAAAAAAATTACTTTGTATTTCGTATTTCGTATTTCGTATAGTAAATAGCAAAATTCGGATTCACGTAACTCGAGTCAATGAATAACGCCCCATTTACAAATCAAATCCTTACTCAAAGTGATCAAATTCTTACTCAAACAGTGTGTTATTTGAAATCTTTTCATTATAAAAAAAAATAAAATAAATATTTTAAATACAAATTAGATAAACCAATAAAAAAAATAATTTTTTTAATTTTTTGATTTTATTTTAAACCCCCCACCATATTCACCCTCCAACAACCCCCCCCCCCCCCCCCCCCCCCCAACCCCCATCCCACACCCTCTCGGCCTCCCCTGCCCACCCCAGCTCCCTCCATCCTTCCCAATTTTTTTTTTTAAATTACAAAATTTTAATATTTAATACAATAAAATTTTATTATTATTTTTATCATAAATAAAATCTTAATTTTAAAAATTAAAAATAATTGTTGAGCTATATATTTAAAATTCTTTTACAAATTCATTATTCATTTAAACAAATTAGTAATTCAAATAAATTAATTTAAAATTTATAAAATTTAAAATAAAATTATTTTTAAATCCATTAAATTCTAAATGAGTTAATTCAAATACAACCTAAATGTTTCTACCGAACAAAGAGATAACTTAGATTAAGCGTGCTCACGTAATTATTTAGATAGAATGTTAAAATGAAACAAGGTTTATCACGTTAAAATAGTGTGTAGTGTTGTTGCATGATTGAAGTAGTTGAAAAAGTCTACAAGAATACATCAAATCATAACTTACCATCAAATTAACTGGCAATAGAATTCCCTGTGGAAGTTGATAACCTATGAATTTGCCGGTGACAAAATCAAATTATGTAGTAACAGTATTTCTTCAATCCCAACAGATGTGGATCCACGTAAAATTATTAATATATTTTTATGGGGCTTACAAACTACATTAATACACCTACTTATTTTATATTTAAATATTAGTATTTTTTTCACTTCAACTACCATCAACTATTTATTAAATATTATATCCCTTAATCTACGTGCAAAAAAGTTTCGTCACTCTTATAGTGGGACAGAAGGAGTATTTCATTTCCCGCTTGAATAAAACCATATTTTTTCTACTAAATTTTGTGAGTTTGTACCAAAACATCCTTAATTCAATTGATTTTTAATTGGGTTAGAAAATAAAAGTTTTTAAAAAAATGAATAAGGAAAAAAAAAAGCTAACAAATATAAAATAAATTGAATAGAGATTGGGTAGGAAGAAGAAAAAAAATGAGTCGAATAGATAAAAATAATAGTTCGAATAGAAATAAAATAGGTTGTGTAACAACAAATATTTGTATTTATAAAACAAGAAACACAAAAGAAATTACAACGAAAATCCAAGATGGATTGAAGTTGAGAATTTAAGTGAACAGTCTCTAGCTATCCTCTGATTCCTCTTTTGAGTTGACTTCTTGACTTTTTCTACTTTCGGAGCCGGATCTTCGGATGAAGCTTGTCAGAGCTCGGGGTTGACTTGAAGCTTTAAAACGTTTATCCGGAGGCGTCGAGCCTTTGTTCGGATCAAACGTCGACTTGAAGATTTGTTGTGAAGTACGACACTCAATTTGGTAGAACGTTGACTTCACAGAGACAGATGGATGAACTTGATATGATGAACGCCGGATCAAAGAGGCTTAGCACCTTGGTCTTTGATCGGAGGTTGTTCTTGACTTGAAGATGACTTGAACTTGATTTGAAGATCTTGAGTGTTCTTTGACTTGATCTTGATCTTGATCTTGAACTTGAACTTGGTCTTGATCTTGACTTGAACTTCACTTGACCGGATCTTGATCGAACTTGATTTTCACTTGAATCTTCAGAGTTCTTCAGGTCTTCAGGATTTTTGGAGTGAATGGAATGATGACTGAAGATCCTTATTTATAGGTAGAGAAAATAACCACTTGAGAGATATTTTCTCCTTTAAAAGATATGTTGGGCTTTTCTCCTTTAATTAAGCCTGTTGGACTGGATACGGACCTATTTAATTTAATTAAGTCTGTATGATTTTGACTTGGGCTTATTTAATTTAATTAGGCCTACTGGACTTGATTTGCTGGGCTTATTGACTTGAGTCGGGCCCACTTGACTTGAATTAAGCCCATATGACTTGAATTAAGCCCTTTTAACTTGGATTTTGGGCTCAAATAATTATATTAATTATTAATTATATATCCATTTATTTTAGGAATTAATTTATTTAAATTCCTTAATAAATAAATATTAAATTAATACTTAATATATTTTCTTTTGCATTTATATTTATTAGGCAATAAAATTTAATTGCCTACAAATGCCCCCTTGCATTTTGTCCACTGAATTTTATTCTTGAAGTGGACAAATTATAATACACACATCTTTTTTTATCAGTCTGGCTAATTCTTGGGTTGGGCTTTCGATTTTTTTTTCTTGGCCCATTATTTCATTGACCTTTTTTATTTCACTACTTCTGGCCAAGTAACAAACAAACCTCCACAATTTAGTAAATAACGCAGCTGCCAAACACGTCATAGAATTGAAAATCAAATATCCACAAATCCTTATTGACATCAATCTGTTACGATCTTCATATATTCGCTAGCACAGCTCAATACTTGGCCTCCAAGAAATAATTTCACATTATCTTGAAGATAAACTCAACTATTCATCTACCCTTCACAAGAGATATCGGTATGAAAATATATCCAACATCCTAGATAACCTATCACAAAGATAAATCCATATTCACAAAGGACTTATTCGTATGAAACTTCACCACTATATAAGATGAGCTCAAACCCTCCAATTCTCACATCACAGCCAACTAAATCATAGTTTGATAAAGCAATTTTCATCACCTGATTTGCTTCCCCTTTTTGTGCAGATTCCTTTCCACGTAAAAGAGAAGAGAAGAGAAGACCTTAACATACACAAGGAGTCAAGACTAGTGACGTCGAGGTGGAGAGCGATTGACGGCGGACCACCCATGGTGGTTGCTTGTCGGGCTCACACTGTGAGGTAGAGAGCGGTCAACAGCGGGCTATCCATGGTAGCTGCTTGTTAGGCTTGCACCTCCGACGGAAGTGGGTGGAGAGGTGCTACAGACCTCCGAAGACTGATTTGAAGGCTGAAGTTAGACCAATAGTGTCGAGGTGAAGAGCAATCGACGGCGGACCACCCATGGTAGTTGCTTGTCGGGCTCGTACCGTGAGGTGGAGAGCAATCAATGATAGGCTACCCATGGTAGTTACTTGTTGGGCTCTCATCTCCGATAACATTGGGATAGAGAGTAGCCACGTTGGGATAGAGAGTAGTCAACGGTGGACCACCCATGGTGGTTGCTTGTTGGGCTCTCACCTTCGAAGACGTTGAGGTGGAGAGTAGTCAACGGCGGATCACCCATGGTGGTTGCTTGTTGGGCTCACACCTCCGACGTGTTGATGCAGCGAGAGGGAGGTTGACGAGTGAAACCGATAGAGCACGCTGATGAAGACAACATTCAGACCAGCGGCGGCTGTTCAACGTTTCACCACCACATCGCTGTTCGAATAAGCATCACGCTCCAACAGCCACTTCCATTCAAATTGGTCACGTCAGTCGGTCAATCGACACGTCGCCCAGCCATACATTTCTTTCCGGCATCGGACGGGCAGCAATGTGTGGCGGCGCTCAGCTATCAACGGCAATGGAGACTCTGGTTCGCGTGGTGTGGAGGCCGACCGGTGCGACGAGATTTTCCAATGAGGGGCGTCTGCAACACGGCGGCATGGCTGGTGCTGGTCGACTGCTCTGGCGGCGTTGGTGAGTTCCGGTAGAAGGTGAAGGTAGTCAGTGTCCGCTTTCATTGGTGGTGCATCGCGGCGACTTCGATAGCTGCTCGTTGCGAGTTTCAGTGGTGGCTGCCCACTGCTCTCGGCGGCGACTTCGATCGGCCCTGTGTGGTGTTTGATGGGCATCCGATGGCTGGAACCCGATCCCGGCGGCAGCAGCGCTCGCGATGGCCCCGCGACCGGTGAACCGGCGACTGATGGGGCACTGTCGGGTCGGCATTCGCCTTCTGGAAGAAGCAATTCTCGCAAACTTGGGGAAAATTGATTTAAGCCCTCTAATTTTGACCTAATTTTCTCAAATTTGACCAAGTGAATAGATTCAACATGTTTAATGGGCTGCATACTTAACTTGAGCCCACTATTAACAGTTTTGGACTTCCAACTGTGTAGTATCTTGGGCTTTCAATTTCCAACTAATTTTAATTCATGCTTTCAATTTATAATTAAATTTAAACATGAATTAATTTAATTGCTCATTTTAAATTCTCGACCTAAATTGAAGGGCTAATATGATGGGTCTAATTAGCTCATGATCACATCAAATTTATACTCCATACAACGAGCCTATTATTTTAGGCTAAATTAAGAGACTTTTGAATGAACTAAATAATAGTTCAATCAACAATTCTTATTTTAACAGCTTACAACCCAACTTACTGCTTCTTCAACATAGCGAGAACTCGGATTTCTCTAACCACCACAAGCTTTTGGATTTCTTTGCTACAATAAGAATTTGGGCTTCTTCACCCGAACTTATGTTAAACCACCACTTTCTCCTTATCAAATTTTTTACTTGTCAATTCCTTCATGCTTCAAAAAAATTGCTTGCCCCACAAACTTGATGTGAATAAACCAAAGACATGACTGAACTTAGCAAAGTGCTAAGCTGCCTACGTACCTCTTCGCAGAGGATCAAGTCATTACGTAGTTCAAAGGGACATGATTTGATTTGGATGAGGGGGGTGCCGTGCACAGTTTATACTCATGTGGGCCAGGAGTGACTATTCTTTAACCACTTTAGACAAAGTAGGATATTTATTACTTTAACCACTTAAAATATCTGAGTGAGATGAATTAATAGTTTAACCACATATAATTACCTTTGGTGGGTGTCGTGCACAGTTTATACTCATGTGGGCCAGGAGTTTATCGTACACAGTTTATACTCATGCGGACCAGGAGTAACATGCAGTTTAGGCTCGTGCGTCACGGAGCGTTTCTTGGATTTGATTACGCATAGTAGCGTTTCAGGAATTTTCCATTTATGGGGTCGATTCCTACACCATCTTCAGATATCAACTTGTATGCACCATTTGTATACACTTCTTTCACAACATGTGGGCCATCCCACTTGGGCAAGAATTTATTTCCAACTCGGTGAGTGATGACAATATGCCTTCTTACAGCAAGGACTAAGTCTCCAACTTGAAAAGAACGTATCTTTACTTTCTTGTTAAACGTTCTGGAGAGGCGAGCTTGATAGCACTCAAGTCTTTGTTGTGCTTTTAACCTTTTCTCATCAAGTGCCTCTAATTCTTCGAGATGCAGTCGTGCGTTCTCTTCTTCAGTTAAACCTTCTTGTATGGCTATTCTCAAAGATGGTATTTGTTTTTCAAGGGGCACCACAGCTTCAACCCCATATACAAGAGAGTACGGAGTAGCTTGAGTATGCGTTCTATAAGTAGTTCGATACGCCCATAAAGCTTCATGAATCCTTTCGTGCCAGTCTCGCTTTGCTTTGGAGACCACCTTCTTCAACAGATTACACAGTGTTTTGTTGAAGGCTTCGGCAAGCCCATTAGCTGCTGCATTATACATAGAAGATTTTCTTTGCTTGAAGTCAAACTTCTCACAAAACTTATCAATCAAAGAGTTACTGAATGGCCTCCAATTGTCTGTGATAATGTATCGAGGCACTACATATCTATATATAATGTTGATGCGGATGAAATCAGCCACATTTTCTTTCTTCACTTCCCTCAAGGGTACAACTTCCGCCCACTTGGAAAAGTAATCAGTGGCAGCCAGAATATAAAGATGACCTCCGGAAGACTTCGTCAATGGCCCCACCACATCTAAGCCCCATGCATCAAATGGCCACGAAGAAACTGTTGGATGTAATGGCTCGGGAGGCTGATGAATGAGATTTGCATGAAACTGGCATGGCTGATATTTTTGTGCATAATCTATGCAATCCTTCACCATAGAAGGCCAGTAATATCCCATCCTCTTGATTCTGAAATGTAACTTGGGTCCAGACTGATTGGCGCCACATATTCCAGAATGAGCTTCCTCCATAGCTTGAAGAGCTTCTTCATCACTTAAGCATCTTAAGAGAATACCATCAAACGATCTTCTATAGAGTGTATCTTTGTAATAGAAGAACCGTGGTGCTCTACGTCGGACATCAACCTTTAGGTGTGGATCATTGGGGAGCTTATCATTCTTCAAGTAATCCACGAACGGTTGACGCCAGTCTTCTTTCTCAATATCAAAAACCTCTATGGCGCAATACTCAACCTCTTCACCATCTTCATCTTCGAAGAAGGGAGGTACCACCCAACTTTTGCAGATCGGTACTTGAACAAGTGCTTCGGGCATTGCTATGGTTGATGCTAGCTTTGCCAAAGCATCGGCTTGCTTGTTCTTGCTCCTTGGTAAATGTTCAATCTCTACGTCTCCAAGCCAATTCATAAGCCTCTGAGCATAGTTATAATACGGAAGTAGTTCAGCTTTCTTAACCTCATATAAGCCAAGCAGCTGGTTGATTATCAATAACGAATCTCCATATACCTTAAGGTGTCGCTGCTTTACATCCACTGCCATCTCCAAACCAAGTATAAGAGCTTGATATTCAGCTACATTGTTAGAGCAATTTTCAGTTAGACTGAACGAATATGGCAGAACTCCTCCATCTGAGGTTACAAATACTACTCCTGCGCCGGCTCCTTCTCTGTGAGCAGCTCCATCGAAATACATCTTCCAAGGAGGAGTGATTTCAATAGCCAATATATCTTCATCGAGAAAATCATCAGACAATTCCCATTCGGCAGGCATGGGATGATCAGCCAAGAAATCTGCCAGCACTTGTCCTTTCACCGCTTTTTGAGGGACGTAGATAATTTTAAATTGCTGCAATTGGAGATACCACCTTGCGAGCCTATCAGAGAGCACTGGCTTTGACATTACAAACTTTAATGGGTTGGCCTTCGAGACCAAGTAAACAGTATGAGCTTGAAAGTAATGCCTTAACTTCTGAATCGCAAATATGAGAGCAAGACAGAGCTTCTCAATTGGTGAGTACTTTAACTCATTTGGAGTCATTGTTCTACTCAAATAATACAACGCACACTCCTTCCCTTCATCATTATTTTGTGCGAGCAAAGCTCCAACTGATTTTTCTTGAGCGGATATGTAGAGAATTAACGGACGTCCGGCTATTGGAGCAACCAACACTGGCGGCTTCATCAAATATGCTTTAATGCTGTTAAATGCATTAGTGCAAGCTTCATTCCATTCAAATGGGCTGCCTTTTTTCATAAGATGGCTAAATGGTTGACATCGGCCAGCCAAATTTGCTATGAATCTTCTTAAGTACGCCAGCTTACCTTGCAAACTCTTGAGCTCATGTATGTTTCGGGGCACCTGCATTTTCATTATCGCATCAATCTTTGCTTTATCAATCTCAATGCCACGATGTCGAACAATGAATCCAAGGAACTTACCAGAAGAGACTCTGAATGCGCACTTAAGCGGGTTCATCTTGAGTTGAAATTTTCTGAGACACTCAAATATTTGCCTTAGATCCTTAAGATGGTCCTTTTTCTTCTTTGATTTCACTACAATGTCATCCACATAACATTCAACATTCTTATGAAGCATGTCGTCGAATATCTTTTGCATAGCTCGTTGATACGTAGCGCCAGCATTCCTCAAGCCAAACGGCATAACATTATAGCAGTATATACCTTTAGGAGTGCGGAAGGCTATTTTCTCTTGATCTTCCGGAGCTAGGCTAATTTGATTATAACCAGATGATCCATCCATAAATGAAAGCACTTCATGCCCGGTCGTTGCATCAATCATAAGTTCTGTGATTGGTAGTGGAAAATCATCTTTTGGGCATGCCAAGTTCAAGTCACGGAAGTCAACACACACTCTAAGCTGCCCATTTGTCTTCCTTACTGGCACAATGTTAGAGAGCCAAGTGGGATACTTGACTTCTCGTATCTTTCCCGTTTCAAGGAGCTTATTAACCTCAGCTTCAATCAATGGAACCAGCTCTGGTCGAAATCGACGCTGCATCTGCTTAACTGCCTTGACTCCTTCCTTTACTGCTAGATGATGAACTGCCACTTTTGGATCTAATCCGGGCATCTCCTTGAATGACCAGGCAAACACGTCTCTAAATTCTTGAAGAAGCTCAATATAAGCTTTTTCTTCCTCAGATGTCAACAAAGCACTTATATAGGTTGGACGTGGATCATTAGCATCACCTAAATTAATCTCCTTCAATTGATCAACAATAGATTTAATACCCTTCTCAAATTCTGGGGGAGCATCATCGGCATCTTCCTCTTCAGTTGAGGTTTCTTCTTGTATAGTGACATGATTTACTGCAGCAACGTCCTCCAGAAATTCTTGCCTTTGAAAATATAGATTAGACCTAACTTGTTCATTTTCTCCCACTTTAACAATGCTCTCCACTACATAACCATCTCTCCTCATTTCGATAATCTTGCCTCGTAGATCTCTTTCTGCATTGTGTAGATTTGTTTGCATGATAATGGAATGAACAATATCTGAGGAGCCTACACTTTTCCGATCATCTTCTTCACTTTGGGTGAAGATTATTGTTCGCTTCCTAGCTTTCAACACCGTGTCACATGATATAGTCAGGAAATGTCGTCTTTTCATGCTTGATGGGATCCGACTACGTATCTTTGGGAACCTTGGGAACTTGGAAGTCCTTTTAGCCCCAACTGGTTTGAGTCTTTTGAATACTGAGATTCTTTCTGCCTTTCTATCCTCTTCATGAGACTCTTCTTCTTCAGAAAGAATTTCATCTTCAGTGATGTAGTTCGTGTTTGCCCTTTTGATCGCAATGCGAACAGGTTTATGTGGAACATATCCCAACCCTGTCCTAGTATACTTGGAAGTACGACCATTACTCTTCAATGTCTCTTGAGTGGTATTAAATTCACTAGGAGTCTTATGAGACTGTTCATTCATCATAGCTTTTTCTTGAGGGTTATAACCAGCTTTCACAAGAAGTTTGTAAGCTTGTGAGCTATAGGATTTGGAAACTGCCGCCTAGAATACATCTCCATGCTCAGTTTTAGCTCCTTGAATTGGGCGAATGAACCCTTTGAGTGGAGGAGGAAAGGGCTTCTTGGTGTCAACCTTAGTTAGAGGTAGTGTCAACCCTTCTACAGTCTTGATCAACTGTTTACTTTCAATAGACTTTGTGGATGAAACATCACCCGCATTCTCTCTTTCTTGTTTATCATCACCTTTCTCTTGCGATGAACTTCCTTCTGGCTTGACAGCCTTGCTACTCTTCAGAAAATATCTAGCATCTGCAAAATATGACTCAGCTTCTGTGAACGGCCTTTCATCGCCAAGCACCTTTTTTATGTTGCCTCCATCGCAGTATTTGAAGCATTGATGTAGCGTAGAAGGAATCACTCCATTTTCATGCAACCATGGGCGTCCCAAGAGCATGTTATATGATGTTTTAGCATCAATGACATGAAACAGAACTGTTGAGACCATCTCATCTATCATTAAGTCCAAGACCGTTGTACCAAGTGTTCTCTGGCCTTCTTGATTGAACCCATGAATTGTCAATCGACTACTGCCGAGCTCGTTGGTAGGAATTCCTAACTTCTTAAGCGTGGATAGGGGCAAGATATTGACAGCTGAACCTCCATCAATCAATATTCGATTAACCCTTTGCTCTTGAGTATAACCAGTTACGAATAAAGGTCGGTTATGAGATTGTGAACCGAGCAGTAAGTCTTCCTCTGTGAAGGTTATTTTTATAACATGGGTCTCACTTTCGTTCCCAGATTCACCCTTGAATAGCTGAGCTTCGCTTGCCATATGACATGAAGAATCACCGCCTGCAGAAATAGAGTTTGCAGTTGCATCTTCATCTAGAAAGATCTTCCCTTGCTCAACCAATCGCATAACTTTGTCTTTAAAAACAAAGCAATCTTTAATAGAATGACCCACCAGTCTATGATACTTGCAATATTTCGGATTGTCAGTTTGTCCCGCCTTTTCTGGTCGCTTCATTTCAGGAAGCTCGATAAGTTTATCTTTGAACAGATCATCAAATATGCCTGGGACATCTGAATCAAGGAATGGGTACTTCCTTTCTTGCATCTCTTTCAAGGTCAATCTTCTTTGCCCCCTTTCTTGGGGGATCACTCCTCACTTTATCATCCTTTTTGTTCTCATTCCTTCGAAACTTGACAGTTGGTGCATTTGTCGCCATGGACTCCTTTTCAGAAGATTTGTTGTAGGGTTTGCCCCCTTTCCTGGCCTCTTGCTTTTCTTTATACTTGTAGGATCCGGGAATCGGTGGTTCAACCACTCCACTTATCCCCATGCTTAGCTCCATGTCATGAGCTCTTGTGGCTAAATCTTCAAAGGTTTTAGGCTTAATCCCTTGAAGTATGTAACGAAGGCTCCATTGCATTCCTGCTATGCACATCTCAATGCCAGAAACTTCAGACAATCGATCTTTACAATTTAGGCTCAAATTTCTCCATCGATTAATGTACTCAATTACTGGCTCTTCTTTTAACTGACAAGTGTTAGTCAACTCTATCATGCTAACCGTTCTCCTAGTGCTATAGAAGCGATTAAGGAATTGATATTCCATCTGATCCCAACTGTCTATAGAATCAGCCTCCAGGTCGGTGTACCATTCAAAAGCATTTCCCTTTAGAGAACGAACAAATTGTCTCACCATATGATCTCCGTCAGTTCCAGCATCATTGCATGTTTCAATGAAATGTGCTATATGTTGCCTTGGATTACTTTTTCCATCAAACTGCTGGAACTTGGGGGGTTGATAGTTAGGTGGCATCTTCAAGTTGTCAATCCTTCTAGTAAAAGGTTTAGCATACATGAATGAAGGTTTGGAGCTCTCTTCAAATTGGTCCTTCATTGTCCCAAGTATAATACTTTTTAGTTGGCTGATAGGAACCATTCCATCATGGGAAATGTTCAATTCTTCTTCAATCACCTTCTTCCCCGTCGACTGGCATTTTGCGGAGTTATTTACTTCCTTTTCAGCCTCTTCTTCTTGCTTTTCGTTTGCATGGCTAGTTTCAGCACCATCCATTTTCTCCATCAGTTTGAAAATCAAAGTACTTTGTTCTTGGTTCTGTTTAGCTAGTGCAGCAACGGATTCAGTTAAGCTTGCCAACTGTTCTTCGACAGACGAAGTGTTTATTGCCATCGTCGAGGCTATGGATGAATCTGATGATGGACTTTCTTCAGATAGATGAGTTGAGCCAACAAGGTTGTCCTCCTCGTCTTTAGCATCATAAGGTATTCCTTTGGGGCTAACTCCCACTAAAGAATTTGTCTCCGAAGAGGTTTCAGACCGCGCTTTCCTTGACATACTTCTAGTTGTCACATTAACGTCTTCAACTTGTAATTCTGAAGACTTGAAGACATAAGCTGATCTGTTGACTTTGACTCTTAGCGGAACCATCTTACTTTGCTCGAAGAGGAGATGAGAGGTAGAAACTGTCCCACTGGGCATGCCAAAATTTGTAACAACAAATATTTGTATTTATAAAATAAGAAACACAAAAGAAATTACAACGAAAATCCAAGATGGATTGAAGTTGAGAATTTAAGTGAACAGTCTCTAACTATCCTCTGATTCCTCTCTTGAGTTGACTTCTTGACTTTTTCTACTTTCGGAGTCGGATCTTCGGATGAAGCTTGTCCGAGCTCAGAGTTGACTTGAAGCTTTAAAATGTTTATCCGGAGGTGTCGAGCCTTTGTTCGGATCAAACGTCGACTTGAAGATTTGTTGTGAAGTACGACACTCAATTTGGTAGAACGTTGACTTCACAGAGACAGATGGATGAACTTGATATGAAGAACGCCGGATCAAAGAGGCTTAGCACCTTGGTCTTTGATCGGAGGCTGTTCTTGACTTGAAGATGACTTGAACTTGATTTGAAGATCTTGAGTGTTCTTTGACTTGATCTTGATCTTGAACTTGAACTTGGTCTTGATCTTGACTTGAACTTCACTTGACCGGATCTTGATCGAACTTGATTTTCACTTGAATCTTCAGAGTTCTTCAGGTCTTCAGGATTTTTGGAGTGAATGGAATGAGGACTGAAGATCCTTATTTATAGGTAGAGAAAATAACCACTTGAGAGATATTTTCTCCTTTAAAAGATATGTTGGGCTTTTCTCCTTTAATTAAGCCTGCTGGACTGGATACGAGCCTATTTAATTTAATTAAGTCTGTATGATTTTGACTTGGGCTTATTTAATTTAATTAGGCCTACTGGACTTGATTTGCTGGGCTTATTGACTTGAGTCGGGCCCACTTGACTTGAATTAAGCCCATATGACTTGAATTAAGCCCTTTTAACTTGGATTTTGGGCTCAAATAATTATATTAATTATTAATTATATATCCATTTATTTTAGGAATTAATTTATTTAAATTCCTTAATAAATAAATATTAAATTAATATTTAATATATTTTCTTTTGCATTTATATTTATTAGGCAATAAAATTTAATTGCCTAAAGGTTGAATAGACAAAAAAAAATTAGCATAATAGATCTATAGTATTTTTGTGGACAAATACAAAAAAAAAAAATATAGATCAAATAGAGTAAAAATCTTAAAACGAATTAGCAAAAAAAATAAGTCAAATAGACAAAAAGTTGATTGAATAAAAATTTTAATTTTCTTAGCGACAAAATCTAAAAACGAGTTGAATAAAAAAAAAATCTAATAAATCAAAATTGGATCACTAATACTTCCTCCTTCCTTCCCAAATTCAACCTCACACTTCCCATTTTGTTTTTGTCTCAAATTCAATTTCACACTTTCATAAAAGGAAAAAAACAAGTAATTAATATGCCTCTAACATACTTTAATTTCAAATCTGTCGTCACCTTTCCAACAAACATAACATACTTTATCATTTTTTTATTATCCAAAAATACTATATTATCCCTAAAAATAAGTTAAAAGTGATTTTTCTTAAACTTTGTATATACAATAAACGTGAAGATGAATTTTAGATGGAGGAAATAATAAATAAATATATTTTTGGAATGAACAATAAAAAATAAGTAAAAAAATATTTTTACTGTAAAAATAATATTTTCGTTTAAAAGTAAATATAAAAGTTTGGTTAGGCCTACCTGATTGTCCACTGGTAAGTGCTGCGCCTACTGTGTACATCGACTAAATCATATAACGTCACTGCTCGACCAAGTGGATCCTCTCTCTCTCCACTGCTCAATTCTCTGGTATTGTTTGGAGGTTTACTTAGTGAAAATAGTAAATGTTATTTTATTGAAAACTTTTATATTGTAATAGCGTACATGCTTTACAAAATCTATCCATCTATCTAAGAATACTTAGGGTGAATACAACCAACTAAATCAATAGCTTAGATACAACGAAGCAATTTGAATTTTAATTCTATCCGCTATATGATTTGGAGATAGCATGCTTGATCCAAAATGTAGAGCATTCCTTTCCATTCATGTATGATAAACATATGTAGCAAATGTGATGAAAAGAAGTCTTCTTCCTTTTATGTCACTTTGTGTGTCCGTTATGATCTTTCGAAAAGCATCATTGACGGATGTGATCGTCCTTCTCCTCCACCCTATCCATCTTTTCACCTCCTCCCAAATGTGCTTTGTATAAGGGTAATGAAAGAAGAGATGTGGAACTGTTTCATTGTCGAAACAAAATCCACATCTTCCATCCTCTCGATTGCACCAAGCCCTATCCTTTGTTGCCAATCTCTCTCGGTATACCAACCATAGCCTAAAGCTATACTTCTTCACTATCCATTTGTGCCAAATTTGTTTGAAAACAAAGCTAGAGTCAGCTATCTAGTTGCTTCTCAATTAATCATACATACGACCTGCTTTGTAGCGACCATTTTCACGACAGCTCTCCATGATTTGATCCATGTTTTGAAAATTATCAACAATAATGGAGTATTCCTTATTTCATTCTACAATAAAGTTTATAACTGCAACAGGGGATCGTCTCAAATAAAACCATTTTACAGTATTATTTTAATTAGTTGTCATTTTTTATTTAAGATATTATCAGTTTTTTTTAAATATTGTCACTTTTATTTATATTATAAATTATTTATGAAATAGTTTACCGCCCATTACCACTTTTCAACAATTCAGTATATTTTTACATTAAAATATTATCATTTCTTATATGTCTCTCGAAAGTCAATTCATGATATGGTTTCACCCTATAGCAACTATTCTACCGTGCAGTCCGATACAGGAACATATACGAAGTCTTTGCCATTTATTAAAAGTTTCTGTAATTTGATATTTTTAGATAATAATAAAATAAATTATATAAAAAATTTTGTGATAATTTTAAAATTGACGTGTTGTTTGGTTATATGGTTGATTGTTATTTCCTATTTTAGAAGTGTGAGGAAATAATTTATACTTTAATTGTTTTAGATTTTGGTAGGTTTTAATATTAGATAAATATTTGTATAAGAGAATATTATCTTATCCCAACGGTTGGGTACCCGCTTATTTTTGGGTATTTGTACCAGTATCCGATTAAAAAAATTACTACTCGTTTTTGTATCCGTCTCGTTTAAAAAATTTATTATGGTATCTGTACCTGTCCCATTACCATTTATCAATACCTGCGGGTATCCATACCCGTTTAATATTCATTTATTTTATATTATATTTATATATTTTTATTGTCTAAATAAGTATAATAATAAAAATTACATTATTATTATTTAAATATAAAATAAATATAATATAAATTGTATTATTTTAAATAAATATTTAATAAATATGATTAAATAAAACTTATAACTATTATTTAAATATATAAAATATCTTATAAAATATATGCTCCCTCCATCCCACGGCAATGGTAGTTTTTGCTTTTTAGCGCGTGGATTAAGAAGTATTATTATTTAATGTGTAGTGGGTAGTTGTATTAGTGGGAGTATGGGCCCCATTTTTTAATTGTATTAGAGGGGATGAGTGGGTCTCATGTGTGTAAAAAAGGAAAGAGAACCCTTTGGGTGGGACGACCAAAATAGAAAAAAGAGACCCTTGCTGTGGGACGGAGGGAATATTAAATTTTATAAAAAAATATATATAATCGGGGTACCCGTGGATTTTGAGGCATTACCCGTACCCGTCCCAAACCCTAATGGTATTTCTTACAACTACTCGTACCCGTCCCAAACCCGTTTACAACTACCCGTATCCTACCCATTAGGGTTTGGATAGACAGGGTATCCGAAAATACCATGTAAGAAAATAGATGAGAGACGGGAGAGAGAGTGAGAGTGAGAGACGAGAGAGTATGAGAGTGAGAGAGAAAATTATCAATGGAATTATTGGCAATTGATATCAATAAAAATATTAATTAACGGAATTAAATTTATCATTGATAAAAATTTACCAACTACAACTTTCTTTATCAATGGAAAATTACTAATAGATTTTGTTGTTAATCCAATTTAACAATGAAAATAAGACTTTATCAACGAAATATTTCGTTGGTAAAAACTAGTTCTTTTATAATTATTTTTTTATAAGGTATGTTTGATTTGATTTTTTTTAAATTTAATAAATTATGAATGATAATTTATTTATGTATTAGATTTTGATTTGGTGAATTTTAATTTTATATAAAATTAAAATATAAAAAGTGAATAGTGATATGTGTAAGAGAAATACTCACTCCGTCCATCCTCAATGTATCAATTTACTTTTTGCACGTAGATTAAGGAGTATATTATTTTATGTATAATAGGTAGTTGTATTAGTAGAGGGTGTGGTCCCATATTTTATTTGTATTAATGGAGGGTTGATAGGGGTTTTCTCAACACACAAATTAATCCTCAAGTATAAGGATATCAATTGTAGTCGCGAAGATGACCAAGTTACAATATCGAACCCACGGGACGGATAAATATCAATTTTGTTATCTTTTAGTATATTTTAGACTATGTTGGTAATTGTAAAGGTTTAATGGATAATAACTTCTAATCGAAATAACAAAAGAAATAGCAAGAGTAGAGAAAAGTGAGTTGTGATCAATAAGAATGATAGGTAGTTCGTCGGGTCATCCAGTTTCACTAGCAATTTGTATTTTCATGTGATGGTGTCCGACTCTGCCCTGTGGTTTGTGGACGCATCACTAGACCATGCAATTTACTCTATAGACACAAGTAAATATGCGCTTGACACGTGTGAATAACATCGGAGCAAGAGATATGCTTCACCCCCCTTTCTAGGTACTATCATAATCAATTATCTTCTACGTCTAGAATCTAACCCGATTTGATCTCCCTTTTTAGGTACTATAAAGTTATACTCTTCATCCTATTCATCAACCCGAATTCAATTCAATTCATGAATATTCATATAAGACAGTTCTAATAATACTTCAGAATCCCTTCACTTAGAATTATAACAATAAACCCTTCTCAGTAGTGAACGCACTCAATCAATGACCATGTTATGTATTCAGACTCTACACAACGATCATTGATGCACAAAACGACTATGAGTATGGATTAAATATGCAATCTTATATAAAACAAACCACAGGTAGTGTTGTACGAAGTTTTACACACGAAACACGAATTACATCATGAAACTTTCATAACCCTAGAACTACCAAGGTGGTTCTAGCCCATGATTGATTAGGAACAATCATGGTTAGATTGATCATTCTTACTTGAACCTTCAGCGAACCTCTGTCACAGCCCTCCGGATGGATCACCACCTCAACTCTTGTCTCTCCTACGATTGACGATCAAAAGCTCTCCTTATTCTATGTATGAGCCTCCTTTTATACTTGTAATCACGTCTCTAGGACTTGGAATGGGCTTTCTAAGTGATCTCACGCGTTTCGGCCTCGAAAATCCGGATAAGGTAAGTTCTCGCACACAGGTTCGACCACGTCAAGCAGGTCGAACCCCGAGCCACAGCTCGAACCCCAGGCCGAACCCCGCTACTGGAAGAATTCTGCACAGGTTCGACCTTCTGAACAGGTCGAACCACTTAGGCCTTGGTCGAACCCCAGGTCGAACCTCAGCACTGGACAACTCCCGCTCCCGATTCGACCAACTGGAAAGTCGAACCCAAACGTCGTGGTCGAATCCTCCTTCTTACAAATTGGTTCGACCATGGTTCGACCTGATGGCCAGGTCGAACCAACTGAGTCATGGTCGAACCCATCTCTGTATGTTCAGCAACGTTGGTTCGACCTGCTGGAGAGGTCGAACCAACCTCCAGCCAGGTCGAACCCACCTACTTCTTGGGCGATTTGCGTGGCTTCGACTCCGTCTCTTCGATTCTTGGCTCTTTCACTCCGTTTTTGCTAAGAAAACACTCAAATAGCTCCACTAACACCTGATTCATGCTAATTCACAATACATATAGGTTTTCCACCTATTTCCACATCAAAACTCTCCAAAACTAGCACAAAACATAGCGCCAAACTTTTGAATTTACACACTCATCAAACCCCCAAACTTACATATTGCTCGTCCCGAGGCAACCAATTTAAACTACAGGAGTCGTGTATAATTCAACAAGATCAAGTACAACACATATTACACATGCCACTTCATTGAATCAAACAAGAATTACTTGCATCAAATATTTCACTCATGTAAAATCAATCCAATCACACACCATTCAGAGTACTAAGTAATCTCACTGACAAGATAAGTCTTTACTCTCTTTCGCTCATGCGTGAGGCACTATAGGCTAGTATAAACACTCATATCAATTCATATTCACGCGTAACCATAAGCTTGGCAAAGGTCTTAAAAATCAACTCACATTAGATTAATACTAGGATCACAAAGGACTTGTTTCTAGGTTGTAATGTTGGCTCTTTGGAAAGGGTAGGAAAATTTGGTCATTGTAACTTAATACACTAGTAGAGAGTTACCTTGGAGGTTCTTGATTTCTCATTCGGCCTCATATTCTCCTCCAATTCTTCTCTTGCACTTGTAATTATCAATTTTCCTTCTCTTCCTTGCATCAACATCATTCTTCTTTTAATTGCTCGGGTACCAGTTATAGGCACTACCCTTCTCGAACATCGTTCGGCTGTTTCTTAAAAACTTCAAGCCCCCATGTATTAGCAATTCGGGGTACTAATTTCAGGCACTATCCCTAACAAGATTTAACCATGCACTTTTCTTACTGAACCTCATTCCATCTTCCCTTTGTTTCTTCCACACTTATTCACCTTATTCTCTCTACCAATGAATAAGGTATTTTCAAAGCTCAAATAAGGTAATTAAGGCTCTTATATTTAGCTTGCCAAAGAAAAAGCTTTTAAAAGGCTCAAACAGGGCTACCAAAGATTTATAAAATCATTAGGAAAGGTAAAATTTGGCTAAGTGACTCAATTAATCAAAAATGGCATAAGATCATATCCTAATATTTCATCAATTGTAAGTTTCACACAAGACTCCAAGTCAAGTTCTAGAATACGTTCATACGAATGATTCTCTCAAGAATAAACTATCATGATTAATCATGATAAAGGCTCAAATTCTCACATAGGTAATCAATTCCTAATACTCCTCATAGCACATAATCAAAATCAATTCCTCATGAATTCCATATACTTAACAAATTATTCATGCTCTTTCCGAATAAAAATAAACACGTAAACATATGAATGCACAGAATCAATAACCCATATACAGAGCAACGATACAAGATCAACTATATCAAGTACATGCCACTCACACATGAATCACACCCCAATCTGTAAAAATAAAAAGAAGAATGGAGATAAGATGAATCGGAGAAGCCAAAAGAAACCTGAAACTACTCCCTAGGAGCATCATCATCGTCATCCTCATCCATTCTATTTTCCACAGCTCGGCACAGACTGGTAATGTGCTTATCCATCATATCCACTCGACTACTCACTCTACCAACACGCTCATCCAAGGCAGAGTACCTTTCGTTCAGCGTGGCGTAGTTGGCGTTAGCGAGCGCGAGTTGCCTGTTCGTCTCTTGCTGTGCAGCTACCACCGCGATCAGCTGCTCATGAATCAAGCGAAGCTGCTCCCGAGTACCTGGAACTGCTCGCCGCTGCTGCGGTCCCAGAGCATGCTGAGGCGCATCATGCTGCTCTCCTTCCGGAATCTCCATCTCCGGCTGCTCATCTACCTGATCCTCCTTTTCATACTGCTGTGGCTGAGGTGGACGGAACTCTCCTCGATCAACAATCTGCTGTAACTCAGCCATCCTCCCCTCAGCACACATCTGTGCCACTGCTCTCCAATCACCACCCAACTTTGCTGCCACGGATAAAGCGGTGTGTCCAAGAGAATTCATTAGCTTATTCCTTGCTTCCCGAATAGTTGTCAAGTTGCTCACGTCGAAGGGGAACAAAATTCGAAAGGCTTGAGACCTCTCGTGAAAAACCAATCTCCATTTCTAAAATGGGCAAACCCTCCCTTCGCGCACGTGCTCATAATCAAATCGGGTTCTCCTTCTACTGGTGTAATGCCGGTTAGGTCCAAGTTGTAATGCTCAGCCAAAATCGTCAATAACCCTCCAATATTCACCTTTTGAAAACCAATGGTCTTGAATCGATTCAGCTGCGCAATAAAATAAGCTCCAACGTTGAACTTCACTCCATTCAGCATACACGACAGGGCATATAGCTCTCCTCTAGACACAACACTCCCCTCCGAGTGGGCGAACAACGTGTTGCTCAGGATGCGGTCCATGTACCTCAAGACAGGGTTCTTTATTGCGGAAGCACGAGCCTGTCTGGTCTTGTAATCACGAATCTCCCCAGTGATCTCCCTCCAGAACCGCTTTACACTGAATGCAGCATTTTCTAAATGAGGGATCTCCAAAGACGTCTCAAACAGCTCGTTGAAATCCTCAGACGTCCATCTCCTACTCACTCCACCAAGCTGAAACGTACACCGATAGGGGTATCCAAGTGGGTCCTTCTCCATCTCAAACGAGCAGACTACTTCCGCTGTAACATGAAAGTACGTCAGCCTCTTCAACTCCATGAATCTTCGGATCCCTACTTGATCAAACATCCAAAATATATCATCCCCTATTCTCATTATCCTCATCGCTTCATCATCTTGGTATCGAGTTCGAGCTATCTTGTCTGAAACTTCTTCCCACTTCTCTTTAATCTCATCCCAACCTTGCATCCTAATCTTGAAGTTATCAGGTAAACGATCTTGTAGCCTCAGTTTTCTTGTCACTTTGTCCAAGTTTGAAGGCCTGTCATGCCTCTTCTTTGATCTCTCCTCCTCTGCCTTTCCTTTTCCTTTACTTGATACTTGTCCCTTTCCTGAAAACAAATACTTCAATCTAACCAACAAGACAAGAAAGCAAGTATTGTACTAGCACATCACATACTCTACTCAAGACTTCAAGCATCAATGCATATTCATACAAACTATCGTCTCAACACCACTTGCTTATTCAACATTCTCAAAACATCTTCAATTACACCTTCCTTAATCATCAAAACATAACCAACAAGCATGCATTACGCAATTCAAGCAATTCAATCAAAAATTCAACATGTTTCCCTCAATGAACTACTTCAATTTCATCAATTTCAAACCAAATCAACATGCTCATTCTATGGTATGTTCTATATCCTTGATCAATCCACATAAAAATCCAAGTTCTATCAATAATCAATCAACCACAAACCAAGAAACAAGAATTCATATGAAACCAATCAAAATATCAACATTCACCATGAAATTCAACCATTCTCAACATCAATCCTCTCATTCACATCAAATTTCTTACCTAAACCTTCAATCCTAGAGTAATTTAGTTGGAAAAACGTACCTTGTGACTTGCCCATGGTGAATAACCGATCGAGAACATAAATCAACCAAAAAACGCGATTTCAGCCCTAACTCGCGATGAAATTCGCCCAAATCCGCGACCGAATCGATAATTCAAGGTGTAATGTTGTGTAATCGGTGTGAAATCAAGTGTAATTGAAGAATTTGTGCAAGGATGTAGAAGTGCGAAGAGGGTTCGAGGTTTGATGTTTCGAAAAAGTGATCGAACCCCTCTGAAAATTCGAACTTAAATCGCGTACCTGGCTTGGTTCGACCTCGGGTTTGACCACCTGAACTGGTCGAACCATGGATGGCGTGGTCGAACCTCTCTTCTGGACAAACGATCTTCTTGGTTCGACCAGGGGTTCGACTTGCTAAACAGGTCGAACCTTTCTTGAATTGGTCGAACCCCTCTTCTGGAAAACAGAGTGCTTCCGACTGACAGGTTCGACCATAGGTTCGACCTCCTGATCAGGTCGAACCACTATGGCTTTGGTCGAACCTCCTCTCTGGACAACTTTCAACGCCGGTTTGACTTCCTCTGCTTTTGTTCGACCTCTGGCTCTGGTCGAACCACTCCTAGACTTGGTCGAACCTACCTCCTGATTTCCAAAACTGAGTGTTCTTCATTCACTACATACTTCAAGCTTCAACACAACTTCATTAGGTACAATCTAGAGCACAACTTCAAAAATTGTTCCACATAATATCATTCATGAGTATCTCTGTAAAAGAAAACACAACCAAAAACCACTGAACATTGGGCAAGTTGTAAAAAATCGTCACATCAAAATCGATTAAAATTTCAATATGGCCGCAAAAACCAACTCCCCAACAAACAATACAAAGAAAAGATTATACTCTTAATGCTTCAATGAGGTAATAACATCACACCCCCCCAAACTTAGTAAAAACATAAGTCGAAACTAAGTTTGAAAAGAGATGTAATTGCCGATTAGTAAGCATCTTAAATACAAAAATTTCTTACTCACACAAAAGAAATAAAGCAATAAAACGGAAGAGTAAGCTCTCAACAAGCGCTCATGTTTAACGTCGTAGAGTCACGACGGTACCAAATCAGAACAAGGTACCATCAAAAATGACACACGCATCATCCGGCGACTTATAATGCTTCAATCGATGCCCATTCGCCATGATAACGTCTCCATCTTTGTCAATAAGCTCATAACTCCCCCCTCCTAAGGCTCGATGAATCATGAACGGTCCCGTCCACTTAGACTTCAACTTGCCTGCAAAAAGCTTCAAACGAGAGTTAAAAAGTAGTACCTCATCCCCTTGCTTGAACTCCTTGTATGAAATTTTGGAATCATGCCACCTCTTCATTCTTTCCTTATAAATCTCTGAATTCTTGAAAGCACGACTCCTAATCTCATCCAATTGATTCATGTGAGTTAGCCTCAACTCCTTTACATCCTTAAGGGTCAAGTTCAAGCGACGCAAAGCCCAAAACGCTTTGTGTTGGATTTCTACGGGTAAGTGGCACGGCTTCCCATAGACAATTTGATACGGTGACATATCTAACACCGTCTTGTAAGCGGTCCGGAACCCCCATAACACATCATCAAGCTTCATAGCCCAATCCTTTCTATTAGTTCCTACCACTTTCTCCAGAATCTGCTTTACTTGACGGTTGGAGACCTCTGCCTGCCCATTCGCTTGTGGATGATAGGGTGTAGTAACCCTATGCTTCACACCATAATCCTTAAGCACCTTCTCCAGAAATTTATTGACGAAGTGGGAACCTCCATCACTAACTAATGCTCTCGGAACTCCATAACGGGCAAAAATATATTTTTTAGGAAAGATAAAACAACTTTCGAATCATTAACACGAGTAGGAATTGCTTCCACCCATTTCGAAACATAATCCACCGCAAGAAGAATGTAGAGAAACCCATTCGACGGGGGAAAAGGCCCCATAAAATCGATCCCCCATACATCAAATATCTCCACGACTATGCTAGGCTGCAATGGCATCTCATCTCTCCTACCTATATTACCCATGCGCTGACATCTATCGCAAGACGCCACATAGCTCTCACTATCTTTAAACAAAGTAGGCCAATAAAGAGCGGATTGAAGTACCTTAGCTGCAGTCTTTTGCGCTCCGAAATGCCCCCCATTCGGTTGTGCATGGTAGAACTCCAGCACACTTTCCATTTCCATCTCGGGTACACATCTTCGGACAATAGAATCTGTACAAATCTTGTAAACAAACAGATCATACCATATAAATGTCTCAACGTCCCTACGAAATTTCACAAGTTGATATCGGTTGAGATCCCTTGGAATTTCTCCAATGACAATGTAATTAACATAATCCGCGTACCATGGATCCATACCTTGCGCTGCAACCACACATGCTCGCTCGGCACCTTCAACAGCCACAACCATGATCTTCTCATCAGGGAACATCTCTTCAATATACTCGAAAGAATTATCACAATGCTCCCTAGTCTCCAACCTTGACAAGTGATCTGCCAACACATTTTATGTTCCTCTCTTATCCCGAATCTCCAAGTCAAATTCCTGCAGTAGTAGAATCCATCTTATGATCCTAGGCTTCGTCTCCTTCTTCTCCATCAAATAACGAATCGCTGAGTGATCCGTATACACAATCGTCTTCATGCCAACCAAATACTGACAAAACTTATCGAATGCATACACAACAACCAAAAACTCCTTTTCAGTCACCGTGTAATTCTTCTGTGCCGCATCGAAAGTCTTACTCGCGTAGTAAATGGCGCAGAACTTCTTCTCCCTTAGCTGCCCAAGAACCACACCCAATGCTACATCACTTGCATCACACATAAGTACAAACGGTTGAGTCCAGTCCGGTGTGATCAAGATAGGGACAGTAATAAGCGCCTCCTTCAAAACTTGAAAAGCTGTTAAACACTCATCATTAAACACAAAAGGAATATCCTTTTCAAGTAAATGAGATAAGGGCTTAGAGTATTTTGAGAAGTCTTTAATGAATCTCCTATAAAAACCGACGTGTCCAAGGAAGGACCGCACTCCTCTTTCATTGGTCGGTGGTGTAAGCTTCTCAATTGCCACCACTTTAGCACGGTCTACCTGTAATCCCTTGGCGGAAACATGATGCCCAAGAACAATCTCATCCTTCACCATGAAATGGCACTTCTCCCAATTCAAGACAAGATTAGTTTCTTGACACCTCTTCAAAACAACAGCAAGGTTAGACAAACACATATCAAAAGAAGAACCAAAGACTGAAAAATCGTCCATGAATACTTCCATGATCTTCTCTATCAAACCATCAAAAATCGCCATCATGCATCTCTGAAAAGTAGCAGGCGCATTACACAATCCAAATGGCATCTTTCTAAAAGCAAAGGTCCCGTAGGGGCAAGTAAAAGTGGTCTTTTCTTGATCCTCGGGAGCAATCATGATTTGATTATTCCCCGAGTATCCATCCAAGAAACAATAAAACTCATACCCTGCAAGACGATCCAACATTTGATCCATAAACGAAAGAGGGAAATGGTCCTTACACGTGTTTTCATTTAATTTCCTGTAATCTACACATGTACGCCATCCCGTAGGAATTCTCGTGGCTATAACTTCTCCATCCTCAGCTTTCACTACAGTCATGCCCCCCTTCTTAGCAACTACATGCAATGGACTCACATAGGGACTATCACTAATAGGATATATAATTCCAGCATCCAACCACGTAAGAATTTGCTTCCTTATCACCTCTTGAATTGCGGGATTCACCCTATGCTGATTCTGAACACTAGCCTTGGCTTCATCCAACAACCTAATCCGATGCATACAATACGAAGGACTAATACCTTTCAAATCATCAAGTGACCACCCTATTGCAGACTTGTACTTCCTCAAGACATCTAATAACTCCTCAAGTTGATCCTCATTAAGGTAAGAAGATACAATTACCGGATATTGTGCATCATCACCAAGAAAAGCATACTTCAAGTGGTCCGGCAATGGTTTCAACTCCTCTTTTCTTTTCTCCACTGGAGTGTTTTCGTTATCCAAAGGCAAGTACTTCCTGGTCCATTTGACTTCTTCCACTTTATTTCTTTCCAATGCAAACCTGTCATCACCCAAAGCAAGTAAGTTTTCAAGAAATTCAATACATACCTCGTTAGAAAGTCCGTCAAGCTCCGTAGTGGGATAAGTAAAAGACTCCATCAAACATGTCTCAAGAGGATCCTTTGACAAGATCAGAGACATATCCTCCTTCACAATCTCCTCCACCACGTCAATACTATAACATTGGGACTCCATTGGCATCTTCATTGCTTTGTCCAAGTTGAAAAGAACTTCTTCTTTGTCCATTCTCAACTTCAGTTCTCCCTTCCGAACATCTATCATAGCTCCAGCTGTAGCAAGGAATGGCCTCCCCAAGATTAAAGGAACATTATCCTTGTCATCATCCATTTCTAGTACAAGGAAATCCACAGGAAAAACTAGCTTCTCCACCTTTACTAGAACATCTTCAACTATACCTTTCGGAAACGTCATTGATCTATCTGCCAATTGGAGAGCAACAGTTGTCGGGGTCAGCTCCCCCAAACCAAGCTTCTGAAAGATGGACAACGGCATCAAATTGATGCTTGCCCCTAGATCGCACAAAGCTCGCCGTGCAGGCCCCTTCCCGATCTCACATAGAATAGTAAAGCTCCCCGGATATTTCATCTTTGGTGGCAACTTCTTTTGAATAATTGAACTATAATTCTTAGATAAGTTTACCGTTTCCACTCCGGTTAAGCTTCGCTTCTTCATCAATATGTCTTTAAGGAATCGAGAATAATATGGCATCTCCATGATTGCCTCTGAAAAAGGGATGTTCAAGCTTATCTTGTTCATTATCTCTGAAAACTTCTTGAACTTTTCTTCTAACCCCTTCTTCACTAGCTTGTAGGGAAACGGTGGAGGTATCTTTGTTTTGGGAATCCCCCATTCATCACGATCAACCTTCTCCGCTTTCTCCTTTTCGGCTCTTAATCGCTTAGCTCTTTCCCATTTTTTCTCAGCTATTATGTCTGTACTTTGCTCATTCCGTACCACTGGAGTTGCATCAACATCAAAAGGAACAACAGGTGCATCAAACAAAACATCTCGGCGAGGTTCGACTGGGGTTCGACCAGGCTGAGAGGTCGAACTAGGACTGTATTGGTCGAACCTCTCTCCTGGAAGACTGATCTCATTCTGCTCCGGAGGTTCGACTTGGGTTCGACTAGCATTGGAGGTCGAAGCACTGCCCCTTTGGTCGAACCGCTTCACTGTATAATCTCCATCCTTCGGTTCGACCTGGGTTCGACCTGAAGAGTTGGTCAAACCCTTTTGATCGTGGTCGAACCGTTCCTGCGTCAAAACAGAGTGCTCTGGCCGATGAGGTTCGACCTGGGTTCGACCTGAAGAGTTGGTCGAACCCTTTGCGTGTTGGTCGAACCGAGGCTTAGAAAATTTCAACTTTGATTCCGGCCTCATCGGTCCCTCGTACTGCGTTCCCGACCTCAGTGTGATGGCATTACACGACTTCGGATTCTCTATACTCTGAGATGGAAACTTCCCTTTTCCTACAGTTTGAGTCAATGTGTTCACATTCTCTGCAATTGTACCCATCAACAATGTGAGATCTTTCACTTGAGTGGACAAATCTCTGTGGTGATCATCAATCTTTTTTTCAAGCTTTGCCTCAAGGCGGTTCACTCTTTCATCATTCTTTACCATGTACCGGTTCACAGTATCCACGAAACCAGGCTTCCCTTCTTCCACCTTTTCTCCTGGATCAACACCCATCGGAAGTTGTACTGCATTGTTCGTATTGCTCCATGAAAATTCAGGCCTCCTTGGTTGCTGTTGATAACTACCAGATGGACCACGATTATTAAAGTTCCCTCGATAATTCCCTTGGTAGTTTCAGTTTCCTTGATTTGGGTACCTCGTTCCTTGAATACTTTGACCCATGGCATAATTTGCTTCCTCCAATTCATCTTGGATGGTTCCATTATTCATCATCTCTTGCTGCATGATTGGCACTCGTTGAGATATCTCGCTGATCTGCTTCTGTTGAGACTCAAGTAGCTTGTTGATATTGGACAAGCTCGAAACGATTTCATCCTCTCTCTTAGTTTTCACCAATGCTTGTTCAACCTGAGCTACCTTTCCAAGAACATACGTACCTCTAACTCTATCAGTAGGCCAATCCCTCGAATTCATCGATATGTCTTCAAACAATCTCTCGGCCTCAACGGATGACTTTGTAAGCAATGCTCCATTAGAAGAAGCATCAAGTAGCACTCTTGATTCACAGTCCAATCCGTTATAGAATATACTGATATATTGGGCTTTAGATAACCCATGTTGACACTTCCTGAGCATGTCCTTGAATCTATCCCACGCTTCATGAAATTTCTCACCTCCATTGATAGCAAATTGGTTAATATCTTTCTTCATCTTAAACACCTTCGAAGGTGGCATATATCTCTCCAAGACCTTAACTTCAATTGCTCCCACGTGGTGCACTCAGCTGCATTAATAGTATCGTACCAATCCCTCGCCTTTTCAGTAAGCGAGAATTTGAACAAAAGGATCTTCCTAGCATCTTCATGTTCTCCTACGTCTTTTTGAGTACTTGCATAGCCCAAGAACTTGTTCAGATGCTGCTGCGGATCCTCGAAAGACCCTCCTGAAAAGGAGTTTCTTTCTATCATGCTAATAAGAGCGGGATGAAGATCGAACGCTGTGTTAGTTCCCCTCGCTCCTAAAAGCTCATAATTTCCAGCCCCATTATTTCTGAAAACCTCTCGGATGGCTAGATTATCCGGATTCGCTGCCATGTTGAATGTTTCTACTTCCAAATTAACTTCAGTTGTAGCCTCACTCACTTGCAAAATCTGCTAGTCAATCTCAACTCCAAAATTCAGAGCTTCAGTTGGGTCTATTGTCTTTGCCTTGCTCTTCTTCTTCTTCTTCTTTCTTGATGATGCTCCAATCTCAGGATTATACGGTTCAAGATTACCTTTCTTTGATCTTGTGAGCATACACCTAAAACGAATAAGAAAGAAAATAACAAAACAAGGTAAATAGTCCTAATAAACTAGAAATACTACAAAAAAGATAGTTTACGACGTCCCCGGCAACGGCGCCAAGAACTTGATAGGGGTTTTCTCAACACACAAATTAATCCTCAAGTATAAGGATATCAATTGTAGTCGCGAAGATGACCAAGTTACAATATCGAACCCACGGGACGAATAAATATTAATTTTGTTATCTTCTAGTATATTTTAGACTATGTTGGTAATTGTAAAGGTTTAATGGATAATAACTTCTAATCGAAATAACAAAAGAAATAGCAAGAGTAGAGAAAAGTGAGTTGTGATCAATAAGAATGATAGGTAGTTCGTCGGGTCATCCAGTTTCACTAGCAATTCGTATTTTCATGTGATGGTGTCCGACTCTGCCCTGTGGTTTGTGGACGCATCACTAGACCATGCAATTTACTCAATAGATACAAGTAAATATGCGCTTGACACGTGTGAATAACATCGGAGCAAGAGATATGCTTCACCCCCCTTTCTAGGTACTATCATAATCAATTATCTTCTACGTCTAGAATCTAACCCGATTTGATCTCCCTTTTTAGGTACTATAAAGTTATACTCTTCATCCTATTCATCAACCCGAATTCAATTCAATTCATGAATATTCATATAAGACAGTTCTAATAATACTTCGGAATCCCTTCACTTAGAATTATAACAATAAACCCTACTCAGTAGTGAACGCACTCAATCAATGATCATGTTATGTATTCAGACTCTACACAACGATCATTGATGCACAAAACGACTATGAGTATGGATTAAATATGCAATCTTATATAAAACAAACCACAGGTAGTGTTGTACGGAGTTTTACACACGAAACACGAATTACATCATGAAACTTTCATAACCCTAGAACTACCAAGGTGGTTCTAGCCCATGATTGATCTAGGAACAATCATGGTTAGATTGATCATTCTTACTTGAACCTTCAGCGAACCTCTGTCACAGCCCTTCGGATGGATCACCACCTCAACTCTTGTCTCTCCTACGATTGACGATCAAAAGCTCTCCTTATTCTCTGTATGAGCCTCCTTTTATACTTGTAATCACGTCTCTAGGGCTTGGAATGGGCTTTCTAAGTGATCTCACACGTTTCGGCCTCAAAAATCTGGATAAGGTAAGTTCTCGCACACAGGTTCGACCACGTCAAGCAGGTCGAACCCCGAGCCACAGCTCGAACCCCAGGTCGAACCCCGCTACTGGAAGAATTCTGCGCAGGTTCGACCTTCTGAACAGGTCGAACCACTTAGGCCTTGGTCGAACCCCAGGTCGAACCTCAGCACTGGACAACTCCCGCTCCCGATTCGACCAACTGGCAAGTCGAACCCAAACATCGTGGTCGAATCCTCCTTCTTACAAATTGGTTCGACCATGGTTCGACCTGATGGCCAGGTCGAACCAACTGAGTCGTGGTCGAACCCATCTCTGTATGTTCAGCAACGTTGGTTCGACCTGCTGGAGAGGTCGAACCAACCTCCAGCCAGGTCGAACCCACCTACTTCTTGGGCGGTTTGCGTGGCTTCGACTCCGTCTCTTCGATTCTTGGCTCTTTCACTCCATTTTTGCTAAGAAAATACTCAAATAGCTCCACTAACACCTGATTCATGCTAATTCACAATACATATAGGTTTTCCACCTATTTCCACATCAAAACTCTCCAAAACTAGCACAAAACATAGCGCTAAACTTGTGAATTTACACACTCATCAAGGGTGTGGGTCCCTTAATCCAAAAAAGAAATAGATAAATTAAGGATGAACAGCCCAAAATGATAAAATGGATAGATTAACCGTGGATGGGGGAAATATCAATTACTTGAGAATAGAAAGGGGAAAATAATATTACTAAAATCTATCAAAAAATGTATGCATTTATTTTTGCACGTGGATTAAAGAATATTATTATTTTATATAAATGAGTAATTGTATTAATCGTAAATGATGGGTCATATGTGAGGTTTGATGCGTGTTTTCTTTGCACGCAAAATTAATCTCCAAGTATTAAGGATATCAATTGCAATTTAGCAAGCCACCAAGTTAAATATCAAACCCAAAGGACGGTGTATTATCAATTAAATTATTAACTAAATTAATTAAGACAAGTGACAATAAAGATTGAAGATTTTAATCTAATAACTAATATGATGAAAATTAAATAACAATTAAATTAAAATAAAATAATATTGGAAGAATACGATAGTGTCTCAAGAATGGAGAATAGGTAGCTCTAAGGTAATCCAGTTTTACTACTTAACTTCCCTCTCAAGTGCAGGCCGACTCTGCCTTATGGATTATGGACGCATCACTAAACCATACAAATCTACTCTATAGACACAAGTAAATATGAATGTAACACGTGTGAATAACCTCAGAGCAAGAGACGTAATTTCACCCCCTTTCTAGGTACTATCAGCATCAATTATTTTCCACGTCTGGAATCTAATCCGATATGATCTCCCTTTATAGGTACTATAAAATTAACCTCTTTATCCTACTTACTAACCCGAATTCAATTCAATTAATAAACATTCATATATGACAGTTCTAATAAAGCTTCGGAGTCACCTCACTTAGAATCATAACATGGAATCCTGTTCAGCGGTGAACGCACTCAATCTACAACCGAGATATATATTCACACTCTATATAACCGTTGAAGATGCATAAAACGACCGTGAATATGAGTTAAAAACATGCAATCATATATAAAATAAATCCACAAGTAGTGTTGTACGGAGGACACACAAGAGAGTTTAATTTATTCATAAATCCTTCAAAACCCTAGATCTACCAAAACAGTTCTAGCTCATGATATTGCGAAGAACAATCATGGGGGTTAGATAGATCTTATCCATATGTCTGGAAAATACAAGATAAATTAGGAAACGAATAAAACCCTAGATGCGGGAGTCGTCGCGCCCTTCTCCATCTTGAATCCTCCTCTTGGTTCTCCTCTTGATTCCACAGACGAATCTTCACAGTGATGGATGGATGGAGGAAGGGATGTGGATGATGGTTGGAGAGTGATCCCCCCTTGTGGGGTGTGGGATAATTGTATTCCGGTCTCACATGAATAATGATGTAAAATATATATAGGTGTGAGAAGGGAATGAAATAAGGAATAAAAGATATGGGTGAATCATGGAGGATTATGTGATAAGGAGATTAATTGTGCTCCAAGAAATAGTAATTTTTGAAAATTCTCGGAAATTCTCGCTCGCAACTGCGTGACTTCACGATTTTGAGCATAACTTCCTCGTCCAACATTTGAAGATATAAAAAGTCATGTAAAATGGAATAGTCGTGCTGAGTAGAAACAACTTGTATGACGTCACCATTTCGATCATAACTTTCTCCTTTAGACTCCGATTGAGGTGTTTCTTACGTCAAAACGACCCACTCTTCTGTGGCTTTCCAACTATTTTTCACACTTTCATTTTTGAGCTCCACACAAATACAAAAAATTTAAACAAGTTGGACGTGCATTTTTCAGCATTCTTGCACAAGTTGCACATTTTTTCCAACTTTGCATTTTTGATCCTTTTTCCACCTAAAATACAATAAAACACCTCACACGTATATTTTTCTCACATATATCAAATATAAGACACTTGTGCCAATATATGACAATAATTCTCATCAAAAAGATGTTAAATTGGATACTAAAATACGCTTTTTTCACTCTCATCAATCCCCCAAACTTACCCGTTGCTCATCCCGAGGCAACAAAATAAAAATAAAGAGAAAGAGAGTAAGAAAATTAGTGGGGAAAAAAGGACTATGACCAATGCTCCCTTCAAAATACAATTGTCCTCAACTTAGGTCATGCAACTCTCATTATATGTAATAATCAATTCATAGCATACAAGATAAGACAATTACTACCAATTCAAATGCTCAATTGACATGTTCGATCTCACGGGAAATATATATCACTCACACTCAAGTATAAAAGATGTAAGCTTATTGGTTAAGGTGCATACGCTCAAATTCAATTCAAGTGCATGCATAACCATAAGCTTGCCCATTATCTCAACTCTCCTTTTACTTGCAGCTAGCAAATCATGGATCAAAAAGATCTTTTATTTTGTTGTAATGTAAGCTTTTTGGAAAAGGTAGGAAATTTATGGATAAATGACTCAAAACTCGGATCAATCAAGCTGCAGTCTCTTTCGATCTTTTATTCTTCTTCATCACTTCAATCAAGCACAACATCCTCTTCAAACTCTCCTATCTTTCTCCTTCAAGCACAACATATTTTTTTTTTCAACTTTTTCTAGCTCTTTAACTCCATCATTCTCCTTTACTTGACCCTTTTTCTTTTTTTTCTTTCTTTTGAGGGTTTCGGGCACTACCTCTCACATTCTCCATAGGGTACTAGATTTAAGCACTACCCTAGGGTGTTTGTTTTCATGGAGTACTAGATTTAAGCACTACTCCAAGAATTTTTCTTTTGATCCTTAAGATTCTTCTTTCATCATCCTTATCATTCCTCAAATTACCACTCTCTTCAATTAAGCTTTGTTGGCTATCAAAAGAATGGATTTAAAAAGGCTCAATGTGCTAACTAGGGATTTAATGAATTTAGGTAAAGTATATGGGAAAAGAAGGGCTATAAATAAAAGATGGCCTAATATCATTTCTGTAATCCCCTAGACTAATCTTGTATATTCGAGGAGACTCAAGGAAAGTTCTAGAATACAACACAAGAACGCTACTCACCAGAAAAGAATTATCATGTGATTATCTACATGATCAACGAGGCTCAAAATCTCACATGGGTTTTTAACAAGTTACAGAGCACTTTTTATGGTAAGAAATATCCCTCAAGTACACATAGAACTTCATATTATAATATAATTCAAGTACAATTCCTTCATCAATTTCAAGAGCATATGAGTTTAGGCACAATTTAAAAATAAGCTCACATGGATCACGAAAACTAATTATATCTCAATTCTTACACTCCCATAAATTTAAAGCACAAATAAAAAATAGAATAAAGAAATGAGGGCACCTGATTTCACTTTAACGTATGCACGAGCTCCTCGAGTTGTTCAACTCGATCAGGTCAAAGCCTCAGTTTACCTGTTTCTATCACAAAGCTCAACATACCTCATCATCACAGGATTTATAAATAATAATATATGAGAACTATAAGAAAGACTCAATTGACTATATAATCGACTCCACACACTAGACACACCAACACAACACACTAAACATTAGGTAAGTTGCAAAAAAATCAACATACCAACACCGGTTAAAATATCAATATGCCGCAAAAAATCAACCTCCTAACAAACAAACAACCAACGAAAGGAAAAATTATACACTTGGTGCTCATAAGACGAGGTATGTACATCACAGCCCCAAACTTAGTAAAAATGTAAGTTGAAACTATGTTTGAAAAGAGATATAATTATCGAAGCGTGAGCACTTCAAATATAGTATTCCTCACTCACACGAAAGAAATAAAGCAATAAAAATAGAAGGACATGCCCCCAACAGACGCTCATATTTAACGTCGGAGAGTCACGACGGAATACCGCTTTGAACTACTAGATCAGATGGTGGTCTTCTCGCATCCTCACCTTCAAGTACTTTCTTTCCCTCTTCTTGTCTACACTCAACACCTCACCTTTGTTGGTCACAAAAATATGATCCTTGGAATTACCATCCTCTCATGGCTGTCTAGACTCCTCCTTGTCAATCTTCCACTCAAATTCAGAATCATCTGTCCTATTAAAATCAAGATTAAACAAGTTAGAAATCACATCTATGCTTTTGCATGATTGAGTCTCCATGGGCATTTTCATTATTTGATCAAGAGAGAAAACCACATCTTCATTATCTATCCATAGTCTAAGCTCTATATTCTGCTTTTTGATAGTACTGGAGTGTTTTGAATAACAGGTGAATAACAGACGAATCTTCACAGTGATGGATGGATAGAGGAAGGGATGTGGATGACGGTTGGGGGGTGATCCCCCCTTGTGGGGTGTGGAATAATTATGTTCCGGTCTCACATGAATAATGATGTAAAATATATATAGGTGTGAGAATGTAATGAAATAAAGAATAAAAGATATGGGTGAATCATGGAGGATTATGTGATAAGGAGATGAATTGTGCTCCAAGAAATATGTAATTTTTGGAAATTTTCGAAAATTCTAAAAAATTCTCGCTGACAGCTGCGCGACTTCACAATTTTGAGCATAACTTCCTCGTCCAAACTTTGATTTTAGTGATTCTTACGCTCATGCGATTCTCTTTTCTTTGGCTTTCTATGCATATAAAGATCTAACCAAAAGTTCAAGATTTGAAGATGTAACAAGTTATGTAAAGTGGAATAGTCGTGCTGAGTAGAAATAGCTTGCGCGATGTCACCATTTCGATCATAACTTTCTCGTTTGGACTCTGATTGAGGTGTTTCTTACGCCAAAACGACCCACTCTTCTGTGGCTTTCCAACCATTTATCACACTTCCATTTTTGAGCTCCACTCAAATACAGAAAAATTACACAAGTTGGACGTGCTTTTTTCAGCATTCTTGCACAAGTTGCACCTTTTCTCCAACTTTGCACTTTTGATCCTTTTTCTACCTAAACTACAATAAAACACCTCACTGGCACCTTCTTCTCACATATATCAAATATAAGACACTTGTGCTAATATATGATAATAATTCTCATAAAAAAAGTGTTAAATTGGACACTAAAATATGTTTATTTTCACTCTCATCAAAGTTCTCTTACTAAAAGAAAAAAAATTAATATTTTAAGAGTGAACAATCAAAATAGCAAAATTGTGATAGACGGATGGAATTAATAATTTGATAAGATGAACTGGTAGAAGATTAAGAATTTAGTAACACTACAAAAAAAAGTACTCCCTCCGTCCGCTCGAAAGATGATCTTTTTTCTATTTTGGTCGTCCATTCCAAAGAGGGTCATTTCCTTTTTTACACACATGGGACTCACACACACCCACTAATACAACTAAAATATGAGGTCCACACTCCTACTAATATAACTAGCCATTACACAATAAATAATAATACTCCTTAATCAATGTGCACAAAAGCAAATGCCCCTCTTTGGGGCGGACGGAGTGAGTATTTTTTAGCAATGGAATTTATCAACGGAATTCAATCCGTTGGTAATTAGCAATGGATTAGCAACCAAATTGATATTTTAAAATTAGCAATGGAATGTCAACAAATTTATTCTCTATTTTAGCAACGGAATTCAATCTGTTGGTAATTACCAACGGATTAGTAAGGGAATCATTATATAAATTACCAACGGAATTATTAGCAACAGATTACTAACGAAATTATTTACCATTAATATATAATTACAATATATATTTTTGAAAAGTCTAAATTACCCTCAATTTATTAAATACACACCCCCTATAAATTGATATACACACTCCTATAGAAAAACAAATTAATGTAAATTAATTTATTTTGTTATGAATAAGTTTATAAATCACTCCCCCTCTTCTATATATTTCCTAGGGTTCATCTGATCACTTATAATTATCCCCTATTCTTCCACTTTTAGTCAGCGTTGAGAAATCAATCTTCATTTTTGTCAAAAACATTCTTCCCCAATTACTGCTATGATTGTCCGTAATCTATAAGAAAAACAAAGACGAGAATGTTTCTTATACATGACTTACATCGGAGAAAATACTAGATGGGCAACCAGTTGAGCTATTTGTGAATGTCCACCTTGTAAATTTTCATTAATAATTCTCTGTTTTATCATTCCCAAGAAAAATTGTCTACGAATTTAATTTAATTGAAAGATGTTAATTATATGTTTACTTTTAAATATTTATAAATATTTCAATTTCATGTTTTTTCATAAACCCTAATTATCAATCTTTAAGTAATTTTATTTAAAACGCAAGAGTAAAATAGAAATACTCTCTTATGTCAGAGTATTATTTCGATGAAAGAGTACTTGTAACATTGGTCTAAGTTTTGCAAAGGGGGCATACTTTCCATATGTTTTAATGAAAAGAAGACTGAATATTATGGGATATCATCATATAGATCGATGGGCTTGGAGTTGGAATTGGTATCCTGAAAGGCGACAGTTACTATCTCTATGAAACCGTTATATATCAAAGTGCGATGTGTATAATAAATCTTAAAATGCCATGTGTATAATTAATTTTAAAATTGAAAAGGATAAATTTAGTCTATAATTTATCTTAAATTGAAAAAGGTAAATTTCTATTTTTAGGGGGCGTGTATATAATAAATTTAAAATAAAAAATTTAAAAGGGGTGTGTATTTAATAAAAGGTGTGTATTTAATAAAAAGGGATGTGCATTTAACAACACTCTTTAGTAAATGTATATGTTTGGAAATAGAAAAATTTTCTATTTCCAATATAATCTAATTGTGGGCTATATATTATTATGCAATTTTCAATTATTTCATGGATTTAAATAAGTGATCTAATGTTAAAAGTCCATGAGCTATGATAATAATGATATGGGCCAATTGAGTAGATACCTAATAATACATGACTGTGTGATTATGGGTGGCCTAATATACTAAGCCTCACATAATTTTCTCCTTCCCCCCATCGGTAGGGATTACGATAGTCACATAAGAAATA
Organism: Pogostemon cablin; assembly: GCA_023678885.1. Classification (NCBI taxonomy): domain Eukaryota; kingdom Viridiplantae; phylum Streptophyta; class Magnoliopsida; order Lamiales; family Lamiaceae; genus Pogostemon; species Pogostemon cablin. The sequence continues at coordinate 13,040,591 of CM042983.1, forward strand.
AGGATGCTTAGTTGAGGAAGGCCTAATACCTACTGATCTCCGAGTTCGTGTTCCGCTTAGAGGATTCTATGGATTAAGGTACGCTTCCACTTTACGATTTAGATCTCATTTAATCGTAATAGGTCAGGTTTAAGGTTTTAGGATCTATGAATTTATTTCCAACCGTATATAATTTGATTTGTTTAAAAGCCGCTTGGTTTAAATTGGGAGAATAATAGTGATAATGAGAATCATTAAGGAAGATAATGGTAATGAAAACAAAATTGATCGAAGGAAATGAAGTAGTCATATAAAAATAATAAAAATTTTGGATTTCGATTACCTCATAACAAGCCTGAATACTAAGAATTAATACAGTTTCGTATTCCTTATTCTCACCCAACATCCTTTTATCACACCTTAATTGAAAACTAACATAGCAAATAATGGAATAGATAATTGAGGGGTGCATAAATAATTATAGACAGCTAACGCAAGATTTTGCCGACAGAAAAGGCCAAAGCCTCGTGCAGCAGAACGTGCAAAAGGAATTTCACTAAATTCAATAAACCATTTTAAGAAACGTAACGCTTTAATAATGTCTGCCAAATGTTAATGTGTTCAGATGTACAGTGCATTCAAATAATCTATTATTCCAAGTAATTATTCATTTTTATTCTAAATATAGAGTTTAAAAAAATTGTATACTACTCCCTCCGTCCCAAATTTAAGTTCATATTTACTGTAGATACGGAGTTTAAGAAAAATCATTTTTTGACTTACTTTTGAGGGTAGTATGGTATTTTTAGGTAATAAATAAATGATAAAGTATGTTATGTGTGTTAAAAGGTGATGACAAATTTGAAATTAAAGTATGTTAGAGGGATATTAGTTTATTGTTTTTTCCTTTTATGGAAGTGTGAAGTTGAATTTGGGACGGACCAAAACGGAAAGTGTGAAGTTGAAATTGGGACGGAGGGAGTATAAGAAATTTAATTTTCCGAGTGTATTGTGATATTTTTAAATAATAAATAAATAATAATGTAAGTTATGTGAATTACGTGAAAATAATATTTTTAAAATATGATGTAATAAGAAATTATTTGCTTTGAAACTTTTATTATTCTTAGGGTAAAAAAGTGTATTAAAACAAACAAATAATAAAAAAAAAGAGTCAAGAATATAATGAGATGGGTGAAATATTTATTATTCTATTACAGAGAGAGTTTCTTGAAAATCTATTACAATGGACTCACCCTATCAAAAAAGAGATGAATTGCATGGAACTTGTTCCATATGAAACCTTTGTGGTCCCCAATCATTAAATTTTAAATATAAATATTAAATTTTAAGTACAAAATAGATCATAAACTACAAAACTACAATGTTATTTAATTGAGGAGCAACATAAATTATAAACAAGTACTATAAAATATTTTATATTATTAAAATTCTAATTAATAATAAATAATAAAAAGAAAGAAGAAGATAAACGCCGTAATTTTTTTGTACGACCATTTACAATTTGTGTGTCGCTAATAATAGAAATGATATTGACGGTTCGAGACCATCAATCCAGCATCATCTTCATGTAGGCATTGGGAGCCCTTATGGGCGTCATGTATGCCAACTTTGCTAGAAGTGATTCTTATTATGTATTCATTATATTATATATATATATATATGTATACATACACTTATTCTTGCTCATGGTGAACATGGTTTGAACCTCAATCTATTAATTTTGAAAAATTTTAAGGTTAGAGTGAGCTTTAGATGACAAAAAAATGTCTTTAATTAAGATGGAAGAAAACCATCTCTAATACCGTCTCAACTATAAACGGTCTCTAATTTAAGACGGAAAAAAAAGTCTTTAATTTGAAACGGCAAAAAATCGTCTCTAATACCGTCTCAACTTAAAATTGTATCTAATACAGTTTCAAATTGAGACGGTTTACATCCGTCTCAATAATTGAAATGGTAAAAAATCGTCTCAAAATTACCAGATCCGATTCTCTAGCCTGCCGACACATTCTGTCTCTAAAACCGTCTCAAATAGAGACGGCAAAACTCCACCTCTAATTGAGATGGAAGAAAACCGTCTCTTATACCATCACAACTTGAAACTGTCTCTAATACCATTTCAAATTAGAGACGGCAAGAAACCATTTCTAATTGAGACGGATAAAAACTGTCTCTAATACCGTCTCAACGTAAAGTCATTTCTAATACCGTGTTAATGTTAAATTTGTTATTGTTAACCAATGGTCAACAAGAATTCTGTCTCTAATTAAAAAAAAAACTGTCTCAAAAACCGTCTCAAATTAAGCCTGCTAACATGCTGTCACTAATTTTGGTCTCTAATCAAAGTTTTTTTTTTAAATGGTTAAATTAAAGGCAAATACTTGTATATATGTCTCTAAGAGAACGATAACTTACATTGTCCCGTTTATACACTATGTATAGTCTTATGAGAAGATTAACAAATTAAATATTCTAATTAATAACCATCTAACATTCTAAAAAGTAATAAATATTTTAGAAGATGACTCGTATTCTCAATTGCAGGAAAGCGTCTCTTTAAAATTAAAAAAGGAATAAATTCGATAGTAAGACCCAAAGGCCATAATATGCACTAAATCCGTCACTTAAAATATTTACAAATTTTTAGCGAATTTAAAATATTTTCAAATTTTTAGCGAATTTTTAACTATGTTTTCTAATAAATATACTTTTAGTTTTTGAAAAATTAATAGTTAAGTTGAATATAAAAAATTAATTCATTATTAATAAACAAATATATGTACAATATAAAATAATTTTAAAATATACACTTTAGATAAGAATAATTTTTTTATTGTCACTCATTATAAAATTAATCAAGATAGATTCAAATTAAACATATACTATATACTATAGAATAAATCTTTAACTACAAAATAAAATGAATAAATATAGTATCTAATTATACACACGTCCACCAAACATTTTCCCATTATAACTTAATTAAATAGAAAGAGGCTGGAGACAATGAAAGAGACGACTCATTCGTGCCCAAAAAACACTTGGACAAACATAATATGACAAATATACAGTAGATGATATTACTTTTTAAATTTTGATATGTTGGTGATTTTTTATATATTTTATTAAGACGGGTAAATATTTTTTATTTAAAAGAATAAAAATTATTCCAACTAATATTTAAGAGTAAATTTTCATATACAAAAAATAATTCTATTAAAATAGGATGCACGATAAATGGAGAGACTCCCATATATATATATATATATATATATATATATATATATATATATATATATATATATATATATATATATATATATAACTTATCCATTTCACACATCATACAATTTGTAAACCACTTCATGAATTCCATCATTTAAATGTATATACAAAATTCAACCTAAAGTACTTAGTATATGATATAGCAAGAGCGTATGAAAGATAAAGATATGAAAAACAAACTCTCTAATATATTGATTCTTAAAGAATACCGAAATATAGACAACTTAAATATGTTGATTTATAAAAATACTGTAAAAGAGGTTATGAGAAAACTCACATTTTAATTAATCAACTTAACTTCCTATTACAATAATATATGAGCACCTATTTATAGGTGAAACAAGATCTAAATAATAATGATAATTATAAATAAAAGAAAATAAATCAAAACCTAATTATATTAATTATTCTATATCTTCATCAAATCTCCATCATCTCCTCCACTGGGTCGTATCACGAACAACATAAGTACGAAGACGGGCTGGAACATCCTTGAATTCATGTAACTTAAATTCCTTCAATTGAGAGCCTTCATATTCAATATTATCACCAATTATAATTTTCAGAAAATCCGAATCTTTTGGATTGAACGCATTATTAATAGAAACTTTAATCATCTCTTGTCATAAATTGGATCACCATAGGTCACGTGAAAAATTGCATCGTCCTCCTCATCAAAAATTGGTGGACTATCACAGCCACCATACGAATCTTTTTTATCATCATAGAAAACTTCATCATATTCATCATCGAATATTGGTGGGCCATCATCAACAATTTCGACTTCTTCATCGAAAATTGGTGGTCCATCATATCCATCGAATGATATGGGATGGGATACCAACAAATAATTTTTATGGTAGATCTGCGTAACATCATCTTCATATGTTGATTGATCATCATTAACGATATCATAAACTACTTGAAATCTCGAATCAAACATCGAGAATTTGGCTCTGATACCAACTGATGTAGCAAGGCGTGGTAATTGGAAAGAACACATTGTAATAATCTTCTGCCTCATAAGAAGAGGTTATCTTCTGCCTCATAAGAAGAGGTTTCCAGTGTTTAAATACAATAGAGAAATCTCAATCATAATTATTATCCGCAAAATTGGGTGAATAATTTAAGCGTATTCATTAGTATAGCTTCGCATCATTTTCCTCATCCCATCACCTAATTATCAAATCAAAATTACAAAGTCAAACTATATATGATTACAAACCTACAAAAATATATTAAGCGATTTTATAGTTTCACATGGTTGTGAGAGAAATATTCAAGAGTTCGGTAGGAATGTCAAATACTCCATTCTGTCCTTTAAATTCATGATCCAAAGGAGAGTGTTCGCTTGCTAGCGATTAAAGTTTTGCAAGGAAATTTTCCCGCATAATTTTTTTTATCGGAATTTACACTCACTCAAAGAGTACTTAAGCAATCTCTCAATTTTGCTTATTATTAAATAAAATTGAGTCGTATCACTTTTGGTGCTCTTGTTCAGAAAATACAGTGGCGGAATCAAATCTTGTTTGTAATCTCGTGGAGATACAGAAAAAATTAGAGGAGCAACACATTTCTATAGAGAAACAAGTTGTAGAGCAATCAACGACCTTGCATCCATCAATGCAATAATACAATACTTAGAATGATGAATTCATATTGACAGGATGTCTATTTTATATTTTACCGTGGCATGTTAATCAAACATAATCCAAATCAATATCAATTCATGCCAAGCAAATAGAAAGTAATAAAGTGTAGAGTAAACTCCCTTAATAGGCATTTGGTAGTGGAAGTTGTTGGCTCCGAGCTCAATTCGTGCTTCCAATACCCTTCATACATGCTCAAAAACTCATCAAAACCATTAGCTCAATAAGTGCATTAAAAATATAGACTATCATGCACTTCAACACAATCAATCGGACCAAAATCAAACCGAACTCATGAGAAATTTTTTTATTTGACCCAGAAATACAAGGATTCTATACAAACACAAAGTGTAACATATCATACCATGCCATATCCCCCCAAACTTGAATTAAAACAAGAGTTTCGAATTAAGTTTGCAAAAAGTGGTAAGATATACCATTACACATCATTGAGGCACTCCTTATATCTTCAATACTCCTTCTCACAAGCACAATCCACCTACAAGACCAAAAATGCAAAATAAGAAAAGAAAAATATTTACAACCTAAACTACCAAAAGGATACGAGCTTTCAAGAGGTAAAGGTATCCACATATACCAACTCCATTTGAAAGGGAGAATGGTAATGTTTAACCCTTTGACCATTAACTACAAACGCACTTCCATCCGATCCTTCGAGCTTTAAAGAGCCATCATCTCTAGCTTCGATCACCAAGTATGGACCGATCCAATTTGAACGAAGCTTTCTGAGAAATAGTTTGAGTTTTGAATTGAATAATAGAACCTTATCCCCCAGAATAAACTCCTTCGTTTTTATTCGTTCATCATGCCATATTTTAAGTTTCTCCTTCAAAATCCTTGAGCTTGAGTAAGCTTCTTCTCTAAACTCTTCTAATTTAACCAATTGGAGACACCTTTTCTTTCTGGATTCTTTCTCATCAAAGCTCAACTTCCTATGGGCCCATAATGCCTTGTGCTTCAACTCTACGGCAAGTGACATGCTTTCCCATAAACAAGCTTGTACGGAGAGAAACCAAGAGCGATCTTATAAGCCGTTTGATAAGCCTAAAGAGCATCGTCGAGCTTAGAAGACCAATCTTTTCTATTTCCATTGATCGTCTTTTGAAGTACAAGCTTCACTTGTCTATTCGAGACCTCCACCAAGCCATTTGTTTGAGGTTGATAAGGTGTAGAGACCTTATACATCACTCCATATCCATTCAAAAGCTTCTCAATAATCTTGTTGATGAAGTGAGATCCCAAGATCCCCCATCACTAATCATAGCTCTTGGCACCCCAAATCTAGCAAAGATGTTCTTCTTTAAAAAGCCATTACCACTAGAGCATCATTCTTTCTTGTCGGGATTGCTTCTACCCATTTAGAGACATAATCCACCGCAAACAATATGTAAAGTTAGCTATTTGAAGGTGAAAACAGCCCCATAAAGTTCATCCCCCATACATCGAATACCTCAACTTCAAAAATTTTCCGCATGGGCATCTCATTACGTTGTCCTATACTTCCAATACTTTGGCACCTATCACATCCCTTGATGTACTCCTTACAATATTTGAACAAAGTTGGTCAAAAAAAACCCGACTGTAAGAGGTTTGATCCCATCGTTTGAAATCCAAAGTGTCCTCCACATGGTGAACTATGACACATCTCCATAACACTTAACTTCTCTTCTTCCGGGATACACCTCCTTATGATCCCATCCGGATAATTCTTGAATAATAAAGGATCATCCCACAAATACTCCTTGACATCATGATAGAACTTTTTCTTCCTAGACTCGGTTAGATGATCCGGCTTGAGACCACAAGCTAAATAGTTCATGAAATCCGCATATCAATGCCTCCCGATTTCACACAAAGTATACATCCTTTGAAAATCAACTTGAAGGAGTTCTTCATCCGGAAATACATCCTTAATGAACTCCATGGTTTTTTCTTCATTAACATTTTCCAAACGTGATAAGTGGTCGGCTATGATATTTTCAACTCCCTTCTTGTCACGTATCTTCACATCGAACTCCTGCAATAAAAGAACCCAATTGATTAGTCTTGGTTTAGCATCTTTCTTGTTCATCAAATACCTAATGGCCGCATGATCCGTATAAACAATAGTTTTCGTGCCAACTAGGTATGGACGAAATTTTTCAAAAGTATAAATCACGGATAAAAACTCTTTTTCCATCGTAGTGTAATTCTTTTGATTTGCATTGAACGTGTTCAACGCAGAGTAGATAGCTCGAAATTTCTTCTCTCTCACTTGGATAAGCACTACTCCCAATGCATTGTCACTTGCATCAAAATGGAGCTCAAAAGGCTTGCTCTAATTGGGAGAAACGAGTATTGGTGAAGAGATCAAAGTTTCCTTGAGCACCCTAAAAGCATCAAGACATTCATCATTAAATTCAACGAAGCATCTTTTTTAAGCAATTCACACAAATGTTTAGCTATGTTAGAAAAATCTTCTACAAAACGTCGATAGAATCCGGCGTGGCAAAGGAACGATCTAATCTCTTTTCATTCTTAGGTGGGGGAAGATGTTCAATGGCTACAACCTTTGCCCTATCAACTCTCAAACCTTTCTTCGATATATGATGCTCAAGTACGATACCCTCTTGAACCATAAAACGATATTTTTCCCAATTCAAGACTAGGTTCGTATCTTGATATCGTTGCAAAACCATAGAAAGATTATGTGATACCCGAACTTCTCGCTACTCATGTGCCAATATAATTTAATTTGTGTTATGTGACTTTTATAATTATGTGATAATTAGGTGGCAATTATATGATAATAATGTGACTATTATGTGATAATTGTTTCTAAATTTTATTTATATTGAAATTTTATTTGAGACATTCGTGATAAAAATGATGACAATATGTGAATATATGTGATCATAAAATTTACGTGCATTAATTTGAATATATAATTAAATTATCTTATTTGTATAAATACATTATTTCTTAATTATTAAGTATCACACGTGTTCTCGTAATAATAATAGTGGTAAGAAAAATGTACACGTATGTATAGTAATTTATAAATGTATTATATCTTAGTTATTAAGTATTGCACATATATTTATAATGGATAATAATAATAATAATAATATTTACTATAAATAGTAAATACTAAATATAGTAATTAATAAATAGGGTTTGTGTGGCGGTGGGTTAACACCCCCGACTCTAAGTATAAGTGGGGAATACCCCAATAGTGAGCAACGCAATAGCAATAGCGACCAGTTCGCAATTCAGGAAAAAAAAAAGAGAGAGAGAGAAGAGGAAGGAGGAGAGGAGAATGAGGGGAAGACGTGCGTTGCCTGAATGGGAAGATAGGAGATTAGTTACAGTGCTTCACGGGTCTATAGTATTACAATTGTGGGAGTCCAGGTAAGTAGAAGCCCAACTACAATGCATAAACTGTTGGGATAAACACACGAATAATCAAATAATAAACTATTCGTCTATGCAGCAGAATGATCAATTATCCCTCTCTTGTATGAATTTAGCAGGAAACAATCCTAATAATAATATGATGCACGATAAAGCAAGCAATCACCAAAATAACACAAACAATTTAATGTGGAAAACCTCCTCAATGTGAGGAGTAAAAACCACGAGACCGAAGCCCACTAAAAACTTCACTATGAGACAAAAATCCAAGAGTTAAAATCTACCACAACAGACACTCTATCACAAACGTATCAAGACGCTTAATACTTGACAATAAACAACGAGATTAGAAAGACCTCACCCAACAATACCAACTGATGTTCAGTGTTCGCAACTTTAGGAACCTCAGAACTCGATCTTCACCGTCCATAATCTATCCTTATGAGTCTTAAACGTGTTGTCCAAATTACAGCTCGATCCAACGGTTAGTTTGTGAGAAACAGCTCTTTCCCCTTGGCTGCGCAGAACTAAATCGCCAAAAAACCTGCTTCTGTTTTCGGCCTAGTCCCATCAACACAAAACTCTAAAAACGATCTCCACCGTTCAGAATGTACTTTCAATAGTTCCAAACGTGAAGACCAAAATTCAACTCGATCCGATGGTTGAAACTCAGGTTATTGCCTCTGTAATATTACTGTGCTGGATTCTCTCTCAAAAACGTGAATTTCATTTTTGCCTTCTTTTTTCTTCTCTCTTCCCTCACTGACTTTCGGGACAAGATAACACCAAGTATCGGGCATACTTGGGATTTATTATCTTGTTGACTATTGAGCTCTTCACATATTTGGAAACCCAACCCAACAAATCTCCCCCTTTCCGATTATGTGGAGAGACTAGCCATTCCGGCTATCATACGACATACCTCGAGCTTCTCTCTAGGCAATACCTTCGTCATCATGTCAGCACCATTATCATTTGTCTGAATCTTTTCAAGCTCAAGCAACTTATCATTGATGACATCCCTCATCCATTGATATCTCACGTGAATATGCTTCGATTTTGAATGAAATGCAGAATTCTTGCTGAGATGGATAGCACTCTGACTATCACAAAATACTACATACCTCTGTTGCTTCAATCTAATCTCCTCCATAACCCTTTTGAACCATAACACCTCTTTGCATGCTTCCGTTGCAGCGATGTACTTTGATTCTGTTGTGGAGAGTGCAACACACTTCTGCAATCTTGATTGCCATGACACAGCGCCACCTGCGAATGTCACTAGGTAAGCAGAAATTGATTTTCTGGTGTCCATATTAGATCCCATATCTGAATCGGTGTAGCTAACTAACTCGGGCTTCCCACCTTCAAAGGTGAGTCTCAAACTAGACGTACCTCGTAGATATCTCATTATCCACTTCACAGCATTCCAATGCTCCTTTCTCGGATTAGACAAATAACGGCTAACAACACCAACTGTATGAGCTATGTCTGGTCTCGTACACACCATTGCATACATCAAGCTTCCCACAGTTGAAGCATATGGGACTTTTCTCATTGCTTCTTTCTCTTCATAAACTTGTTATTTATGAATTATTTGTGATTAATATGTGATAATTATGTTATGAATTATTTGGGATTAATTTGTGATACAAGTTGTGGATTTATGTGATTTGGGAAAAGTATGTTTCATATTCAATAATATTATTTGTAAATTATTTGTATAAATTTGCGACACAAGTTTTGGATCTATGTGATTTGAAATAATATCATTGTCCTATATGGATCTATGTAATCAGAAACTATTGAGTATAAATCTATATGATCTGAGAAGATGTTGTTTATGAGGATCCGTGTGATCCAAGGTGAAGTTGTTATTCTATAAATGGATCCGTGTGATCCAAGATGAAGTTATTATTCTCTAAATGGATCTATGTGATTGAGGTGAAGTTGTTATTCCAGAAGTGGATCTGTGTGAATTGAAATTAAGTTGTTGCTTTATTGTGATTAAATGTTGATATTGATATCATAAATGGTTTATGATGCATATTTAATTATCCTGGTTGCATACCATACATAATCATGAAAAACATTTTCCCCAAATTAATAAGATATTAATGGTGTGTACGGCCACTATATATGCATTCTTTCAGGTACCACCGAAAGTCGGTCCGAGTCATGTGTTGACTCACCCCATTCAGGGATCACGGAGCGATCCAAGTCATGTGTTGACTCAACGAGTTGCGTGTCGGCTCACTTTTATTCAGGGATCGCGGAGCGATCCAAGTCATGTGTTGACTCAACGAGTCGCTTGTTGGCTCAATTTTATTCAGGGATCGGAGAGCGATCTGAGTCATGTGTTGACTCAACGAGTCGCTTGTAGGCTCACTTTTATTCAGGGATCTCAGGCTGATCCGAGTCATGTGTTGACTCAACAAGTTGTTTATCGGCTCATCTTTATTCAGGGATCGAGAAAATTGATCCGACACTGTGTGTGTGCCTATTGAGCTCATTTAGGGTGCATATCATAAGTGTGTCGTGGGCATCCCATAACGTGAAAAATTTTCAAAATAAAAGAGACCAACTAGAAAGACTAGGATTATGTGGTATTTACGCAAGCTGTGGAGCTCCTACAGGGTTTTGAGCGGATGTACATAGATGATGACCTGTTGGGCTAGGCCGTGGCTTATTTTATTTCCGCTGATATTTTGTTATGTAATATGATAAGTATTGTCACAAATTTGGGTGGTTTGAATGTTGTCAGAAACCAATTACATATGTTGAACTAGTGCGATGATTTTGGTTATAAATATATTGCGAGAAAAAAAATTATATGCAAGTTTTTATAATAATGATGTTTATGTTAATTAGTATTTGAATTATAAGTTATGTAAGGTGGGTCCTGTCAGATTAGCCAAGCATATATCGAAAGAAGATCCAAAGATAGAAAAGTCATCCATAAAAACCTCCATTATATTTTCAACCAATCCCTCAAAGATAGCCATCATGCAACGTTGAAAGGTGGTGGGGGCATTGTACAACCCAAAGGGAAATTTATAAAAAGCAAACGTGTCATACGGACAAGTAAAAGTTGTTTTCTCTTGATCCTTGGGAGCTATCATGATTTGATTGTACCCCTAGTAACCATCTAGAAAACAATAATACTTGTATCCCGCCAACCTATCAAGCATTTGATCTATTAAAGGTAAAGAAAAATGATCTTTATGAGTATTTTCATTAAGCTTCCTATAATCACACCACACTCTCCAACCCGTTATTATCCTTGTAGCAAGTTCTTCATCAAATCCCATTTTAACAATGGTTAATCCCCCTTTCTTAGCCACAACGTGCAAAGGACTCACATGAGGACTATCACTTATGGCATAAACAATATTGGCATCTAAACATTTCAAAACTTCTTTTCTAACTACTTCTTGCATAATTGGGTTCAAACGTCGTTGAGGTTGAATGCATGACTTATCTTCATCTATTAATCTAATGTGATGCATGCATATTGTGGGACTAATTCCTTTCAAATCGTCTAAACTCAACCTATAACACTCTTATAATTTCTAAGAACCCTCAATAATTTTTTTAGTTCTAAAGATGAAAGAGATGATGATACAATTACCGAAAAGGACTTGTTGTCCCCCAAATACGCATACATAAGGTGATTGGGTAATGGCTTCAATTTCTCTTTTCCCTTTTCAACCTTGGACTCTTCACTCTCCACCTCTAATGGAAGGTACTCCCTCTTTTCACAGTACATCATTTTGGCTTCATCTTCTTGCATTTCCCTATAAGCGTTCAAGTCATGTAAGCAATCATTTATATTATCATCTTCTAAACAATATAAAGAAGAAATAGAATTTAGAGATAAAGTAAGAGAATGACTTATGCTTGTCTCAAGAGGATCCTTGGATAAGAAAAATGGCAAGTTCTTTTGAACAATCTCATCAATCAATTCAATCATTCGACATTTTTCTTTCTCATCCGAATGCCTCATAGCACTTCTTAATGAGAACACCACTTCTTCTTCATTTACTCTCAAAGTTAACTCCCCCTTGTGCACATCAATCAAAGCTCTTCCCGTGGTAAAAAATGGACGACTCAAAATCAAAGGAACATTAGCATCTTCGTCCATATCAAGCACAACAAAATCCACCAGGAATATGAACTTTCCAACTTTACCAAGCACATCCTCAACTACTCCCTTTAAATAAGTCAAAGACCTATCCGCAAGTTGCAACGTGACGGACATATGCTTGACTTCTCCTATACCAAGTTTCTTGAAAATAGACATAGGCATCAAATTTATACTAGCACCAAGATCACAAAGAGCCTTATGTACCTCACTTTTTCCCATTTCACATGGTATGACAAAACTTCTCGGATCTTTGAGCTTTGGAGGCAACTTCTTTTGAATTATGGCGCTACATTCCTTCGTCAAATAACCGTCTCGTTCTCCACTAAACTCCTTATTCTAGCCATGACGTCTTTTAGGAATTTGGCATAATTGGGCATTTGCCTCAATGCGTCGGCAAAGGGTATATTGATGTATATCTTCTTGAATATCTCCAAAAACTTTGCAAACTTTTCGTCAAGGCCCTTCTTCAAGAATCTATGTGGAAAATGAATGGGCACTTGAGTTTTAGGTATGCCCCAACTATCCCTTTCCAACTCCACTTCATCCTCTTTCTTTTTCATTGCCTTAGTCCATTGCCACTTCTTTTCAACAACTTCTGGCTCAACCAATTCCGTTTCATCATCTTCTTTAACTTCAATTTCACATTCTTCCACTAGCTTTTCCTCAACCAACTCTTCATCATTTCCTTTCTCTTCTACCTCGTCATTTTTCATAGGCATTGAAGGCCCCTCATAGTTTGTTCCACTTCTCAAAGTAATTATCTTACATTGCTCCTTTGGATTGACTGCGGTAGTAGAAGGAAAATTTTTCTTTTCGTTGACATTCAAAGCACTTGCGATTTGTCCCAAAGTTAGCTCAATAGATTTAAATCTCTTTTCATTGGCCTCATCTTTAGCTTTGTTGGATGCTATCAACTTCTCTAATTGCTCATCATGTGAAGCTTTTCCTTCATTGTTTGGTGCCTTAGCCCCCTGATGATATCCTGGAGGATAAGTAACCGCATTATTCGAGTTGGAGTAGGAAAAGTTGTCTTGCCTTCTTTGTTGTGGGTAAGAACTTCCACCACTTTGATTGTTATACCCTCCCTGTCTTTGTGGGAAATTTCCTAGATTTTGGTTGAAATTACCTTGGTAATTATTTTGATAATTACCTTGGTAACCTCTCCCTTGCATGTACAAACATCCTTCACACGTGGCATAGACATGACCCATTGTTCTCCACTCATACTATTTGGAGGAAGCACACCTTGCTCTACTTGGCCTTCAACCATATTAGCTCATTGGTTCACACCTTGATTCAAGCTCATTTGTCTAACGACCTCCGCCACAATCATTTCAACACTTGGCATACTCGACTCAATACTAGCACTCCTCACACTAAATTATTGTCCTTGATCCATGTGCTCAAACCCATAGCATCCACTAACTCTCTCTGAATTGAGTGATTATTGCGCTCACGCGATCCTCCCTTCCTTGGCTTTCTATCCATATAAGGAACTGACAAAAAGTCCAACGTTTGAAGGTGTACATTACAAGTCATGCAAAGTGGCATACCATTTTAACCATAACTTTCTCATTTGGACTCCGAATTGAGCTCTATTTTTTCCTACTTCTTCCTTTTCGCGTCTAAAATTCATTTTTACCTTCTCAATGTTTAAGTATATATTCTACATATTATTACATTTCTTCATCCAATTAAACTAAAAAAAATTAAAAATTTCAATACAGTGGGATTTAATCCAGATCTAGTAATTAGGTAGGCTCTTACTCCATTAAGCATGTGAGTTCGTTTGATACGTGTATATACTGCAAAGAACACAATCAACCATTTGGATATATATATATATATATATATACATCAACAATTACACTCGCATAGTACCCTAAGTTAATTTAATTAATTCTATAAAAATTAACTGCATGATTTATTACTGAGCTAGCTTTAATGAATCGTTTTTTAAAATTTAAGCATTGCCACCAAAGGTTAATTAAATTCCTACTGCATCGGACAAATTTAATAGCAAACTCTTGGAACAAATAGTAAAAATTTCAATACAATGGAAATTAATCCAGAATAATTAGGTAGGTTCTTACTCCATTAAGCATGTGAGTTTGTTTGATATGTACATATACTGCAAAGGACTAAATCAACCATTTCGATATAAATATACACATCAGCAATTACACTTGCATACCCTACGTTAATTCAATTAATTCTATGAAAATTAACTGCATGCTTTATTTTGTGAGCTAGCTTTAAGGAATCTTTTTTAAAACATAAACAACTGTGTAAATCAGATCCACAGTGTAAATCATGTAGTCTCCTTTCAATTTTATTATACCCTATGTGTTGTTAGAGTTTAAATTGAAGGAATACTATAGGGTTTACATCGTAAATCTAGTTCATATGAGACTAACCCTTTTTAAAATTTGAGCATTTCCACCGTAGGTTAATTAAATTCCTACTCGGACAAATTTAATAGCAAACTCTTGGAACTACCCTCTAACACTAATAATAATATATACTTACGTGCAAGTTTTAAATCGATGGCTAAGAATGGAGAGGCCTCCAGGTTTGGATGCTATTAGCTCAATTTCATCCCATGATTTTTGTATTGTTTCGAAGCAATGCTGACTCACTTCCTGCATTAGTGTTAAAGCAATTATTTTCTATTTATTTGTTGAACTTGAATACATGCATGTTAGAATATTACCTTGAAGTCTTTAGCTACAGAGAAAAACCCATCTTGGGAAATTATATTGTCAAAATAGAGGATGGGAGCTGACGATGCTATAGCACTTACAGCGATGTGTAGGTACTTGAGTCGGAACCACGAGGCTAGCACTGAAACATGATTAATTAATTATTGGAATATTGAAATTTATGTACGTAGCATATAGTTGTAATTTTCTTATTTACATAGATACTATATATTACTGTACTTTACTCACTTCCACCATATGAGCCTCCAACAACGATGATGGGAGATTGTTGTGCTGAATATTTATCTTTCACATGCAACAAGATCTCTGTGTAATCAGTAATAGCTTGAGCAGAGTTGAGGTATCCTCGAGTCATCTCATTTTTCAAGGCCTCCTCCGTCATGCTCCCAAATGGGACCGACTCGCCATAGAATCGATGCTGACAACAGATGTGTGTGTATATATATATATATATATATACATACATATACGACTGAACTTCAAGAGAAATTTCATGGACACATTACAAGAAACACATTAAAACATTCTTTCATATAAAAGGATTAGGAACATCACTCCAAATACTCAGGATAACCTCCGCACCTGCAGGAGTTGTGTGGTAACCAAGGTTTAAAATATCAATGTCGGTAGAAATATCGGTACTTTAAATTTACGGATATATCGATGGATATATCGAATATCGATATCGATATCGGTAAAAATTAAAAAAAATCACGAAAACTCGAAAAAAAGAGAAAATTAATTATTTAACTTTGCAATATATTTTAACTAATTTTAATATATAAATACAATTTAAAATCTCAATAAAACTCATAACATATGATAAACAAATCAATTACAATATATTTAAATAGTCTAAAGTCATACAATACTTTATAACTAATACCAAAATTATAAAATATGATGTTTAAATGTAAAACATGTGATGTCATCTTGATCTAAAAAACATTGGTATCAACTTATCGAATTAGAGAAATTTTGAACATAATTTTGAATGCGTCAGTAGTTTTGTAATGTATCAATAAAATACTCCCTCCATCCCGATTCGATTGAATGTACCAAAATAATTGTATTTTTAATCAGAGTATACTATCACACTGTGTACATGAAAGGAAACTCCTCATTTACTTAGTGGTAATAATTTTAATGAAGAGTGATGATATGTGATAATTAATTAAATAAAATAAAATAGTCTTAATAATTTCATGCAAATGTTGCTCTTTTTTTTTAAATTGATCAAATTAATGAAAAAATTGTATTTAGTTGGTAAAAGTAAATAAAAAATTATTAAAAATTTCATTAAAATATGGATAATTTTTTTATATTTTATCGATATTTTAGCGATATTTCCTCGATATATCTCAACATCTGAAAAAATTTGAACTTTGGCAAACCGATATCGATATTATTACCGATATTTTCCAATATTTTCCGATATATCCTCGACATCAGAAAAGATATATCTTTTTCTCCAATATCGATATCGGTACTCTCCAAATACGGATATACCGTGGAAATATCGTGGATATTTTCAGAAATTTTAAACCTTGGTGGTAACCTCCGATACATTAGAATTAGAAGAAAAATTAATTACTCTATCTAAAGGATTTACACTTTCTTAATTTTTAGAGCACAACTCTTTCTATTAAGTGTCATTCTAACAATGTATTACAAGAAATAATACATTAAAATTTCATTTGAAATCTAGATCGATTTATAATTTATATAGGCATAGAGTATTGAATAATATTTATACATGATAATAATATTGAACTATGATTCTACCATTCATCATACATACATATAAATCTCACATTACCATTTATGGATCTGGGCAGTTTTGGACCTCATCATTCCCTCTCAGCCCTTCAGATCAGAATATTGTAGACTCAGCAGAACCTCCGCAACCTCCAAATCCTCCGGCTCCGGGACAGCCGGCTTGATATTCGGGCCTCTCCCTCGCCCTCTCTTGGCCGAGGGAGGTCACCCCTTTAACCAGGCATCCGCATTCTTTAACCATGCATCTGTGTGGTTTGGGGGAATAATTTTCCACCGATCCCTCTCCCGATAAGAAGGTGGTGCTAACAACAGATGTATATATTAATATACGACAATTGACACAACCTATTCATTAGTGTACAAAGGCAAATGATATTATTTCATATAATTGAAGTTAAAAACTAACATTCAAATAGTTAAATAGATATTATTAATGCCTTCGTACAGTCCAATGACGGAGGAGGGAAGGACCACTGGCCCCCTGAATATTATTTAATATTAATATATAATATGCAAAACATGACCAAATTCCTTCGGTAGCTTAGTTGTTTATTCAATTGCAGCTTAGTGAGTGCTGATTATAATTAAGAAGGAAGTAAATAGGCTGTCAATCTGCTTCCTCCAGTGATCAGAAAAAAAAGGTGATCGACCAAGGAATTGAGAAGGAAGTTAATTGGCTGTCAATCTGCTAACAATATATATATATATAGAGAGGAAAATCCCACATCTTGCCCTATATGGGGTATGCTATATCTAAATTGCCCTATCATATGTATTACATCTAATTTAACTATAAATACATGTAATATCATGAATACCCCTAAAGGGTGGCCTACCCTTTAACATTGGGAATGAGATGGCAGGTACAATTGGAGGACACAAGTCATGTGTCAGAATTTGCTGTTCATTTATAACATTACATAATAATAAAATAAAATTTTAAAATGATATATATTACCTGATATCACTTTACCAGCGGACGCAGATTAATAAAAAAATAAAAATTATAAGCGGACACAACTATTTAAAATATTATCACATGATATATTTTAAAATTAATAAAAATATTATCGAATTGAAATACAAACTTTGACAATTAATAGCAAAAAGTAAATAAAAACTCGTCTGCCCACAATCTTGTGATGTTCGCCGCATTTTTTAACAATGTAATGTGAATTAAAAAAATATAAAAACTCATGTCCACCCATGTGAATTCATGTACAGTGAATTCACAAAATATGAAAAAAAAAATACATAAAAACTTATGTCCGCCGCGCCCATGATATTATGATGTCCGCTGCAATTTTTTTCGACGGTCTTAAGATCTTTTCATATATATATATATATATATATATATATATATATATATATATATATATATATATATATATATATATATATATATATGGATCCTATGTATTATACGGGTTGTAAAGTTACAATTTTAAAAAATATAATTTAAGATTAATATAATTATTTATTCAATTATTATAATCTAATACGAGTTTATAATGAAAAGTAAATACATTTCAATTTATATACATTCAAATGTAAATCTTTACATTGTTGGTAAAAGTTTAATTTTGTTGTTAAATTGATTTACCAAAAAATTTTAAGAAAATAATTATTGAATTTGTAATGATTGTGGTTGAAGAATTAAATTAACAAAAAAAAATTAAAATATGTTAATTTAATCATTAAAGAAACAAATTTATAATATACTCCCTCCGTCTCGGTTAAAGTGTGTCATTTGTTTTTTGCACGTAGATTAAAGAGTATTATTATTTTATGTAAAGTGGGTAAGTGTATTAGAGAGATGTGATGGGTAGTGGTGGATTCTTTTTACTAAAAGAGGAAAATGGTGCAATTTAGACGAGACGCCCAATATAGTAAAATGGTGCTATTTGGGCGGGATGGAGGGAGTAGTTAATTAATAAAAAATAAAAAATAAATTCAATATAAATCAATACGATGAAATGAGATAAAGAAATAAAAAATATTAATTAAAAAAATTATAATATTATTCGTGAAATAAATTAATAACGTAAAGAAATTAAAAGATAAAAATATAATTAATTTGAAAGAAAAATAAAATTAAAATAATTTTTTTAAATATTAATAAAAAGAAAATTTAAAAGAATATAAAAGAATCTGCATGAAATTAATCAATGAAATTTAAAAAATAATAATAAAAAAATAATTGGATATCTTTCTTCAGAACTTCTTGGATATAACTTGAAGAAAAATTTTGTTCTTTGCACATGTATAATGAATAAATATAGAGTTTTATTTATAGGAGGATAGTAGATTATTTGCACAAAAATTTACATGAAAAAATTTTTTTAAATAAAAACAAAAAATAATTAAAAGAGAATTTAAAAAATATAAAAGAAACAAAAATAATAAATCAATAAAAAAAATAATAAAAATATGAATGGGAAACTTTTTTAGAAAGTGAAGATAGCTTTTGATTTATATTTTTAAATAAAATTTGATTTGATTTTTATTTGATTTAATCATATAAATATTGGAATGTTAAAGAAAAATTATAAGAAAAATTATGTATTACACACTAAATATTAATTTGTAATTATTAAAATTTAAGTTAATTCCGGTGATGACACAATATTAAAATTTAAATTTTTTTTGTAAATTTTATGATAAAAAAAATTTAATAACGTAAAAATTAAAAGATTAAAAATTACTAATAGAAATTAAAAAAATTTTGAATTAAAACCTAAAAAATATAAATAAATAGAAAAAAATAATTTAAAGAGGAATTATAAAAAATTTAATTAAAAAAATAATAAAATTATCCATAAAAATAAAAATTATTAACCTAAAAAAAAAAGGTTAAAAATTTACTACATCCTAAAACAAATTAAAAACAAAATAACAGACTTAAAATGAAAAATACTCCAATTAATAAAAAAAGTTAATGAAAGAGAATTTAAAAATATAAAAGAAACGGTAAAATTTATAAAAAAAACATCACATCCATATTCGATTTAAAAAAAAAACATAATTAATGTATCATTTTTTTTATCGGACAAAGTTAGTTGTTAATATAGTTAGTTCACCAAGTCTCCATGCACCCTTATTCTCTCAAGCCTCCTTATAATTCCCCTCCTATTCGTTCCTAATAGGAATCGAACCCGGGTCACTCACTTGTGTGAGGAGCCCGGTGGCCAAGTGAGCTAGTCTTATTTATGTATCATTAAATTTTGGCTAATTATACTGTGCACCCAGGTGCACCCACTATAAAAATATATAAATTATGAACAAAAACATAGTATACAATTATGAACAAAAATGTATACAATTTATTTGTTAGTTTTTTTAATAAAAAATTGAGTGTAAAAAATTTACAACTATTAAATGATAACTTTTAAGAAATATTTCTAAGAAAGCTTTTGTTCATCATGATGTATAAATTATGTGTTAAAACGAATGAATATAAAGTCTTATTTATAGGTGGAGAGGGGATAAATTTTATAAATCTTAAATTAAATATATGTATTTATCTATATTAAATTTTAATTAATAATAATTAATTTTTATTTGATAATATCATATTCGAATATTAAAATAATATATGTATTTATCTACAATATTAATAATTAAAATAATTGGAATTTTTAATTTTAATTAAAAATTAAAATAATTGAGATTAATTATGGTGACGTCACATCATCAAAATTAAACTCTCCTTTAGTATATTAAAGATATATATATATATATATATATATATATATATATATATATATATATATATATATATATATATATATATATATATATATATATATATATATATATATATATATATATATATATAACCTTACTTCGAAGGTATGTACTCGGACTAAACCGTAATTTATAAGGTATATTTGTATTTTTATTGTAATATAAATATGAAAATATGAAAGTAGGAACATATAAGCACATGCATTTATTTATGGGTAAATTTTATAGATTTGAAAAGTGTATGTACAAAAAAGAGAGCGTTGACCTCTCTTTCCATTTCGGCAGTAAATTCAGCCAGCAGAGGTAGCCTTGGATGGGTGTGTAGTAGATTTTGAAAGTTAGTGGCTAATTCAGGGTGTTGAAGAATTTTTTTTGATAAGCTCCTCAACCTCTTCTTGAAAGTAGTCGTTGCACAAACATTGACCATAGTTGGAACATCTGTGTGAATTGGTATCCATTTGTGGTAATGTAGTGGTAAAAAAGTTTAAGTAGTGAGAGTTGCTGAGGCTATAGGTGAGTGCATTTGGTTTATGTACATATTATCTATTTATAATGAAAAGAGTTGGTGCTTGTGTAGTAGTGTAATATTGTGTTTGAGTGACACATATCATGGTTACGTGTTAATAGTAAAAAGTCACGATGTTTGCATGGGCTGACAACACATTGGATGGGGATAAGGCAGGCCTGCATGCTTTTGGTAACATGTAGAGTATTTTTTTTTTGTAAAGTAGTTGTTTCCAGCTGTTTAAGAAGAAGCAAATTATTCTACGTAAGTAGCTCACATGATTCCAATAAAAAGACAAAAATGTATACAATGTACTTACTAAACCATGTAGAGTAATATTTTTATTTTTGTTTTTTTTATAAAGTAGTTGTTTACAGCTGTTTAAGAAGAAATAAATTATTCTACGTAAGTAGCTCACATGATTCCAATAAAAAGACAAAAATATATACAATGTATTTACTAAATTCTATTACTGATGTTTATCTACATAACGTTTATAACCTTGTAATTTGCTGCATGTTTACTGGGGATGACTATTGTAGTAATCAACCCTATACATTTAATTAAGTTGTTTTTTCTGACATTTTAATGGTGGTTTTCGTAAATGCATGAATTTCCAGAAGGAAATGGGCCTAACCTTGTAAAATAACACGACGTTGAAATATCTCAGCAGGTTTTCACATAACTGAATATGGGTACAAATTAATTGAATAAAGTTATTTTTTTAATTAGCAATGGGATGCAATGCATAATACCATAGGTAATCTTTAATCTTACCGTCTATAATAGATTTAAGCCACGGTAAATGCATTTGTAAATATTGGATTTGAAAAAGCTAATAAGTATGTTAGTGTGATATTCAGTGATCTAAATGTGCTATTCAGGATAAGTGAATACGACTGCACTCTGCATCTCTATAAATTGTATATATCTTTACTTTTATTTTATTTTCAATATATCGTGAAGACCGAGCCCTACATTAGACCAACTTCTATAAGGTGTACCTATAAAGACTCAAATCTTAAGAGAAAATTATGGCACTTTTAATATTAAATTCATAAGATAAAAGGAATGAGAATGTTTAATATGAAAATTTCCTTTTATGTAGTCGCCGGACATGTTATGCTAATATAAAGAAATTTTGGGGTAAGAGATGTTGCAGCCAGACAAAACATTGAGTGTAATTTTATACAAGGCCTATTAGATCACAAAAAAACAAGGCCAAAGTATCATTATGCTAACTAAATATTATTCTAAAAAGTGCACAAGTTCGTTAGAGTAAACAAATTTAAACCAGTTATCAATAATAGTAATACGACCGCATGCTCAACATCAAAGCTGATGAATTTATTTTTTTATGTGAAGTTGCACCGAAAATATAACAATCTGTAGTTGCATAAAATAAGTTTCACTATAGGAAAACAGTAATATCCGATATACGTTGAATTGTGCTGTTGTATCTTGTGTGGGGTATATCTAATTTATTGGTTTTTCTTTCGTACAGTATGTGAGTATATGTAGTAAAAACTATTATGTTTTGGAATAAGTAACCGGAGTGAGTTAAGTGTTTTAGTATCCTATATTTTGGTGTTTAAGCAAGTAAAATATGAAAAAAACATGCTGTTATGCAAGTGTATATACAGTGCTACCTGTGAAGTTATTGTAGAACTATATTTATGTGTGGATGACATGTCACTAATTTAATTATGCAAAACGCAACATTCAAAAGTGAGAAATAGAATCTATTTCTAAAAATCAATGTACATTTGAAGTTGTAGTAATCTGACTTGTAATACATAATAAGGTAACTAATAGGAGGCTGCATCACTGGTAGTACTGCAACAAATAGGCATGATAAATATGTCTACCCTAATAGTTGGATCTTTGGGAAAATGTGTGGCCTCCTATTTAAGTTTAGCAAAATGAAGAGTTTTTTTATCTGGTACGGGCATTACGTAGGGAAATGATAGAAGCTAGGGGTAAAGTAGCTCATTAGTACTATACCTAGTATTGTCAAAAGAGGGCATATAATATTCACATAGGTAGTTTTGCAGTTACCTCGGTAGTCAGGAAAAAGCAGCTTACTCGATGCTGTAATGCTGCCTTTTATGAGATGAGGATGGCGAGTCAGTTGTTGGCTCAGTGGGGGATGGGGCATCAAAGGATGGTCCAGTCTGTGTCTGGCTAGCTACTATTATAGTGGGAGTACGGGCTGTAGATATTTCTATTGAAATTGACACATCGGTGCTCGGCATGAAGGCTAGTAGAATGTATCAAATGGACTGTTGTCCGTGGTACGTAGAAATTGTTCTTCTCATATAGAACAATAATTGCTAACCTCTTACTTTGTTGTTTGCTTGGTGGATAAGTTGGATCTTCTCTGACTGTATATAAGAAAATAGTTAAACATGTAATACGAATGTGTAAATAAGCTTAAAGATAAGTAATGAGTAAGGGTACCATTTTATCCAAATCAATAACTTCTTCAGCAGATTTCTCCAACAACGATAAAGCCTCCTAGTGTTCTACAGTGGCGATTAAGCTACCTGTGTTATCTGCCAACTCAGCTTGAAAAAAGAGCCTGTGTAGAACAAATGTTGTTGGAACTTATGCTTTATAAGTTATGTTTAGTGTGTTCTGTGGTGATGTAATATGGCGGACATTTGAGGTTGCGTACACTGGTTTTGGGCTTGGATATGCATTTTTGCAGTATTGGCAGGTAAATGGAATTCCCAATAGTGCACCGCCGGGGATGCCACATGTTGGACACATCAACAAGTACAACTGTTGTCTTACATTGCTGATATGTAAGGTTCCCTGTGTTCAGAAAGACTTTACCTGCAATGAAAGAAATGTTTAATCGCTCTACAACACTTTTATGAAATGTATAGATAAATTTTTCAAGTGAACGTTAGCTTACGTTTTCATCCATTTGTTTGCTTTCATGTATTATTTTGATCTTGGAATCTGAAGGGCGATCTTTCATCTGGTGTTCTTTTTTGTATAGCTCGTCAGAGATAACACTTTTAATGTATTGCCTATTTCTTTGCAGCCTGTCAACATATAGTGCAACATATGTATAATATCATTAGCATCTGTAAATAAATATGAAGCAAGTTTTGAAATATGTAGCACGAAAGAAATTTCATGGTGTTTATGCACATGAGGGCATAAATATTTCAGTAAAATTATGTACAACTTGTAGGGTAACATATGGAAATTATGATAAGCTATTACGCAAATTGTAGATCGTTGGAATATTTGTGATTGCCGTAGATTTTTTTTCGTTTATTAAATCCATGTTGTAATTAGTAGTTATTATGTTTTATTTAGTTTTTTCAAGTTTGGTATTCACAGTATGTTAGTTAATGCAATGATTTTGTGCTATATTTTTTCCAGTCATGAAACATTAATATGGGTCACTATAGCTTACCGTATTTTCTCTTGTATCATTGAATTGGTTAGACTTTTAATTATGATGTTGTATTTGTTAGAAATCAATTTGTATAAATATATAGTATGGTATTGTTAATTGTAATATCAGTCTGCGAGCTTTGCTTTTTGGGGAATTTGTGCAAGTAAGTTGGAGTATGTAGTTTTTTTTACAAGTAAGTACATAATATTATTCAACTCGTAGAAATAAAAAGTTAATAAATATGTACTTCATGTGGGAAAAGTATTTGTTAATACTTCGCACATAAAATGAAGAACATATAATATTATTTTTACTTAATAATGTGCAGCGCTACTGGTGTTATAATTTACATATTGTAAGGATAAATTAACTGGATTAAATTGTTTTAGCAGGTAAGTATTATACAGAATATGTTGTAGTAGCAGATTATGTAATTTCAGCATTGTTGGGTACAAATGATGTGTCATGCTATATTAAAATTTGGTAAATATATGTAGAGAAGAGAAACGTAGCTGATCTTGGCATCTCTTGTGTCAGCATAGCGGTGGAAATCAGCAAATAGGGTAATGTTGTAGAGGTTTTCAATTGGGAGCTCGTGTTGTTCGTCAACAAAGTTGATATATGTGCTGAGATTCAGGATAACTTCGTATTTTGAGGCCACATTGAAGGAGTGCTTGCAGAAAGGTGTCTTATTCTAGAATTCCCAACGTAGTAGGTTTTACCAACATCAAATAGTGTGTCTGTTCTGTTAACGCTATTTCCGTAGGCAATTCCTTGAATACTGTCATTTTAGCATAGAGTTTTCAATATTTGTTAACTACTAACGGAGTATTGTTGAATGGTAAATAATAAGGAACTAACCTTGTTATCAACAAATACAAGCCTCTGCTGCACTCCACCTTGTAGTTGGTGCCTCAGAGTTTTTTCAGTGACAACTACCTTAGCAATCCAATTTTTCATGTCTATGTGCAGCTGTCTAAGGGGAGTACACCGGTCTTCAATTTACCTATAAGTAATGTTTCTAAATAGGGGTGTGCATCGGTCAGTTCGGTTAACCGAACCGACCGAACTACAAAAACTGAAATTTTTCCGAACTTTTTTTGAAAAACCAAAACCGAACCAAAGTATGTTAAAACCGGATTAAACCGAACCGAAATATTTCGGTCGGTTTAACCGGTTAACCGAACCGATCCCTGTTTTTTTTAAATAATATAAAATTTTAATTTTCACATTATTTCTCACATCCCCACCTAAAACTTGCAACATTATAACATTCACAACTTACTAAATTTATAAACCCATCATTAAAACATCATTCATAAGAAATCCTAATATAATAATTCAAGTTCCAAACATATCAAGTCTACAATAATTCCAAAAACATAAAGTTTAACAAAATATATAAGAAATAGAGAAAAACTAGTCATCCAATAATTCATTACATAATCAAAATAAATTCAACCCTTGAAGCTTCATCTTCTAACTATTGGTGTTTGACAATGATGTCCCAATCCCAACATTAGGTAAATCTGCAAATTACAATCAAAATATATTTTAGTAAATGAACTCATACAAATGATAAAAATAATGAATATAAAAGAAAGAAATTTATTGAATTGATTACCTTTCTCAAATTTCTCAAGTTTCTCTAATTTTTCTTGAACATTTGTTGGATTTTCTGAACCCCGAAGCCAATCTTGAGTGCAAACCAAAGCTTCTACAAGTCTAGGAGTTAAAGAACTCCTAAATTCATCTAATACCCTTCCACCGGTACTAAACGCATATTCGGATGCTACGGTAGAGATGGGAATGACTAATATATCACGAGCCATCTTTGAAAGTATGAAGAATCTTGTAGAATTGAGTTTCCACCACAACAACAAGTCTATATTCTCATCCTCTACACATTTCTCAGTCAAATACAACTCCAACTCTGTTTTCTTGTTTACACAACCACCACCTTCAACTTTCAACTTCTTATATTTGGCTTTTCTTGAAGAGGCAAGAGAGCTGTTCATTGATCCAGAATCTGAAGCACTAATTGAACTAGAGCTTGAAATACTACCACCTCCACTTGTACTCATATAATTCTGTGGTTGAGATCGTTGCTCATATTCCTTGTACAAGTCTTGAAGGCCATCTTTCAAAATTTTAATCAACGTAATAGCCTTTTCAGACCCATACATATTAGGCAAAGTATACTCAAGATATTCAAACTTATCAGTAGGATCAAAAACACTAGCCAAAAAATCATCTTATTTATTTTTTCTGGATCTCCCCAATATTTATCAAACTTTGAAGACATTGTTAAACCCAATCTTTTCTCAAAACTATCATCACTGCACTTCCATTCATTCAAAAAAGCCTTCAACAAAGTCCTCTCATCAGCATACAATTTAAAACAATCACGCGTGATAGTCCACCGAGAAGGAATATTAAATCTAGGGCATGCTTTGTTCATAACTATCTTAAACCCCTTCCCTTCCACAAACTTAAATGGCAACTCATCATTGATAATCATTTGAACAATTGCTGCCCTAATTTCTTCATAATCGTATTTCCAATAAGAAATTGTACCTACTTTAGAGTGACCATCAGGATTACTAGGCTGCAAGTTTATCAAGGATTGACCAGATTTTTCATTATTGGGATTATTTAAGCATGCAAGCATATGATTACGAAGAGAAGAAGTGCCATTTTTACTAGTATCACTAGCAAACACTTTAGGACAGTAATTGCACTTAGCTGAAATTGAATTGCCATCTTCATCAATTATCTTCTCAAAGTGATCCCACACTACAGACCACTTTTTTATTGGTTTTCTCTTTACTGGTCGTGGACGTGGTGGACCTGGTGGTGGCTTGGGTGCAGTTGATGGTCGAGCTGAAGCTTCTGTTCTTGTTGGAGTAGGCTCACTTTCAGAGTTGTTGCTTTCAATAAAGCCATCAATTTCTCCTCCGGAGCTTGACATCTACAAAAAATAAATTAATTAATTGAACAAGATATTTGTCATCACGGCGCTTATTTACGTACACCAACCACCTATTCAAACATGAAAATCTTACATGATTTCCTCTATTCAAACATAGAATTCTCTTCTTTAGATACACTACATAATTATTCGAAGAAATGAGAGTGTACCCTTTCAGATTCATTCATTTCTTTTCTCTCTAAATTTAAGAATAACTCTTTAAATATTCCAAACGAAAAAATCCTTAACTATCCTAGTTAGTAATTAAGCATGATTTGTACAATAAAATTGGTTGTTGAGCAGATTTTGTTTGGTGAGATCACCCGTTAAACATCCACCACAACTACACCCAAAGCCCAATGAAACATGTTTGAATTAGGGGCTGGTAGATTTCAGTATCCCTATTCTCTACTAATGAAAGACAATTTCCTATCAAACAATTCCATTAAGAAACTGTACAACATTTGACAATAACTTTATTTTTTCATGTGTTTTCTGTGACTCATCTTTCTTATATATGAGGAATTTCAACCACATTAATTACAACATTTATACAATATTCCTGCTTACTCATAATTATATAGATGTTTTAATAACACAGACAAGATGAATCAACAAAGCCATGAAATCGGTAATACATACCTTGTTGGGAGGTGAGGGTAGCGAACAATGAAAAGGTGAGGGCAGCGAACGACGAAGAACGACAGTAGGAAAGTGTCGCTGGTCGTGGGTATCGCCGGAGAAGATAGGTGTCGCCGGGGAAATAGAATTTGGTGTTGGCGGCATATGTGAATGTGAGACTGTGAGGACTGAGGAATAAGGGGGAGTCGGAGTTGGAAGTTCAGGATTGAAAAATTAGAAAAGGGGCTGCTGGCTAGGGTTGGAGTATATATATGACATTATTTCGGTTCGGTTCGGTTAACCGAACCTTCGACTTTTCTAAATCGGAAACCGAACCGAACACCGAAAAAATTAATTTTCAAAACCATTAACCGAACCAAATTGCTAAAATCGATTCGGTTTGGTCAGTTTTTTCAATTTCAACCGCACTTTGCACACCCCTATTTCTAAATGAGTTAGATGGGGGAGTTTGTTTTTTAAAATTTTGCCATCAAAATGTTTTTGCACGCAACTGAATTTAGTTATCAAATTAGGTGTCGTGATTTTTTTAAAAGTAGCTGTGTAAATTAAAAGTATGAATTATGTTTAGGGTGAATAGGAATTGTGCAGTTATAGTAATTAATAGCTTGTAGTTTGTGTTATTTCTATATAGTACTTCAATAATAGTAGTATAATACTTATGTTTTTAGATAAGTATAATTTTGTGCAAGTAATAATTTAAAGAAGTGTAAATTTAAATTTTTTATGTGTGCATAATTTTAAAAGTTGTAGTTACCTTTGTTTTTTTTTGGATTCAGGGACAATGTAGGAGTCGAACGTTGAAGTGTTGGAAATCTTTCAATGAAGTACCTGCAACATAAAAATATTATGTAGTTAGAGTTGTATGAAATATGTTTATTTTAGAAGACATGTCATAGATGGGAAGGTGTGTTGTTAACTTTTCTAGTAGAGTTTGTAGTCTACAAGTATTATTTATGTATATCATGCGGTCAATTTGAATAAGTGTTGTGATATTTGCGTTTTTGTTTTCTACATGGAAATTAGAAGGTGTACGTACAATTGAAAGGGGATCTTCATAGAAGCAACAACGAATAAGTGTTATATAGTTAGTTTTGTATGACAGATACTTACTCTAAAAATCATGGCAGAAGCGTCAAAATGTGTGTTGGGCTGTTTAACTGAATTCTTTGTAGTGGGCAGGTACTGCAGTAATATTGTTGTAGTCATGGTACTAACTGCTTGGGAAACTTGAGGTGATGTTAGTTTTCCTTGGAGGCGTCCAATATTTTCTTATAGACTATGTTTTTTGTGTAATTGATTGGTCGCATAAGGGGGGTGATGGTCTAATTAGTATCCTTATATTTTTTGCCGTTTTTGCTCTTGAGAAGGCGACATATAGCTGACCATGTGAGAATATAGGCTCTTTTAAGTATATGCCTACGAAGTCAAGCGTTTGCCCTTGTGCTCTGTTGATTGTCATTGCGTAACACAATCGAATAGGAAATTGTTTCCTTTTAAATGAAATAGAGGAGAAGTTGTCTGATGGGGTCTCTAATGTTATGCGGGGTATGAAAACAGCTTTTCCGATATGTGTACCGAAAGAGATTTCTACGAAGATAACATTTTTTCCAAAACCTTTGCACAGGCCTTCACTTGGGTTAATGTTTCTTAGCAACATTATGGGCGCGTTTAGCTTCAAGGTTAGTTTGTATGGCGACAGGCCCTGTGGTGTTAAAGAGTGGAACAAATCCTGGTACTCTGGAGCAACATAGACAGACATACTTGTATCATAACTGTAATATGTTACCTCATCCCTGTGTGCTCTGTTGATCAAAATATCATTTATTTCGTGCACAAAGTCATTTTTGGTGGTCAAAATAGCCCGATTTACAAATGAGAAACAGTCAATAGCTGGGGTAGCAATATCTGGGAAAACAGCAGTTATTAGGGCGTCTACAGATTCAACGTCATCAGAGAAAGGAATGTTGCAAGTGTTGGGGACATTTATTTCGCCTTGGTCATCTGTGGTCCCAATGTCGTCACCGATGTTTTGTATATATGCTGAAAATTCAATGTCTTGTTGAGCACGTATGTTTTGCGTTAGCCTAATTTTTTCAAACATGTTCCACAGCGGCGACATTGCACTAGAGGAATTTATGGTATTGCTTTTTGAACCGTGTACAATAATAGGTAGTGTTTGACGAAAGTCACCTCCAAAGATAATAATTTTGCTGCCAAAATTCAAAGGGGAATCCATAATATCTTTAAGCATTTTATCAAATTTTTCGATGGTACTACGTTTGGCCATAGTAGCTTCATCCCAGATGATCAGTTTTGCCATTTGAATTATTTATGTGCCAGTGCGCTTTGCTTATTTATGTTACATGTTGCAATGCTAGTTTCATCTATTGGGATTTTAAATCTGGAGTGCGAGGTCCAACCTCCTGGAGCAAAGATGCTGCAACGCCAAAAGTTATCGTAGCAAGTACAATACCGCCTGCTGATCTGATAGTTGCAATTATTGCTTTATACAAGAATGTTTTTCTATTGCCTCCTGGGTCGTCGACAAAGAAGACTTTTGTATATTGTTGTTGACATGGTGTAAGATTTTGCCGTAGGCGTAGTGCTGCACGTTTATCAGTTTGTTGCAGGCTGTTAGGTCATCAGCAGAAACGTTTATGGCCAATTCATTTTGCATTTCTTTTATTAGAGATTCGTGCAAGGTAGGTGAACCGCAGATATATGTTGAGAAGTAGTCATAGAAATTTTTCCCCATTGAGTGAAGATATTTAGCGGTGTTTTCTAATGCTTTGGCTTTATTTGTAGATGGGCCTAGGTTGTTGTTGCGGTTGAAATCTTCTAAAGAGCATCTTGAAATTGTGACCATAGAAGAGTAGGTGTCGCGGGGTTACAATGTACAAGGATGATAACAAATAATTGTCTTAATGCGCGAGACATAAGATACGCTGCGGTTTCTGCAATGCACATTTCTGCTATATTATCTTTTTCAAGGATTTTTAGGGCATGCGCTGCTTCTCTATATGTGTTATATGTTACACCGTTTACTGTTCGTAAATTTTGAAACGAAGTTGGACCACGAATGTGAATAAGCAGTAACCTAAGGTAAAATCTTTTTTCGTCAGTTGGTTGGCAAGAAGTAATTCGACCTATTACTTATCTTTGTTTACGGGGTTGCCATTCTTTCAAGTCGATGTGCCACGTGAAATATTCAGGGAATTCAACGTATAGATAGTTGAGGCTTTTAGCATAGGGATCATGTTGATTCATGTAGAAAAATTGAGTAAGCATGGTTTTTCTTGTGGACGGATTTGAAGCAATGCTCAGCTTGAAAGGAAACTGTATGCTCATTTTTTAAGTGGACCGGCAAGCAGATTACATGTGGGTATATTTGGTTAAGTTCGAATTTAAAAATGCACCACATTGCCTCTGGAGGTGATTTCCACCTAGCGTTTTGGAAATTAGTAATTTCGTTGATGGCCTCATTTTTTTGGTCTATTGTTAGGGTGTAAGAGATTTTGTCATGACCTTTGTATATATATTTTTTCAGATACTTTATGGCTTGAACAGTGTAGTAAATTTCAACGTTTATGTGGCAGTTAAATTTTCATAACAAATACGGGTTAAAAGGAACAACCCATCGGCTATCAAGATTTGTGCCCCTGATAGATATCGTGCGGCCATCTCTCGTTCTACGATATATAGGGTAAGCATCTGAGCCATATGTAGTCATCTCTGGAAAATCTTTAGGATAGCTAAATTTGCAGAAACCTTTTTCATATAGGGGCATGTTGAGTTTAATGAGCCACAGGGACCGTGTATCATGTTCTTTGCAACTAATGAAAATAAGTACGGATGTGTGTTTTGATTGGGGAGTTCTGCACATACTATCATGTCAAATGCTTCGGGTGAGTATATTTTTGACTGTTGATCTAGAACAAAAAGTGGGCATGAGGCCATCCTCGTTTTTGAAATTCTACGATGTACATATGAGCAATGACGTGGCCAAAATTTTTTTTAATTAGTGTATATTTTAACAGTTGGAGTTTGCATGAAAAACACGAGCTATAACATCAAGCCTATTTTGCACCTCATCAGTTGGCAGGCATAAGTGTTTCACCTCTGGCCAATTTGGATTTGATTTTATGGTCAAGAAAATATCAGGTTTCCCATAGCGCTGAACTAATGATAAAGAATCCATGTATCTTTTACGCATGTCTCTGGGCCCACCGATAAATGAGGATGGCAAGATTGTGCGCATGCCAATATCTGAGCCAAGCTCACACCCTTGAGTAATACCATCAAAGACACCTTTGTATGCATCACTACGTAAACGCTTTTGCATTTCGGCCAATTTGAAAAAAATCTAATCTCAAAGTTTCAATTTTGATGTACATATCAACAACATACTGCTGCAGGAGTCTTCCCATGTGTAGCAAGAAGGATTCGTCGGCCTCTCTTATCTGTAACATATAACAGTAATATTCACGGCAGGAGACGTGTGTTTTACTGTTGGTTCTATGGGAAGCACTTGAATGGAAAATATAGCGAAGGTGTACTACTATGGTGTAATGAAGATATTAAAAGGAAAGAACTTGTATAAGCAAAGGGAAAACATACCTTGTTGTTCAGAGTCGATGAAATCTTCTGCATTTTTGTAGCTTCGGATGTTAGCAGTGGGCGTGCAGTAGGAGGTTTGAGTTGAGCCCATCTGTTGTTGCGCTTGGGTTCGCCTTTTAATTGTGCGACTCCAACCAGGTTCTCCGTGTGGGAAAATGAGTGGATATTGCATTGGATCGTAACAACTAAAGTAGTGTTTAATAATCTAAGGGAGGCTACTTTTGGTGTAGACTTGTATTTGCTGGCTTGATTGTTGTCCTTCATCTACGGGGTCTAACCATATCCCAGCAATTTTTGATATCGTAGGTGTACTATAGGTCTTGGTGTTGTGCATAGGGTCAGCCTCCAGGAAATTTTATACTCATTTAAGTTTCCCAGAGTGTTTAGACTTCTAAAAATAATGGCATACGGGTTTGTCGTCAGATAATCAATTTATTATTTCGTGATCTGTGTCGAAAAAGTATAGCTGCAGATTCCTCGGGGATTCATTTTCTGATGGTATTAGTTGGCTTAGAAAATGATAAACCTGCCTTTGGATCCTAAAAGTGTAAACTCCATTTGTTCTCTTTGCCAAAGACTTGTCAGAGTGAACTCCAAGAGATGTGAAAGTGAACATGTTATTGTAGCTTCGAATGTAATCACAGAATTCTTTGAAAGGTCACTGTGCCCTAGGTATATATCTTTCAATTTAGAAGGCATCTTACTTTGCTGTAGGCGTATTTCTCCAGATGAACAACAGAATAAAGGTGGTTCTAAATACAAGCATTTCGCTGAACAATATTTGCAGTCAAGTACGTCAGGAAGAACGTCGGGCTTGTTGCTTAGTTGAGATAAAGTGTCTTTGTCCACAGGTTGGAGCGACTCCTCACGATTGTGTCGATGGCTACGATTCGCTTCCATTCGATGTTCGGCTGTGAGGTATCTTTTTTTATAGCCGGTGTCATCTTATGAGGTTTTTTGTGAGAATCCTTTTTGTGCCATTGATTAGAGCAATAAGTAAAGCAAATAGAAAGTGGGAGCGTACACAGGCTTTCACCGATATGTAATAGACTCCAACGTAGGTACAGCTGCATGTAAGAACAGTGAAAACGCAGGTGCACTAAGTACAGACACATGTGCATTAAAAGTAATTAAAATCATGTTGCCGCATGTGCTGAAATTCCATCAAAATAAAGGGGTATATGTGGTGTGGGGCCCACCATGAATAATAGAGATAGGCTTGTTTATATTGTTGAAATTAGTGGGGAAAACCACATTCACTCTTAGTTAAGAATGTGAAGCGCTTTCTTGGCCAACGAAGGTGAAACATTCCGTGGAGATGTGGGTTTTGAGTGAATGTCACGCTGAGTCTTAAAGTATCCGTACTGTAATACTACTGGGGCAATGTTTGGGCGATAAAGAAGTTACTTTGAAAGGGTTGCTATTAAATTCAGATGTATTATGAAGAAGAATAATTAAACTATTTCAATCTGGTGTTTTCATATGAAGAAATTTGAATTTAAACTAAAAAATTAATGGCAAAACTGTGTCAGGGAAGGAGAACACATGTTTGAAATCTATATGTATATATGCATCAACGCATGGTTTCCCATTTTGGGATGATTTCTGATACATATATTATTTTATATGTAGTATTTTTCATAGCACGTCAATTTGTTTTATTCATTTATAGGTCAAAGATATTGTAAATTTATTATTTTCTCATGGAATGTCAAAATGCGAACTTTTATTCTTCGTAATTATTTGTGTGTAGGCCTTGGGCGACATAAATATTTGGTTGTGACTCCTACTCATCCTAATAAGCAAAACTACAGACGCACATAGAATGATGATATGTGAAATGCATAGTATTTTAGATGAGAATCGGTTGACTATTAGCTATGTTCTAATTATCAGTGTCTTTATAGTGGTGATGCAAATGTATATGATTTATTTTGAAATTGTCAGTGCATATTCTCAGGAAAAAAGGTGTATGAAATAAGGGAAGGTATCCGCGGAAAGTATTATTCTTAAAATGAACTAATAATATAATAGGAATGTTGTGTAGCAATGTCTGGAGTACAAGTATGTATGAAATCATGTAATGAGTATGGATCATTGTTTATGAACCTTCAAAAATCATTTAGTGGTCTGAGTTGTAACAAAGAGTGTATAAAGTTCACTCAGAGAATAAAATGGAGAATTTATGGTAGGCAACATACCTTTTTACTTAGGAGTCAGTAAGATACGTGAAACCATGGATTGTACTCTGCCGTGGATACCTAGCACTATTTTAGATTGACCAGTTGGCTGCAGGAATTATGAGATAAAATTAGAGTTGTGAAGACAAATCACATTCAGTTTCACAAGTAGAGAACAACATTAACATTAGCGGGGAAGGTAAGAGTTCACATTTGAAGACAAAGGTAAGGTAAATGTGACAAAATAATGGACACATAATTTGCTACTATGTTAAATAGTGGGAATGGCGTAATGATAAACACCATGTACATGGGTTAATTCCTATACAAGAACTAAATTTCATATCCATCATATTGACAAAACAGTCCCTAATGCATAATTATGTAACGAACTGTATCAAGAGAAAATTAATGATTAAGAACGATGCGTATGTGCTCTCACTCTTCTGTAAAAACTAATTTTGTAAATCCGTCGTACTGACAACAAAATTCACATAGTCAGATAGCAGTCAGCGTTAAAAGTACAATAGTGAAGGGAAACGTATGATTCACCTAAAAATGAATCTTCATAAAAACAAAAATCTAATATCTGCAGTGCTGACATCTAAATTCCCACTATGTAATCAAGTAACATGTAGTAGTAAGTGTAGCGTTCTTGGGGAAAAGGTATAATTTGCGTAAGAATTAGCATTCTTAAAGTAAAAGCGCAATCGTTCAGCACACAATTAGAAATACAAAATAGTAAATGATAACGTTAAATAAATATTCTTAAAATAAAATTAGAATAAGTTATAACATATACAATCAGGTAAGAAGTATTCTGATACCCCAAGTGGAACAGTGAAGGGAGAAGTACAAGTACCGTAAAAATTTGTATTCCTCAGAAGTATACCTCGTATTCAACAAG
The DNA here is from genome assembly GCA_023678885.1 of Pogostemon cablin. Classification (NCBI taxonomy): domain Eukaryota; kingdom Viridiplantae; phylum Streptophyta; class Magnoliopsida; order Lamiales; family Lamiaceae; genus Pogostemon; species Pogostemon cablin. Next base: position 13,076,575 of record CM042983.1, read on the forward strand.
TAAGAATAAAGTTCCCAATGAACAATCAGATAACATGAAGCGCTAAAAGTAGAAGAGTAAAGGAGAAGGGATAATTAACCAGAGTAATAATTTTCTTAATATAAAAATAAGAACACTCAATGCACAATCTACGATTGCATTCTAGACAAGTAACATTTGCTAATGTGAAAGCAAAATGTTTACTGTGGACGGGCTGAAAAAAGATAGCATAAAGGGATTCATGTGACGTAAGCCTCGGCGACAACTACGCTGTGTTACCATTATACGCACAGGTGATTCGAAAAATATTTCATCTCAATTCAGCAGAAAAATAGAACTTTCCTAAAAAAGGGACATCACCACAGGGATCAAATACCAGTAAGATTGTATGCGGAAAACGAATAAAAAAGTGGTAAAAATTTGATGGATGAAAGGAATAAAGAAGTCGGTTTAAGATTTTGTGGAAGTAAGGAATTAAAAAATGTAGGATGACTAAAACTCTAATGGACCAGCAGTTTGTCACAGACGTAGTAAGCGAAAATGGCGATGTAAATCAAGAGCGACTTTAGCAGCACAACATCAGGCTACTATGAATAAGACACTTCAACGGAAGTCACGGAATAAAAAAGAAGGGTAACATATAGAAGAGAGTAACATAGTTTGAAAAGAATCTCATCAACATGGGAGCTCGTCATTGGGAACTTACAGTATTGCAGGAAGTTAAGGAAAGCCTTCGTGGTTAACAATGGGAGTGGATTTGAAGTTCAAGTATGCTCATTAATTTCCCTTTAAGTCTACAAAGAGAGGTCTGATTATTGATGAATTACAAATAAACAAAAATTAATGTTTTTATTTTAGATATTTATTCAAACACAAAGGGGTTCTTATAAATGAACAAAGATAAATGATCTTATTTTGGGTATGTGTTGAAAAGTAAGATATTGTAATATATTATCCTAAAATATTCAATATCATGCTAAGTACTGACAAATTTTAACTCTGAAACTTGAGATCTTTTCTGAAATCATGTAATATAATAGGAAAACACGGGTCATTTTTTACTGTTCTAATGGATGTGTAGTAATGTGGGAATATGAATCTTTTTTAACGTTCTAAATTATGAGAGCAAAAATGGAAGAAGTGTAAGGGTTGTGTATCACTTTAACCTCAATAATAGCATTAGCAGACAGTTTTAATGAAACTGTTTCGTAAAGGAGGAAGCAGGACAAATAAACTACCAATTCATGGACTGAGAGCATTTCTTCTCAATTTTTACTAAAGGAATAAAAAAGGTTCATCTTAATTCGCAAGGTTCATCTCAATTCTCAGAAAAAACAATTGAGAATATTTCCTTTAAAACACAGAATACCAATAACACTTTATGCATAAAGAAGTGCATTCGTCATAGCAAATGGCCGCAGTTGAACAGAGTGTAAGAGCATTTCCTCAAGAGCACACAGTGCCTGTAACATTTTATGCATTAAAAAATAACTTCGTCATAGTAAATGGTCACAGGTACATATAGTAAGGAAACGTACAGCAGGACAAGATGGATAGCTAGGTGTCGGAAAATTAATACAGTAGCAAGTGGGATAGGGGCCGATTGGAAGTGGTAAAAGGTTAAATGAGATGGGTTCAAAAACTTATAAAAACTAAGGTAGAAGCCTCAAGGTCAGAAAGTGGCAGGCACCAGGAATTGATGGCTACTTATTTGTAATTGAAGAAGGTTTAAAAATGATTATTTACTCGAGTTTTATAGGGCGTCACTGGCTGAAGAAAAGGGTAACCTCAGAGCCGGATGGACGGCAAGAACGCAACGAAGATAAAACAACAAACAAACTTTGAATCTATGTAAGATATATATAGTGAATCAGAGTTTAACATTTAAAGTACACCAGCGTCTATGAAATTTCATCGAAATAAAAGTGATAATTTTGTACATCAGGAAAAATAAAATGTTGAGAACGGTACAAAGTTCATCCAAAAGAATTAGCAACAAAGGTTTTATTATTACTACTTCATACTCTAACACCAAAAATACATAAGTATGAAGACGCCAAAAAGCAAGAAGATAACAGAAAGAAAAAGTCACAACCAAAGTATACAATCGGAATGTCACATCCGTAATAGAAAGCAAAATAAATTAGGGTCAAAGTTTTTCTTGCTACTAAAAAACATGTAATGAAATTTAATTGGTGAAAAGAAAATCAGTGTAGACCAATGCGTTATTGCAAAATCTAGACTTATGCATACTTTGATTGAGAAAGCATGCGGCAAAATTACTTACCGCAAAGTCGGCACTGGGAAAAAAGTAATAGTGTCAGTGAAAGTGAAATCTAACCCGTGGTTGCAGCAAGCAAACAATGAAGTTGAAGCAGCCATGAGATGCCAGTACTGTGTAAGCTCAGAGGGAAAGGAAAAAAAATAGGTAGAGCAGGGGGCGCAGTGGATTAGAGAGGAAGGGAGAGGAAAAGTGGCGTCAGTCGAACCGCTTACGTGGAGAGACATTGGGCTCGTAAAGGGAAGGTCGCAGCGGATGTACTACGGCGCAGTGTTGGTAATTAATAATTTTAAAAAAAGAACAAACACCGACAGTCGGCAGTTTACGGGGCCAATTTTCAGAACTCCCCCTTCTATATAATTGCGTGAAAGTAGGGTACTCAAAATTCAGGGGCCCAGAAGTTTTAGAAAACATTCTTGGCAGCAAAAAATACGAATAAAAGACTCCACATAGATGTACTATATAATTATGTTTTTTTATATTAAATTAATTTTCTAAATATTTATAATGCATACATGTTTAATTTATAGAGGAGAAATTAACTAAATTACATATTAGAAATAATTTAATTGAAAAGAAGAATATAAATATTTTTTTAATATATTCATTTAAGTGTGCAAATCAAATATAAGTGAAAGGGGGTAATTGGTAGTTCTAAAAAATGCAGGGTTTTTTTTAGTAGTTTGGATTAATCTCAAGGGAGTGTTGGTATTTTATTCCGCTTTTAATGTATTGCAGGGCGTCTACGGAGAAACAGTAAAATTATGTAAACTTCATGTAGAGAGCCAAATGGACAAATTATGGTAGACAACATACCTTTTTACATAGGAGTCAATGAGGTGCGCAATGGCGTAAATTATGCTCTACTATGGGTACCAGGCACCATTTTAGAACGACCAGTTGGCTACGGGCATTATGTGATAGAATTAGAGATGTGAAAACAAATTATATTCAGTTTCACAAGCGTGGAACAGCATTAAAAGTTATAGGATAAAACTAAATTTTTTGTATGCGCACTATTTGAGAAGATGTAGTTTCCATCGGGTTTTTTGTGGCTTCAGGAATAATTTAGGAGCCGGACGTCAAAGTGTTGGAAACCTTTTAATGAAACCCCTACAGCATAAAAATATTATTTAATTAGCGATGTGTGAAGAATGACTATTTAAAAAACATGTCATAGATGGTAAGATGTATATTTAACTTTTCAAGTAGGATGTGTGGTGAACAAGCATTATCTGTGCGTATCAGGTGTTCAATTTGAAAAAGTGATGTGACATTGGCGATTTTATTTCCCACAAACCCTTAATATCAGAATTGAATTATAACATCTCTAATAATGGAAGTCAGAAATCGCGTGATAATTTTTGCCATTTACTGTAATTCTGCAGCAAGTAAACATCATTTTTTATTCATAGAATTTTCCAGAATCGTCTGTAGTACACCATATCAGCTTCAAGAATAAAATAAGGAAACCATGATCTCAATGTGGGCCAATTAAAAGCATATCATGTCTATTCATTATTGATGAAATGAAACACATGTTCTAAATGTTACGTTTCTCTTTTATGCTTACTGTAGTATAACTTTTTTTATAGTTCCTCTTTAATTCTTCTTAACTGAGAATGGCTTACTTTTTCAATTGTCTTGGTGTTAGCTTATGTTAGCTTATTGTATGACTTCGCTGTGTACAATTAATTTTTATGTGGATATATATGTTAATTCTTAAATGTATAAATATGTACCTCTATTTCTATATCTTGCGGGTGCATGTAAATTTGTATGTACATGGTAATAGTATTCATTAAATTTTATTAATGGAAACACAATACCTTTATATTAATGGAAATATAATACATTTTTAAGGTCGGGTAGAAAGAGGAAAGTGTAAATATAATTTATCATTCTACGTAATCTCTAAATGCTTAAACTTTAAATCAGGAGCAACTAATAGATTTGATTGGAGGAAGAAGGCTGCCTTCTCCAATTTGGTGTGAGAGATGATCCCAAGCACACTATTTAGTTAAATTAAAAGATAAAAGTAAAGACTTATATGAAGATGCAAATAAGGTGAATTAATAAGGGATTATAATTCTTTAATGAGGTGGAAGTGGAATTGGGCGGGTGAGCAAATTAACATTCATAGGTGTCTTTATCTCTCTCTATTCATATTTCTAACACCTAAAGTTATAGTAATATATGTTGGTTTCATTCCTAAATGCTGACTGTAATATTCTAATATTTCAATTCAATAATTATTTATTATTTGATACACTTTTTATGTTTCTATTTTCGTAATCATTAATTATCAAATGGTGCTTAAGGGAGAGGACAACATGCTAAACTCAAAGAAAAATCAGCGAAAATTTTATCCTCTCTTCTAATCCAAATGGGCTAATATTATTCACTGCTAATTGAACACATATAACTCTATTGTAATTTATAATTAAATTTAAAACTTACTACTGCATTAAAGAAAGCACACCATAAACCACATAACAAAAGAGGTTAACCGTAGTCTCAAAGACAAACAAAACAATCAATAGGAAAGCCACATGTATTCATTCAGCTTCTCGTAATTACAATTTTCTTACAAAGGAGATGTGGGACCTTAAATGGGATGGAGAGAGTATTTTGCAACCACAATAGATAATATTAAATTCAAATTAATGACATACAATAATGAAAACTACTTTTTGTGATAGAATGTATAGAACTAATTTTGTAATTATAACCTAGGTTACAATACATGGATTTGGTAGTATTCCAAAATTCTACTACGTACAAATGTACAACTTGTTCTTGATTTTTTTTCCTCTATATCCTTTAACAGGAGGCAAATGAGAATCTTATACGCCGTGATCTACAGTGTTATGTTGACGAATCACCAAAATATGATCACCTTTTCATACCACAGATCATCATTAATTAGCCAACTAAACTATCACATTATATATGTCATCATCATCGCAATTAAGTCACCTTAACTTGCTGCAAAAGCATTACTGATGGCAAAAAAAAAAGAACAACAGAAATTCAGAAGAGCTGTATGAAAAATTCAATATAGTAAGCCCTTTCAAATCAAGATCTCGAGCTCATGTTTCCAATCATCACCCACCAGTTTATCAATAAAGCCTAAACAAAATGATCCCTGTTGATTTTAACCATTTTCCTACTAAAAAAAATCAATAAATCAACCTTTCTCTCTTTAGGGTCTGATGAGAGAGAAACACAAGTCGAAGATGAACCAGCTTTGCTAGCTAATAAACATCTTCGATTTGCAAAGGTGGATAATGTTGACTCTACTAATCATGAAGGAAAGTTTTCTGACTACATAAGCAAGGTCAAGAAAAGGATGATAAAAAGTGCCAACAATCAATAAAAACGTACATGTATTCATTCAGCCTATCATAATCATAAATCGAGGCCTACTGATAATCACCCCAATGAAACTTCACCAATTACTTTTATCAAAACTGGAAAAAAGGCTCATATTCAGACCAACCAGTTCTGCATATGTAAGTGCTAAAGACAACTGAAAAATAAATAATCAAGACCATCACAATTTCATGTTACTACAGCCGAGTGACCGTATTACGTCTTATAAGCCACACAGGTTAATCAATACATCAGAATTCAATTTATACAGCTATCATCCAAGTGGAAAAGTGGGCCTAACTTGGTTACAGTTTATGGTGAATGACCGTGTAAAGATTGGAGGGGCTTAGCTTTCAAATTAATAATTCCTATGAGGGTATGGATTATCCTAGATTCCAATATTTTTTCTTTATTTTTGTCTTTCGGTTCTGGTAGGAACAGATGCCAAAGCATTTAGCCAAGTTGAATATCTATCGAATATACCTTACTGACTTCCAATTTAAAATCTCCCACTACACGCAGCATAAGTTTATTTAACAAATAACGTATGAAATATAGAAAAGTTCCAATGTCTGGTAAGATAAGAATATTAATAGAATGTAATATACCCACAGTTCCATTTGAAGTCTCTTAACAATAGATTGCAGAAGATTAAAAAATTACTGCCCAAATGGCAGTAAAAAATATAAAAAAGAGCATAACAAATTACCTTTAGCAAAATATTGCATATAAATCAAATGCACCTTTGTTCAGTCTTCAGGGTTCTCCATGATTGGCATTAAAACCTGTCACGAAAATACAACATGTCAATCCATATGAGAGCAAATTTTCATGAATATATAACAATTCAACACAATTTTCAGAGTACAGATCTTTTAATTTTATTATACAAGTATGACATATTTCTTATATTGGCAATAAAGATAAGACTTGCATATTCACCAACAGATGATAATGAGCCTTTTTCAAATTAGCATGATTTCACTATTTCTATGAAAGTTAAAAAAGGTTGACCAACTTGGATCGGACACTACGTATTTCAAGAGTTGGACTTCACAACTTTTCACAGATTAAAAGCAATTAAAAACATGTCACATTACAAATGATAAATTTCAATTCCAATTAATTTGCAATGTTCATTACATCCCCTACAATTCTATCAAATTCTAAATTAATCAACGTTTCTGAAACTGCAACAAATTTGTTTAACTGCAAAAAAAATTCTTATGTGATTATAAATTGATTCTAGGTTGTACCAAAAATAAATAACCTGGTTAGTTGTCTTGAAACCACGTCTGCTTTAAAGCATATTAAACATCTTTTGCTAAACAAGAGAGAAAAAATAAAGTAGTCATCTGAAACTATTAGTGTTCTCCACTAAATTTAAATACCCCAACTAATCTTACCATGCCCGAATCTTGTGCTTCAATCACTATAGTCACTGGCTGAAATTGATAAATCTCTTTGGTATATTATTTTAAACTGGGAACATATGCTACATAAAGTTTACATGTAGGAAATCGTGAATAAATTCAGAAACATAACCCTAAAAAAGGGACAGAAAGAAATTTGCATCTTAGTTTTTACTCAAGACAACTAGTAGAAATAAGGTACTTTCCAGCTGATTATTGGAAGAGCTGAATTAGTTTAAATAAACATTAGATGAAAACAAGCACAAAGCTCTTATCCTAGTAAATTATGTCAATCCTAGAAAGGAAGCAACCAATTTATATATAATTTTCTTGACTCATTCTGCAATTAAAATTTTGCATCTCAATAATGAAATATTACAACTAACCATAACTGAACGCTTGTTCATATCATGAACAAAGAGGCGCCATATAGTTAGCTTCACCACATGGAATGAAATTATATCAGCTCTGTAAAAAGATAAGAATGGACCAAAACGGTAGAAAACACTTGGCAGGCGAGGTGGGCATGCTGGTAGAATGCATATAGGAAAAAATTGAAACATCGAAACACAATCAAAGTAAACCAATCCGTGTGCATATGGGGAAGCAGAAATAATTTAAGTGATAAAAATAATGTCTCACTTGTGAGGAATAGAAAATGATATACATTACAAACAATTAATCACTGAAATAATATTTGTCTGGGAAAGATGATAGGGAAAACTTGGCTAATTAAAAAGTTCATGCAAGACTCAAAGACAAAAAAATAACTAATATTTTGAAATTTCATTTTTTAATAAAAATTTTCAAGTGGGAGCACATTAGATTGAAAATAGCCTCCAAAGAAGTCTCTGTACGACTTTTGTTAATGTTACAACTACCAAAAATATGAGAATTTGAGCTGGGCAATTCGTCGAACACTTGGCAGGCGAGTTAGGCATGCTGGTAGAATGCATATAGGGAAAAATTTAAACATCCAAACACAATCAAAACAAACCAAGCCGTGTGTGAATGGGGAAAGAAAAATAATTTAAGTGCAATAGATAACAAACATAAGTAATTATGAATCAGCTATGCTATCGTTAAGAACACAGACAAAATAGTAATCATAAATCAGCTATGCTAGCGTTAAGAACACAGACAAAATACAAAGGGGGAAGCTAGGGTGACGGAATAAAATAGAAGGGAGGCAGAAATTACTTGGAAATGAGACGGTGTGATGCACATGGAAAGGGAAGGAGAGCTCTGTGCGAGTTGCAGCAAAGAAGATGAAATTGCGTGAAGGACGTATAGTGCCACTGCCGGAGGAGACGGCAAATCTCAGAGTCGGGTGGGCGACTACCACGCAAGGAGGATGAAGCAACTGGGTGCCCTTACTAGTGGAGTCGCAGTCCAAAGTGGGAACGAAGATGGCGTACAACGACTTCAAGCGGCGGAGTTGGCAAAACAGAATAAGAAACGCAGTAGAATTATTGTAGTGAAAATCGGTGGGCGATAAGTGTGAAAGAGTGAAAGAAAGAAATAGCAGTCCACCAAGTAAGACACGTGGTTGAAGGAGGGGATGCGATCAGTATACGTGTATTAATCTGGTGTAGAGGGGGAGCGGATTATTAGCATTTCACGGGACCAGCTATATGGAACGAAAGAGAGTAAAAGTGAATAGTGGGAGGAGGACAGATGCAAGTGGAACATGCAAGATCGTAACACGTGTACAGTTGAGAATATTAGAAGGGAGACGATATCAACCGGCAACCATGAGTTTATGGAATTAAATAGGGAAACTCGCTCTTTTTTTTGTATAGATATGAAAATAAAATCATGCATGTCGTAGAAAAATCTCACTTGTCCGCTGGAAAAAAAAATTCATAATTTATTATGAAAAAAATTTTATTTAAGATATTATATATGTGATCTTAAATATATATATAAAGAAAATCATGCATGTCCTCAAAAAAATCTCATGTGTCCGCTGTAAAAAAATCATTCATAATTTATTATAAAAAATATCTTATTTAAGATCCTTTTTTTTGTCAGTAAAAAGAATTTATTCACAAAATTAGGTATAAGAAATACCTAAAAGATACAATTACAATTACAATATCAAAAACATATATATATATATATATATATATATATATTATATAAGAACTTAAATATGATTCTTTTCATAATAAATTATGAATGATTTTTTAGCGGTGAGATAAATCAAGCATGTCCGCAGAAAAATCTCACGTGTTTTTAAAAAAACCATTCAAAATATATTATGAAAAGAATTTTATTTAAAATCTTATATATGAAAAGAAAATTATGCATGTTCGTAGAAAAATCTCACGTATCCGCTATAAAAAAAAGTCATTTACAATTTATTACAAAAATAATCTTATTTAAGATCTTACATATGTGATCTTATTTAAATAAGATTACACGTGAGATTTTTCTCCATTGTTCTTAATCTGCTTCTCTCACAGCTTACACTTCTTCCCTTTCTGTTCGGCGCGTTTCGCCATTGTTCTTAATCTGCAACCCTCACAGCGCTTACACCTTTTCCCCCTCTGTTCGACGCGTTTCGCCATCACCTTACTCGCCGTTGCCGCGTTTCGAAGTTGCCAGCGCAACTCTTCAATCACAGGTTTATCTCCCTTCGACTCCATCTCTGTGTGACATGATTTCAGTTTTGTGTGACATGATTTCAGTTTTAATTGCTCTCGTTCCCGTCTGACCTTCTCTTTGTGGGATTTTTCAGTGCCTTCTCCCCGCAGCCATTCTCGCTGCGCTACCACCCGTTAACGTTTGCTCCAGTTTTCAACCCATTGCAGTTTCTGAAAATTATAGACAATAAATTTGGATTCCCTTAGAATCATCTTTCCGTCATTCAAGCTTCCTCTGCCGGTGAGTTACGTTTCTACCGCTCCCCTATACTCACTGTTTAGTTTATTAATTTTAAGGTGTGAAGTCTAATTGCATTCTTTCTCTGCAATTTTTGCGTTTTACCTTCGGATAGGTTTTAAATTTGGTTTTCCTTTCTGATTTCACTTCGGATACGTTTTAAATTTGGTTTTCTCTTTCTGATTTCACTCTGATTAATTCATTTATTCGACCAAATTATTATGTCACAATTTTTTCTTTCTTATTTTCATTTCTTGTTAACTGTGTGCATCTTTGTGAGAAAGAGAAGTGCAAATCCTCAATTTAGTTGAGGTGTGGTTTTAATTTTGAAAGAGCTACCTTTTAAGAATTGGAAAGAACCAGATTAATAACCACATTGAGAAATGTAAAGTACTTCCTCCGTCCCTTTTAAGGGTATCATTTTTCTATTTTGCCCCCAAAGGGTCTCATTTCCTTTTTTATACACACACCCACTAATACAACTAAAAAAGGGACCCACACTTCCACTAATACAACTACCCACTACACATTAAATAACAATACTCCTTAATTTCCGTACCCAAAAGCAAATGGCACCCTTGAATCCGGACGGAGGGAGTATTACAAATTCACTGATGAATACTCATAGGGGTGGGCCCAACCCGCGGGTACCCACCCTGCCCGCACGATTTGGGCCGACCCAGACCCGCCCAGAACTGAAAATGGGGCGGGCCGCCCCGGACCCATTTCATAACGGGTCCAGGTATTGCTTTTGGACAGCGGGTACCCGCCCCGGCCCGTATTGCATATAAATTTTTTATTTATTTATTTTTATAATCATTTAAAATTCTATACTTTACTACTAATTTTATGATTATTATTATTATTTGAATTTTATTTTTATTTTTTTGACATAATTATCATTTGAAGCTATGAAGAATAATCAAGTGAGAGAGAGTTAGTCATTTATGAGTAGAGAGTAATTAAAATTCTAACCACATAAGTTTAAAAAAAATTAAAAATAATTTTTTTTTTAAAAAAAAAGGAGAGCGGGGCGGGGCGGACCCATCCCGTTTGGGTCTGGGGCTGAAAAATAAGACCCGTGCGGGTCCGGGGCGGGTCCGAGCCAAGCAATGTTAAAACGGGTCGAGTCCGGGTAGTATAGTACCCGGCCAGACCTGGCCCGTTGACATCCCTAAATACTCAAGCCTAAGTGACCTAATTTCTTGCCCTTACCATCTATCGTATGCCTCATGTAATTCATGAATTTCATGTACTGTATGAGTTAGCTCGCAAAGTTGATGTTTCGTAATCGAACAAGGGTTTACAACATTACATCATAACTGTTGAATGAAAATTGGCTTCATTTAATTTTTTTTACTCTACTTTTGGATCATTATGACAAATAAAAAATGTCCATTTACAGCACTCTGTTTTGTGAGCCTAATTTCTGGGAGTGAATTTCTTTTTCTTGCAATTTGGCAGACACTGACCATATATAAACTACTGTTAAGTCGTGTTAGGCATTAATTTTTGCAATATTATGTGAAACGAATTGTATGTGCTGATTAATCAGATTAGTAGTGCTGATTAATCAGATTAGTTTCTACCCTCTTTTTCTTGGTGTTTTGTAGAGATCGGAGGCTTTAGGACTTCCTTTGGCGACATTTTCTGCTGTGGTTCCATATTTGGGAAGACTTTTGAAGGTAACATTTTGTTAAATTATTTGAGTTTTGGAATTAAATGATTAGGAGTTTGGTTTGGATTCTTGAAGTTTGCAAGTAAATACTGATCTGCAATGCCATTCAAAAGTTTGAGAATGCCTTTGAGATGTTCTCATAAAAGGAAAAGTTTTATGTGCCTTTATTATATGTAACTTAAGCATTACTTTTTGCAATATTATGTGAAATGAATTGTATGTGCTTATTAATCAGATCAGTTTCTACCCTCTTTTTTAAGCCAGACAATTTGTATAATTCTGTGATTGTTTTACTTTCTTGGTGTATTGTAGAGATCGGAGGCTTTAAGACTTTCTTTGGCGGCATTTTAAGTTGTGGTTCCATATCTGGGAAGACTTTTGAAGGTAACATTTTGTTAAATTATTTGTGGGATTTTTTCCTCTTTTATATTGTGGAATTGACGAATAAATGCGTACACATTAGTCATGTATTTCTTTTTTTCATAGAAAAAGGTGGATTATAAATTACATAAATACTATTTTCCATTTATATAATATGGAATAGTGTATTCATTGCGATTACAGTAATTTATGCATGTAGATGCATATTTTGAAACGCAAATGAATCTATGTAAAATTATGGCAATATTGTAACATTAATAAAGATGAATAAGCAAAATGATATATGGAACTACTGTGAAACTGATTCCCATGTCCCAAGCCATTGTAAGAATTTTGTATCTTCCTAAAAAACAAACTCATATCACTCATCACACATTGCTATATACCACATGAAACGCATATAGTTTGTCTATTCTTATCAAAATCCGTCTATTATTTGATAAATTACAATGAGAAAGTAATGCATGGATGAAGTCTATACAAAATTTAGACTATGGGGCCAACGTATAAATTTTTCCATTATATGATATCCTATATAATGTTGTTGGTCCGCACAAACTAAAAGCAAAAATATTTCTGTATAATCTTATTTAGTTTTGTTTATTTATTTTATTTGTATGCTAAGTTTCAAGTATAGTTGGATAAGCAATTTCGTGATTATATCCTTATGCCTGGATGATCACTGAAACCAAACTTCTTCTTTTCTCGTACGTTGGTATCCTAATTTCCGTTTCTTGTGAACTACTGATGTTTGCTTGCTATAAATTTCCGAAATGATATAGTCCATATGCACATATGCACCATGTGCTATTATGCTATTGGTATTTAATGTTTGAGATGCTTCCATGATTAAGATGTTTAGATATCATTTATTCAAAGATGAATGATGGACCTCATATACTTCACTTGTGTAATCTTTCATTCTCCCTTATAATTACTTTATAATTTTTTAACATTTATGCATTTGAATGGTGCTGTGAAATATTTTAAAAAAACACTTGTGTTTGATATACTAACTAATGTTTAATAATATTATGAAAAGTCCGTAAAGACAACAGTAACACATGAACAACGGAGAATTGTTAAAGCAACGAAGCTGATATGTTCTACCTAGACGAAAATAGTGTGTTGAGAAAGAGAAATCATCTGTTTCAAGAAAATTTTGAAAAACTTTGAAGTCATTTAAATTGAGCAAACCAAACATTAAATCATCATCAATTCATTTCTGATTGTTATTTTAATACCTTATTATTACATATTTTAACTTATTAGTTGTCCACAGGTTTAGAAGTTCTATGAACAAGACGAAAGAGAAATGTTGCAAGCTGAAATATCAGAATTATTCAATCAGTTCAGTTTGAATTCCATCATTTAATAATTCTTTATCATCCCATTGTTAACGTTCTTATTGCACTGCTCTATGTATATGAAGCTTTTGGGTTCTCATCAAGTTGGAAAAAGCTAAGCACCCTGTCCTAGCGATTTTCTCTAATAAAAAGAGACCAGTTAACAACATAGTGGATGTATCTTATCCAGTTAACGCTGGTCTGCGTTGGTGTTGCCACTTCGCAAGACCTGAATCTCCATTCTCTCAATCCTTCATCGTAGTTTTGCATTTGCACATGTCTGTGAATAAGTTTCTTTCTTGCCCTCCCGGTAATTTCCACATCCCCACATTTTATCACCCAGTTTTTATTTCACCGTCAGTGATTTTCCTGATCCAATCCATCTTTTTTCATGTCGATTTCTCGCTCTTATTTTATTGTACGCCCTCAATTTCTTGCATTCGAACTCCAGGAGGAGTTTTCAGTTGCCCTTGAATTTGTTACATTCTAGATGACTTCAAAATCCCAAATTTGCTTTCTGCTTACGGTTCTGGGTGAGGTTTTCTCACGCCATCCTTCTCTTCCCGTTTTATAGTAGTTTTATATTACTCCCCTATTACAACTATTTTTGTTTGTGGTTTTTGTTTATTAAATTGTTATTTTCACTAACTTTAACAAACTTATGTACCTTTTTTTAATTTGTTGAAATGTGAATGTGTTGCTGTGTGATATGCATGTTGGAGTTATGAAAAAACTGTAGTTTGGTTACACATCCTTGTTTATTTAGCGATGTTCCATGTTGGAGCCATGGCTCATTAATGCAAATAGGCTCAAGGAATGTTTTAAACCTCACAAGTACACTTCTATATAAATGAAATTTCATTTTATTCGATATGCATATTTTTGGGGATAATGAAACTCCTTGTTTAATTGTTTTAAATGCCAATTACCATTTTAACTCTGGTTTCCTTCATGTGTTCATTCCTTGGCCTATTTCTCTACATGTAAGGTTTGTCCTGTTCGTCGTGATATTTTTGCTAAAATTGATATTCCCATGGCTGAGTTGGTTTCGCAAGTCAAAGATATGCTCGATAATATTCAGCAGTCTTTTTGATATTGCCCAGAACAAACGTGAAGCGTTCATCAAAGTCGTACATACATGGGAAGAATTTTGCAGAAGCATTTGCACAAAAGAAGATGATCCTGGCTCCATGGTGCAATGAGGAGGTATGACATCCATTCTCCTCTTTATCTGCTGGCCCCTATCTCTTTGGGTGATATTATCCACTGTGACGTTTTGTTGTACAGATTTGTGGGATGGTTTATTTTTGCAACTGAAGTTACTTAAAGTAATGTTGGTGGCATTAGTTCGAAGGATAGAGATTAAAACATTAGAAATTGGGTTATGAAGTTTCAATTAAATTTAAATGGGCACCGTTAGTGCACTGACATAATCGAGTGTCTTTAGATCTATCATATCCTCAATAGTTACTACTATTAATGATTTCTTTATCACTCCGTTTATAATTTTGCTTCCATTTATCTTATCTTGCCATTTTGCTTCTCGAAAACTATATTACCGCCATGCATTTTGTTGTCATAAACCCCTTAATATTTTTATTGAATGTAAATTGCAAATTTTTTATTACTAAATAATTTCTATGATCCAGAATATCAGAGCTTAGCTTCTTCTACCAAGTTATTATGAGGACAATCCTGTTTCAAGGTATACTTTTCTTATTTGTCATGTTTTTATTTATGTATTACATTAGTCTGTTAATTCTTACTTTTCTTATTTGTAGTAAAAACTGTTGTATTTTAATCTACTTTATGTATACTCTAAATCTAGTGTATGATGAATTGCTACATGACATGTAATAATACTTGTACATGTTTCATGAAGCTTCTCATGTGTTACCTTAAAACTGTGAACAATTTCTGAATCACACTCATGCTCAAATCTTGTTTATTTATTTCCATGTTTCATGTTTGTACTATTTATTAGTGTATCAAAATTTGACTAACACATAAGCATTTGCTAATGTTTAAATACTAGTATATGACCCACGCGGATTATAAAATTTTATATTTAAATATGTTATCTAATAATACAAAATATATTTTTATTTTTATAATTGAATACACCCATATATTATGTAGGGTGAGTGAATAAAAAATATTAAGTTAATATTTATAATTAATATTGGAATATATATTTTTAAATAATTAATATTATTAAAAAAATTATTCTATTTTTTGAATTAAGCATTTTTTCTATTTTTGATTTTATAAGAAAATATAATTAACATAAAATGAATATTAAGTCAGCAAGTTATATTTCTCTAAGTATATTTTATTAAGGCAAAGACTTGTGTGAGACCGTCTCACGTAAAGGCTTACGTGAGATGATCAGAAAGTGATAACTTTTATGAAGGAAAGTCATAATAAATTTATGAAAAGTGATAATGCTTTGTCATGAACAAATTATAATATAAATAAAAAGTAATATTTTATAGCGGAAGTGATAACTATTTTAAAAAATATAAAATGTCTCACGTGAGACGGTCTCACGCAAGACCTACCCTTTTATTAAATTATTAATTATGATAGTATTAAATAAAATTAATTTAAAAATAAATAGATCAGTTGATTAAAAATATCAAATAATTAAAGGTGTAATAAAATGACATATCATCGATAAATAAAAAATAAGGTTTTAATTTTAAAAAAAATAATTTTAAATAATATTATAAATTAAAATTAAAATATTATTAGAATTAAGATACATCCCCATAATTATATAATTTTTTCTATGTAATATTAAAACTTTACATTAATAAAGATATAGGTACAAATTAATAATGTTATAATTACTAATTATATTAAAACCAAAATACAATTAATATACATAGTCATAAATGCTCCACCAATAGAAACAAAACACATATAAATTTCTCTTTTGAAAAGAGCGAAATTGCGACACCTGTGTTTTCTAAAAACTCAAATAAGGAAACTACTTTACAAATATATATTAAGATGGTAATTTTTTGGAATTTATTTTCTAAATAAATGAATATTAATTATCATTAACACATTCAAATGAAATTCCCCTTTAAATGTTTGTGTCTGTCATTTCTTTGTGTGTGATAATAACTTGGTATTCTAAGTATAGCATCAAATAATTACAAAATTGTTCATTATTTTGAAAGAAAACACATGTGGCTTGGAGAAAAGATATTCAAAATCAAAGTTGGGATATTAATATGCATGAGACAATGGAATTTGGTATGTAGATGTAAAATAATGACTTTCTTTAACTTAAAGCCTTCGTCATCAGGTATGTAAGCTGAGGTGGATGTCACATACGAGCTAGAAAGCCAACATCACTCACATTTTGTCGAACAACGAGGTCGACTCTTACAAAATTTTGAGTTACTGATCTAATCGTGTCCCTAGAAAATTATTTTGTGAATGCTTATGTCTATTTAGATAGACTACTTATTTTTCTTTAAATCTTATGTTCGTGAAAACTATTCACCCTTGCCGTGTCTAGGCTATTTATTTTATTTTAAATCTTATGTTCAAAAAACTATTCTCACATGTTCTGTATTGTTGCTACATTATTTACACAAATCGGTAAAGAACTCAATTTCAAGCATTAGAACTAAATTCTAGATTAATGTATATATAATGCATAAGTTTATCTTTATTGTACCAATGCTAAATAGTAGAATGGTTAACTGCTTTTTATTTTTGGTACTTGAGGGTGGTTGATGGATAATTTGGCTGGCTGAGAATTGGTATACCCTTTGATTTATTTGATTGTTTGAGCAATGGCTTGCCATCATTCTGTTTCTTTTTTAGTATGAGCTATAATTATATTAATGAGGTTGTGATTTTTGAATTCTCAGATATTTCGCAGGAACTCATAAAATCTTACGAAGAATCCCTACGCTTGTGGAAGCCAGAAGGTACGCTGATCGATAATCTTCCCTCATATTAAATTAGGTGATCCTGGAATTAGAGAGCACATATACTTGTCCAAATGTGATTTGTACAGCTGAAATCCTTGACTTTATAGGCAACGCGCGGTGTGTCCATGTCCTCAGGCCTTTCCCAGCAACAGTGATCCTGATTTAGGTCACCAATCTATCACCATTCACCCACCTATACGTATAGCGTGTCGGGAGTGGATGTTGCTGCTTTGAGCAGATAATCGGAGCCCCAACTTAGTGTGTCCTTGTCGTGATCCAGCATTGTAATACCCTCCTACAAGATCAACCTGCATATCTGGTACTACATTTTCATTTAACTAATTCATGAACCATTTTGCATGATCAATTTCTTACGTGGTAGCCGGAGCCATCGAACATGGCGGAGTCACCCTTCCAGCCCAGACATTGGGTGGGCGGTAATCTCCCGGACCTCTGCCCTTCAAAGAATAGGATATATTTTTTGAGGGCATAATCTTGTGAAATGAATGCGCAGCAAGATGTAATAAGAGTTACCACAAATATAGTAAACCCAGAATTTTATGTTCATCATCATAACAATATTAGCACTACTCGCTCTTAATTGGATAAGGTGTGAGGCTTTTTGTATCATTTAAATAGGGGAGCAGTTAGAAAGTTCGTTGGTAATTGAGAGATAGAGTCCCTAACTCTCATCCATATTTATTCACATGTTCTTGCAAAAGTGTAATCATGCACACTTGTGCTTCAGGCTCTCTTCTTAAAAGCCCAATTTTTTTCAAAACTTATTCGGTAAACAAATTTAGTTTTGATTGATTTCTTCCGCGAATGGGGGCATGTTTTGTGTTATTCTATGGTTAAATATTTGCATGTACATTTGCGCTTAAATTTATACAATTTAATTTTCCACTACATATGTGCAAGAATGCGTTAATTAGAAGAGGCCGTACAATATCAACAAGTGCGAGAGTTTGGAGAAATTCGAACAACTTGAAGTCATGGTACCATTACACTTTCGCACGTTACAAAATATTTTCCTTACATGAAACACACCCCGTTTACATGCACACACCTATACAGGTTACAAGGAAACAAATGATACATAAAAAAGGTGATTGTGGACAAACTGTACAGAAAAGAAAACCAGCGCAAAGACTACCCCAACAGTCCCTCCCAGATAAAAGCCATCAAAGAGATTTTTGATCTACCTGAAATGGTAATAAAAATGTGCATTCCATTCTGACATTTTAACTTTTATATAGCAAAACCTCTACACTAAAATGCATACAATCCAATCAGCAAACAAAGTCATTATGGCTGAAAGGATACATGAAGATTACAGACCCACAACAACGCTTTTACCTCCTAGAGTGCCCAAAATGCTCACAACCCTGTGGGGCTTCTTATGGAAAAGCATTCAATTGTCTCTACTGCGGAAGTAATTTCTCATGTCCAAAGCCAATATAAGACACTTTACTCCCTCTACTAACTAATCTTATAACACAACACATACTCTGTAACTATGTAACACATGACACATACAGCGTGACCTTCACCATGCTAATCCATGATGACACCGAGACTTTAGAAGCTACAATTAAAAAGCAAGAAGCTGCAATGCTACTAGCTACCACTGGAAAAAAGATAATGGAAGATGAAATGCATGTTCATACTCAGAAAACCTGATTCATTCCACTCATAAGTTACTACTTACATATATGACATGCATAAGTTTGAATTGCTATAGGCTAAGATTTGAGACTGTTGTGGACAGCATTACCAGATTAGGTTGGTCATGTAGGACATACATAACTTCGCATTACTATAGGTTGAGATTTAAGTTTACTTGTGAACATTGCATATATGCTTCTATAACCACTGAACAAGAAGGAAACTTAGATTCATCCAGGATAGAAAACCTTGAGAAAAATGCTAAGATGCTTCTAAAAGCACTGACCAGGAAATTATATAAATATTCATCTTACATTGTGTGAAATCCATGAAAACACATGTTTCCTAATATATTCCTTTCATAGTTTACTAATCATAACTCACCATCTCTATGATTTTTATGAAACCTAGGAAAATAGGCTAAATCTCCACCAAGTAAATGGGAAATATAGATCAATGCCCCTATTGCACAACATAAGAGCAACACCATATGGACAGCCAGGGAAAAAGAGAAGACGTTACACAGTCATGACATGCCTGCAGGCAATGGAAACATCAACATCTGTGGCTGCAATGGAAACACCAACATCTCAGATCACAGAAGCACCAAGTTCAGCAACACACAAATAGGGAAATTCAGGTAAAAGAATTGCAAATCCAGAATCACACGAGCCATGGCAACCTGAAGCACATGAAACAAGAATGACTGAATATCCAACACTCTTCACCCCCTTTTCCAAGCAAGAATGAACAAGCATCCTCAGACT
This sequence comes from Pogostemon cablin, assembly GCA_023678885.1. Taxonomy (NCBI): domain Eukaryota; kingdom Viridiplantae; phylum Streptophyta; class Magnoliopsida; order Lamiales; family Lamiaceae; genus Pogostemon; species Pogostemon cablin. Next base: position 13,096,301 of record CM042983.1, read on the forward strand.
ACGTCATATGCAACTACGTCAGCCGTCCTTAGAATATCTAATGACAAACATATGTAATGTACAGTCACTATGTGCAGATTTTGCTTACAACGTATATCGGCAAGTCTCATGATAAATATATGTAACGAACATAGTCACCATGTACAGATTTTACTTATATAATGTATACTCCCTCCGTCCCGTTTCAATGTTTACGTTTCTGTTTTGCGCGTCTCATTTCAATGCTTACATTTTCCTTTTTAGGAATATGAGACCAACCTAAAAAAATTAATATATCATCCAACACTGATACACCTATCTACTTCACATCAAATATTATATTTTTACACACAGTATCTATTAAAATATAATACTTTTCATTTAACGTGCAAAAAGCAAACGTAAACATTGAAACGGGACGGAGGGAGTATATAATGAACCCTTCTACTCCTACTTATTGTTATTAATTATGAACAGTCCTCCTATTTATTGTTATTAATTATCAACAGTCCCGAGCTAGCACCTCAGGAATGAAGTGCGAAATGCCTATATATATATATATATATATATATATCATGCATGTCCATAGAAAAATCTCACGTGTCCGCTGTTAAAAAAATCATACACAATTTATTATCAAAATAATCTTATTTAAGATCTTTGATCTTATTTAAGATCTATCATGCATGTCCGCAGAAAAATCTCACGTGTCAGTTGTAAAAAAAAAATCATTCACAATTTATCATGAAAAGAATATTTTTTAACATCTTATATATGTGATCTTAAATATATATATATATATATATATATATATATATATATATATATATATATATATATATATATAAAGAAAATCATGCATGTCCAAAAAAAAGAAAATCATGCATGTCCAAAATATATATATATATATATATGAAAAAAAATTATGCATGTCCGCATAAAAATCTCACGTGTCCACTGGAAAAAAAAAACTCTTCACAATTTATTATGAAAAGAATTTTATTAAAGATATTATATATGTGATCTTAGATATATATATATATATATATATATATATATATATATATATATATATATATATATATATATATATATATATATATATATATATATATATATATAAGATTTGAAATAAGATTCTTTTCATAATAAATTGTGAATGATTTTTTTTTATCCGCTGTAAAAAAAATCATTCACAATTTATTATGAAAAGAATCTTATTTCAAATCTTATATATATATAATCATGCATGTCCGCAGAAAAATATCACGTGTCCGCTGTAAAAAAATCATTCACAATTTATTATGAAAAGAATCTTATTTAAGATCTTATATATGTGATCTTAAATATATATAAAAAAATCATGCATGTTCGCAAAAAAATATCACTTGTCCGCTGTAAAAAAAATCATTCACAATTTATTATGAAAAGAATCTTATTTAAGATCATATATATATATATATATATATATATATATATATATATGTATCATGCATATCCGCAGAAAAATCTCACGTGTTCGCTGGAAAAAAAACTCATTCACAATTTATTATGAAAAGAATCTTATTTAAGATATTATATGTATGATCTTAAATAAATATATATATATATATATATATATATATATATTTAAGATCATATATAAATCATGCATGTCTGCAAAAAATCTCACGTGTCCGCTATAAAAAAATCATTCACAATTTATTATGAAAATAATTTTATTTAAAATCTTATATATATATATATATATATATATATATATATATATATATATATATATATATATATATATATATAAGATTTTAAATAAGATTCTCTAATAATTTTCAAGTCATAGTATCTCACCAACAAAATTCCGAGAAAATTAAGGGAGGATCCCGAGAAAATTAAGGGAGGATGAACAATGATTATCCACCACAAATAACAAAAAAACATGGGAAGAACAAAATCAAGAAAGGATCACTCACCAACATTTTCGCCGATTCTCAATTATCACCCGACAACTCTCTCTTTCGCTTCCGGTTAAACGACACAATTTTTTCGTCTTCAGACATAAATGAATTATTTGAGAAGAGAGAGAGGGTTAAAGTTGGAGTTATTTGATGCGACTTCGGGTAGTTAGAAGAATTCAAAGCTTGATTTATTCGAGAAAGAGACTACGGGGGTGTTTTGAGAGGATGGAGGAGAAGACTGCCTACTGTAAGTATACTACTCCCCTTTCTACAGTAAGTATACTACTTTACTTTTCTTTTCTTTTTCTTTTTCCTTTTTTTTCTGTCAATTATCTCTTTTTTTTTCTTTCAATTATATATATATATATATATATATATATATATATATATATATATATATATATGTATATAGAAAATATAAGATAAAAAAAATCATTCACAATTTATTATTAAAAGAATCTTATTTAAGATATATATATATATATATATATATATATATATATATATATATATATATATATATATATATATATATATATATATATATATATATATATATATATATATATATATATGATCTTATTTAAGATCTTTTCATATATATACTCCTATATGAAAAGAAAATCGTGGATGTCCGCAGAAAAATCTTGTGTGTCTGCTATTAAAAAAAAAAAGAAACTCATTCACAATTAATTATCACAACAATTAAATACAAAAATTCCTACATGCTTACATGTCCGCCGATAATTTCATGTTCGAATATATACTAATCAATTGTATATCCCCAAGGGCTGGAGTGGAGAGTTTTTATGTGTATCCCCAAGGGCTACATGATCTTCTAGTCTACACTAAGGAGAAATACAACAATCCCATAATTTACATTACAGAAAATGGTATGTATATACTAAAATGTTTTACTAATTAATTCTTGGATTAATTTACACATTTTAATAATAGTTTATTTTTCCCATCTTATTTTTTTAAGGTATTGGTGACCAAAATAATGGTACGGTGATTCAAAGTATTAGTGACCCACAAAGAATTGATTTCTACCATGGTCATCTTCTAGCTGTTAGAAAAGCAATTAGGTAGTAAAATAACTTTTAACATTCGTATTGATTCAATAATTATTCCCGTCTGAATGAGACTGGTTCCTTATTATTAATAAACAACGACAGGGAAGGTCAAGTGAGAGTGAAAGGATTCATTGCATGGTCGTTCATGGACGTGTTCAAATGGAATTCAGGATTCACGCTTCGATTCGGACTAACATACGTGGATTATAATAATAAACTTAGACGTATTCCCAAACGCTCCACAATATGGTTCAAGAACTTCCTTAAAAACTAGATTAATATTGCAACTAATTAAACCAATAGTTGTCACCTGTCACGTGGTGATCCGGGTTCGTTCCCCAGCAACGACGCCATTTGATTAGCCATTTTGTAGTTGGGATGACCAATTTAAGAATTTATCGAACTATAGGGAGAAAGGTACTAGTGCTTAAGCGATCTCACATTTCTTGTACTTATATAGAGACGAATCATCAATGGATAGGTTGTTCAAACAAGTAAATAACAATAACCAAAGCAAGCAATGATCAAACAAGATAGATAAATGAAGGGTGATTTTTCAAATTAAGTAAAAGTGAGATTAACAATAATTAAGAAGTGAAGACCTAGGAAAAATGAATCAAATTCATATGAATCATGAGTTTAAGACTAAGGGTCAATACTGAATTTACCTAAACTCCCTTTCGAGATGGATAGTATGAATCTCAATTAACTCAATGGATTGGTTCTCACTCAAACAATTCCAACTAGGTACTAAGCTTGAAATGAGAGTCCCTTCACACGATTAATCAACCTCTCGATCTAACCAATCGGATATCATATCAAAGGATTCTAAATCCTAAAGGACATCTCTATCTCTTTAAGATTTATAATGCATATGGGGTGTATGACAAAATGATTCAGTAAATTATCCTAAACATATCATTGACTTCCCAATCTAATCACATGTTTAAAACAACAAACCACACAAATCATCATAAACATCAAGATCTAAAGCATCAATTATAGAAAATCAATTAACCCAATCAATATATGAACTTTAATACATAAATCCCAAAATTATCCAACAACTCTCATGTTGCTAATCTCACAAGGGAGATTAGCCTACCATATTCACAAGGAAATTAACATAGACATTAAAATCCTTACAAACCATGATAAACAAATAGGTTTCAATACAAAGTTTAGATGAAAACTCCCTTGGATGGCTCCAATAGTGATCTCCTTCTTCCCCTTGCAATTCTCCTCTCTTCCTTACTTCTTTTCCTCAAATGGATGGTGATTTTGATGGTTAAATGAAGATAGATGGAATGGATGGTGAATGGATGAAGATGATGGTGTAAAATGGGAGAAATGGTGTGTGATCTATGTGAACAGTGAAAACCCTCGCCAAATCCGATCAAATGTTGAACTTAGGGGTATTTATACCCCTTGGAAGCTTCTAGAAGGTTTTTGATTTTTTTCACAGGAATTTACCGTGCCCGACTCAAGTGCTACTGCTCGGCTGGAGTCGAGACACGAGTTCTCGACGGATTATGGCTTCAGACAGAACTCGAGTCGTGTGCCTAACTCGACTCGTGTGCTGATTCTGGACACGACTCGTGTTCTGTACTCAGGCACATGGTGGGCGAGTAGTTGTTTCAGGTTATGGCGCACGGTCATTCTGAACAGGTCTGTGCGCGGCGCATGGCTCGTGCTGCACCAGCTCGACTCGAGTGTTGTAACTCGAGTCGTGTTTGGTCGAGCTCTGTTCTATTTTCTCGTTTCAGCCCCCTTCTCCATTTTGCTCCTTTTTCACCTGTTTTTCATACGTTTAAACTCATTCTCACACATTTCTATAAAAACACAAAACACAACCAAATAACACATAAATACGAATAAAATAATACAAAATAGATATAAAAAGAAACTAAAATGTAGGTGAAAATATCACTCATCAAACCGTCTCACGGATTCTCTTATGTGAGACGGATTATCCATTAGCTCATTAAATATATTTTAAAGGGCTTGTAATCAAATTAGAAATTTTGGAAATTAATTATAGAATTAAATTAATTAGGTCTTTTATATTATATATTTAATATATTCTTTTCTTTTCTTTAAATTTATATTTTTATTATTTTAAATTTTATTAATTTAAATTTTTTTTATTCATTTAATTTATTTTTTAATTTAAAATTATTAATTTTTACAATGTGATACTCAATTGATAAAAAATTATAACTTTATTGTGAATTACTTCTGTAATATAAATGAAAAATGATGACATTTTAAAAGAAAAAGTGATAACAACTTTTCTAAAAAGTGATAACTAATTAAAAATGTATATTTACTGAAAGTCCACATTTTCCTTTTTAAACAATTGGGACCCACACACATTACTAATACAATAAATTTATGGGACACATACACCCCACTAATACAAATACCAACTACACATTAAATAATAATACTCCTTAATCCACGTGCAAAAAAAAATGTCCACCTTTGAGGCGGACGGAGGGAGTAATATATATATATATATATATATATATATATATATATATATATATATATATATATATATATATATATATATATATATATAATAAACTTTATTTATTTAAAATAAATAGTTGTTTTTATAATTAATTAATAAATAATTACTACTATTATTCAATTTATAATTAATATATGATAGTACATTTAATTTAAAATATAAGTCAACTATTTAAATTATATACGCACGATATCGATGCAAACTATACTGTGACAAGAGGAGTATTAGTTACTCCCTCCGTCCCGTTTCAACATTTACCTTTTTACACGTTGATTAAGGAGTATAATATTTTAATAGATAATAGGTGGAAAGATATAATATTTAATGTAAAGTGGGTGGTGTATTAGTGTTGGATGATATATTAATTGTTTTAAGTGAGTTCCATATTCCAAAAAGAAAAATGTAAATATTGAAATGGGACGCGCAAAGTAGAAACGTAAACATTGAAACGGGATGGAGGGAGTAATTATTTAGTTATTACATTTTTAATAAAGATAATATCAATATTATCATGATCTTCTAACTCTACTATTATGCATGTCAATTCAATTATTAATATAAAATTGGCAAGTATTGCATCGAGATTTATCTTGTACGTACCCTGATTTTATCAAAAACTCTTTTCAGTACATCACAAATTATTTTTTAGTGTGATAAAATATTGCTTTTCTTAATTAAAAATATTAATTGTAGTCAAATTTTGATATGTTATGATTTTTTATATTCACGGTAGAGATGGTTAATATTTTTTTATAGTTTATCACTTAAAAAATAATTTTAATAAAATTAAAGTACATGGTAAATCGGGTTCATATAATCTCTATAAAAGATGACGCTAATCAAATTTCCTTATTTAAGCACAATTTAAATGTTTTCAATTGATAAAAGATGATGCTAATAAAATTTTCTTATTTAAGCACAATTTAAAAGTTTTTAATTCAATTGAAATGTATCGTTATATTTTAATGTTTACAAAAAATATATTTTAAATAATAAATAACTTAAAAATACTTTTGAACATGATTTCTTTAAAATTTTAACTTTTAGTAAATTTATATTAAATTTTATGTATATCATAGGTTAATAAGGGAGTGTTTGGTTTATTAGAAGGAATCAGAATAAGAATAATAGTAATAGTAAGGAGGAATGGTAATGGAATTGAGTTTCATATCAATATTGTTTGGTTGAAAGAAAGGAATGACTATAGTTATTGATGTTTTTTGGAATGTTAAAAAAAATAAGAATAAAGACAAATATATATTTTTTAATGATCTTTTTAAGAGAATAATATTATGTTGATGATCTTTTATTATATAAAAGATTTTTTTTTAAATCAGAATTAATTTTTGTTTTAAAATAATTATACAAAAAAATTATGAGGTGGAATGGTGGAATGAAAGTTATTCCCCCAAAAAGCTAAGGAATGGGTGATTTCTTTATTTTGGGAAATGAAACACTGTAGCAAGGAATGATACCCATCAAACAAACACACAAAATTCATTCCATATCTATTCTACTCCTCAAAACCTTCCAAACAAACATTCCTTGAATAAAAAATGTGTATGATTGCATGAAAAAAATTATATACGAAATTGTAGATTTAGTGCATACATGGTTGTAGTAGATGTCGCATGAAAAAAAATTATTGGGTCAACTACGAATGTGTATGATTGCATGAAAAAAATTATATATGAAGTTGTAGATTTAGTTGCATACATGGTTGTAGCAGATGTCGCATGGAAAAAAAATTATTGGGTCAATCGTAGTTAAGATGTTGCATGAAAATTTATTGGGTCAATCATAGTTGAAGTGTTGCATGAAAATTATATATGGGGTCGTAGATGTAGTTGCAAGTATAGTCTTCGTAGAAATTGTGGCAAATTAGAGTTAATTATGTAAAAAAAAAAGAAAGATATTTTTCCGAAAATTTAGAGTGTGTGACATTTTTCCGAAATAAAGAATTAAAAGTGATATTTTTACCGATACTCCTTTCATTTAATTTTGTAATAATATTGTTCAAATTTTAATTCCCTTAGTTTATGATAAATATTCTAAAAGAAAAATATCAATTTTAAATAGAAAAATTAAGATTTTCTCTACTTGTCATTCATTTTGTTAAGTATAGATCATGCATACACAAGCTTGCGTGGTGGTTTTTGACAGGGTTCGACCAAGGTTCTACCAGAAGGTAAGGTCGAACCATGAGTGACGGGGTCGAACCGATGAGAATCCAAAAACATGGCAGGGTTCGACCTAGATTCGACCAGTAGGTTTGGTCGAACCATAAATGTCGTGGTCGAACCAAATGATAAACTGAAATAGAATGGTGGTTCGATCAAGGTTCGACCTGGGTTCGACATGGTATCAGGTCGAACCAAAGATGCTGCATGTCAGTTATGATCAGTGTGAAGAACGAACCGATAGATTGATGACATGGCAAGATTCTTAAGTTGTTGTTAGGTCAGTTATAACCGCATGCAACTAGCAAAACACGTGGGAAGCTTGCTGGTAGTTATACATGCATAGTAACTATAAAAGGGAGCAGCAACTTGCATCGATCATCATCTTCATCACATCATCTTCACACATCAGTTTTCAAGCATTAAGAATTAGGGTTTTCTGATAAGTATGCTTGTAAGTTTTGTATCCATCATCATCATGATAGTGAATTCTTCTCCTTTAGAAAGTGGATGTAGATCAACATGATCGAACCACTATAATTCTTGTCTTCTTTCTTTATTCCTTTCATTTTTGGTTTGATTCAATATACAACAAAGGGAGTAGATTAGAGTGTAAGCAATTAAGGAGATCAAAAACTTGCTGCATTCATAAGAATTGGCGCCGTCTGTGGGAAAGCCAAGAAGAAGAAGAAGTTCAGTAGAGAAGAAGATCAGATGGTGACTACTAAGTTTGATATTGAGAAGTTTTCAGAGAAGGCAGACTTCAGTCTGTGGAGGATGAAGATGGAGGCGATCTTGATCCAGCAAGGTCTATCAGATGCAATCAAACCGCTTCCTGAGAACCAAGCTGGTGCAGTTGATGCTGTTGCACTTGCAGCAGATCAAGAACAACAATCAAAGGCTAGAAGTGCACTGATTCTGTGCCTTGGAGACAAAGCTCTGAGGGAAATCTCAAAGGAAGCAACTGCCAGAGGAGTATGGAGGAAATTGGAGGAGCTATACATGGTTAAAAGTTTGGCCAACCGTTTGTACATGAAGCAGAAACTGTATTCCTTCAAGGTATCAGAAGATAAATCAATCATTGGTCAATTAGATGAGTTTAACAAGATCATTGATGATCTTGAAAACATTGATGTGGCTCTGTCATCTGAAGACAAAGTTGTCATCCTCATGTCAGCTCTTCCTAAGTCCTTTGAAGGGTTAAGAGATACCCTCTTGTTTGCTAATGCTGAAGCAATTACACTTGAGTAAGTATTGCTGGCAGTTAAGGTAAAGGTTCTTCATAAGAAGAATCTAGATCAACAGGCTATTGCAGAGGGTTTATTAGTAAAGAAACATAATCAGTGGAACAAGAATAACAACAAGAATAGTAATGCTGACAAAAGAAAGCCAGAAAAGAATCAAGGTGCTCCATCAGAAGAAGAAGAGAACAATAATTGCTTTCATTGCAATAAGCCTGGACACTTCAAGAAGCAGTGTTTCAAATGGAAAGCAATGGTAGCAAAGAAGATAGCTGAAAAGAGGGGAAATAAGAGGCCTCATGCAAATCAGATAACAACTAATCAAGTTGGTTCAGATTCTGATTTCATTGAAGCTATGTCAGTGTGTTCTATTTCAGTATCAGAAGAGTGGGTCATGGATTCAGGATGCATATTTCACATGATTTCAAGAAAGGATTGGTTTACTGAATTAAGATCACAAGATGAAGATTCAGTCATGCTAGGTGATGATCACACCTGTAAGATTGAAGGAATAGGTTCTGTCAAACTTAAAATGTTTGATGGGAAAATCAGATTATTAACCAATGTCAGATATGTACCAAGTTTGAGAAGAAATCTAATATCTCTTGGAATGTTTGTTTCTCAAGGTTATGAGTGTCATCTAAAGGGAGAAACACTTACTATCACAAAAGGGAGGTCAGTAGTTGTTAAAGGTTTTAAGAAGTCTGATTTGTACTTCTTAAATGGTTTTGTGATGTTTGGACAGATTAATGCAACTAAGGATGATAGTAGTGTTAAAGTTTGGCATGGAAGGCTTGGTCACATAAGTGAAAGAGGCTTGCAAGAACTTGCAAGACAGAAGTTGCTTGAGATCAGTTCACATTCTGATCTTTGGGGGCCTTCCAAGACCTCAACTATTAGAGGTGGAAGATACTTCATATCATTCATTGATGACTATTCAAGAAAGGTATGGATAAGAATTTTGAAGACCAAGGATGAAGCATTATCAGTCTTTAAGGTTTGGTTGACAGAAGTAGAACTTCAGACAGGAGATAAGGTTAAGTGCTTAAGGACAGACAATGGACTTGAGTTTGTGTCAAATGAATTCAACAAGTTTTGTCAAGAAAAGGGTATTAAGAGGCACAAAACTGTACCAGGAACTCCACAACAGAATGGAATGGTTGAAAGGATGAATCAGACACTTCTTGCAAGGGTTAGATGCATGATGAGCAGTGGAGGCTTCTCAAAAGGCTTCTAGGGAGAGTTGGTGTCAACTGCAGCTTACCTGATCAACATATCTCCATGTACAGCTCTTAAATTTAAGCCACCTGAACAAGTATGGGCTGGTAGGGTACCTGATTATAGTCATTTAAGGGTGATAGGTTGCCAGGTGTACTCACATCAAAAGCAAGATAAACTTGATCCAAGGGCTATCAAGTGTGTGCTTGTTGGCTATCCAAAAGAGGTAAAAGGTTATAGACTGTGGTGTTATGAAACTAACAAGTTTATTGTTAGCAGAGATGTAACATTCAATGAAGATAAGATGTCATTGTTTGACAGAGGTGCTGAGAAATCCACCATTACAGATAAGTGTGAATTTGAGGTGGAGCATGATGATCAGAAAGCAGTACAGCAAGATCAGAATCAGGAGAATAATGATGAGCATGAAGTAAATGCTGAAGAAGAGGGAGCTGTGGGATCTAGCTCAAGTGAAAGAAGAACTTTGAGCAGCTATCAACTAGTTAGAGACAGGCTGAGGAAACAAATCAGGACACCTGTCAGATACATAGAGGCTGACACTGTGTCATATGCTCTCTATGTAGCTTCAGACATAGACATCTATGAGCCAAGAACATATTCAGAGGCAATATCAGGAAAGGACATTGTCAAGTGGTTGGATGCAATGGAAGAAGAGTTGCTGTCATTAAAGAAGAACAATACTTGGGTAATTATTGACAAGCCTACAAATCAGAAGCTTGTAAGTTGTAAGTGGATTTACAAGAAGAAACCAGTGACAAACAAAGAAGGAGGAATAAGGTATAAGGCAAGACTTATAGCAAGAGGTTTTTCACAGCAAGAAGGAGTTGATTATAATGAGATCTTCTCACCAGTAGTGAAACATTGCTCAATAAGGATCCTGTTGTCATTGGTTACTCAATTTGATTTGGAGTTACATCAGATGGATGTAACTACAGCTTTTCTACATGGAAATTTAGAGGAAAAGATCTACATGAAGATTCCTGAAGGTGTTAGTTTGAAAGGTGTGGATTCAAAGGCTTGTTTGCTGCTCAAATCATTGTATGGACTGAAGCAAAGTCCAAGACAATGGTACCTCAGGTTTGATGATTACATTACATCAAATGGTTTTGTCAGAAGCAAGTATGATAGCTGTGTATACATAAGATACAAGGATGAATGCTACACTTATCTACTACTGTATGCAGATGATATTTTGATAGCATGCAAGGATATAAGAGGAGTTAATACAGTAAAGGATACCTTGAGACAGGAGTTTGATATGAAAGATCTTGGTGAAGCAAGAATGATACTTGGCATGCAAATTGAAAGGGATAGATCAGCTGGTCATCTAACATTGTTTCAAGAGTCTTACTTAGATAAGGTTCTCAAAAGGTATAACATGAATCTCTGTAAGGATGTTTCAGTACCAGTTAAGCAAGGATTGATTCTGTCATTAGCTCAAGGACCTCAAACAGATAAGGAAAGGGCAGAAATGTGCAATATACCATATGCAAGTGCTGTTGGTAGTCTTATGTATGCAATGGTATGTTGCAGGCTAGATTTGGCTTATGTTATGAGTATGATCAGTAGGTTTATGAGCAATCCTGGCTTTATACATTGGGATGCAGTAAAGTGGGCACTCAGATACATCAAGGGAACTATATCAGTTGGTTTGAAGTTTCAGAAACAAAGTACTTGGGACAGAGCTGTTATAGGCTATGTGGATGCTGATTATGCAGCAAACCTTGATACAAGGAAGTCCATAACAGGCTATGTGTTCAATTTGTTTGGTACAGCAATAAGTTGGAAGGCTACACATCAACACATTGTAGCTCTTTCTACCACAGAGGCAGAATTTGTTGCTCTCACAGAAGCAATCAAGGAAGGTGTTTGGCTAGTTGGAATTTTGGGAGAATTTGGTGTTCAGCAAGACACTATTGAAGTGTATTGTGATAACCAAAGTGTTGTACATCTCTCAAAACATTAGGGGTATCATGAAAGGACTAAACACATTGATGTGAGACTCTATTTCATAAGAGATATGATAGATGAAAAGCTAGTTACTGTCAAGAAGATTAAGACAGCTAAGAATCCTGCTGATATGTTTACCAAGGCTCTACCTATTCAAAAGTTTGAATTGTGTAAGAGTCTTATTGGTATTTCCTAAAGATGGAGGAAGAAAGGTGGGCTGCAGCCTGTAATTGCAGTAAGGTGGAGAAGTGTTACTTGTGGTGATGCATGGTCTAAGGTGGAGATTTGTTAAGTATAGATCATGCATGCACAAGCTTGCATGGTGGTTTTTGACAGGGTTCGACCAAGGTTCGACCAGAAGGTAAGATCGAACCATGAGTGACGGGGTCGAACCGATGAGAATCCAAAAACATGGCAGGGTTCGACCTAGATTCGACCAGTAGATTTGGTCGAGCCATAAGTGTCGTGGTCGAACCAAATGATAAACTGAAACAGAATGGTGGTTCGATCAAGGTTCGACCTGGGTTCGACATGGTATCAGGTCGAACCAAAGATGCTGCATGTCAGTTATGATCAGTGTGAAGAACGAACCGATAGATTGATGACATGACAAGATTCTTGAGTTGTTGTTAGGTCAGTTACAACCGCATGCAACTAGCAAAACACGTGGGAAGCTTGCTGGTAGTTATACATGCATAGTAACTATAAAAGGGAGCAGCAACTTGCATCGATCATCATCTTCATCACATCATCTTCACACATCAGTTTTTCAAGCATTAAGAATTAGGGTTTTCTGATAAGTATGCTTGTAAGTTTTGTATCCATCATCATCATGATAGTGAATTCTTCTCCTTTAGAAAGTGGATGTAGATCAACATGATCGAACCACTATAATTCTTGTCTTCTTTCTTTCTTCCTTTCATTTTTGGTTTGATTCAATATACAACAAAGTGAGTAGATTAGAGTGTAAGCAATTAAGGAGATCAAAAGCTTACTGCATTCATAAGACATTTAAAGCGCATAATATTACATGCAATAAATACTAAAATGTAACGGGAAATATGATATCTTCAGACACTAGTCACTCACTCTATAGAGTGAAATCAATTTCATGGTCATCTTCCACTTGGTTCCAACAGAACCCTTTCTTCACTGCTGGTGGAGTTAGAAGCATCCCTTCTGCCATGCTTTTCACCAACAATGGCATGTTAAAAATGGCCTCCTCATCCACAAAACCACCACCATTTCCCACGTCAATCCTTGGATCGAAATCGCTGCATGCAGACGAATGGAAGAAATTCTGAGCACTTTCCGCATTCTGCATGGGAGTGATATCCCTAGCAGCTCTCTGAGCAGCCTCCTGAATGTCTTGGTGGGAGTGGGAAGCAGGCCGAGGAAGGAGGTGGGCGGAGTCGGAGAAGTTGAGTGCCGCCACGTCGCCATGCAGCGCAAGAGCTGTGACGTCGTAGGCGACGGCGGCCATTTCCGGGGTAAGGAATGTTCCGAGCCATATTCTACAAGGGTTGGCGGGGTGGCGGATTTCGCTTACCCATTTCCCGCTCTTTCTCTGCCTTACTCCTCTGTATAACGGATGCCGTGTTTTATTTCGAGAGGACGAAGATGAAGAAGAAGATGGTGAAGAATCAAAATCCATCAGCTAAATTCTCACACAGTATGTATAAATGGTTTCTCAGGGGATAATTGATTACACATACTCCTATTACATTCACAGAGTGGAGGTGTTTATATTATAATTTATAGGGAGAGAGGCGTAAAATGGGGAAGATTTAGAGTGGAAAAGGTCAATGCATAATAGGGAATACCTTTTTGTTGGAGGTAAACTTTAGTCACACATATTTCATCACATTTTGGGAAAAAAATGCATGTAAATAAGTGCCACGTGTACATAGAATGAGTCTTTTATTTGGTAGCGTGAGGCGGGTTGACGTTTGAGTACTTTCATCGTATGGTTTGATCGAACAAAATTCTAGATTTCTACAGATAATGAAGTATAAAACGAATATTAATTGTAGTAAAATATTTGCACGTGTCATTATAATATATTAGCATGGGGAAGTTTGGATTTATTTTCTATTTCTAGACGTTCATGTTTCATGCCAAATCGGTGATATTAATTATGAAAAAGAAGAAATTAAACCCTATAAAAATATTAATAATATAATTGTAAAATAGTTATTTAAAACAATTTTTAAATAAAAGTTTCCATAATTAGATAATCTCACATTTTGAAAATGTATAAGAATTGATAATATTTTTAATTAAAATTGATACTCATCATATATAATTGATTAATAAAAAATCATAATTATTAAATCAAACTATTTCATGATTACTTTGTACAATAAATTAAAAGTAATATTTTTTAATGAAATGTGATGTCTAATATTAATTTTTTAAACAAATTGGAATGCTCTTAACGTGAAATTGTCTAATATAGGAGTACTTGCATATTACTCCCTCCCATTTGAATGAGGTTTTTTTTTATTTTCATTTTAGTCGTATGCTCCAAATAACGTCATTTTTTTTATATACATGGGACATATACATTCACTAATACAATTAAAATATAGGGTCCACACTCTCACTAATACAACTATCCACCCACAATAATTACTAATAATCCTTAATCCACGTGCAAAAAAAACAAATGATACTCATTCAAACGGATGGAGAAAGTATTTGATTTGGATTTTATTTGGGTTTGAAAACTATGAATAGTGATAATCTATTTTTGTTTTGTAGTTTGATATATCATATATAAAGTATATGGTAGATTTTAACTTTATGTCAAGTTAATGTATAAGAAGTGAATCATGATGCGTTTAAAAGAATATATTAATTTGTATGAGAAATGAATGAGAAATGAATTGAGGAGAAAGAATACTACTATAACTTATAATACTTTTCACCATTTCTTCGTAAATTATAAAGAAATTGTGTAAATTATTTTGGGATGGATGGAATATAAAATGTGAATGGATTAGGATTAATAGAATTTATGAATGTATATAAAAAAATAAAACTTTTTTAGGATTTTGAAAACCAATCTAAATTTAAAACCAAACCAAACAAAGCTAACTTTTACAATTTTGAATTTTAAAAATTGATTTAGCTAATTATTTTACAATTATATTATTAATATTTTTTATAGGGTTTAATTTCTTCTTTCTCATAATTAATATCACCGATTTGGCATGAAACATGAACGTCTAGAAATAGAAAATAAATCCAAACTTCCCTTGCTAATGTCTTAAAATTACACGTGCAAAATATTTTACTACAATTAATATTCGTTTTATACTTCATTATCCGTAGAAATCTAGAATTTTGTTCGAACAAATCATACAATGGAAGTACTCAAGTCAACCCGCCTCAATCTACCGAATAAGAGACTCGTTCTACATACACGTGGTGTTAGAGTGTAAACTGATTAAGTATTAAACGATTCAACTCTCTATAAGCTTAAGCTTTTAGATGAGGTGGTCATTTAACATGGTATCAGAGTCCATGGTTAACAAAGGTCAGGGTTCGAACCTCACCGCCATCCATTTATAAAAAAATTCCACATGCAAGGCTTGAGGCAAAAATTCCCCGTCTGCATATGAGGGGTATATTAACCAATTCAATTCTCTATAAGCTTAAACTATTATTTACATGCATTTTTCCCAATGCAATGAAAATATGTGATTAAAATTTACCTCCAACACGCAGGTGGTACCTAATATGAGTTGACCTTTTCTACACTAAATCATCCCCATTTTACCCCTCTCTCCCTATAAATATAAACACCTCCACTCTGTAGAGGTGGTTGTTTAACGCGTGGCACTTATTTACATGTATTTTTCCCAAAATGCAATGAAAATATGTGTGATTAAAATTTACCTCCAACACGCAGGTGGTCCCTAATATGAGTTGACCTTTTCTACACTAAATCATCCCAATTTTACCCCTCTCTCCCTATAAATATAAACACCTCCAGTCTGTATATGTAATTTGTGTAATCAATCCCCTGAGAAACCATTTATACATACTGTGTGAGAATTTAGCTGATGGATTTTGATTCTTCACCATCTTCTTCTTCATCTTCGTCCTCTCGAAAAAAAACACGGCATCCGTTATATAGAGGAGTAAGGCAGAGAAAGAGCGGGAAATGGGTAAGCGAAATCCGCCACCCCGCCAACCCTTGTAGAATATGGCTCGGAACATTCCTCTCCCCGGAAATGGCTGCCGTCGCCCACGACGTCGCAGCTCTGGCGCTGCATGGCGACGTGGCGGCGCTCAACTTCCCCAACTCCGCCCACCTCCTTCCGCGGCCTGCTTCCCTCTCCCACCAAGACATTCAAGATGCTGCTCAGAGAGCTGCTAGGGATATTACTCCCATGCAGAATGTGGAAAGTGCTCAGAATTTCTTCCATTCATCAGCATGCAGCGATTTCGATCAAAGGATTGACGTG
This sequence comes from Pogostemon cablin, assembly GCA_023678885.1. NCBI lineage: Eukaryota > Viridiplantae > Streptophyta > Magnoliopsida > Lamiales > Lamiaceae > Pogostemon > Pogostemon cablin. The sequence continues at coordinate 13,112,929 of CM042983.1, forward strand.
GGAAATGGAGGTGATTTTGTGGATGAGGAAGCGATTTATAACATGCCATTGTTGGTGAATAGCATGGCAGAAGGGATGCTTCTAACTCCACCAGCAGTGAAAAAAGGTTTCTGTTGGAGCCAAGTGGAAGATGATCATGAGATTGATTTCACTCTATGGAGTCAGTGACCAGCTAGTGTTTGAAGACGCTTGGTGTCCCGTTATATTTTAATATTGCATCTACTATTACACGCTTTAGATGAATCATGACATTGTATGCGGAGAAAAACATGAACCTGTCCACTTAAAATTGATATTTTTCTTTTTATGGTATAGATTTTGTCTATATCTTACGTGTCATTCATCCAACGATTTACAATAGTAGATATAACACCAAAATATAACAGGAGATCTGAACTAGTGTAACAGTCTAATTTTCTGTTACATATTGGTTTTACATTTTTGCGGACAATTGAATAAATGACAATCAAAGATATAGACAAAATCTATATTCTAAAAGAAAAATATCAATCATAGAATTTCCTCTGTTCGTGTCACCCATCTGTTTCTAATAGAATAATACCCCTTGTCATTTATCAATTAATTACCACATTAATCATTATATAAATTATCAACAGAATTATTATCGATGGAATACAAACAATATTTATCAATAAAATTGATTTTTCATAGGTAAAAATTACAGACCATCACTTTAGCAACAAACTTTTTTATTAATTCGTAAGTATTTTAGTTTAATAAAATATTTTGTTGGTAAAAATTAAAAAAAGTTTCTTTTAGTATAATATGTATAAGAGAAAATGTAACATCAAAATGTAACTAAAAATTCAGTGTCCAATGATAGTTGCATACATAAATACTCCCTCCGTCTCGATCAAACAGCATAATTTGCTTTTTGCACGTAGATTAAGGAGTATTATTATTTTATGTAAAATGAGTATGTGTATTAGAGAGATGTGATAGGTAGTGGTGGACTATTGGTGGGGTCTTTTTACTAAAAGAGGAAAATAATGCAATTTGGACGGGACGTCCAATATAATAAAATGGTGTTATTTGGGCGGGAAGGAGGGAGTAGTCATTTTCCCACAATTAAGTGGAATTTAATATTGAGTTTCTTAGAAAATACTCTCTTCGTTTCGATTTCAATTTCATGTTGTTGTAGCATATACTCCCTCCATCCAGTTCTAAGGTATTTGTTTCTTTTTTAATGTGGATTAAGACGTATTATTATTATTATATGTAAAGTGGGTAGTTTTATTAGAGGGAAGTGGTGGATCATATTGTGTACTTTTTTATTAAATAGGGGAAATGGATTGAAACGGACGCAAAAAATAGTAAGATGGACACCTTAAAAGCAAACGGAGGAAGTATAAATAAATAAAGTCGTCTTTTGACTTACTTTTGAAGATAATATTTTTTTTAATAAATGAATTATTAAATATATTATGTGTAAAGTGGATGATAATTTTAAAATTAAAATATGTTATTATTTATCAAGTGTCAATTTCATTTATAAAGGTGTGTGAACTTGAATATGAAATCAAAATGAAAAGCGTAAAATTCAGTTATTTGAATGTCAATCGTGTAGTAATTTTTACAAAAAAAAGAGTTCAGTTATCTCTCTATCCCGCCACAGGAGTTACATTTTACTCCCTCCGTCCCAACTTCAATGTCATATGTTCCGTTTTGGTCGTCCCAAATTCAAGTTCACATTTCCATAAAAAGAAAAATTACTAACTAATATCCCTCTAACATACTTTAATTTCAAATTTAACATCACCTTTTTAACACAAATAACATACTTTATCATTTATTTATGGGTTAATTGCATAAAAAAATACCCACCTTTACCTTAGTAAAAATCCACAACCTTTTATTTATTTATTTTTTTTGATCGGAAAAAATTAATTTGTTAGTGATTAAAAGTTAGTATAACCATACTTCAAGATTATTCACCTAACTTCCTTATAACTCTCAATTCTCCAATTCATTCCCAAAAAGAATCGAACCTGAGTCACTCACCTTAGTAAGAAGCCCAGTGACAAGTGGGCTAGCTAACCCTCTTGGTTCCACAACCTTTTAGTTGCTTTGCAAATCACACTCACATGCAGCATGATGTTGGCCGAATGAATGATTTGTCAATTTTTATTTACTAATTTTTTAAATGTTGGGTATATGGGGTAGTATTTAAAACGGCTTATGGATTACTTTTGGTAAAGTCGAATCAAGAGTTATACTCTTTCTCCTTAAGACGAAATTGCTCTGTACTTCAGGTGCTTACGGACTATAGCAATCGCCTCCAAGATACAACGACTTTGAATTTTGGACTTGTAGCACAACTAGTCCAAAATTATCGGCGAACGAACTAATATTTTAGAACTTTCGGACTCGGGTAGGATAATTCTAGAACTAATGGACTAGAATGTAATATGCAAGTATTGAATGCAGGATTGGAATGATCTTTACAAATGATTTTGGGGCCTATTTATAATAGTTGAAGAGTTGTGAGGCCTTTTCAGAATGAATGTCTTGATTCATTCTGGACCCTTGGATCATGCCTTTTGATTAAAGGCTTGATCTAATGGTTAAGATTGCATCCCTTCAATTTGAATTTAAATTCAAATTCTTGGAGCCAAATCCTTCCCTCCACATTTTTGATTTGAACCACAAATGGGCCCGCGAATCAGGCCCGGCCCGGCAAGTGGCCCGACCAGACCGGCCCGATGACCCGATCAGACCCGGCCCGACGACCCGATCCTTCAGGCGACCCGGACGACCCGATCCGGTGCGTACGGTGCACCCTACGTGTACCCAAGTCTAACCCATCGGACCCTAGTTCGGGTCCAAAATGAGTGCTACTATGTACAAGCGTGGGTGCGGCTCGTAGCTTGGTTGGTTGCACCATGTGGTCCACACATTTAATTTAATTCAATAATGTGTGTAGGTAGTAATAAGGAGTTCAATTCTTCCATCTTTTTCCAATGTGGGATAACTTCTCACTTCAACATTTACTCTTCATTTTTCCTTATTTTTCTTGTAATTAATTGCAAATTTCATGTATTAATTACTCATTCACCCGGAATTGGATTTGAGCAAACGTATACACTAAATTCATCTACTCGAAACGTAGTTTCCAAATATGCAATTTGTTTTTTATTTTCGACAAATGAAAATTACAAGAATATTGGTCAAAGGTGGGCTTGACCCACTTCTACACTTAACCAATTCCAACAATCCCCCACATGAATGTAATTAATGCATGTAGACTCTATCGAAAGTTCCGACGAACTGCTATTGCATCAGGATAGGTAGCTTCCGGCTTTGAACCTTCCTTAGTAGAATTTCATCGGATTTACTTGCTGCTTAGTGAACATGATGTTTTGAATTAGTCAACATTTTATGTAAATCAAGTCAACGACACCCACACAATAACAATTCTAATATTCTTCGTTCTCACGTTGTGTCCGATTCGGCCCTGGACCATCTTGGATTCATAAGTGTTTTTTCTCATTCGAAGCGGCCAAACTTCACACTTATATAGGTGATCTCCTATGTAGAGTATCCTGCTATACTCCACTTTTAAGGTATAGGAATCATTAAAAGCTTTTAAGGCTTACCCTCTACCACACTTCTGCAGGCTTGCACTTGATTTGAGAATGAGTTGAGATTATATTTCAAGTACTATTTCGGAACACTTATAACTTAGTTGTCTTATTGAACCATGTTCTTGGGATCTCCAATCATCATGGTTAAGTTACCGCTATAAACGTTCTTTAGTGCGTGGATTTTAAACCCATTCCCATTACTGTACTTGTCATTAGATCTCTATTTATGCTTTTTGTCAACGGATCCGCGATATTTTCCTTAGACTTTACATAGTCGATGGAAATTATCCCACTAGAGATCAATTGCCTAACGATATTATGTCTCCTCCTTATGTGTCGAGATTTACCGTTATACATGTTGCTTTGTGCTCTCCCAATAGTTGCCATGCTATCGCAATGTATCATTATAGGAGGCACTAGTTTGCTCCAACAAGGAATATCCTCTAAGAAGTTTCTAAGCCATTCGGCTTCTTCACCAGCTTTGTCTAATGCAATGAACTCCGACTCCATTGTGGAACGAGCTATGCATGTTTGTTTAGAAGATTTCCATGATACTGCTCCACCACCTATGGTAAATACGTAACCACTAGTGAATTTGGAGTCTTTTGAATCAGATATCCAATTAGCATCCGTGAATCCTTCAACTACAGCTGGATATCTTGTATACAGTATCCCATAACTTAGAGTATGTTTCAAATATCTAAGTACTCTTGTCAATGCTATACAATGTTCTTTATTAGGAATGCTTGTGAACCTACTAAGTTTATGAACAGAGTATGCTGTATCCGGACGTGTACAATTTGTTAAGTACATTAAGCTTCCGATAATTCTTGCATATTTCTGTTGTGATATGGGTTCGCCTTTATTTTTGGCTAGATGTAAATTCATATCCACAGGAGTTTTAGCTGAGGGTAAGTCAAAGGCATCGAATTTCTTAAGTATATTCTCTACGTAGTGAGATTGTGTTAAGACAATTCCATCAGGTGATCTAGAGATTCTTATCCCTAGTATGACATCAGCCTCACCCATATCCTTCATGTCAAAATTCCTTTTCAACATGTTCTTAGTATTCACAATCACTTTGTGATTACTTCCTATTATGAGCATGTCGTCTACGTATAGACATACAATTACATACTCATTAGGCGTGCCTTTTATGTAGACACACTTATCACGTTCATTGATTTTAAATCCATTTGATAGCATAGTTTGATCAAACTTTTGATGCCATTGTTTAGGTGCTTGTTTTAATCCGTATAAGGATTTTATTAACTTGCACACTTTCTTTTCTTGGCCAGGGGCAACAAACCCTTCAGGTTGTTCCATATATATTTCCTCTTCTAATTCACCATTTAAGAAAGCTGTTTTAACATCCATTTGGTGTATCTCAAGATTATGCAAAGCTGCAATTGCTATGAGAACTCTAATGGATGAAATTCTTGTCACAGGTGAATATGTGTCGAAGAAATCATATCCTTCCTTTTGTTTGAATCCTTTAGCTACTAAGCGAGCCTTGTATTTGTCAATTGAACCATCAGCCTTGTCTTTCTTCTTTAGGATCCATTTGCATCCTAAAGGTTTGTTGCCCGGTGGGAGATCGACCACCTCCCAAGTATGGTTTTGCATAATGGATTCAATTTCGCTGTTGATAGCCTCTTTCCAGAGAGGAGCATCTGGACTAGACAATGCTTCATGTATTGTCCTTGGTTCATTTTATAGCATGTAGCTTATAAAATCAGAACCAAAGGATTTTTCCTTCTTGGTTCTTTTACTACGCCTTGGTTCTTCCTCCCTTTGAGGTGAACCTTTTTCTATAGCGTCATGAGTTCTTTTATGCGAGCTCACTTCTTGTTTTTCCTTCTTAGGAAAATATTCTCAAAGAACACTGCATTTCTAGATTCAATAGTCATTCCCTCATTCATTTCAGGAACTTCTGACTTATGAACCAAGAAACGATATGCACTACTATTGTATGCATAACCAATAAAGATGCAATCAACTGTTTTGGGTCCTAGCTTTACTTGTTTTGGTTTAGGTACCTCAACTTTTGCTAGGCACCCCCACACTTTGAGGTAACCATATGACGGTTTCCTTCCTTTCCATAATTCATATGGAGTTTTATCTCTTTTCTTGTGTGGTAGTTTATTAAGAACGTGGTTTGCCGAAAGCACCGCTTCTCCCCACATGTTCTGGGATAGGCCCGAGCTAATCAACATAGCATTCATCATCTCTTTGAGAGTTCTATTTTTTTGTTCTGCAACGCCATTAGATTGTGGTGAGTATGGTGCTGTAGTTTGATGAATAATGCCATTTTGTAGACAAAATTCTTCAAATGGAGAGCCACATATTCTCCACCTCTATCACTTCGAATCATTTTGATTATAATGCTTAGTTGATTTTCGACTTCATTCTTAAAGTTTATGAATGCATCTATTGCTTCATCTTTCCCTCTTAGAAGATATATATAACAATACCTTGTGCAATCATCGATAAATGTAATGAAGTAATTCTTACCCCCTCTTGTTGGTGCGAACTTTAAATCACATATATCAGTATGGATTAGTTCTAGAGGTGTAGTACTTCTTTCCACTGAATGAAATGGAGTTTTTGTCATTTTTGCTTCAACACAAATTTCACATTTCTTTTGTGGATCTAGTTCCATTATTGGCAACAAATTTAAGTTGACTAATTTTCTTAGTGAATTTAAACTTGCATGTCCTAATCTATCATGCCATATATTAGAACTCTCGGCCAAGTAAGAAATAACTTTTCCTTTATTTTTAATATCACGGTGTACAGTCATTACATTTAGTTTGAAAAGACCCTTTTCAAGGTAACCTTTTCCTACAAACATTCCACTTTTGGATAATATATATTTGTTAGACTCATACACTTGTCTAAATCCGGCTTTACTAAGCAATGATCCAGACACTAAGTTCTTGCGGATGTTAGGGACATGCAACACATCCACAAGTTGGAGCTCTTTTCCCGATGTCATCTTCAACACAATTCTGCCTAGTCCAATGACTTCAGATGTTGAAGAATTTCCCATAAATAATTTTCTACCATTTATCGGGATGTAGGTAGAGAATATTTCCTTGTCCGAACAGATGTGTCTTGTTGCTCCACTATCCACAAACCATTCTTGTGGATTATCCACAAGGTTTGCTTCAAAGACCACAGCCGCTAGGTTTAGTTCGGACAAGTTGGCGGATACCGACTTCTCTTCGGTTAGGTTAGCTCGGCTGTTGTTTTCCTTCTTTGGTTGACGATAGTTTTTCGCCATATGTCCGGGCTTGTCACAGTTGTAGCAGTTGCCTTTAATCTTCTTTGCAGGCTTTTATTTTTTGTCATTCCGCTTTCTCTTTTTGTTTGCCCCGGATTCAGCCAAATTAACTCTTGCCTCTTTGCTTGACTTGATTTCAGACTTTCGATTATCTTTTTCGATCCTTAGTCTCACGATCAAGTCTTCAAGCATCATTTCTTTTCTTTTATGCTTGAGATAGTTTTTAAAATCTTTCCACAGAGGCGGTAGCTTTTCAATTAAAGCAGCTACTTGAAAAGATTCACTCAATTCCATACCCTCGGCATGGATGCCATGTAAGATCAGTTGTAGTTCTCTAACTTGATCCAATACAGTCTTGGAGTCCACCATTTTGTACTCGAGGAATCATCCGACTATGAATTTCTTCATTCCGGCGTCATCCGCTTTGTACTTCTTTTCAAGTGACTCCCATAGTTCTTTAGAAGTTTTAAAATCTGTATAAACATTATAGAGTGAGTCATCTAACCCATTTAGAATGGAGTTACGACACATGAAGTCACTATGTTTCCAGATTTGAACGGCAACTTTCTTTTGATCATCAGTTTCATCTTCTTCAACCGTTGGAGCAACTTCCATCAAAAAATGAGCGAGGTTGAGTGTTGTTAAGTAGAACAGCATTTTCTGTTGCCAGCGCTTAAATTCCGTTCCATCGAACTTAGGTGGTCTCTCGGCGTGAACAGGTGCAGTAGTAACAGTAGCAGGTACCGGTGCAGTAGTAACATTAACAGGTACATCAGTAGCCATCTTTAAATACAAAATAATTTCGTCTTAAGATTGTTGGGTATATGGGGTAGTATTTAAAACGGCTTATGGATTACTTTTGGTAAAGTCGAGTCAAGAGTTATACTCTTTCTCCTTAAGACGAAATTGCTCCGTACTTCAGGTGCTTACGGACTATAGCAATCAAGCGTGGGTGCGGCTCGTGTCTTGGTTGGTTGCACCATGTGGTCCACACATTTAATTTAATTCAATAATGTGTGTAGGTAGTAATAAGGAGTTCAATTCTTCCATCTTTTTCCAATGTGGGATAACTTCTCACTTCAACATTTACTCTTCATTTTTCCTTATTTTTCTTGTAATTAATTGCAAACTTCATGTATTAATTACTCATTCACCCGGAATTGGATTTGAGCAAACGTATACATTAAATTCATCTACTCGAAACGTAGTTTCCAAATATGCAATTTGTTTTTCATTTTCGACAAACAAAAATTACAAGAACATTGGTCAAAGGTGGGCTTGACCCATTTCTACACTTAACCAATTCCAACATTAAATGTGAAATTTAATTTGGCCTGTTATTAATCCACGTTTCCTCTCTCCTCTTATCCTCAATCTCAGCACTCCATTGCTCTCTCTACGAAGACGGCACGTTCCGAAAGACGACCCTTCACTGTTGTATGACATACTGTACTCCTCCTCCGAGTAGCACTCGTTGATGTACTCTGCCGTCCACGGATCCTCCGTCACTTTCATCTCCGTTCTCCAATTTATGTTGTATATCCACTCTGCAACAACAAAATTTAGAAGAAAAGAAAATTTGATTAAATTTCGTTTTGAGTTTCCGAAAAAAAAATGCATGAAAAAAATCCCTAAAAAGGGGAACAATAAATAATTGCCATTAAAAATGAGAGAAAATCTAGTGTCTGACGGAGCATAAAATAAAGGGGAAGTAATGGCGGATCTTTTAAAGTTTCACAGCATTAATGAAGAGAAATAACACGGGCACTACCTGGGTTGTTTGTTTTATGGGTTTCTTTAAATCAGAGGCATTGCTCCCATGGAAATTGAGGGAGGCTTGTGAATTGATTTCCACGGCGTTTACTGGCGGCGAATCCGACCCACGCGCCGCTCCCCTCCATCGCCGGTCCTACTTCTGCTACTACCACCGTGTTGGTGTTGGTGATTCAACAAGCAGTTCTGGAGATGCAGAGGGAGAGAGAGTCAAATGTATTTTAATAACAGACAAAATTAAATTTTATTTACATTAAAAAAATGCCACATCATTCATTCGGGCTGCTGCCGTGGGTGCGCTTTGCAAAGCAACTAAGAGGTTGTGATTTTTTTTATTTTCCAAATTCTAAAAGTTTGGATTAAATTTTAATTAAGATAAAGATGAGTATTTTTTATGCAATTAATTCTTTATTTATTATTCAAAAATATCATACTACCCTCAAAAGTAAGTTAGAAAGTGACTTTTCTTAAACCCCGTATCTACAATAAACGTGAAGATGAATTTAGGACATATGGAGTACTAATTATGGCGTATCGCTATAAGAGTTATATTTCTTTTTTAGTAGATGAGACCCACATAAATCAATTACTTTACTTCCATGGGGACCCCACATAATACTAATATAACTACCCATTACACATTAAATTATTATATTTATCAACACACTATACATTAAAATAGTACTATTATATTTCTTAATCTCCATGCAAACAGTAAACGTAACTATTTTCATAGTACGTAGGAATACTTTTTATTTGCCTTTTGAATTAACGAAAATTTCATATCTAATGAAATATTTACGGTATAGTTTTCATTTATATGAAATTGTTGTATCATATTATTATAATACAAACACATTGTGATTCATGTATTAATGATTTTTTTAGAGTTTAATCTTTTTGTTTAAGTAAGGTTTAATATTAATTTTAAATTAGTTATGATGACAGAAATACTAAACTTTGAGCTAAAGTTTTGTTCTTTCTCATAATTACTTAAGATTTTAAATTCTGTAAAAAATTATATTTATATTGATTTAATAAATGACTATGAGTTTTTGTTAAATTTTATTCAATTTTCACTGAAAAACCGTCACATGCATTCAATTTGAAGAAAATGGAGAACATTTGCTGAGGTGGTGATCGTCGCTATTTTCACTTAAATTTTAGTGTCTTTTTATTTGTATTTTTATATGATTTTACCTATTTTGTGTATCTTTTGGTGGTGTTTTATGTTCATATGGAGATTTGTGCTATAAATTAATATAATGGTAAAAATGAACTTAATTGTATGAAAAACAGGTGAAAACAAAGCAAAACAGAGTCGGGAGTCGAAACGGAAAGAAAGGGGGAGAACTCGACATACCTCGACTTGAGTCACGGGCTCGAGTCGAGTTGGTGCTGAAAGCCCGACCATGGACGTCTACTGTACACATCATAACACATGATCGGCCTCCCCTATTAGTCGAGCTCCGAAGCTTGAGTCGAGTCTTGTCACAACCACAAATCTGCAGAAGAACACGCACCGACTCGAGTCGAGCTGTACCAGCTCGAGTCGAGTTCGGCAATTTGTTGGGATTTTAATCAGCGGTTATTCTAGATGGTTCTAGGCCTATAAATACCCTATTTGCGTGAAAATTACGGAAGGAATCATTCTGGACAGTTTCTACACCTACACTTCACCACATTTCACACACACTTCACCTCCATTTATCCATTCCATCCATCCTTCATCCAATCCACTTGATTTCCTCAAATCCACCCACTATTCCATCAATTCACCAATCTAAGAAGGGAAGATCATTAAGGAGTAAAGATTGTAGTACGTTGAAGGAAGAGAAGGCCAAGTTTGAAAGGGAGGCCTCTCAACCTCTGATTTGTTATTTTTTTATTATTTGGTGCAATTGGAGCATGCCATGGATTGTATTGAATTTATAATGTTGTAATGGCTAGTCCTCATGTGAGGCTAGCAGTATGATTGGTTAATGATTATGTAGATTTTGCACATCACAAGTTTGAAAAATTGATTGTTATGAATATTTTCTATTATGAATGCATATTCTCATCTTATGTTATTATATGTGTGGTTGGTTTCTTTTAGCAGTGGTTAGGATGGACAATCCAATTATGTATTTAGGGTAATTGATTGAATCATTGATGACATGAGATGACTTCATTAGTATGTGAAGAGTTTGGCTAAAATCTTCTTGTGCTTAGAACCTCATAATAGGACATTGGTAAGAATTACTTGCAAAAGTGTTTGAACTAATGAGGAAAATCAAGTCAAAACTCACTTGACCTTAGAAAGAGAACATAGGAAAACGTCCGTGCCTCATAGAGAAAATTCTTCGTGATAATATCTCTAGTAGGTATATTAATATCTATAAGTACCTATAGGAATAGTGAGGATTGGAGATACTCTTAGTTAGTGCCCTTAATATCATAACATGATGATCATCAATGCATCTGTGTATGTGAATCTATATGCCTTTTCCATGATGTTGCTAATCTTGCATACTTCTTAGATTGTTCTACATTCATCCATCTTTCCTTCCATTTGTGCCTTGTTATTCCATTTTTATTGCCTTCTAATTGTTGGCAATTGGATCTTATGGTGAACGTGATTCAATAAGAAAAACAGATAATCACGTACAGCGGAAGCATAAAACAATTACCTGTCTTCTGGATTGGGGTAGAGGATGATGATCTATGAAGAACACCTCTGACCTTCTACAGTATATCCCAAAGTTGACTCTCTGGTGTTGTGTGGCCAACAATCCCCAGAGAGTTCTCAATCTGCTCCTAAACTGTTCTCTACGTAAGTGGCGCAGACTTAGGTTATTAGGAACTGAGATAACTTATATACTTGGGCTACTGCAGGGACCAGGAGGAGAAATTGGGCTGGGCCTCAATCAGATTTAATTAACCAAGCTTAGCCCAAAGCTTTTAATTAAATCCAATAAGAATAATATAGTCCACTAAAATATTATTATTGCACTACCCGTCCAATCCCAAAATTACGTTCTGGGCTCCTTCTTATTATGAGCCCGATAGTCTCCCCATGTTTAAGATATACAATGTCCATTAATTAATTAAGTTACTGACAACTCAAATTAATTAATATCTCATCCGAGAGTAGTACCACTCAACCTTATTATCATGCCGAAAATTAATCCACTTGCAAGATTTACATGATAAACCTTATGAGCTCCTCAAGGGGACATCATCAACCTATGACGGACATGGATTCCTTCTACAATCAACAGCACACCATAGAGACAGCACTACTTCCCAACTCACCGAGTTTGTTGATTTAATACATTTAAATCTCACCCATTGATGAATCAAAGAAATATATACTGCCTTACGTGTCGAGGTTATTGTATAGGGATTAAGAGCACGAACATCCATAATAACAGAGATCAAGTTCTTCTATATAGACAGTACAAGTCGAACGATCTCAGACGGTCCTACTCAATACACAAAGCAGTGTACTAATGTGGTTCTATAGTCAAGACAAACTAATACCAAACCACACTACAGCCATACCGATAGATAGTCCCCGTCTACCTCGGTTGTGAGCATCTGTTTATACTTTATAAGAAAACTAATAATATGATCTTCCGCGTGTTGTCGCACAACATATTATCTACAGTATAAAGTAAATGGACTTTTGCACAAACATATAAATAAATAATTTATAATATGAAAAACAGTTTGATCATATGATTCTCATTTCAAATAAAATCGTTATTACATTGTTCAATACAAAAGCAAGGCTTTTAGTATACAAATCTAACAATCTCCCACTTATACTAAAAGACTACGCTGCCTTATCTGCTGACACGCATCTAATCCCCATTCCTTCTACATGCCCATCGAACGCTTTCGCTGGAAGGCTCTTAGTAAAAGGATCAGCTAGGTTATCCTCAGATGCTATCTTAGCAACAACGACTTCCCCTCTTTTAACGATGTCTCGTATCAGGTGGTACTTGCGCTCAATGTGTTTACTCGCCTTATGAGCTCGTGGTTCCTTCGAGTTTGCTACTGCACCACTGTTATCACAATAAATTGTGATTGCTTTGGGCAAACCAGGAATCACATCCAAGTCCATTAAGAAGTTCCTGAGCCATACTGCTTCTTTAGCTGCCTCAGAGGCTGCTACATATTCAGCTTCCATGGTAGAGTCCGCAACGCATTTCTGCTTTACACTCCTCCATATTACGGCTCCTCCTCCAAGAGTATACACATAACCCGAGGTGGATTTACTAGCATCCCTATCTGACTGGAAATCCGAATCAGTATAACCCAAAGGTAACAAAGTGTCTGCCCGGTAAACCAGCACATAATCCCTAGTCCTTCGCAGGTACTTCAAAATATACTTTACCGCAGTCCAATGCCCTTGTCCTGGATTACTTTGATACCTACTGACCATGCCCACGGCATAACAGATATCTGGTCTCGTACATAGCATAGCATACATGAGACTTCCCACTGCCGAAGCATAAGGGACCAGCTTCATTGCCTCTATTTCATGTTGTGTCTTTGGACACATTTTCTTAGCTAGAGGTATTCCATGTCTGAAAGGTAGAAAACCTTTCTTGGAATCTTGCATGCTAAAACGAGTTAGTATTGTATCAATATATGAAGCTTGGGATAAGCACAACATTCTTTTCTTGCGATCCCTTATTAATTTGATCCCAAGAATGTGTCCGGCCTCTCCCAAGTCCTTCATCTCAAACTGCTTGGACAGCCATACCCTTACGCCCGACAATACCTTTACATTGTTTCCAATGAGCAGAATATCATCCACGTAGAGTATAAGAAATACCACTACGTTTCCGTCACACTTCTTGTATACACATGATTCATCCGGACATTGAATAAATCCATATGACTGGATTACTTCATCAAAATGGATGTTCCAAGATCTTGAAGCTTGTTTCAATCCATAAATGGACTTTTTAAGCTTACACACAAGATGCTCTTCGCCCTTTGCAATGAAACCCTTTGGTTGCTTCATATAGATGTTTTCCTCAAGACTTCCATTCAGGAAAGCTGTCTTGACATCCATCTGCATACTTCATAATCCATATGAGCAGCAATAGACAAAAGAATCCGGATTGACTTAAGCATGGCCACGGGCGAGAAGGTTTCCTCATAATCGATTCCTTCTTTCTGAGTATATCCTTTAGCCACAAGCCTTGCTTTAAAGGTTTCCACCTTACCGTCAGATCCTCTTTTTCTCTTATAGATCCACTTGCATCCAATAGCTTTTACACCATTAGGTGGTTCTACAAGCTCCCAGACATGATTAGAATACATGGATTCTATCTCAGATTTCATTGCGTTTTACCATAATTGAGCATCTTTATCCTGTAGTGCCTCGTTGTAATTCCATGGGTCAATTTCATGTTCACCTGGGACCAAGTCGGATGACTCTCCCAATCCCATAAATCTATCCGGTTGTCTGGCAACCCTCCCACTACGACGAGACTCCACAGGTATTTGTGTATCATGTGTGACACGCGGTGCAGTGTCCTGTGGTATATCCTCTTGCACAGTTGGTATATTGTTTGGTGTTTCCTTTCTAACTTCTTCTAGAACAATTGTACTCTTGGGTTTGTGATTCATTACATAATCTTCTTCCAAAAATCTGGCGTTCGTACTCACGATCACCTTTTGGTCATTAGGATCATAAAATAGACCACCCCTCATTCCTTTAGGATATCCTATAAACAGACAAACATCCGTACGCGATTCTAACTTATCAGCATCTTGCTTCAACACATGTGCCGGAGCACCCCAAATCCGAAAGTGTTTGAGACTAGGCTTTCGCTTTGTCCACAATTCGATGGGTGTTGAAGCTACTGATTTAGAAGGTACTAAATTCAGGATATAAGCCGCTGTATCCAAGGCATATCCCCAAAATGAGCTGGGTAATTCCGAATAACTCATCATAGATCTTACCATTTCCATAAGAGTCTTATTTCTTCTTTCCGCTACACCATTCTGCTGTGGTGTACCCGGTGTAGACAATTGGGATTCAATCTCATTTTCTGATAAATAATTCCTAAACTCTCCCAAGAGGTATTCGCCACCACGATCAGATCGTAGTGTCTTGATATATTTTCCAAGATGTTTTTCCACATCAGCCTTGTACTCTTTGAATTTATCAAAGCACTCAGACTTGCGGCGCATCAAATAAACATACCCGTATCTAGAATAATCGTCAATGAAAGTGACAAAATATTCATAACCACCTATTGCCTGGACAGACATAGGACCACATAAATCTGAATGAACCAATTCCAACAAATCCTTGGCTCTATACCCCTTTGCCTTGAAAGGCCTCTTGGTCATTTTTCCTTCCAAGCAGGATTCGCAAGTTGGATAATTTTCCACTACTAATGAACTCAGAGGTCCATCAGCTATCAACCTTTGAATCCTACTCAAGTTAATATGACCTAGTCTTAGATGCCAAAGATATGTTTGGTTCATTTTAGAAGGTTCTTTTCTCTTATTAGTAGATGTATCATTCGTTTCAATTTGTTGCACTGTGGGAGTAATTGGATTAAGAGTATACAAATTATCTATCAATGCACCATCACAGATAAAAATTCCATTTTTCCTTAAAACAACTTTGTCATTAAAAGAAACAGAATATCCATCCATAAACAATTTAGAAACTGAAATTAAATTCTTTCTAAAATGAGGTACATAAAGACAATTCCTCAAAACAAGAGTTTTATTCTTATTAAAAGATAAATAGACGTCTCCCACTGCAATAGCTGCTACTCTTGTAGCATTTCCCATGAGTATAGTAATATCTCCATCACTGAGCTGTCGGGTTTGGTGGAACCCCTGCAAAGAATTGCAGACATGGTCAGTGGCTCCCGTATCTACACACCAAGTGTCAGCAGATACAGCCGCTAAACATGATTCAACAACTAGTATATAAGACTTACCATTCCTGTTCCCCTTCAGAAGAGGGCAGTCTGCCTTGTAGTGTCCCGGCTGCTTGCATTTGAAGCACTTGCCTTTAGGCTTCTTGACCGCACCAGTCTTTGCTTTCACTTGGTTCATCGGTGCTAAATTTTCTTGCTTCTTTTTCTTCCTACCGCCTTTCGGCCTAGGATGAGCAGCATATTCAGCAACATGAACCTAAGGAGGTCTACGAAACAGTTCTTCCGCCGCCACAAGTTCTGTCAGAAGTTCCGCCAATGTGTACAAATGTTTGTTCATACCATAGTTCAGGCGAAACTGCTCAAAACTCCTAGGCAAGCTTTGGAGTATGATATCGACCTGGGTTTCCCCATCGATTTCAGCTCCAAGAACTTCCAACTCATTGAGTTGGCCTATCATCCTGAGGACATGTTCCCTTACGGGAGTGCCCTCAGCCATTTTGGTATTCATCAAGACCGACATGCCCTTCGACCTAGCAGGACGACTCTGATGTCCGAAGAGTTCCTTAAGATTATGCATCATATCATAGGCGGTCTCCATGGCTTGATGCTGAGTCTGAAGCACATTTGACATAGAAGCCAAAATATAGCATTTAGTCATCCTATCAGCCTTGGTCCACTTATTATAAGCATTTCTTTGCTCTTCGGTAGAGTCATCATTAGGTTCCGGAGGACATTCCTCAGAGAGAACAAAGATATAATCTTCAGCAGTTAAAACAATGTCCATGTTTCGCTTCCAGGCGACATAATTTGTACCAGTAAGTTTATGCTCTTTAAGTATTACAGAAAGTGAGTTGAGTACCATTTGAAAATCCTGAGAATCATAATTAAATTAAACAGATCAAACATTTCGAATTTATCAATTTATATTGAATCCCTCAAAACAATATAAAATAAAATTCACCAACATCTCAAGCACCGTGGATTTGCATGCCACGTTAGGGTGGACGTATACAAACCCGAACATTTACAAGAGTAGGTTTTACCCATTAATTTCATTCGTCAACCTGACTTTATGACAAAATAATTAATAGTCGGTTACTTTTTAGCCATGCAAATAACAGCAGTGACTCCGTTGGGGAGGATACTTATTATTTACACCTAAGTGTATACCATTATTTGATTCCAAGTCCGCTGCCCAAGCTTATGTGCCTTCAGTTGGTGAAATCCACACGCGCTCGGATAACTTTCTATAATCATCATTAAGAAGTTTATACTAGTGAACCATGAATAAACTCATCCGTTAGGGAGGAAGGCTCTAATGCCAACGCGCAAGTTTACTCATATCACTTACAAACCAATAATGGAGGCCATGGGAATTTATTTACCAATCCCCTCTCCCACTTAGTTATTTAGCACAGAGGGTTTTTAACATTCATATAATATTTCATAATAAAATATACAACCTAGCATGCTTCTATTAAAGTAATTTAAATCAAATAAATCACATAGAACATGCCATTCACATATATAACAATTAATTGTCAAGCAAAATAATTAAATCAATTATATATAATAATTAATTGCTTAATAAAACTGTTGGATCAATAATGGGCCCAGCATTCCCAAACATAATTAGCATAAAATGAGCAGCTCCTTATTCAAATAATAATGCCCATTTACCCAGCCAATTTTATTTCCTTGGAACAAGCCCAATATAAATCATGGCCCAACACCACAAACAATTAAACAAAATTGGGCCCAGCTGCACAAATAATTAAATGCCATCCAAGAAGCCCAAACCTCAAAAAATAAAAAAAAAACAGGCCCAACAGCACTTAATTAAAAAAAAAAAAAAAAAACCCAATTAAGGGTGAAGCCCTAGGAGCAGCCGCCGCCTGCCTCCTCTTCATCCTGCAGGGACACCGGTGCAACCAGTCGCCGCCGAGCCGCTGTCTCCAATGGCGCCGCCAAACGACCACCGGAATTTTACCGTTGGCCCGCCGCCGAGTAGCTACCGGCCGCAGTCTCCTTCCAGCCGTAGCTTCACTGCCAGCAGTCAACGGCTGGAAACAATACCGCTGCGGCAACCGGCGGCCGCACCCACAGTCGTTCGCTGTCCCGCCGTCAGTCAGCCGGAATCACTTCCTCCGCCTATTGCCGTGCTGGCCCCACACCGGAGACCTCGCAGCAGTATCGACCAGCGCCGCCTCGCACCACTGCGCACCGCCACAGACAGACCAGCTGCGCTCTTCCCTCGCCAATCCGATGATTTCCGCCACCCCCATCCGCATCCAGACCGCCGATGCAGTCCACGCTTCGGAGGCCGCATCGATTCCGTCGCCAAGCCATGACACGCCTTCAGATTCGCACCGATCTTCTCCGATCCGACCGGAATTGGGTGGAACTCAATCGGATCCCTCCTCTGTCGGACACCATCACGAACGCACCTGGGAGCAACAACAGTGGCCCTATCACGCTTTCTGCTTCGACGATCGACACGCGCTGCTGGAACTTCACGGATTCGTCGAGAGTCAGCGCGAACGCACCGCCATCGTCTGTCTGTGTGACTCCGATCCATTCGAAACCACTCACCATACAAGCGCCGCCATGACTGATTTGGTCCGACCGAGGCCACCATTCGTCAATAGTCGGCACCAGTCAGACGCTGCCGCCTCTGTCTTCTGTCCACGCGCCGTCGGGATGTAAACCCATTGTGCAGGGTGAGCGTGTGTGATGTGGGCAACAGACATATAGATTTCGTGTATGAAATATGTGTGAACAGTGTATACAGTCAACAAAAACCACACATCATTCACATGAATGAATGACACACATCCAACCCCAAACACACAGAAGGATCAATTAACATGTGATTAAAGCCAGATTATAACAATTAATCAAATAATCACAAAAAAACATCCTTACAAATCACGTTTCACCAAAAAACAAGGCTCTGATACCAATTGTTGGCAATTGGATCATATGGTGAACGTGATTCAATAAGAAAAACAGATAATCACGTACAGCGGAAGCATAAAACAATTACATGTCTTCTGGATTGGGGTAGAGGATGATGATCTGTGAAGAACACCTCTGACCTTCTACAGTATATCCCAAAGTTGACTCTCTGGTGTTGTGTGGCCAACAATCCCCAGAGAGTTCTCAATCTGCTCCTTAACTGTTCTCTACGTAAGTGGCGCAGACTTAGGTTATTAGGAACTGAGATAACTTATATACTTGGGCTACTGCAGGGACCAGGAGGAGAAATTGGGCTGGGCCTCAATCAGATTTAATTAACCAAGCTTAGCCCAAAGCTTTTAATTAAATCCAATAATAATAATATAGTCCACTAAAATATTATTATTGCACTACCCGTCCAATCCCAAAATTACGTTCTGGGCTCCTTCATATTATGAGCCCGATAGTCTCCCCATGTTTAAGATATACAATGCCCATTAATTAATTAAGTTACTGACAACTCAAATTAATTAATATCTCATCCGAGAGTAGTACCACTCAACCTTATTATCATGCCGGAAATTAATTCACTTGCAAGATTTACATGATAAACCTTATGAGCTCCTCAAGGGGACATCATCAACCTATGACGGACATGGATTCCTTCTACAATCAACAGCACACCATAGAGACAGCACTACTTCCAAACTCACCGAGTTTGTTGATTTAATACATTTAAATCTCACCCATTGATGAATCAAAGAAATATATACTGCCTTACGTGTCGAGATTATTGTATAGGGATTAAGAGCACGAACATCCATAATAACAGAGATAAAGTTCTTCTATATAGACAGTACAAGTCGAACGATCTCAGACGGTCCTACTCAATACACAAAGCAGTGTACTAATGTGGTTCTATAGTCAAGACAAACTAATACCAAATCACACTACAGCCATACCGATAGATAGTCCCCGTCTACCTCGGTTGTGAGCATCTGTTTATACTTTATAAGGAAACTGATAATATGATTTTCCGCATGTTGTCGCACAACATATTATCTACAGTATAAAGTAAATGGACTTTTGCACAAACATATAAATAAATAATTTATAATATGCAAAACAGTTTGATCATATGATTCTCATTTCAAATAAAATCGTTATTACATTGTTCAATACAAAAGCAAGGCTTTTAGTATACAAATCTAACACTAATGAGCATTTCTCAACACATAAAATTAATCCTCAAGTATAAGGATATCAATTGTAGTTTTGATGGGCAACCAAGTGATTATCGAACCCGAGGGACGGATTATTATTAATTCGATTATATTCTAACTTATTAAGACTATTATAGCAATATGATTTTGAAGATTAAGTAACTAAGTAACGAATAATTAAAATAACAATTAAAATAACAAGCAGTAGAGATAATACGATTGTGATCAAGTGAGAAATTAGGTAGTTCTTCAGGTCATCCAGTTCTGCTTATTAATTTCCTTTCCATATGTTGATGTCCGACTCTACTAAATGGTTCATGGACGTATCACTAAACCATGTAAGTTCACTCTATAGACACAAGCGAACAAGCGTATGACACGTGTGAATATCTTTGGAGCAAGTGATATAATTCACCCCCTTTCTAGGTACTATCAGTATTAATTAGTTCCCGTGCACTTAGTACTCTAACCCGATATGATCTCTCTTTATAGGTACTATGAGGTTATACTCTTTATCCTACTTATTAACCCGAATAGTATTCAATTAATAAGTATTTGTATAAGATAGCTCTAATAAGACTTTAGAATCCCTTTACTTAGAATTATAACATGTAATTCTGCTTAGCAGTGAACGCACTCAATTAATAAATAAGATATGTATTCAGGCTCTACATAACAGTTAATGATGCACAAAACAACTGTGAGTATGAATTTAAAAAGTATAATCTTATATAAAATAAACCACAAGTAGTATTGTACGGAGTTTACACATGAAAATTCAATTAACTCATAAAACCTTCATAACCCTACAACTACCGAAGCGGTTCTAGCCCATGATTGATCTAGGAACAATCATGGTGGTTGGTAGGATCTTACCCATAGTCTTGAAAATTATAAGATAAGTTAAGTAGCAAAATAAACTCTAGATACGAGCGTCGTCGCGACTCTCTCCGTCTTGAATCTTCACTAGGATCTCACTTGGTTCGACAGACGAACCTCTCTTCACAGCTCCGTAGGTTAGAGTTAGGGCTTGGATGTGTGTAGGATGGATGTGGAATCTAACTCTCTTCTTCATGTGCTCTACATCCCTTTTTATACTTGTAAAGGGCTCCTCAAGGACCTTTGATGGGCTTTTACTTGAGACACACGTCAAATTTCGTAAAAGAAACCTGGAATTACCAAAAATAGCACCAGCGATATTCCGTTCGACCAGACCTCCATTGATCGAGCAAGACCTCCTAGTCGAATGCTGGTAGAGCAAACTCTCTGTAAGTTTTTGCATATTTTGTTCGACCAAACTTCAACCGTTCGACCAAGACGATTCTGATCGAATGGCTTCTCTTGGTCGAGCAATGCTTCTGTAAGTTTTTGTGCATTCTGCTCGACTTGGCTCCCTTGTTCGACCAAACTGACGATGGTCAAGCAAGCCTCTAAGGTCGAACAACCTTCGAAAAATATCTTGAAAAACATGTCTTCCAATTCTGAGCCCTTAAGACCTATTTTCCTGTATAAATACGCTCAAAAAGCCTCAGTAGCCTCTGATTCATGGATTTTCTATAAACAACCCGATTCATCTTGATAATAGACCAAATTGTACTCAACTTCCACATAAATCCGAGCCCAAAACACATGAATTTACACTCTTATCAAACCCCCAAACTTACATGTTGCTCATCCCGAGGCAACGAATTCAAAACAAAGGAAAGAGAGTGTCAATCACGAGATCCTTATAACTAGCACAACCTATTCGAACACATGCAATTGTATCAAATCAAAACATGAAATCCGTCATACCCTTCATTCATGCAAAAATATTAATTAATCACAATACTTCTACGAGTGCTAAGTCATCTAGCTCACGGGTAAGTGTTTGCTCTCTCTCTCAAGTGTAAAATATGTACACTTTACATGTTAGTATATATACTCAAATTCAATTCATATACTCGCGTAACCATAAGCTTGACAAAGGTCTCAAAAATTCATCTACAATTGTCTCAATACTAGGATCACAAAGGACTTGTTTTATGGGTTGTAATGTTGGCTCTTTGGTAAAGGTATGAAAATTTGGGTAAAAGTGACTAATTCATTAGTAGAGAATTACCTTGGAGTTTTGTTTTTCATCAAACAGCTTAATTTCCTTGCTCCATCATCATTCTCATGATCCTTGCAATTCATCGGCTCCTTCCTTTCTTTTGAATCAACATCTTCTTTCTTCAAAGCACAAGGGTACCAATTTCGGGCACTTACCTTCTAAGTAGTTGGGGTACCAGTTTCAGGCACTACCCCTAAACAAGATTTAACCACCATTTTTTTTACTCTTCACTTGGCAAATTTTTCTTTCCCTATTTGATTTCAACGCTTAGCACATCATTCACCTTAACTCTCTACTAGTAATAGGGTATTTTAAGCTTAGCACATCATTCACCTTAACTCACTACTAGTAAATAGGGTATTTTAAGCTAAAGTAAAGGGAATAAAGGCTTTTATTAAAGGCTTACCAAAGAAAAAGCTTTTTATGGCTCAATAGGGCTTCCAATTATATACACATTAAGGTAGGATAACTTTTGGCTAAGTGGCTCAATTATCAATAATGGCCTAAGATCATTTCCTAGTATCTATCAACCATAAATTTCAAACAAGACGGCAAGTCAAGTTCTAGAATACGAGTATACAAATGACTCTCAAGAATAAACTATCACGCTCATAGCATGACCAATAGGCTCAAATTTTCATATGGGTAATAGAATCCTAAGCACTCTTCAAAGCATGTAATTAACATCAACCTTTTCATGAACTTCAAGTAAAAATAGAACATGCTCATCATTAACAAACCAACATGCATCAAAACAAGTGTACATGCATAACATAAAGTATCATCAATAACAATCCAATTCAAACCAATGAATCCATCCTCCACAAATCCAATCAATCAATATCATCAATACAAACCACTCACGCATGAATCTCCTCACATTACAACCACACTACCAACCCACCATCAATCCTCAACCTGTAAAGTTAAAAAGAGAAGGGGGATGAGATGAAATAGACAACGATAAAAACCTGGTGCTACTACTTTTTTGGAGCATCATCATCGCTTGCCTCTCTGCGCCAAACATCGAAATCCCTCTGTAAGGAATCGATCTTCCTATCCAATGCCTCATAGTTATCATTCAAATCTCCCAACTGAAGATTGAGTGCGGCATAATTGTCATTTGCTAAAGCCAGCTGTCTATTTGTCTCTTGCTGGTTTGCATTGAGAGTGGCAAAGTGCTCGTTCATCAATCGAAATTGCTCCCGATAGAAGTGATCCTAAGCCTGTCAGAAGTCTTGCTGCTGCTGTGGCGGTAGCTCAAAGTACTCATGCTCCTGTGGCTGTGGTGGCAGCATCAGAGGCAAATCCATCTCCAGAAAAATGAACGCTGGTGGTGGCGGCTGATCTCTCTCTTCGAAGTCGGCTGGATCTCCTACCATAATCATGTCCTCATCTATGAGGACTCCCTGTAAGTGCATATCGGCAATAAGTCTCCAATCTTCTTCCTCCAAACAAGTCTTCGAGATCACCCTATACTCCGTGGTATCTATCAATAAATTACTGTTGACCTGAATCATAGTAAGATCAACAATAAACAATGAAATCTGAATAAAACAGGGTTCTTGCCACGGATGAACATCCAAGCATCATCCATCCGCTGAATCAACCCCATCCTCACACATGCTGATAGAATCAAATCTGGGTCCCCTCGAATAGGTCGATGCCTGCTCAAATCAACCCTATAATACTGGGCTATCAGAGTAATAAGTCCTACAATGTTCACACGCTGAAATTCGTGGGTAGTGAACTTATGCAGCTGCTGGAAAAAGTAAGCCTTTACATTGAAGTGGACTCCATTAAGCATACACCAAAGCACATACAGCTCACCCCTCGGAATAAAACTCCCCTCGAATCGAGCAAACAGAGTGTTACTCAAAATTCGGTCCATATAAGCAATCACAGGATTGCGGATGAAAGCAACCATTCAAATTGTATCTTCCTCGCCTCCCCGAGATAGATCTCCAAAACTCATCAGGTCTGAAATGATCGTGCTCCACATCAATAATATTCTCACAGCCGATCATCTCATTAAACTCTCGGGCATACATCATCTGCTCTTGCCTACCAATCTGCATCCGAATAGCATATGGAAGATAGTGATCTCCATGCTTAATACTCAACAAACATAGAACCTCAGCAGTTATATGGAAGTACGTCTCTCTCTTCATCTCCATAAACTAGGTTATCCCCACTTGATTGAACATCCAACGAATGTCGTTGGTAATGTTCATCTCCATCATAGCTTGATCATCTTGATATAGTGTCCTCGTTATCTTATGCGCTATAGCTGTCCACAACTCCTTCTTCTCCTCCCAATCTCCGAGCTTAATACCATAATCAGACGGCATCCTCTTGTCCATCTTCATCTTCTTAGCTATCTCACTCTTTGAAGGAGACTTAGTTCCCTTCCTCTTAGACGAAGAAGCAATCTCTTTTCCTACAAAAATTATACTTCAATATATACATAACAAAAGAGATAAAGCAAGTATATCAATCCTAAGACTAACATGAATCCTACTCAAGACTTCAAACTCATGTTCTCAAACCACTCTCAATTTCAAGCGTTTATCCACTCATCATACAACTATAAACTCAACACTTTCAATCAAGATCAATTAAAATCCTTAGTCCTAAAACTTCTTCACACAAACATGCTCTTCTATTTCAACATAAATAACAACGAAATCCTTCAACATGTTCGTCCTCCACATATAATTTCACCACATCAACACTCCAAAACAATGAGCCCATACATGTATATTGAAATTAACCTCAAGCCCACGCTATATATACCACCAATTTCACAAAAATTCAACAATCCAACGTAATTTGAACCATGCCAATGCAAGTGCAATTTTCAACAAGAACACTAACAATTCAACAATCAAATACAACCAAAACTATGTTAAATCTACTCACCCAATCTTCACTAAGCATAATCACTTCGATTCAAGAGTGATAAGTCAGGAGAAATATACCTTTGTTGGCCATAGTGTGCGTGTGGTGCTTGGCAACGAAATCCCCAAAAATTCAAGAAAAACAGCCCCAAATCGGACTTGAAATCTCTCAATTTTGGATGTGGAAGTGCGTGGAAAGGTAGATTAGAGTGTGGGGAAGAATTTGAGAAGAAAAACTTATGGTCCGTATCGGGTGTTAGAGATAGGGTGATGGGAATTCATCAAATGGAATGAATAAACTGGCCTTTTAATTCGACTCCAGAACCTGTTTGGCTAGAAACAAGCCAGTCAAACAAGGGTTCTTGGTTGAACAACACAATTTTGCGCTTAAAAATATGACCCGTTCGACCTCCGTTTGACAAAAATAACTTGGTCGAACAACAGCCTAAGGTCGAACAACCTATGAAATCGCACCCCTATTTTCCTCTGTTTCGTTCGATCACTGCTCGACTTAAAGAACCTGGTCGAACAAGGCTTGCTGGTCAAAAAACCTTATGTAAGTTTTTGGAATTTTGTTCGACCAGCGTTTGACCTAACTGAAGTGGTCGAACAACATGGTCTTGGTCGAACAACCCTACTGGAAGATTTGTGCATTTCGTTCGAACAGTGCTCAACCAGAAAACCTGGTTGAACAATAGCTTCTCGGTCTAACAACTGTCCTAACTCATTAAACTTCGTACTATTCTCGTCTTTCCCTGCAACACTTAAACTATAGGACAACATCAAGTATCAAGATGGAAAAAATTAAGCTAGAGAACCACTTTAGACCATATAAAATCATGTGTAACTCTGCATACGACACACACATCAAAACACCACTAAACATTAGGCAAATTGCAAAAATCGACACTTTAAAATCGGTTAAAGTTTCAATATGCTGTAAAAAATCAACTCCCCTAACAAACATTACAAAGAAAAGATTATACTCTCGGTTCTTCAATGAGATAAGTACATCACACCCCCCCAAAACCTAGTAGAAACTATAGTCGAAACTAAATTTGCAAAAAGATGTAATTTCCGAATAGTAAGCACGTCAAATATAAAAATTTCTTACTCACACTAATGAATAAAGCAATATGAGGGAAAGCCCCCCAACTAGCGCTCTTGTTTAACGTCGGAGAGTCACGACGGTACCTATTTAGTGCAAGGTATCCTCAAAGACGACGCAAGCATCATCCAGCGACTTGTAATGCTTCAATCGATGCCCATTCGCCACTATGATGTCCCCATCTTTGTCTATGAGTTCAAAACTCCCCCCTCCACAGGCTCTATGGATAATGAACGGACCCGTCCACTTCGATTTCAATTTTCCTGCGAAAAGCTTCAAATGAGAGTTAAAAAGTAATACCTCATCACCTTACTTGAACTCTTTGTAGGAGATCTTCGAATCATGCCATTTCTTCATTCTTTCCTTATAGATCTCTGAATTCTTGAAAGCTCAATTTCTGAACTCATCCAATTGATTGATATGAGTCATCCTCAATTACTTTTGATCCTTAAGAGACAATTTCAAGCTTCTCAATGCCCAAAAAGCTTTATGCTGAATTTCTGCAGGTAAGTGGCACGGCTTCCCATAGACTATTTGATACGGTGGCATATCAAGCACCGTCTTGTAAGCAGTTCGGAACCTCCACAATACATCATCGAGCTTCATAGCCCAATCTTTCCTATTGGGCCTGACTACTTTTTCTAAGATTTGCTTTACTTGTCGGTTGGAGACCTCCGCTTGCCCGTTCGCTTGAGGGTGATAGGGTGTAGTAACCCTATGCTTAACACCATAATCCTTGAGAACTTTTTCAAGCAGCTTATTGATGAAGTGTGACCCTCTATCACTCACTAGTGCTCTAGGAACTCCATAGCGGGCAAAGATATGTTTCTTCAAGAAAGATAAAATAGTCCTTGAATCATTCACACGAGTGGGAATGACTTTCACCCACTTAGAAACATAATCCACTGCTAAAAGGATGTAGAGAAATACATTAGAAGGGGAAAAGGTCCCATAAAATCGATCACCCATACATCGAAGATCTCAACAACAATGCTCGGCTGAAGTGGCATCTCATCTCTTCTACTTATGTTTCCCATCCTTTGACATCTATCGCATGCCGCCACATAGGACTCACAGTCTTTGAACAAGGTAGGCCAATAAAGAGCAAATTTAAGTACCTTAGTTACCGTCTTTTGAGCTCTGAAGTGCTCCCCATTAGGATGTGCATGGCAAAATTCAAGAACACTCTCCATCTCCATCTCCATCTCAGGTACACACCTATGGACTATGGAATCCGTACAAATCTTGTAGACAAACGGATCATATCATATAAATGTCTCAACATCCCGCTTGAATTTTGCAAGCTGATATCGGTTGAGATCTCTTGGAATTTCTCCTACGGCAATATAATTCACATAATCCGCATACCATGGATCCATCCCTTGAGTAGCCACTACACATGCTCTTTCCGCTCCTTCAACAAACACTGCCATTATCTTCTCATCAGGGAACATCTCTTCTATGTAATCGAAAGAATCATCACAGTGCTCCCTTGTCTCCAACCTTGATAGGTGATCCGCCAAAATATTTTCGTTCCTTTCTTATCCCGAATCTCCATATCAAAATCTTGCAGAAGAAGAATCCATCTAATGATCCTTGGCTTTGCTTTCTTCTTCTCCATCAAATATCGGATCACAGAATGATCCGTATACACTATAGTCTTCATGCCAACCAAATACTGTCAAAACTTATTGAATACATACACCATAGCTAAAAACTCATTTTCAATAACAGTGTAGTTCTTTTGTGCAGCATCAAAAGTTTTACTCGCATAGTAAATGGCGCAGAACTTCTTCTCCCTCATCTGCCTAAGCACCACTCCAAGTGCTAAGTCACTTGCATCACACATAAGTACAAATGGTTGAGTCCAATCCGGTGTGATCAAGATGGGTATAGTAATAAGCGCTGATGCACATTTTCTTTGCACGCAAAATTAATCCCCAAGTATTAAGGATATCAATTGCAGCTTAAGCAAGCGACCAAGTGAATATCGAACCCAAAGTATGGCGTATTATCAATTTAATTATTTACTAATTAATTAAGACAAGTGTGGCAATATAGTTTTTGAAATTTAATTATAATCTACTAAACAATTAATTAAAATAACAAATAAAATAAAATATCATTAGAAGAATACGAAAGTGGATCAAGTAGGAGAATATGTAGCTCTAGGAAAATCCAGTTTCACTCATTAATTTTCCTTCCGTGTGTTGATGTCCGACTCTGCCTTGTGGAATATAGACGCATCACTAAACCATGCATATCTACTCTATAGACACAAGTAAACATTCGTGTAACACGTGTGAATAACCTTGGATATAATTCCAACCCCCTTTCTAGGTACTATCATTATCAATTATTTTCCTGGCCAATTGGTACTCTAACCCGATATGATCTCCCTTTATAGGTACTATAAAATTACCCTCTTTATCCTGCTTACTAACCCAAATTCAATTCAATTAATAAACATTCATATATGATAGTTCTAATGAAGCTTCGGAGTCCCCTCACTTATAATCATAACATGGAATCCTGTTCATCGGTGCACGCACTCAATCTACAACCAATATATATATTCAGACTCTATATACCAATTGAAGATGCATAAAACGACCATGAATATGGATTAAGAAAGCACAATCATATATAAAATAAATACACAAGTAGTGTTGTATGGAGTTTACACACGAAAGTTTAATTAATTCGTAAAAACCTTCACAATCCTAGTTCTACCAAAAAAGCTCTAGCCCATGATGTTACGAAGAACAATCATGGGTGTTGGATAGATCTTACCCGGATATCTGGAAAATACAAGATAAATTAGGAAATAAAATAAACCCTAGATGCGGGAGTCATCGTGTCCTTCTCCGTCTTGAATCCTCTTCCTGATTCTCTTCTTGATTCCACGAACGAATCTTCAAAGTGATGGATGGATGGAAGAAAGGATGTGGATGATGGTTGGGGGGTGAACCCCCCTTGTGGGGTGTAGGATGGTTGTGTTGTGTTGTATCCAATCCCCCTCTCTATTGTTGTGTCTTCTTGGTGTGAACTACATCCCCTTTTATACTTGTAAGCTCTCCTTATGGACCTAGGATGGGCTTTTTCTTGGAAAACAAGCAGAAACGCGCATTTGGGGTGTAAAAATCGGATCCAGACACGTCCCAGGCATGGATTTTGACCTAGGTTTTGACCTAGGACTTGGTCGAACCCTGGTCGAATCGAAATCGACGATAACTCGTACTTCAGGAATTTTATTCTACCAAAATGGCTGCAGTTCGACCAAGGGGTCTGGTCGAACTGGACTGTCGTGGTCGAATCCTACTTGTGCCGTCTCACTGTTTCGAGTATAACTTCCACATCCGAGCTCCAATTTGAGTGATTCTTGTGCTCACATGATACTCTCTTTCTTGGATTTTTATTCATATAAAGAACTTACAAAAACTCCAAGATTTGAATCTGTAACAAGCCATGGAAAGTAGAACATCCGTTCTATTCGGCACAGCTCGCGCGACGTCACCATTTTACTCATAACTTCCTCGTTTGGAATCCGATTGAGGTGTTCTTTACGCCAAAACGATTCTCTTTTCAGTGGCTTTCCAAAAATATATCACAACACCAGTTCAAAGCTCCACACGAACACAGAATAATTACACAAGTTGAACGTGTGTTTTTCAGCATCATTGCACAAATTGCACCCTTTTCTCCAACTTGGCACTTTTGATCATTTTTTCACCTAAAACTTAATAAAACACCTCAAGTGCACCTTTTTCTCACATATATTGAATATATGATACTTGTGCTAATATACAACATCAATTCTCATCATAAAGGTGTTAGATTGGACACTAAAACACGCTTATTTCCACTCTCAACAAGCGCCTCTTTCAAAACCTGAAAAGCTGTTAGACATTCTTCATCAAAAACAAAATGAACATTCTTTTCAAGTAAATGAGATAAGGGCTTGGAGTATTTCGAGAAGTCTTTTATGAATCTCCTATAAAATCCTGTGTGTCCAAGGAAGGACCGCACTCCATTTTCATTAGTAGGTGGTGGAAGCTTCTCAATTGCCACCACCTTTGCTCTTTCCACCTACAATCCCTTGGTCGAAATATGATGGCCAAGAACAATCTCATCTCTTACCATGAAGTGACACTTCTCCCAATTTAAGACAAGATTAGTTTCTTGGCACCTCTTCAAAACAGTAGACAAGTTAGATAATCAAATATCAAAGGAGGAACCAAACACAGAAAAATCATCCATAAACACCTCCATAATTTTCTCTATCAACCCATCAAATATGACCATCATGCAACGCTGAAATGTAGCAGGTGTATTACATAGTCCAAAAGGCATCTTTCTAAAGGCAAAAGTTCCATAGGGGCAAGTGAAAGTAGTTTTTTCTTGGTCCTCGGGTGCAATCATGATTTGATTATAACCCGAGTACCCATCCAAAAAATAATAAAACTCATACCCTGCAAGATGATCAAGCATTTGATCCATGAAAGGAAGGGAAAAATGGTCTTTGCATGTTTTTTCATTCAGTTTCCTGTAATCCATACACACACGCCATCCCGTAGGAATCCTAATGGCTAATGTCTCTCCATCCTCAACTTTCACTATAGTCATGCCCCCTTCTTAACTACTACATGCAATGGACTCACATGGGGACTATCAATAATGGGATAAATAATTCCTGCATCTAGCCACGTTAGGATTTGCTTCCTAATCACTTCTTGAATAGTGGGATTCACCCTCCGCTGATTCTGAATGCTATTTTTAGTCTCATCTAACAATCTTATTCTATGCATGCAATATGATGGACTAATACCCTTTAAATCATCAAGAGACCAACCAATCGCAGACTTATACTTCCTTAGCACATCTAACAACTCATCGAGTTAATTATCGGTTAGAGAAGAAGATACAATTACCGGATATATTTCATTGTCGCCTAGATATGTATACTTCAAGTGCTCCAGTAGTGGTTTCAACTCCTCTTTCTTTTCCTCTTTTGTTGTGCTCTCACGATCTAATGGCAAGTATTTCCTAGTCCACTTTACCCTTCAAGCTTGGTCCTTTTCGATTCATACCTATCATCACCCAAAGCAAGTAAATTTTCAAGAAAATCAATACATACCTCATTGGAGAGCTCATCGATCTCCGTGGTGGGAAAAGTAAGAGACTTTGCCAAGCATATCTCAAGAGGATCAAAGACAAATCTTCCTTCATTATCTCCTCCACCACGTCAATACTGTGACATTGTGTCTCCATAGACATCTTCATTACTTTGTCAAGGTTGAACAAGACCTCTTCTTTATCCAATCTCAGCCTTAGCTCACCCTTTTGAACATCAATCATAGCTCCAGCAGTAGCAAGGAAAGGTCTCCCTAAGATTAGAGGGATATTATCTTTGTCATCATCCATCTCAAGCACAAGGAAGTCCACAGGAAAGACAAGTTTCTCTATTTTTACAAGAACATCTTCAATTACACCCTTCGGAAAGGTCATAGACTTATCTGCCAATTGTAGAGCAACCATTGTGGGAGTTAACTCCTCCAAACTAAGCCTTTAAAATATCGACAAGGGCATCAAGTTGATGCTTGCTCCAAGATCATATAAAACTTTACGTGTCGGCCCCTTTCCAATCTCACATAAGATAGTGAAGTCCCCGGATCTTTCAACTTCTGTGGCAACTTTCTCTTTATGATCGAGCTGCAATTTTCAGATAGATTCACTGTTTTCTCTCCGTTCAAGCTTCTCTTCTTCAAAAGTATATTCTTCAGAAAACGGGCATAATACGGCATCTCCAAGATTACTTCATAGAAAGAAATGTTCAAGCTTATCTTGTTCATAATATCTGAAAATCTCTTGAACTTTTCTTCCAATCCCTTTTTGACAAGCTTAAAAGGAAACGGAGGAGGTATTTTAGTTTTGGGAATCCTCAATTCATCACGTTCAACCTTCTCTGCCTTATCCTTCTCGGTTCTCATTCTTTTCGCTCTTTTCCACTTTTTTTCTACTGTAAGCTCAGTATTTCGCTCTTGGATGGTTCTGGAGTGTTCTGAACAATAGGTGTAGCAGTTGGGATCAAAACGGGCACTGAACGAATTTGTTCGACCTCTGTTCGACCAAATTGATCTGGGCGAAGAGGTTGTGGTTGGTCGAACAATATCTCTGATCGCGAGTTCAACGTCTCTAGATATTATTCGACCACCATTCGACCAAGATGGTCTAGTTGAACGGATGTGCTGTGGTTGAACGGTGGTTCTGATCGCGATGTCATCTCCCCCGTTATTATTCGACCAACGTTTGACCAAGATGGTCTGGTCGAACGGATGTGTGTTGGTCGAATGGCGGAACAAAAAATACAGCATCGAAATTTTATTTTTCCAAAGTTTGTTTGATCTCAGCTCGACCATCAGGTCTGGTCGAACTGATGAGGGTTGGTCGAACAACTTCGCTGCTCCCTTCATTTTTGCTTGCCGGCATCATCAGACCTTTATACTGCTTACCTGACCTCAATGTGATGGCATGACAAGACTTTGGATTCTCAATACTTTGAGATGGAAACTTACCTTTCTCAATAGTTTGAGTCAATTTGTTCACGTTTCCTGCCATCTCCCCCATCAATAATGTAAGGTCTTTAACTTGTTTAGACAAATCCTCATAATTGGCGTCAATCTTCTTTTCTAACTTGGCCTCAAGATGACCTATTCTTGCATCATTCCTCGCCATGTACCTGTTCACTGTATCCTCGAAACCCGATTTCCCTTCTTCCACCTTAGCGCTCGGATCAACACCGATAGGAGGTTGTACTGTATTATTTGGATTACTCCATGAAAACTCCGGCCTTCTCGGTTATTGATAATTACCCAGTGGAACATGATTATTGCAGTTCCCTTGATAATTCCGGTTTTTGATTTTGGAATCTCGTTCCTTGAATACTTTAACCCATGGCATAGTTCGCCTCTTCTATATCCTCTTGGCTAGCTCCTTCATTGCACACATCCTGCATGATTGGTACTCGCTGCGATAAGTCCGTGATCTGCTTTTGCTGAGACTCTAGTAGCTTGCTGATATTAGTCAAACTAGAGACGATCTCATCATCTCTTCTCGATTTAACCATTGTATGCTCAACCTGCGCTACCTTTCCAAGAATGTAAGTGCCCCATACTCTATCAATTGGCCAATCTCTTGAATTCATCGAAATATCCTCAAAGAGTTTTTCGGCCTCCACGGATAACTTTGTAAGCAATGCTATATTCGATGAAGCATCGAGTAAAACTCGAGAATCACAGTCCAATCCGCTATAGAAGATACTGATAAATTGTGCTTTAGATAGCCCGTGTTGCGGACACTTCCTTAGCATGTCCTTGAATCTGTCCCATGTCTCATGAAACTTCTCATTACCATGGATAGCAAATTGATTAATTTCTTGTTTCATCTTAAACACCTTTGTGGGTGGCATGTATCGCTCCAAGAATTTCACCTTCAATTTCTCCCAGGTATCACATTCAGCAGTATCAAGATTATTGTACCAATCTCTTGCTTTTTCATTCAGCGAGAACTTAAACAAGATGATCTTTCTCGCATTCTCATGAGCTCCTGCATCTTTTTGTGTACTTGCATACCCAAGGAACTTATTCAGATGTTGCTGAGGATCTTCAAAGGTTCCCCCAAAGAAGTGACTCCTTTCAATCATGTTGATAAAAGCAGGGTGAAGATCAAAATCAGCTCCGGCCCCTCTCGCTCCTAACAGCCCCGCATTGCCTCCTCCGTTGTTTGCTGCCATGTTGACTATTTCTACTTCCAAATTAACTTCGGTTGCAACTTCAGTTGCTTGCGAGTTCTGCTCTCCAACGTCAACTACTTGATCAATAGTATCGGTTGGCTCCTTGTTCTTATTCTTCTTAGCATTCCTTTTCCTCGCCGATGCCTCTACTTCTGGATCAAAAGGTTCTAGATTAGTTCCCTTCGATCTAGTGTGCATACACTTGAGAAAAATTCAAAGTTAGAAAATAAAAACAAGAATAAAATAGTCCTAATTAAACTAGAAATAATAAACTAATAATAAATATCGTCCCCAGCAATGGCGCCAAGAACTTGATTAGCATTTCTCAACACACAAAATTAATCCTCAAGTATAAGGATATTAATTGTAGTTTTGATGGGCAACCAAGTGATTATCGAACCCAAGGAACGGATTATTATTAATTCGATTATATTCTAACTTATTAAGACTATTATAGCAATATGATTTTGAAGATTAAGTAACTAAGTAACGAATAATTAAAATAATAATTAAAATAAAAAGCAGTAGAGATAATACGACTATGATCAAGTGAGAAATTAGGTAGTTCTCCAGGTCATCCAGTTCTACTTATTAATTTTCTTTCCATGTGTTGATGTCCGACTCTGCCTTGTGGTTCATGGACGCATCACTAAACCATGCAAGTTCACTCTATAGACACAAACGAACAAGTGTATGACATGTGTGAATATCCTTGGAGCAAGAGATATAATTCACCCTCCTTTCTAGGTATTATCAGTATCAATTATTTTCCATGCACTTAGTAGTCTAACCCGATATAATCTCCATTTATAGGTACTATAAGGTTATACTCTTTATCCTACTTATTACCCCGAATAGTATTCAATTAACAAGTATTTATATAAGATATTTCTAATAAGACTTCGGAATCCCTTAACTTAGAATTATAACATGTAATCCTGCTCAGCAGTGAACGCACTCAATCAATAACCAAGATATGTATTCAGACTCTACATAACAGTTAATGATGTACAAATTGACTGTGAGTATGAATTTAAAAAGCATAGTCTTATATAAAATAAACCACAAGTAGCATTGTACAGAGTTTACACATGTAAATTCAATTAACTCATAAAACCTTCATAACCAGAACTATCGAAGCGGTTCTAGCCCATGATTGATCTAGGAACAATCATGGTGGTTGGTAGGATCTTACCCATAGTCTTCAAAATTACAAGATAAGTTAAGTAGCGAAGTAAACCCTAGATGCGGGCATCGTCGCGACTCTCTCCGTCTTGAATCTTCACTAGGATCTCACTTAGTTCGACAGATAAACCTCTCTCCACAGC
The DNA here is from genome assembly GCA_023678885.1 of Pogostemon cablin. NCBI lineage: Eukaryota > Viridiplantae > Streptophyta > Magnoliopsida > Lamiales > Lamiaceae > Pogostemon > Pogostemon cablin. The sequence continues at coordinate 13,147,899 of CM042983.1, forward strand.
TCTGTAGGTTGGAGTTAGGGCTTGGATGTGTGTAGGATGGATGTAGAATCTAACACTCTTCTTCATATGCTCTATATCTCTTTTTATACTTGTACAGGGCTCCTCACGGACCTTTGATGGGCTTTTACTTGAAGCACACGTCAAATTTGGTAAAAGAAACCCGAAATTACCAAAAATAGCACCAGCAACATTCCGTTCGACCTGACCTCCATTGGTCGAGCAAGGCCTCCTGGTCGGACGCTGGTCGAGCAAATTCTCTGTAAGTTTTTACATATTTTGTTCGATCAAACTTCAACCATTCGACCAAGACGATTCTGGTCGAACGGCTTCTCTTGATCGAGCAATGCTTCTGTAAGTTTTTGCGCATTCTGCTCGACTTGGCCCCCTTGTTCAACCAAACTGACGATGGTCGAGCAAGCCTCCGAGGTCGAACAACCTTTGAAAAATGCCTCGAAAAATGTGTCTTCCAATTTCTAGCCCTTAAGACCTGTTTTCCTGTATAAATATACTCAAAAAGCCTCAGTAGCCTCTGATTCATGGATTTTCTATAAACAACCCGATTCGTCTTGATAATAAACCAAATCGTACTCAACTTCCACACAAATCTGAGCCCAAAACACGTAAATTTACACTCTCATCACCTTCTTAGTTGATTGTAGTGTAATTCTCCATCTAACTTATCATTAATTAGTCCTTTTAGGGTAAACACCTCTCAAATACGGATACACACACTTTCTCCATAGGGTTTGATATTATTTTTATTTCTTGATCACCACGTTCTACACAATGATAGAGTACACTTGTTCTAGTTGAATATGATGAAATTCCGATCAAGTTCAGGTGGCACTAATGTAAATAAAATTCAACCAATCATAATGCCACGTGAGCTAAGGGAATTCCACGATTTTTTATTTCTTCCTTCTATAATATTTTTTTTATTAGGTAAAATGATTGTTTATTTATTATATACTCTATTTTCAGATTTAAAATATGATTTAAATTTTTATATTAAATATTTAGATGTGTGTAATTATATGTTAAAAATTAAAAATTAAAGGTAGGGTATGAGGTGGCACAATAATTGGCCTAACTTCACTCCATTACTACGTGGGACGAAGCTACCAGAAGTCTCCAAATTGAAGCTTCACGTGTGACGCACGTGCTTGATTGTGGCGAAAAATCCAATTTTTCGGTGAAAATTTGACAATTTCGGTAGTCATGGTATGAAATTGAAACAAATAATTTTTTTTGGACATAAATCGAATTTGTTTTTGTTATGGGACAAAAAATAACTTTAACTCTTTTTTTATTAATCCAACAATCGAAAGTTGACGATTAATATTGATCACTTCACATATAACACAACTATTAGTTGTATCGTCTCTATGAGAGAATTCAATGTGATAGATCTGTTGCGAGTTAATTAATGTGATATTCAAGTCTCTATTGTATCCTTTAATTAATCTACTTGTAATTAGATTCGAAAGAGTTAGATCACATAAATTCCAAATTTGTTTCAGGAAAGAATTGAATAAGAGAAGATCGACCGACCCACAGCATGACAAAGTCAAGTGAAAGTGCAGTACTTAAATTGTTTTCATTATTCTGATTTACAACCAATTCACAATTTGCATTAGTTAAGTCCAATCATTGCTTATTCATTATTTATTTTATTATATTAATTATTTAATTCTCAAACATCCTTTTATTCTTTTTATTCTTGAATAAGTTTTTAATTTAATAGATAATTTTAATTCATTCCCTGTTGTTGAGATGTTTTAACACTTCATAACAGTTAGTTTGATAGCAAGATTGAATTAAATGTAAAATATGAATACGAGTGTTTATAGTGGTTCGATCATGAAGATCTACACCAACTTGAGGATATGATGTTATTGATGGATAGATTTAGAAGACAAGAAATCTCTACATCAAAGCTGAGTGAATGCTTATCAATTGCTCTGATGGAGCTGGTTTTGATCTTTTAAATAATATCTAAAATAATTTAGATAATTGTTCCATAGACCAATAGAAAACATGGAATCCCAACTATATTCTTGAACTGATAACTGTGTAAAACTAATATATTGTTGCTTTGCATATTAATAAGTATTTTTATAATTTGTGTTGCAATTTGCTATGTATAACAACGCGAACAACAATATTTGATTTTTTTTTTCTTTTTTAAATTTTTGAACGCCAAAATTAATTTTGTAACATTGATCTCACAATCAAATGACCAACTTTAGAACATATATCGATCCTGAAATCAGTTATAATGTCTCAGACAACATATTAAACAACAGTAATTCATAAGATTGAAAGCCAGAGACCCAAATCAGATGCAGTAAAGTAAAGTTGTTGAATGGAGTATTATGGATCTCAGCGTAGGGAATCTATATTCTTGCAAAGCTCCTTCAGTTTCTTCAATCGCATTTTCTCACTTTCAGTCACCGTCTGCAAATTATTAATCCATAGAGAAAGAGAGGAGGAGAGAGAGACATATTACGTACAAATCAACGTGTGACATTATTAGTAGGGGTAGTCTTGTGTGAGACCGTCTCACAGTTTACACTTTCGTAAAAATATATATTATCACTTCTTATTAAAAATGTTATCACTTTTCTTTTAAAATATTATTGTTTTTCATTTGCACCATAAATTGTTCATGGAATAGTTCAGTACACATTATCACTTATCATTTTTTTATTGAAATGTTATAACTTTTTATCCGTCTCATGGAGAACTTCCGTTGCGGTCTCGCACAAGTCTTTGCCTTATAAGTAAAGTACTAAAAATTATAAAGATTCATTCTACCTCGACTAGTTTGGCTATCAACTGCCCTTTTTCCCTGTTCTTCTTGTTGTAAGCTTCCATGGCCTCCTTGTATTCTTTTTCCTGTCACAAAATCACATCATGCAAATTAGTATTTCATCAAGGGAATTAAATTTTGAATTATTTTAAAAAATTAAACAAAATTGTGACAGTACTTCACCTTCTTTTGGCAACTCAATCCCAATGGCTTTAAGTCTCGATTAATCAAATTAATTCTCTTACGAACAATTGCAACTTCTTTCCTCATTGGATCGTGCAGAGCTTCAAGCTCCTACTAGATCATAAATCAACACAAATAATTAAAATTAATAACATTTGTACAATATAATAATTATGAAATATATATAATTTCACATATTAAAGTTCACTATATCCATGCATGCATTTAGAACTCACCTCGCGGATTTCAGCAAGGCGTTTCGTCTCCTCCTCGACACGGCCTAGTTGCGCTTGAACTTTGTCTCTAACCTCCGTCTTTCATCTCTCAATCTCTTCTTCCTTTGCACGAAAGGCAGCCAAGGCGGAGTGTGTCATCTCCTCGTCTCTATCTTCGTTTAACATGGGGCTTCCGACATGATTGATCATGCCGGAGTTCTTGATCCTCAGCATCTCGTGTGCTTGTAATTGTGGCTGTTTTTGTGTTGTCATTAAATCTTAACTTGTAACTCTCTTGTGTTTCAATCTTTTGGCTTTTCCCTGTTTACAGATGCTAATTAAGTAGCTTTTAAAATGTGGGAGTCCATCTTTCTTGCTTTACAATGTATCTTGAAAGGAGGGTAATGACCAAACTGCCCAGTTTCTCTTTATTTAATTTAAAAAAAATGTTGCCTAGCTTACTTCATTATTTCTTTTTTACATAATTAGTTTAAGGAATGTCAATATTATGACATAATTTTTCTACTAACACTATATATTGGTACATGAAAAAGAATAAGGGTCAATTTATGCTGGCATATTTTGTCTAAATTTTTTATATGGATTATAGAATATATACACATATCAATGTCATACTCATAACAAAATTTAGGTATAAATATACCATTCAATTCCCCTATTACACCCGTGTGATATCTCATGTTACATGGAGTATAATGGGTGACAAGTGTCCCCTTTTACACACAATTTTGTGTGTAAAAGGGGACACTTGTTACCCATTACACCCCATGTAACATGAGATGTCACATGAGGTGTAATAGGGGATCTCAAGTGATAAATCTAACACTTTTTTTCCGGTTTGGTTTCCCTACCCTACAATGATATTTAATTTTGTGTTTCATAATTTGTTTTTTTATTAAATATTATATCCTAATTAATGACGATTAAATCCTTATACGCACGTGGCGATAATTTAGAGATTGATTATAACACATGACAATAAATAGAATAGTAGCTGTAATACAAAAATTAAATAAGTGATTCCATTTAATTTTTTTCCATCCAATTTTTTTACTAAGACTTATAGAACAAATCCGTCTTACAACACCAATTTTGCCAAATGGAATCATCTATTCCATTCTATGTTTTATCTCATATTTCATATATTATAATCTCACCATGTGTCGTAATCAATGCTCAAATTTTCGCAACATGTACCAAGGGTTTAATGGTTATTAATTAGGGTATAGTATTGTAATAAGAAATAAGTTATGGAATAGGGAGTGGAATACCAAAATGGAGGAGGGGATTCGAACCGCAATTTTGCAGATGAAAATGTGTATACTTCTTAATTTAAAGCTGACCGATGCCATTCTGAAGTTACAGTACTAAGTTAATACTAACAGAACTCAATCAATTAGTAAATATCACTGGTAATTTTTTTTTTTAAGTAAATCATATCCTTCTCGTAAAATTTATTTAGTGAGACAGTCTCACGTAACTTTTTGCCTTTTTTCAATGTTTTTTTTTTTTCAGTATATATGAAAAGTAAATACCATCGAATACATGGGTCGACAATGATTAATTATACATGGGATCTTCATTGATTTCTCTTAATTTTTAAAAGTTATATTGAATTAAAGTTAAACATGTATAATGAGTTTGGTATATCAGGTTTAGGGTTCTAATTAGCTAATGTTTCTTAAGTAGTGTTTTAATTTTCATATCTGAGTACCTTAATAATTTGTAATTATGTATTAATTTCATGTTTGAATCCTCAATGTTAATCCTCCTAAAAGAGCTAGCTAGCATTGTAGAATTAATCCTACATTTGTTGAGAGGTCCCTATTGGTAAAAATTCTTTTTACATTATAAGTTGATACTAACAGAACTCAATCAATTAGTAAATATCACTGGTAATTTTTTTTTTTAAGTAAATCATATCCTTCTCGTAAAATTTATTTAGTGAGACAGTCTCACGTAACTTTTTGCCTTTTTTCAATGTTTTTTTTTTTCAGTATATATGAAAAGTAAATACCATCGAATACATGGGTCGACAATGATTAATTATACATGGGATCTTCATTGATTTCTCTTAATTTTTAAAAGTTATATTGAATTAAAGTTAAACATGTATAATGAGTTTGGTATATCAGGTTTAGGGTTCTAATTAGCTAATGTTTCTTAAGTAGTGTTTTAATTTTCATATCTGAGTACCTTAATAATTTGTAATTATGTATTAATTTCATGTTTGAATCCTCAATGTTAATCCTCCTAAAAGAGCTAGCTAGCATTGTAGAATTAATCCTACATTTGTTGAGAGGTCCCTATTGGTAAAAATTCTTTTTACATTATAAGTTGAATTTCTGCTTGGGATGAAAGTCTTGTCTGAATAGACAATAAGATTTCGCCTACCCACACACACTAAAATTGAGATGAAAAGACTTAGGTGCAAAGACAAAGTAGGAGAGAAATCTCTCTTTATTACTTAATTATACCATTTCTTCCTCAAACTTGTTCTACAAACTTCTATTTTTTCCTACTTTCTCTTTTCTTCTCTTTTTTTTTTCCTTTAATTTTTTGGTCTCATTTTCTTTAGTTCATGATACTTAAATTCAGTGGGGACAAAACCATTATTTTATAAGTTTGTTTCACCAATTGTATTACCCCTAAAAAAATCAATAAAATTAATAAAATAATATTTTTTTTCTTTTAACTTGAAACAGTAAATGTAAAGGGTGTTCAAGACGGAAGAGTAGCAAATTCCGTACCCTTAATGTAAGCATAATTTCATAAACAATTAATTTATTAATTGACATGGATCTTAGATCTTCATGATTTTCACACCACATAAACACGATTAGAAGACTTACCTTGAGACGCCACTAATGGCGGTCCTCCAACGATACGTTCCTGTCAATTACGCCGGGAACTAGTTTCTCTCTCCTCACCCCTTTCTTTGCTGCATAGTACGTAAGACTTAATGTGATAGAGAATTAATAAAACTGTGTCTCTTTAATAGGTAGAGAGAGGACCAGATCGGGATATTAAATCTTTATCAAATCACATTCTATCAATGTGATTGTTATCCATAAATATATATGATCTTATTTATCTCATATATATTATTTATTTAAACCATATCATTATTTAAAATATTTGATCATAATAAATATCTTATATATATTTATTATTAATGGCACTAGGCCATAATTATCTTACATTCTCCCACTTGGCCGAGTGACAGAATTAAACTTTAAACATAAAGGTTTAAATAATTTACATAATATGCGCGACATAAGATAAATTAACTGGTCAACTCATAAAGTCAATATTGAGTATAGACTAACACAAGTCATAGCGGTTCTATATCATTTACTCGACATAGTTCCTTCCATGTACTATGATATTAGCTTTCTACTCAACGTAACTCATAAACGTAAGGATCAATAATGGTCCACATAAGTATCTCAATTCGAGATAAAATCTTATTTAATTAATGTCAACATTCATGTGTACTAAAATGACAAAACAAGATATATCAATTAGAAACAAAACATAATGAGCTCTTAATGTCAATTGTTCATCATAAGCTTGTTAGAGCATTTCAATGATCTCATATTCATGTAACGTTCAATGAATGTTTTAGAGAAGATCATTTGTGTAACGGATCCGAAATCATAAGATTGATTCCATTATGCTCAATTGACATCTTTGTTTCTAAAGTTCTTCTTAATGATAAATACTTTCATTCCATATGTTTTAGCAACTTTGGAATATCCATCGTTTTAAAGAAGAACAATGCAGCGGAATAATCATAATAAGTTTTCAGCGACTTGACATTATTGTCAACTTATTTCAAATCCTGAAATTAAATTCCATATTTAATGTCCTTAAATTGTAGCTTCAAATCATGCCACAAGTTAACTTTAATAGTGAATGTAGTTTTTAGAAACTTCTTCACAATATTGCATGACACAATATCCCCGACTAAGAAACGTAAAAGTCAAAGTGAACCTTTTTGCATCATATAATCATCTTAATCTGAATCTATATTTAATTACATCTAAGTAATTAAATTTTTGATAAGTAAGCACGAGTGCTTTAGTTCATTAGAATACCTTATAATATTTCCTTATGCAACATTCTGGTCATTCATTTATGAATCACTTCAATAATGACCAAGCATTCTAACAGTAAGACTGATATTTGGTATTTATACAATCTTGTATATCTTAAGCTACCAATAATATACATATAAGGAATATTGTAGTACGTTCCAATTCATTATTGAAAATTACATAAGGTTAAACTTATCTCCCTTCCGGATTGAAACGTTCTTTACAAACACTTTTCCATCCATAACCTCTATTGAACTTTATTAACATATACTTACAGAGACATCTTTAATTGTCTCATCATATGTTTTATTCTAAAGTTCTTTGAGAGAAATTTATTGGTTTCACATAATAAACCAAGATTATCAGTTGCAAGCAAGTTTATCATCAAGTATAGAATTAATGTGCTCCCACTAACTTTCAGATATATATGTACACCGTTTATGATGTTTTTCTTAAATCCAAAAGATATCTTTATAGGAAAGCATGCTTAAGTTTGTATGTTAATTCTTTAAGTTTACACGCCAAGTGATATTTTCCTTTAATGGAAAAAAAACTTGAGTTGGTCTATTTAACTTGATCTTCCACCAAATCACCTTTAAGAAAAACAGGTATAGCATTTATTTGGTGCAACTCTAAGTCATAATGAGTTACCAAAGCCATGATAATTCTAATAGAGTCTTGTAAAGAAATAATTTGTTATATCTCCTTATAATTATGTCATCTTTTTGAGTAAAATCTTTAGCAACAACTCTAATTTTATATCTTTGGAAATCGCCATCATAAAGATACATCCGTTTCAAATTCTTTTATAACTCTTTGGCAATTCTAACAAGATATTAAATTTCATTATGAGCCATTGATTTCAACTCGCCTTTCATTGAATTTACTCATTTAATAGAATTAGTACTTCCATGACTTATTCCAAAACTGAAATTTTAGCTTTTATTATAATGTCAAATTTAGCTCATTTTATTATACCACATATGCAATCATTAGAAATAGCGGATATATTGTCCTTCATATATTCTTAATACTATTTGATGTGATATATCAAATGAAAGCTCATTGATAATTGATTTAGTAAAATCAGATCCTTTAAGAGAGTAGAATAACTTAATGTTGTACTTGAAAGTTGTTTGACTATTTAACAACTATATAACAACTTTAGAAGAAGTTTAAATGAATGTATTTTCAAATTCTCCACCCAACTTCTTCAATAACCACATTTCATGGTTTCATACTCCCACTGATTTTACAATTCTTAATGAATTTGACATTCTAGTTTTAAAATTCTTGTACTATGGTTAAGACCATAAAATCCATACCCTTTAGACTTCAAGGATAATTTATAAGGAAATAACTTAATTTTCTTATATCCAATTTCTTTTCATATGGATGTAAATCATAATCCCTGCCGGGCAATTTAAAATATTCAACTGCCTAAGATCGAGTTTTTCTACAAGTTCATAAGGTGTTTTGAAAACTGTTTCACTAAAAACTCGACCATCACGTAAGTGGCAGCTTTAAATGTATAAATCCACAAAATATGGGTATAAATTAATCATTTAACATGTTTATAACCATATTCAATAAAGTACGATTATGTCATTCTGCTACACCAATTTATTATGGTGTGCAACATTTAGTATAAATGTCAGTTTTTCCTGTAATTAAGTGATTGAACATGATAATTAATCACATTTTCCATAAAATTCATCACTTCTTCCAATCTTTGTAATTTTCACTTTTCTATCTAATTTTCTTAACATCATTAATAAATGCTTATCGAGCATTTATAGAATGAGAATTTTCTTGCAAAGATAAATATAATCATAATGTGAAAAATTAAAATTAAAATAAAAAATGATGGAATATTATTATTCCTTTAAGAAGGGTATTATCATAAGATTCACATTTAGCGGTGTAAACTATTATAAGAAGTTGTGTAGTTATCGTGACTCTATTCTTTGTGTGTTTTATTTGCTTTTCTTTAATGCAATTCACACAAATATCAAGATCAGTAAAAGCATATCTCATGAAAGGCTTTATTCTTAATTAATCTTTTTGGAATAATTCTTTTGGAAAGTTTCCCCAAACATTAAAGCCACGTTTAGTTCAAACTTCATTACTTTTAAACGAACATAATGTTTAAATTTTAAATTGTTTCTTAAACCTTCTTTCCTTTTGAACCATCATTAAATTACCTGAATTTAATTCACATTCCATTTGTCTTTCATGGTGTTATAGTTTATTAGGAATAGGTCATACTTAGAAGGTAATGAATTTGTAAACTACGTTCATTATGGAAGGCTTTAATCTTGTTGCAATATTTATTATCTTTAATGATGAGTTCATGTGTGGCATGAGAACCATCAAACTTTATGGTAGTTAAAGTAGTCATTAGCATCTCATCAAGAGATTTATTAGTAATTTAGGTATGTTAGACTTAATTTATTAGTCTCATTCATTCGCATAAACATTATGCACAGTCTGTTTGATCTAACCCGAGCATTATAGTCAGATTACTTAGCTTTATTGCTATTACAAAACAAATGAGCAATTTATCTTGAAGTGATAAATAAAATCCAAAACACTTTGGTGAAATTAGATTTATCCACACTATTAAATTACTTTAATCTATTTTGTAATGGAACAGATGCATCATGCGAATAGAGACTAAATAATATAAGTAATTTTAAGAATAAGAATAATATAATTTATTCCTATAAATACCTTGAATAATTTAATAATAGATTCAGGATCGAAAACAATAAATGTATAATGAAGTTCTCCTTTGGGTGATACAACAATATACAATCATAATCATAATGATGCTTTCAAATATAATATAATTTGATAATTAAATATTTTCATTAAAACTATTTTGTCATCTTTGGACATACAAAACAGTTTGTCATAATACATACAAAACAGTTTGCACAGTACGTAAGACTTAATGTGATAGAGAATTAATAAAACTGTGTCTCTTTAATAGGTGGAGAGAGGACCAGATCGGGATATTAAATCTTTATCAAATCACATTCTATCAATGTGATTGTTATCCATAAATATATATGACCTTATTTATCTCATATATATTATTTATTTAAACCATATCATTATTTAAGATATTTGATCATAATAAATATCTTATATATATTTATTATTAGTGGCACTAGGCCATAATTATCTTACACTTAAATCCCACCAAAATGTTGAATAAGATTGTGTACAATTTATAATTGTTTCTAAAATGAATTTCTCCATGTATACTTAATTTGATGATTTTTAAGGTAGAACAGTTGAAAGAACAATAATTTGAAGATATGAATATCATGTGTATACATAGTGCTTTTTAAGATTGTACATCAAATCCATTTGATTGTGAAGCTGTATTAATAATGTATTAATTGACAAGTGTTGCGTAAAGCAGATATTATCTTTAATGCAATTTGTTGTTTTGAATGATTTGTTTTCATGATTAATTAGGCCCACATTTATTCTCTATGTTTTAGCAAATTTGAAAGCTCTTCTATGACTGAGGCAGATTTTTTACATACCGTACACAAAGAAAAGGGTACGAGGAATTAACAAACCATCCTTCCCGACATTAATACTATGTTCCTTAATTAATTATAAATAGGGATAATTGTTAAAAATAACAAAAATAGAAAGTAAAAAATCATTGTCATCCATCAAATAACTTATATAACATTTATATCCAAATGATCATTTTTGAACAAAAATATCCTTACCATATCGGAATGCTATATCGGGATTCCGACACCGATTTCGACAACATCGGTTGTCGGATTCGATGTTGGAACTCCGACATAGCATTCCGACAAGGTGAGGGTATTTCATCGGATGTCGGAATCGATATCGAAATCCCAACATAACATTTCGATATGATGGGGGTATTTTGGTCCAAAAATGGATAAATGAGTATGAATGTTATATAAATTATTTGATGGGTGACAATGATTTCCAACTTTTTAAAATGGGTTATTTGGGCTATTTAGATAATAGTATTACTTTATTTTCTTTTCTATTTATGAATATTTTCTTTAGAGATTTTTTTTCCTCTTTGTACGTACATTTCTCTCTTTTTCTTTTTTTTTTTAAATCAGTAAATGTTAGCTATGAGTAGTTAAAAGTTAGTTCATTAAGTGCCCAAATACTCTAAAATTTCTCCAAGCCATCACTACAAAAAATAATAAAATAAATGTAGCAACGGAATTTACCGACGAAATTCAATCCGTTGGTAATTACCAATGGATTGACAGCAAAAATGATATTATACAATTTGTTGGTAATTACCAAAGGATTACCAAAGGGAATAATTATATAAATTACCAACGAATTTATTATCAATTGATTACCAATGTAATTATTTATCAACAGAATTAATTTTTCGTTGCTAAAAATTTATCAACCATCGCTTTATCAACGAAAATTTATCGGATTTCATTGCTAATACATTGGTAAACCAATTTAACATATTAAGTTTTATCAACGGAATATTCTATTGGTAAAAAATGTAGTTTTTTTATAGTGCACCTTATAATTTCCTTAATTCGTTTTTAACGGAAATCGAACATAGGTCACTCACTTAATAGACATTTTTTATTTTCTAAAGGATTTAAATATTGTGTATATTCTTAATAGTGATCAAGTTCAATTCTTTTATTTACAAACTTCTTCGTGCCGAGTAATATTCTCTCCATGCCACTAATCAAATTCAAATTTATTATTTTTGTCCGTCCAACAAATAAGTTTATACCCCAAATAAGAAAATACACACAAATCAATAATCTCACACCACACTTAGCTTTCAAAATTACTATTATTTTATAACCCACATAACTTACTTTATAATTTATTATTATCTAAAAGTAATAAATTATCCTTAAAAATAAAGTAAAAAATAATTTTTTCTTAAATTACGTATCTACAATAACTATGAACTTAAATATTGGACGGAGGAACTAGTATTTAACTGTTGTTATGGTATATACGTAGTTTAACAAAAAATATTTTTTTATTAATTTTATTAACTTTTGAGGATAGTAGTGTTTTTAAATACTAAGAAAAAATAGTTGCATGGCCTCTTGTACACACGAGTATATAAGGTGTTTAAGATTATAATATTTTATTTTAAAGGATAGTACAGTTTAGTTAATAATGTTATTAGAGTATTAATGTTTAACTAAAAAGTACAAGTTATCATTATACTAAAAGGTATAATATTTAATCATATTTTTTGTTAATTTTATTAACTTTTGAGGATAGTAGTGTTTTTAAATACTAAGAAAAAATAGTTGCATGGCCTCTTGTACACCCGAGTATGTAAGGTGTTTAAGAGTATAATATTTTATTCTAAAGGATAGTACAGTTTAGTTAATAATGTTATTAGAGTATTAATGTTTGACTAAAAAGTACTTATTATACTAAAAGATATAATATTTAATCATATTTTTTGTTAATTTTATTATCTTTTGAGGATAGTAGTGTTTTTAAATACTAAGAAAAATAGTTGCATGGCCTCTTGTACACCCGAGTATATAAGGTGTTTAAAAGTATAATATTTTATTTAGTTCTGTTTTTCTTAATTGTTAGTATGTAATTTTTTTTATTATATTTTTTTTATTTAATATTTTTTTTGTTTTAATTCATTTTTTATTATTAATATGTAATTTTTTTTACATTATTAATTTCATTTTTCATGCTTTTGCAAATTTATTTAATTAATTTTGTTATGATTTCTTTTTATTTTCTTATTTCTTCGAATTTATTTATAATAAGTTTATTTTCATTTTTTTTATTTTTAAAAAATATTTAGGAGTATTAATTTTATTATAAATTTTCTTTTATATTTTTCTAAAGTTTTTTTAATTATCTTTCGTTTTTATTTTTTTAATTAATTTTTTTTCTATTTACTTTATTTTTTTTGTTTTAATTAGGATTTTTATTATTAGTAGTAATTTTTAATTTTTGATTTTTTGACGTTATTAAAAAATTTTTATAATTAAATTTACAAAAAAATTTAAATTCTAATAATGTGTCGTCGACTGAATTATTTTTAATTTTAATAATTACTAATTAATATTTAGTTATAAATATATGAAATAATTACTGATAGGTACACACTTTGTACCCCTAATTACTACTAGATACATTGATTTAAAATAATTATTATTTAATACAAAATATTAAAGTAAAATACCAAATATACCCCTAAACCCATACTCCCTCCGCCCCCCAAAGTATTTCACACTTTCCTTTTTCATCCGTCCCTCAAAGTATTTCACACTTTACTTTTACTAAATTTGGTAAAAAATACATTATACTAATACTCACTTTTTACACATATCCCAATATAATACTTCCTTTTTCACATCTCCCAAAAACTTTACACACTTTTTCCACATCTCTCAATAACTTTACACACCTTTTTCATTAAATCAACTAAAATATATATTCTCTTTCTTACTTTATACATAAAAATACAAAATTTTCTTAAACTCCGCGCACACCAATACGCGAAATACTTCCCGGGACGGAGGGAGTATACCTTTAAAACACTAACCCCAACCTCCACCCACCACCGGACCACCGCTGCCGCTGCCGGACCGCCGCCGCCGCCGCCGGCGGAGCTCCGGCGGCCGGTCGCCGGAAAATCTGTTCGTCAGGAAAAAAAAAAAAAAAAAACTGGTCGCCGGAAAGCTGCCGCGCCGCCGCCGCCGGAGCTCCGGCAGTCGGTCGCCGGAAAAACTGTTCGTCCAAAAAAAAAAGAAAAAAAAAAACTGGTCGCCGGAAAAACTGCCGCCGCCGGAAAAGCTGCCGGACCGCCGCCGCCGGACCACCACATTTTTTTGCTGCACACACTTTTTTTTTCCTGCACACTTTTTTTTTTTGCACACACTTTGCTGCACATGAACTTTTGCTGCACACAATATTTATGTGCAGCACATTAATAGGGGTAATATTGGAATATCACTATATATTTTTGTACCTAGTAGTAATACTTTTGTATGTTTGTATCTCATAGTAATTTAGGGTTTTTTTGTGTACATAGTAGTAATCCTCCCTAAATATATAAATTTTCTTAATATTCAAATATTTATATGATTAGATCAACTAAAAATCAAATCAAATCTTATTTATAAACATAAAATAAATTTAAAAAAATTATCACTCTCCACCTATATAATAAGACTCTTTATTAATTAGTTTGCATAAATTATTTATTAAGACGAAAAAAACTATTTTCACTTTTTAAAGAAATTTTTTCATATTTTTTTGTTATTTTTATTTTTTTTATTGATTATTTTGTTGTTCCTTTATATTTTTTTAAATTCTTTTTTAATTATTTTTATTTTTATTTAAAAATTTTTATTGATTTTTTTTATTTTTTGCAAATAATATACTCTTATATAGATTATAATTTAATAGATAGTTATATTAAACTTGAATTATATTTTTAAAATTGTTGAATAATTAGTTATATTAAACTTGAATTATATTTTTTGGTAACTTTAAAACATGTGAATTACCCTGGATCCATACTAGTTTTATTCTAAAGGATATTACAGTTTAGTTAATAATGTTATTAGAGTATTAATGTTTGACTAAAAAGTATAAATTATTACTATTAAAAGGTATAATATTTAATCTTGAAAGGTATAAAATTCGATTTTGACGCTCAGACTTAGATTCGTGCATTCAGATGCATGCAAGACATTGACCATGAAAAATTCTTTATGGCCATTATGGTAGACATGAAGTTTAAGAATAAAAAAATTTGACCAACATTATTGATTTTTAGGGTAATATAGTTTATTTAAATAATAAAAAAAAATTATGTATGTTAAGTAAGAGCGATAACTTTGAAATTAAGATATATTTTGAAGTTATATAACTAATGTGATATTTTTATGGGTTATTTTGTGGTGCATCTTTTGTACTGGTGCACTTGAGAATTTATAGGGTAAATGGAGTAGGATGTAGGTGATTATTGTTTTATTTTTAAATACTTTATTTTATTTAGTGGTTAGGATTAAATATAAATATGATCTAATGATTTAGATTTTCTAGGTGCACTGGTGCACCAGTTACACTGTAATTTGACTCTATTTTTGTACTTCTTATTTTCTGAGAAAAAAATTAATTTTTTAAATAAAATATTTATTTTATTTATATTTTAGTAGATCTTTTCAATGAGAAAAGTATATTCTTATTGAATAAAGTGTATACCCTTAAAAACAAAATTTTATATGCACCTGTGGGGACACAAGAAATCAACTCTTAAAACTTAAGATTGTAAGGTTTAGATTTTTTTTTTTTTGGTTAAAGAGTATAAACATATACTCCCTCCATCCCACTAATTAATACACAATTTCCTTTTTGATCCGTTCAAATACTTATGCACGTTTCTAAAAATGGAATACTATTTTTTTTACATACATCCCAACAACTTTACACGCATTTTTCATTAAATTATTTAAATATTTACACACATTCCAATAATTTTACATATATGTATATATATATATATATAAAGAAATTAACTTTTCTTAATTTCTATGTACTAAAATACGTGCATAATTTACCGAGATGGAGGGAGTATATTTTTGTATAAATTTCATAATATTTACATTTAGCATTGTTCTTAAAAGAACAATCCTTCAACTGCCTCCTCTGTCCTCTACATTTGTATTCCCAAATTAAATATAAAGTGTTCGTGAGATTGTCTCGGAGGGAGTATATTTTTGTATAAATTTCGTAATATTTACATTTAGCATTGTTCTAAAAAGAATAATCGTTCAACTGCCTCCTCTGTCCTCTACCTTTGTATTCCCAAATTAAATATAAAGTGTTCGTGAGATTGTTGTGTGATGAGTCGATTTAAAATATAATTTTAGAATATTATAATATAATTTACGATAAATATACTTTAATTATCAATAAATATATTTTATCTATATAATAATAATACTTTTATAATGGGTCGACTCGTCTTACAATTCGTTTCACATATAACAGTGTCACAATATAGAGTACTCCAAATTATTATTTTTTAGATTGTTTTGGGAAGAATTATAATTAATAGTATTTGAGTTAAAATTTGGGACTTTCTATTTTTAAAAGTCAAAGTCCATTTTAATTAGTGATAACAGAAACCTTAAAATTCTCAAAATCTCTACTCCTTATTTAGTTTCACATAATCTTTCATTACTCTTCTACCTTTTTCTCTGTTTCTATTTGCTCGAAAAAATTTTAATTCTACAATTCAGGTAAGTTTTTTTCTTTTTTCTTTTTTCTTTATAGTTTCTTTATTTTCTTTTTGATTTGTCTGGATTGATGTATTAACATTTGGCTGATGAATCTGGATTCTGAATTGATAATATATTAACTTATCAATATTGTTGGATCTGATCTGCCGATCTAGATTTTGATCTTTAACTATTAATATTATCGTCATAAAATGCCTCCGTCTCTAAAAAGTACCCCTCCTTTCGGCACGGAGATTAAGAAAGTGATAATTTTTAGGGGTATAATGATATTTTTATGTAATATATAAATGATAAAGTATGGTAGGTAGAGATGGTTTTTTGTAATTAAAGTGTATGGGGGAATGGTGAATGTTTTTTACTTTTTGCTTTTTTTTGGAATGTGCAAACTTTTGTGGGACAACCCAAAATGGAAAGTGTGTCATCTGAAGTGAGACGGAGGGAGTACATCATTAGTAGGTGGTTTGTAGTTTTAGTATTCCAATGCTTGAATGTTCCAATATATGAGTTTTGGATGAATCTTTTATAATCCTTCCTCATGTGATGATCATGACCATCTAATTGTAATATGCAATTTATATTAGGTTTGTGTTTTTATTTGTCGAAAATCGAGCATGAAATGTGATTATTCGTGAGACAGAATCACACAAGAATCAGGTTATTTCAGTAATCATAAGAATGTAGTTTTTCATTGAAAAAAAGACAATGAATAATTGGATATACATTATAGATTACAAGGTATTTGTGTTCTGCAAGCACACACAATTTCATGATTTTTTTTTTCAGGCAAATTATAATTCATATAAACAATTTAATGAGCAATCTTGTAATGAAAGAACATTGATTGGACTTAAAAAAATCATGCAGGATGTCTGAAACACCATTTAGGCCACGAGAAAAGCTTGCAGAGAAGCAAAAGCTTTTTCAGAGCATTCATAAACCTATTCATTTAAAAAGGCCTATGGATAAGCTCACCTCCGTCTGCATTCCTTTGGCTTTAGCGGCTTCCTCTTTGTTTCTTATAGTGAGTTCATTTCCTCGTCGTTTGTTCGTATGCATTTATTTTCGAGTCGTAATTGATGAACATGTTTTCGGGTTTGCCAGGCCAAAGGGATCTATCAAATGTCTCATGGGATCGGAAAGAAGGAATAAGGAGATGTCTTCCGTTCGCCATTTTTGGAGCTTGTCGTCGTTTGCAAACTCATTTTTGTTCGTTTTTTTATCTGCATTTCCAATGCTAATAATAGCTTCAATGCAGACTATTTGAGCAGTGCATTTATATTTTCTTTTATTACAGAATGTTGATTTCAACATCATGAATTTTGCTTTGATAGAGGAAAGGAATAACCCATTGGAGCATGATATTTTAGTGTGGAGCTATGTAGTGAAACAAAGTTTATCGTACACCTTTCGGATTGAAAAGACAATTATATTTTTGAATTATATTCTTGAGTAAGTCGAGAACTATAAGAGTAATACTATATGCTATGAACCATATAGGCAAAGTGGACATGAATCAAAAGGTCTTATTCTATTCTATTTTATTATTCTACTCACATTTACACTAGCACATAAATTCTGTCCACAAAAATAATAAAATAAACTAGCACATAAATTCTTATTTTATTCGCATAAACTAGCACATCTTATTTTATTTTATTATTCTACTCGCATTTAAACTAGCGCTCTACTCGCATTTAAACTAGCGCATTAATGTATATGTACAAGATATATCTAATTATATTAATTTTTTGTAAAATTATTTTTTAATAGGTAAAATTTTACTCTATAAACTATTATTTTTTTACATGAAAAATATTACTCATCTTAAATAAGGATATACTAAAAAATAACTAACATGTCAAAATTTGAAATATAATATTTCTCATTTAGAATTTCTCTAAAAAAAATAATTTTTAGTGTACTAAACATTAATTTGTATATTAAGGTGCAAGAATACGGTTAATATTTTTTTTAGAAGAGTAATATTACATCTTTTAATGAGTAGTTATGAATATGACTTTCCTTATTCATACAAAAAAATATATATTATTATTATATATAAAAACGTAAATAATATAGCATTATTACTTTAAATTATAATATTTAATGTAGATTATTAAATATTATGTTATTAATATAATAAAATAGAAGGTTATATAAAAGTAAAAAGATATGATAAATTTAAGAAATATAAATTCATGAAATAGTTGGAAGGTTACACTTAAATCAATTAAATAAGATAAATGAATAGACATGATTAAATAAGTATTAATTTATTAAAAATAGGGATAAAATTGATAATAACAAAATTAAAAAGGGACAACCTTGTCCAAAAATGTTTCTCATAGTTTCAGGTTTCTTCATCATCTGTATCTTGGATGGGAATATCTTCACTCCGATAATCAACAGAGACTGCAGTTGTAGCTAATGATCAAACACAACGCAAGTACTAAACAATGATAACAAAAAAACCAAAAAACTTAATAGCAAACAATGAGGCTACAAATGGTATGATGACATAAATACAAACCAACAAACTTGTTTAGTCCTAAACATACGCAATCTGCAATATCCATTTAGGATTTACTTGTTACCTCCAAATATAAGCATTAAATAGAAGAAAAGTGAAAACAACAATTAAATGTAATAGATAATCATATGAGCATTCAGCACATCCATATCTTCTCAGTCAAACTAAATATGTAAAATGTAAACAACACAAGTGTACACACATTTTATGCAATTTAAACTGATATTTTTTTGTTTTCAGTTCATCTCTATAGTGAACAATATATAAATGAATCCCAGTAACTGTTTCAGACACCGAAAACAAAAGCTTAACAAGCATTGTAGTTGCTCTGGAAACAAATGCTCCAGAACTTTGAGATACCTCACCTGATTCAGGAGACGTATCAAGACAATATTGAAGTCCTAGCAACTGTAAGAAAGCTTCTGTTTGAGGATTCCGACAATGCCCTGCAATATAAAGGAGACACAAACATCACAATTTTATCAAACAATCAGACAGAACTTTAATAGCATAATCATCTCATTCTTGTCCCTAATGTCGGTCTGTGATGCTTTCACTACATATCAATGTCATTATAAACAGACTAGTAATAGTCCAGAAAATTACTGGGTCAATAGTCCATCTGGTTGGAGAATTTAAGACAATAGAAATTATAAATACACACACAAATGAATTTCTGTAGATTAAAAATACTGAAATTAATAGATAAAGGATAGAAGCAAGAATTCAAATTAATTGAATTTGAATGAGGATCCTCTCTGGTGTAAGGTAAACCGAATGCACTGCCCAGTCAAGTCTGAGTTTGAAATTTATTAATTATGACATAGGAACAAGCATTTAAAGATGTTAATTATAAATGAATTTTTTTTAAAAGGAAATTGTACTTCATAACACTACTCAATTATACTCTGTATCTTGTTTCGGTAGTCTAATCTGTTCTAGAATCAAGATACATTTATTAGTTGTTACTCATCTGATGCTTCATTATCAGAGAAATGCTTTCAACCATTAACATTGAGTTTTCATGAGAAAAAAGCAAAAATGGCACTGTCGTATAGGAATTTCTCACCAGTGGGGATATTGTTAGCAACAGATTGAGAAGAATTATGACATGGAGCAGTCCGGAAAAACTCAAAAGGTTTGCTGCCTTGCGTTTGCAGCTTGCTCTTTACATATTGACGGCACTCTTCTATATGGAGCTTAGCATCACTGCAGAGCAATAAAAAATCCAATGAAATACAAAATTTAGAAAAAGTATATTTGTTAGGGCAAATCAATTTACACACCTAAAATTCATGCGCAATCTAGTTCGAGGGAAGACTGGGTTAAACTTCTTCGTGATTGCAAGCCATTCTTCATCATAGTGAAGATCATAAGGCCCTGATGCAGATTCAATATCAAAAACCTACAATATTCGAAAAGTTTCCTTAGCAAATAATTAAACAAAGCTGTAACTCTAGAAGTTTCTCAGGTTACTGAAATGGGATTAGTAACAACTTGCAGAAAATTTCGACCAGGTAGGCACTTATCGAGGGCAAGAAATTTCGTCAGAGGGCCACCATCCCCATGTTGAACAACAGCAGAAAATTTGCAGTGTAAATGCGCAGAAAACCAGTGTGAAGGCCTCAACTTAGCCATCAAATCTGCTGCAGCTCGATTACCCAGTGTTCCTTCCATAATCTGGATAGCAATTTCCAGATACCTTGTTATTATATAATTATACATAGGAGAAATACATAATTCCTCATCGGAAATCTAACAAAAAAAAAAAAAGTTACATCGCCTTAATCCCAAATAAAACTCTTTCCTTTAATACATCTATAGAAATAAGAAAAGAGTTTTGCATATTAATTTCTTCTGAAACTATTCTCAGTTAAAGAGATGAGGCAACTCCACTATTCCTTGACAAACACTAATATCATATGTACACAAGTACAAACACATACACATACTTCCATCAGACCTGAACTCAATTATCTTGTTTCATTTTAGATGTTCACAGAAAGAAATCCAATTCCCAGATTAGAAAAAACATCAAAGAAATCAACTCAAAATTAGATAAAATCATATAGTCTGATGTTTTTCACTTTTTCAATGTTAAGAGTCAAAGTAAATTCATGTCAGTCATAGGAGGAGAATACCACTGCTTGATAATAATCATCCATAATATTAAAAATTATTCACCAATCAACGCAAGTTTGTGTGATTGCAAGTGTTTGTGTGTGGGTGAGTGGGGGAGAGGGGTTGGAGTTTTAGATTCATAACATTGCATGGTAGTGATGGATGAAGATCTTGGGAGCTGAAGAAGGAAGCAATGGAGGTGGAAGTGTTTGGAAGTAGAGATGGAAGAGATTTGAGAAAAACAAGCTTAATTCATATTTGGCATGCAGTTTTGATCCAAGATTAAATAACTTACAACTCAATAAAAGATGAAGTGTCCATCATAATTTGTCATCATATAGCACAACAACAAATTGAGGACTAAATTTGACGACCCCATCGCTAATAAATAATTTGACCAACCAACAACCTTCCAGCTTCTACCATGCCAAAATAATTTCACTATAATATATAAATCCATCAGCTACTGTTTCCTTTCCTCCAAATATTAAAGTTGACCATAGAAGAGAATCAATTAAATATATCACCCCTGTGGTAATGGGAAACTGTATTTGATACCTTCATTTGCATCAATCTGTGGCCTTCCTAAGAAGGTGTTTATATATACTAGTGTAGTACACTAGTACTCAGAATATAGGCTAAACACTAGTTGGCCTTCTCAGCAATGAGTTAAAGTTTGAATATAACATATAGAAGCACAATATCAAACATAAAAATGTTTTTCCATCAAGGGTGAACGCAGTATTTGATTTCTAATATCTTTTTGGCATGGTAACAGAATTCTGTTCCTATGCAGGTCATGACCATACATGCACACAGAGAATTTATTAATATGTACTAGTTGTTATAAGTTGTTGAAGTTAATGCATCAACATATTATAGATACCTCTTTTTCAAAGAATGGTTTTTTGCGTAGAAGATTTTTCAGGTTTCCATAGTCAGTGATGCCAAGAGGCCAATCATGTGACAGAAAGATATCAATTGGCTCTTGAACTTGCATGAGCTTATGAACATCATACTCACGTACATGATATATAGACCGAATGTCTTGTTCATTGTAAGGCAACTTCTCAAAGTGTCCTGTTCATGGGATCAAGTCAGCCTGTATGTAATAACAAATGGCTTCCGACCAGGCCATTATTACTACAACTATTATTACCTGAATAATAATGATTTTGTTTATAAATTCCAGAAAGTCCACCAATTCGAACATTTCCAAACTTAACTATTCCAGCAAACCCAAGGAAGTATATATCTGGCGCTGCCCATCCTCCATAGTATCTGAGACAACAAATACAGAGCATTAGCAAGCCATAAAAAAATTTCATTCCTTTAGAAATAGCTTAAGTTAATATAGAAAGGTCTACAACCACATCTTGTTTCCCACAAATAATTTAAATAACTGAAATAGAAAGTGATGCAAAATTCAACATAAACACCTAGGTGCTAGGATCATAAAATGGGACGAGAATGTGCAATAAAAGCAGACACTGAAAGCATGTAACAGCTCGTTAAAGAGCTCGCCAAAAACATCCTGTTATTATCCCCCCCCCCCCAAACAAACACCCATGTCCAACACACAAAATAAAAAGTTGAAGAAATTGAGACAAGATCCCTAAAGTCGGAATCTAAAGAATCCCTCCAGTGGGAGTCAAAGTTATTGCACGTGCAGGAACACAAAACACAAAATTTCTGGTCCAAGAATGGTGCTTCAGCATCATACTATATTGATAAGGATGGTTCCTCCAATTCCCTATGTAGGTCTTTTTTTCTTTTTTTTTCAAAAAGGGTTATTTTTCCCAGAGTAAATGCCAATCCACAGACCTGTACAATAGATTCTTGAATAGATACAAGAGTATCTTGAAGAAAACAATAGCCTTAAAACATCTGTCTCATCTCTCTATATATTTTCCAACCATCACTATATTTCAAATACACACATGGTGACATCAAATTTATCTACAGAGAAATCCCCATTCTCCTTTCAATTGAGAAGCCACCTGCAACAAAAATGTGATTGTAACTTATTTCCAAGAAGGAGTTGATTTTTCTGCTCACTTATATTTCTCTAAACAGAAAGTACATGAATTGATTATTAGAAGAAGAAACCATTCATCAAGTCAAAGATTAGATTAAGTGGAAAGGTTAAATATAAAACAGACACAAATGCAAATAGATCACATTTATCAAAGTAACTTCACTTACAATTCCCAAAGGTAGTTGGATGCTTCATGATTACCACCAATAAATATAGTGGGAAACGGTGCAGCTTTCTCCCCTGAGTAATACTTCCAAAAAGAATTCATAGTCCGGTACTTATGGGGAACATTTAGACTTTCTAGATCCTTCTCATTCCGAACAGCCTGATCATTCACATATCATATATCACATACAGTTTGAAAATACGCCACCATTTCTATAAAAGTGAAAAAACAAAACAAAACAAAAAATAGTATCCGTTGTTCATAAACTTTGCTGTTTCTACCAAAACTCTTTCCAGGTATTATCATGAATGAGGTGAACAGTGCACATGCAGTTCTCAGTTTACTAGTTTAGAATAGTATAAAAATAAATTTTGAAATTGTTTGATATCAACAAAGGATAAAATGGTAAAATGGTCATAGAAAGAGCAAAATGGTCTAAGAATTAGATCCAAAACTATCATCAAGGAAGCAGAACCAGGGGATCATAAATTCAGTCTAATTCAATCACAATGGCAAACTTCGAAATTAGAGTCCTCTCCATCTAGATTTACTTGAACAAGAATCCAGTATGATTAGTGAGCACTTTGGGTATAAGGAATGGATATAGCATTAAATTTAAATGTTTAGTATCGTGTGAAGAATGGAATGAAACCCCATTTTTGGGGAATCAATCATTCCTCACCTGAATGAGAGGGTTGGGTTTGATTCCCCAAACCCATACCCATATGATTTCCCATTCTCTTAATTCTTAAACTATACCAAGCACCCCTAACAGTGTTTTCTTTTTCTTTTTCTTCAATTTCAAGGTAGTTAACAATCATATAACACAAAAGTGATACAGGAATAGAAGACTTCTTCTCTGTATCTAGACTCTAGAGTAGAAATATGACCACTAAGAACTTTTAAGAAAAGAGAGGAAACAATCTCAAGAAGTATATGCTGTAATTAACAGAAATATGGAGCAGATCTAGGAAAATATAAAATATTTCAAGCTACAACAAAAGAACAACTCGATATGTGCAGCATTTGATACATCAATAAGCACATCATTATTAAGGGCGAGAGGTGCAAGAAGGTTCTTTCGTCCAAGGGGCGCCACTCGTACATTGAGGAATGAGGGCATTAGTCACATAACATTATCAACAAATTATACACTTGAGCGTAACCTATTTGGCAAATAATTGTCTAATGAAATAGTTTAAAAACTAAAAACACATTAATCATATAATAACTCATAAATAACACATAGAACATGAGCACAACAAAAATACTAATTAAATATAAAGAGTAAGCTTCAACTTCAAATTTCAAGACAGCAAAGCTAATGGCTTTTGCCTAATGTCAATTTTGAAAGCAAATCTCTTTCATGGAGAAACAGAGCCATTCTATTCTTTTCTCTGAGTTTAAGAAGGGAAAAGAAACAAGAGTTTTGATAGAAGAAGTTTTGAGGAGTAATCAAAATGTTTCGTAAAAGACAAAATGAATCCTAAAATGTAATAAATAAGTGTTTGGAAGGCTTCTTTTATGGGTGAAAAATAAGCGTAACTCGCACGAATCTAATTCAGCACAAGTATCCACACAAATGAGGCAAAAAATTCTAATAGAGGCACGCCACCTAAAAAGCATGAAAAGCCAATCTCTTATAAGTTACCTTGAATAACAAGATCTACAAATTTGGTGGCATGCATAAATTTAGCAAAGATAAATGGATAAGGGAAGATGCAGGAAAAAGTTGCACAGTGCCAACTGCTAAGAAGCTGAGCTCATGATATTGTAAGAACTCCTAGGATATTACAGGATCAAAAGTCTTCAAGTTTGAGTTTAAGAGATAGCATGCATCACATAAGGAGCAATGATCTCTTTCAACATAATCAACAGCATCAATTGTACAACAGTCAAATTTGCCAGATTTTTTCAACGAATCAATTTTATCAAAAGAAAATGTGCTTTATGTTTATTCATGGTTTCCTCCATAACAAATCCACCAGAACTCAAGCACACTTAAAAATCAGGGATGAAACTAATGATGACAGCAATTAATAATTAAAATCATGATGATGATCAGCAATTTGGATAATATACAGTACCTGGAAATCCCCACAGCAAATGAGAAGATCAATCTTGATTTTCTCAACTTCTTGCATGTGTACAAGAGTAGCATATACATTATCCAAATCCCCATGCATGCACCCTTCCACAGCAATCTTCATCTACAATTACAGTTGTCATCAGTAATTAAAAAATAATAATAATAATAATAACAAACCTTCAAAACCGAGGACTAGAATTCAATTGTAAGAATGTAATGAACTAAATAAATGCTTACTCCATTCACAAAATTATGCCATATTCAATAGTTAAATTATGAATTTTCCAACAGATTTATTTCTCTAGGAAAAATTTCCCACAAAAAATAATTCCGTTGGAAATGGAATATTTCAAATATATATCATTTGATATATTCGAATCATCACCCTAAATTTTTTTTTTTTTGGCGCATATAAAGAGTGGTTTTATAGGAATTCAAAATTAAATAACACTAACAATAATATAACACATAATGGTCATCACTCCTAACTGTATAATTTTTTTAATGTATTTAACAATAGCTAAACATTCAAAGTAGTATAACAAAGAATAGATAGCACAGTAATTAACTCCAAAATCCCTTGTAACCTTGAACTTTCCTTTCACTTCTCCACCCACAATCATATAAGGATGAAGGATCATCTGGAAGATCATCACAAGTCAGATTCTTTCGTAAAAATTGTCAATAGTATGACTCCATTGCAAATATTTCGGAAGAAATCACTCCATTGCAAATATTTGTGTTAGCTAGCATAGACTCAAATGCAGAACCAGAGAGGCAAGAGAATGAGCTGTCTGCTCTTCGAAGTCCACCAAAAGATGGGATATCAATATAGTTTGGTCTATCCCAAGAATCATTGTTCATTCCATCACTGTCTACTCTCTCACTCACATTACCCCCTACTCTTACACATTGGTTTGACACAAAGTTAAAATCTACAATACATAACAAAAAATTCTAAATCCACATTTCTTATTCCTACTTAAACCAAAAACAAACATCACCCTAGTTTTTTTTTTTTTTTTGGTCAGCAAAAATAAACATAACTTTTATTAATGATAAGGGCAAGCGATTTATCCAAAAATTACATGAAAATAGAACCATTAGTACAAGCTGAGAACGTTGAAGAAAATTTTAAAACAACACCAACATCTAGAATCAAATCAATCCTCTGCCACACAACAAACATCACCTTAGTGTATTGACATGGTGACAATGGGATGTTTGAAAACTAAAACACTTGTGCTTAATAAAGTCACATGATTATTATGGAAAGACCATACAAATTTGTAAAGTAGTTAACCATGTTCCAAAAACACTAAAGATGCAATTAATCCAGCAATTCTATAGAGATATGTGTGGCTAGGCACAAACAACATAAGTAAATAAAAAAAAAAGGATAAACCATTATCTTTTTAACTTGACAATCAAAGACCGTGACTGCAAGATATAAACACCTTCAAGACAAGAAGATTTCTAGGTGATTTATCAATCGTAAATAGTAAACCAGTTTTCATTTAATTTTACGAAAATAAAAAATCATAGTCTGGATATTCTTTACTTCTGATCTAAAGCATCAATAACTACTTGACAAACAAACCAATGTGAACCAATATTTGTATATTCCATAAGTAAGAACATGGACTTTGGCATCTGAGTGAGGATGTTCTTTTCATTTGCCTGTCCAGTCCGGTTGGGGGATTAATTTATAGTATAACACTGAATACTTGGATATATTAGGTTGACAAACTTTATAAATCTTAGTACGAGTTCATACGAACAAGGGTAGGTAGCAAACAGAACGAACTACAAGAAGAAATACATTGACAAAGCCAAATTAACAGAGAGAACAAAAAAAACCCAACAAGCATGAAATTTTACGTGCATCATGCAAGAATTTCTTTACTGCAACAAAATGTCAGCTTTTGTAATTATTTTATATTGCAAAAGACAACCTCTAGAATATACAGAAAAAGGGGGCTAAAATAGCTTATGAATCAATACCAAAGTTAAAGATCTTTAACAATTCTTTTCCCAAATTATTTGCATTGTTCCAAACATTATTCAGGGTAAGAAATATCAATACCTATGCGTAGTATGATAAACTGCAGAGACACTAGATGAAGTTAATAGAAATAATTTTTTTCTTAATGTCGAAATGATGAGATCCAAAATGGTAGTATTATTAGCAAGAATACGCAAGAAAATATGAACTAAACTGAACATAACAAATACCTTCCGTTTTGTATTACAGAATATAACAGCCTGGGTAATGGTAAGGGTATCATATAAATCACATAGAGTATTGAATTTCCACTCTTCTCTCTCTACCGCAACGAAGAATTGTCTGATGCATTGTCATGAGTGAACAATAAAAATTAGAAATGAGCAACAACAAATCATTAAGTCTGACTTAATTCAGCACCTAAAAAGCTAGATATTTTTTCGAGGAAGATATCTTTAAGTTTTCCATAAGAAAGGGAAATGGGATTCCAGCTGTCAAAAATCCGTTGCTCTACGGTCTTTTGACTTTTGAGTCATCCAACGTTTTTTTTTTTTTCTGTCAATTAATTGTATTTACCTTATTAACTAATATTCTAATGTTATGCATGAGTCTTCATGATCAAGGAATGTATTTGAGTTCAATTCTTTATAAAAAGGTGTGGTGTCAAGTTTATTATTGCTAAATGCATAAACTACAGCAAACAGAGTTACTTAAAACAGAAACTGGATCTGATGGGAAATGAACTAGATGATATGTTGGAAAGCCTTACAAGTCTAATTTCTAACATAATAAACAGAGAGGCATCAAAAAATTTCTAGCAAGAGTTATGCCTATTTTGCTAGAAGGTGGCAGATTGCATTCGAGAAGCTGTCAAATTCATTGCTCTATGATCTTTTGAGTCTTTCGAACTTTCTCTTTTTGTTAATTTATTCTTTTCACCTAATTAACTCATAATCTTATGTTATGCATGAGTCTTCATTATCAAGGTTTGGCGGCACATTAGGAAAAATCTGGGCTAGAAGATTAGCTAAAGAAGAGGAAAGATTTCGATTAAAATTCCGGAAATGGAGACCAGCATTAAGTGCAGAGTAATAACAGGATAATGGCTATTCAAGGCTTTACCACTCTACCAGTAAATATAGAATAACCACTTATGCAATTAACTATTTACTCCACAGGAGCACCCATACACACTGCCTGTTAGAGTAGTATGCCCAGCGCACCAATTAGATTGGACATTTGTACTCTTTATATTTTGAATATAAACAATCTCAGTGGAAATTATATTATTAAAGGCTGTTTTAATTTATCTATTTTATGCATTATAACAAATGCTTATTAGATAAAGTCCCTAGACCAATTTAAGCTAAAATGTATGGTTACGCATATGATGGTAATCATGGAATTTATACATAGAGCTTTGGTCTTAAACATGGTTCCGAGTCAAGAATTTTTCTAAATGGGATAAAGAATAATTCAGTAAAGACTCGTACATATGATGAATGCTCGTGGGACGAGAATATTGTATTCCATCAATATTAGTGTTATGACACAAATTCATATATGTAGATACTTATTAGAGAATAAGTTTATCGAACATGATCCGTAGAAAATTCTTATTGGATATGTGTCGAAATTAGAATTTTCTAATTACGATAGTACACGATTAGTCTTTAGACTTGAAGCACCATGGTAGTCTTGTGTACTTCTTCTAATACTTAGATTTATCTTCTGATTGTTTAGCAATCATAAAGGGGATATGTTGGGTATTATATTGATGTACATGGAGACTTATGTGTGGCTAAGATAGAATCTAACACTTTTCTAGGACAAGAGAATCTCCTGTGTATTTAATTGTTAATGATTCAAAGACCTTGGCCAAGGCAATGAGAATAAAGATTCACAATGAATTATTGTAACATGAAATAGAAGCACAGTTATTGAGTTAATAGAGTTTCGACTAATATTCCTACTCTAAACTCAATCGGGAGATTAATTGTTAGAAAGACCGTACGTGTATGTCACTCGTTAATTTGAAGGTTTACTCGCTATTCACCTAACACTAGAAGATCACGCTACTTGCTAGATGTTACCGTGATTAGTAGGTTCTTGAAATTAATTAGTTAATTTCAAGTGAATTAATTAATTGGATTAATTAATATAATAATTGTTATTTATAAGTTACAAATGTTGTAAGCCTACTACTAGAGTTAGTAGTGAACCTAAAGGATCACACCTTAATTTGAATGAACAATTTTTATCAATTGGAACAATATTTAAAATTGTTAACTATTTATTATAATTAAATAATTTGATTATTTAATTAAAATAATAATATACCATAGTGGAGAATGCATTATGAATATATATGATATATTTCCATAGTGGTAAGTGCATTAAGAATATATATGATATATTTTCAAAGTGGTGAGAGCATTATGAATATATATATGATATATTTTTCCATAATGGTGAATACATTATGAATATCCAAAGATAATGGAATTTATTTATATATGATATATTCATAATGGTGAAGGCATTATGTATATTTTATAGATAATGTGATAGATATATATGAGATATCTTTCCTTCCATTTTCAAGTGTGAAGTATCGGCTTTTTCAAGGAAGTGAAGAGAAGTTGATACTTTGATATTTTAGGAAGAGAGGAAATTGTTTCCTTTTAAGATATAAATCTTTGCTTATTCATTTTGTGATCAATTTTGGAGAATAATTATATTGATAATTATTCTTTAATTTATTTTCTCTTATCACAAGTTGATACGGGAAACGATTATTGATATCAACAATTTTATACTACTAGCGAAGTATAATATTTGTGTTGTTCATTCAATCGGTGGATTACTTTAGAGGGGATACACTTGGATCCCTTATTGAGAAGTACGGAGTTTTAGCCACGGGAATTGATTCCCTCACTCCTTGCATCAATTGGAAGAAAGTCTACGAGGGTAAGAATAATCTTTACGTAGATTTCTTTCAATATATTTTAACACCGGATCTTATAATCGTTTTAGAGCACCCGGGGTGAAACCCTTTCATATATTTAATAAATATGATTTATTAATTATGAAAAATTTTAAATTCCGCTGCGTTCACCCGGATCGCTATGACGAACCCAACACTGCCATCATTAATTAACTCTACCCAAACGCTACAAATGATTAATGGGAAACAAAAACATAAAAAAACCCTCTCCATATAATATGGAAAAAAAAGAAAAGCAATAATACGGACAGGTCGAGATTCGAAGGCGGAGTTTATCTGGTGAGCCAACTACCCACACTCCATATTCTAAGCACCCATTTTTCGACTGCCACCAACAAAATCACAACAGCAGCTAGCTACTCTTTGGGCACAAAGAATGAGGCAGCCCTGAATATGATATCAACTAATACACCAAGGAAAAATGACTTAACAATATCCTTTCTCCAGGGCATCAGGCCACTTCAGTATGCTACTAAAACAACCTCTATTTAAATCTCTAATTCCTACCCACAAGTGGAAAATGTGAACAAATTAGAGCTATTCAGATGACTAAACCCAATAATATTTCCAACAGTGTAAAGAAATAAAAATCTAAACGCAAACCCTAGATTAAACAATTCACTCACTACTTTCCAACTATAATTCCTCAAGCCCAATTCAATCACCCAGCAGCATGAAATGATTCTGACAAAGCACTCCTGCTTTTCCTTTAGTCAAGTCCTAACTCTCCTATCTGGTGCAGGATCTGCCTTAGAGCTATTGCCAGATTTCATCTCAAATCGAGCAGTAGTTCTTCTTTTCCTTCAAACCTTTAATTTGCATGTAATACAGTCCGCCTACCATTCGATAACCCATTTAAGAATCGCGATTCATAAATTCTAAGCTTTTCAGAAATCTTAAACTACGATTAAGAGTAGCAAGAGATTCAAAGCATTATAAATTAATGGAAAATTCACTAGTTTGAACCGTTAAAAAAAAAATCACAGAGAATTAGAACAAGAGAAAATTCAAAAAACTATTGTGCAGAGAAAGAGGGAGGGACTAACAGAGAGTGGAGGAAACGACCACGATGGTCGGAGTTCGTTGACGCAGCAGCGGTGGCACAGACGGAGAGGCGCGGTTGACACAAGCTAAAAGACAGACACCAGAAAAAGGTTCCGGGAATTTTTGAATTGAGTCTGGAGGAAAACCGTCGTGGGTTTTTAATATTTCTTAAGTTTTATTTTAATTTTATTTTTGTTGTAACATAAATGATGTGGCATTACGACTAAATAACTGCTCTCCTCTTCTATAGGGAGTGGAGTCTATTGTATTGTATAAAGAACGGTTTACGATGATAATGAATAATGAGAGGCTCATTTTGTTCGCTGTTCTATTTTTTTCTCTCCACTTTTACAGTTTTCTGCTTTTCTTCTTTCAATCTCGCGTTCTTCCTTTTTATTATTTCTCAAAACGTTATCAGCACGATGTTCTTATCAACTGAGATTTTTTTTAGATTCGATTACTCACGTTGTTTATTCACAGGAAAGATTTGTTGTTGACTCAAGAACTGGGAGATCTATCGATCTACTTGAAGTTTTTTGACGTTGACATTGCCTTAGGAAATAATCGTGTATTTCCTGAAAGTAATCATCCTATGGAGAACGAGGATACTTTATGCCTAGTAGACAGTGCTACTACTCATACAATATTTAAAGACATAAAATTTTTCGAAACTTTAACTGAGAAAAAAGGGAGTGTTACTACTATTGCAAATGACAATATTTTAATTATGGGCTCCGACAGAGCTTCAATTATACTCCCGATGGGTACGACACTAATTATTGAGGAAGCACTTTTATACCCACAATCTAAACGTACACTTCTCAGTTTTAAAGATATTCGAGCAAATGGTGTTCACATTGAAACTGAAAAGGAAAACAATACTGAGTATCTCCTGATGACTCGGTTGAATGGATGTCGAAAACAAGTTATAGAAAAACTTCCTTCTTTCTCCTCGGGGTTGTATTACACCTATATCAAACCACATAATGGTTATGTTGCAATGAGCTTAAAATTTAAAGACCCAAATTCTTTTAAATTGTGGCATGACCGATTGGGTCATTCAGGGCAAACTATGATGCGTCGGATAATTACTAATTCTTTTGGGCATAATATACAAAGCAAAAATATTCCTTCTCCAACTGAATTTATTTGTGAAGCTTGTGTAAAAGGAAAACTCATAATCAAACCTTCTCGAACAAAAGTTGGAATTGAATCTCCTACTTTCCTACAAAGAATTCAAGGAGATATATGTGGACCTATTCATCCCTCTTCAGGGCCGTTTCGATATTTCATGGTTCTGATTGATGCTTCTACTCGGTGGACATATGTGTGTTTATTATCCACTCGAAATAATACTTTTGCAAAATTTATTGCTAAAATTATTGAATTGCGAGCCCATTTTCCTGATTGTCCAATTAAATCAGTAAGAATGGACAATGCCGGCGAATTCACATCAAAAGCATTTGATGAATATTATATGTCATTGGGCATTACAGTAGAGCATCCAGTTCCATATGTCCACACTCAAAATGGTCTAGCTGAATCACAAATTAAACGTATCAAATTGATCGCTAGACCAATACTACAAAATTCCAATTTGCCCATCTCTTGTTGGGGACATGCAGTTTTACATGCTGCTTCTTTAGTTCAGATCCGACCTACTGCATATCATGATTATTCTCCCCTATAACTAGTGCATGGTAAAGAACCTAATATTTCCCATCTGCGAACTTTTGGTTGTACAGTTTATATTCCTATATCACCACCAAAGCGTACTTCAATGGGCCCACAAAGAAAATTAGGTATATATGTTGGTTATAATTCACCATCTATTCTTAAATACCTAGAGCCCATGACAGGGGATCAATTTATTGCTCGATACGCTGACTGCACATTTGATGAAGATTATTTCCCGGCATTAGGGGGAGATAAAAGCTTAAATTCAAAAGAATACCGAGAAATTTCATAGAATAAAAAAATTCTTCAACATTTAGATACACGCACTAGTCAAACTGAACTAGAAGTTCAAAGGATTATTAATTTGCAAGATTTAACAAATAAATTGCCAGATGCATTTATTGATCATAAAGGAGTGACACAGTCCCATATACCTGTTGTTAATGCACCAGCAAGTGTGAAAGTTCCCAAGGAACTAGAAAATTCAACTGATGTTTCTCAACGCCTGAAGCGTGGAAGACCCATTGGTGCAAAAGATAAGAATCCACGGAAATCCAAAATTAATAATGAAACACAATCACTCTTACAATCTCAAAATGAAAAATCTCCAGAAGAGAATAGTCTTGAAGACAAAAAACCCCAGTCGAATTGCACGTGCATCAAATACTCATACCACTGGGGATGTGGAAAAACCAAATTTAGAGTTTTTGGGAAATAACGAAAATCTGGTTGATATAAATATAGAAGTTGCCATGAATTTTACAAATATGGGAGAAACTTATAACAGAAATATTATAGTTGTCGACGACATATTTGCATCTACTATTGCGCATACTATCTCGAATGATAATTTAGATCCAGAACCTAAATCAATAGCAGAGTGCCGGAAGCGCTCAGATTGGGTAAGATGGAAAGATGCAATTGAGGCAGAGCTTGACTCGCTAAATAAAAGAAAAGTGTTTGGTTCGATGATTCGTACACCAAAAAATATTATCCCTGTAGGATATAAGTGGGTGTTTGTACGAAAAAGAAATGAAAATAACAAAGTGGTGAGATACAAAGCGAGATTAGTAGCTCAAGGGTTTACGCAGAGACCCGGAATAGACTTTAATGAAACATATTCTCCTGTTATGGATGGCATAACTTTCCGCTATTTAATATCTCTGGCAATTAATATGAATCTAAATATGCAGTTAATGGACGTCGTGGCCGCGTACTTGTACGGATCATTAGACGCTGACATTTATATGAAAATCCCAGAAGGATTAAAAATTCACAATTTGGGTTATAATGAAAATCGCAATATGTATTGTGTTAAATTACAAAAATCATTGTATGGATTAAAACAATCTGGAAGAATGTGGTACAATCGACTAAGTGAATTCCTTCTAATAAAGGGATACATAAATAATGATATATGCCCTTGTGTGTTCATAAAAAGGTCATTAAAAGGTTTTTGTATTATCTTAGTCTATGTTGATGATATAAACATCATAGGAACATATAATGAATTTGAAGAAGCTCGTTCATACTTAAAGATGGAATTTGAAATGAAGGATTTGGGTCAAACCAAATATTGTCTCGGCCTGCAGATCGAGCACCTCCCTGAAGGAATATTCATACACCAGTCAACCTATCTAAATAAAGTTTTATGAGATTTTATATGGACAAATCTCATCCACTAAGCACACCAATGATTGTTCGATCCCTTGATAGTGATAAAGAACCTTTTCGACCTAAAGAAGAGAATGAGGATATCTTAGGACCAGAAGTTCCTTACATGAGTGCCATTGGAGCACTTCTTTATCTCGCAAATTGTACTAGACCTGATATTGCATTTGAAGTTAACTTATTAGCGAGATTTAGTGCATCTCCTACAAGAAGACATTGGAATGGCATTAAACATATCCTGAGATATTTGCAAGGAACAAAAGATCTTGGTTTGTTTTATGAAAAGAATAAAAATATGTCATTGGTGGGCTATTCAGATGCTGGTTATATGTCTGATCCCCATAATGCCAGATCTCAGACTGGTTATGTTTTTCTCTATGGTGGTTCTGCTATCTCATGGAGATCTGTTAAACAAACAATGGTTACTACTTCCTCAAACCATTCAGAAATTATTGCTCTATATGAAGCATCACGAGAATGTGTATGGCTAAGATCATTGATAAATCATATTCATAGCTCTTGTGGAATAGAAAATTATAATATCTCCCCTACAGTCCTATATGAAGATAATGCAGCTTGCGTTGCGCAAATGAGCAGTGGATATGTTAAAGGAAACCTAACAAAGCATATATCACCAAAATTCTTTTATCCACATGAACTCCAACAAAATGGTGAAATTACTATACAAAAGGTTCGATCGAGTGAAAATCTAGCAGATTTATTTACAAAATCTCTCCCCACATTAACTTTTGAAAGACTTGTGCATAATATTGGAATGCGAAGACTTGGGAGGTTATTATCTTCAGGAGGAGCGACAATTTCTAAACAATCCTGAAGATTGGGTCTTGAAGACCGATGCTGCACCTTTTTTTTTCTTTCTTTCCTAAACTAAGTTTTTCCCACGAGGTTTTCTTAGTTAAAAGGTTTTTAATGAGGCACTGAATTATCATGTTCAAGAAGAACGATAACTTTTAACAATCCTGAAGATTAGGTCCTGAAGATCAAACTATACTCTTTTTTCCTTAACTAAATTTTTCCCATAGGGTTTTCTTAGTTGAAGGTTTTTAACGAGGTAGCTATAACATATGAAAATCATAAGTCATGTACTCTTTTCCTCGACTAGTTTTTCCCACAGGGTTTTCTAGTGAGGTTTTTAACGAGGCATGAACGGCGTAATGTCCAAGGGGGAGTGTTGTAACATAAATGATGTGGCCATTACGACTAAATAACTGCTCTCCTCTTCTGTAGGGAGTGGAGCAGTTCTATTGTATTGTATAAAGAACAGTTTACGATGATAATGAATAATGAGAGGCTCATTTTGTTCGTTGTTCTATTTTTTTCTCTCCACTTTTACAGTTTTCTGCTTTTCTTCTTTCAATCTCGCGTTCTTCCTTTTTATTATTTCTCAAAAATTTTATTAATTAAAGTGCCTTATTTATACTCCCTCCGTCACGGAGAAGTTGGTATAATTTTTTTTTGAGCATGGAGATTAAGGAGTATAATAATTTAATGTAAAGTGAAGTAAAGTGAAGTGAGAGAAATAATATAGTTGGTATAATTTTTTTTGGGCACGGAGATTAAGGAGTATAATAATTTAATGTAAAGTGAAGTAAAGTGAAGTGAGAGAAATAATATTTAATGTGTAGTGGG
Source organism: Pogostemon cablin (assembly GCA_023678885.1). Taxonomy (NCBI): domain Eukaryota; kingdom Viridiplantae; phylum Streptophyta; class Magnoliopsida; order Lamiales; family Lamiaceae; genus Pogostemon; species Pogostemon cablin. The sequence goes on from CM042983.1 coordinate 13,184,524, forward strand.
TAGTTGTATTAGAGGTGATATGTGGGGTCCATGAGAATAGATTAATTGTTTTTGTGTGAGTCACATATATTAAAAAGGAAATATGTCAACTTTAGTGGGACAAACCAAAAAGGAAAGTGTGTCAACTTCTATGGAATGGAAGGAGTATTAATTACTGCTTTATTTTTTTGAAATTTAATAATATCACAAGATATTACTCCCTCGTACTCTCAGTATTTATACACTTTTTTTTTGGGCTATCTCAAGTAATTATGCATGTTCTATTAGTTAGTAGTAAAATACATTATATATTTTAAATATTTTTTACATTTTATTTATGGATCTTAACAACTTTATTCACATTTTTATACTTTATTTATCATTTATAACAATTTTATTTACCTTTTCTCTATTAATTTCTATTTTTTCCTATTTTTTCTTACATTATATATTTAAAAATAATATTTCTTAATTTCTGTATCCGTACAAATGGGAATAAATATGCGGGCGGAAGGAGTACATATAAATTAAAATGTCTAAAATTTTTCTCTTGTAATTTTAATGATAAATGAATGTAAAAAATTATACAATTATTAAGAAATATGGAAAAAACTTGTGTCTTCGGGGAACACCGTGGGGAAACTTTGCTTATTTTTATTTTAAGGCTCAAATCATGATATGAAATCAGTCGATAAAGCATAAATCACCTTTCTCAAATTAGAAACCAAAAGGTAACTACCCAGGACTCGCCCGAGCCAATATCTCATTATTGTCTAGTCTCTCGTTAGATAACCACGATCCCTATAACATTTCTCATAGAAAGTACATATACACGTAATAAAACGACTTCTTCTTTGAAGAGTAAAGAGGGAAAGAAATCAAAAAAAGGCCATACTCTCTAGTATTAAATTATATACGATTTAATACTCCATCCGTCCCACAACAAGGAGTGCATTTTACCATTTTCGTTCGTCCCAACACAAGAGATGCATTTCCCTTTTTAGTAAATAGGACTCACACAAAACCATTAATATATCTATATGGGACCCACACACCATACTAATACACCTACCCACTATACATTAAAATATTATTTCTCTCACTTCTACTATCCATTAAATATTATATCCCTATATCCCTTAATCTACGTGCAAAAAAGTTTCGCCATTCTAATGGTGGAACAAAGGGAGTACTAAAGAGTATAAGCGCACGGTGTGTCCCGAAGACACAAGACACCAACTCAAGAAATATATCTACTTGAATAAAAATATGGATGTACGGTATATAATTTAATGGAATAAAAGTTTGGGATAATAATGACCGGAAAACGTATAATTTAGAGTATCATTAATTTTAGGGTGAGTTAATAGGGTAAAGCTAGGAATAGTTAGTTATTGAATTTTAATTATTTTATTTTATTTAATAATGAAAAATAATAAAAAATAAATGTTGAGATTATTCAATATACCAATATCCCACCATGTGCATCACTCTTAATTTTATTACTAAACCAAAAGTAAAAAATTTAAGTTGCAGTTTTGAATTAATATTATGGTACAATATGAATATTAACGTTAAAAATTGTTTTTTATCGAATTAATAGAACAAATGAAAAGGAACATTAAATCACTCTTTTGCATTTCAAAATCATATGTGGATCAAACAAAACATGCATACCTACATAACATAATGCAAGAGAAATTTACTGCACATTTTATTAGTTCAAAAACTTACTGTAAGCAAAAAGTACAATCCAAAAAACTATATACGGCTCCAACATATACTTCTTCCGTTCCGTTTCAATGTTTACGTTTCTATTTTGAGCGTCCCATTTCAATGTTTACGTTTTTCTTTTTGGAATATGAGACCCACCTAAAACAATTAATATATCATCCAACACTAATACACCTACCCACTTTACATTAAATATTATATTTTTCCACCCACTATCTATTAAAATATTATACTTCTTAATCAACGTGCAAAAAGCAAACGTAAACATTGAAACGGGACGGAGAGAGTACTTTTTAAGACAAATGAAATCCTAAATGACAAAAATTGTTTAATTTCTCAGTGCAAAAAGGCGTACCAGTACGTCGTACTTGGTTAAAGGCAAGAAAATAAATAAAAAGATGAACCAAGATTAATTAAGCAGCAGATGATTGCTTCTTTGTATCCTTCTTTTTATCAGTATCTGCTGCCTTTTTCTTATCCTTCCTCTCCCTCTTCTTCAATGCGGTCATCCGGGCTTTTAGGATAGTTGCGTAACTTGATTGGAAACGCTGATGATCTTTAGGGCCAACCTATAACAGACCAATCAAACCAGTTTTAGTTCAATATGGGTAGTTCCAAACAATTATCGCACACGACTGTAAGGCTTTCGAGTAAGGGTACAAGGATTTCAACAACCTAACCTCCAAATGAATAAGAAATTGTAATGAAAATCAAAACAAACTACGACATTGGCTGCATGTTACATCTATAATAGAAAAGAAAACAAGATATCCCTGCTTCATAGACTGGACATATGTAGGATCATTCCACGATTGATGATAAAGATAAAATACCAGGATGCTTGAACTATACCCAGAGATTTTAACAATCTGAAAGAAAAGCATCAAGGGCAGGAAACGCTAAACAAGAAATCATCATTTACAGTGATTAACAACAAAAAGGGATTAATTGAAGTGTTGCTTTAATGAACTAAAAGTCTAAAACGTCTATAACATTTGTTTGGATGAGGTCAGAATTTGAGAGGTGATAATTAAGCTTGTTTGTAAATGTATATGCCATGCAAGATTATTACGAATCAAACACAAAAGGCACATCAGAGCAATTATGACATCATCAAGGGAGTAAAATTAACCGCACCCACCATCATTACGAGAAGCGTATAGAATGAAGACAGATACGAAAAGAGGGAAAGCAAAAGTATATACCATTGTGGAAATGGTCTTCTTTCCATCAGTAGCTCGAATCAGGCACTTGAATTCGATCTTTTCCCCAGCCGTCTTCATCTTATTCCTTTTCACCTTCGACTTATCAGAAGCTAGAGAGAGAGATAAAGAGCAATAAAATTAAAACCAACTTCCAATAACAGTTGTAGAATAAACATTGGCCAATCAAAAGATATCTGATCCATCAAATAAAAAGAAAGAAGGTGCAGGATCACCACTCACAGTGCTTTAAGGTAACCCACACGGAGCCCTTTTCTGTAGTTCGCTCAAACATGTTGGTAAGTTCATTGAGGAAAGGATCAGGCTGTAAGCGTACCTATATAATGTAATAACAAAAAATTAGTTTTATTAACGCTCTTATACTAAATTTTATAAGAGCAATAATTCTGATTCAACTCTGGCATCATTAACCCAAGAGAACAGAACAGGAGCATCAATACATGAAATGGATGCGTTTCACATTTTTTGTGAATAACATGCATAACACAAATGGTTGATTACACTGGGGAAGACTCTCATCAGTACAATGACACTATAAAATGCCACAGTAAAGCATGTTCAAAGCTACCCCCAACCCATCCCAACCACTCAATCCTAAACAAGGTTATTCTTTAACTTCAAGGTGAATTTGATCTCATATTCTATCCTCTGATTTTATCCTCCCCATATAAAATGTATTTGCCAAACATTTAGGTAGATAGCAAATTTTTTTTTTTTAGAATAATTTAATTGTAATAATTTAATATTATTATACATTATTAACATGCCATAACTGACTAAAAGAGAACAGAATAGACACCTCACAACTAAGCACCAAAAAAAGTCCTTGATCAATCAAAACTAAAAAAAAAGACATTAAATAAAAAAAATTCACCATCTTTTCCAAACAAGCATACAAGCACATTTTACACAGTGCATGAACTTCCCAATCACAGTAATCAAAATATATACACCCAACTTAAGAAACCAAATATCAAGAACTTCTTAAACAATCCTATAACTTAATTAATACTCTACTTTCCTAACACCCCTTTCCATTATTTGTCACCAATATCAACATCCAGAGCATAATACACTCAGTGAAATTCATATTGCTCACTTTTGAGAGACATATAACATATCCAGGTGATCCTATAAGAGTTACCACAAGAAGAAATTAGCTAAAGCTAATGATGAATTGGTAATAAAAGATCACATAACATTTACAAAGACTTCACTTCGTCATTCCGAATAAAAAACCAAAATCTCAAAATCAGATGCAATTAAGACTTTATATCCACTAACATCAAATTGCCCACAAACCCTAAATAAAAGGGTTCTTAAGAAAATTCAAAATATAACGAGTGAGATCATCCATCCGTCATCAGAATCCATACATTCCAGATTAAACACAGAATCGATACAAGCGATAAACAATAATCGAAATACAAGAAACCTCACAAAATAAAACAAGTTGGAACAAAAATAGATAGATATAAGAATAGATAAATAGGCCCACTGAAATTACCATCTGTATTCCGAGTTGCAGACAGCGAAGAGAAGCTCAGTCGAGATATTTGGGAAGGGGATCACCGTATCTCTTTACGTTTATCTTTATCAAGGTTTAAAGGATTTGACAGATTTAGAAAATTGCTTGAGAAACCAAATTCAAGACGAATCAAGAGGTTCTTCTTCCATTGCCCTTTTCTTACCCTAATCTACCCCTATTTAAAATCACACAAATCTATTAAAAATAAGGTCTAACACCTTTTCTTACCCTAATCTACCCCTATTTAAAATCACACAAATCTATTAAAAATAAGGCCATGTTAGATGTAGCTTATAAATCCCATTCAAGAAACTATTTGATTTAAGAGTCCATGGGTGCACTGAGATACCGGTGCACATGGATGATTTTAACCGTTAGATTAAGTTTTAATTTATTCTCCAACATTAAATTAAATAAAATAATAAAAAAAAATACCCACTATACCCTAATATAAACAATTTAAACCTCGTTTCATCGGTGCACCTCACAATTATCCTTGATTTAATAAATTTATAAAATCATATTTTATATGCACAAAATTACACATAATTGGAGTGTGTGTTTACAGACTCAACTAATTAAATTGACCATTCACCACAAGAACTTCGGGAATAGATATCAGTGATTCACCGATATCTATTCAATATTTTTACCATTATAAATGGAGTTGATATTAAAGACTTTTAAATAGATATCGGTTAACCCACCGATATCCATTACAAATTCACCTCTATGAGGATGATATTAAAAATATAGAACAATAGATATCGGTGAATCACCGATATCTTTCTGAGTTGTAGATATCGGTGTTTTACCAATATCTTTCTTCTAGAAGGCCAACTGTACATATTAATTCATTATTGACGTACCTATCATTTCAACAATAATATTCTAATTTAAATGGAATTTCAATAAACGCATTGATTTTTGGGGGGGGGGGGGGGTTCATTGGGGATTAATGTGGAATAAAAGAAACAGAGAGATGGATCAGTTGGCAAGAATGAGCATGAAAAACTCTAATCATTATCAAGAACCTAACCTCACCAATCTTTTCATATTTTTTACAAGTGTGAACTATGTTCATATTTTATTTAAAACACATTAAGTCAAACAAACAAGAAGCGAGTGAGACTTATTACGTGAAATTGCGATCAAATTTGCTTAAGTCTTTAAACCAGTTGCAACATAAGCATAAAATCTGTAGTAATCTAATCAAGCTTCAAGCTGCAAAAATGAATAGAACAGTATATTATATAAATAATTAAAAAATTAATGTGTTTCGTACAATTATCATCCAGTTGATCTCAACCTTATCATAAAGGCGCTTTCAAGAAAAGCTCATCATAAAGGCAGATTCCATATTGTTAATAACTCGCACATTGACTAGTCAGTTCGTGTCTCCCTATTAATTGAGAGTGATTAACAAATTCCAAAAAACAGAGCTAACTGTATTAGTAACTTGTTATTGCCTGTTTCTCGAAGGATTGATGCCTAATTCTAAACTGATGTAAAGTAATATCAATGTAACAAATAATTAAACCCATATAATTGAATCACTTGAGATCAATTTGAAGGAAAGAAATTACACTCGACATTAACTAAGTTAAGAATGTATAGTTATTTTTAATTTTTAGTATAAAAAGTAGTTTCCCATAATTTTTTTTTGTCAAAAGAATAATGAACGGCGCAAGTTCTTCACAGCAGATAAGTCTCCAGATTTATACAAAAAAATCAGTTTAACTAACCACAGATTTCGGGTCAAACATATGATTTAAGTACTAAGCATTCAACTGATGCACGACTTAGGTTGCTGATGTCAGCAATGTATGTTTAATGAAATTCTTCTGATATCACTATACTAATACATATGTACAACTACACAGATTTTTGCAGCCACTTTCCCTCCAAAAAAGGTTTCAGATATCTCAATGGCAACACTTGTGGACATGGTAATGGTGGCAGCTTTGGCAGCTATCAGGGTTTTTGACCAAAGCTCCAGAGCCTTGTGACTCAATAACAGAGAAGGCAATTTTGACCAACAGATCTAGAGTTACATCTCAAATGGCTCACAATCTAGTGCTTAGGAATCTTACCATTCACAATGTTCACAGAGAAGAAATATTACATTCTGGATTCTGCATTAATCACATACTTCACTAAAATTAAAATCACATTCTCATATTTTATGATGCCAGAATAACAACACATTACAACAACTAATCTGTAAGGAAAGTTTTCCAGTAATTGAATGCATTTCACAGCCAGTCAAGCTTACTTTCATTGTACAATTAATGTGGACTTTAAACCTAAGGAAAAAAAAGCTCACAGCCCTTAACAAATTATTTTCCACCATGTATAAATGCACAATTTCAGGAATATGATGATGTAATAGAAGCTGAATATCAAAGATATCCAAAAAGCATAACAAAATAGCAACTATTGTCCAACAATCAATCTTCCAGCACATAAACCGTGTGGAGAGTGTTCCACAAATCAAAACTGAAACTTTCAGCTCGAGAATCCAACATGTAAAAACTAAATAGATAATAAACTGCCAATTACAGCAGCATAAAAAGAAAATTGAAAAGTATGTTCTTCACCACTGCATTTTTTGCAATAACATCAAAAATTAAATATCCAAAAATCGACTAGCAGTCACGGAGGCATGAGAGAAACGATTCAAGGAAGTAGAGAATGTACCATTTCCGAAATAGGATCTTGCGATCGCGAGAAAAGTAGTGAGGCTGATGAAGGAAAAACTGCAATCCACACCGACTCGTGTGCAATTATTTATATATTGGGCTTATTGTTCACTTGGGCCATAGTATTTAATGGGCTGCATTAATCTGGGCTTGATGTTTATGGGCTTTATTGTAATTTTAAACATATGATTTCTGATGGCTTTAGATCCTTAATCCTACATGAAGGTAATGTCAATTGAAAATAATGATTTGTTTAGAAGAAATTTTGTTAACGTGAATGGTGTATTATACTATCATATATATGGCTTAGGGCTAGGGAGGATTAGAAAATCCACATTAAATAGAAGAAATATTTTACCAATAATTTGTCAGGTATGGACACAACCAATTTCAAATAGAATTAACATTTTTTTTTTATTTAATCTTAAATATACTAATTTAGAGTTATTCTATATACACGTGTCGTCTCCAAAATCATTTATCCTACGTGTTAAATTAATATGAAGTTTGGATGCTTGTGTGATATCTCTAAAAATAATTCGTCTACGTGTCAAAATTATAGAAAATTAAATTAGATTATGTATAACATTTATGTTATATATATGTTAGGAAATTTGTAATTTCATGTATAATCTAATTGTGAGCCTTATATTATTATGCAATTATATTAGCTATTCAATTATTGTATGGACTTAATTAAGTGATCCAATTAAGTTGATAAGTCCATGGGCTATAATATTTTGATATGGGCCAATTGAGTAGATACCCAATTACGTAATTGGGTGATTATGGGTGGCCCAGTTGTGTAGTATATAAAGTCTCACAGGTTATGATCCCCAATATACTAAGCCACACATGGTCTTCCCTTCTCCCCATTAGGAGGGATTACTACGGTCCCCATAAGGAATAAGGAGGCTTCCTCCCCATAAGGAATAAGGAGACTTAGTTGAGGAAGGCCACAAAATCACTAATCCCGAGTTCGTGTTCCGCCTAGAGGACTCAATGGATCCAAGGTATGCTTCCGCTTTACGGTTAGATCTTGTTTATCATAATAGGGCTTAATGTTTTGTGGATTAATGGATTTATTTCCTACAAGTGGTATCAGAGCCACCCTATTCATGATTTTCTGAGATCTGAAAAGTTATGCTGAATTCTTAAATTGTTATTCTGAACCTCGAATTTCTTATGATTGAGATTCAATACTTATTTGGATTATTTGCTTGATTAATGTAATTGTCGTATGATGATTGAAAGTTATTCTGGGCAACGAGAAAATTGATCAGTTCCATCATTTTTTATTATTGTTTATAATATGGAAAATCGATCAAGTCAGTAGTAATGAATTGTTTGGAACAAACACTTATATTACTGAAATAGTTTCCACTTGTGTTTAAGCTTATAATGCATATCCATGTAAATTGTAATTTCCAGCAATGGTGATGGGGAAAATTGCATCATGTAGTGGGCATTACAATATTAATTACTCTTACATCTGCTATGATTATGATTGCTTAATATTTGGTCAATATTAGTAATTTTGATGGCATCAAAGAGTGCTCATATTTTTTTTTCGAATTCTTTGGCCAACTTTAATTATAATTGATTCGAGACACATAAGGATTAATTATGTACATGGATTTAATATTGATTAAATCTAAATTTGATATTATATTTGAACATTTGGGATAATTGTCTCATTATTATAAGTTTAAATTTCATGAATTTTTATTCATCTTTGGTGGTTGAATATGGGTTCAGATCCACTAAACTTATGGACATTGAGATTACTCCATTATGGATTTGGAGCAAAATCATAAATAAACCAAACTTGTCATATATGATTCACTTTATTATTTGAAATATATGACTACTTGGATTAATGCTTGCATGAAGAGACATTTTTATGGATAACCGTGTCATGTGGTTATTATTCTTGTATGGAAATTTATTATTTATAGCAATAAATGCTTACTGGATTCAATTTCAATAATATGATGTTAACAGTGTCCTTAAATAAGGATAAAGATGGTCGAGTTTCCGTGATGTACTCAGCAGCCAATCAGTATGGCAGTTCATATCCCAATTAAGAATTTTCGAATCAATATATTATAGAATCTTAATCTGATTTATTAATTTATGGGACAACATCCACATAGATTTTGATTTTAACTAATTGTTAGAATCACACCATAATTATGATTTGGAACATATTTAATTTACGGTGATTAAGGCTTTCCATTATAATTTTATTATTTAAATGGTTTACAAAGGATAATTTGTCTAATTTAATTTATTTAATTAAATTAGGATTTGGAATCCTATTTAAGTTAAAAGAAATTTTTCATTAGGATTTGGAATCCTATTTAAGTTAAGTTTTTTTTAATTAAATTTTAAATTTGTGTGAATCATCTAAAATTCCATTTAATTTATGGAATTCAATTAAAATTAAAATTGAGGAGACATTTTTAATGTCGTTCAATTAAACACAAATATTTATTTTAAGTATTTGTTTAATTGGTCTAGTAATTTTTTAATCTAGTCAATCAAAACCTCATGTTGCCATAGCAGCCTCTGTGTGTGGAGTGCGACTTTATTGAAATTACATAGATGAGTGTGGAATTATTTATGTGTTCTGTGTTTGGCCCATAGGTAGGCACAGTTTGACAGAATAATAACATACATGTGATAATAAGTATGTGATAATTATTTAAATTGTTCATGTGAACATTTGTTGGTCCATAGATAGACTTTTGTTTGACAGAACTTATTATCAATACTTGATTATTACACAAAGATTACCCCTACAGTTAATTTTTGTCCATAGACGAGGTTAATATTGCACAAGGTGTCTTGTGATGGGTCCCCAATTAATAATATTGTGCGAGTGTATCTTCATGCGGGTATTGATCGGCCCAAAGGTAGATTAATATTAGGCCCAAAATACACAAGCACCTATGGTGGTGAATACGTAATAATTATTTGTTTAACATGTGAGTAATAAGTTGGCCCAAAGGAAGATTATTGCTTGACAGTTTTATTGTCAGTATTTGACTACTACGTAGAGGGTGTCACTTACAAGTTGGAATTGTTGTCATTGGACTTAATACTAATGATGTGCTTGATTCCTCGAGATGATTCTAAATTATTTAAATTTTGAAAGATTATAAAGTTTAATGCGAGCATGATAAATTATTTTGCAATAATTCTCTGTACAATTAAGAAGTTTGCTAATTAAGTTTAACCTATATCAACAACGAAATCATACATGATGATAAGTTCAACAATAAAGATGAGACTAGAAGGTTTCTAATAAATTTAGTCTCAATAAAGTATAAGGGCAATACAAGAAAATTCATTAAGAAAGCTGCTAAAGACAATTAAAGTACAACCTTTTGTTTACTCCTAAAGGCTTGTGGAATTGTTTTATAATACACCACATTAAGATTACTTAGCATGAATGGTGTTGTGGTATAGTTAAAAGACATGATTGAACTCCACAACATATGATTACTTATAGGGAAAATACTTAAGATTGCAGCTTATGGTCTCAATAAAGTTTTAACTAAAGTAGTTGTGAGATCTTTGAGTTTTACATGGTGATTTCCAACTAAGGTAAGATCATTGGGATCTACTAAAGAAAATTGGACACAAATAGTTATCAGCTACTTTATTGATTATGAAAAAGATAAAAGTTTATGATCCAATTAATCGGATCATATTTGAGATGGGTGATTGCCTATTTTTGTAGCACTCACGAGCAAGAATACTCGATCGTTGTAGTAGTATATCCCAAGAAAAATTATCAATCCACAAAGGAGTTATGTTCGGACTAGCAAAATACGTGAGCTCATGTTCATGTCGTTTTTGTAAAGATGATAGGGGGTTTTGAGATTGATTAACCACTTAAGCAAGTAGCAAGTAAATAAAAATAGCAAATAAGAGAAACGACAAGTGAAGATGAATGAAAATAAAAGAGGATAGGTGTTAAAGTTCAAGGATGAAAAACATGGGATTAGAAACATCCAAGCATACTCAATTCATACTATCTTGCAAAAGGAATCCAACTTAATTGATGTAGACTAAGGGTGATCACGATTATATCCTAAGCTCTCTTTCGGGTTACAAAGGTTGTTGATCCATTTTAGACTCCCAAAAGCACTTAAGATCAAAGCCCAACATTAACCCCTTCCATCTAGGTACTAGTCAGAGTAAACTCTCCCTTTTTGTGTACTAAGGCCAACGAATGGATTGGTTCCCCTCATCGAATTCAAATATCCTTTCGGTCAAACCCAAACTCGATGTCTAATCATGTCTTCCTAATACTATAGAGGGTCGTTTCCGTCTCACTCCAAGCAATACATACATAAACATTATGATAGCATTTAATCACCATAAATCAATTCATTGATCAACAATCCATTAAACCAATAATCAATTATGAATAACAAACCATGCCATCACAACATCAAGACAATTAAACTCCATGAATAGAAATCAACATCAATTAAATCAAAAATTAATTTAATCCACATGATAATACAAATCTAATATGCTCTTCATGTTCCTAATCCCACTAGAGGGATTAGCCTAACATGATAAAGGTAACAAAACACATAAATGATTCATTACAAATACCCATAGTCTTAGATCCAAAAGAAAATCAAAAGAGATGTGAATCTTCCCTAGCAATTTCTTGTAGAGAATCTTCAATACTCATGGATCTCCAACTCTAGCTCTTGATTTCTTGAGATCTTCAACACCCAAATGGAAGGGATGAAGAATGGATGAAGATGATGGAGATGATGAAGATGGATCAAGATGGATGAAGGTGGATGGAGATTATGGTGTGAAATTGAAGGAAAGGTGTGTGATGTGTGTGTAGAAGGGTGGAATTTCGGGATCTTCTCTCAATTGTTGAATAAATGGGTATTTATACCCCTTGGGAAGCTTCTAGAAGTTTTTGGAAATTTCAGCAGTTTTGACACCTACACGGCTCGTGTGCTGTAACACGGCCCGAGTCGTGTCTAGGGCTTCTGGTCAACGGCGAGCTCTGGACAGCGCACGGCTCGTGCGCAGCACACGGCCACAGGGGTGGCCGTGTTGTGTTTTCTGACGTTGTCGCACGGCCCTCTCTTACAGGGCCGTGCTTGGTGCACGGCCCGTGTTTCTGCACACGGTCCATGTCCTGCACTCGGCCACAGGGATGGCCGAGTTGGTGCTTCTAGCGTCCGCACACGGTCACTTCTTACAGGACCGTGTTCCGCACACGGCCCGTGTAGGTGCACGCCCTGTTTTACTTCTTTCGTTTTTGCCCGTTCTCCCTCGTTTCAACTCCGAATTTAGATCCGCTTTTTCCTATGCCTTTCTTATTATATCTAGCATCCAATAAAAAGTGAAAATCATAGGTTTAAGTTCATTCACACACATTTCAATAAAAACACAAAACATAACCAAATAACACATAAAATACGGATAAAATAATACGAAAACACATATAAAAAGACACTAAAATCTAGGTGAAAATAGTGCCAATCAACGGGTAATACTATATTCTTCAAGGATGTTGATTTGGGGAGAAGAATAATATTAGAGATATTGTCTTTAAGGAGGAGTCTATTTCAACTCCCACTTATGCTTTTAAGAATGGTGCAAATCCAGAATAACGATATGATAATGTCAATAATATTTAAGGAATAACAAATTCAACAACCTCAAGAATTAATATCGCTAAGTAAACCACTAGAGTAGAGAGAAAGACAATTCGGATGATTATATAGTTTCTCTTAAATAATGAGGACATTATGAAATTAATGATAGAACTTTCAAACAATGTTTATCAAGCCATGTAAGGTCCAAATACTCGAAAGTGGGTTAATGCTATAAGTTATGAGTTTAAATCAATACAAGATGATCAGGTACACATCTTGGTAAAAATGATTATACTCAAAAGGAAAAGAAGATATTATTTTAAGGGACTTTCTATCCGGTTACTGAGAAAGGTTCTTTTAAGATAATCGTGACATTGGTAGCATATTTTGATTTTGAATCACATTAGATGGATATAAAGATAAAGTTTCATAATGGTAACATTGATGAAACGATCTCAACGGTTTAAGAACTAAAAGGAAATCCATCTATGTATTCATGAAAACTTTCCTGTAAAGGAATCACAACTATCATCATAATGTAATTGTCTAACTTGATTTGGAGATAAATGTGGATGATTGTGTGATTCAGTGGGAGAAGATTTAAGTTAAACTAAGGGAGATAAGTGCAGTCTCAATCAAGTGCCCTAAAGTTAAACTAAAAATTTAAGAAATGAAGAAATATTCTATATGTTTTGATTGTTGGAAGTTGTTGTATGATGAGGTCTGTACAAGACCTAATTTAGCTTCTGTTATTGGTGTATTAAGTAGACATTTAAGTAACTCTAGTATGGATCTTTATAAAGTATTTACAGAGAACTAATGATAATATTCTTGCACATCAAGGATCAGATTTGTAGGAGATCATAAAGAATTCTGATTCTGAGTTTGTTGGATGCCAATACAGTATAAGATCCACTTCAGGCTACATCTTCTGTTGGTGTGGAGAGCTATAAAAATAAAAGTGTTAAGCAAACATTTGTAGCTCATTAACCATGATAACCGAATTAGTAGCACACTAAGGGGCATTCAAACATGAAATAAAGGTTGCGAAGTTTAGTCACATAAAGTTTATTGTGACATTTAGTTCGTAGTAAAGTATTAACGACAAGAGTACTATAAGCCAAGCATATTGACATAGAATTATTGGTTGTTAAAAAAAGTGTTTTGTGTAGATAAAATTTTAATAGAGCTTATTGTGATATACTCCAAATGAGGATTCACCACTTATATATTCAATGCCCTGTATTTGAGCTAGCTACTCATGTGAGTATTATATGATTTTAGAATACATTGGTTTAGTGGGAGTCTATATTTATTGCTCTTTAAAGTTTTTAAGACACTTTGATTTGGATAATTCGATTTTCTGCAGAATAAAGTTGATAGTTTTGAATTCATTGTGAATTCACTAAAGTTAATTTTTTTATTTTGTAATATTTTACATTATGGATTGATCTCACTAAAATTTAAAGTTGGACCAGTTGGAAATAGACATGATGTTGATCACATTGCATGTAATTTCCATGCTACTCATCGTGTTTGATCTATGTCATTGAGTATATTGATATTGGTGATTGTCGGGGTTTAACCACGATTTGTAATGTGGTGAATGCCGCGGTGATTCCATATTAGTATATGAGATGGACCAGATTGTTAAGTATAGCTTGAAGAGGAATAACATAAAGTTGTGCAATTAAGGACTCTTGATATAATTGCTTTGGGAACAATATATAACCCAAGTGGGAGATTGTTAGGAAATTTTTAATTTTCTGTATAATCTAATTGTGGGCCATATATTATTATGCAATTATATTAGCTATTCAATTATTGTATGGACTTAATTAAGTGATCCAATTAAGTTGATAAGTTTATGGGCTATAATATTTTGATATGGGTCAATTGAGTAGATACCCAATACTACGTAATTGGGTGATTATGGATGGCCCAGTTGTGTAGTATATAAAGTCTCACAGGTTATGATCCCCAATATACTAAACCACACATAGTCTTCCCTTCTCCCCATCAAGAGGGATTACTACGGTCCCCATAAGGAATAAGGAGGCTTCCTCCCCATAAGGAATAAGGAGGCTTAGTTGAGGAAGGGCATAAAATCACTGATCCCGAGTTCGTGTTCCGCCTAGAGGACTCAATGGATCCAAGGTATGCTTCGGCTTTACTGTTAGATCTTGTTTATCATAATAGGGCTTAATGTTTTGTGGATTAATGGATTTATTTCCTACAATATATGTTAATTCATGTGCAATTATTATAAATGTGAATTTTAGGAATATTTTTATTTTTTGGTATGAATATAATTAATTAATTTTTAATAACTAATTACAAAATAATTCACTATAAATATCTTTTATGGATTCATCTTATTCACATTATCATTTAATATGATAAAATATTAAAAAATTCTAAACTAAATAAAATTATACTTAATACATTAAATTCAAAAAATGAAATAGATTATAATCCATTTACTAGCAAATTCAATAACAATAATAATTTGTTATTTAAAAGAGTAATAATTTATTAATTTATTAAGTAATAATTTATTATTTAAAAGAATAAAAAATTTAATGCACCATGCAATGAGTTCCAAAAATAATTTGTGTTGCTAAAATTATTTAATTATTTTTAAAAATAATTTTGTTATATGATCGTTAAAATCATTATTATTATATTTTATTAAACAACGTTCAAATATTTATATTTTTCCTTTATTTATATAGATTTTAAATTATATTAATTGAATTTAAAATTGATGTCTTCACTTGAACCATGCACAAGGCATAACACTAATAGTAAAATTAATTAGACAATCGAGAGGGGACATATCCATAGACTATAGTCATCCAATCATTAAGGATTTGGAATCCGTTAGAAAGTCCGAATCTCTTATATTTTGATATTACAAATTCCCTTTTGATGGCCCTAAGGAGAGTGATCGCCTTGAAAATAGGGGTCCCAATATATATATATATATATATATATATATATATATATAAAGAATAGTACTTAATACAATTATATAATTATAAATTTATAAGTCTAAATGTAGTGCACTTGGTGCATTTGGATAATTTCAATAGTTAGATTTGATTTTTATTTAATCCTCACCACAAAATAAAATAAAATAATTAAAAAAACAATAACTACTCATTATACCCTAATTTTTACGGTATTAACTCTTAAGTGCACCCCACAATCACCTAAATTTATAAGTATTTAATATCATCATATAATACATTAGTACTATTTTATGTGTAAAAGATTATACATATAATCTTTATAAGGTAAAAATCCATAAGACACTGTCTCACGAAATGAGTTTTCAATACAAATAAGTATTGATATTATTTTAATAAATGTAATACCCATGGGCGGATCATTTTAAGTGCAGCACCGAACTCAAACCTAATGCTACCCATTAAGAGACCATTATAATATGTATGTGTAATTTTAATTTTCTTAACGAAGCCCAGTCCAAAAAATTATTAAGCACACCCCAAAGAAAGTTAACAATAAATCAAGCCTTACCACTTATATGGAGTATTTCTTAGCCCATTTATAATAAAAATGAAATTTTCCATCCCCACACTTATGCATATTTCTAAAAATGAAAAAAATATACTCCATATCTCCATAATATTCACTTCTTACATAGTACATCCCAACAATTTTACAAACGTAAATTTTTAAAATATCTTACTTTTTATCCATATCCCAACAACTTTGTATACCTTTATACATAAAAAGCAATTTTATTACACTCCACGCACAAAAATACGTGCAATATTTCGTGGGACGAAGGGAGTATATTTTTTCATAAACTATTGAAGTCCTTCCTTTTTAACCAGTCCACCCCATTATATTATCTGGATCCGCCACTGGTAATTCCTGACTAATGAAAATTGATAATAGTCCAAATTAAGTTATTTTCCACACTCTTCCAACAAATATGAATAGTCCGCTTTCTTTAACTATTTATTCTACATGAATGAGAATGCGATTAACACCTTGCAAGTAAGAAGCAATTGATAGAAATTCATTACCTTTATCTCATTTTCCTCTTAAACATCCCATTATATTACATAAATATTAAACTTCCAAGAGAAATATAATCTCAGTTTCACAATTCTAAAACAAAGTATTGAATTTTGCACTTTCACTTTTTTCAAATAAAGATGATTCCATTAAAATTTTAAATTAATACGTTAATTAACAATAAAAATATCAGAGCAAAAAAAGAAAATTAAAATTATAATAAAAAAATACTTATAAATATTAAGGAAAATAAAGAAAACTTAAAAATTTAAAAAGAGGCCTACACATCTTTAAAAATATGCAGAGGTATATCCTGAAATTCAGCTCCAAGGTAGCCATTTGCCCAAAAAAAATCGATTTTCTAACAACAAATAAAACATGTCACAGGACCTAGAAAAAAATGATAATCTAGCCATGAATAATATAAAGGATAAAATAATAAATTTACCTCATCTTGGACCATGTTTTGAAGGAATTCAATAATGGCAGACTTGTACTCACTCCCATCTTAATAACTTCTTGAAGAATAACTTCATAAATCCACACATTACAAAGATTGAACAAATATATGAATGATACCAAATATCCGAAGAGTCAGAACATGAAGATCCTCCCAATTAAGTAGAGCAAGAGAAATGAATTAAGCTCCTAAGGATCATATGCATAAGAAGGTAAAAGAAAAAAGTGGAGAAGAAAACAAATTTAAAACTCAATATAATAAAAATAATAATACACTACAAGAAAATTTCCAAATTTCAATGGCGAAAAATTGTTGGGATATGCAAAAATACCATTGAAATTCATGATTCCAACAGATATTCCAACGAATTTTTTCTATTGGAAAAGTGATTGTTGGAATGTCATTTTTCCAAAATTTTTTTCAACGGTTTCAAAAATTCAACGGTGAATCTAATGATATTTTTTTGTTGGAATTTTTTTATTTAAAAGTGATTCAAATATTTTTCCAACGGAATTTTTTTTTGGAATTACCGTTGGAATAAATTCCAACGATGTTCGAACTCCGTCCAATGATGAATCCAATGACATTTTTTTGTTGGAATTTTTTTTATCTAAAAGTGATTCAAATATTTTTTCAACGAAATTTTCTTTTGGAATTACCGTTGGAACCGTTGGAATAAATTCCAACGATCTTCGAACTCCATTGGGCGATTAAAAAAATATTTATTCAGATTTGAACCCATGATCTCTTGCGTATATCACCTTATCATTTACCAACTTAACTAATATATAATTTATGTTATAAATTGATATTTAAATTTATTGAAGTCTCTTTTTTCGATGCAATTTTCATTGAAATTTTTCGAAGGCTTAAGTTTAATTGGAATTTCTATTGGAAATTTCTAATGATTTATCAAGCTATTGAAATTAGCATCAGAATTTTTCAACGGTTTAAATTTATATAAGAATTTTCGTTGGAACTTTCCAACAATTTTAGATTTTATAGGAATTTTCGTTGGAAATTTTCAATAGTTTATTAGACTATTGGAATTAGCATTGAAATTTTCCAACAGTTTAAATTCCATGGGAATTTTCGCTGGAATTTTCCAATAGTTTAAAGTTTCATTGGGAAATTCATTGGAATTCTAAAATTTCCAACGAATTTACTTTTTATTAGAATTTTTTTATTGGAATTTGAAAGTTTTCTTGTAGTGATAATTGATGAGTGATCCTAGATACGAAAAGGAAGACATAGGAAAAAATAGATCTCAATTCGGAGTTGAAACGAGGGAGAACGAGCCAAAACAAAAGAAGAAAAATAGGGCATACACTTACACGAGCCGTATTCCGAACACGGCCCTGTAAGGGGTGGCCATGTTCAGGCACCTGAAATACCTAAACGACCACCCTGTGGCCGTGTTGCAGTACATGAGTAGTGTTGTGCAACACGGCCCTGTAAGCCTTGGCCGTTCTCCATCATCCGAAATGCCTACACGGCAACCCTGTGGCTGTATTGCAGCACACGAGCCGTGTTGCTGCAGGATCAGAAAAATATTAGACTCCTTCTAGAAGCTTCCCAAGGGTATAAATACCCAATACTTCAATATTTGTTCAGATTTTCGTGGTTGGAGACTGTTTCATACACCTCACACACCACTTCTCCCATTTTTTACTATCATCTTCATTCATTCACCATCCATTCAATCTACCTTCATCCAACCATCAAAATCACCATCCATTTGAGGAAAAGAAGCAAGGAAGAGAGGAGAATTGCAAGGGGAAGAAGAAGATCACCATTGGAGCCATCCAAGGGAGTTTTCATCCAACTTTTGTATTCAAACCTTATTGTTTTATCATGTTTTGTAAGGATTTTAATGTCTATGTTGATTTTCTTTTGAATATGGTAGGCTAATCTCCCTTGCGAGATTAGCAACATGAGAGTTGTTGGATAATTTTGGGATTTATGTATTAAAATTCATATGTTGATTGGGTTAATTGATTTTCTATCATTGATGCTTTAGATCTTGATGTTTATGATGATTTGTGTTGTTAATTTATTATTTTAAACATGTGATTAGATTGAGAAGTCAATTGCATATTTAGGATAATTAATTGAATCATATTGTCATACACCTCATGTGCATTATAGATCTTAAAGAGATAGAGATGTCCTTCAGGATTTAGAACCCTTTGATAGGATATCCGATTGGTTTGATCAAGAGGTTGATTAATCGTGTGAAGGGACTCTCATTTCAAGCTTAGTACCTAGTTGGAATTATTTGTGTGAGAACCAATCATTTGGGCTAATTAAGATTCATATCATATCCATCTCGAGAGGGAGTTTAGGTGAACTTAGTATTGACCCTTAGTCTTATACCCATGATTCATATGAATTTGATGCATTTATCCTAGGATTTCCACTTCTTAATTGTTGTTAATCTCACTTTTACTTAATTTGGAAAACACTCTTCATCATTATATCTATCTTGTTTGTTGATCATTGCTTGTTTGCTTGCTTTGATTACTTCTATTTTCTTGTTTGAACAACCACTCTATTGATGATTCGTCTCTATAAAATTACAAGAAATGTGAGATCGCTTAAGCACTAGTACCTACCTCCCTGTGGTTCGATAAATTTCTTGAATTGGTCATCTCAATTACAAAATGGCTAATCAAATGGCGCCATTGCCGGAGAGGCAACGGTTGTTAGTAGCTTGAAGAAGGATCATTTTAAGTAATCTTACTAGAGATATTTTTTATTTTTGTTATTTGTATTTACTTTTGAAAACTTTGTTCTAACTTCTCTTATTTTGAAGGTGTATGCAAATAAGGTCAATAGGGAAACAAGTTGAACCTATTGATTTAGAGATTGAACACACTTTTCGGAGAAGGAGAAAGGAGAACAAAACCAAAAAGAGTAGTCCAATGAAGAACAATCAAGATGATGAACGTATTGAGGTTGAATATAATGGGGAAGGCATGCAAGACAATGCACAAGCACCTCCATTCAATGCTAATCAATAACAAGGCTACTCGAATTTCGGAATACCTAACAACCAAGCTCTACTCCAACAAATGATACAACAAGCTCTTCTTCATCATGGTTTTCAACAACCTTATACGCCACCACACCACCACCTCCGGTGCATCGAGGTGTGGATCCAAGGGTAATCAGAGACTTCTTCATGCCGAGGGCCGTACCAAGTGTTGAAATGATAGCGTCGGAAGTTTTGAGATAAATGAGTTTGAATCAAGGTATGAACCATGGAGTTAATATGGTTGAAGGGAAAGTAGAGCAAGGAGTGCTTCCTCCAAATATTGTGAATGGAGAACAATGGACTATGATAATGCCACGTGTGGAAGATGTACAATACATGCAAGGAAAGAATTACCAAGGGAATTTCAACCACAACCAAGAAAACTATCCACCAAGACAAGGAGGCTTTAATTGTCAAGGTAGTGGAAGCTAATACCCACAACAACAAAGGCAAGACAACTTCTCATACTCTAATCTGAGCAATACGGTTGCTTATCCTCCGGGATATCAACCGGGGGCTAAGGCACCGAACAATGAAGGGAAAGCATCGATTGATGAGCTACTTGAACAATTGATCTCATCAAACAAAGCTCGAGAAGCATCAGACCAAGCTCGAGATGAAGCATTGAAAAAAGCCGAAGAAGTAAATGAAAAGAGGTTTAAAGCTTTGGAATACAATGTTGTACAAATTGCAAGTGCTTTGAGTACTCAACAAAAAGAAAAGTTTCCGACCACACCCGAAGTTAATCCAAAAACTCAATGTTTGTTTGTTGATATGGAAGAGGACAGAAAGGATGAAGAAGGGTTGGTGGAATGTAAGGTTGGTGAAGAAAATAAAGAGATAAGTAAGAAAGAAAAGAAGGGGCCTAAATGGATACCTAAGTGGAAAAGGGTGCAAGTGAAAAAGAAAGTGGAAGAAAAGGTTAAAGAAGAAGAGTACAAATATGACTATTGGGGTATTCTGATCACTCCATTCCCTATTCCCTATCCACAAATATTTATAAAAGAGGAGAAGAACAAAGAGTTTTAGGAGCATGTAAAAAATCTCAAGAAAAATTATGAGGAGAGAAAGAAAGAAGAGCTACCCGAAGCAAGTAAGTCAATGCATAAGGAGAGGCCTACAAAAGTTGGTGATCTGGGAAAATTTATCATTTCTTGTGATTTTGAAAGGAAAGGCACTCTTGATGCATTGTGTGACTTAGGGGCGAGCGTCAATGTGATGTCTCATGCTACTTTCAAGGACCTTGAAATTGGAGAACTCAAGCCTACGACTATCCATCTTGAAGTGGTAAATGGTGAGGTTATGAAGCCATTAGGAATTATTGAAGACGTGGAGGTGAAAGTGAAGGGGCTAATTTTTCCGATTGATTTCATGGTGCTAGAAGTGAAGGCGGATCCCCGAGTTCTACTCATTTTTGGGAAGGCCATTTCTAACTACCAGAAGAGTCAAAATTGATGTTAGGAGAGAAGAGCTTTCATTGAGCTCAAAAGGAAATAGTGTTACATTTTTATGTAACAAAGAAAAATGAACCAAGTCTCATTTGAAGCCTCCTAATGTGCCTCCGGATGATCTTATTGATCATGATTCTCTGCTCTTTGACAACTTAAATTCATTTCTTCATGATTATATGAAAATTATGAATACTAGCTTATCTTCTTATGATGTTGATAGGAAGAAAGCATCGGAGCTTGATTGGAAAATAGACAAAGGAGAAAGAGGAAGTCCACTAGAAGTTCTTCTTGATGATGATTTGATGCTTGTAAGCAAGAATGGTGAAGTTGAGCTAGTAGACAAAAAGAAGGCAAAACAAATGTTCAAAGTGAGGATGCGAGGAGACAGTGTGGTGAACCAACATTTGGTCCAATGATCATAAAATTCCGTCTGGCTTGAAGACGTTAAACTTATCGCTAAATGAGAGACAATCCATTCTTTTATCTTTTGATGCTTATTTTGTTGTTTGGTCTTGTAGGTGGATTGTGCTTGTGAGAAAAGACATAGTGAAGAAAAGAGAAGTGCTTCATGTCACATCACTTGTTGCAAACTTAATTATCGACTCTTGTCTCGAGTTAAGTTTGGGGGGCTAGTGCGTGGTGGACATTGCTCAATTCATTGGATGCGTTTACTTCTCCACAAGAAGATCATCAATGGAAACTACAAGGGTAAGTCCCACCACTTTTTACAAACTTAAGTTTCAACTTGTTTCATTTAAGTTTGGGGGAAGAGTGTGTGGTGTGACTCATCTCTTGAGTGTGATTCTTGTAAAATTGACTCAATTTTAAAAATTTTCTTATGAGTTTTGGTTGGATTTTGGTCCGGTTGGTGGTGTTGTAGTGCATGTTAGTCTATATTTTTAGTACAATTATTGAGCTAATGGTGTTTGATGAGTCTTTGAGCATAAATGAAGGGTATTGAAAGCACGAATGGAGGGTGGAGCTAACAACTTCCACTAGCAAATGCCTATTAAGGGAGTTGACTCTACACCCTATCACTTCTAATTGCTTGGCATGATTTGATGGTGATTTGAATTGATGTGATTACCATGTTACTTCATTTATTATGTTTTTTGGATGTTTACTTTTCATAATTTAGGATTTCCTTTTCAATCAAATATGGGGATGTTTGTGAGCTTAATTGTCATGGATGATATGAATGTGTGCTTCATTGTCTATTAATGGATGGATTTTGGTTATTTTTGCATGTTATGTGTTTTGATTGTTTCTTGTTTGGTGAGTCCTTATTTTATGTTTTGCGTGAATTTTTATTCTTGTTTAGGGTCGTTTTGGTGGTTTTTTTTGGGGATTTCGTGAGTCATTTTTAGATGTGAGTGAGGACATGTTTTTGTGATAAGTGATGACAAGTTATATTAAGAATCTCTACACTTTCGAATTGTGACATATTTTACTTAACTTGTTCAATTTTGAGATGAATGTGGTGTAATAAGTTCCTTAAGGTCCAATGCATAAGCTTGTGAGCATTTGAGCCTCAACCGTGCATACATGGTATTTTTCTTCATGAGTGGATCGGTTGTATTTGATAAGCTAGAACTTGCTCAATGACTATAGGAATGAGCCCGATTAGTGGAGATTAATGAAATGATCTAAGGCCATCCTTGTTATTTATAGTCATTGCCATATATTTTCATACGAAGAACATCATCCCTAGTCAACCATTTTGAGCCTATAAGCCTATTTCTTGTGAATTTAGCATATTATAAGCCTTGAGTGCCCACATGAGCCTTATATATTTACCCTTTTGTGTGAGTGATTGAGAAGATGGTAGCTAGAAAGGTTTGATAAGAAAGAAAAAGAAGAAAGGAAATGGTAAGAATGAAGAAAAAGAATGAAAAGAGCACAAGCAAGAACGCACATGCAATCTTAAGACAAGAAAATGAGCAAAGAAACAACAAATATGCTCAAGCAATCAAAAGTCAAAGAAAGGAAGCATGCATCAAAAGAAGAGTAAAAATCAAAAGGAATGATGATGATTAGTGCTTATGTTCAACAAAGATAGAAAGGAAGAAAGAAAAGTTGAGAAGTTGAGGAAGTTGATCATCTCTTCGATTACTTACACTTGATTAGTCACTATTACCCATATTCTTCCTACCCAACCAAAGAGCCTATCATTACATCCTAATTAAAGATATTTTTTTATCATTGATTGAAACTTTGGTGGTTTGTGAATATAGTCCACGAGCAAGTCTATAGCAAGTCGAGCCAATCGATTGATGAGTATTGATTTACCCCACTTTATAGAGTGTTGAGAGAAATTGATATCCAATGAGAAGCTTGGACTAAGAGGGACTATATTACACTTTTATTCTCTTTGAATTTAACTTGTTAATATTTTTTGCATGTCATGAGTTTAATGTTGTAGGATGACTTAGCATACCTTGTAGTTCTTATTATTATTGATGTATTATTACTTATGTTTGTTTAGTCTTTTTCTAGGTGAAAATCTCACCACTTGGTTTAACATTTTCGTTGTTCGGGAACATACAACACTTTAAGTTTGGGGGTGTGATGAGTGATATTTTTACCTAGATTTTAGTTTTTTTATGTGTGTTTTCATATTATTTTATCCGTATTTGTATACTATTTGGTTGTGTTTTGTATTTTTATGGAGATGTGTGTGAATGAGCTTAAACGTATGATTTTCAGGCAAATATAGATCCTAGACATGAAAAGGAAGATGTAAGAAAAAGAGGATCTCAATTCGGAGTTGAAACGAGGAAGAAAGAGCCAAAACAAAAGAAGAAAAACAGAGGCATACACCTACACGAGCTGTGTTCCGAACACGGCCCTGTAAGGGGTGGCCGTATTCGGGCACCTAAAACACCTACACAATCACCATGTGCCGTGTTGCAACACACGAGCTGTGTTGCGCAACACGGCCCTATAAGCCTTGGCCATTCTCCGTCATCCGAAACGCATACACGGCAACCCTGTGGCCATGTTGCAGCACACGAGCCGTGTTGCTGCAGGATCAGAAAAATATCATACTCCTTCTATAAGCTTCCCAAGGGGTATAAATACTCAATACTTCAATATTTGATCAGATGTTCGTGGTTGGAGACTATTTCACACACCTCACACACCACTTCTCCCATTTTTTACCATCATCTTCATCCATTTACCATCCATTCCATTCAATCTACCTTCATCCAAGCATCAAAATCACCATCCATTTGAGGAAAAGAAGCAAGGAAGAGAAGAGAATTGCAAGGGGAAGAAGAAGATCACCATTGGAGCCATCCAATGGAGTTTTCATCCAACTTTTGTATTGAAATCTTATTATTTTATCATGTTTTGTAAGGATTTTAATGTCTATGTTGATTTCCTTTTGAATATGGTAGGCTAATCTCCCTTGTGAGATTAACAACATGAGAGTTGTTGGATAATTTTGGGATTTATGTATTAAAATTCATATGTTGATTGAGTTAATTGATTTTTTATCATTGATGCTTTAGATCTTGATGTTTATGATGATTTGTGTTGTTTGTTGTTTTAAACATGTGATTAGGTTGAGAAGTCAATTGCATATTTAGGATAATTAATTGAATCATATTGTCATACACCACATGTGCATTATAGATCTTAAAGAGATAGAGATGTCCTTTAGGATTTAGAACCTTTTGATAGGACATCCGATTGGTTTGATCGAGAGGTTGATTAATCATGTGAAGTGACTCTCATTTCAAGCTTAGTACCTAGTTGGAATTGTTTGTGTGAGAACCAATCATTTGAGCTAATTAAGATTCATATCCTATCCATCTCGAGTGGGAGTTTAGGTGAACTTAGTATTGGCCCTTAGTCTTATACCTATGATTCATATGAATTTGATGCATTTATCCTAGGATTTTTACTTCTTAATTGTTGTTAATCTCACTTTTACTTAATTTGGAAAACACTCTTCATCATTATATCTATCTTGTTTGTTGATCATTTCTTGTTTGCTTGCTTTGATTACTTCTATTTACTTGTTTGAACAATCACTCTATTGATGATTCGTAAATTACAAGAAATGTGATATTGTTTAAGCACTAGTACCTACCTCCCTGTGGTTCGATAAATTTCTTGAATTGGTCATCCCAACTACAAAATGGCTAATCAATAATATAATGCAAGAAAAGATTTAAAACATTATTTATAAATTAAATATGTAACCTTTTTGTGGAGCTCAATGAATTTGAAGCGATTCGCTTCCTCTTGCATCTACAAAGTCTTCTCCTTCTCTTCTTCTAAAATCCTAGAATTTTAAATAATTTAACTTATAAACGATACTATAATAAGTATCAAATAATCACTAATTGTTTCATTATTCCATCTATGAAAATAAACAAAAAATTACCTTCTTACCACAATAGATATACTGATCGGTTTTAAATATCATCGTCGTTGACGAAGAACTCCTTCTGAAGCTAGAATTGGAAGGGATGTTGGAAGACAACACGAGCAATTCGCGACCACAGCCAGGATCATGGATGATCTCAGTAACGACGCTTTTCAGATAGTCGTTCGTAGGATTAAAGCTGATGGCGGTGGGATGGGGAGAGGTGCTTCGAGCTTTAGATTTTGATCGGAAAAGAGTTTAGGGGTAAGTTATATAATAAATCTGCGAACAAGTTCAATATAGATATTAAAAATGGAAGATGTATAGATCACATATTAAATTAAAAATAATTTACAATTTAAAGATGTAATTTGAAATATGAAGAGATAAAATGAAGAAAAAATATTTTATAAATGCTAGTTGCTATATTAAGGATTAGGATTATATTTTAATTTATCACATCATAATTTATATAATTCATTATATTTATTATGTACATATTAAAGAGGAAGCATTAATGATGTAGTCACATTGCTTTCATAAATTTGGCCATTTCAAATAGAATTAACAAATTTTTTATTTAATACTTAGACAGTCTAGAAGAGACATATCTATAGAGTATAGACTATAGTCATCCGTCCATTAAGGACTTGGATTCTATATAAGCAGTGGCGGATACAAGCAGGTACAAGGGGGTACAACTGTACCCCCAAATTATATATATATATATATATATATATATTACATTAATTATTTTATAAAAATAAATGTACCCCCAAATTTATTGGCCCAGCCCAATATATGTTTTTATATATTCTTTGTTTGGCCCATATATACAAAAAATAATCAGCCCATTATTAATTTGCAAATATAATAAATTCAAGTCCACTAGCCCAATCTATTATTCTACCTATCATTAAAATAATTAATCCCAACAAAAGTTAAGCCCATCCCATTGTCCTATTTAACTAAAAAAACAAGTAAACAATTAACAACAATTCACTAAATTCCAAATTTCCAACTGAATCTGCGCGACTGCTTCCAAGTCCACCCATCCACTTCTTCCCCCATTTCAACCTTGCACCTTCCACTTGTAAGAAGTTATTTAATATATTAAATGATTAATTCTTATTAAATAGTATTATTTAATATAATTAATGAGTTTGTATATTTTGGTAAAATGCATTTAAAAATTATTGAATAAATTAGGGTTATGCTATATTGGGGCATTGTTATAAAGGATATGTTTGTGGATAATGAAATTTATTTTTAATGTTTAATATAGTATTATTTTTTGAGATTTGTTGTATAGTATTATTTAGTATAATTAATATTTTTTTTTAAATTAGGTCTTATGCTATATTTTAATTTGTTTCTTTAATTTTGATGAATTTTTTTAATTATTAATTTTGAATTGATTAAACTAAAATGATGGAATTAATAGCTTTATTATTTCTAATTAATTAATTCAATTAGAAAAATGACAAATGATAAATCCAAATCAAAGAAATAAAAGACGATGATAAAATAACCCAATCTTCGTCAATTTATGCTCAAGAAAATGAATCAAGGGGCTCCTTGCACCTCGTCAAAAGATGTCGAGGTTCATCTTAATTGTGAGTCTATTCAACCCCGTCATTTAATTCTCCAAAAACTCAAGAAAGCAAAACAGAATTAAGTGGTTCAATGGATAGTAATAATATCTCTTTGGAGAATGAAGAATTGTATGATGTTGAGCTTCTTCCTAATAATCCGGGCAAAAAAATAGATATAATGGATTAACTACCGAATCAACGAAATGTAGTGAGAAGAGCATATATTCTTAAAGGACTTTGTCAACCTAAGACTCACGACTTTCCTCAAAGAGATCTCGGAGGTATGCGTCGGTTTAGTGTAACTTGGTTCAAAAGATATAATTGGCTTGAATATAGTATTGAGAAAGATGCAGCATATTGTTTTAGTTGTTACTTATTCAAGCATGAGATTGACATTAGTGTGGGAAGAGATGCATTTGTTAGCAGTGGATTTAGATCATGGAATAAACCAAGTAGACTTGATACGCATATTGATGGGGTTAAAAGTTCTCACAATGTTGCTCATGAGAAATATGTAAATTTAAGGGATTCAAAAAGAAAATCTATTTTACATGCTTTTAGTTATGCAAGTGATGTGGTACGGAGTGAGTATGAAGCTCGTTTGAAAGCTTCACTTTCTTGTTTGAGATTTCTTTTGCGACAAGGATTGACATGTCGAGGGCATGATGAGAGTGGTGAATCAAAAAATAGGAAAAATTTTCTTGAGCTTTTGAAATGGCTAGGAGAGCATAATAAAAATGTTAAAAAAGTGACTTTTGAAAATGCTCAGGACAACAGTCAAATGACATCTCCCATAATCCAAAAGGATCTCATTAATTGTTGTGCCAAAGAGACATCTAAACGCATAATAGAAGAGCTCGAAGATAACTATTTTGGTATATTGGCAGATAAGTCTAGTGATATATCTCAAAAGGAACAATTAGCTCTTTGTTTGCGTTATGCCAATGATAAAAATGGAATGGTGGTTGAGAGATTTCTTGGATTAGTACATGTTGGTGATACTACTTCTTTAACACTAAAAGTGGAATTGTATCTTTGCTTGTAGAACATTCATTAAGTCCATCTAAAATTTATTGTCAAGGATATGATAGGGCTAGCAACATGAAGGGTGAGATAAATGGGCTTAAAACTTTGATTATGAAGGATATACCATGTGCTTACTATGTTCATTGTTTTGCTCATCAACTTCAATTAACACTTGTTGCTATTGCTAAGAATAATGATGATTGTGGTTGTCTTTTTGAGTTAATTGCAAACTTATTGAATTTTGTTGGAGTTTCTTGTAAGAGAATAGAATTAATCCGAGAAAGTCAAGCGGAAAAAGTTGTTGAAGCCTTGAAAAGTGGAGAAATTGAAAGTGGATCGGGTTTGAACCAAGAACTTATTTTGAAGAGCCCGGTGATACTCGTTGGGGATCTCACTATAAAACTCTTTTAAATATTATCCACATATTTCCTACAATTCTTGAGGTGCTTGAAAAGATTGGGAAGAGAGCTACAAGTTCAGAAGATAGAATAAAAGCTCAGTCTATTTTATACTCGTTGGAGTCATTTGATTTTATTTTTGTGGCGCACTTGATGTTAACTCTTTTTGGATACACTAATGACTTATGTCTTGCTTTGCAAAGAAGAGATCAAGATATTGTTAATGCTATGTCTCTGGTTACCTTAACTAAGGAAATGTTGCAGAGAACAAGAGAAGATGGATGGAAACTCTCTTAGATAAGGTAACTTTATTTTGCACTAAACATGACATAGTTGTTCCCAATATGGATGCATCTTATATTTCACAAGGAAGATCAAAGCACTTTGTTAGACAGGTGACAAATCTCCAATACTTTCGAGTTGAAATTATGATGGCAGTGATTGACTTACAACTTAGAGAACTCAATGATCGATTTGATGAGGTTAATACGGAATTGCTCATATGCATGTCTTGCTTAAGTCCTAAAAATGGTTTATCTGCTTTTGATAAGAATAAATTGCTTAAACTTGCCACATTTTATCCATATGAGTTTACGAGTATTGATTTGATGGCTCTAGAATGTCAGCTTGATATATTTGTTGAAGATATGCGAAGAGATGTAAGATTTCAAGCTTTGCATGATTTGGGTGCCCTTTCAATGATGCTAGTGGAGACAAAGAAACATGTGACTTATCCAGAGATTTATTTGCTAATCAAGTTGATGTTGATTCTTCCGGTTGCTACTGCAAGTGTGAAAAGAGTATTTTTTAAAATGACATATGTGAAAAATAAGTTGCGTAATAGTATGGGTGATCAATTGCTAAATGATAGTTTGGTTACTTTTATTGAGAAAGATGTATTTTTGTAAGTTTCTGATGACATTGTCCTTAACCATTTCCAAAAAATGAAGACTCGACGGGATCAATAACTGTAAGTTTAATAAAATATTTTTATGTAAATGTATATTTAATTATATGTAGTTTAATATTGAATAATATTTTATAGTTTCATATTGTACCCCCAAATTTATAATCCTATATCTGCCACTGCATATAAGAATTTACTCCCTCCGTCTCGATCAAAGTGTGTCATTTACTTTTTATACGTAAATTAAGAAGTATTATTATTTTATGTAAAGTTGGTAGGTGTATTAGAGAGATGTGATGGGTAGTGGTGGACCATAGGTGGGATCTTGGATGTCCTGTTACATTTTGGTATTACATCTCATGTTACACGCGTTAGATGAGTGACACGTATGCGGAGAGAAAAATCTCAACCTTTCCCCTTAGGGTTGATTGTTAGGGTATATAATAGTTTATCCTACGTGTCAATCATCCAATGGTTTGTAACAGAAGATGTAACACCAAAATGTAACAGTAGATCCGAACCACATTAGTGGACCCTTTTTTACTAAAAGAGAAAAATGGTGCAATTTGAACGGGACATCCAATATAGTAAAATGCTGCTATTTGGGTGGGACGGGGGAGAATATTTTAGTATTATATCTTTTATTACAAATTCATTACTACAAAATTGCCACATATTTTTTTTACACCCATCCCCACAAATTTATACTCCTCCATATATCTATTTTGGTATTTCTCATTTCTAAAAGCATACATTTTTTTAAGAAGGAACTCAGGCATATAATTTTTTAATACATATTAAATAATAATATTTCTTAATTCATATTTAAATAAAAATGGTATTCTATGAAGCAGAAAAAGGGAGTACTATATCTTTTTTCATTAAATTGTCCAAAATATAGAGTCATTTTACACTTAAAAAAATATTTTTTCTTAAATTCAACGCACGAAATACGCATGCTAATTTATAAAATGAAGGGAGTATATATACATGTAGGTAAAGTATTCTGTACACCCGGACGCATGGATCGATTCAGATTTGACTCGACTGAAAAGATAATATCTTTGTTACTTAAATTATATACCTTTTACCATTAAAATCAATTACTTTATTTTTTAAATTATTTTTTTATTAATGAAAATTTATTTTATTATTATTCTTGATATTTCAACCACTCTTATAATTAAAAAAAGTATTTTAAAAATAATATCTCGAATTCACTTTTGTGATATTGTGAATGTTTTGATATTGTTTTAGAAATTATAATATTTGGTTAAATTATCACCCTTGGTAATTTTAACATAATACTCACATCAAACTATCACAAAATTCGCATTTGTTCATTTTACTAAATTTTAGTTATTTTTTTTTGTTAAATTTGATTCTTAGTAAAATGATTAAGGCATACTCACTAGATCAAATATGATAATTTCTAATCTAAACCACAAGATAAAATACACCATGAATCACGGGAATAAAATACATCATGAATCTTAAATATAAAATTATAATTATTTACTCATAACTAATATTACATCCTAAATATCTTAATCTTAAATTAAATGTACTAATTTGGAATTTTTCTGTACACACATCTCCATTCATTTGTTCTATATGTCAAATTTATTTAGAGCTTGGATGCTTACTCGATCTCTAAATATTGTTTGTCTATGTGTCAAAATCTATGAAACTTTAATTAGATGACATGTCATTTATTAAACAACATACATATATGTTTACTTTTACAGTTTTCTTTTATTTATTTAAATTAAAATATTATATTAATTTAATTTAAAATTATTATATTATCCCATACAATTCATGATACTTAGCCAAGAGTTAAAGAGAACATAAAATAATAAAACATAAAAAAAATTTAAAAGTCTAGCAATGGCCGTTTCAGTAATGGAGCAGGCATCGTGCCAGCATTTGCCTAGTAATAATGTGAAATGATAAGTAGCCACTCACCATTGAATCGATGGAGAGAAATTCAACATCTTTATATAACTAAAGGAAGGTTTCTGCCATCTTACAATGTTTTGTTCTTATGAATCATACTTCTGAGGTGGCATCCCCATAGATAATCAAGGCTGATGTGTCAAATTGTTAAGCATTTTATTTTGTAAATTATTAGTTCGGTGCACTTAGTTATGTAGGATAAGAATTGGAGGACCTATCTGCAATATTAATTAATATCAGATTTATATTCAGAAAACCCTATTACTTTCTTCATCTTTCTCTCTCTTTCAACCTGACGTATCGTCTATCCTTTGTTTGGGTATTCTTCACCGATCTCATCTCAGTCATCTATCTCAGATCAAGCACTTCTTCCATAGAAGAAAGGTAAACATTTTTTCCATCCACCCGGTCAGCGAGAACTTACATATTCTTATTTATATTTAATGATTTATTTTCATTTGCTTGTGATTTAATCGATACAGAATTGTAATTTATATATTTCAATATAGCTCTCATCTATACTTCTTCAATTGATGATTCTGAAAAGTCTTCAAGTAACCATCTCTCTCCGTTCATTTGTGTTAATATTCGCAACTTAGAGGGTTCGGCGAGTGTGGGTCTTTGAAATTGTTGTATTCTGTGTATAATCTGAATCTAGGGTTCAATTTACATTCTTGGTTGTGTACAAAACTGATATCAGTGCTTGATGATGCTTAAAATTTTGGGTTCAGAGTTATCTCTTCTATAATCACTCCTTCCACATCGACATGTTTAGTAACATTGAAAATACGTGTACTGTAAGCTTAAATCATAAGGTTGATTTGTGTTGTATGACCATTCTTGTGTACAAACTCTCTAATTTATTCTATAATTGAGTGAAGGTTTCTTAACTTGGAAAGTGTAGTTTGGAAAGCTATTCTGTTGACTGCACAGGGATTTTGCGTTGTTTGGCCTATTTTCTCTCCCAAATTTTCTAAATACAATGCTATCTGTACTCTCATGCATATAATGAATGCATTTACCAATTTCTTGGTGTTGGGTTTATCCACCCCCATAGAATAGTCAGACCCACTCAATCCACTAGCATGATATTGTCCGCTTTGGGCCGCCCACTGGCCCGCACGGTTTTACCACTCTGGGCATCACGCCCAAAAAGCCTCATGCTAGGGAGAGACTCTCTCACACTTATAAACCCATTGACATCCTCACTTCTAACCGATGTGGGACTTTGGTTGACACCCAACCAATATTTCCCCCTCAAACAAAGTTCCGCAGCTAGATTATCCAGTTTGAGGTTCGAACATCCCACCAACCCTGGGCTGGTTAAGTTTGGGGCCTGGCTCTGATACCACTTGTTGGGCTAATTCGCCCCTACAGAATAGTCAGGCCCACTCAATCCACTTGCATGATATTGTCCGTTTTGGGTCGCCCATTAGCCCGCACGGTTTTACCATTTTAGGCATCACTCCCAAAAGGCCTCATGCTAGGGAGAGACTCTCTCACACTTATAAACCCTCCGCCATCCCCACTTCTAACCAATGTGGGACTTTGGTTGACACTCAATCAATATTTTCCCCTCAAACAAAGTTCCGCAGCTATGCTTGGTTGAACAAATCAAATATGCCAGCGAAAAAGACGGTTGAACAATGCTTGCAAGAAGAGGTAAAAAAGCTAGTTTGTGCATGTAGTGATGAACTCATCATATTTTTTTTTTGTTAATTAAGATAGTTGTATATTACTTATAAAGATAGGTAGGTAATCTTATACTTTTTGTAATTCTTTTACACAAAATTTGTCGAAACATAAAATTAATTGCAACAAATGGGTGATGAACCTAGTCGTACATATTGAACTCTTGTTGCATTTTGCTGTTGATAAATTATTGTATGGAATCTTTTATGTGTGGAATTTTATTTGTGTTTTCTTCATTTTGTCTTTTTTTTTATATATAATTTATGACCTATTTTTACCTTTAAGGTTTTATATTTACCCTAGGTATAGTATTAATTTTGACAATATAATTTTAATTAGCAATAAAAAAATGGGTAGAGATCGCGAAGGTTCCATTGGATACTTCCTCTTTTTGATGTTATATCTCACATCCACGTATTAGCATAGATGAGTAACACATAGTTTTTTTTTTTTTTTTAACATTTTCACTTAAAATTTAGGATATAGTTTGTTATCTCCCTCGTATTATTCATTTATAATAAAATAACATTCATCAAAATGCTATAGAGAATGCGATATTTAATTAACCAATTCAAATGTCATGATTCATTTATAATAAAATAATATTCATCAAAATACTATAGACAATGCGATATTTAATTAACTATACTAACAACTAACATTTATTTATAAAAAAAAATAATCAATTCAAATGTCATGTTACATGGTGGTGTTTGTTTTAGGTTAAGTATCATGAATAAGGATTTAGGAATGAATTTAGTAAATTTAAATTCATATTTGTTTTGAAGTTATATATTTAAAAAGGGTATATTTTAAATTTATATAAAAAAATGTATAGACAAAGACTTGTGTACAATTGGTACAACTTCCGGTACAGCCTCCTCCCTTCATCTTTAGTGTGTGTTTTCCTCTTCTAAATTGTTGTTGTTACTTTTTTTTTTAATTTTAGGGATATAATTGTAATTTTACCCTTGTGGTTTAGGGTATAATTTATCCCCTAGGGTTTAGGGTATAATTGTAATTTTACCCTTGTGGTTTAGGGTATAATTTATCACTAGGATTTAGGATATAATTGTAATTTTACCTTTGTGGTTTAGGGTATAATTTATTCCTAGGGTTTAGGATATAATAGTCATTTAAATAAAATAAATTTAAAAATAAAATAAAAAACAACATTAATGAAGAAGTAAGAATTAATTAAGAAGGGTGGGGACCAAGGTTGTACCAATTCAATTGGTACAATCGGTTGTACCCTAGTCTCTTATAAGAGTAAAAGGGTAACGTGGGTGAGATAGCAGTATGTACTGTGTAAGAAGTATGTGAAATTTATGGAATTTGATTTTTAAACCCAACTAGAATAAGGAATTTCATAATTCTATAATTTGAATAAAAAACTGAAAACATACCAAGCCTTAATATTTTACGAAAGAGATTAAGCTTAGATACTTGTGAAATGAAATCACCTATTCGATTTTTATATTTCATTTACTATTTCATTTATTTACAAGATTTATGTCATTCCATATAATAATTCCCTAAATTACTGCTAAATGTGAAAGGGACTAATGATATATTTTAGATTATATATATTGAAATGATATATATCATTGTAAAATAGCAATTCGAACAGCCTTTTAAAGTTATATAAATTTTCATTTTATTAAGATTTACATTTTATCACTCTATTATGTGTCATTCATTAAATAATGAGGTATATGAGATTTAATACTAAAATTTAAATAGGAGATCAGACTGTCAATTTATTCAAAGTAATAGTCATAAATAAGAATTAAAGCTAATCTTACATTATTATAATTTGTTTGTAGAAAAATTAATGGTTTTCTATTGATTTTTCCATTGGTTTACAGATTGTTGGGTCTAAGCTCTTTCAAGTTCTAAGAGAAAAGCATGGAGAAGAATTTCAGTCAATGATATCATCAAACGTAATTCCAATTCCAGGTGATGTGTCCCATGAGAATTTGGGTATTGTTGATTCTGAGTTGAGAGAAGCCATGTGGCAAGAAATAGAAATTATTGTCAATTTTGCTGCAACTACAAAATATGATGAGAGAGAAATTATTGTCAATTCTGCTGCAACTACAAAATATGATGAGAGGTAAATATTATTGTAATAACAAATTTTGTATTTATAATAAAATAAATACAAAATTGGGTATAAAGATAATTTCTTGATGGATTTAATTTGAAGAAGATGTAAGCGGGTTACAATCTCAATCAATCATCTGATTCTTCTCTGGAATCAATGTGGCTTTGACTTGACTTTGACTTGACTTGTGTTTGTTGACTTTGACTTCTTTGACGAAGTGTATGCTGACTGTGTTGACAGCGTGTGTTGACTTGACTTGTGTGTTGAGTCGGATCTTCAAACGAAGCTTGTCCGAGCTCGAGTGTGTAGTCTTGAACGTTGACCAGGAGGCGTTGAACCTTTATTCGGATTGAACGTTGACTAAAGAGCCTTCCTCGAAGAACACTTGATCTGTGAGACTTGAAGCCTTGATCCTGAATTAGTAGTTGTTCTTAACTTGAAGCTTGCTTGATACCTTGAAGATCTTGAGCTTGAAGCTTTGTGTTGAAGATCTTGAGCTTGAAGCTTTGGAGACTTGTTTTTCACTTGAAGCTTTGAAGATTTTGAAGACTCGAAGATTGCTTGAAGATCCCGCACTTGAAGACTTGAAGATCCTCGAATGTTTTTGAGCTTGAAGCTTTGAAGATGCTTTGAAGATCGCTTGCAGACTTGAAGATCCTCGAACGTTCTTGAGCTTGAAGCTTTGAAGATGTTTGAAGATCGCTTGCAGACTTGAAGATCCTCGAACGTTCTTGAGCTTGAAGCTTTGAAGATGCTTTGAAGATCGCTTGAAGACTTGAAGATCCTCGAACGTTCTTCACTTAGAGCTTTGAAGATGCTTTGAAGATCGCTTGAAGACTTGAAGATCCTCGAACGTTCTTCACTTGGAGCTTCAAAGACTTGAAGATCGCTTGAAGTTCTTCGTTCGTTCTTTGCTTGAAGATCTTGAGGGAGCTTTACTCGTGTTCTCGATCTCTTCAAGAACGTCGTTTTCGAGTACTTGAATGTGTCTGTCTGTCTGTGTCCCAAACGAATGGTGAAGGCCCCCTTTATATAGGTGAGGAAAGGAGGTCCAGGCCATTCGGGCCTCACTTAACGGGCTTGGGCCTTCAACTTGCTGGACCATAATTGGGCTTATTTGACTTGGGTCAGGCCCTATTTGAATTGGGCTTAATTGACTTGGGTCAGACCCCATTTAATTATAGCATATTTAACTTGTTGGGCTCAAATTAATTACCAATTATTTATTAATTTATTTTAGGAATTAATTTATTTAAATTTCAAAATAAATTAATATTTAATCAATAAAATCTACGTGTCGCCATTTAATTAGACCATAAATTTTAATGGCTTACAATTATCCTTTTATTTAGGGGTTTATTTAAGTGACCCGTGGTCACTGGTAACCCCCTCACATTGGAGTATGCACTGGGGTGTGAGTGCACAACCCAATATGAGAGGGTCACACTCACACCCCAATGTGAGAGGGTCACCGGTGACTACGAGTCACCTAAGGTGCCCTTTATTTTGACTTTCTTTAAATTTAAAAATATCATACACGACTTTTAAGTTAATTATTATCTTATAGGGGAGGGAAAGACTTTTCAGGTATGAAACATGACTAACCCTTCGGATTTAAAATCGTAGAATTAATTAAAATAATATAATTATAATAAGTACATTAAAATTTGGGGTACTCAATACTCACCATATTACATTGAAAACTCTCTTATTATTATAAGATACAAACATAAAAAAATAATACTCCCTCCGTCCCAAATTCAAGTTCACGTTTACTGTAGATACGGAGTTTAAGAAAAGTCACTTTTTGACTTACTTTTGAGGGTAGTATGGTATTTTTGGGTAATAAATAAATGATAAAGTATGTTATGTGTGTTAAAAATGTAATTGCAAATTTGAAATTAAAGTATGTTAGAAGGATATTAGTTTGTTGCTTTTTCCTTTTATGGAAGTGTGAAGTTGAATTTGGGACGGACCAAAACGGAAAGTGTGAAGTTGAAGTTGGGACAGAGGGAGTAATAATTGCTGACTACATAGATAAATGGCCATATTTCAATGTTATCTCGTTGCTCATAAACTTTTAATGCTACACACAACATTCATATTATGTGCTGCAAAAAAGTTTGTGTACGTGCAACAAATGTTTTGTTAATTTTATATACAGTAAAAAATAACCACACAAATCGTAATTTTTATATGCAGTAAAAAAATATTATGTGCAGCAAAAAAATCGTAAGTGTTATATATTAAAAAAGAAAAGTTATGCATACGTAATATAGCTCATATTAAGTTGAGGTTATATTAGATAATTGATCTTATTTTTTTATCTTTAAGTAAATTTTTTTAAAGGATGTATCTTGTAGTAAAAATACATTTTACATCTTACCTACAGTTTACAATTTATTCATCAATTTTAACAACTTTATTTATTTTTTTACACTATTTTCTTTTCTCTTTAACTTACCAACTGATTATGGTTAATTTCATCTAGTTTTTAGTGTCTTTTTATGTTTATTTTCGATTTGTTTTATCCGTATTTTGAGTCATTATTGGTGGTGTTATGTGTTTCTTGGAATTTGTGTGTGAATGAACTTATAAATGATGAATCAGGTGAAAAACGGAACAAAAATGGAGTCGGGAGAAAAAGAGAGGAAAAACAACACAACACGGCCGGCCGTGTCGCGTACACGGGTCGAGTTCCTCGCACGGGCCTGTGCCGTTAGCCGTGCGCGGAAGCCAGATAGCACAACACGGTCACACCAGTGGCCGTGTGCGGCGCACGAGCCGTGCGCTGCTTGAAGCGTGCATTGACCAGAAACCCTAAACACGACTCGAGCCGAGCTTCAGCGTACGAGCCGTGTAGGTGTTAACATTGCTGAAAAATCCAGATTCCTTCTAGAAGGCCCATGGGGGTATAAATACCTCTCTATTCAACATACAAAAAACCACCCCACGAAATTAAGCTGCCAACACACACCTCATACACAATTCTCTTCATATTATACCTTTTCTTCATCCATTCATCATCTATCATCATCCTTTCATCAGTCCACCATCATTTCATTTTCAAATCAAGTGAGGAAGCAAATAAGAGGAGGATTTCACTCAAGGAAGGAAGGAGATTCAATTGGATTCAATCCAAGGGAGTTTTCATCTTGATTTAGTGTTAGATCTTTTAGTTTACAATGATTTGTAGGATTTCTAATGTCTATGTTATGGATCTTGTGATGATTGTAGGCTAATCTCCTTTGTGAGATTAGCAACATGATGGGAGTTGAATAATTTGTGATATTCATGTACTTAAATTCATGTGTGGATTTGGTAATTGATTTTCTATCATTGATGTTTAATATCTTGAGGTTGATGATGTTTTGTGTGTTTAATTATTTTAAGCATGCGATTAGATTGAGAAATCAATTGCATATTTAGGATAGTTAAGTGAATCATTTCATCAAACACTTCATGTGCATTATAGATTATTAGGAAATTGAGAAGTCCTTAATAGTTTAGAACTCTTTGATAGAACATATCATTTATTAGATTGAGAAGTCAATAGATTATGTGAAGGGACTCTTAATTGAATCTAGTACCTAGTTGGAATGATTTAATTGAGAACTAATCATGGAACCTTTATAAGATCATATCCTACCCATTCCGAGAGGAAGCTTAGGTGACATTAGTGTTAGCTCTTAGTCAAGCCTTAAACCATATGAGTTTGAATGCATGAATATATAAAGTACCACTCCTTGATTGTTGTTAATCTCACCCTTGCTTAATTTGGAAAACACTCATTTAATCATTTAATCTTGCTTGCATTGATTGATTTAATTTTTGTTTGATCACTCCTCCTTTGATATCCGTCTCTATAAAATTACAATGAACATGAGATCGCTTGAGCTCTAGTGTCGTCCTTCTTGAGGTTCGATAATTTTTAGTTGGTCATACCACTAAACTATGGCTAAACAAATGGCGCCGTTGCCGGGGAACTCGACCCGTGTACGCGACACGGCCCGTGTACGCGACACGGCCGGCCGTATTGTGTTGTTTTTCCTCTCTTTTTCTCCCAACTCTGTTTTTGTTCCGTATTTCACCTGATTCATCATTTATAAGTTCATTCACACACAAATTCCAAGAAACACATAACACCACCAATAATGACTCAAAATACGGATAAAACAAATCGAAAATAAACATAAAAAGACACTAAAAACTAGATGAAATTAACCATAATCACACCCCCAAACTTGAAGTGTTGTTCGTCCTCGAATAATGAAAAATAAAGAACAATGGGGAATTTCATCTCTAATGATCACAAGTCGCAACATAAACATAGTACTAATGACTACAACTCATGCTAAGGCATCTACAATATTAGATTCACAACATGATAAATTAACAAGTTCAATTAGAAGAGGATCCAATATAATATAGCTCTTTTTAGTCCAATTCTCTCATAGGATAACAATTTCACTCAACTCTCTTTAGCAAGGGTAAATCACACTCATATATCAATTAGCTAGACTCGTTTCATACTTGCTCGTAAACTAAATTCATAGGCCTCCAAAGCTTCCATCAATGATCAAAAAGGACTTTCATTTAAGGATGTAATGTTAGGCTCTTTGGTACGGTAGGGAAGATTTGGATAATAGTGACTAAACACGTGTAAATAATCAAAGAGGTAGCTACTTTCTTTCATTATTCCACTTTTCTTTCTTCTGCTCTTGTCTTTAGATCCTTGGTAGCACTACTCATCACTTTCCTTTGGACTTTTTGAGCTTCTTTTGATTCATGCTTCATCTCTTGAATTTTTAAGTACATGAGCATATTGTTGCTTGCTCATTTTTTTATTTTTGTGTGGCATGTTCATTCTTCTTTGTGCTCTTTTCATCATTTTTCTTACTTGTTCACCATTCCTCTTTTCTTTTTCAATCTTCTCAAACCTTTTTAATCCACACCACTTTAATTACTTACACAAAAGGTATATATATAAGGCTTAAGTGGGTAATCAAGACTTGTAATGTGCTAAATTCACAATAAAATGGCTTTAAGGCTCAACGTGGTTAACTAAGGATGATGCTTATGGTAGGGGAATATTTGGCAATGACTAAAAATACAAGGATGGCCTAAGATCATGTCATCAATTTCCACAAAGTGGGCCCATTCCTCTAGTCTTTGAGCAAGTATTCGCTTATCTAACATCATCGATTCTCTCATAAAAAGATCACCCGTAGATACACGGTGTAGGCTCAAATACTCACTAATTTGGTGATTAGACTATCGAGGACTTATTACGTTTAATCCATCTCATAATTGAGCACATTAAATAGATAATGTCATAATTCCAAAATGTAGATATTCTTACTCATAAGTTGTCATCTTCATTACCAATTCACATTACTACTCATGATCAAGACTTACACATCCCCTAAACAAACCACCAAAACTCACCAAACACAAATAAAGATAAAAACAACAAAACCACGACACAAAAAAAAACACGAAACAAAAGACACAAAACATCCAAATCATCATCAATCTCCCAAAAGTAATACATCCCACCTTAATTGAAAATAAAAGCAAACTAAAGAAATAAACGCAACATCCCAAAACATAACAATAAAAGTATCAAATCCATCAAATGTCTAATTATTCCAAAAGCAACTAAATAAGTGGCGAGCACTAAAAGTACTCCCTCAATTATCCGGGTTCGGAGGAGGAGCTATTGGTCCCCACGGGATATGAGCACGAGGCGTGGACGGAAATTGGAAGTTGAACATCATTGTGAGCATCTCCTCCATGTTGTTCTGATGCCTCCGGAGATTCTCTTCATAATACTTCCGCCTTCTTTGCCCTGCGTGTATTACCCTAATTTGCTCTCCTTGCCTCAGTTGCTCCTCTCTGATTTCTCTTATCAAATCCCTATGTAGAGTTTGAGTTTGTCTGATTCCTCGAATCTCCTCATCCATGAAGTTCCATCTTGCATCAGGTATTCCTCTTTCTTGTTGTTGTGGACCTTCTTCTTCTTCAAAGATTGGATTTTCTGGGGTTTCTCTTCAAATTCAACTGGTTGTTATTGGTTGCCTTCTTCCTCACCTTCTTCCATGGCTACAGGTTCCGCTCTCAGCTGTTCTAGCTCTCTATTCTCCACAACTCGTATTTGCCTCAACATTGCTTCCATTCCTTCTCGATTGTTCCGATAAAATTCCCTCACTACTGTAGAATGTTGAGCGCTTGCCATTGCAAAGTTAGCATTGGTCCTTCTTGTGTAGACTGTGGTGAGCTCAGAAGCAGGTAGAGGGAATGGAGCTCATTTTTCTTGTCTCAAACAATATGTTTGTCCTACCAATGCTAGGAACTCCATTCGCATAAGCTGTTGATAGTTGAGCCCCTCAGATGTCATTCTATCTTCTCTGCTCCTTAGGTTGATCCCGAGGCCTTCAGCTATCATTGTCACAATCCCTCCAATCATCACTCCCTGGGATGCTTGCCTCTTTGCTACCCTCTCAGCATGTTGTATAAAATAGGCAGCCATGTTCACATTAAGCTCATTGTATAAACAGTACATCAGGTACAACTGTTTTTCCCCCACAGATCCTCCTTCATACCTCCCTAACACTGTGTTTGACACTATCTTCTCGAGGTACCTCATCACCGGATTTCTGATGGCTGTCCCTTTCGAGGCACTGAGGATGTAATCTGGTAATTCCGTTCCATCATTCACCAATTTGTTCCACCAGTTCTGTTGGTTGAATCTGCCTCCCGCATAAAAATGGTTATGAAACTCGAAGGATGGACATCCCATGTAACCATTCAACGTATCAACACGAACTTTTGATCTCCATTGATTGTCCAGTTGGAAAGAGATGGAGATTGGGTACCCATTTCTGTTCTTCTTCACTTGAAGAGTGCTAAAAAATTCCGCTGTCAAAGCTTGATAGGTGGGAGGCCTTTTATCGAAGAACTCCTCCATATTTCTTAACCTGAACATCCTTCTCAAGTCTGTCTCTATCCCCAATCCTGTCATTGTTTCAGTGTTTTGAAACCTTGTTGGTCTTATCTTCGGAAAGAGTGATTGCCACCTCAAGACGTACTTCTCCCATCCTTCTTCAAATTCTACGCCAAAATTATCCGGGTGAATTCCATCCTCCATAAGCTTGGCATCCAAATCAGACAGCTCAGCA
Source organism: Pogostemon cablin (assembly GCA_023678885.1). Classification (NCBI taxonomy): domain Eukaryota; kingdom Viridiplantae; phylum Streptophyta; class Magnoliopsida; order Lamiales; family Lamiaceae; genus Pogostemon; species Pogostemon cablin. Next base: position 13,227,579 of record CM042983.1, read on the forward strand.
TTGGTCTCCACAATGATGAAGTCTTCATTACGTGTTCGCCTCCTTCTTTCCGCCATCTACAAGATCCAATAATTTCAAATCAACTCCAAGTTTACACTAGAACAAACTTAAATGTGGAATCATCACTAATTATTCAACAAAATGTTAAATCTTTTATACATTGATGCACCAATTCTAAACTTGTTCAAACCCCATGTTCAAAACATAAGAAAATTCACAACAACTTAAATCTTCTTACACATGTATCATGCAAATTTTTTCTCAAACTCACTTTGGCATTTCATCGAACACTTGGTAGGCACACTTTTTCAATGCAATTTTCAACAAAATTCTACAAGAGTATATGCCCAATTACTCATTTAGGCAATATCATACCAATGTTCATGACAAATAAACATTTTCAGTTAATCAATTCCATTTCATGAACTTCATCAATTAACATTCAAGAGTTTCTCCATTACACCCAATATGAACAGCTAATTTCTACTCTTCTCCGTCACAATCCAATATATAAATGTGCACATTCATGTTTCACAATCATGGGTATGTGTCAATTTTTGTACAACAATTTACACCTATGAACATTTCAATTGAAAACTAGGGTTCAAAAGGACATACCTTGGATTCGGAGTAAGAATTGAACGAATTTGTGCTTGGAAAGGGATGATGATACAATTACCGGAAATGTCTTCTTGTCCCCCAAATACGCATACCTAAGGTGATCGGGTAGAGGCTTCAATTCTTCCTTTCCTTTATCGACTTTTGATTCCTCATTTTCCATCTCCAATGGAAGATATTCCCTCTTTCCATAGTACGCCAACTTTGCTTCATCCTCTTGCATTTCCCTACAAGCATTCAATTCATGTAACCAATCATTTATATCTTCATCTTCTAAACAATGGAAAGAAAAGTTAGAATTTAAAGATAAAGTAAGAGAATGGCTTATGCTCATTTCAAGAAGATCTTTAGCTAAGATGAATGGTAGGTTCTCTTCAACAACTTCATCAATCATGTCTATTCTTCTACATTCTTCTTTCTCATTTGGATACCTCATAGCACTCTTCAAAGAGAACACCACCTCCTCCTCATTTAATCTCAACTTCAACTCCCCTTTTTGTACATCAATTAAAGCTCTTCCCGTGGCTAAAAATGGACGCCCCAAAATCAATGGAACATTTGCATCCTCGTCCATATCAAGCACTACAAAATCAACCGGGAATATAAACTTTCCCACTTTAACTAACACATCCTCCTCTATTCCTCTAGGGTAAGTTAAAGACCTATTCGCGAGTTGCAATGTAACGGATGTAGGTTTCACTTCCCATATACCAAGTTTCTTGAAAATGGACATAGGCATCAAGTTGATACTTGCCCCAAGATCACAAAGAGCTTTATGAACCTCACTCTTGCCCATTTCACATGTAATAACAAAACTCCCCGGATCTTTGAGCTTTGGAGGCAACTTCCTTTGAATTATTGCACTACACTCCTCCGTTAAATTGACGGTCTCATTCTCTACTAAACTCCTCTTTCTTGACATGATGTCCTTCAAAAACTTGGCATAATGGGGCATTTGTCTCAAGGCATCTGCAAAGGGTATATTAATGTGGATCTTCTTGAAAATTTCTAAAAACTTTGCAAACTTCTCATCCAACCCCTTTTTCAAAAATCGATGTGGAAAAGGAATATGTACTTGTGTTTTTGGAATTCCCTAACTATTCCTTTCCACTTCAATTTCCTCCTCTTTCTTTTTCATTGCCTTAGTTCTTTCCCATTTCTTTTCAACAACCTTGTTATCAATCAATTTTGGTTCCTCATTCATTTTAGCCTCAATTTCACTTTCAACTTCTAATTCTTCTTCAACTAAGTTTTTCTCGACCTCTTCCTCTTCCTCTTCCACCTTATCATCTTCCATTGGTATAGAAGGTCCATCATAATTGGTTCCACTCCTCAAGGTAATTGCCTTGCATTGTTCCTTTGGATTTACAATGGTGGTGGAAGGAAATTTTCCTTTCTCATTAGCACTCATTGAGCTAGCAATTTGACCAAATGAATACTCCAAGGCTTTGAATCTTCTTTCATTATTTTCCTCAATAGCCTTGAATCTTCTTTCATTAACTTCATCACTCTTTCTCCTTGTTTCATCTTGAGCTTTGTTGGAAGCAATCAACTTTTCAAGAAGTTCTTCGGTAGTCGCCTTCCCTTCATT